>OZ014534.1:121548964-123004688 GCA_963966105.1 Volucella zonaria | reverse complement strand
GGACCCTTGGGCCTAATAGAGTAAAGACGTAACAGCGTATGTCATAGGTGTTTGAAATTAAAGCAAGGGATCTGAGACTGAAGCTTACGGGAGACCATTTCACCACGTATTGTTCTCTAAAAAAAAGTTTGGTGGACATTAAGTTGTGCCATAGGGCAGAGGCTTACTGGCTTGTTATTACGCCTTCCAGGTTTCACAGTTATTTTAGGATTTATTGTTGTGTGCTCTGTTTCAAAAATATTTGTTTAGTATTTTGCAGTTTAATTCTTAAAGTTCGTGTCATCAAACAGTTAGAACTCTGGGAATATGCCATTTAGTCCTGCTGCTGTCTTTATGTCTAGAAGCGCGGCCTTGACTTGGTCGAAGCTGTAGATTCTTGAAATTTCTGCGAGTTGCTGACTCTCTTTTTAATTTCCAAAGGTTTTTTCTAGATAGTCTTACTTTCTATTGACTTAACTAACCTGTAATTTTTCCTGATCAAATTATTTTTTCCCATAGGCTATTGTCGAGTTTTCGGAGTAAACTCCATGCTTTGCGACAGGAGTTGACAAAACGATTGCCTTTGACGATGCATTGTAGGTGAACCCAGAGCTTTCTACAATGCAGGTCATACTTACTCTAGATGATGTTTGCAACCTAGACTTGCTTACTTACTATGAGGACGCTAAATTTTAAGCCGTACCTGGGTCTCAATCACTAAACCTCTTCAGTTAGCGCGTCCTTTTTCCAGCTACCTCTGTTGAGGAGCCATTTCACTTGTACACGCTACCGAACTCGTTGTCTTCCTCGAGCTCTACTTTTCGAAACTAACCTAACCCTCTTTAGCTCGTAATGTCCTAACCCTCTTTAGCTCGTAATGTTCGCTGCTATATCTCGTTGTATAACGAGTTTTGGTTAAACCAAAATCATTCGAAGAAACTTCGATAATGTCTATACTTTTGCGCCATAGAACAGGACTCATTAGGGTTATCTATCTGATCTTTAATATCTGCGCACTACGACGTTTAGCCGCTCGCCTAGAAGAGTATGGGATAACACGAGATGCTCCCAGGTCTAGCCGGTCTCGGTGCAGCCGTTCTGCTGAGAATATCGAAGCTGAAGATGTCGCAGAGGACCTCGGAGTATTGACCAGATGAGGTGTCACGGAATTGAGCATCAATCGTCGGTCTTTACAGTCAACTTTGGTGAAAGACTGTAAGATGTTCCCTTACAAACTGCAGACATTGCATCATCTGTTAGCTGTTGACCGCCAAGCGCGTGTAACCTACAATCTAGCCATTCTGAATCTCCCTCGATGGGAGACAACTTTCCATCGAAAATCATCATGAGCGATGAGGCCGATTTCCATCTCTGTGGATGTGTGAATAAGTAAAGTTATCATTTCTGCGGCGCCGGACCCGCTCAAAGTTACTGGATGTTCCACTGGATGGAACTGGAGAACATGTGATTCCGACAGGATGAAGCAACAGTGCATACCGCAGGAGCCACAACCGAAATTCTGAAGGCTGCATTTTCGGTCGCCTAATCTCTCGTTTTGCACTGGTCGGCAAGATCGCCTGATTTTAGCGTTCCAGATTTATTTTTGTGGGGTTTTTTAAAGTCACGAGTCAATGTCAACAAGCGTCAGATTCTTGAAACTTTCAAAAAGAATATCCGCCAAGAATGCAAGGACCTATCGTCTGAAGTTCTCGCAAGAGTGATGGAAAATGCCACAAATCGGGCCCGAATGGTTATCAATTCTAGCGGCAGCCACTTAGACGATATCATTTTCTCGGCTCAATGGAACGTAGTTTAAGACATCAAGTAAACATAATCCAAAAGCATAACCAACGTTTTTCATTCATAAAAAAAATTACAGCCAAAGAACATCGAGTGACAACTGTTGCGTCACCTTGTAGATGTAGAAGAAGTAGACAAAATCCCTAACCACATCAAAGTTATAACTGTCTATTGTGACTTTCTGTCCGAATTATCAATGTTGTTTGTCACTTCTTTTTGATAGCGTATATTGTATTTGATTTGGTTCTCATTCAGAAGTAAACCCCGCTTCTGTTTCAATACTAGCAATCGCGCTTCGTCATTCCGCACAATCGTGCGAAGTTTGTCAAGGATCTATCCATCAGGCATGCCATAAATAGCTCGGCAGGAAGACCGTCAAATCCGAAAGCCTTTACTTACGTTGAGTTAGCAAACATTTTGAATGCGTGAATAGTTCTTCCTGTTTGACAGGGAAATGTATGTCGCTTTGCACTAAGTGCAAATCTACTACTAAAATTTAGTTGCTTCTTTCTACAGGTTTCTGTACATGTCTTGTTTGTTTGACACCTTCATTCACTTTGGGAAAACTCCCGAACGTTGTTCTCCAAGTAGCATTGCTCCTTGTTTTTTCTCCCCCGGAGAAGCCGATATTTTGGCCTTCTAGTTTGGTCATTAACGAGCCACCCTCTTCTGTCATAAAAGGCCGCTTCATATGCAAGCATCATATAGTTGTCTGAATTTTTCATCAAATTAAAGACTTCGTAGTTGTGGTTGAGTGAAACTCAGCACTGGTTGTAATGGCGTTGACTGAAGGTTGGAAAAAAAAAATGCGATCGATAAAGGTCCTGGGGGTCATTAATCACTCTAGTCTACGAGTACTAAATAAAAGCTTGAGAAATAACTTCAAGTACTCCGGCCTATAACCGAACTAATCTTATCGAATGGTCACAACTATCCGTATGTGTTTCAGAAAATAAATTCCCCGTGGGAAATACAATTTTTAACGTATTTCCCTTATGATTATGAGAAAATCAATGAAATACCATTGAGTACTAAGCTCCCAGTTTTTATTTCATTTATATCGAAGCTATAGATTCGTAGAGCAATTCTACTACGTGTGTTTGGTAGAATAAAACTGAAATGAATCTTATTCAATTGAAGGTCTCCGGCGCCCTACATCAGACTGTTCTGTTTACACATCTACAATCACATTGAATCATTCCATTAGTACAAACAGCATTTACACATTGTTTCCAGCCATTTATTAACATTAATCCGTATTTTGATTTCGTTTCAGGTAAGCATCTCTAATACGAGCAGCAAATATCATCCTATCTACGGATATCCACAAACCGTAAGAGAAACGATATATTGTTTAAGAAAATTGAAAATACCAAATCACTATCAGAGCATGGTACCATAAATGACGATCATAACAGTGCTATCATTCCTTCCAATTGGCCAATCAGTACTTTAGCTATCCTCAAACTTCAGGACCACACAAACTCACACATTTGTCTTTTTCTGTCTCTCCGAGCATGAATGCTATAAATTTCTTTCCTTCATCCAGAAACCGTCCTCTGTTGCTCGTGTTCGCTAAATCTAAAAAAAAAAAAAAAAAAAAAACTCATTCCAATAAATCGAACTCAATTTTCATCATCACTAACGTTTACTTCATTCAGCATCCCCAAACGACATTTGTCCTCCATAACCCACTCTACCCCAAAGAGCTGTTATCGCTGGCCGCTATTGTTGCACCAATGACGACGAAGATGAGAGCTATGAAGACTCCAAACTGTGCTCTGTTCCGGATATACTCGTATGATAACCCCTTGACTAGAAGGTGGCACTGGCACTGCCACTGCCACTATTTCTGTGTTTCTGCCGAAAAATAGAGCGAAAAAAGAAAAACCAAATTGAAGATAAAAGGGTTTGCCACGTCTCTCTAAACAAGGATGAGCTATCATAGATTCTTGAGCCAAGAAACCCTCATACGCCCTCCAGCTACGACTGATGGGAGACTGTATTTCAAGAGAATGGCAATTTTCCGCATGAATTTTCATTTGAGGATTTTTATCGTGGAAAATATCTTAAAATACACCAGGCAAACAACCGACCATTTTACCGAGAGTTTCTTCCACCAGCGAATGGTGGTGATACGAGTAGTTCCATACCACCCCAGTGTAGACGTCCTTGAGCGCGTTGATCGTTTGTTCTTTCTGCTGTTTTTACTCGATAAAGTGTCCTTTTTACGAGGATATGTGGTTCGGATGTTGTCGGTGTGCTATATGAAGCTTGCTATTTTCTTTATTGGAAAGTATACTATATCTCATTTTTTTGGTGGACCTACCAGAAGTACACGAACACATACGAGTATACACATCTCATGGAATCAGTACCACACTCTCAGTCCAGAGTTCCGGGAACTTGAAGAAGAAAAGTGGTACACACAAAGAAAAAGAAAGAAGAATGCGCTCATAAATGGTTATCTTTGATGTGAAATTGGATTCTTTTTTTTTTTTTTAATTTTTCTGCTGCTCCACGCTTTTCTTTTTTTTTTGCTTTTTGAAAGGAGAACATAATGAAATAGTTTCCGTGAAGCTTATAGATTTTTAAAAAGGTTTACTGCTGCTGGGTTATTTTTTTTTCTGTTCTTCTTAAAATGTTTACAAAGTAATGGAGGTAGTTTTTTTTTTTTTGTTTAAGGATTTTTCTCCTTTCTACTTTAAGGATAATTAAAATGTGATTTAAGCCAATGGGTGGGTTTAAAAAAAAAATATGTACGAATAACGATGGCAAGGCATTTTTTAATCCCCCTTTCTTTGATTGTGAACGTACAGGGGGCACTTGTTACACAGTCTGTTTGGAGGGTTTTCATTTGTCGGCGGGCAAAAGCTTTGATAAGTGCCTTAGTTTACCTCAAAGTGGCTTTTTCAAAAGCAAGATTTAAGTGTTTATTACGTCTAAAAAATTCTCTCTCCGGGGTGACTGTTTCAATAGTTTTGCTAGTATTACTAATGATGATGTTTAGTTATTGCTGGAAATTATTTAGGTGCTTGTTTTGAGTGGCATAGTCGCTTTTTATTCTTTGTCACCAAGCGCATGCACCGTACAGTTTCTCCCAATAAGTTTGTGGCATTCATCAATTATATTCAGATATTCGTACAGCTCTTAGAACAAAAAAAAAACAAACATTGTACCTTGGTGCATTTTCGGACATTCACTCCATAAGCCGGTCTGTCTACGTGCCTGCAACAGCGTCATTTTATTCTTGCTGCCAGTATGCCAACGTTCGTTTTTCTATCTTCTTCGTTCCTACAGCGCAAGAGATTTTTTCTGCGTTCCCGGGCGCGCTATTTTCTTGATGGCTACTAAGAATTCCGTACGATAAAGTCAGGAGATCCCGAGCGCCTTGATTCGCTGCGTCGTGGTGAGCCGGCAGTTTTATTCGGCAATGTTTGCTAGTCCAACAAAGTGTTCGGTGTTTTCTTTCGTAAAGATCCACGATCATTGGAAGGCAGTAATGTTCGGGATATATTCGTGCTCATACACTCGTTGAAGACTCCAACTTGGCCTAGTGCACTGACAAGTCCAACTTAAAATCTTTTTCTAATTTTTGTCATTTTAGTTGAAAAATCGGCTTCTGAGTCATTCAGGGATCAACAATTGATTAGAATTGGCATTTGCACCTCAAAAGATGGGCCTCATTCAAATTATTGACTTTTGTTAGAGAATCATATGCATCGTTGCCAGCAGTGGGGACTTCCGTGCTGAATTTCATGCAAGAATTGAGTACTAGAACGTATAGTCCATCTATGGCGTCTTAAGTCCTCAGTGATAGATTCCTTAAATTTATCAGTTTCGGCGTGTGCTCATATAACACTTTTAGTGATTTTCCACGATGAAACTGTCCTCGTCTATTGAATATGCCAAGTCCTATTCAACGTATTGTACCATCAGGATTGCAATTGTGATACTCGTACATTTGTCACTGGTAATAGCCAAGGAGGTTATAACTTTGCCAATCGAGTTTAGATTAGAGACAAGAAAAACGCCAGTAGATTTTAGTCGCAGTATCGCCAAGGATCACTTTATTTTCAGTGGTAGATTTTTCGAGGGAACCGCAGAAGAGATGTACTCTGCACTGATTGAAAAGCTGTCGTCTCTTCCTGACAACACGCAGGTCTTCTGTGGACATGAGCATTCGTTGCAAAATCTAGGCTACGCCCGGCATGTGGAACCATTGAATGAGAACGTTCTCAAACGCATCGAATGGTGTAAGATGAAGCGGGCCCAAGGATGTCCAACTGTGCCCTCGACTATTGGCGAAGATAAGTCATGAAATCCATTTATGAGGGTTCATGAAGCGACCGTACAGAAGCACGCTGGTAAAACGGATCCAATTCAAACAGTGAGGAGCCTGAGGAAGGAGAGGGACAACTTTAAGGCTTAGAGCGAATGTTGAAAGGGTACGAGTATGGTTGCCTTGCATAATTTCTTTTTTCCGTTTATTTGGGTTCCTTTATTGTTTTCGTACGAGTTGGAGGGATTTCTGGGGCATGATGGATATGGGGCTGGTTTTTGTTGTAAATAAAATCGAGTTTCTCGTTTTCTGTTCGAAAAAGTGAATGATTATGGATTGTCTCTACGGTGGAGTGTGTTATGCTGGCATAGATACCGATCCGGAGCTTAAATATCCAAAAGGTGCTGGACGTGTGGTTTTCGCCAATCAACGAAGTTACATCCGAACGATATCAGCTCGATTCGTACAACTACAGCATGGAGACATTGATAAACGTATCGAAATGAAACCATAAGTGCTTGATGATCAGATGTGTGACGAATTTGAGAGACAACGCTGCGGTGGAAAGTTTGCGCCATTTTTCTGCGCCAACGTCATTTGCCTTCAGTACTATTGCGAACAATGTTGGGGTGCTATACACTCACGTCCAGGACGTGAATATCATAAACCTCTGGTCAAGGAAGGCGCCGATAGGCCTCGAGCCCTTTCGCTGGTGTTAACATAGAATGAGTTTTGAGTGTAAGCATCAAATGCTATTAAATGTTTCCAAGTAGTGTTGTTTTGCACAATCTTGAATTATTTTTGTAAAAAAGAACTTCGGTTGTACTCAGAAAATTTTGATACGTATGACTACAATGACAATATGCCTTAGGTTATACCTAAGCAACATACTCGTATGTAAGAACTATTTGGAGTAGTAGACGGAATGAGGTTTTACTCTACTCGTTTTGCATCTAACACCGGTTGATTTACAGATTAAAAAAAACTTGCTGGCAACAGTGTGATACGACTCATTAATCTGGGTTACTTCAAGAACAGTAATTTCAGACATGGCACGGTCCTAGCGGAGTTACTGCCAGGCAATCCAGTTCTAACGGATGAAATTCCTTCCTTGGTCGACTTCGACATCCCGTATGATATAATACATTTGGAGAGGGAGGACTGGGAAAAAAATGCAATAATCAGGTCGCAATTTTCACAGATGGCTCAAAAACAGAGGAAGGAACAGGTTCTGGTATCTTCTCGGCAGACCCAGTAGTAAGAGTGTCTATAATACTACTGGCCTCAAGCAGTGTCTTCCAATCTGAGATTCTAACTGTCATCAGGGCGGCTGAGCAGATGAGATCGGTATCCGAAAGAGATATCGCTATCTGCATCGATAGCCAGGCCGCAGTCAAGGCAATCTAATCAGCTAACGTCAACTCTGATATAGTCAGGGGCTGTTGCACAGCCCTTAAGGCACTATGTAGTCAGAACCGGGTATGACTGTACTGGGTGCCAAGACACTGCGGAAATGAACAAGCGGATGAGCTTGCAAGTAAAAGAGGGCTACTCGAAAATAGTGAGGTTGGCAACATCAAACCACCCCTTTGCATAGTGAGGAGCACTATCGAGGAAAAAATCACAAAGATTGCCAACCTAAGGTGGCCAATTCTTGAAGGACACAGGGTATCCAAGGGTCTCTGACGGTTTTTTGATGGAAAAAGATCTAGAAATCTATAGGAATCCTGACAGGAGACTGCTTCCTGCGGAAACACGCAAAGAGACTCAAGTAGTCAGACACGGATATTTGTAGATTCTGCGGTGATCTACAAGTTTTTGAGGACGGATGCGAAGCAATATTAACATTTTTAGGGAAATACTTTTGCGAAAACCTAGAGGAAATAGACGGCGTAAGCTTCAAAGGCCTTCTTGGCTTTTGCAGGGAAATTGCAGATTGTTTGAGTTTTTCCATTTGAAGACAAATTCAACTGGTTTCACTGGGATTGCGATGAGCCCATTTTGGTGTCTGGTGTCTGTGTTTAACCTATCCCAACCTAACCTACTCTCGATAAGATAAGATGACCCCAATTCCTCAAAACGGTTTTACCGATTCCTTTGACATTGCCGGGTACACTTTAAATGCAGGGTTGCACATTCTATTTGCAATATTGAAGTTGAGCATCCTCCTACACGCATACCTAACCCAAAAAAAAATATCCAAAGGATCCAGGACCTCAAAATGAATCCAATTCAAATGTACACCCAAATCTATGCAATTGAATACACATGGGTACATGCTCATGTATGGTATGCATATCCATGTATACAAAGTTTTCTTGTTAAAAAGCAATTCAGCTTGAAAAATATATTCGTCTTCACCTATTTTTCCAATTGCTCTGCTGTCATCCATTTTGGCGACATTCCCATGGGGCATACTCGTTCTCGTACTCATTCGCAATCGTCCTCTTCTTCATTTAATCTCCCTAATAAAGCACGCCCAATCAATTGTCTCCCGCTGAACTGGCAATTTTGATTAGAGTCGAAGTTCGCAGGAAATATCTCTATTGAATTACCACCCACCGACTGATAGATAGTTTGGATGAATGTAGCCAGTTCTCTCAATAACCAAATACCAGAGCCTGGCCAGCAAGGTGACATTCTCTTCGTACTATTCCGATAGTAAACACAAAAACTTCAACTTCATCTACAGCTTCAGGTCTCATTCTTTCAATGATAGTACGGGCAGATCCTGGAATGCAAACACAAGCGATTTCCATCAATGTCAACCCATCGTCATCTTCATCGTTGTTGTCATGGTCTTATATCGTATGGATGCCATGGGTTCAGGCTTGGTGTCATTCAATCCTGAATGCCATGTAACACTAATACGATTCTGTAGCTTGAAGCTGGTAGTTGATAGTTGGTAACTCCATATCTTCGACAATTCGCAACGGTATGTCATGCACAATGAATAAGTGAGAGTATGTAAGGTGGCCTAACGTATTTCGATCCACAAAATTCGCAATCAATTTTCGAAAATCATCTGCCGATTGCCATCGTCCCACTACGGTTGACTTTGAATGAACGGCAAGTTTCAACGTGCCCAATGTGCAACTTTCGACGACAACAACGGCTCTGATGACGACACGGTAACGGATGAGGAAGGACATTTCTGATGATTAATTCTCAGCAATTATTTCTCTGTCTCAATTGCGATAACACAAGAGGACGACGAAATGGATGAATGGACCAGCATTGTGCATTCGTATCAATTCTGAACAATGTGCAGCTCAGGCAAATCGAAAAGGATGTACTCGTACAATTGGAGTAAGAGTGGGAGCTGGACGTGTAGGAAATACAGCAGCAGGAGAATCAAGAGGACGTGTGTAGTATGCATTTTCCCTGATTTCTCAGTATATTCCCGCACTTTTTATTCCTTCCTCTGGCAAGGAGCAGGATGAAGAGAGTGTTGGGAGGTGTGCGTTCGTTTGCATAATGTTACTGGCTGCTGCTCTTTGTGATTATTGATATCCATGGCCTTGCTATGGATTGAAGTACGGTGAAAAGCATTCCAGAAAAACAATTGTGCATTGAGGCGAAAGTACTCAGGAATCTGCTGGGTGCGCGGATGCATATCAGTGGGGCTTTCGTGGAAGCTCCTATTTGCCTATTTCCATTGTAGATGTCGGTTTGAAGGTATTCTTATTATGAGAATAGGAAAATGAATATCGATACATTACTTTGCTACACAATTGGGTAAAGTGTATTCCATCTAAAGACTTGCGATCAACGACAATCAGATGGATCTAAGTCGAAATTTTGAATGACGTTTGTGTTCGTGTTTTAGAGCAATGAGGTCAGACCGATCATAAAATAGGCCTGGTTCTGTATTCTCATGGAATTTAGTGAGCAGTGAACTTGCCACTTTTAAAAGAAATAGAACTGAAATGCAGAGAGCATCATTTGACAGCGTGTCATGCTAGCATACTAGAGATTCATCTCTCTTACCCAGAGGACCTCCTTTCTTACAATGTTTCAAACACAGTTCTCTGACACACAATGTTGGGAACTCTGTCAATTTTCATGAGCGGGTCATTAATGAACAATATACCGCAAACTACTATTGTCATCTACAGTTAAGTGGCGATCAGAAACGTAGTATTCAGGATTATAAGATGAAAAGCAAACTTTCGTGTGCTCATACTTGTGTATGATGCCTTTCTGATCACGTTCCCATTCTAAGGTACTAAATGGCCAATGTTCTAACCGAAAAAGACTCCTCTGGCAAAAACATTACTAAGTGAAACACAACAAAGCCAATGCCAGTTCAAGTCAGGCTAGTGTATCTCAGCTAGATTTTTTAGGACTGGTCCCCGGTCAGAGTACTGTATCTCTTAAGGTATTAAGGACTCCTGGCAGGCACTATTATGCACTAGCCTTGCCAAGTGATGGCTAGAGTCACAGCTAGTTAGGTGAGAAGGAAGAGGAGAGCATTTCCTCTGCACTTCTCCTGCTTTAGGAACACTGGGAAACTACTTTTTTTTAACCATCTAACGATACTGACTGGCAATCTCACGACGTACAACCGCAGTGCCATTGAAGCATTGTGCATTGCTTAATTTGGACTAAAGCGTAATTTTTTTTTTGATATTCCGCATCATCTATGTGCTTCTGAGCTTAGCAGTTGCTAAGACACTTTTCAAAGTCGGACGATTTTGGGAAGTTCTTGATAGAGCAGCGGGAGTTCTCTGTCGACATCCTGAACAACCGAACAAGTTTGGTAGGGTCATCGCTATAAACGCCATCATAAGCAACCTTAAATGGATTAAGACGTATTGATTTAATGCTCTTGGGTTCTCTCCAAGAGTAATTATTTGGTTGAGCATGGATTTGCACCGCAATAATTTGTTCCTTTGTTATAAGTTTGCCGACGATCGGTTTTAGATGTTCGCATAATATGGTAGCATGCAATGCTTAGCTAGCATATGTATTACACTGCAGTTGGCGCAGTTCATCAGGACTCGACAGGCGATACTGAGATTACATTTATCGGGCATGTGATCCTCTACAGATAAGTTGGCTGTCGGCTCTATTGCTATCCGAAATTGAATTTGTTCAGGAAGACAGAAATTTCGGGGTTGAGCGTTGTGCACTGCCTGGTCTATAGCAGTGAATCCTTCAAACGTTCGTTTGATACTACGATATTATTGTGGGCGTTTTTGCAGTCTTCGTTGGGGTTTTGGTTTGTTTTCCTGACACGTCCTTTTTACCACGTGTCTCTACACTTCTCTACCCAGCCCACGTCTTCGCGTGCGATGTTGCCGTCTGTTTGTTTAGGAGGTCTACCGGTATTCATCGCAATATGGGTATCTAATGACCTGCTTACAGTTTTGCCACTGGTAGGTATACAGCACTTGATCCTGTAGCTAGGGAATTATGAGAGAAACGTGGTGGACTCCGGTGACGCTAGAATTTCACCTCTTTTCTATTCTGGCACTAAGCAGTAATCGCTGAGTACGATTTTCACATCATAATTCTCTTGTTACAAAATCTAAATCAGTCTTGCCACAAAAGCTTCACCCTTGATCACTTATTTGAGAATTTGACTCTTGATACTCGTATGTAGTTTCATTTGTCGGCCCATGTGTTGTCAATGATCAGTTTTAGCCTCAATATCATTTCACACAATCCTTCCAACAGCAGTAGTAATTTTTGAAACATTAGGAACGGGTTATACTACTTCAAAGTGCAGGTACTCGTAGATCAGCTTCATTCACCTACTCATTTGACGTTTTTGCGTCGTCTTCGTACCATCTACGAGTACGGTCAAACTAAAATACGTTTAGATACAGTGAAATTGTTTTCTTTCATCGATTTTCTGTATTCCTTTTGATTTATATTAAACTACTTCATTGGATGAAGTCACTTAAACAAGACTCGTTTTAAAAGTTGCAGTCATAGTAGACTCCCCTGCGGCACTCTATACTTACTGGCATTGTCTTAAAAAACTGCTTTTCTCAGTTCATTTGTGGGTGTGACAATAACACGCGGATAATTGATACGCATTTCAAAAATTTTCAACTTTTACTCACTTTAAGCTCTTATGACATTTAACTGACAGACACTTTAAACAAAGCGTGCAAATCGCGGAAGGCAATTCTCTCACCCTACAAAAGCAAGCGTATTCCGTATCTTTTTTGGTCTGAATACAAAATATGAAATTCCAACTTAAAAACAAAAATGTTTTTCCCTCAAAATGAAAATAATTGCACCCGAGGTCAAATTCATTTACAATAAAGAATCGTAGTACAAGTATGAATTGTATCTGGGTACGAGTATCTCGGTATCCGAACGAAATAGGCAATGACAGCAGAGGAGGAGATTTTTATGTTGCCCCTTTGTTTTGTCAGTCTTCCTTTTATACGCGTACGCCATACACACAGTTTTCTTTTCGATTTTGTATAGTGTTTCTTTCTTTTATGCTTCTTGGTAAATTTTATTGGTCATTCTCTTTGTCCGAGTCCGATTCGAGGCCTTTTGCGAGATGAGTCTCTGGCAGTGGTGAAGTAGAAGATGCTGGGAGCCTTGTTCATTTTATTCATGTGATTCAACATTTAAACGGCTAAACACTGAGGACAACGGGTATAGAGATGACGATGAAGTTGATAGTAATGACGAAGATGATGATGATGATGATGATGATGAAAAGTATTCAGTCTTTGTAGAATGTGCCCCGGATTGTGTTTATTTTTATTATCAGGCCAAGTTACGTGTCCGTGTGTTGTTGCCTTAGCTGCCCAGTGGGTCAGACATATGTTTTAATTTACTGTGGCGGTAGTCGTGGAGGTTGGTAGAAGACCGCCCGAATTACTGAAAAGCGAAAGGGTGAATTCGGTTGAACTTTTGTATGACAAGGAGAAAAAAAAAAGGAAAAAGAACAGATAAATGTATGAGACATCAGATAGGTCTTCAATAGTGTTGCCGTTGATATTCGTACTACTAAAAGATATTATTGTGTATGTGTTTAGAACACACACATTTTGTTTCCCTTTTTCCTGTTATTCGTATAAGGCATCAGAAAGCCATTTTATATATTTGACAGGTCCCTTGATATGGTTATTTGTAAGCTCTTTGCCTATAAAGATAAACGTATTTCAAACTTACACCGAGTAGCTTATTTACAGTCTCAAAGGTCTACTGCAAAGGCCTTCTTTTAATCTACAACGGGGGTTAGTGAATGTTGCCTAATATTTGATAGAACTACTCAGAATACGTTTCGAGAATATTCAGAAGATTCATGCAAGACCTTTCTTATCCGCATACTCCTTGTTCTCGCCTATTTATTTGTAGCATTTGAACCGTAGGATGTGTTCTATTGATTGCCACAGCGGACTTTGTATATTAACTTGATTCTGGACTTATTGTCTAACGAGCTGGTCCTACATAGATATCTGATATCTGAAAAGCGGAACTGTCTGGGCTCTGGGCACAATTTCCAGATTTTGGATTATGGTTGAGACCCGTAGTTCAATATTGACTTCCGTTGGTTGCCTCTATTTAATACTGCATAAAGAACGGATATTATGACGAATAGAAACAACAGCGTTGAGTTAATGTAGTTCTGACGAACTTCACTTTGAGAGTCAAAGTTCTGCGACGTTGTTGGACACATCGTTTTCGGTTAAATTTAGGACGTTTTCTTTCTCTACCTATGTCCATTGGGTTGTACTGCTTACCGTTTCAGAAAATCTCTGTGTGTATCATTATGAAATTTTTGTTATTTATTCCCATAGAGAGGGTTATCCTTCACATTGTTACGAGAATTTGTTTTGATCGGACGTGTTTTAAGTGCTCAATATTTTTTTTCAAAATGGAGGGTAAAAAAAGTGCATTTTCGGCATATTTTGCTTTTTGTTTTTTAAAAAAAAGGTGCCAAAGCGATAGAGGCGCAACGGAAGGTTTGCTGCATGTATGGAGATTCGGCTATAAGAGCTGACACTTGTGAGCGTTGGTTTACACGCTATCGTTCAGGGAATACAGACCTTGCTGATGCTGTTCGCTCTGGATGTCCACCCACCACAGGCGGCCATCAAATCTTGGCTGCAGTTAGCGTTGACAGGCATTTGACGACACGGGAGATCACTCAGCGGTTTAACCAATACTCAGTGAAAGAAACATTATGGATCTTATAATGATCTGTGAGTCTTTGTTTAGATGGAACTCGCTTGAATCCTTCCTGAAAAGGGTGGTTACGGGAGACGGTTTACAACAACATTCGGCGTAAGAGGTCATGGTGCGCCCTTGGTGAAACACCACAATCGGTCGGTAAACAAGATTTGCATCTCAAAAAGGTCATGTTAGCCATTGCTTCCATGCTATCAGGCAATAAATGCAATTAAATTCGCCAGAGTTGGCGAACAGTTTAACTTTAACCCTAAAAAACCCGCAGAACTTATTGAACAACCCAATGCAGTAGACGCGTTGGAGTGTTTTTTCTCTGCACTTCTTTTTTGTTTTAAATCACTTCTTTCCTTCGCGCTTGTCGCTCGTCGTGATTCTTCAATCCTCAGGCCGATGCAATTGAACCTGAAACGTCTTACATTTAGAATCCCTTGTCATGTCTTTAAGTCATGTGCAATGATGTTTCAGCCATGTTTCAATAAGATAGCTTCTCAGTGATCATCTAAGTTCTCTTTACTGAGCTCCTGATGTTTGGTAAGCTGCTCCCGGAATTGCACTAGTATTAGGTGCGCAGCTAAGTTCTCCAGCTGTAAGTTCTGGTCGATTTTGACACATCCAAAACGTCATGAACCAAGCTTAGACATACTGTAAACAAACCGTTTTGAGACAGTCGTGATTTTGTTTTGGCGTCATATTCGAGTACTTTTGGTTGTGTGAAAATGTCTGATTTTGTGACAAATAATCGCCATTTGCGGGAAGTGTTGATTTTCTTCTTTCATTCGAAGAAAACGGCGGCTGAAGCTCATCGAGAGCTCCAAAAAGTTTAAGGAGATGCTGCTCTAAGTGATACAACGTGCCCCTGA
Source organism: Volucella zonaria (assembly GCA_963966105.1). Lineage (NCBI taxonomy): Eukaryota > Metazoa > Arthropoda > Insecta > Diptera > Syrphidae > Volucella > Volucella zonaria. The sequence goes on along the minus strand of OZ014534.1, from coordinate 122,989,601 downwards.
TTGGTTCCGTCGCTTCAAAGACGGTGATTTCGATGTTGAAGACCGTCCGCGTGAGGGAAGGCCAAAATCCCTCGAAGTCTCTGAATTGGAGACATTGCTCGGTGAGCATCCGTGCAAAAAGCAGGAGCTTGCTTCAGTATTAGGAATTACCCGCCAAGCCATTTCCAAGCGATTGCATGCGTTGGGAATGATTCAAAAACAAGGAACTTGGTTTTCTTATGATTTGAAGCCAAGGGACGTTGAGGGTCTTTTTTCCCCTGTGAACAACTGCTCCAGCGGCAAAAACGGAAGGGTTTTCTTCATTGCATCGTGACGGTGATGAAAGATGAATTCATTACAGCAACTCAAAGAGAAGAAAATCATGAGGACTCCCCAGTCATGCTTCTACGTCGTCGGCTCGGCCGAATATTCACGCTGCGAAAGTTATGCAGTGTATTTGGTGGAGCCAGGTCGGTGTTATTTATTTAGAATAGTTGAATCCCGCTGGGGAACGGTATCGACTTGCGTGACGTTGCCACACCAGTTAAAACCCACCTAGAAACGCTCAAATGGGAAGTCCTACCCCACCCGCCATATCCCCCAGATATTGCGTCGATTATTACTTCTTCCGTTCTATGGCACAAGGTCTGGCTGATGAGCAGTTCCGCTCATATAAGACATCAACAGATGATTGATTGTGGATAGCCTCAATAGATGAACACTTTTACCTTAACAGTATTCGAGCTCTGCCACAAAGATGGGAAAAAGTTGTAGCTAGCGATGGGCAATATTTTGTATGATCCATTTGTAACCATTTTTTCACAATAAAGTTGCATTTTCATCAAAATCTTAGTTGCGCACCTTTATCGTATCACAAGGCCGACACTTGGCGGTATTTAACTGATTTAAGCCGTTGCTGTTGATAGATGCATCGTGTATTTTATCCACTACAAGTTTGCGAGATTGCTCCTCGGATATGGGCTGCAAGTTTATTAAACGTTGACTAATCAAAAGATAGTCAATTTTTATAAAAAATGATTGCTTGTCAGGTGAAATTCTGTTGCAGATGTGGAACATCTGAAGCTTAAAGAAGGTGTTTCCCGTATTTATTCTGACTCCCGATATCAGGTTTTTTTATTCTATTTTCAAGTGCAGAGCTGTCGTTGGCTATAATGGCAGTGAAATTATTTATTACTATCAGGATGTCCATGTCAGGGGTTTACTTTTGAGTGATACGAGTACTCAGTTAAACAGTCCCTGTATGAACAGAACACTCCAAAACGGTGATTTTTCTCTGACTCTGACTTTTAGAGAGTAAACTTTTACTAGTGTAATCCAAGAAGTACCCGACCTGACGTATAGATGGCGATTGTTGTTTAAAAAGAATGAAAACTGTAGAAAGTACCAACCTTATAAAGCTTAAATTTGAAGTTTATCAATAGTGGACGCTCTGAATGAATTTTTAAATATGGACAAAATTAGTCATCGTTATGTGATGCAATACTTTCATTTGAATGGCCTCAATCCAACCAACATCAAAATATTGCATCGCAGAGTTTAAGCGAGGCCGTACGATTTTCCAAGACGAACATCGCAGTGGTCGACCAAATGAGGTGAGTTCACCAGAAATGTTGAAAAAAATCCACAAAATATTATTGGATGACCTTGAACTAGCAGATAATAGTAGGCATTTCAAAAAGCGCTGCACATCGCATGTTGACTGAAAAATTGGACACGAGAAAGATGTGCGCAAGATGGGTGCTGCGATTACTGACAATGGAACAAAAACATTGTCGTGAGGATGTTTCAATCGAGTGTGTGGCAAAGTTTCACAGCTATAAAGCCGAGTTTTTGCGTCGATTCATAACTATGGATGAAACATGGGTCCATCACTTCACACCCCAGACGAAGGAACAGTCAAAACAATGGATTCAAAGGGGAAAATCGGCTCCAAAGAAGGCGAAGGCAGTTTCATCTGCAGGCAAGGTCATGGATAATTTTCATTGATTATCTTCAGAAAGGAAAAACAATCCGGCGTGTATTATGCGAACTTATTGCAACGTTTGAAAGACGAAATCAGGAAAAATCGGCCACATTTGGCGAAGGAAAAAGTTTTGTTTCATCAAAACAATGCACCAGATCACTAATCCGTCATCACGAGTTAAAGTATGAATTGCTTCCTCATTCACACTATTCGCCAGATTTAGCCGTCTCGAATTATTTTCTATTCCCGAACTTGAAAATATGGCTTGGTGATAAAAGATTTGTCAACAGTGAAGAGGCGAATTCTGTGGTTGATGGCTATTTTAAGGAGCTCGACGATTCTCACCATAAACAGAGTATTGAATAAACATCACTGGAAAAAGTGTATTGAAATAAAAGAAGACTACGTAGAGAACTAAAGATATTTCTCCCCAAATTTTTTGTGTTTTCTTTGTTAGGTCGGGCACTTTTGGGACTACCCTCGCACGTGCTGTACCCATAAGCATCAAGACTGTACCTGATCCACCTTTGGTTAGTTGGCTTTTAACTATTGTTAATTGTATAGCATAAATCGGAGGAACCTGACACTTTTTGTCTCATGTTGCTGTTTTTTTGTAATCCAACTTATTGAGCCACAGACCATCTGACACTGCATCGATTTTCCAGCGCCGAAAACTTTCTCTTTCTTTGAAATATTTCTTGATGGCCCATGGGATTTAGTGAAATAGAACTGCAATATCTTCGACTAAAGCAATTTACTTATTCAATGCCTGTCGGAAGATGTTGCTTCCTTAACCATTTGCGGTTGAAAATAATAAATATAGTATAGATGAGTATACTCGTAGCACGTCTCGCATATAAAAAATATTTCCAATAGGTCTAAGGGCATAGAATGACTACAAGAGACAGTATTTGGCTTCATCAATCCTTTGTGTAACTCAATATACCAAATATTTCCTCCATAACACAACGATTAAACCCAAATGACAAAAGCCGTCTTCTGATAAGAATTGTGCGTACTTCATACTTAGTTTGCTAGCCTCAAGCGGCAACACTGACGTTGAGAATTAGAGAGGTCGTCAGACGAGAACGCATAGCCTTTATTGTTCGCGTTTTTTCGACTCTCGCTCTTTTGGATTCTCGTTTAATTGGCAGTTTATTTAGATTGTGTGTGCCACCACAATGATTTATTCTACATGTCATAAAACAAAAAGAATGTTGCAGAATAAAATTTTTTTTTTCTATTGTGTTCGCGTGATCTCATTGGCAACAGTTGGCTGCCTCAAGATTCTCGTACGCAAACTCATGTTCATCTACTACTGTGGAGTTCAAATTTCTAGGAAGAAGAACGCAGCAAAAATTAAAACAACCGACGTATGATCTATTACATCAGCATAAAATGATGATCTGTTAACAGTTACTTAATAAAAATTATTAAAAGTCAGACAAAGCCACAGACACAGATACAAAAAAAAAAAAAAATTATTATTGACACGCAGTTCATGGAGTACAGTGTCCATTAGAGGAGAGCTCTCTCAAGATTGGCATCGATAAGCCAGTCGATGGAAAGATTTCTTGCAGCCTCAGAGTGCTAAGAACGATGAAGATGAAGATTCTCAGAATGGATCAATTGATCTTTGACTTTCCAGTCAATTGGTGTCGATATTGCAATTGGTTATGGAGAAATTGGGGTCATTTGTGAATTGAATTCCTGGGGGAAACTTACAAATGAGTTGATTTGCATGTAGAAAGGTGATTGGTTAATTGAATAGTTTTCTTGTTACTTACTGAATGCTATTTTCACAAAATGAGAAAAACGTTTTAAAATATTTGCACCTATACGTCACTTGCTAATCCTGCAGTTCTTTAATGAATCTTGGCTGGCTGGATGACAGACACTCTTATAGTGTCATATTGTGTAATACTTGATGTGACAATTTCTAATGATTAAACAAATCCCACGTTCTACCTCTGATGTAAAGAACAGCCACTGATAATCTATTACGTAAAGTGTCACTGATAACCGGAAGTTGATAGTGAAAATCCATAAATTTGAGTAAAACTACGAACTCAAACAAAACAACGTTGAGTAGAAAATTTATAGAGCACACGTGGTCTGAATTCGTTGACATCGACGTGACATCAGAATATCATATTTTAGTTCAAAGTAGCACACAATGTGTAGGTAGGAGCACAGTTTGGTGCACGTCCCTTCTGATGTAGTCTGTCGAGTTTTCCCGGAAATGTAGGCTTAGACAGACCAAAATATGCATAACTACATATACTCATAAATGATATTTTTTCTTATTGTCTTTAAAATTTAAGATAATATTCGCATAACGGTAACTGGAGTGATGAAAAATCTTGAGTGTGTGGTAGAAGTAGAAAAGATTAGGAAAGCCAAATGTATGACGGTGTTCTCCTTAATATTCCATACACTGGTCTCAACGCCTCGTAGGAATTTTCTTTAGGAAGTCATTATCAGATGTGATAACCCTGCAGATATGGACAGCCTATACTTAGTCGAAATAGGTATGTTCCAACCTTCATTAGTAAGAATTCGATTTACACCCATATCCGTTACTGAAAGATGCTTCCTATTCAAATTTCTTCTTGTTAAAACTTTTGTTTTGGTTTATATACATATCCTGGCCACCTGGATTCGACTGAATCGTACCACTGAGATACACATCCAGAGGAACAATAATCGATCGTTATTTTACATCATCTCTTGCCCCATCGGCGTTTGGTTAATGACCCCAAGGTGGTTGAGGTAGGTTCCTTTCCATTTAAGCGCGCTACGTATCCCTTCGGGACGGATTTAAGCTCTATTCAGACTGTATTCGTTTGCTCAGCATCTCTCAGTCATCAAAGCCGATAGATTCGGATATTTCTGCTAGCTAAATGTCCCTATATTACATGTAGAGCTCATTATGGTAATATGCTCTCCAAATTCAACCCGGTGAGCAAGTTATGAGTATTTATAAAGGGTCGTTCATTAAGCGCTTCATGTCTTTAAATTTAAATAAAACAAAGAATGTGTGAGATATCATCGAAATTTTTTATTCGCTTGAAAGACTTATCGAGGCCATTATGTATGGAATTTAAGGTCCGCCGAGGCTTCTCTGGGGGGCGCGCATCAGAAAAGTCAAATTTTCCATGACTCTGGCGCATAAATCAGGCTGAATTTAACCAATTGCATGGGCTATGTTGGCTTTGAGGGCCGCTGTGGTTTATGGCTTATTCGCATAGACTCTGCGACTTCAAAAAACGCCACAAGAAAAAGTCTAACGGCGCCAGTTCACATCACCTCCACGTAAGTTGACCATGCCCGCGAATCCTTCGTGCAGAATTTCCAATGTGGTGTGTTCTGTGTATCGCGTAGCGCCGTCCTGTTGAAACCACATGGCGTTGGTGTCTATATCATCCAATTCAGGCCAAAAGAAGTTGGTAATCATCGACCTATAGAGCGCTCGCCGTTGACGGTGATGGCCTGGCCAACGTCGTTCTCAAATAAATATGGACCGATGACGCCGCCAGCCCAAAATCCACACCAAAAAGTTACTTTTTCTTGATGCATTGGATCTCATGTGGATTGGTATCGTCCCAAATTCGGCAATTTTGTTTGTTGACGTTTTCATTCATCAAGAAATGGGCCTCATCGCTGAAGATGATTTTTCGATGAATATTAGGGTCAGTTTCCAACTGCTCCAGAGCCAGTTAAGCGAACACACGTCGCTGTCTATGGTCGTTTACCTTCAGCTCCTGGGTCAGTTGAATTTTGTACGGGTGCAGGCCCAAGTCACGACGCAAAATTCGCCAAGTTGTGGTCTGCGAAAGACCGAGTTCTTGTGAGCGACGCGAAATCGACTGCTTCGGAGACTCTCACGGACAGCGGCGATGTTTTCGGCTGATTTTGCGTTTCGTCGACGGACAGGTGTTATTTTATAGTTTACTGAACCAGTGGACTCAAATTTATCCACCACCACACAATAGTCCTCTCGGTAGGACGATTATGGTGACCGGAAAATGTGATAAAACAATTTTATCATTTGCACGTGCTGTTGAACGCGATGTCCGTCCATGGTGATTTGGCAAAACAGACTGAATAAATCACAAATGTAGCTTCAACAATATGGCCGCTATCAACTGTCAAAGATCGGAGGTCCTTATTGGAAGCCCCTTTATGAAGCGTGGATTTATCAGGTCTTCAAGGTATTGACAACTACCTATCAGGATGCTTACGGATTGGTTCAGGTGCGCCCGCGCTGTGTGCAAACGTTTAAAGTGTATAATAATAACATCAACTCCGCTCGGCTATCAAATCCGATAACACAGCCAGTACGAAAATCATGTGAAGAATCAGTCATGCCAATCGCTTCTTCTTTAGGCTTAGAAGGCAAATGAGTAGTAAAGCCCTCTTTCGAGCAACCAAAAAAATTTTATACAAAACATTGATCATCCCAGCCCTGTTTTACGGCGCAGAAGCGTGGACACTGATGAAAATGCTCATCGGCGCTTCGAGAAAAAGGTTTTTAAAGTTGTTTTTGGTTCCACTTGCATTAAGCATATGCTTGGATAATCCGGCTTAGAAGGCTTGGTCACCTTGAACCTGAAAAGTTTTCGACTTCAACCCAGAGGGACAACGCAGTAGAAGACGACCTATTCTAAAGCGTCGCATACCGTTGAAAAGGGACCTCAGCCGACTTCTTGTGCTCAACTGAAGGGGCATGTTAGCTGAAGCCGTAGTCCACCCTGGATTGCAGCGCCATCTAAGTAAGAAAGTAAGTATCATACAGATAGGATTCCATACACAAGATTCAGTGCACTGATCTTTTTATTGTTAATATCCTGGGGCGTAGATGTAGAACGGAGATCTTCTTGAGCATGGAGCATACTCGTGTATTCACTCGGATATTCTTCAGATACTCCAGCAGATTTATTGGTCATTAGTTTGAATATCGCTTTCGAATTTTTTTTTACCACGTAAAGAAACCTGTCGCCGATCATCGTCCTTACAAATAAATATTGGCCACCGCCAGCTTTAAACAGTTTACAGAGGTAATTCTTCCGGATTTTCAGACCTCACATCTATTATTTTGAGATACTTATTAGTCTAGGCTTCTTTTCGAACTTTATATCACTAATGTATTGGTTATACCTTCTGGTAAAATATCCGGACATTATTTCTGGACAGGCATAGAATAGATCTGGTACATTTTAAGGTGTTTTTTTCTCTCTTGGTGAAGTCTATGTTCTTCCTATATGTATTAACACTTTTCGTTGTCATTCTCGTTTGAAACCCAGCTTATCCGGATACACCGTTTCTAATGGGCTGTTAGAAATGCCAATGATTTTGTGCGCTTAATTGAAAACTCGATTTAGGACAGACTTGGTTAGTAGATCGTGTCAATGAGCACTGACATTTAATCGTAGTCTGATCAATCGGGGTATGGAACTTCGAGGTACTCGTAAATATCTTAGTAAATTTTGTGGCATGAAAAATATTTGCTCGGTTTGGTACTATTCCGCCTGAGTGGTGTCATATAAGCCCCGTTTTCCAAGTGTACCATCTAAGATATGCTCCGTTTTGAAATCAGCGTTCCCTGTCTTATGTGGGTACATTTTGAATTTATTTTGATGTGGGCTCCAACTATAATAGAATTCTGCTTTACCTGATTATAGTCTTGGTACGTAGATTTAGCCTGCTAAGAGTAGCTCCGAAAATTTGTTCTTAATCTGACAAATATGTACGAGTATATATTGGCTCTCTTTTCCTTTGGACTTGTATTAATAAAGTTCTTGAACATCGCCTGGTCTTTATATTGTCTTTGAATGAACAGCTACTAGGTCTTACGGCGGAATCAGCCCGCATCTGAATAACATCATACAATATTGGAATTGTTTCTGCACAGCGCACAAGTAATGAATCTATTTAAAGTGGCGGTCTTAGCTATTAGATAAAGATTTCGTAAAATAACTTGGTCCACACAAGACAGCTGTATCTCCTGTTGTCTATACTAACGAAGTTAGATCGACTTTTCAGAGTTGAGACCTGCTAAGAAATAAAACTTGTGGAACACTCATGGACAATGCTTGCATTAGTCTATCTTACTAACTTACAAAAATCGTATCGCCTGTCCAGATTTTTGCGTTGGTCTAATACCATTTGCCATCTTTCTGGCAGTAGCATGATTCCTCGCTCATAAGATTGTTGCTCTTTGCTGGCAGAAAAACTGATCCAGGTGATCTTTGACATTCTCATTTGAAATAAGGGTCTTACCGTCTCGAAATTTTTTTTAGAGATCGGAACGGATAATAATCAGAGAGATCCAGATCCGGAGAATATGGTGAGTGTGGCAGTATATCTCATCCCAGCTGTAAAAGCTTTTATCGAGTTACCAAACTTGTATGACGTATCTCATTATCTTGGTGGAACACTACACCTTTTCTATTGATTAATTCTGGCATTTTCTGGTTTACTTGTTTAAGTTAATCATTCGATTTGTCCGGCTGATGACAGTATACTTCAGAGTTGATCGTTGTGTTGTCGAATAGAAACGATTCCTTTGACATCCCACCAAACATATAGCATCACATTTTTTATGGATATCGGCTTTCGAAGTGCTTTGAGCCAGTTTGTCTTCTTTACTCCATGGTCTCTTGCATTTAACATTGTTATAGACAACTCAAAAATGGATCATTTCCTTGACGTTTGAGAAGCAAATCACAGACATCAACGCGACAGCACAAATTTGTTTTCCGTAAGAACATGAGGAACCCATATGTCGAGCTTTGAGATTAAACTTATGCTTTTCAAATGATCATGAAGGGTCGAGTTAAGTAACATCTTGAGTTGTTATTCGCTGGTTTGTATCAATTAATGCCTTTGTTGTGCCTTCATCGGCTTCAACTGGGCTTCCAGAACATGGTGCATCTTCAACATCAAAATTTGGCACTGGCATTCTGTCAATACATCTTCTCCATACACATCGTATAATTTTTTTCTGGCTTGAACAGCATTTTTACCTTTTCGATGTCAAAAAAGTAGAATATGCCGCAAGTGCTGCTTTTCGCTTTCCATTTTTGAAAGGGCACCAACCAAAAACTACTGCGTATAATCAATCGAACTTTTTCACAAGCAAGCCTTTTTATAACAGCTGTCGAAATATAAAACGATTATGCATAATAAGCGTGAGGTTGGCTGTGTAAAAAACAATAAGTCCTCTGTTGCCTTACGTAGAATGCATTTGCTACTTCAAAACCATAAAACTTTAGCTACAGGCACGGTAACGCTTTTGTTATGACTGAAAATTACAAATCTGGGCTTGGGCCATGACAGGTATGCAATAATTCTTTCTTAACTGCATTTGCTACTGCCTTACGCTGAACCCATGTGACACCTGTAACTTTGCGACTAAACAGCCCAAGGATCGCATCAATGTTTCCACTGACTGTCAACCAATCATCGCTACAGCTACCGTATTGCTGACAAGTAACAACTTTTAGTCGTTAGAGATGCATTTTCCACTTCAGGCCTACAGCAATTCAAGATTCGGAGATTACTGATTTGTATATGTAAGTACGTACGTGCCACAATCCATACATTCCTCGTCGCTGCCGATAATTACCTCCTGTAACCAAGATGCCAAGCTGTAAACATTTCCTCACACTGGCGATCACTTTGATTGTTTACATCCGAGAGCTCATGTCTTTGCTCGTGCGACTTCTGTGTAAACACCGACTAGTGTAAACATGAAATAAATTCTCTTACAATCATCGGTCTTCTGTCCTCCATCCGTTTGTCTGTCTGTTTGTCTATTTGTTCTGGCTTGTCAAGATCGGCTGGCAGTCTTTTGAGGCTTTGTGGTGGCTCTGGGGGTTCGTTTGAATTTCTTTTGTTTGAATGCAACGTTGTAATAATATCGGTGTTTTGTTTTCCAATGTTCGATGTCAATTATTCGTTTCAATGAGTATGTAGATACGGATACTCTCGTATCTGTTGAAAGCGTCACCTTCGACGAAAATGGTTATATGGTAATTTTTTTTAGAAAAAAAAAAAAAAAGTAAAAATCCATTTTCGACTCAACGAACAAAAGAGTCGATGGAAAGAGTCATCAGTGCGTGCGTTGAATTTTAAATGGATGTACGAATACGAGTGTGTACCTTCGTTGCCCCGACTGTTTATGTCTCGAGGTGTAAACATTTATTTAATTTTTTTTTTTTTTTTTTTTTGAAGGGGAAAATTACCCGCTTTATGGTTGAGTGGCCCCCAAGACCCTTGGAGTTAGTCGACTTAAACAAAAATAATAATTTTTTGTACAGACCGACCACCTGATTGATTGTTTTTGACAGGTTTATTGATGGCGCAATGTGCGTAGCTTTTTTTTTTGTTTTTTTTGTTTTTTGTTTTTTGTGTTATGCTCGTAATCGCGTTTTAAATAAATTTTTCGAGAGTTGGAATTTGAATAAAAATGTTGTTGAGCAACATCTAGTAATTGATTAGATATTCATGAAATAGGTATGTGGCTAATTGAACAGGGGGTGGAACCCACAATTTTTGAGGCTAGTGATTCGCCTTTTTCTTTTAAGACTGAGTAAACTAATAAGTGGTAAGTGCCGACTTTAAATTAGAGAAAAAAAACTGACCTTAGTCAAAAACGAGGAGAATTTGTGTGAGTGATTATATAAATGCGTGTCGAAATAATATTTTTTGTTGTTGGGTACTAACTATTGTTTCCTCTCTGATGGATTGTCCTTAGATCTCTTAAAAGTACCCCCCGGCCCTACTATCAGACTATCAGAAACATGGTCCAGCAAAAGTTCCAGCTTAAATGCTGATCAAACCGAAAAAGGATAAAACGCTCCGTGAGGAAAGACATCTGGAAATTCACCTTTCACTCTCGTACTGCGATATGATATTCAAGTTGAAACACTCAGACCTTTAGGTGTGTGCCAGCACTCAAATATGCTGTACCTAGAAACTATAATTATCGGATCGAAAAAAAGTCTAAAGATAATAACAAGCCGATTTAAAACAGTGGAGGAAGATCAATTGAATATCGTGAATGCAGCAATTAATTTGTGCAATATGAATGGCGCCTACCGCCGGTTATGGTCCGTAAATTGTAAGCCTACGGGTTTTTGTGCACAGTGAGTGGATAAATACAATTCCTGCTCTTCGATGTTGGCTGAGATTTGGGAAATTTGAACCCAGACCCTTTGTTCAGTAGTCGACGTAGTTAACCACTGCTCGAAGCCACGACATTAATTTTAATTGTTATTAAGGTCGATAACCATAATGAACTTCGGATGACCATCCCTTGCTCTATCCCTTGTTCTTCCAGGGTTCGGACTCTACTGAAAATGTAGTAGGTCGTTTGCGATTTTTTGTGGCACTCTACTTTACTTGCAATCTACTGCGGTTTTTACACGATTAAGTTAGAATTGAGGTGGAATTAAAATATGCTTTACCCCGAAACTTGACTGGGAACAAACAATAGAGCTCCGGATTCAGAAAGCCTATGTCTCTTTTGATGCTTGTAGCAAATCCTTTGAACGAAAGTGGAGACTTCAGCCAAGAATAATCCTAGGGATGTGCGCAGTAATATTTCGTCCTATTCTTGTAAACGTTCCTAGTGTGATGGCCTGCTCTAAGTAGAGTATACAACATAATGCAATTTAGGAGAATTAAGGAAATGTCTGAGTAGGTACTGTCAAAATTTCATGACATTTGGACGAATAGAAGCGGAGTTATTGCGTCTGAAATGACAGTATCGTGATTCGTTCCTAACCCTTACAACTCGCTTATGGAATGCCCTGCGAGCGACGACTATTCCCCAGTCGTTGTAACTTGCAAACATTTAAGACCAATGCACATCGGTACCTCTCGTGTCTTCCTCCCTAAGTTTCGTTCGCTCGCACTGTGTGAATACATTTTTAGGGCATTAATAACCTCTTGACCGCGTGCAAACAAAGGACATCCTCAAGGAGGCCAAAAAGAACAAAAACTTCCTTTACAACATTGTGACTGGTGATGAAACATGAAAACAATATGATCCAGAAACCAAGCGCCAAAGTGCGGAGTGGAAGGCGCCAGATGAGCCAAAATCCAAAAAAATCTCGTTTAGAGAAATCAAAAGTGTTGATTTGCTTTTACACTTTCAAGGGCATTGTCGACAAAGAGTTCGTACACCGTGTCAAACGAAGCGTTTGGTGCATCGTATTCGTCGTATTTGGTAAAATTGGCGTTTGTTGCATAATAACGCGCCATCTCATCGTACGACACTTGTAACTAATTTTTGGGCTAAAAATCGCTATTAAGCACTCCCTGTATTCACCTGTTTTGGTACCGTACGATTTTAACATTTTCGAAAAATGCATTTGCTGATGAAAGAAAAGTGCTTTGTGGATGTAGCAGCCATCCAAAAGGCTTGTACCGATTTTCTCAAGGACATCCCGACTGAGCGACGATCTAAAGCACCCGTTTGACATGCCTTTAGGCCGTGCAAATAGCTATATTGAGTCGGAAGGGCACTCTTCTGAATACAATAAATCGGTTTTGCCGAAGTAAATCTTTTGTTGTTCCTGTTTTTAAACGTCCTATTTAATTTCTATCGCTCTTTGTATGTGCACGAGTATGTCGTTATCTATTGTGCAATTAGTATCCGGGAGATCGGCAGTTGGGCACCAACATCATATCGACCTATTACTACGACATGTATGCACTCTGAATATGTAGCACCTAAACTTAATTTCAATAATTATATCCAAGTTCATTTCGCTTCCAGAGAGAAATGAAAATGATCCCCAGATACGACGGCTGTAAGATCGAGTATGTTAGAAACATCCGAATTTTTCAAAGTCTTACCACATGGCGGGAGCGCCAATGTGTATCTGCAATACAATCAGTCTACAATTAGTTTCAATATACATAGCAATATTTTTTGACAGCTAGGCTATTATAAAATGTCTTCACTCAATAGCTGTACTCATGTTTAGTACATTAAAACTAGTAGGGCAATGTAAGGGAGTTCACCCTGGCTATTATAACAATACAAGATCCTTTGTATTCTGAGAACTTCAAATCCCATACACAATTCTATTCAAGCATTCTCGTAACAGACTTACGGGTATGTACCGCATTGTTTTCAAACTACAATGAACTTAATTAATCCCGCTTTAACAAATACAATCGCCATAATGATACCATGAATATGAGTGAGCTTTTTAAATTTAGCCGGAAAGAGTAATAGAGGCGTCATCAAAGAAAAAGTAGAAAAAAAACAATGCACATGAATGCAGTCAAAAACATAGAGAGAGTGTACATACGTATAAAACTGTTAACATCCTAAGCGTGCCAAAGTCGTTTAAAATCCTTCTCGACATTGGCTTTCACGATTGTATCAATAATGGCATTATGCATATATCACAGTCCTTACAGCAAGGATAAACGGTCAGCTCATGGAATATCTCAAAATACGAAAACTTCTCAATGACCGGCAATATGGAACGTTCAATTCAAGTTATCTTGGACGGTTTCAAGTCTGATATTCACAAAATAAATGCTGGTGTGCCCCAGGGCTCCGTTCTGTCTCCGATACTCTTTTTAATTTTCATTAATGATGTATTCCTTTGCTGACGACAGTAGTCTCTGCTTTTCATATTCGTTTCCAGACTCTCGTCAGTGCTCTTCGGCTGTAGAACGGGAACGTTAGCGTACGTTAAACTCATTAAATTCAACCGATTGGGGAACTATCAACCTGTCTGCTGTCATTGAAGCGAAATCTAAATTCCCAGCCATTATCCATGAATGGCACTTACATCGTCGAAACCGAAAAACTTTCCATTCTCGGTATGTGTGTCAATAACAACTTACGTTGGAATGACCACATATTCGATGTCGCCAAAAATGCTGCGAAATGTCCAGGCTTTCTCAAACGATGTAAGAAATACTTTTCCCTGTCTGATCTGGCCTCAATATATAAGGCATTCATCCGCCCAAAATTGGAGTACAATGCTCACATCTGGTCAGGTGCGCCTAAAACATCTCTGCATCAGCTAGACCGAATTCAAAACCATGCGATAAAACTCATATCTGATACCAATATCACTCAGGTAATGGACTCCCGCGAAAACCGACGAAATTTCTTGTGTTTCACTTTGTTTTATCGCTATCCACCACCAGTGCTTCATAGAAATCAGCAGTAGCATTCAGCCCCTTCAAACCTTTAACCGTAACACACGTCTCGGTATAAATGCTCGTCAGTATACCCTCAAGCCCACTTTCGGACGTACTCTGAAATATCGTGATTCGTTCCTAAGCCGCACAACTCCCTTGTGGAATGCCCTGCCGAGCTCTCTATTTCCTAGTCATTTTAACATTCAGACATATAAAACCAACGTACATCGGTACCCATCCTTCTTTCCTCTCCAAATTTCCTTCGCCTGCACTGTGTGCAAACATTTTAAGGGAACCTTAACCCCTGGAGCGCGCGCTAGCGTATAAAAAAAAAAGAGCTTGTAATTTTGAATTTTAACCGAAACTTTAAATTCTTCCAAGCATACTTCCGGTCTACTTCTTACGAGTAGTAGCTCTTTAGCGTCTTTATTTTAATAAAATGTTTGGTCTACACAATGCACAATATAAGTAAAATGCTCTCCTCTGAGCCTAGCGTCTCCGCCCGGAGAGTTTGGACTGTCCAGACGGACAGCGCAGTAGAAGACGACCTCATTTTATGTGGCTCACGCAAGTGGAAGGAGACCTCAGACAACTTCCTATGCGTCGCTGGAGGCAACTGGCAAAAGAGGAGGAGGTATGTTAACTGAGGCCCTCGTAAATCCTGGACTATATCTCCATCTAAGAAAGTACATAAATGATCCTTGCTATGAGTTTGTTGCAATAATCGACTCTTTCGTTGTACTTTTCTATGACTTTTTTTTACATGTTGGTTTCTGTATCTCGGCTATAACTTATTTAATGTGGGCTTTCGTGTGCGGTTACGTCTGTGGATTATCTGCATAAACAAGATCGTCAATGTAGCCCCACAAAGAAAAGGAGTACAGTGTCGCTAAATTGCATGATCTTGACCCAACGTGAGTTGATGTCCATTAAACTGTGACCAAATTCCTTCGACTCAGTCGACTCAGAAAGGAAATCATTTCAAAACAATGTTGAAAATTCTAGACTAGACCAAAGCCTAGGTTTTTTTTCAGGTAACGTTTGCCTAAAACTTTTACAATCAATTGTCTCGCAAATAAGTGTCCTGCACGAAGCGCGCCTTAACTTACGGTACGGCATTAACCACCCATTAACTTTGTTTACGATTCACACTCATTCACAGCCAAGTGAAAGGACAGTGGAATTCGTTTTTAGAAGGGCCGACATTTACAAAGTTTTCCACCTACGAGTATCTAAGTACATTTATGTTATTACCCGCAAATAGGCAAGTGGATCGGAACTATAGTTCAAACCCTTGCAATAATTATGGAAAGGAAAGAGTACATTGCACCCCAAGTTATTGATTACGGACAAATAAAACTACAAAGCGCCGTTCACCAGAAGGTGTCATTGATGAATTTCAAGACGATTCAGACAGCGGACGTGTTTCGTTATTGTTGGCAAGTTTTTAGAAATTTCGATTCAATACAAAATAACCGCAACCTTTATCAAGAATGGTGCTGGTAATCGCCACTTTGAAAAAGAAATTCCAATAGAACCTAGAGTATCCTTAGCGTTCCGTGGCCTCTTTTGATATTAAATTTCTCAAAGTTGTATCAAGCGGCTATAACATGACTTCAAACTCTTGAGGCTACTTGCAGATTTGCAGAACATTTAAATATGATCCTATGATCATTGCAACGGAAGCATCGTTTAATCAGGCAAATACAGAAATCTATGAATTACGAGTGGACAATGGCACTAAGCTCCCCACAGTGGACTGTTAAAAATTGGAAAACTTTGACTCTGGTGCCATTCTAACTGCCATCGCACATCACTTTCTTCCCGCCATCTACGAGTACAATTCACAATCGCTGCGACATAGGTTAAGTACAATATATTTCCCAATTTTGTTCATCTCATATCCCCATCAGAAGTGAGGACGGGCACAAAAGAAATATCAGACCGTTAAATATTGATCCCAGTTCAAATATTGACCCGGAATGCTAATTAAATCCTTCAAAGCAAATCACGTCAATTAAATCACACATTTAATCCCAAACAGGATTGAAAGATTTGTTACATGTGTCGTTACGGTGCCACCCACTATGGATCAGCGGGAGTCCTTGAGTCCTCTCAAACCAGCACAAAAAATTAAAACAAATCTTTACTGCTGGGTGATAAAAATGCCCGTTGACTTTTATTACATTTGCCTACAAGATTATATTTACGAGTTACACTCCTTCGGCCGCCATCAGAAGGTCGACAGTAAACACAAATAAAGAGGACATAATTAAGATATCCAATTTCCTTGCTACTGTGCCACAGCTACTGGTTGTCACCCGCTTTGCCACACAAAGAAAAAAAAAAAAGTTAAAATAAATAAAAAAAAAAAAAAAAAAAACATTTAATTAAAACTCTGCCGATTACTTAAATTACACTTTTCCGCGATGAGAAGCATTAACACACGTTTACGCAACGCTCAGAGTCCTGCAATGGGCAAAGGGTAGTGGGCGTGAGTAAACCTTAACACGTGTCACGAATGCCTATTGCAGGAGTGTAGATATGACGGGTGAAACATCCCTCATTATGTACCGATACATATACGAGTGCATAAGTTTTTTTCAATCATCAGAAATTCATTATAAAATGCCACAAGGGCTGTGATTGAAGAACAGTTATGTCATGCAGTCATTGAACTTTAATTACCTCATACCCACGCTCATACTCAGATGCACACTCAAACTCAAACTCATACTCATACTCACGCTCATGCTCATCGATTGATCGTTGAAAAATCCTGCATGTGACTGGTGTGCATAATTTTGATGTGGTCATACCATCAAAGCTCGGCGAAACGATGGGTGGGGGTGGGTACTCGTATATGCTTGTACGAATATAATGGGAGGAATAGATTTAATTTTAATTCACTTTAATTCATTTGTCGTAGGTGACTAATGATAGGACATTGACAAAGTGATTAATAATGCAAAGCCATTACGTTGGATTTATGCGATGAAGTGCACGCAGGCATGAAAAAAGAAATTAATCCGAGAAACTCATTTAAAAGCAGAGAGATGGACAGATTTAGTTTTCGTCCCGATGCCAAAGTGTGTGGGGTGGTGCGCGGATATGTACAAACAGGAATACGCACATATTAGATTAAGCGGGGTGGTGGGTCGATGTACCCTTATTATGGTTCACACACATTCATAAGACATAACCGCAGTTTAAATGGAAAATCTAGTTCGTGACGGATACAACATACCTTAGACAGTTTGATGAAGGGCCAATTACGTCTCGGGAAATCTCGTGATTAAGGTGTTGCTCTTAACTTTAACATGCTTGATTAATGATTGTGGGAATATATCTGAGTGTAAGCTCCTTTAAAGGTTTGCTTTCAAATTAACGAGGAAATAGAAAGTGTCAACGGAAAGAGAACGTATAAGAAAGTGCAATTTAAATGGTTGAGAAGTAGCACAGGGCTGAGCTTAGCCCCCTGGAGCTTAGCGTTCTGGACTTTGGGCGCTTAATTACTTATGTGAAATCAAAATCGGTTTAATGTCTTGCAGTTGAAGTCATGCAAACCGCAGGGACTTGAAATCAGTTAAGAAGTCACACATATCGTGTTCATTTGACGGGCTTTTGGCCTGAACCCATTCGATCCTATTCCAGCAATCTAAACTGCTGTGATTGAAAAGTGCACAA
The DNA here is from genome assembly GCA_963966105.1 of Volucella zonaria. Classification (NCBI taxonomy): domain Eukaryota; kingdom Metazoa; phylum Arthropoda; class Insecta; order Diptera; family Syrphidae; genus Volucella; species Volucella zonaria. The sequence continues at coordinate 122,971,771 of OZ014534.1, read as the reverse complement.
CTAACCTTAGGCAAATATTTTTCTATTGAAAAACTACTGTCTTCATCTACAGGTAGTTGTTACAGTGATTTAAATAATGGAACAATCTAACACGCGATACATTGTTTGGTCATTTAACCTTAACCAAAATATTATTAAAAAAGTTCTTAAACCATTTAAAACAATTTTTTTTTGTTTGTCTGGACAGAGCATTCAGATAAAGAACTATTGAATTTTTTCAGTCTTTCGTAGAAAGGCGAGTAAGAACTTCAGTGGTAAAGTGCCTACAGTTCCAGCACATATCACGTTAGCGCCAAGTGCCTGCAGCCTGATGCAAGCGTAGGAACATTCACAGAGGGTGTTGTATTTACTTTCACAGCAACCGTCGCAGGATGTCGTATCGCTTATGTTCAGTACACTTAAGAGTTTAGCGAAATCGTAGTGCCTCGTTACGACGCCATTAAGCAGCCTGCAATGCTTCCCACTAAGGGACTGCAGAAAAGCCGCTGACATCATAGAAACGTCGAAAAGTATTTGTTTGGTCTGCTGAAAACCCGGACAGTTATGCTAATATGAGACCCAAATGTCAGTGGAAGCACTAATCGGCGACGCTGGCAGACCTAACGTTGGTTGTGGTACTGACAAATTCTCCTCTAAGCCTTGTCTGGCAAATCCATCAGTGATTTAATTTCCTGTGATCCCATTTTTGACCACTGAGATTTAACCTTCCGACTGCGTTCAGGGAAGTTTTGCATTCTCGAACTATTCTAGATGTCGTAAGATGTTTTAGTAAGGCTTTACGCTCAACTTCAATGTCGCTACGGATGCAAATGGTTCGGTTTTAAATTCATCCAAGAAAACCCGACTACATTCTTTTTTTGGCTCAGAATCTGGCTGAAATCATTCCTAGCCACAGGGAAACTAGTTTGATCCCAGCTTTGGAAATTATCTGATCAGGTTCTGCATAACTCCCCGATATCAATACTGCCTCAGCTTCCGTAAAACTGCTGTTTAACCTCATGCAGAAAGTATTCAGACGCTAAATACACACAGGTGTTCCCAAAAATTGGATTTATTTACCAAAAGATTTTTCCTCGGTTGTACAAATTTTCAACTAAAAATTTCATTTAAAATTTTGACTATTTCAAAAAGAAAATTTTGTAAAAATTTCCACTCAATAGCTATTTGGTTTTTTGAGGAAACTAATCTTTTGGGTTCCACTCTGAAATTCTTCGTTGGATTTCATCTTTTTTCATTGGCCGCACTCAAAAAATTGGAGCTTCGCTTTCGAGAACGATAAATTGTACCTCCAACGTACCACAAGATAGCCACTTAGGTCCACTACTTTTCGTTATTTTTCTTTACGACATTGTTTTTGCCATCAAAAATAGTCACTGTTTACTGTATGCAGATGACTTAAAACTCTTTTCTGCCATTAACCGTGTAGAAGATTGTCGGAATCGGATCTAAACCGTATTATTGAATGCTGTAACGCCAATGGCTTGACACTCAACATAAATAAATGCAATGCTATTTCTTTCACTAGAGTTTCGTCATCTATCGAGTATAATTACTCAATTAATTCAACTCCTTTGAGCAGAGTACAAAAGATTAAGGACTTAACATATGTAGGTGTTTTCCTGGACTCTTCATTTTCTTTTAAAGCCCATATTGAATATATCGTTGGAAAAGCTAATTCAGTTGTTGGATTTATAAAACGAAACGGAAAGAACTTTAACGATCCATTTGCCTTATTATTGCGAAAAGGTTCAGAGGCGATATACAAAATATATTTCTTACAAAATGCATTGGGTCCCTTCGCCAAATTACACAGCAAGATGCCTACTACTTGGAAGACTTACTGTTCTACCATATAAGATGCCCTTCTCTTCTCTCGATGGTACCCATTTATGCTCTATCTAGACCCTTAAGAATAAGGCATCTTCTTCTTCTTCAGCAAAGTGATAGGACTAATTACGGTCAAAATGAACCCATATCCAGAGCCATACTAGCTTTCCACAGTGCTTATAGCGACATAGATATATCTTTATCTAGAGATAACTTTAAACCTAAACTGTATTTTTATTTTAATAAAAAAAAAATGTGTTTCCTATTTGTAACCTCTGCTATGTAATAACGCTTGTAAATGAATAAATAAAAATAAATAAATAAATAACAAATTAAATTGAATAATAATCTTTTTCAGTTATTAATTTTGCGAACTTTGAGAGATAGCTGCCTGTAGTCATGTACTCCAAATTGGTTGATGTGTCCTGAGTTTTTAGGTTCCTTGTTAATTCGAAGACTCTTTGAACTGGAACGCTGGTGTTCATTCATTCTAAATGTGCATATTGTTGTATTCGAACTCTTCTGGTTAGGATGTAGTATTATGCCGAGGTATCTTCCTCATTCATTGCGTATGCAGACGTGATCGAAAATCATCCGAAGGATTTTTATCTAGATCGACCATATCCGTTCTTAGTAAAGTCTATGCTTCTGCGCCATACACCAGGACTGAAATTATTATGGTCTTATAGAACGTCAGTTTAGTTGTTTAGGTTTTACTACTCAATTGCCTTTAGTCTGTGATGAATTTTCTCTTTCTTATACAGCATCGTTGGGTGCTCGATTATGTCGTACGCGAGTTGACAAAACAAAATTGCAGATAGGATTATGTATGCGATGTTAACAAAGCTTTTACCTCTATAATTGACACACTCTAAAAGCTGGTCCCTTTTTTTGTTCGGCCACACAATGTTTAGGCTTCATTCATTGGGCTGCCATTCCCACTCGACCATTTTCACAAATGACTGCGTGTGTTCTCCTTGCATACATATCTCTCTCGCTTCTTTAAACAGATCAGCGGGTGGTTGTCAACTTGAGCAGCTTTTATGGGCTCAAGCTGAGATATTTCCACCAACATTGTTCCATTGAAATCGCCAGCAGCATTCCGCCCATTCAAACTTTAAACCGTAACACCCGGCTCGCTATGAACGCTTATCAGTATACACAGTAGCCCATTTTCGGACGTACTCTAAAATATCGTGATTCTTTCCTAAGCCGTACAACTCGCATATGGAATGCCCTGCCGATCACTGTATTTCCTGGTCCTTATAACTTACAAACATTTAAAAACAATGTACACCGGTACCTATCTTTTCTTCCTGCCTAAGTCTCCTTCGCCCGCGCAATGAACGAACATTTTAAGGGTACACAAACCCCTTGAGCGCACGCTCATGAGAGACGTGGTACCTTTTATCTGCACAATACTAAAGACGATATGTCTGATGACTTTTCGGCATCACCCCCACAGTATTTGATGCGGACGATATAAAGGGGTCACACTTTAAGTGACACTGAAAAAAGCTCTAATGATATCCAGTGGTTGTATTCTCTGACGGCAAACTTCTTCACGGAATATCCGCAGCCCAGAAGAATATGCGCACTGGCTGCAGAAAAGTAGTGGTCCAAGTCAAAGTTCGCCCCTCAAACCCTCCAGACATACATCATACTAGAGGGGTGGCTTGCGTCTCCGTGCGAATATTGATATGCGAGAAACTCGTTGTAACCACGACAATGGCATGCTTCATCGCTAAGTTTATTAGACTCAATCTGTCATCGAAGGTGGTGTCGTGCAGATAACTTTCCAACAGTAACATCAAAAATGCCATCTTCTGCTAGATTTTTCTAAAATTCGTCCTGGACAATTTCATGGATATATGTAGCTTAGGCACCGTTTGAACGTTTTATCCAGTAGTATTCAGTAGTAGTACTAATTTTATTTTCAGATGATGTAATTCATTTACAAGTTAGCTTTCGACTTCAGCCAGAAAAGAGAAAGAAATTTACAATAAATAAATTTGCTAGCTCAAGCTTAAAATTCAAAGTGGACTTAATATAATATAAGTGCCTTGCATTTCATTAAGCCATAAACAGTCTTTTTTACCAATGAGCACATCTAATAGCTTTAAGAGTTGGACATAATTCTAGGAAATGCGAAGAATCCTCCCTCTTTCTGTGCTGGAGTTCGGTATGGCATACTATACAAATGAAGAAGGTCATCTCCCACCTTAAAAATAGTAGAAATGGTATCTATGCAGTAGTCATCCTGAAAGTACATAGTTGCTTTCTTTTAAGTTGTGTTGAAGGGTACATATTTCTCGTTTGACTTAGTTGTGCCCGTTCTACAAACGTACTATATTGAACGTACTTTCCTTTAGCTTATCCAAAACTAAATGAAAGTTGTTTCTCCAGGATAATGTATCTTCCTCTGCGAAGTGAATGCTGTGCACTTCACCTAGTCTCCAAAATTCCCCGAAGCACTGTGTTTTATGCCGTAAAAGATACTTTGCTACAATCTTGGGGAATTTGGAAGTGTCATAGCCGAAACGTATCCTAAGTGCAAATATATGTAGCGGCAGTACCCCCGTTTCTAGGTGCAGCTTATATAATTTAGTGTATTCACCGGTAGTCTGAATATTTTCTTTAAGAAATACCTTAAAAATTGTTAAACCTCTTCATACTGGAAAATACCCCACACCTGCGGTGCACAGGACCTGATAGATATAGCCACCGCTTGGAGTTTGCACTTTATATTTGAGATGATGTCCTTCTTCCCTAAGATATCTTTCCAGTTGCAGTTGATGGGTGCTTTGGCTCCTTTTAATTTGAACAGTAGATGCTTTTTGAAATTCATACCCAATTTAGTGTATATCCAATTTAGTGTTTCCGAAAAACCTTTTTCTCTTCTTAAATAACGCTCTGTTCCATGCCGGAAGATCATTATTTTGGACTTACTGGCGTTAACTTTTGGATTCCATGTGGTGCAGTACAAGTGTAGCTTGTTGACTATTATTTGCATCATGCCTCGAGTTTCAGCCAGCAAGACCTGATGTTCATGCTGTTAAATACGATCCCCCAGGAATGATGACAAGTCATCCAAAAAGATTGAGAAAAGAAGTGGACTTAATGAACTCCCCTGCTTTACTCCCATTTCAGATCTGAACCACTTTGACATATCTGTCCAGTTCCCTCGTACACACTTTGGATCACCTTGAGTATTTTTTTCGTTTCACTTTGTAGAAGATGGCGTTCCTGTCAAATGAATTGAATGCAGCCTTGAAATTGTTTCTCGTTATCTACATATCATTTCGTAATTTTTTTAAAATACATATGTTGTTGACAGTTGAGTATTCTTTTCGGAAGCCGGCTTGGAATTCACTCAGCAAATCATTCGCCTGTATCCAATCCATCAGAATTTAAATGATGACTCCTGCAAATATCTTTATAACTGCCTTTAAAAAGGAAATACTCGTAGATACCCCTGTGGTGATTTGTGTTGTGTTTCTATTCTTAAATAAGGGGACGGAAGAGAAGAGCGATGCTAGTGGGCGAACACTTTTTTTCGACTCTTTTCGCAGTCTGCGACGGTTGACGTTTTCTGAGCCTTCACGGTGACCACTACCTAACTCTGCCTTGGGGATTAGTTCTAGTTGCTTTTATCCAGTGGAGTCCTCAAAGAAAAAGGGGTAAATTGTTCCATGTCTTGAAAATAAAAATCGATAAATAGTAATTTACTACGCAAATCTGCTACATTATAAGAAATTATTTTTTAAAAGTCTATTATTAGAACATAAATTGTTAATATTATTATTTAAAATTAAATGGCTGACGGCTTTTTTTGTTAAAAGTTTTGTTTAGGGACGCCGACCTCGGGAATCACCTGCCTCTTCACTCATGTCAACGATAAGCTGCTTTTACATTTTGTCCAGAAGCTTGTAAAAGTTGTCTGTGATATAGCAATCTCTTTCCTCTATGGGTGCATGCAAGCATATTAGGCTTATATTAGAAATTGAAAGAATTTTGCAAACTATGTTCATACGGCTTTTTTATAAGGGCCGATCTATCGCACTTTTTGGATAGCCGTGACGTCTGCTTTATGACAATCTAAGTTTGCTCAAGCTCTGAACATTAAATGTGCAGATCCTGGCGTTTTTTTCTTTTTCGTTAGCAGTGGATGGATTCCAATTTTATAGAACCCGGTTAAAGTTTCGATAATGAAAGATTTTGCACTTTTTAACACTCAGCTAACATGGAATAGCTAGTAGAATTTTTACGAATAGAGACTACGGATCCAGCCAATTGTGAAGTTATCTATGCGTGTCCATTTGAAACTGTTGACGGATTTGTCTACTGGCAAAGGGTTGGCACTTAAAAGATACTTAAATATTTTATGTTTTCCAAGTGTCCGTTGGATGATTATTTTTCTAAATAGTTAAACTTCATTTTACACAAGATCTTGCCGTTGATAGAAACTCATTATTCAGCACATTAACGCCACCTCAATACATAGTATGGAATTCCCTCGTGTTCAAACCCTACTACAGTCAGAAAAAGATACGAGTACAGCAATAAAATTTTATTACGCGCACAGCTCAACGAATATAAGAGAAAAATGCTTCGTTAAGCAAATATTAGAATCACAACAGCATTAACGAGCGTTTTCAAGTGAATGCTTAATTTTAATAACATCACTTCAATTCTCACTTCTCTGTCACTACCCCCAGCCGTGATGCGCAACTCCATCTTCTTGGCATCAATAAAATGTTTAAGTTTTAACAGTTTCCACAGTCTTCTTCCATTTGGCTGCTTCTCCTTCTCTCGAAGTGATTTTCCGAGAAATTTCCCTCTGACTTTATACTTGTAGAATAAAATGAAATTTATCGAAAATAAAAGGATAATATGCAGTCATTAGGTTTTATTCTCTAACCTTCTCCATCCCGCATCTTCTGCAAACCGTTTTCGTACACTTTGAAAATCCACTTCAAAAGCCAATGACAACTAGGGGTAACGCAAAGTAACAACAAGGACGAAGCTAATTAGAATTTGCTTGTCTTTTACTCGTATGCCAGTAGTGAATAGTTTCAAGTCTGATGGTAATGCGTGTATCCGAAAATAGATTCCCACATGATTTTGGATTTTCAGTTTGAAAATGGATTTGAAACACACATGTGCGTTGCATATTACTTAAAGTCAAACTTCAAAAACAGCAACATAGACCTATTGGATCTCAGTGTCATGTTCTTGGGCTTGGCCCAAAGCAACACAAAAACGTTTTCTCTTTGTCGTATTTGAATATCCCTTCGTCGGCGGTGATGTTCCCAGTCAATTTCTTCGACTTCTTGGATTTAGGTTGGATTTTGGGCTCGGTACTGGGACTCGGTCTGGGGGCCCAGACAATGTATCTCATTCGACGGAAATGTCTAAAATTAGTTCGAAAAAATAAAAAGAAAATAAAAAGTCACACATGTGTGCACATGCATATTGGCTGCGGATCGACTCGAGATGGTTTTCGTATTCCCATTCGTTTTTGGATTTCGTATCTGTGTGATCTGTGATTGCACAATGGCCTAGCATTAAGAAGGGGAAAAAAAATAGAAATAAAAAAAATCACGACTGTGTCTGGAATACGAAATTCCAGAATGAAGTTCATGGAAGAGACCAAGCGGATAAGAAAAAATGCGCCTCTTAACGCGCACCAAGTAGCGCAGAGTTTTTTGTGTGTTTTTCCGAAAATATCCCAACGCAGTTGCAGCCATGGTTTTTGTGCTGTTTTGTCGGGCTTCTGGATTGAAAAGAGGGGATAGTGGTTCTTTTTGTTTGATGGAGAAAGAGCCTTCATCCGGTACTTTGTTACTTTTGTTTTAATTTGTAGTTTCGTGATCATTTTAGTGATTTTGAGAGAGATCCAAGAGACAAAGGCTAACAAAAGAAAAAAAATGAAATAAATAAAATTGTATTAATAGAACGTAGTTGCAGACACGCCGATTGATTTATTGAAAAAAAAAAAACAGATGCGAAACGAAACAAAGGATTTCAACGAGCTAATCACGTCCATTTTTTTTTTGTTAGAAAATACATATACCTAAGATAGCTAAGTTTAAATTATTGTAGATACACCCCTTTGCTCTAACATAAAATTATGAAGCACATTTTCTTCCTATTTTCATCATTTTTATCAGTCATAATTAGCAACGAAGAATTTTTTCTATCTAAAGAACTTGTATTTTCAATTTAAGCCCCACATATTTTTCACCCGCGCTGTAGGCATACATTTTAAGGGTACTAACAAATCCTTAAGCGCGTGGTAATTTAAAAAAAAAAAAAAAAAAAACTAGCCGGAATGGATGTGGACGATGGGTCACGCCAAGAACTTCCTGATTAAGAGAACTTATAATATTTAGTATTTAGTATTTATTTATTTAGATCTATGATAGAGGTGCATCAACAGATCAAGAAAGAAAGAAAAATATATATAAAGTACAATAATTATAAGTTATCTTAATGCTAACAATGTGAGTTCCTTAAATCTAGCTCTGGGTAATACAATATCGAGTTGACCATCGGGGCCGTCATGGTTAACCTTTTTTTCATTCGAAAAGACAACGCGTTTCCATTTACTGCTCCAAGCGACATGTTCTCCTGCAAAATTCATTCGATGCCCCTTGTGTTCTTGCCTCAAAACAGGTTTCTTTTTAAGTTTTTTTCTCTGTATAGTACCACTTTTTCGTATTATCCTTCAGACCGTTGCTATGCTGGCTGATACTCCGCTGTTGGCCCTTATTTTAATCGCTGGTAGAGTAGAATTTGACGCACGCCGTAGAATTAACCGCTTTGCTCGCAATGTTGTTGCTTCTGCCGTGCATCCTTTTTGATTTTTCCCATAGTTTTGTATATCCGCAAGATAACTGTTTACAACAGTCTTACTTCTTTTGAGTCTCCTTGCAATTTCTCGGCCTGAGAGTCCTAACTCATTGAAAGCATCTATTTTTCCTCTTTCTGTCGCTGTCATAGTCTTTCCGGAACCCTTTTTTTTAAGACTAAATAAAAACAGTTCTTTTCAACGCTTTTTTAAATATTCTTAACAAAACTTTGAAAAAAATCGCTGATGTGAACTCCTGCAACGAAATATTCACAGTGGCCTCATCCTAGTGGCGCATTTTTTATACGCTTTTCAAGAAGGTCATTGTTTGATCCTGGGAAATTCCAACGGTCGTTTCCTATTTACCCTTTGATTTTATGACTTCCTGTTGAGAGAATATGTACCTGTTCACAGGTAGTAAAAGTTTGCGGGTACAAAATTTCAAACAGGTATTAAGAGTGAAACTCGATTGCAAAATGTATGGCCTCATCCTACTGATCGCCAGTGTACAAGATTAAATAATCTTCAACAAAACGTAACAGGTTCATTGGCTCCGTATAAAGTGGAATTGATGAACTTCAAATAAAAATGGTCTTGCCCTAAGAACCCTTAGGGGGACATAATTACTAATTAATGAGAGTAATGGAAAAACATAGTAGATCTCTAACGAACATAATGCATTTTATGACGAACTTCGAGGAAATCACAACCCAACAGCAAACATTTAGAGCGGTAAGAATAGTGGACATTGTCATTCAGAAAGAAACGGCGTAATGCAAAGCGCAAGAAGTGTTTTTGAACTTTTACTATTCTATTAATGTTGTTCAATGAAAACGGGTTCCAAACAACACTACAATATTCCAAACATGGACGAACCATGCTTACATAAATGGCCTTAAGAGTATAGGGATCCTTGAAGTCCGATGAATTTCTTTTCAGAAATTCTAGAGCAGAGTTTGCTTTTGACATTAATTTGTTAACATGGGGATCAAAAGTGAGCTTACTACCAAAAACAACACCAAGATCTTTAAATTCAACTACAATATTAATTGATTGGTTTCCAAGACGATAAGCAGGGGTTAGATTATATTGTGTTCTATTATGTTATATGACATGGATGACATGTCAATATTGACATGCAGATCGTTCATTTTACACCATTCAGAAAAATAATCTAAATAAAAATAAGAAGACAGTCACAGACATCAGAAATAGTCACAAAAAATTTTATATCATCCGCATACAAACGACAATAACAAAATTTTAGAATTTTCTGCAAATCATTTATAAAAATGAGAAAAAGGGCCAATCCCAAGATGGCTTCCTTCTGGGACACCAGACATAACATTAATTTCAACCGAAAATAAATGTCCGATAGAAACATATTGTTTTCTCCCAAACTTAAACCATGAAAGTAATGGGCCGAAAAATCCATAGTACTCAAGCCTTTTTAGAAGGATATGCAAATTAATTCTACTAAAGGCTTTTTACGAAATCAGTATAAACTACATGCACTTGCGTGTGCTTCTCAATGGAACTTAAGTAATGATTGGTAAACTGAACTAGGTTAGAGCAAGTCGAACAACCTTTCCAAAATCGATGCTGAGAATCACTAATAAAGCTGCTTAAGATGAATACCATCTGTTCCTTCACTAGGCGATCCAAAAGTTTAGGTATAATAGACAGTTTAGAAACTCGTCTATGTATAATTCGAAATATGGTCTTTTTTACCACTCTTATAAATTAGTGTTATAAGCGTATATTTCCAATCATCAATAAATGTCCCACTTGCCAATGACTGATTGAAAATATAGAGCAGGGGGTGGCTAAGAGATTCAGCACAAGATTCTAAAACAACCGGTTAAAAACCCACGAAATCTGGATTTTTACTGCCCTTCAAATCCTGTAATGCCAACAATAATTCGGATCTAATAAGTACCAGAGATCTAATAAGAGAATCGAAATAATCCTTGAAAAAATGACGCGAACATGAATATCTTTGGGATTACTGGATGATTTGCCTAGAAAATTCATAATTGACGGAAAACCGATACTAGCCCGTTTGGAATTTATGTATGCCCAAAAGCACTTTAGGTTGGATTTCAGATTCCTTTCCAAGCGTTGAATACCATAATTGTTCGAGAGGAACCTAGAAATTCTTTTCTTCAACCGAGCAAATTGGTTATACCATGGTTTTCGCACTCTAGGCACAGTATTATTTACAATATTGAAAAAAAATCTTCGAAAAAGCCTTAAAGTTTTCAACCACTGAAAAGAACACAAATGTTAATGGAACGTCGGTCTACGAAAGTTGAATTGACTATATCTATATTTTGTAAGTGCTTATCATAAACAGATGCGGTACTATTAGTAGGAAAATAACTAAGAAATACTATTAGATCGGGATCTCCAACATTAGCAGCAGTCCAATGGTTTTTGATATCCTGTATCCTATTACCCATGACCGGTCAGATGTGGGACTCCCTGTATTAACGAAATCATAGTTAGTACTGTCTCGACGGTTCTAAAATCGTTGCTACTCCTTGAATAACTGGCTCGATTTTTTCCAAATTTCCATCAAATGTATGCTATGTTAATAGATTTCAACTTAAAAAGCCATCGACGGATTTTAGTCAAAATTTAATGTCCCCGATTCGGTATGATGGTAGTCTATGATATGTTATTTACGAAAAGCCTGAAAAGTTTCCGACCGAACAATGATACAACACATTTTTTCTCAAATTTTTTTTTATTTTTCTACATAGTGTCCTTGTAACTCTACACACTTCTCCCAGCGATGCTCCCATCTCTCTAACCCGTCCAAATAGAACATGGCGTTTTTCTCTGCAAAATAATTGTTCGCTAAGCTGATTGCCTGCTTATCTGACGAAAATCTCTGTCCTCCGAGCGCAGTTTTTAAATGAGGAAACAAAAAGAAGTCGCTTGGGGCTAGATCTGGTCAATAAGGCGGATGGTCAAGCAGTTTAAACCGTAATTCATGGATTTTCGTCATGGCAACCGCTGAGGTGTGAGACAGCGCGTTATCTTGCTGAAACAGGATTGTCTTTTTCTGCAAATTTTGCCGTTTTTCCGCAATTTCTGCCTTCAGCTTGGCAAGTAATGATGTGTAGTATGCCCCTGTAATGGTTTTTCCTTTTTGAAGATAATCGATTAAGATAATTCCTTTCCCAGCCGAAAAAAACAGTTTTTGCTTTTTTTTGGAGCCTGCTCGCCCTTTGCAGTCCACTGTTTTGACTGAATTTTTGTTTCGGGCTTATAATGGTGTATCCAAGTTTCATCTATAGTAATTAATCGGCGCCAAAACTCAGATTTATTGCGTCTAAACTGCGCCAACAGAGCGTTGGAAATGTTCATTCGAACACGTTTTTGCTCTAACGCAACCAAACGCGGCACCCAACGCGCGGACAGCTTTCTCATGCCTAAATTTGGATTTAAAATGTAACAAACACGTTCTTTGGACATTTTCATAACCTCTACTATCCCTCCCACTTTAATTCGGCGGTCATCTAACACCTTTTGGTGAACTTTAGCAATGTTATCGTCAGTGGTTGCAGTTTTTGGACGTCCCGAACGTTCATAATCTCCCAAGCTATTTCGGCCACGTTTAAATTCAGCTGCCCAAAATTTCACTGTGGTAAATGATGGTGCAGAGTCCCCATACACAGAATCCAACTCATTTTTGATTTGCGTAGGCGTATTGCCTTTCAAAAATAAGAATTTAATAACAGCTCGATATTCAATTTTTTCCATTTTCACAAAAAAAACACTCACATCAGCTCACTCAACTAAACTGTCAACTAAAAGGTGCGCGTCCAAAATGACTGAAACTTCGGTAAGTAACTGTCAAAAGATGCACAACCAGCATTCACTACCTTTTATTGACGAGTGCCGCTATCTATACGTTGCGGAAACGTTTCAGATAACCCTCATATGCCTTACTAAAAATTCTACCTCGCACTGACAACTATATTTGGCTGGAGTAGGCTGTGATGTGTTTCCGTCTGGCGCCTAAGAAAAAGAAAACATTTTCCTTAAATATCCAAGTCTAAGTGTTCCTCCAAAGTCCCTCTATGTCGTTATGCTGTCATAATGAACAATTTAATGCTATCAACGTCATGACTGCTTTTTAATTTTTCGTTTTTCTATACTCCATTCAAGAGTGGGTATTGTTGTTGTCTTGATTTTTGGTTTTAAAATAGTCCGGAACAGTAGCCATTTTATTTTAAAATCTTTTTAAATTTACATCGAAATACCATTGCTTCTAGTATATTTTAACGTCGGTTGTGCAGCGGTTAAATGTTAGAGATGTTATTTTCAAAATCCTTTATTTCTGCAAAATCACATGGTATGGGTGGAATATGCGGACATTGATTATCCAAAAGATCAGAGTGGAATAGAATCCTTACTTTCGAACCCTTCTTAATACTAATTCGTATCTGGTTCTACTGTTTTATCTTGGTGCGAAAGCAGATTTATATAGAACGTAGTTGGTAGTACGAATTAATATTTACAGCAATCGAAAATTAACCCAAATTAACTCAAAATGCAATGATATCTAAGGACCTCTGCTAAAAAAGCTTCGCTGTCGTAAAATCTTAATTTATCTAATCTATTAAAAGCAAATGGGCAACGTGGCTCCACGACGATCAACGTCAACGTTCAAGTGACTATTTTCCTAAAACGTTCCTAAATACCCATCGTCGAATTACGACATTTATTGCCTTCATAAAAGTCCATGTCAACGTACCTACTTAAAGAGATGAACAATTAGAAATTCAGTCCCTACTCCCACAGAATACTAATTTCGAACAATAAAACCAGCAAATAACTTTACGCTATATCCTAGTTAAAACCCTACTTCCTGTTTCAACATCAGTAACTCTGATAAAGTCAACTATAGATACTTTAAACTTAAAAACAAGCAAATTAAGTCTACTTTAATTACAATACATCCATCAAAGTACAATTTTCCAATTTCAATTTCTACTAAAATTAAATAAAAAAAAAAATAAAAATGTGAAGGACAAACAAAATAATTCTCTCCCCCATGACTGGACTGTAATGAAAATCTTCTCCAACGTCCCCAGGAAAATAAATTAGTAGACGTCCAGGATAGTAAATTTCGCTTTCATCACCAGCAAAAGAGTATTCTCCCTAGATGCTCGCAAAACAGCTTGTCTTCATCTAATATTAATTAGGGTAGATACGAATGTATATGTACGTACACAGTTTCTCTTTGCCTGTTCCAGATATTCGTTCAACCCACCTTCTGCGTCCTTTTCGATGGGAGCTATCCTCCTTCTACTCGACCTCTTGGTTTCTGAAGAAAGTGCGCAATTCACCGAATTTCAAATTATCTTTTGCCAGAAAATCGGAACATTTGCCGTGTGTCTCCAAAGGAATTCGTATAAACTAGGAAATGCAAAAACCCCAAACGGAAATTGAACACCCAAATAAGAATAGAGGACAGAGGGACCACCAACTGAAAAACACTCACAATGGCCAAGTGAAGTGGAGTCGTGGTTCATATGGCATACCATCTATTTAAATCCAAAGAACGAAAGTATCCAAAAGTTGCACGTAACACCTCTATCCACTTACGGGTAGGAATACTACTCCTAGTTCTGACGTTCGATGCTTTTTGCTTTGGTATTGTCTATGACCAAAAGCAGACCCCAAAAGCCGCCGGACCCAGGGTGGTTGTGCCTGCTGCCTGCTGCCTACTGCCTACTGCCTACTGCCTGCTACCTTGTACCACCAAGACAATGCAAAAGTGCTGTAAATATTGTTTGTTCCAGGATATGCGTGATCCGAATTTCAATTAGAGCCACAGTCAATCATTTTCTGCCCATGTACGTGCGTTAGAGTCTGGCCACTTCGGATAGTAGTCACAGCAGCACCAGCAGGTAGGCTATACTTACCCACACTCCAGTCGCTCCATCAGTAAACCATGAATAGACAAGAGGCACCATTAGCTGTGTCCAGAATTCAGAAGCAGGTTGGTTTGTAATTTTTTTTTTTTTTTTTTTATTTATATTTTGGTTTTGGATACAGTTTACTACTTTGTGCCCGAAAACGATATCTGTGTGGTGTGGACGTTGCTAGGTAGGGGAGTCGGTAGTCAGCAGTCAGTAGTCAGCACTGTTCGTCATGAATTTGAATGGCAGCAGTCAATTGCTATGAATAGAACGAGGCTATCCACCATACCATCTCTGCTTAAGGTTCAATGAATTTTCTGGAGGCGAGAACAATTTTTTTTTAAATCATCTGTTTAGCCTTCGAATGCAAATCCCCGTTTGGTAGTCACAAATCCTGGTAACAATTTACGCTGGATTATTTATTTCTTCTTTAAGATACCAGTATCCGTACTCGTAGTCGTATTATATGTATGACAAACTCTGGTAGATATTTTTGGATATCCTTTCGCTTATGTGTCATTTCCTGAGGGGAGGGAGTTGTCGATTCATACGAGGATCAAGGATAACACATCACATGTGTCACATGTATAATACTTTTATTTGCCCTTTGATGCCTTCCAATTATTTGAAATTTGAAAAAGAAAAAGAAAATTTGATTTGTAAAATGGAAATGAAAACATTTTAAAAGGCTTGCCGATGACTTTTAAAAAAGGCATAGTCTTGTCTATAAGGCCTGCATAAATCATCGCGTGATTCGAATGATTGGAGCGAGATTGGAAGAACATTTATAATGTGTTGGATAAATGTCAGTCATGCTTTTTTGCTTTTTTTTTTGTTTTTGTCTTGACTCGGTATATCGCCATTATCCTTAATTTCGCTAACATGAAAATATTTTAGGATTTTTTTCTTTCATGGGTTATTGTCTGCTTGAAGCATTGATTTAAGTTTGACATGCGATTGTTATCCTCAGTATGATTTAAAGGGTTTTTGTTAAATATTTTTAAAGGAAAGTGTGCTATTTCGTGGGGAGGAGTGGAGTGTAAGTGTAAAGGCGGCTTTTTGATGAAGTTGTAATAAATGGCAGAGTAGGTTCTAAGTTGGGCAAACTT
The DNA here is from genome assembly GCA_963966105.1 of Volucella zonaria. NCBI lineage: Eukaryota > Metazoa > Arthropoda > Insecta > Diptera > Syrphidae > Volucella > Volucella zonaria. Next base: position 122,956,043 of record OZ014534.1, on the reverse strand, counting down.
CATTCTAAAGGCTGTTAGGAGGTAATAGCATTTGAAGTATTTTGCTCACGTTTATATTTTAAAAAAAAAAACAAAAAAAAAATAGTTGATATGAGTTTTTCTCATAAAACCAATGAGCAGTATCGTGGGAAAATACGCCGAAGGAGACTAGCACTACTCAAAATTGATTACAGGTGTTTGCTTCTGTTTCTAGAAGACCTGATATTTAGTCAAGACTGTGCCAGTATTTTCTCAACAACATAAAATCCGAAGTCTATTGTATATTTGATTGATGGGTATATCATGCAGATGCACTTCGGACAGAAAAGCTCCATTGTAATATCATGGACATACTCGTACACATGTGGCCATTAAAATAGGTACCACCTTCGATGGTATGAAAAAGAATTATTTTCAATTTATCATTTGAAATTCAAATGCATGAGCCTTGTATTTAATTAAACATATAAGCAAACATAAATGCAAACAAAGGGTCAAAATTCATATGGCCATTAAAATAGGTTCGAAAGAAGTAGGCGAGCAATAGAAAAAAATTGAAAAAATACTATCTTCCCATCAGTAAACACTATGTCCACCATGTCCATTGGCATAGAAGAGATAATCTTGCGACATGTTTCTACAGGATTTCATACCATAATTCTTTAACTTCTGCCACAATTCAGTCTTATTTCGACAATTTTGTTTCTCAATTCTCTTCCAAAAAATACTCTGTTGGCTTTAAATCGGGTGATTGTCCGAATCACTACTCAACATTAACACCATTCTGCTGAAACCAATCACTTACCAAATTTGAGGAGTGGTTAAGATCATGGTCTTGTTGAAAACACCATCGAAGTGACATTTCCTCTGCAAAAGGCAACATGACATCTTCTTGCATGGTCTTGTACACAAACTCTGTCATGCTGTAACTAATGAGATGGATTAGGCTTAGTTCGTGCTACGAGAAGCATCTCAAAATAATTTATATTGCCTTCTTCATGATTTGCTATCTTATTCGTGTACCGAGGGTTGAATTCTTGCCCCTAGGAAGTCGGACATTCCGTCCAGCATCATCCCTACACAAATTGGTTTTAGTCTCATCGCTCCAGAGTATATTCCGCAACTTTCTTTGAACGTTATATGCCGCACCAAGACTTGTGACAATGTGCAAATTCTTTCCGCTTCTATACGTTTGCTTTCCTAAGAAAAGAAACCTTACGAGCTATTCGACTTGGTAGATTCGCTTTGCCCAGTCGGCGCCGAGTCTTTCTGGCTGATATTTTGGTTATTAATTTCAGCTTCAATCGCTTTTGAGGACATAAAGGGTGTTAAAATGTAGGCGTCCGTGGTAGGCGTTGTTTTCTTATGACACCCCTATTTTCTACTGTTTTTCTGGGCCTAAGTTAAGCCTTCGTCACGGCATTCTTTGATCGTCCCAGTGATTCAGCGATGGTTTTGTACGATTTATTTTTGCTTACGAAGATTTATAAAAAGCCTCAACAATACAGTGGTGCGCACGTCCTATCTATTATTGGCATTAGTATTAATAGCGAGAATAGCGAGTTCAAGGAAACCTTCTAAGCAAAATTGCACACCAAAATCAAGTTAAAACAAAAGATATTCGCAATAAAGGAGGGGCTACGACATTTAGTGGCATGCGTATTTCCATATTTGACATACGAGTACTACCTAACCAGGGCTTTTTTTGAAATAAAGTGGGCTAAAGATATTGTTATAGGGCAATTCACTGAAAGCTTTGGAGAAGACGGTTTAGGTGGAACATAGATGTCCCTATGGTTATCAAAACGTGGCCACATCAAGCTAAATTTATTGAAAGCGAAAATACACGCAGAGCAAGTCTGTATTAAGGCGGATGGCAATACAGTCCGAAGTCCGAGGCAGTACTTTGTCTCAACCAATAAAAATCTCCAGTTAACACAATCTTTGCGCTACTGCCTCCAGCTGCATCCTAGAAAATTTCTGAGGTCCGCTTCCATTTGCCGCTTAAAGCGAGATCTGCCTCTATTGTGTTATTCCTCCGGGTAGCAGTCAAAGTCTCTGCAACCCGGAGTATTAATATTCATTTACTTTGCGTGTCCTAGCCATCTCAGGGACAATTTCTAATCAGGGTGAATTTACTGTACAGTTCATAGAGTTTACAAATTCGCTGAGATTTCATCAAAAGCTCAAAAGCTCGTTAACGTAAATGGACAATATTGTGTTCAAAATGACCAAGGTATCCTTATTCCCTTTCGCTAATGTCAGATCCTCTGGGCCATAAAGCAGGACTGGGATTAGTTTATATTGTAGCCCAGGAAGACTAGCTCAAAGATTTAACTTTCAATTGTAAAGTTCTGTTCGATTAGCAAATGTTGTGCCTATGACAGCGTATACTTCATTTTGCCCTACTCTATGCATTTAATACTTGTCAACGAATTCTGCCAATGAATCAATGTTATCAGCATATGCTAGAAATTGGACAGATTTTTGGAAAATTGTGAACTTGGTGTTGGCCTGCGGGTTTCGCAGAATTTTCGCAAGTAAGAAGGGACAGCGCATCACTTTTGCACTCGTGTTGTAACAAGTGCAAAAGATCTTAACATACGCAAATCCACTGATCCAGATGGTCCTCTTCTTCTAAAGGGTGTTCTTTCACGGCGGTAAAACCACTGCGTAACTTCTTCCATAAATCCTACTCTTTACGACTCTTTCGAAGCATTTGCTCACCCCTTCCCTAAAAAAAGACAAATCTCCTTCTCCTTCCTCCTACCCATTGTACCTACCTCCCTTCTTTTCAAGGTCATGGAAACGCTGATAAACCGTCAGCTCATGAAATATCTCGAAACACGAAAACTTCTCAGTGAAACGCAGTACGGTTTTCGTAGCAACAGGTCCACTGGTGATTGTATGGCATATCTCACCGAAAAGTGGAACCAATCTGACGAAAACAAAATATATAGTTGCATTTAGCAGAGTTTAGCACCAGGCTCTTTTGTCGAAAACGCGTGCATTTGGGATCGATGAATGTCTTCTTCAATGGATTAAAAATAACCTTTCGAAACGCTCAATTCAAGTTGTCTTCGATGGTTTCAAGTCTGATATTGACAAAATAAATGTTGGTGTGCCCCAGGGCTCTGTTTTATCTCCCTCACTCTTTATACTCTTCGTCAATGATCTCTTGTCTCAAAGGTATTCCTTTTCTGACAACAGTACTCTCATTCATTTTCATTTTCATTTTCATTTTCATTTTCATATTCGTTCTTTGACCCACGTCACTGCTCTTCGGCTATAGATCGCGAGCGGCAGCGTATTTTGAGGTCATTAAATTCCGATATAAACAGCATAACCAACTGGGGAACTATCAACAGACTGAAATTTAGTGCTTCAAAAACACAATGCTGTCGTTAAAGCGAAATTTAAACACCCAGCCATTATCTATGAGTGAAATTTGCATCGTTGAAACCGAACAACTTTTCGTTCTCAATACGAGTATGTGTGTCAAAGACAACCTATGTTGGATTGAACACATATTCGATGTCGTTAAAAATGCTTCGAAATGTCTGTGTCATCAAACGATGTAAGAAATACTTTTCTCCTCTGATCTGGGCTCAGTGCAATGGCCATATCTGATCAGGTGCCCCCAAAACCTCTTTGCACTTGCTAGATAAGATCCAAAACCGTGTGATAAAACTCATAGCTGATGCCAATATTGCCAATATCAGTTGATACACTTGAACACCGACGTAATGTGGCACCGAAATTGTGAGTAGCATTCCACCCCTTCAAACTTTTAACCGTAAGACCCGTCTCATCAGTATACCATCAAGTCCACTTTCGGATTCTTTCCTAAGCCATACAAATCGCTTATGGAATGCCCTGTCGTGCTCTCTATTTCATAGTCATTACAACTTGCAAACATTTAAGACCAACGTACATCGGTACCATCCTTTTCTTCCCTCCCTTAATTTCATTCGAACGCGCTGTGTGGAAACATTTTAAGGGTATTGAGATTGCCATACAGCGAAAATCCTCCATCGTCATCTGGTGAGTTTGGCTGTGATGCTTGTCTGATGTGGTCTTGAAATTGATTTGTGGACAATATCGATAAGGGTGATTTGTTTACTGTTGGGGTTTTCAGTGTTTTATGTTTGACAGGTCACTCGTGATTCGTGTCAAAGTCAAACATGTTCAGTTAGCATTGCCATTTCATCACGCAAAGTCCTACACCCGAACAACGCTTACCAATTATTGAATTTTATTATTAAAATTCGTTCTCTGTGAAAAATGTTTTTCGCGCACTTCGAGCATTTTACGGTCGTCATAATCGACTTCTTGAGTAAGCAATTCGTGCCATAGTGACGAAATTTCGAACCAATTTCACGCCATCGGACATCAAGCCATCTACGCAAGAATCCTGGTATAAAACCTTACAAAATACAGCTCGTGGAAGAACTGAATCCGTACGGCCTGCTACAGCGTCAAATTTTCGGTGAGTGGGCCTTAGAAAAACTGGAGGAAGATCCGCTTTTTTATCGAAAGGGTGGCTTCAGCGACGAAGTTCATTTCTGGTTGAATGGGTATGTTAATAAACAAAACTACAAAACTGTTGCAATACAAGAGCACAATGTTAAAGTCAGTGGCGCCCGCTTTCGAACTTTTTTTTTGTCCAAAATACATGAGCTGAACCTGGTCGACATGTGGTTCCAGCAGGACGGCACTACATACCACACAGTACGCGAAATGATGCACCAATTTATCTCTCGGTTTGGACGTTTTGGCGATTTGTCGCCTTTAGACTATGTTTTATGGGGATACGTCAAACCAGTCATCTATGCCGATGAACCAACGTCAACTGCAGCGTTGGAAGATAACATTACACGTGTTATTTGCCAGGTAATATGCCAATATGCTCGAAAAAGTGATTCAAAATTGGATTCTCCGTATGGACCACTTAAAATATAGTCGTGGTCAACATTTACATGAAATAATATTTAAAAAGTAAATGGCATTGAGTTATTAACCCAAATAGAAATTTTTTACACTTTTGTAATTTTTCTGTGTTTTTTTTTTGACAATTAAAAACCAAACGCTTAAAAAATCACTGATTATAAGCACCGTTTCCGTAAATATTTTTTTTCTTTTTTTTATAATTAGCGCGCGCTCAAGGGGTTTTGTACCCTTAAAATGTTCGTACACATTAAGTGCAGAACAGGGCTTGATCGCTTGAACTATTAATATCTATCAGACTAGGATTGGTTTTCCCGACACTCCATCCGCTCTTCATCACGAAATTGATGTTGCTGTAAAGCTCGTGTAGTTCGGGGTTGCATTTTATCCTTCAAGACTTGCCTTAAACAGGCTCAAATATGTACCTTCCGAAGAATCTCTCTCGAAGCGACTCGTAGCGTCCAGTAAAATCCATGCGATAATTGACGCGGTTGGAAGAATGAATCGGGAAATCGATCCTTAAATTTCATTCAGTATGCAATCATTCATCTGATAAAATCTTTGAAATAAGTTCAAATCATATCTAGCTTCCTAATATTGCTTTGTTTGTAAGCCGTCAAGGGCTTGGATGTGTTTAATAAAAACGGTTAAAGACAATTATAACTTCATAATGAAAGCAATTTATGGATTTTGTCGACTTTGTAGTAATTCTCTCTAGAATTTCTTCTAGTGGACCATGAGCGATTGAGTCTGCTGATTTAGCGTTAAGGATCATTGTCTGCTCACACATAGGTCTGCTGCGAATAACAAATCCGCATGGAATTACTATTTTTGATTTTCGGAGCGATCGCATAGCTCATCTGCTAGGAAGTTGTTGTGCTTTGTTCGCGTTCTGCTTTAAATATCTCTGAGAAGCTCATATAAGGCACTCAACAAGTAGTGCGATTTATCGTTGATTCCACATAGTGAACACTCACTCTGCCGCCTGCTCATCTTATCTTGGATGGGCTCAAGCAAAGCGGATAGAAAATATCACATAGATCTTCCAAAAGATATGCAAAGCCTAAAGCAGTCTTTGTGAAAAGGTTCCAAGTATCCATTTCAATTTATTTAGACCAGGTTAATCGATACGCTCCACGTGTCGCAATTCTGTTAGCTTAAAAACAATCCATTAATCAGTGATACGGATTGTATGATAGTAATAGGTGTCAGTTCCCCGGAGCGACCTAAGTCGCCTAAGTTAATAATGTGATACATCTCTGTTCTAACAGACACCTTGCGTGTTAAATGATCTCAGTTTAATTTAATTTAATGTGTAAAATTATCTCCTCAGAATTATGGTCAGACGCCATAGGATACAATAATATGGTAATTTATTTATTTGTAAAATGTATTAACCTACCTCAAACCCAAAACAACCCCAGAAGTAATCTCAATGCCTACAAAATGGTATACCCGTACCTCATCTTTGCTGACAGACATTCAGAGAATTGTTGCAATTCATTTCTCATCATCCTCAGGCCCATTCATGTTGTAAAAATATGTTCGTCAATTGTTCAAAATCAGTAGAATGTGGTAACCGCCCTTTTTATCTTCCTACGTGTCTCTTAATCATTCTATGACCATATATCCACCACCCCTGTAGCAATTTCTCTTGCTAAGTACCTTCTTTGTCAGCTTTTTTTTTTTATAAATTTTTTTTCGAAAAAATTCATCCCATCAAGTTTGTTATCACGTGTTTACAACCGAATCAAGTCAACAACAACAACACAAAAAAAAAATATAGCAAAAAGAAAACGCAATTCATGTTCCAGAACCATTAACAACAGACTCCTGCCCATTGCCCACCCACTTATCCTTGGCATTTGAAAAAAAAAAAAAAAAATCTTTTCCTTTATACCCCGTCGATCTTAATGAAGTTTTCTTCCCACTTTCCTCCGAAATCGAAAACGAAAACAAGATCTAAGGGCATAGAAAATTTAGCTAGGAGTACCGGCGACCCCATGGGAGATTCAAAGAAAACGAAAACAGGAAAAGGAAGAACTCTAATGGCAGCGCAGCAATCCACATTTGGAAATTCGATCATAAATCATAAATACTCGTACTACCGCTTGGTGTTGTTTTATTCAAAGCCGCCACCCTTCGCCTGCAGTTGGGGTTGTTCGGATACAAAGTATACGAGTATCCGAAGCTTGTATTTGTAGGATTAGAAAGATGCTGGTAAAGCAAAGCTTTCGTAGGTGAACATCCTTTTCATCTTTTCATTTGTTTTTTTTTTTTTTTTTTGCAAACGGCTGGAGTTCGTTTGGTGGAGTTTGGTGGTAAAAGATGAATTTCTTTAGGGGGCAACAAAAAACAGCAAAAAAAAAAAAAAAACATAAAAGCAAAATGCCGGAAATATATACACAACAATTCTCAAGGATTGGTGAAAATACATTTTCCTTGTTTGTACTCCCGCGTAGGTATGCTTAAATAATAATAACCACCATCATTGTCGTCCTTACTACCATCATCATCGTCGTCAGCACCGACAATACCACCACCGCCACCATCACCGCAACAATGCCAACAAGAGCAAGAAAAGAATTATAACTAATGGTCCCTTGCAGAATCCTCTGGTAGTCATAGCCTTTGGTAACCCTGATGGTGAAGGTGCTACTGGTGGTGGTAGTTGATTGTGGCTGTGTATGCAATGCCATTAGACCAGGGAACACATTTTTGCAGGACGCTGTAATATAAAATTAAATTTATGTCCTGTCAAGCATAAAAAATTGTTTATAATTGGTTGGGAGTTGAAAGGTGGGTGGCAGGTGGCAGGTGGCAGAAAGTGCAGGAGAGTTTGTGGTCTTTCTCAACTGGAAGATGTCGTTTTCAGGTGAACCTGTGAACTGCGGGAAAGAAAATTGGAGAGCATACAGCTTCGAAAGTGAAGTTGGAACAGTAAAGCCGGAAACAATGTCGCCGGTGGGTAAGTGCAAAACATGAAAAAAGATTCTTAGGGGGCAAAATGAATGAATTGAATTTGGATATTCCATTAAGGGCATGGACCGCAATATTTTCTTTTTATTATTTACTGTAAATAAACACTGAAGTCACTTGAGATGGTGGTGGTGGTAGTGGAAAACTGTAGATGACAGAACGTTTTCTTTTTTTTAAGGATTAAAATCCCCATAATGGGAAAAGGCAATTGGTATTGTGACCGCATAAGTTGCTTTTAAAATTTCGAAAAAGAAAAAGAAAACAAAAATTGTGTAGGTGACTGGATAGCAACAGAAGTTTTTCGTTTTCATAATCACTTTGTTTCGTCGACTGTTGAACTTTCAAATTAATCTTAAGGACTCAGGCAAGCAAACGCGCCTTCTATTTTTCTCATTTATGTTGGTATATTATTTGGGAAAGGTTGCACTTAAGGAATGAGTTAAAGAAAAAAAAAAGCCTTTGGAAAACCAAGTCTTCTCGAGACTCTGTAAGGAGTTTTCTGTAAAGTCGCAGAGTTTTCTTTTACAGCCATCAGATCAAAATAAAATTGGGATTCGACAAAATGCCTATGAAATACGGCAAAACGTAATTCGATCGAATGCGAAAAGACAAGAAAATGATTTTGAGACTACTGACTTACTGCAGTGTCTTTAGAAATCACATCTTGGTTCCATATTCTCTAAAAAAAAATACGTAGCAAACTATTGCATATCTGATTAAATATTAACTTTTTCCCTTTATCCTTCGCGATTTTTTTTTATGATGACATACGAGTACAAAAACGCAGAGAATGATGATATTCCACACGGTGGATTGTGTTGTCCCTCTTTTGTTTTTACAGACTTTGATGAGGCTCAACAGCAAGCATGGAAATATCGATCGTTTGGTCGGTTGAGATGACAGCCCTCGATAATTGTTGTCCCCGGTGCCTAGAATATATTCCCTTTATACAAGCTATTGGGGAAATGGACTCATTAGACAATGGAAAATGTAAGGCATTTAAACAAATGAACGAACGATCAGTGATGTAATTCTCCTCATTGCCTCTGAGCCCAGCAAAATTATGATTAATGCAGCAGTTCTCTGGGTTTATTGTTGCATCATAATGGCTGGCTTTGATTGATAGAGTGCTATTGGCGTAATGCCGTTCAATGCAAGCAGCTTCTACTCATACGAAGACATCTACGAGTATCTCAGCAGAAATAATTTCTTCATTTGGAGCCGGAATTCAGAGCTTGGGATTTGGAGAACCTCTTGTTGTCCATTTAATAGATGTGTTCGAGGCAAATTACTCTTCGAGTTTGGACTTTTGCTTCTTGATACCGCTCATGGTTGTGCCTTATTCTTCTTTCACTTTTGCCGGCGATGAAGTAATTTTCTTTCGAATTATCAGGTCCGTCTTTGTGGTTATCGTCCAACAATCGATTCCATGGATTAGGACTATTCAACTTACGGTCTTTTATAATATCAACTTGTTCTTTCATGCTAGAAGTTTTTGACCCTGTTGGTGAGCCAAACTAAAAACAGAGCAAATGTTTTATTGTCGGCGTTGGTTCCATTTAGACCCTTCTTCTATCGAATGCAACTGAAGCGCCGCATCATGACCGACCACATGTTCAGTTCGGGTATCGAGTTGAAAAGAATTCTTTGAAACCTTTCCTTTGTTTTCCACTCTGAAGCAGCAATTTGCGCTGAGACATCTGTTTCATCCACCAGATACCTTTAATTCATATTTAGGAGTTGTGATAAGCTCTTTAAGATAAAATTTGGATGGACTTTTTCCCATGTTTTGATGGTAGAAGGACTTTTTGCCTTTTTGTACAAAGTCATACATATGTTTCCCGTAAGTTTTTTCTGTTTGTTTTATTTTCGTCTTTTGTAATCAAATGTTTTAGTTATTATCGTTCATCCATCATTATTAAATGTATCTCACAAGAAATAGAAAATTATAATTAAAAAAAAAATAATTAATTACTTAATTAACTGGGGAAGCCTACAAAATTAGGTCTAAAAAGGGTGAGTGGCACACATCCCTGCATTATTTTTAGAAAATCGACGTGCCCATGCCACCCATTTTAGATTGCTTCTTAACAAAGATATCAAAGTACTTCCAGAAGGCTACCTGTACCAGAGCCAATAATGGCCCCAAGGAAATCGCCCAAAACTGACAATGCCCCAATGAATCATGAATTCTCATGATGACCACTCGTAACCATGTGCTGCTGAGCATCCAGACACATCAATCCACGTTTTGGAGAAGAACGCACAGATCTCATAAATTGGATCTCGAGGTATACCATATGACCTACACTTTTCAGAGGTGATAAGTAGTAGGACAATCCGCCAATTGGATATGAACGAGCTGGACGACCACCACCTACTTCAGCCCAAAACGCCAAGTAAATTGATAAATATTGTACATTCACTTGGAATTTAACAGCCAACATAGGTGAAATCACATACAAGTTGGATACCAAAGCTGATTGCAAAATGATTGGGACGTTTGAAGTGTAGAATAGTTGAATCGGATAACTGCTGTATTGACCACGATAACGTGCTGACTTGATTGGCAGATCTTCGCGGAATCCTTGGAAGTATATAACAACAGCGAAAACAAGAACAGTAGCCAACAAATTAATTAAGTTGACCAAATTTTGGCGAAAGAATGCCTCTCTCAATGCGCGAGCTTTATCATTTCTGGCAGCCATCAAATTGAACAAAGGAATTATAGCGCCTTCGAATTCGGTTCCACGTCCAGTCGTAATAGTGGTCGGTGAGAATACTTTCCACACAATTGTTTCACAAATATTGGTGGCAATGAAGAGTGAAGTACCTGACTCCTTTTGCAAAAGTGCATCCAAGAACAATACAATTAAACCAGCAGCAAACAATTGAATGATGATAAGTAAATAGACTCCGGCACCAATCTCTGATGGGTCACCGCACATGCCTGTCATTACGTAGACAATAGCCTGTCTGATTGTGATGACCATGCCGAAAAGTTTCTGCGCTCTGGAGAGATACCCAATTGCATCAGAGTACTATGATTGGAGGCCAAAATTGCACGTAGAATGGATCTGCCGAATCTGAACTCATGATACCAAACAGTGGGATCTGGCAGCAGACAAGGAAAATGACGAGTGTTACTGCGGTCCATAGCACATTTTCCCTGAATTGGAGCTTTCGTTCGGGCTTAGCAATTTCCGGCAGTATACTGCAGAAGGGTTTAATAATATCAAGGAAGTTAATTTCCATTTTATGTGTGAAAAGAAAACCATTTGATTCATGGCAGATCCTACGGAAGCTTAACCCCGGTTTGTTCTCCTAAAGTACAGAGCAACATTTATTGTAATTCCACACAAAGTAATATGAATTGAATTTCCGTCTAGAAAACCAAGTCCCCCCCTCATTCGTTTATTTACATGAATTCTTCAAAATTTCTAAGAGACATGTTACTGATACATCATACATCACAGCAAAGGTACTCAATCAGTAGGCATGTCACGTGTGTTTCGACTTCCGACAGCTGACGACCGGCACATGTTTACATCAAACAATAGCGAATCTGAAGAACTCAGTGGTAAAAACGGAACTTAAGTTACGAGTAGATAAGACTATCAGCTATCAGCTATGAAAGGCAATGAAAATATCTAGTACACCTTGTCATTACGAGTTCTAGCAGAGATTCCAAAAAGATATAATAAAACAGGAGAATAAAACAAACAAACAAAATTTCTACGTCCGTAGTTTTCGTAGTAGATTCATATTCAATAAGGTTTATAAGTACTCGGATTATATTTGATTTATTTGAATTGATTCTAATTCACATGATAAACTGAACTATAAAAGATATAAATTCTTTGCTTATCGTGTACGGTAACGTGTTTTATTCTATGTAAATCGTGACAAATGTTTGTTGTTGCTTGAGTATTTCCCTTATAACATCTTATTTATCATTTTTAATTGCCATTTCTGGTACATAAGTGGTCAATTTTGTCAAGAAAAACAATAAAGCAATACAATACAAGTGATTTTGGGAAAAAAAAACTGAGACAACAGACAAATATTGGGTACCACACAAAGTTTGCAAAACCTACGTGGAGCCGCTTCCTTATTGGAGCTAAAGAGGAAGGAAAGGGCTTTCATTTAGAGTGCCGATGACATGGTATGAGCCAAAAAAACCGCTTCGATGATTGCTATTTTTATGTCGTGAAAGTAAGAGTCATGAACCGATACAAAAAAAAAACATTCACCTGTACCTGTAGCAATATTTTCTGCCTTATCAAATGTTAGATACACAGGGGAAAAGCGCCAACGAAAGTGAATTTGAAGGACCCAGTCCTACACTCTCAATGTGAACTAAACCCGAGCTTCTTGCGTCGAGACTTAAGGAAAAACACTGTCTTCAGCCTGACGTGTCAATAACATTGCACCGGACTAGAGATCGAGATATTCTTCCATATTTTACTGAGAACAATGATATGGTATAAGGACTGAAACGAATAAAATCTGTAAATTTTAATACGGGCTACAGTTCCAATGCGTAAAAATTGCAATCCCATTTTGTACCCAAATTACCCTGTATATTCTCTAGTTTCAGTTTGTTATTCATTTTAGTTCGGTGCGGTTTAAAATATTTATAAAATATGAGTCAAGAGGAAAGCCGTAAAAAGTTCATCGACAAATGGCTCGAAAATACTTCGCGTCCAAACTATTTCATCGTAAAAAATTTAAACATAGCACGCAGTACAGTGGATTCTGTTATTAAACGATATTTGGAGACGTTAACAGTTAAGCGGAAACAGAAAAGTGGAGCACATGATACAAATTTGGACAGGAAAACAGTGGGTACCATCGTAAAAAACCGGACTATGTCATCCAGAGATGTTGCTCGGAAATGTAATACAAACAATGGTACAAAGATCTAAAAAAAACGTAACGGTCTAAAAACAAAAAATACCAAAGTTACTGAAAAGCAGAAAAAAAGTCATAAAAACACGAGCCCGAAAGCTATACGAGTTGATCGGCAACAAGAAAGCGTGCTTGTTTTTGGATGACGAAACTTATGTCAAAGCCGACTTTACTACTCTTCCAGGTGCTCAGTTTTACAACTCGTTTGAAGCTGAGATTCTTCCGCAATCAACAACATCGATTGGGATGGAAAAATTCGGGTCAAAATATCTCGTTTGGCAGGCCATTTGCCAATGTGGACACAGAAGCTCATCGTTTATTACAACGGGAACAATTAACGGAGAAGTGTAAGATTCCTTTCTTAAACAAACACGAGGATTCAACATTATTTTGGGCAGATTTAGCTTCAGCTCACTATGCTCATGCGACGTTGAGCTTTCTTGTTGCTAAAAATGTCGACTTTGTCCCTAAAGACATGAATCCACCCAATGCTCCACAGTGCCTTCCCATTGAAAGGTGTTGGGCTTTGGTCAAAGCTAAATTGAGGAAAAGTGAGCAGTGTGTAAAGGACCTGAAAGATTTTAGCACTAAATGGAAAAGAGCGTCCAAAAAGATCACGGATGTAACTGTCACCAACCTTATGAAGGACATTCGAAAGAAGTTGAGGAAACAATGGAAACCCAAATAATTTTTTTTATTTTATTAATTGTGAATGAATTTAATAAAAACAGAGTTTTAAAGCAAGTAAAAAAATTAACATGAATTATGAAGATATATTTTTTTTTTTACTTTGAAGTTTCCAAATTTTACTCGTTTCAGTACTTATTGTGTGGATAGATTGGCAACTATTCATGGATAGCTCAAAAAGAAGTTTGAAATGTGTGTTGCTGCGTAATGGAACGGATAGGTCATTCACCGAAATCTAAGACAGAATATGAAAATATCAAACTTGTTTTAGGAATCACTTCGTTTGTTCAACATCAATGGTCAGTTTGTGTAGATTTAAAAATGATAAATTTGGTCAGCAAGGTGCTACACTAATTACCCCTGTTTCCTTTGCCTATGGGACAGTTGGACAAAAAATGAACACTATAGTATGAAAAATTGGCCGACGACAATAGATATGACCGTGGGAAAAGCCAACATCGTTCATGAACCATTGATATCGCGATAAAGAATCACATCATCACATGACGCAGGTTGCATCGGAAGCATGGGCAAGCCTCGTATCAGTTGCCAAACATTTTTTGGGGAACCGCAAACCTGCTAATTATTTCGAAATAGCTGGCAAATTGTGAATTTTCAAAAACAGGAAGTTAATATGAGGATCATATTACATTATTTGCATAGCCATTTGGATAGACTTCCAGACAACCGGAGTGATTGCAGTGGAAAAACTGGAGAAACAGCTTCACCAGGATATATGTAAACACCATGGAAGAAAGATATCAAGGCCGGTTGGGATCGCCATATAATGGCAGACTACTGTTGGACCTTACTAGGGGACTGTCCTGATAAAAACAGAATACAGCAGAAAGTCACAAACAAAACGTTTTTCCTAACTTATTTATACCTCCCAAATGTCTGTCCCTTTATTATCAAAACGTAAGACGATTACGAACTAAGATGTCTGTTATACGAGGGCTATTTGATAAGTACCCGTGTTGGAAGATAGGTGGCACTACTTAGCCAAAATGAGTATACCATCATTTAGTATAACCTCTTTTAGCCCGCCTGTCAAAATTTGGTGACAATCCGACACTTAGATTTGTTTCGACACCCATTTCAAAACATCATGTTAGTGTTTTTTGCGACCATGGAAAAAGAGCAGTATCGCTCCGTGGTCCGATTCTTGTTTTTGGGTGGCAAAATCTACAAGGAAATCAAGCCCATTCTCGATTGTGTGTATGGGACCCATTCACCTTCCCGTACAACCGTTTACAATTGGTTTCGCCGTGACCGCACGCCGGTTTTTGATGAACCGCGACCAGGTGGCCCACTAACGGTTACCACAAAGGAAACCGTGGACAAAATCCATGATCTCGTGTTGGCACGCCGCCGAGTGAAAATTCGCGAGTTGGCTGAGATAGCAGACATATCAACTGAACGCGTTAGCCATATCCTTCACCAGATTTGGGCATGAGGAAGCTGTCCACGCGATGGGTGCCGCGTTTGCTCATACCGGAGAACAAACGCAAAGACATGCTTGGCCCTGTTTAATCGAAATCCGGAGGAGTTTCTGCGTCGTTTCGTGACCGTCGATGAGACATGGATTCATTCGTACACACCAGAGACCAAAGGACTATCGAAACAGTGGGTCTTACTCGGTGAACGTGCACTAAAGAAGGCGAAGACCGTGCCTTCGGCCGGAAAGATGTCAAAACAAAACTAAGTGTTGGATTGTCACCAAATTTCTGCGGGCGGGCTAAAAGAGGTTATACTAAATGATGGTATACTCATTTTGGCTAAGTAGCGCCACCTATCTTCCAACACGCGTACTTATCAAACAACCTTCGTATAACAGACATCTTAGTTCGTAATCGTCTTAAATTTTGATAATAAAGGGACAGACATTTGGGAAGTTTCGGCAAAGAATTGAGCGGCGGTTTAGGAGCGATGGTAGTTTTTGAAAGTAGACCATGTTCTCTGAAGGTGTAGTATGCGTGAAACTCCATGCCGCAGAATCATTGTCCAGACGTGTAATAAGAGCGATCAATGTTTTCATTTTATGATATTGTGCATAGAGATAATTACAACTATGGTCGTGTGCATATTTATTCAAACTTTCCGAATACGTCCAAATGCATAGATCATCAACAAAGTTTTTTTTTTTCTTTTTATGGGGTGAACACGATTGTTGTAGATACGAGTATATCCTCTGCTGATCTGTTTATAAGATCACCTTAGAGTGACCACAATCTTGAATTTGAAAGCTTATATCTGTTACTCAATTTTTTTTTAGACCAATGCTTTTTTATTCGTTCTTTGCTCGTATCTGGACGTTCCCGAAATGCCTTATGCCTGCTCCGATTTCCATGTGACATGGACTATAAAAGCCAGGCTTCTCAGTATCATATATGACTTCCAGTAGTTGTAGCATTCCTGAACTCCTACGCTTACACTCTACGGGTTAAAATTTACACGGTTTAGCCAAACCGAATCGGCTGTTAAAGACCAAGAACATGAACTGGTCCTCGTATAATAAGACAGGTCACATTCCGTTAGTTGCTGCTTTATTCTGATTGTCGGTGAACTGCGATTCATACTTGTTTTACACATATGAGGCACTGTACGCTGTTCACCCTGTTTCTCTTCACTCTTTCAATGCTGTCGATATCGGCATTGGGTTTTACTGGGCCGGGCAGAGATGCAAATTCAATCGCAAAATATGTGAAACAGATTTCTAGGAAATGCCCAATTGCTAAGCGTGACATGTAATAGTTAGTCCCGGATCTTTCGTCACTCCGGATTTGTTCGAATGTGGCAATTGTATTTCAAATTATTTTCCCAGTTGGGACGTCATAAACGACAAACATTTTTATTTGTGTTAAACAGATACCAACAATTTAAATGCGTTGATCGTTGGTCAAACGATTTAAATTGGAAAATGGCACAACAAGGACTAAGTCTAATTCTTGTTCTGTCATTATGGGTTACGATGGTTTGATAAATAAAGTATGGAAGAGATATGGCCACTGGCCTCACTAACGAAGTGAGCCACAATAGAGTGTCCTGTAGGATGGTCTTAAATTCGCAAATTTAGCCAACCCTGCAAGCGGCGCAGCAACAATGCAGATACGTAGGTGGAATATGTAAAATTAGATGTAACTATATGCGTAACATATTGCAACGGTTAATAAAAGAAAGAAGATGTGGCAACTCAGTGAATAAAACCTCAACACCTGCATTTTAAAACTTTCGAAGCGTTGGTTGATATGTATGTATGGTAGGTTGATAAGATTAGGCTTGAATTCAACTATCTACCTTGTTAAGATGGTAAATAATGGAAAACTATCAAGCTAATTCGAATATTTTGTCAATTGCAGAAGCTAATAACATTCATTTTATATTCCGTGCATGCATAAATTATTTGTAGAGGTGGTACATCATAAACCAGACAAACAGGTTTCTCCCTTTCTCCGAAGACCCCTGTTTAAGATAATCGAGCCAAACCATAATTTCCCTGGAAAAGCCTTTCAGTTTCATAACCACTCAAAAGACACATTCAAACAAACCTACAGATACTCGTGGTCATTTGTAATGTACTTTCTTAATGTTCATTGCTTTTTCCTCATTCACAAGTCCATCATTAGATTTCGTATTTTATTTTCTTGTGGATTTTTGCTAATCAATTTCTTTTTTTTCTTTTTCCTTCCAGGTAAGTTGAACAATTTATAAACATCCAAAATTCAACCATTCGACATATGAAATGATCACCTCCGTAAACAGGTAAAATACAATGTATCCGTGCAAACTGTTACTTCCCCGAAAATTCCATCTCGACATTTCGAGATATTGCCGTGGAAAACAGGTCCTAACTCCACATAACCAGTGATTTAGTCAGTTAATTGCACTTTCTGTGAGCCGTCAAATCGAACCGAACAATAACTGCCATTCATCCGTGCATTGGGTTTGAGATGTAAAATCCACAGTCAATCATTAGCACCTGTCACTGTTGGCCATGTACTCGGAGTAGTCGGAGACGTCTGCTATGGGGAGTAGAAATTGGGAAGAAAATCACAAAGAGCCCCGGACATAGGAATGACTTTCACTTGTTGTGGTCTGACTGGACAATCAGGTCGCCAAATTAGCTGCTTTCCTCCTGGCGTGTGCTACACGGTAGCCCACGTTACACAAGTTTACAAAATCAAAATCCGCCCGTCCTGATGTGGATAATTCCAGTTGTCCGCTTGTCGGTTTGTTGGTTTGTCGGTTATATTTATATATACGAGTATTTTTTTTTTTTTTTTGCGGAATTCTGCATTATTGTTTGCGCCACTTTGTTTGGTGCCTATTAACACAGCTGATTGGTATCCAGCAACGGTTACAACATACAATTCACCTCAGCCTCCCCTCCCACATCTAGATGGGTTTAGGTGTTTCTCTTTGGTACCGCAAGTATCCATTGCGTCGATGGAATTTAATCGCCGGTCTCGGAGTGGTGATTCATAAGTTGATAGTGTTCACGCTGGAGTGGCGGTTTAGCTGAAGCTAGAGGAGCTGGAGTATTGTGGGCAGCGTAAATGGAAATAGAAGTGGAAGTGCTGGGGGATCTTGTAAATTGGTTACGACGTCGGCCACGATAACGATGACGACGTCAAGTGAAGTGTGCATTTGTGGGAATTGCTATGGCTTGTAACCATTTACATTGTTGACTGGCACATTGTAGCTCAGCTATGGTCAGGTTAAAGAGTGCACCACCGCCGATGGTGGTAGTTTGGTTTGATTAATCGATTTGCAGGTGTAAATAAGGCAAAGTAGCAGAGATTAACAGGGTGATTCGGCTAAATGAAGTGGATTAGGTTAAAGATGTGTGTCTACGAGCAATGAAATTGGTTCATAGCTACCTCTAATGGTGGTGACATTTTCAATTACTTGCCGCGATTAGCGGATTTATTTCAAACGACAAGTCAGTGGGTAAAGGCTGTCTTAAGTGATTTATGTGACAGGGGCAAAATGCTGACTACAGACTTGGTGTAGACATTTGACATTTTGGTTTAACCCAAAGGAACATCCTCGACTGAAATGCAAAAATGTTGAAATGCAACTTTTCCTGGTGTCGTGATCATTTGCTTTCGATTATTATCCATCCAGCATGCAACAAATTGTTAGAAGAAATGATTTTCGTCATTTGTACGAATAATTCGATGACGTGCAAGCACTGGGGATATCATAAATCAATGGCTTTGCTACGTATCACATTATTTGCATGGCATACTGGGGTTCAAAACAGTCTGAGAAAGCAAAATAATTTTCGTTTAATGGTTAAGCTACTTTCTTTAACCACGCAAGCTAGAGCTGGTTGGTATGGAAATTTTGTTAGCCAAATCCAAGGACAAATTCGGATATTATTTCGCTTGCATCCTACAACTTAAGCAGGGTAGTTTGTTGCCCTTGAGGACCAGCTTCTCAAGATAAATAACGTAACGGCATTCACATTGCATAGAATATTTATAGGGTGATCAAGATTGCGAGATATAAAATATGTAAAAGTGTAAAATGTTTGTTCTAGGCTATATTTATCGAGACTTCTGATATGACTCACACTATTTCTATAAATGCCAGGCGTTAGATTTGAAAGGTCTCCAACATGTGGTTTGTTCTTACTCTGTCCAATGGACTTAGTATACGTGGGATAAAAACGATATTTTCATTGAACCCATTGCTTCGCAATATTCCATATCTCCATCATGGACTGGGAAGAAAGACCATAAATCGATAATTTTTTTTATTTTTTGATAAATTTTATTGTGCCAAAGCAAAAAATGTTGGAAAATACATCAATTTTCAAATTGTATCAGTAGTTTTCAATATGTCCAACTTTGGCGTGAATAATGGCCTTGAGACGGGCGATGAAAGTATCGCACGCTGCATGCCAGTGGCTCTGCGGTATTTTGGCCCATTCCCTGCGAAGTGCTTGTTTCAGGTGGTCCAAACTTTGGTGCCAACCTTCGCCTTCAAAATACCACAGACAGATAAATCCAACGGATTTGCATCCGGAGAATTTGCAATCCATTGTGTCGAAGAAATGAAGTGTGGAACATTGTTTTTTAACCAATCTTGGTAGACGCGCGCTTTGTGAGACGATGCCGAGTTTTGTTGAAATGTCCACGGTCTCCGACCGAAATGATTGTTTGCCCAAGGCTTCAATACTGCCTCTAAGACAGTCTCACGGTATACGATCGCATTAATTTTGACGCCACTGTCCAAAAATACGAGCGGAGAGCGACCATCGGCGGTTATGTGCGGCCTAAGCCATCACCATCGATGCTGCCTGCTTTCTGGTGGCCGTCCGAAGGTATAAATTTTCGAAAGACCTTTCTGGCAAGCAAACTCGGTCATTTTGTTTGTTGACATATTACTCGATAACAAATGGCGACTCATCGGAAAAAACCAAATTCGGCAACTCACAACTTTCGTGCAAGCATATCAACTCCTTCGCTCTTTCGACCCTAACTTCTTTCTGTTGGGGTGTAAGATCGTGTGCTTTTTAGAACTTCAATGGCTTGAGCCCAAGCTCATTTTTCAGTATGTGTTGCATCCGTTCCAACGATATATTGAGCTCACGAGCCATTTTTTTTCCACTTCGACGCGGATTTCGCTCAATTCGAGCCTTCACTTTCCGAAGCATTTCTGCCGATGTTGCTGTTTTTTTATGACCACCTCCATGGCTTTTTGCAACGCTGCCAGTATCACGGTAACGAGTTATGGTTCAAGACACAAATGATTTATTCACGTTGAGGTGCTGGAGGGCTCTAACGATAGATACTTGTGGTTTTCCAGTCAAATATAAAGCAATCACACTATCACGTTTGAATTCCATCGCGGATAAAAATTTTTCAACACAACTGAGACGCAAATCGTTTAAAAGGCTTGTAAATAATAAAATTATCTGTCAAGTGTCCAAATTTGAGCTCACTGTCATGAACGGTTTGGAAGTTATAGCAGTCTGAAGTTGGTTGCAGTTCGAGTCATTCAGGGTGTATATTAGATAATAGGCACATGTTGCACCCCTGATATGAGTCCAGGCCAACCTAAAACCTTTTGCGATCTTTGGGTCACGGCACCCAGCAGTTATTTGCAATTCCACATCGGTTAAACCACAGCCACCATGATGCTCCCACTAGGGGGCTAATCTCTTTAAACCCGGATCGAAGTACGGTGGACTCTGACTCCCATAGAACGGAGTTTTAAGTCAAGGTGGGGACTAACGAGACCTATGACCGGCCGCTTGTAACTGGACAAATTATAGAAACCTTCGGTGGCGTAAATCTGAAAGCTTTTATGATAAGACCAGTATTGCTCTATCACCGTTTATTATTAGACTACGCCATTGATGTTCGGAGCCTTGATAATTGGTCAGAGGCCCAAAGAGAATAGGACAGTTACAGTAGGGCAAACTGGCTTTGGTCTCCAAACCGATTGGCGGTGAAATGAGGCTCATCATGGGCTCCAATACCGCTGTGGCTTTTATTCTGATTGCTAGTTAGCTTGCTGGATGCAAGAATGGGTCTCACACCGGATTCACGAAGTCAATGTGCCATGTAAGTGTGGTAACATGTATGTACTTGCTTTTTTGGTGTGTAGTTCTGTGTTCTCTTTCCACCTCAGTTTGGAATCTAAAATTACATCTATACTTCGTGCGTAGTAATTCCCTATTACTGATGGCTTGCAGGTGAGTATTGTTTTCTTATTAATGAGAAGAACAACGTCCGCCTTCGAAGAATTGATTGCTTCGACAAGTTCAATCTGTCACCAGAAGTAACAGCAAGGTTTAGCCTTTTGCTTAGAACTGACAGGAAATTCTCGATGTCAGGATGTCCGCATCGGCAACCTATGCTGTAGCTTTTAGGCTACAATATTACACAGATCACTTCCAGATCTGTGCGTAGTAATTCCCTATTACTGATGGCTTGCAGGTGAGTATTGTTTTCTTATTAATGAGAAGAACAACGTCCGCCTTCGAAGAATTGATTGCTTCGACAAGTTCAATCTGTCACCAGAAGTAACAGCAAGGTTTAGCCTTTTGCTTAGAACTGACAGGAAATTCTCGATGTCAGGATGTCCGCATCGGCAACCTATGCTGTAGCTTTTAGGCTACAATATTACACAGATCACTTCCAGATCAGCAGTGAGATGGCCGTTCTTGTGGGTAGGTCCTCTGCATCTCAAGGTTCCCAAAGTCCAGTTGATCCTAAGCGATTTGATCATCGTGGCAACTTAATCACAGAGATCGGTGACCAGCTGGGCACCTTGTAGGCTACATAGAATCGTACTCATATTTGCACAATTTCATGTTGGTGCTGGGGTGCGATTTATACCAATTTACCCTTACGTAAAAGTATACCAATTTAACCAGAATATACGTATACCACAAAAGAAGATAGACGTACAGGTTTGTAGCCTTTTGAAGTCGTGTGTCTTGTTTCCCTGTCTCAGCGATGGGAATTATTCGCAAACTCTTGCAACGAAGCAATTTGTCCACTCAAGAAATCAACGACTTTTTTGTCCTCACTCTATCTTTGATTCCATGTCCAGCGATTATTGTGTCCATGACGTTGACGTTTATGTGAGCCATGTTCTCCGGAATTGTTTGTCAATATTTGAAGATGGGCATACAACCACGAACATCAGTGTATTTATGTGAATGAGCCGAAGAAGCATCACCTCTCCTGATAGTTGATCTCGGTGATAGGAACTTGCCCACAATTTTACTCGGAGGACGATTTACTGGTTGACGCAAAGACTCGCAAAAATTCCTCCTGCAATTTCTCTTGTCGAATCTTTTCTTTCTTTCAGCTGCATTGCACTCCCTTTGGCTACATTTTCAGCGAAGTTCCCTGCTGCCCTTGAGCTGCGAAAAAAGTTCCCGGTGTCCGCATTCAACAATCGTTGTTGCTTTGAAATTTTTGGCTTTCTTGCCATCTTCCAACAAAATCTTCCGTTTCCTTGAGGAAGTCACAATTCAGACTTTATCAATATTCTTGAATGCTTCTTTATGACAAATAATTTGTCATTGCACAAGTTAAAAACTGATCCATTACTTTCATCCAGTTGTTCGATGCTTTGTCTCCCGGATCTCCCATCATAAGCACGGTATGCTGCTCAGTATATGAGATATTGCGCTGGTTTTAAAAATATCGATCGTCCGAAGTTGCAATATTGATTAAGGCATATTGTCTTGATACTTCTTGCTCTGATCCGAAATCTCGAGATAATTTCTTCACCACGATGCTGTAAAAAACAGTAAACTCTGAACGAAAGTCCAATCGATGAACAAGCATTCAGCAGTGACACAATTATTTTGCCATGGAGTCCTATGCCATTATTTATTAATCGAAGTATCTTAGACAGACGGGTCTGCCAGTCGAATCAAGACCAACGGGTCTGCAGTTTCGGGCAAGGATTCTGACTATTGGTTGTTTGTTGAAAAAATTTTGATAGAGAATAGTTACAGGACTACGTCACTTACCATAAATATTATGTAAAGAACTATTTATATTAGGTGTGTACACGATATAAAAGGAAATCCAAATGCGACCTATACCTAGCTGTCGAGAAATGCCAAACGAAAACGAATACGGTAAAATCGATGTCCCCACCCAGGAAGAGTCTTCCAATCCTTGATAACCTGACCCCAGACGAACTTTATTTACGACACTGGAGACATGTATAGGATTGCACTTTACCATGAATGTTAGCAAAATCACGAAATCTCTTACGTTGTATCTAAAATCTCTCAAGACTTACATCCAAGGATGGCATTTGCCTTGAATAACTTTAACAGTAAATACGAAAGGTTATTGACTTCACCTATTCACTATCTCTTGTATTAAATTTCACTTGCGCTTCCACGAAAGATACCTAAATCATTACAAATGAACCCAGCACACCTCTAGCTACAATACAACGATGTAACAAAGTAAATACCACCTGTGCACCATCATCATCATCGTCAAACGTCACTTGACGTTGCAAAATTCGCTTATTGTCACTAGTGCATGCCATTGAAATGTCATCTATAGATTGAGATACTTAAAGTTCATAGGTCAACGGGTCACCTGTTTATTATCACATCTTCAATTCAATTGCTAACCCGTAACATCTATCTTCACGATTTCACGACTTCCCACACACATTTGTACACTCGAACTATCGTACTCTACAGAGTCTCACATTACCTACTCCATTCTTCAATTAACCACCTTCAAAGATCACGTTTCCAGTCGTGATGCAACGAAGAAGTGGTATTCGTATCTTCTTCACAATACCACCACTCGAAAAAGAAACTTCACAGCTTGTCTGTGGGTTCCCCCGGGACAGCAGCACTACGACCTCGTCAGCATCATTTTTTTACTTTTACACGTTGCACAACTCACATTCAATGCATCCGTATACCATATGTATCTTGGAATTTTCACATTCAACTGAACAAAACATTGAAATGTCATTTTGAACGAATTAATCAGCGAAACATTTCCCTCGTAAAATGTCATACAACAACCAGCAACAAGAACCTGCCGGACCATATGCTCTTGTGAAAAGTTCAATTCAAAAATAAAAACGTGTCGTCCTCGACGACCTTCGTCGGCAATAATGGTTGCCAGGGGTAGTATCTAAGCTGAAGCTTACCCCAGCAGCAATAAACAATCGAAATCAATCCAATTTCATATTCCCTTTCGTTTTCAATTAAAATTTCAATTTGATTGCAACGAAACTACAATAGTACTCGTAGTATCGACAGCAGGGGTTTCGGAAATAGCACGCGGCAAAACATTTTTATTTATTGCTCCCATGAGTTTAGAGGTGAGCTTGCAGATTTTAGATGAATTTTTGATAGCCGTAGTATGATGTGCATTAGAGCAGAATGGAATATTATGAAATATCGCATCCTTTTAAAATTTGTAATTGAAATGTTCCAAGTGGTTTTGATCAATACTCGTATAACAATCAAAGTCATCTATGCGCTTTCAAGGAGGATGAGTTGTAAGCACTATCTCATCGGAAGTTAATCGAGATTTGCTTTCAAAGGCATCATAGTGGTTAACAATGACGCATATATAGATAAGAACTTTGTACGATGGACTATTTGAGTATTTGATAGTGAGGAGTAATTCATATGTCAATCAAACGGAGAAATTCCTTTTAGATTTTCTATTACGGAACCAAGATTGAATGGAGATTGTCAAGTCACTTGATGTGGATTTATATCGCCAGAATGATAAGAGAAAATGAGTTTTACTTATAAGAAAAGATTTTGATTGATAAGGAAATGTACGTCTATTCGGCAAGTACTTCTACAGAATAGTTTGATGAACGGTTTTCTCTATCGTCAAAATTCTCAAACTTATGTAGATACATACATATGCATGTTTATGTTCCGATTTACAATTAAAGTATATAAAGTGGAATATTTCGGTTGAAGGCAGCGGACACTTTAAGATACTCTGAGAGGCAAAATTTTTACTTAAGATGGCGCTACATTCGCAACAAACGCTCAAATAACAAATCTATCCAGCTTAAGTTGCTGTTTTGTTGGCTCAGTTTCATTTCCACTTGAATGGGTCACCTAATTCGAGAGTCTCCTTCTACTGACCCTTGGCTTTGGATTGATGAGTCTCGACGGAGTTCATTTGTTCTACACGTCCTACCACGATGTCAATAGACGTCGATACACGATTGGAATAATTTAAATGTCATATTACATCACTGGAATTGTTTGACAAAGGACTTTGGTACTCACTTGCCATTTTACCCCAAATAACGCAGCACTTGACCAGCTATTCTTTGTCTGATCTGGAGACTAGGTCAACAAAGTCAATAACTATATCAAAATTATATCTACCGAAGACACCTTACTTACTCTCAATAGATCAATCGTGAAACCTAAGGCCGCAAAGCTTTGTGTTATATCTTTATCACGGAAGTTAATTCCCACAGATTGAATGAGTTATGTGCCGATTTTCCTTACTAAGGTGGACACTTGAACCTGAACCAAGGAACCACTTTATTTAAAGCGGCTTTTGACCGATGCTACAGCTACGCATTCCGAAATTGGAGTCCCATTTCACTCGTGCGGGCGCTTTAAGTCGAGGTGTTTCTCTACTGCTTTGTCCCTTCAGAAAGGAATTGAAGACTCTTCGAACTGGAGCGTTAATATTCATCCATTCTACATATTCCAGCCATTTTAGACGACTGATGACCAGGTCAATGTCTTTTTACAGCTCGTATAGTCCGGTTTTTTGTTTTATTTCTTTTTTTCCTAAAGCTCGCGAATCCAAATGAGACTAAAAAGTCACTCATGCGTTGAAAACGATCAAAGTTATCTTGATCCGCCTTCGATAATGTCCAGGTTTCCTCACCATAGAGCAGGAATTGGATGATAAGGGCCTTCATACAGTGTTTTTTGACAAAGCCATATTATTACTCAATTACATTCTTAGCCTTAAGGATCAGCAGTTGGCAAGTGCTACTCTTCGTTTGATTTCTGATGAGGTGCCATAATCAACCGAGGTAGACGAAATCTCTACCTGTATACCTAATTGTTTTAATTGTAGACATGGTGTGTCCGACAGCATGCTATTATAGTATACTCGGTTTTACTCTCATTCACACGAAAACCTATTTTTACCGCTGCTATAGTTGCACAGATTTTTGGAAAATTACGCCTAAAACGTTGGTTTGTCAATTTCACAGAATTTTCCCAAGGTCGATGTTTCACTCTATCAAAACACTGTTTTGATATCAACTGTCTCGATGAGATTGCTTCCGGACTTTACGGAAAAGCGAGCGCTCTCTATTTTGCATAATCTGGCAGGAGTGCTGAAACTAGTCATGGCTCTGTGAAGCTGAAGTCTACGTATATGCTATGATCTGTGAACAGGTGGTAACATAAGTATCGCGCGTTTTTTTTCGAAGGTTATTTTCCAATTGCGATAAAATGCACAAAACCAATTTAATGCTGAAACCTTTAATGCAATTAGTATTTGGGATACATTGCTCGTTCAGTCTGCAAATTTCGTTATTTTAATATCATTGTAAGCATTTTTAACTGGATTTTGAAATGGATGTGTCGGGAGGTCATATTTGGCATGTTTTATTGTTTTTGTTCCAGAAAAACTAGAATAGAAGTGAAGCCACTAGCGAAATCCAAAATGTGTATGATGAGGGTGTTCTCAGCGAGTCGGCGTTGGTTTGTGAAGTTTTGAAATGGCAATTTTGATCTAAAGGGTGAACCTCGTTCGGGTAGGTCAGACGAGCTATACGATGAGCTCTGGAAGTCCATCGTCGAAAGAAACTCCACTGTTACGGCAAGGAAACTCAACGTAAGCTACATGGCTATCCATTGACACCTAACAAGTATGGGAAAAGTCATGAAGTTTGGAAAATGGGTACCACACCACTTCTCGCAAAATAATTTTCAACAAGCTTGCACTGTGCCTCTGTCGCGTCACTATCAATAGCCGATTTTAAACGGAATATGAAAAATAAGTTCTTTACAGTAACATTAAACTTCGCTTAGTCCAGAAGACAGACCAGCACAACATCCCAGAAATGGACTTCACCCGCTCAAGGCGTTGTGGTGGGATGTTTAGGGAATAATTCATTTTGAACCGTTGCCTCGTAACCAGACTATCATCGAAGAAGCGTACTGTCAACAGCCGTGCAGATTAAAGTCAGTATTAGTGCAGAAACGGCCAGGTCTGGTTAATCGAAGAGGTGTTCTATTCCATTAGGATAGCGCTCGCCCTCATACTGCTAGGGAAAAATAGTTGATTCGTCCTATTCTTATTCCAAAGTCTGCAACACTTACTAGATGGAAAAAATATTAGATCTCGGGATGATGTCCGAGAAACTCTTCTGGTATTTTTTTACGACAAAACCAAGTGATTTGTTTTTAGTGACATTATGGCATTAAGAAGTGTCCTGATTGAGGGGCATAAGTATTGTCTAACGAAGGAAATTATATTGGCCGTGGCTCAAGTGGTATTGGACTGGCTTTCAAATCGTGTACGAATGCCAACCGCGTCCGAAAGACATTCATTTTTTCAGTTAACAAAAATCGAGTAAGATCTGTAGAAATTAACAACAAGCCAACTTGTTGGCTGCACCCATGGAGCGAAATAACCACTGAGCCCAAACATCTTTATTTCTCTCTCTATCCCATTTTCCAAAAAACTTAACACATGCTGACGCATTATAAGTGTGTTCTTACCTTTTTAACATAAGTTCTTAAAAAAAAAAAAAAACTAAATGTTTGCATCAGGTGCAAAAACGGACATTCAAAAATGGCGCAATACTTATGTACAACCTGACACAATCTACAAAGCAATGGTCTATCTGGTCTACTACTTTCTCTAGTAGATTTTCGTAGTCCGAATATTTAATAAAATTTTCACTTTATAAAGACGCACTCATCGTTGAAAATTGGTACCTATAGTTGGCACAGTTGATAATGTATGCTTTTTTCTGGATCGGAAAAAGGATGCGAGGGTTTCATTCAATAGGCATACTCGTATCTTTCTCCGATTAAATTCTATATAAGTATAAATTATTCTAGTATATGCTATTTACTAAAGCATTTCCTATTATCTAGCTCGGCAGGTAGGCCGTCTTTCTGGAAATCTTGTTACATAGGCGAGTATACTAAACTTTAGATACTCCTACTGCTAACTTTACATTATTTTGATCCGGTTGTCGAACTTTATATCTTTCATCGCGCAAGTTAAATGGTTGCTCCTGAAGTAGCAGCCAATTTCCTCTATCACTCCCCTCACATGCAATGTTTTGATCTCCCCAGAAACCGATTTTCTTCTCTCGGAGAAGATACAACTCACTTTCGTTCTTTATATCACCACTTCATGGCATATGTGCTTCTTCGGTCGGGCGAGACCCAGCATTTCATTTGAGATGTTTCCGATGGTCTCTTGTCAGCGATGCCACTATTCGTCAGCACTTAAGGCGTTGCGGAAAGGCTGACGAAAAGGCGATTAGAAAAGGTTCTTGCAGTTTGCTTCTATTACAGCCATTCAACATCGATCTCCTTACAGCATTTTTCCGTTGTTGTAGTTTCTATGACATCCGTAGTCGTAGGTTGGCGGCAATTAGGTAGTGATTCTAAATACATTGGCCACTCGGAATGTTGGAGCATATAAAACACTGGAGGAGTGCTTTTTGTCAATCGCAAAATGTTTAATTTGGCTGATGCTCTTCTAGTCAGGTGACCCCCATTTTCGTCCCTGAGGAAACCGTGTGATCGCAGCAAAGTCAATTAGTCTAAGTCTGTTTCCATACATGGCGTCATGTAGGATGTAAAAAGAGTTTTTTTTTTTAGAGGTATATGTCTATGATATTAGCTTTATTTAATAGATAATTTTATGCCCTTAGTGTTTGAATATGATATTGTGCATATGCGCGCCACGCTAGTTCGAATGAAGCGCAATCGTGAAGTCCACGACAACTTTATCGAGCAACTAGGGCAGTATATCAGCAATAACACGGCGAATGTCCGTCCAACGTCCAACGTCTCTGATTAATCGTTATAGACTAGTGACTTCACATACCCCCAAAGAAAGTAATCTAAAGCTGTAAGATCACTGGCAGAGAGGTTGCCCCCAGGGGTCCATCTGTGGTCCTTTTATTTGGAACCTGATGATGGATCCACTCTTGCGGCGATTAAATGAGCTCTGTGGGTGCTGCGCCTACGCAGATGACCTGCTCCTCATCCTCGAGGGCCAGTCTAGGGCCGAAATCGAGGTATTAGGAGAAATAGCTCTAGCAGTCGTTGCTGAATGGGGAGAGAACGTTGGGGTAAGTGTGTCGCAGGATAAGACTGTTTCAATGAAGCTCAAGGGCAAATTGAATGTAAGACGTCGGGCTCCTGCGATACGTCTGAAGGGCGTTGGCATTAGATGTGTGACTGAGGTCGCGTATCTAGGTATAACGATGGGTGAGTGTATGAACTTCATGCCTCACCTAGTTCGAACCATACAACGCATGCTGAGTGCCGTAGGCCAGGTAAGGCGCATTTTGCGATCCGACTGGGGACTCAGCAGGCGTTCTGTTCGTATCATATACGATGGCCTTTTTGTTGCCTGTGCAACATATGGAGCATCGGTATGGTACGACAGAGTTATGACTGTTGATGGCCAAAGGCGGATCCTGGCTTGTCAAAAAGTCGCCTTGCTTGGCTGTTTACCGGTGTGCCACACTGTCTCCACAGAGGCAATGCAGGTCTTGCTGGGAGTGCCACGTCGTGGTATTGCTTTCAAGATCAGAAAAGGTCTCCCTCTAAATGAGCGCGATTGGGTTTCCCCGGAAGAAGTGGATGGCCTATCCCTGAAGCAGCGTAAAACCTTGCTACACGCATGTGTTCTATCTATATGGCAATCTAGATGGGATGCTAGCGAAAATGGTAGGGTTACTCACGGCTTCCTAAGGGATGTGCTAACCATAAGAATTTTTCCTGAACGGAATTTTAACCTCAGCCTGGGCTTTTTGTTGACCGGGCATGGCTCTCTCAATGCATTTTTGCATAAGAGGGGGCTTAGCGAGGTTGCGAGCTGCTCATGTGGAGCTACCTATGAGGACTGGCTTCATGTCCTATGTGAGTGTCCCAATTACGCTGACATAAGGAACTTGCAGGCTATGGGCATCACCTCTAATGGTGAGACCTACGATGTCAGTGGAATTATCACTGATACCGTACGGTTTGAAAGAACCCTTAGTTTTGCAAAAGATGTATTCAATAGAAGGCGCAGTAGGCAGCTAGCGGGTAGTTTGTAGATTTTTAAATTGTTGCAAGGCCGCCAGTCCTGGGCAGTGAGGTTCCCAACTGGAAGTAACCTCAAGGTTGCGAAGCTCGACCGGAAGCTATATTCTGGTACCATGGGAGGTCAGGAGCCCCCGGAACTATGGTTCCGGCCTGACCTAGGAGTTGGCCCCCTTGTGGGAGTATCGTCGTGGCTGTAGGTTTGTACCCAAAATCGCGGGGAGAGCAGAACTAATGGTGCTTGGACATCTCATGGCTTAGCATGTGTGTAGTATACTACGACCTGTGCTAAACCATGGGATTGCTATGGAACCAATTGGTCTGCTCGATGTGGAGTTGCATTGCAACCGGGTGCCATGACCCACAGAATGGCTGAGGTATTAGATAGGCCTCGACCCTTCACCAAAGGGGAAGTTCGTGCCTTACACACGATTTCGAATCTGGTACTGGTGGTAGTACTTGTACTACCCGAAGGGCGCTTATCAACGCATTATTTTGATATCTTGTGCGAAGACGCACCGTAGGCTTAAGCCCTCACGGCAGGTACCTACGTAAAACACAAGAGACATCTGTAAGATCACTGGATCGTGGAGGCAGTTTCACGGCTCCATTATACGAAATTATGCGCTCAGCAAATGTTTCCCGCAATTAATTAGTGGTGTCGCGCGCCGTGTTGCTTGTTGCGCCATCTTGTTGAAACCAAAGCTCTGTCACGTCAATGCCATTCAACTGAGGAATGAAGAAGTCAGAAATCATGTTTCTATAGCGCTCTCCATTGGCAGTAACTTTCTGTCCGGCATCGTGCTTAATGAAATATGGGCCGATGATTCCATCAGCCACCAAACAGTGATTTTCAATGGTTGTACGGGCGTCTTGACAAAGGCTTCTGGGTTTTCTTCACTACAAATTCGGCAATTTTGCTTGTTTACATATCCATTTTTAGCAAAAATGGGCCTCATCGGATAACAAAATTTTGCGTTTAAAATAAGGATCAAGCTGAATCATGTTTTCGGCCTATTCACCGAACCTACGACGCGAATAGTGATCACGCGGTTTCAACTCTTGCACAAGCTGGACCTTATAAGCTTTCAAGCCAAGATCTTTCCGTAAAGTCTTCCACAAAGTGGATGGGCATAGCTCCAATTGGTATCCGACTCATTCGGATTCTCCGCACCACAATGGCAATAACTTCTTCTGTTCACACTGTTAATATTTTTCGTATTTGATTTGAATGAGCCTTATGTCAATAGTAAGAAATCTAGCAGTAGAAACGCATTTTTGTACTGCAATTAACAAACGTTCGAAATTACGATTAGGTAATAGTTTAGAAGCAGATTTTAAATTTTCCTATTAAAGTCTCTTTCTGTACAGTCTTAACGCTGTCCAGTATTGACAAAAGACTGTAGATGTGTTTCTTCTATCTTTGTGGCCTAGTACTCGTAATATGTCATCCCTCTGACTTAATTCATATCGGTTCTCAAATTTTGAAGCTGGATTGTAAATTCATGGTTTTAAACTCACCCATATATGCATCTATGCATGGAATATGGGAATCCTCAAGTTTGAACAGCCTTTCAAGAGAACAAGAGGAACATCCATGGCTGGTAAAATTCAGACATTTCAGCATCTTTACGGCGAAAAAGTTGCAAATCAAATCAAATCAACTCCCACTCTTTTTTACAATTTCATAATTTTCGCTTGAAGTCGCTTTTATCTTCCTGCATGGAAAACAATCATAACAAGTGAACAGAATTTTATAAATATTCAACAACATTGTGGCGCACATAACGACTTCCTGCAGCACGTGGAAGATAATAGGATTATATGAGAGCACCCACTCCAAAAGTTAACAGAATCGGAAAGCCAAAAAGTTAATTTGATGGAAAATATTTAAGCTAATTACTGCACCACATAAGCCAATGAATGGATTTTTAAGCTGTCAAAAATTAATTCAAAAACATTATCCAAGGTGTGTGGATAACCGTGGGAAGGATAAGCTTAATGTAAAAAGTTGGAGATTTTTAACAAACATTACGTAATGGAATTAGTTGTAAAAATAAAGTCTCCACAACAACTTAAACTTTGTCGATGGTACGTGTATAGTCAGCCAAAGCATACGTACGTGTATGTAATGTATTTACAATATATTGTATGAGAGTTTATAACGATGACCCACATATCATTTAGAACTGAGGGGTGGTTTGGATTAAGAAGTGCCCTAGGAAAAGACGTCTGACAAATTCTGGTAGATTATTTACAGATCAGCTTTAGTGAAGAACACTTGTCCATTAGACAACTTTGCTGATAAAATTTAAAAAGAAATTTCGAAACAAATAAGGCTCTCTCTCAGACAACCAAAAAACAACAATTTTCACCCCAAGGCAGCTCATTACTATCGCCGTTAACAGTAAAAGTGTACTTCACATAACAAATGACATTTAAATTATGGACCCTAACCTTATCGCAGTAAGGAAAAGCACTTTAAGGCACTTCTCTTCATATCGTCACTAAAACTTCCCATAAAAATGAAAATAAATCACATCTACCCACTGCCACCCAAATACGTCCGTATGTGTCCCTCAACTTGACATGTGCAGAACAGTTTTCCTTCTCGGTACGCGATAGTTTCCCCCTAAGAGATTTGCTTTAACAACTTATTCTCCCTTCCATTCACAGGACACACGTACGACACTTTTACGAGCCGCCAAATTTATATATGCATCCAGGAGCAAAAACTCTCTTCAAGAACATGTTTACCTATTCCACGAGGTGTTTTTTGCTTTTCCCTCAAACAATATGTTCCGACATTTTAGTGACGGTGCTGTAGGGAAAGCGTTTTATAAAGCGGTTTCCTTAAGTAGAGCTGGCACCCTTTTGAGAGTACCTTTACATCTATTGCACTTTTCGAAGGGCTTATGTTAATCTTCTGCAGTAAAATAAATTCACTGCATTGGCTTTCCTTTGAAAGCATTCAATGTGCTACGAGTATGGACCACATTTACGTGAGACAATTCATCCACTTAATAGTAAATGAATAGTGAGGGTACATATGTGATATGTTGATGGTGATGTGCCACTACTGCGAATCCTTACATATGAAAGTTCCTCTTGTGATTTTATACAAGCCCAGCAACCGCACATACATTTTCAGTTGAAGTGCGTTCAAGTTTCTTGTGTTTTTCCTGTAGAAATGTTATTAAATGATCTCACTCTCGGATTTCTTAAAGACAGGATAATGCACCTGAAATTCATGAATCCGCATATCTTGCGTATCTG
Source organism: Volucella zonaria (assembly GCA_963966105.1). Lineage (NCBI taxonomy): Eukaryota > Metazoa > Arthropoda > Insecta > Diptera > Syrphidae > Volucella > Volucella zonaria. The sequence goes on along the minus strand of OZ014534.1, from coordinate 122,922,460 downwards.
GAACGTGTAGATGACTCAGTAGAGCATCTGAATATCAAGCAATTAAGACGCTTAAGAACAATTTTGCCGAACATAACAACAAGCTCGTAACAGTGCGGTTAACAGCTGAATTGCAGAGCCCACTTACTAGTAAATAGCATAACGACTTTGACAAAGCGTTTGACTTTCTTAATCCTCCTGAGTTAAAAGTCCTAAACGTACTTGTCTAAACAATATTAAAACCAAATTCGCGATATACCTATTTTACATCATTACAATATCACTGTGCAAGGTGCAAGGCAACAAAAGGAAAAACGATGCTGAATCGTTTATGTAGCTACGAAGGCATTGCTGTGATCTACATATGTATATTCTACAGTCTTCCAATAGGGACTTCCGAACTTTGCAAGTTGATATCGGTAATATTGTTGAAGCTACATCTGTCAAATTGGCTGTTACTTACTCAGTCTGTTTTGCCCGATCAGCATGGGCGGACATACCGTTCAACAACAGGTGCAAATGATAAAATTGTATGTTTTTTTTTTATAATCAGCGCGCGCTCAAGTGCTTTTTGCACCCTTAAAATGTTCGTACACAGCGCGGGCGAAGGAGAATTAGAGAGGAAGAAAAGACAGGAACCGATGCGCATTGTTTTTAAATGTTTGTAAGTTATAAGGACCAGGAAACACGGAGATCCGCAGGGCATTCCATAAGCGAGTTGTACGGCTTAGGAAAGAATCACGATATTTTAGAGTGTTACGGTTGAAAGTTTGAAAGGGTGGAATGCTGCTGGCGATTTCAATAAAGCGCTGGTGGTGGAAATAGCGACAAAACAAAGTGTGACAGGAGACATTACGCCGGTGTTCGAGGGTGTCAACTGATGATATTAGTATCACCAATTAGTTTTATCGCACGGTTTTGAATCCTATCTAGCAGGTGCAGGGATGATTTAGGAGCACCTGACCAGATGTGGGCATTGTACTCCAATTTTGGGCGGATGAATGCCTTATATATTGTAGCCAGATCCGAGGGGGTAAAATATTTCTTACATCGCTTGAGGAAACCTAGACATTTCGCAGCATTGTTGGCGACATCGAATATGTGGTCATTCCAACGTAAGTTGTCACTGACACACATACCGAGAATGGAAAGTTTATCGGTTTCGACGATGTAAGTGCCATTGATGGATAATGGCTGGGTATTTGAATTTCGCTTTGATGACAGCAGGCAGAATTGAGTTTTGGAAGCGTTGAATTCCACTTGGTTGATAGTTCCCCAATTGGTTATGCTGTTAATATCGGAATTTATTGAGCTTAACATACGCTGCCGTTCCTGTTCTATAGCAGAAGAGCAGGGGCGTGAGTCCGGGAATGAATATGAAAAGCAGAGAGTACTGTCATCAGCAAAGGAATATATTGGATTAGAAGTAGCAGACAAGAGATCATTAATGAAAATTAAAAAGAGTGCCGGTGACAAAACGAAGCCCTGGGGCACACCAACATTTATTTTGTGAATATCAGACTTGAAACCGTAAAAAGACAATTTGAATTAAACGTTCCGAAAGGTAATTTCTTATCCATTTGAAGAAGAGAGTCATCGATCCCAAAAGCACGCATTTTCGACAAAAGAGCCTGATGCCAAACTCTGCTTTCGCCAAATTGATGTACGCTTTGGTTCCACTTTGCGGTGAGACATGCCATCAAATCACCAGTGAACCTGTTGCTACGAAAACCATATTGCCAGTCATTTATTAAAATAGGTCTTGTGTTAGAGCCGCGCTCCGCGTTCTTCGTCCATTTTACTGTCGCCATAATCGTTCTACCGAGAGGATAAATTTTGGTGGATAAATTTGGGTCCACTGGTTCAGTAAACCAATACCCGTACGTCGACGAAACGCAAGATCTGCCGAAAACATCACCGCCGTTCGTGAGAATCCGAGGCAGCCGATTTCGCGTCGCTCACAAGAACTCGGCCTTCTGCAGGCGAATTTTGCGTCGTGGCTTGGGCCTGCAACCTTACAAAATTCAACTGACCCAGGACCTTAAGATAAACGACCATAGTCAACGACGTGTATTCGCTGAATGGGCCCTGGAGCAGTGGGAGACTGACCCTAATTTTCATCGAGAAATCATCTTCAGCGATGAGGCCCATATCTGGATGAATTGGTATGTAAACAAACAAAATTGTCGGATTTGGGACGATACCAATCCATATGAGATCCAAGAGCGTCCAATGCCTGGGGTGGCGGCGTCATCGGTCCATATTTCTTTAAGAACGACATTGGCCAGGCCATCACCGTCGACGGCGAGCGCTATAGGTCGATGATTACCAACTTCTTTTGGCCTGAATTGGATGATATGGACATTAACGACATGTGGTTTGAACAGGACGGCGCTACGTGGCACACAAGAAATTCTGCACGAGCGATTCGAGGGCATAGTCATCTCACCTTGAGGTGATGTGAACTGGCCACCGAGATCGTGCGATTTGACCCCGTTAGAGTTTTTCTGAAGTCGCAGGTCTATGCGAAAAAGCCACAAACCACCCCCAAAGCCAACATAATCCATGCTATCGGTCAAATTCAGCCTGATTTATGCGCTAGAGTCATGACAAATTGGACATTTCGGATGAGAAGCCGCGGCGGATATTTGAACGCTTTTATATTCCATACATAATGGCATCGATAGGGCTTTCAAATTTCGATGATATCTCACATACACTTTGTTTTAGTTAAATTTAAAGATAGGAAGCGGTTAATGAAAGACCCTTTATATCTGTGAGAACGGAGAAGGTTGAATGGTTCAGTTTCAAGAAGATCTAACTAAAATCAAGCCACTATACAATCTAGTAAGATCACCAAGAAACTGATGTCTGCACAAAGTTCAATCATATTAACATGAGGCAATTTTCAAGCCTATGCCCTAGTAGCCGAATGTGGAAACTGGATTGATGTGTTCGAAAAAGCCTATGAAATACTCGTAGACTGACTTACACTGAAGAAAATATCTAGACATCTCATTGAAGTTAGAAATTGGGCATCAAGATCCGGTAAGAAGAAGTTTCCTTGTAGAATGGGGTAGAAACACATTTATAATGTCAAGGAGGGATAACAAACATAACTCAACATAAAAAAACAAATTTTGGCTCGCATTTGAGTTGTCTCTATGTTAGATACCATATATGTGTCACAAAATTCTCTCAAAGGAGGACTGATAAGACTTTTGATTTTAGGCAACGCGGCATCAAAACATATCAAAGTAATGCCAATATCGGATTTGTTATTACTTGATGGGGTCCTGACCCATTGGAAGTCGTCTTCCTGCCTTCCCGACCCCGGGCACTTAGCTACAGATTATCTTTTGAATTCTAGTAAATGTCAAATGTTTTTCTTAATAGCTACCCAGCGTACCACGTAGACCGCAATTAGTCGTACGTTGGCCTTTAACTGGAGCTGACATTTTCTAGTGAACATTCCAAGATTCAACTCACAAATCGTTGTTCACTTTCATTCAAGGTCCTAATCATAAACTAGAAGATTCCGACTATTGGAAATTTTAGGTACGTTTTTACATGGAAGAATTGCTAACCCGATGCAGAACCCATAACGTAGAAGACCAAACCCCTATTGTGTCCCTGGGATATTATAGACTGTTTAGATAGATAGTATTTCGTTATAGTAAACCGTTGATTATGAATGTTCTTCATCGTTTCTTTTCCGAGTTACGCATATATCAAGGTTTGAAATTCAAGAAGTAATATTGTAGCCAAAGCTTATTTAATTTAAGTAGCAGCCACTTAAAGCCATGAAGAAGAGTATCAAGATTTGGCTGATAATAAATTTGTTATCAGGTATAATAAACACTCTACGGACCTTTCCCAATTCAAATCGTCCAAAAAATTGAGGTTCATATTCAAACTGGTTTTGTGTAGAGAATTACGCTGTGTCCAGCGTAAGCACGGGCAATGCACTGCATATGTTGCGGTGCATTTAATGCGGGCAGATTTCATTATCAAACTTACGTTGGGATATGTAGATGTCCAACGTAAACACGATATTGCGGGCAACATGTGCGTTGCGACGTCCCCGCATCGCACGCATTGTTTGAAAATCAAACTGGTTTGATTGCTTGCTTGCTCCTCAGAGTTGGGTAATGGCTTAGCTCTTGGTAAAGCTAAGTTACCATTTTCGATATTTTCACAAATGGCTGAATTTGAAAAAAACTCCTGCGTCACTATCTTTCTCGTATGCGCCCACATCGATCATAGAAAATCGATATTTTGCATCAACCACCGCCAATAGTACTATTGAAAAGAAGCCTGAATTTGCCTGAATTTGCAGGACACTTGAGTCTAATACGCTTTCCGTCAATGCTTCCCAAACAGTTGGGAAAATTCCATTTTTCAAAAAATTCTTCTGAAATTTTTCAAAATATTCAGTACTTGGAACAGGCATATGTATCTTCTGGAGCGATCCCCAAATGGCCTTACAAAGCTCTTTAGCTATATAGGCAACAGACGATTTCAATATTCTGAATGAAAAAGCAATTTGCCTAAAAGATGTTCCCGTCGACAAGTACCAGAAACCAAAAATTTAGTTATGTATTTTTTTTTTCCAGAAGATGATGCTAAGAAAAAGTGGCGGAATTTGCGAGATCAATTCAGCAAAGAATTAAAAAAAAAATTCCGAAAAGTAAATCTGGTGATTCAGAAGACCATGAAGCAATTTATTCTGGAAAGTGGCAGTATTTTACTAGCTTACTTTTCCTAAAGGGTACAATGACCCCGAGAGATGCTAATGGAAATTTGTCGCTGGCATTAGATAATTTGAAGACTGCAACTGAAGCGGATAATGAGGTGCCAAATACTGAAACAAATGACCCAGATATTAGTTTTATTGAAACATTCACTTCGTCTTCTCGCCGGAAAAGAAAAAGGGTACATGAAGAAGGAAACCAGGTTGAGCTAAGGCTTCTAGATATTGAAACCAAAAAGCCCGCCTTACTTGAAGGATCAGACGATGAAAATTTACTTTTTCTAAGGTCGCTGATTCCCTTTATGAGGAAATTAGATCCAATTCGATAACTTCGAGTAAGGACGAAATTTCAAGACATTTTATTGCAAGAAATGGAAACAATGCAAAGTCAAGAATCCCATTTCTCTTCAAATGCAATATCATCTGTTTATTCCGACATTACTGCGTCAGCTTCCCCTATTTACAGCATTTGTCACCATACAATTCCACATTCATCTACTGTGAGTCTTAATTCTGCATCTCAATGTACGAGTATGTATATTACAAAATGTGAAAGAACCACTTGAAAAACAACCATCTAATATAAATGTGGCTGCTACAACACGATTTGTATTACAAAATACGGACGATCAAATAAATATTGTCTAAAATAAATATAGTTTTTATTTCTTGCCTTAATATTAGGAAAAACCTTTCTTCAACAGAGATAAGTCTCCGAAAGTTTGTAGTCTGATGATAACAAGTATCATGTAAGATTTTTAAAACATAGTCAAATGATTTTATCCACATTCTTGTATACTGGCGAAATGCACTTTCATAAGCGCGCAATTCCAGGTAGAGGTGATGAAACTCACCATAAATTAATCTGTATATATGACTTTCAGATTTTCCACGTTTCTTGTTAAGACTTTTTAATATTTTTAATTTTAACAAATTATTTTCGACTAACATTTTATACGTCACTAAAAAAATTACTAACGCAAACTTCATGAACGCATTTATCGTGGTGTAATTGGACACTTTCCGCATTTCCCGCAAATAAATGCGATGCGTGCGGGGACCGCATCGCACGCAAAACTCGTGCCCGTGCTTACGCACGGACACAGCGTTAGGAGCAACGAGCTCAATAAAATCGTGGATATATATAAATGAAGCCAAAATGTGCTAATATTCTAACAGCAACTGGCAACCCTTATGGCAAATAGTAAAGGTCTCAAATTACTTCCCTGCGGTACTCTTAATTTTATATCAAATTAGTTCGAAAAAAAACCTCCTTTTCGATCTCTACAGTCTGTGTCTTTATGCACGCTTACTGCGCAAGTGTCAATACCAACTGGAAGTTGATACCGTTCTTCTCTGTTTATCAAAAATAAAATCATGTCAGTTACTACCGTCTTTAGTGACCAAATACACATTATACCCGTATACTCAAACCAACGAAACAGTTCAACAATTCAGATATTAACACGTCGCGAGTGTCCTTGTTTACTAATAGATTGCAACAAATAGACAAACAAATAAACAATGGAATCTGTGAGTAGTTCAAAACAAAATTCGACACAAATTGTGTATCCCCTATATAGTTATACTAAGCTAGGGTACTATGTATGTTACATATACTCGAAGTCGTATGTTGCGACGATAGAATACAAAGGGACAAAAGGATGCCAAACTTTTCAGTCAACTGCTATAAATATTCAATGAGGAATACATTATCCTTTCATTGCCATTACATTTTTTTTTTTTTGTCCACCCTTGCCTCTATCATCTACTACCCCGATCCTTATGTCATTTCAATAGAATGGGTAACCAACTTTCAAGGCAAATGTTTCATTTCTCCGAAAGTTTCCATAACCAGGACCAACCGGGACAGAATAGAAGAGTGCGTCAGGGCGCTCTGCTCTCGATTGTATCATATTATATTTTTGTTGGCTTTGTGAATGTTTTCGTTCGTATTCGTACTTTTTTTTCCAAAGCGAGGATGTTTCATGTTTCGTCCTAGGAAAGCTAGAAAATTGGAAAAGGAAAAATTGTATATGGTATATGTAGTGGTACTGATATGAGGAAAATACAAGTGCGGTTGGGGTAAGAAGATGAAGAGGAAAAGGATTCACATTAGTCTGGTTTTTATGGGTTGTCTGCCCGGTCGCGTTCATATGCAATTTTCTCGTAACATCGTTAAGGACACTTTATTTCCGGGATGTGCCAGTCGAAACATTTTTGAACATTTATTTTGTATTATTTTTTTCTCCACTCTTTTTTTTTTTTTTTGTTTTTGGGAAAACTGTGCGCGAAGTTTTATTGCGATTGCGATTGGGTTGTACGGTTGTACGGAATACGGGGAGTATACTCGTATGTAGATACAAGCACAATAAAAGGATGCTGTTTAACATGATTGCTGTTTAATGGTGATGGCGGTGTCGGTGGTATGGTGTTCTGACAGTGTTGGTTAGTTGGAGTTTAAGGTGCATATACGAGTACGAATACATGCGGTGGAGAGAGGAATGGAATATAAAGCCATAGAAAAAAAAAGTGACGATAATAATGAAGTTGCGTCTTTACCCTATTAGCAGCAGAATACTCACAAGGTGGTGGGTTTTTATTACCATCGGTCGGTCTATCTATGTGGAATGTATATTTGCTGTCAGATGGTGTCTCTGAAGAATGCTTTGTCACAGGAAAAAATAACAGAGGGGGACTGGCTATATATTTTCCAAAATGATTACGTGTTTGCTTTTTAAAGGTCTGAAGCAGAAGTTTTTCCTTTAGATCGATTCGGAATGGGTGTTACCCGGGATGTAATGTCAAAGAAGATGGAGTGCCATGGATTTGTAATATCGATCTTTCATAAATTGTATTTGACACATGATTTTTGCTATGGCAAAAGCAATCTGAAAAACAATAAACATTACTGTTGCACGAATATCTATGGTACAATCCGTCCCAAAGTGATGATAAAAATTGTGTTACAATCCAAACTTACAGAAAACTGAGGCCAACAGAGGATGCACTAACTGTGTAAAGCGAATTCGGAAAACGGAGAAATAGGTTTAGGCGTAGGTACATCAGATATAAGGAAGAAGTAAATGATGTCACATTGTATGGAAATGTCCTGCGTTCAAGTTCCCCCAGTACCTACCTGATTTGACAATAACGTGAGAGCATCCCTTGTCACTATACTATGAATTCAATGTCGTCATGGGTAATGGACACTGCTCAGAACAGGAAATTAGTACCTCAGTACAACGTAACAGAAACTTAAAAATTTTGTATGCGAAATTACGAGTCTGTTGTTATTTTCGCCTCTAAAGCAAGCCACAATGTGCACTTTGACAGATAGTCAACTCACTATTGAAGCCGTTGATCGATCACTTTGTTGTCTAAAGCAGCGAAGTTATGCTGATGTACTCATATACTTATCCATCTTGGAAAAGGTTTTGAGCCACATTACCGGGTGTCCTGCTTTGTAATATCAAACCAGATGCCTAGTGGCATCCTGATTCCTTAAAAAGTTTTGAAACAAAACACTTGGCTCCTCAAGTCCCTCTATAGCATTACCATAACAGAAGTGCCTATATCAAATGGGAAACAAACCTCTGATCGATCGAAAAGATACAGATGAGTATCTGAAACAATAACAGCAATTGCAGACCACTAGCCAATAGGCAGCTTTGTCAAAAAACTGACTGCCTTTGGACTTTTCGTGGTCACATATACGACAAACTCGTCCACGGCAAGAACCACCCAGGTCAGCGAGAATTCGGTAACTCGTGTGAGGAACTCATCAACATTTAAAGGGAAACTTTTTTTTTCTTTCGGAACAGACCATTCAGATCAAGAACTATTCCGTTGCACCGCTTATGAGTTCCTTTTAATGGAATTCCTCAGTTTTTCCAAGAAAGACTAGTAAGCGCTTAAGTGATAATGTGCCTACAGTACCAGCAAATACTATACATACCGTACCGAGCGTAAGCCGGACAGATGTCTCTTGTGTTTTATGTAGGTACCTGCCGTGAGGGCTTAAGCTTACGGTGCGTCTTCGCTCAAGATATCAAAACGATGCGTTGATAAGCGCCCTTCGGCTAATACAAGTACTACCACCAGTACGTGTCGAAGTCGTGTGTAAGGCACGAACTTCCGCTTTGGTGAAGGGTCGAGGCCTATCTAATACCTCAGCCATTCTGTGGGTCATGGCATGGTTGCAATGCAACTCCACATCGAGCAGACCAATTGGTTCCATAGCAATTCCATGGTTTAGCACAGGTCGTTCTACACTACACATTTGCTAAGCCATGAGATGTCCAAGCATCATTAGTTCTATTCTCCCCGCGATTTTGGGTACAAACCTACAGCCACCACGATACTCCCGCAAGGGGGGCCAACTCCTAGGTCAGGCCGGAACCATAGTTCCGGGGGCTCCTGACCTCCCGTGGTACCAGAATATAGCTTCCGGTCGAGCTTCGCAACCTTGAGGTTACTTCCAGTTGGGCACCTCACTGCCCAGGACTGGCGGCCTTTCAACAACTTGAACAATGAATTTGAAATCCTATGATCTACCCGCTAGCTGGGTACTGCGTCTTCTATAAAATACCTCTTTTACAAAACTACGGGTTCTTTCGAACAGTACGGTATCAGTGATAATTCCACTAACATCGTAGGTCTCTCCATTAAAGGTGATGCCTGCAAGTTCCTTATGTCAGCGTAATTGGGACACTCACATAGGACATGAAGCCAGTCCTCATAAGTGGCTCCACATGAGCAGCTCCGTAAGCCGGACATTCACAGAGGTAGCGCTCCTTCTCGAAGTAATCACATAGCGAAAGTTTATTGCCGCATCACGATACCAGTAAACAGCCTGCAGTCTTTTTTGCTGAGGAACAGCTGGAAGGCCGCCGATCTCTTAGGTACGGGTATATCGGAAAGCATCCGTTTGGTCTGCCTGCAACATGAAGAGTCATGCCTTCTCGAGTAGGTTTGGATCCGGAAAAACTCTCATCTAAGTCTTGGCTAGCAATTGCAATTCACTTCCCATGATTCCATTTTGACCTTGGACCCAGCCAAGACTCAGTTAATTAACCCTTTCGACTGCGTTCGATGAAATCTTGCATTCTCGAACTAGCTTGGAAATCGTAAAAGGGTTTAGTTCAGCCATCAATTCTTCACAATATAGTTAGTCGCCATCAAGATTGCGTATATCTCAGCTGGAAAGACACGCAAGTTTTCCTAACGAGGACTGAAATCTAACGTTGTCATCTTCCAGAAAGACACCAGCGCCGCATACTAAATCGGTTCTGGAGCCATCCGTCAAGACACTTCTACATTTCTTTCCTGGCTGAGATTCTGGCCGAAACGAGTTTTGGGCACATGTAAAGCAGATCCAGAGGACCCTTCTCGGTGACATGCCCTATGTCTTGCGCCCCTTAAAAGCTTTCGACGTAACATTTTTAGTCAATAGAAGTTTGTCATCCAGGATGGCACTTAAATACTTAGCTTCTTTGGAGAATTGGATGGTGATGTCTTTAAGCACTAGATGAGCCAGACCAGACAGCTTCCTTCTCGTAAAGAGAACAAGCTCAGTTTTGGGAGGATTGACTGAAAGCCCATTTCTAGTGCACCAATCTTCCGTCCCGTCCCGTCTAGGGCTGCCTGCGCTTTAGAGTAGACAGTCGCCAGACACGATCCAGTTACATGATCCGCTTATGCTTGTGCATAGCCATCCAAAATATTGAGTGGGTTGAGCAGTGAGTCGACCAACATGCAAATTAGCAGTGGAAGCAGAATCAATCAGTGTCCTATTCACCAGCATTGCTTTGATCCACAAAATTACTGATTCACATACGTACCGTGTTGTCTGGCCGAATTACATATGCCATCAAAAATTGCGTTGTCGAACTCACCTCAACATCGATGTACCTAAATGCCCAGCGCGTATTCTTCTTGTCGAGCGCGCTTTCAGTTCTGCCTGCCAGATTTTTAAGCAAACTCCCGCAAGATCTTCCACGTCGGTTAGCATGTTGCATCAACAGGGGATGCATTCGCAAAGAAGATGGATCTCGACCTTCTGAAGCTCTTGGCGAGCGTGTAGTCCCTTTTTCCGATTTCGGTATGAAGGCTACTTTCATTGTTCGCCTGATTTGCAGTATGTATGCCAGTGCCAAGCTAGCAACGAAGCGAAACTTACTCTAGCTTGCAATGCTATCATGTAATTGCATAAATTTAATCTTTGGCACTCTAGTCAATGTCGAGATTAAATTTCAAAGAACAAAAATTGCGTTTACTCCAAGAATCTTCTAAGATCATTTGGATCTAGATTAGAAACCGTAATGCCTATAAGAAGCAGAACAAAAGCAAATGAAAGCATCTAAAAATGGCTTTGAAACCGAATCGGCTAGTAAAAACTAAACAAAAAGATAATGAATGTTTGTCTTTTATTAAACAGCAGCACTGTAATATTAATCCCATCGAAATGAAAACAAAACACCACCAAGCTAGTCTTTGTTGAACAGGGTATATTGTAATGAATGGTGTGCCTCAGGAATCTGTGCTTGGACCATTGCTATACAACGTCATATATTGGTATTTCTTTGTAAGGCGAGTTTCTGTTCTGTACAGATCTTTCCTTGATTGCTTACTTTAGTAGATACACGTAGTTCTATGGTTGCAAAGGACCTCAATCAAAAGGCTCTCCAATTAAAATAGCTCTTGAATATCTGCCTCCAGTTGGGTATTTCCAGTTGTTATTCTACATGCGCGCACCACTTTGGTGGTGATCTTTTAAATTGGATCTTGCCCAATCTGGCGGCGCAAGTCCTTCATTTAACCCTTGGACTTACGTATGTTTGGCAAAATTGGAGCCAAATCGCTGCGATTCCTGTAGCAGAAATTCAAAAATTGTCTCGACGTGATCATTTTTCAATTTCATTTTCTTTTCTTTTTTGACATCAAAAGTATCTGCATACCATCCGTTTGCGTATTTTGATTTGGAAAATATATTGCGCTGTCAATTCTAGGCATCTGAGTAGATTATAAATTGAATATGTCAAACTTCTGAGCAGTCACACTCATGTAAGTTCATCCATCATTCAGCTTTCTATTGAATTATCAGTGTTTTGTTGAATGTTTAATTATTCCAATTGCATGCAACTAATAAACATTTGCTAATATTTGACATTAGCAGATCAAACAATCGCCCATTAGTTAAATTATTTGCGGTTGATTTGGTAATTCTCATAATTTATTCCTGAGAAAAAAAACAACTCAAACACTCAATTACCGATGGCCGATGGTCGATGACAAACATTGGTTTAGTCGTTGCCTCGTCAAATGTAAATATGTTAGGAATATAAATTAGTTAAAAATAAAGAATAAACAAGAAATTAATTTATAAACAATTTATTGTAGTAGCGAAAATACATAGATTGTTAACAAAGTGTCGAGGTACTCGTATAAATGAGTTCATTCCACTTCCGCTGCTAGTTGCGTGGCATCCGAGCACTTCATTAAACCACAACGGACAGGAGGTACTTACAACGCCAACCCCACCGCTGCGCCATTTTTATTTTTAAATTTAAAGCCGAGAGGAATGTTAAAATTCTGCAGATACTTGAAACAAAGCCGTTATTCAAAATTTCTGTAATTTTTAATTATAAAACAAATTTCAGGCAACAATGTGTGTGGGGATGGCCTGGTGACTCGTAATGGCATTGGCATCACAGAGTGTTGCCTTGAAATGAGGAATTCTTCCTTTTTTTTTTTTTCAGAAAATAAATTTCTGATCTGTCGATGAGAGAGTGTGAATATGTTTTTTGGGCTCTGCAGTGTAAATTTATTTGCTAGAGTGCGCATTCAACGTACGCTTAACGATTCAGTGGAATATTTGTCAAAGGAATTGATTGACGTAAATGTTCAAAGGACGTCTGTCTGGTGTATTTACCGGATTACGTACATACAAACATACGAGTACGCGAATGCCGTCAGTTGGGATAAATTGTTTGTTTTGTTAAATTGAAATCGGCGGCGGCGGCAATTTTCTCTGCTTCTTGAATTCGAAAATTGTGCGTACGCATATGCTTGTTTGCGTTTGCGTTTGTTTTCATTTTTTGAATTATTGACGAGGTTTAATTTATTGCCACGATTGTGCTGGAGGCATGGATTTGCTGTCCGAACTGTTCGAATACGGTAGCAGTAATTAGAATGTGAAGTGTAGACTAGACGATGTCTAGTTGAAAATTTTTATTGATTCCAGAAAAATCACTTAATGAAGTTTGGAAAGCCAGCTGTAGATGTGTTTTCAGAAACTCGTAAAACGTCGTAACGAGTATCTGCCATCGGTCATTAAATACGCTCTTGCATCTTTTGATGTCTTGTAGTCCTTTGGCAGCAGTGGTATACGTGGACAAAGTGAAAAGTTATCGGCCCAGCCTGTAGATGGAAATGCTACAAAGGTTTTGTTATGCTGGCACACTTGTTGCAAAAGTAAATACCAAATGTGAATTTGATCAGTCAAGTTATTTGTTCTATACAGCTGTAAAGGAGTTTGTCTGTATTTGAGAAAATGAATAAACTTGAATACCGGTCTGTCATAAAATTCTTCGTTTTTGATGGTTTATCGCCAACAGATATCCATCCAAAGTTGGTGAGAGTGTGTAAGACTCCTTCGTTACCAACAATAAAAAAAATGTAGGAACTGTTTAAAGATGATCCACGTAAAGGTGTATGAGATAGCTAAGACTGTAGGCATCTCAGGACAAAGTGTATCGCACATTCCATACGAAAGCTTCAGTATGAGAAAGTTTTGTGGAAGATGTATGGGGGATTTGTTAAATGCCGATTTTCTCTGCAATATTACGATTTCTTACGACAAATGGAACGTACGTTAACCACTTTACACGGAGTCAAAAAAAAAACAAGAACAGTCCAAGCAGAAGTGGCCCTCTGCGCCGAAGTAATCAAAGACAATTGCATCGGCTGGAAAGATTATGGCAAGAGTTTTCGTTTTTTGGACTCTTTTGGGGAATACTACGCATATGTTCTTGACCAGATGAAAAAATTAGAGAGAAAAGGCTTGGTTTGCAAAAAAACAAATCCTCTTTCAGGACAATGCACCCGCCCACAAAGGCACTTTGGCAATGGTAAAAGTGAGAGATTTTAAGTATAAATTGTTGGAACATCCTTCCTATTCGATAGATTTGACTTCATCTGACTTTCATTTACTCGCAAATCTTAAGAAATTTGTGGCTGGAAAACGTTTTCGGTGAAATGCGGAGATGATAGCAGTGGTAAATGGATATTTTGAAGACCTTCCAGGGACTTCGGAGACGGAATCCAGTTATTGGAGAAACGTTGGACAAAGTGAACTAAAGAGGGATTACTTTGAGAAATACTCAAATGCATTTTTAAAATCGAAAACGCATTTTTTCACTACTAGGCCGAGAATTTTTCACCTTGCCTTCAGTTATCTATAAAAAAAGTAAAGACCATCTGATGGCAACTCTGAAGAGAGTCTTCACTGCTAGCCTAGCACAGGCGTATATGCCGAACCTCTGTCGAGCAATAAGCGTACCTGCGAATTCCTGTTGTGCGCAAAACTCTTTCCTACACGTAGGAAAACTTTCAAGATGGAAGATCCTTCGGGAATTGAGGACGCACTCGACAATGAGGGGTTCGTCTTTGTCTACTTGTTTGTATGGATGTCTCTATTCGTATCAGAGTACCTATACTTTTTATACCTTTTTTTCATTGGGTAAATACGAGGGTAGTCCCAGAAGTACCTAATCTGACGTATAGATGGCGGTTGTTGTTTAAAAAGAATGACTATTATAGAAAGTTCCAACCTTATAAAACTTAAATTTGAAGTTTGACGATGATACGTTGTTTAGTATCTTCAGAAAAGAAAAACAATCAACGACGTGTATTATGAGAACTTATTGCAACGTTTGAAAGATGAAATCAAGAAAATATGGGCGCATTTGGTGGAGAAAAAAAGTTTTGTTTCATCAAGACAACCAGTTCACTCATCCATCATCGCGAGTTAAAGTTCGAATTGCTTCCTCATGCACCCTATTCGGCAGATTTACCCACCTCGCATTCCTTTCTATTCCCGGATTTGAAAAAATGGCCCGGTGGTAAAAGATTTGCCAACAATAAAGTTGATGGCTATTTTAAAGGGCTCGACGAATCTCCATATTTTTCCCCAATTTTTTTGTATTTTTTTTTTGTTATGTCGGGTTCTTCTCGGACTACACTCGTATGTCTTCCAAATGGAAATTTGCACTATCCCAATGGACATATTGTATTGTAAAGAAAACATTAAAGGGCTGCAACCAAAACACATTGCTGAAATCAAACGTTTGTGCTAAGAACATTATTCTTTCCACACCTTGGACAGCATATCGAACGCACCGTTTGCTTTCTCGAATCTGCCTGTCAGATAAGGGGAGATGTCAACTTTCTCTTCATCATCAGGTCCACAATCGTATGCGTACGCACCTATATTCCAATCCTGGTACCCATCAAACAGCCCTTGTATGTAGTCAACGTGAGCCAGATGTGGCCCCCAGAAAGTGGTGTCTGACAGCCTTCTGTTTATAGAATCCGCCCTGGTCAGGAATACCTCTCCTGCGCAAAGATGTCCAGATTAAAGCTGTTGAACCCTTAGCGAATTCGATTAAATCAGGTCAGTACTCGACATAGTCGAATACCGCAGGGTATTTATATGGTTAATGCAGGAAGATTTAAAGCAGATCCACTGCCTGCTTATTCGACGTCAAAAATTTGTCACATCGATTTGTCACAGGTTAATGCGCAGCTCAATCATTGATCTGTTTACCTTTTCGCACTTCTCTGTTCTTGATTTCTTTTCACCCGGTATTCTGAACTCTAGGTCTAGCCCATTTTCGTGGGCGGAAAGGTAAATTCGAAATCTTTGTCTAATCGCAAATGTCCACAATGTTGACAACTTCTAGCTTAATTGTTTCATTTTCTTGAATTAGAAACATCTCAGAACGAAACGTATCATTTTGACATTAACGAGCAACATTAAAACTTACCCTTCAAAACAGATGTGTCCAATACTGGTGAAACATTTTTCTTGATGGATTTCACGATAGTTCGAAAAACCCATTAATTTCATTTCGACATCTACAACTCTGCTCATCATATTCTTGCATCACTATGTACAGCATTTTCGATTTTTCACCCATTTCTATACCGAATGCTATATATTTTCTTGTTCTTATTTCTTTTAAGGATATTTTCCACATATTTTAAAGCCCCTTTTCCCCCGGGCTGTCACATACAGCAATGGCAATAAGCTTGCCATTTTATCCTTTTCAATTTCATTTTAAAATTGATTCAAAAGAAATTCTCGTGTAGGTGGCAATCAATGTGTCGCCACTGACGTTTTCATTGTCAATTGCAATTCTATGTTAGTGAAGGCTGACTGCGTACGTTTCTTAAAAAAAAAAATCTTAAGCAAAATATTTTAAAGAAAAAAAGGACTTATTTGTACTCCGTTTACATTCCGTTCCTAGGAGAAAGTGCAGAAAATCGGGGCAATTCACAAAAAAAAAAGGAAAAAATATTTGCCACCATGGTGACACATTCCAGTATTGATACGTGTCCTGGTAGAATGGTGACATTGTTGCATTATGTATGTACTCCATGAATACACAGAATAGGATTTGTAATTTGAAGATGATAAATTATCATGTGTAAGCAAAACACATTTAGTGTTATGAATAAATTTGAATCTGAAATCTAAATCTGAAGGTCGGACAAACAACAGGATTTAAAAACAAAAGAACGTTAAAAAACATACCATCGACAAGTGAACAACAAGTGAAAAAGAAGTAAAGTAAATACATTTTTCGAGTTGGAGAAATCTATTTGAAATTTTGGCAACAACATTCATGATGCGCACTCTAAGTGTGACCCACGTGTCACAACTTCCACGGTCTCATCCCTAATATCTAAATTCATAAATTTACCACGATTTGATCTATCAAAATGGGCGACCTATATTCGATTTCTGGCGCATTATGCCTTGGAATTATTTTAGTCCTTTAAGAACATTGCTAAGTTGGTATTCTTATCAGTTGAGACCATATTTACTAATATGACGTTTCTTCCTATGGGTTAAATTATTTCATCCACTTCAACATTTCGCTTTGTGTTACTTAAAACCTGTTTCAAATGACTACCTTAATGGGCAGCGACATCTAACAGGGACATCTTAAGCAGCGATTAGTTCTTAGATAGAGAACGGCATTGGTTCACATGTTTTTGGGTTTAATGTGGAGTTTGAGCTAAAGGGCCTTCTGGGATGCATATTCTTACCTGGGTGACAAGAAGATCCGTGATTTCTCTACAGATTCCGGAGTGAAACCCAAAAACTATGAGCAAAATCAACCCAACCTGTGTTCCAAGTTAACAGTGACTGAAATCACTCAGCTTTAAACAAACTCCCAGTGCCCTTAGATGTAGCCAAAGGTAAACGACCATAATACTGGGAAACAGCAGTGCCATAGAAGAGACTAACATATACGAGGACTGTTTGATGAGTACTCGGATTGGAAGATAGATGGCGTCACTGAGCCGAAATGAGTCGCATGGTCGTAAAAAACACTAACTCGATGCTTTGAAATGGGTGTCAAAACAAAACTAAGCGTCGGATTGTCACCAAATTTTTGTGCGCGGGCTAAAAGAGGTTATACTAAATTATGGTACACTCATTTTGGCTCAGTGGTGACACCTATCTTGCAATACGGGTACTCATCAAACAGCCCTCGTAAGAATACAATTTTTTGATAAAATTCTACTTCATTCATCAACATTGTCTCCTTCTAAAGTTATGTAATCATTCCAGCGCCACTCTATGCCTTTTTTATAGAACGATTTGTCCAAACCTTCAAAATACGCTTCAGTTTCGGCGGTCACCTTTTCATTGGAGCCATATTCCTTTCCGGCGAGTATTTTTGTGTATTTTGTGAGCTAATAGGATCCATGTTTCATCCATTGTCACATCCTACATGAAAAACCATTCTTTTTTCTCCTAATCAAAAGTCCGTGCCGTTTCTAAGAAAGTGCACCATTTGAATTAAGTCCATACCATTTTCAGTCAGTACCAACCTTCAAAAGATACGCGTATAAATTTGACAGCTGTCGGCCGATTAGTTCTCGAGATATAGCGTTGTGAGTGAAGCAACTTTTGTTATTGTGAAAAAATGGATTCAAAGCAACTGCGTGTGTTGATTTACCATTGCTTTCTGATGGGAAAAAATGCAGCCGATGCAAAGAAATGGCTTAATAAGTGTTACCCGGAGTCTGCACCTTGCGAACGAACCATTCGCAAGTGGATTGAAAAATTTAAAAGTGGTCATAAAAGCACCGAAGATGATGCACGCAGTGGACGTCCAAAAGAGGCTGTTTCAGATGAAAACATCAAAAAAGTCCACAAAATGATTACGAATGACCGTAAAGTGAAGTTGATCGAGATAGCTGAGGCTCTGAAGATATGAAAAGAGCGTGTTGGATATATCATACACGAATATTTTGATATGCGAAAGCTGTGTTCAAAGTGGGTGCCGCGTTTGCTCACAGTCGACCAAAAACAACAACGTGTTGATGATTCAGAGAAGTGTTTAAAGCTGTTCAACCGCAATAAAGCCGAATTTTTGCGTCGGTATGTGACAATGAATGGAACTTGGCTCCATCACTTCACACCAGAGTCAAGTCGGCAGTCAGCTGAGTGGCGAGTAGGCGACGAACCTCGTCCAAAACGACCAAAAACTCAACAGTCGGCTGGCAAGGTTATGGCATCCGTATTTTGGGATGCACATGGAATAATTTTCATCGACTATCTCCAAAAGGGGCAGACTATCAACAGCGACTATTACATTGCGTTGTTGGAGCGTTTGAAGGACGAAATCGCAGAAAAACGGCCGCATTTGAAGAAAAAGAAAGTGCTGTTTCATCAAGACAATGCACCGTGTCACAAGTCGATGAAAACGATGGCAAAATTGAATGAATTCGGCTACGAATTGCTTCCCCAACCCACCGTATTCTCCAGATTTGGCCCCCGGCGACTATTTCCTGTTCGCAGACCTCAAAAGAATGCTCGCCGGAAAGAGATTTAAGACCGAATCGCCGAAACAGAGGCTAAACCGAAATCGTACTACAAAACTGGTATCGAAATATTGAAAAATCGTTTCAATCAGTGTATCGCCCTCGAAGGCAACCATATTGATAAATAAATTTTGAATTTTGAATTTTGCAAAAATTTTGTGTTTTACTATAAAACGGCATGGATTTTCCAGCCCATGTGTTACAGATAGAGCGCGAATCATCAACAACTTTTTGTTTTTAGTCCAAGCGCGGTCTCCACTTCGAACAGAGTTTTCGCATACCCAAAAAACTCGTGCGAAATATGATGTAGACAGTCTACTCGTATTTGATATATTTAGGATGTCAGCTACCATATATAATACACGTTCGCTTTTTTTTATGTTTTCCGGCGTAACAGCCTCACTTGGGCGCGCAGAGTGTTGAACATCATTTGCGTCTGTACGACCGCCTTGGGGTCTGTACGACAAATGGTTGCTATCGACGGAACAGATTCCTTATAACACTTTTTAAGCCATTCTAGTTTTAACGCTATTCTTTACCATCAGATAACAACAGTGTTTTATCGACGTAAAAAATTAGCTTTTTTTCCATACTTAAGGTGGCGCTACAATCCGGGTTGTGCCTGGGTCTCAACCAACAAGGGTCTCCAGCCTCCAGTTACGCACGCTAAAATAAGTTGTTTGAGGTGGCCGTCGGGGGCGGATTCGAAAATTTTTTTGGACCGGAGCAGTGGTGTCCATTACTCTTCTGGCTAAGTCGATGTCGCTGTACAGCCTGTACACCGAATATCACCCGAAGGATCTTCCTCTCAAGCCGATCAATAGTACTCTCATCTATTTTTGATGCCAGTGCGATATAGAGCAGGGACAGGATTATTAAGGTCTCATATAGAGTCATAGGGCTTTGCTAGTCAATTGCCTTCTTGGCCCATAGAAGCAACGATTGGCAACAGTTATTTTTGTTTGATCTAAGCGCTGGTGTCGTTACTTGAATTGATAGCGGAGCCTAGGTAGACAAAGCCCTTAACTACCTTAAAGTTATATCTGTCGAGAGTGACGTTCTGTCCGAAACAGGTGTCCTGTCTGGTTGACAGCATATACTTGGTCTTGTCCTTGTTGATTGTTAAAGTTACTCGTAAAT
Organism: Volucella zonaria; assembly: GCA_963966105.1. Classification (NCBI taxonomy): domain Eukaryota; kingdom Metazoa; phylum Arthropoda; class Insecta; order Diptera; family Syrphidae; genus Volucella; species Volucella zonaria. Next base: position 122,902,464 of record OZ014534.1, on the reverse strand, counting down.
ACTCGAGAAAGCGCCAGTGATATCACGCTGCTTTTTTTCGATTATGTCAAATACATCGGCGTATGCGAGTAATTGGACGGACTCTTGTGCTGGTGTGTGAGTTTTGCACTACTCTTTCCAGAATGATAAAGAAATCGGATGACAGCATATTGCATTGTCTAACTTTTTTTCTGACATCGAAGACCTCGGTGAGTTCATTAGCAACCTTGATGAAGCAATGTGCATTCTCCATCGTCATCCTGCACAAACGGACGAGTTTGGCAGGGATGTTATATCTAGACATTGCTCTGTGCAGCTCGCCTCTATATAGTAAATGCTGTCATACGTGGCTTTGAAATCGATGAATACATGGATCTGCCGTAGTATGAATATTTGGTCGTTGGTGGCCTTTCCTGGTTTGAAACCATACTTATATCGACTAATCAGGTTGTTGACGAACGGCTTCATGAGTTCACACAATACGGCAGGTAGGATTTTATAGGCTGATGCCTCTGTAGTTGGAGTAGTTCAGAGGGACTCCTTTCTGAGGTTCCATTCATCGACCATACTTTCGTCCGACCATATTTTACAGATGAGTTAGTGTATGTATGCTCCTAACCAAGTCATCGAAGAACTTGGCAGTTCGACAGCCCACTCCAGCAGCTTTTTGGACGTAAGCTTAGATATGGATACCTTCATTTCATCCAGGTCATTCTGCCTGACAGTGGAATTTAGTTCATCATCGCCGTTATACAGTCTACCAGAATACTATTTTCAAATCCTCAGCATCGACTGCGACTCTACTACGATAATGTGTTCTCTTGTTCGTCTGTAGAGGTATCGGTTCGGAGTTTGTGTCCGTGGCATGTTTTGTTTACCTTTTGTGAAAACTTCCGAATCTGATTCCTAGAGTAGCATCCCTCAATTTCCTCAACCGCGCGCATATTATATAGTATTCCTCCTGAAAAGCGGATGATCGTCTCTCCTCTTCTCCTCGTAGAGCTCGTGAGCAGCTCCGATTTTTCCATGGTTTTGAAAATATCAAAAGGTACGTCACCAAAACTTCAATATCGCGATGACTAATGGCCGAAATGTCATCAAATTTTGACACGTATAGTTTGAAGGTTGGTACTAATTAGAAATTGTATGGATACGTGAACCACATGTTATCTTATCGTATATGGACCGAAAAGGTGCAGACCAAAAGGCTTCTGTTTAAGTTTCATTTGAATTACATTTGATTAGAAAGCGGTTACTTTTGAAAGAGCGGGTATTATACTCCTAGTCCTCCAATGAACTTAATGTGAAAACTTAACAATTATCTTTGTTTGCCTTCTTTGCGGCAGTAAGCTTTTGAATATCCGCTGAAATACTAGGAACAGCACCCAAAAGTTAGGCCGACATAAAGAGGGGCAGATCGCGAATAGAATATTTAATGTGTACTCTCTTAGTGATCTTGCTATTGAAATGGCAAAGTAAACAAAGTGCTAGGAATTGTGGCTGTTCGTGGCAGGATATAGTTTAGCATTGTTAAAAGTAGATCCATCCATGCCCCTTCTATTTCTATCAAGCAAATGAAGAAATATAGTCCGTTGGATTCTTTCAATAGTGTCAACGTAATGTTCATTCAAAGATTGTGTTCCAATTGGGTTTTATACAATTTTCTTAGGATATTACGCTTTATCGAAAACCTCATTTGACATTAAAAGTTTGAGTGTATTGCTATATTCACTTCTCATCGCCATTCTGCATGGACGGGGGCTGCTATTAAACCTTTAACACGGAGCTTACGCCAAGCCGTTCGCTCAGAAGAGTAAAAATACCTTTTGTGCGATTAATTTAAAAAATTATATTCTGAAATCACTGCTTAAAATTAATATCGTAAATTTTTTTCTTTTCGTTTTAGGTAAGTTTAAACTACAATATTTTTGAACTTTTAAACCAGATTCTGGTAAGTTAAGTGTGATTGTAAATGCTGGACCTTACACAGATTTCAGAAAACTTGTCTTTGCACATTTCCTTGAAAATCGAAGAAGAAATTTGGTGGCACAGTAGTAACGCTACAATATGGAAAGCTAACAGACCACCAATAAAAGTTTTAAGGGAGTACTAACCAGTGAAAAGTTGTTGCCATTCATTCATTCTGCCCCTTAAAATCGTTGCAATTACGATTTCGACTTTCCTAGTCGATTCGAAGTTGCGGCCTGGACGTCGAATCTTGTTTGCGATAAGGATAGGGTGTTTTGGACTGCAGTACCGTGATTCTAAAAAAATGTAAATCATTCCCGATTAACTAACATCATCCAATTGATGATTGAAGGCATTAAATCGTAGAAGTGTCATATGTTCTAAATAATTGTAGAAGGAATGCCTCATGTTGTGGTGGGTAGGTAGACAGATATAGTGTTTCTAGGCTTAATATGAAAAGAGGCGATATTCCCATCGCGATCCTGTGGAACTTCAATTTAATTTAAACGAGCAGAACTTAATCTTCTCCCAATGACATCATTTTTTCTCTGCAGAAATTCGTGATTATTTTTAGGCCTATAAGTACTACTACTAACTATCTGCAGGCTTTTGACTTTTTTTTTGCTGTTGCGGTGAATTACTCGTATATCCTTCAAAGCCCACACTTCGACACAATGTATGCAGGCACTCAAGCTGGTAAAACCTATCCGTTGCTTAAAATATAGTTTCCTGAAAAAGCACCCGTTGCTATGCTAAGCTCCTTTCTACTTAGTTTGAGAATGCCTCTAATCAACTTTCAATTATAAATTATTTATGGTACATGCCCTTCCCTAGAGTTTGCTTATTTTTTTCTTTTTTCCTTTCCTGACTGCGGTTGGAGCTATTACTCAGTACCTTTGAGGCTTTTTTCGCTTTAAATGCTTTCATCAGGTTCTTCTTCTTCCGTTCCCTTGACGTTATCTCATTTTGTGCCAGCGCCGTTGTCTTCTCAAGAACCTTATCCGCGGCTTGGACTTGCAGTTTGTCCATAAGCGTCATCTTGGATGGATCCACCAGTTTGGCCTTCTCCTTGTACAAGTTCTTCATTACAACCTTCGCATGCTTGTCGGTTTCAAGCGAAGATCTGTTAAAGCCTTGGCGTATGCTTTGGAATTGCTTTCTTTCGCATCGGAGAGGATGTGATTGAAAGTGTTGAGTTTCTTTTGTGTGAGCAGTGTTATCGCTGTGCCAGGACGGCCAGCACGAGCTGTACGCCCAATTCGATTGATATAGACTCTGATGTGTCGCGCTGGGTCGTGAGAAATTACAATGTCCACGTGGTACGTCAACACCTCGGGCTAATGCATCAAAACTAACCAGACCGTTGATTTTTCCTCGCGCAAATTGACTGAGGACAGTTGTGCGGGTTTTTTGCACTAAGCGCTGCCGATAACGCGGCTATGGAAAGAGTTTTCTGGAACAGGGACTAGAGCACATATGCCAATCTTCCAGAAGAATCTGCACTATTAGTGAAGCAAAGGAATTTCATCCAACCATTCTCGGTGATCAGGGAATACAGAGTTAGCGGTTTCAGGCGAGTTTCTGTCAGACAGTATTTCAGCCGGTGTAGTGTATTTGCTGTTTTTTCTTCAGTCATCCTCTACTTAAGTTCATCCAAACTGGTTAACACCGAAGTAAACAACTTTGGCTGGATCAATCGAAGATTTTGCAGTTTCTCTGGATCCTGTGATAACGTGGTGGAGAATAACATCTTGTTTGGTTTACTGCAGGTGTTCATTTCGAGTTCTCTAATGCATAAAGGGGCTGTCCGTCCAGAAAGCAAAAGATCCGATGCAGCCTTGACGTGTGCGTCTAAGTGATATAACCAGTTGTGATGCACTTGATCCATGATTCCGTCGGCCTTATCAATCATCAGGAACTTGGGGCAGAAACCCTTTATAGCATGAAGATGTTCGACCAAGCGACCGGGCGTGGTAACCACAATGTCGACTTGTCACAGTCAACCGACTTGCGGACGGAAACGACTTGGATAGAAGGTAAACATTGAGATCCGTTTTGGCTGTTAGCTTTTTGAAGACCTTAAACACTTGTAAAGCTAACTCAGCTACTGGGAGCACGGATTTTTTTCTCTTCACGATTGGCGAGCAGTTGTATGATAGGTATAGCGAAAGCTAAAGTTTTGCCACTGCCTCTGGGTGCTGATACACAAATATCTCTTGGACGAAAGGAATGAGGTTTTGCGTGAACTTGTAGTACCCAAGGAATGAGTGCCTTTTGTACGGGAACAGGAAATTCATTGACATTTCTTTGAGTGAAACTTTCACATGTTCGGCGAGGTAAGACATTTGTGAAACACCACTGTCTTCTCCCACTTTTGATCCGGCTATGCTCGTTGCAATGAATGTTGGATTGCCAGCCATGGTGGAAGAATCATCTCAACTTTGGGTTTTCTCTCGAACACATTAGATCCCAGATCCCCATCTGGCTGCAATTTTGGACGCTTAGGGTCGTTTTCGTTTTCTTTTTCCACATCTGGTGTAGACTCCAATGTGTCTTTTTCCTCAACTGGAGGTGGAAGTGCAGTAATTTTCTTTGGATTATCCGCCTCTTGATTGAGTTTTCGTTTCTGAAATTTATGCAGGAGTTTCTGGAGGATTTCATCTTCTTTGTTAGGGTCTGTTTGGGCTTTTTGCTCTTCTGTGTATCTTTGAACCGAAAATAATTCCATTTTAGCGGCGATAACAAAATAACAAGGAAAATACCTCAACAGCGATTTTGAGCATTGAAAACCCTATGGCCATTTATATTTGCTCGTACATATAAAGCCGTGGGGGCTTGTCCCATTACAAGTGCAAAACTGTGGCCTTAGATACGCTAGACGGCAATCTTATGGGTAATGCTTGCTCCCTTCATAATTTCCGATACGGTGGTCGTATTGCCCTATGTACTGTGCGGCAGTTGTAGATCAATTGTAATTTAATTATGACTGACCCTAGTGCCTTAGGTGCTACCGTTCTGTATATGCTGTTATATCCATATACATGAGTCAAAAAATGCCTAAGTCTGTTTTTTTTTTTCGCGGTCCTTAAGCCGTCTGTGTAGACATTGGAAAAACGTTTGTACCTAAAGTAATGTCATCTGTCTCGGTGGTGATACTCATTTTTGAAGCTTGAAGTTTTGTAGATTTTGAGGTTCTGAATTAGACCTGGTCTGGATTTTTTTTTGAGTCTGAAAATGAATGAATATTCACTGATTGGTATTTTGGTTGGTTGAATTTGCGGAACTTAGTACCGTCCATCCGGCCGCTCTGTTTTGAATAACCTCCTTCCTGAGGCCGAAAATTTGGTTTTGTTCTTGCATTTGAGTGATCCCATTATTTTTGGTTCGGCCTCTGTTGAAGTTTTTATTATTATTTCCTATCTGGACACGTATACACAATTTGATTTGAAATTTTGCCGGTCTTTTTACGGAATGCATAGAGAGCTTTATCTGTTTTTTTTTTTTTTTTTTTTTTTTTTTCTGAAATGTTCCCTGAGTCTGGAATGTCGGTGAGGACACATATTATTCTCATTTAGACTTCTGCATGTCATTGCATGGCATGACCGTAAAGGCCCTTCGAGGTCATCGTACATGTGTTCCATTCTATCGTGTAATAGTAGTCGAGTCGATAGACTATTGATTCGCTCCAACCTTTCTAACAACTAATGCTAGTCTGGAGATTATGCTGGAAGATGGTTGAAAGTTGAACCAGGAAAGAAATTTTATCGAATAATGCTGTACTCGAAATTTTTCGGAAGGCCTGCAAAATACTCCTCCGTGGCGTCGATGATTTCCTCGCGTGAGCTGAATTTTTTATTGATGAGCCATCTTTTGAGGTTTGGGAAGAGATAATAATCCGAGCATTTTCGAAGTGCTCTCGCGTTCGTGTTTTTTGGTCATTCGCGTCACCCAGCGGCAGGATAACTTTTTCATATGCAGAATATTGCCCAATATATGACGTGTGCGCTCAGTACTAATCTTTGTGGTATCTGCTAGCTGGCGCACCTTCACTTTCCGGTCAGCCAACACCATTTCATGTATTTTTTTTGACATTGTGCTCTGTAACCGCATCGGAGGGCCTGCCGCTGCGGACTTGATCGGTAGTGGAGTTGCGGCCACCACGAAACTCTCGAAACCAATATTTGACGGTGTAATCTGACGGAGCATTTGCCCGATAATATTTATCCAACTTTTCTTTTGTTTCCTTCGCCGTTTTGCCTCTCCAAAAATAATTTTTTATGAGAGAACGAAAATCGTTTTTGTCCATACTCAACATGATGCCAAACACGTCAACAACAATCAGCTGTCAAAACAAAACTAAAAACAGTATCGCACTGAAATTTAGCATGGCTGCCTAAATATGAACGGACTTCAAGGCACCATAACCTTTTTTGCAGTAGCAGTGCATTCTGGCGGTCAAGGAGGTCACTTTTCACTCCATCTAGTATATTCTCTTAAACAAATGCATTTCTCATTTCGATTCCTTCTTTTGACATCCCTAGAATTGTTCAACTCCAACAACTTACTGTTTTCGTCTTTTTGGGTTCATTTGATGGCCTCATATGAAATATTCTCCAACACTCCCGCTATATTTACCGCACTTTGAACTATTCCCGTCATCTGTTAAAGGGTCGATCTGCTCGCTCTAAATGTATGCGAATGATAGTTCCGTCGGATAAGTTTAATACTACTTCTCCCTAGAGTACTCGTTGTTGTTAACTTTTCCCACTTTTAGTATAAGGACAACGGGGCTGATAGACACCCTTCACCCTTTCTAGTCCTTCCACTGGAACAGATGTTTAAAACTACCTTCACAAGTCCCGATGAATTGGTTTTGTTACCAAAGTCGTCTCAGCGTGAATGCCCTTTGGTCTTTCGTATAGCTGATGTCATCAGAGACGTTGTTATCCCTCTCAACTTTGCCACGTCCTTATGTATCCTCGCGGCCTTTAGAGTGCTTGAGATTGTCTCGCAGAACTTTCTAAAACTGTGAGGTTTGTTTTTTTGATTGTGAGAACCATTTGGCAGAATATGTTAATATTCATTGCGCTTTGCCGTGTCAAACATCTTGCCCGTTTTGGGTTTTTGTTTTGGCAAACTATTATCGAACCAACATAGCACATGATGGGCTCTGTTGTGCTCTGGTCTGCATTTTAGGGATTGTGCTGAAACTTTCCTTACATCAAGGCGCTCCAGATTAATTTTATTTCTCATACATTTTATTAATAATTCAATACAACAAAGGAATGCAAGGTTCTCCCCAATTGAGTGATATTTGAATAAATATTTCATTTCCTCCCTCTTCAATTTCATAGTTTTGCTCCAATTTACCTAGCCTCATAGCTCTGCTCTATCTATGCGTTTATAGAAGCGGTCAAACTTTTAATTAATCGATTAAATTGATCGCGGCGTCGAACGGTCATCTGAAGTATATGTGGTCCGTTCCTCGCCCCACCGCACCAAAAAATTCAATCATTCCCATTAGTGCTAATGTGTGTGAGTGTTTTATTTGTTTTGGAATATTTTCAAAAAATCACCAACCGCAAAAACAGAATTTATTCTGCCCATATCTCAATCGTTTTGTACTCGTTTCCATTCAGTATCTAAGTATCTAAGGCTAGTAAATTGAAAGCTTTTCCACCTTATTCATGGAGAATTCGTATCCGTCAATTTCGTAATTTCGCAATTCCGCAATTCCTCAAACCTCTTTTACGTCCTTCGTCAACAATACGGAGGAGAATAAGTTTACGGAATTATAAAAGAGTAATGGCCAATCTAATAAAGGCGATGTGCTTGCTTGCCGTATGTAGATACGTAGATACGAGGTACAAGCACTCACACTCGCACGGGGTACAAACGACACGAAACCGAGTACTATAGGTACGAGAGTGTTTTTTCGGTTCATGAGCAAGTTTGATGATTTTGGAAATCAAAGTTTTGAATTCGTTCAATTTTCAGTTGGTATACCACTAGATGTGTGCGTGTGGATGAGTGTCGTTGAAAGGAATAGTCGAAGAGAGTTAAATTGATGGTTGAGAATGCATATACGTGATGGGAATTGCAAAAAGTTTATTTTAATTTCTGTTCATTTGGTATGTAGTGACTTTATGACGATGACGAAGACGAACAAAACCAACACCTAGAGCACACCGACAACGAATGGAATGTGAAATTTTGGTTATGGGTTGTCACTGTCACTATGTGTCATGGTCCCTAAATTGGGTTCTTTTCCTCTGCTGCAGTCAATTTAAAACTTTTAAATTACTAAAATTGTTTCTGTAACTCAGTTGAAGATAACTTGATTGAGTTTTTCTCTTGCAAACTGATTGCTTATCCTGTAACGATACTAAATCGTGGTGAGTTTGTGGCTGGAGAAGTATCTTTATTGAGTCTTTAATATGTGGTAAGCACAAGTTTCTATGGGTAGGACGAAGGAGCAAGATATGTCTCCCATTATTTAAGCCTTAAGACAGTAGGTAATATTTAGAAAGCTGTTTCTCCGGAAAGAAGACACTACCATCTACTCAATTTTGAGGGTTTGATTTAGATCGTAAGCTGGTAACGAGTTTAGCCCTAGTGTCGGTTTCAAAGGCTTATTGCTTATTTGCTTTCAATTTTATTAAAATTTGCGACATAAACACCCAACAACTCATCATGGCGGCTTGTCAAATACCTGCGACTTTAAAATGAAAAATTCTACAGTGTTTCGGTAGAGGTGTGTTCGTTTAAGTATGCTACTCGCAAGAAAACTGCTGCTGCCCGTATGTGTCATACATATGCAGATCTATAGCAAATCTTACGTAGTCGTTTATGGAATACCCGTTGGGATTTTTATCGACATAGAAAGTGCTTTCGAAAGCGCAAATTTTGACGTAGCCAAATAACCACATTTTTAGGTTGAAGCTATAGTTTTAAGCAGAACATTGCTTACGTATGCTGACTGTGGTGAAGTGAGCTGGTCGTCTTATCGTGCTTTGGTTGACACTCTGCCTAAAACTCTCCACAGTTCTAACGTCTACCGCCAGTAAACCGTAGGAATTGCTTACTTTAAAGCGGAGGCATTCGCAGACGTAATCGACGGTTGGTGTACTAAAAATAGCCTTTCAGTTAAACCTCCTAAAAGTTGTTCTCTTTATAAGAAGCAGGATGGTGACTGATCTGACTCGTTTAATGCTAAGAGCAGTCACCGTTCATTCTACACAAAGAAGCCACCTATTTGGTAGCATCCTGGATAACAAACTCATTTAAATAAAACATGTAGCGTTGACAACTTCCAAGGTGGTCTTTGTAACAGTATAATAGCGTTTTCGGTAGAACATGAGGGTCGTCTGGACCTGCACCGCCTATGGAAACAGAAATTCCATCTTTTTTATCGTATGATTGGTGTAATTAGCCTTCACGTAAATACGTCACTGCTACTTTCATCAGATTCTTAAGAATGCCCCGGGTCCTACGGAACCCAGACATTCCTGACTCAGTTCTAGACCCACGGATGAATCTTTCTCTTCTTAATTTTCATATAATAGGCTGCAATATCAAAATAATCTTTCGTATAAAAAGAAATAGTTGTAATTGAATTTTCCCTGGACCTTTGTTTAACTTGCAGCACGCCGGTGCCCCCGCTCAGTTATTAAGACGTAGGCCTTGATGTCAATGTCTAATATTGGGTCTATAACTTAATTCGTGCGGTTTGCTAAGAGATGGCGTAATTTGTATTATTTCATTGGAACATGCATTGGAAAGCTATTGTCATTGTACGTCATTTCAGTATATGTCATTCATTTGAAGCGTAAACAACAATAATTTTTTTTCACTCAAATATGTCGAACTTTGTGCCCGAAAAAGTGTTTTTGCGGGGAGTTCTTCTTCATTACTTTAATATGAAAAAAACTGCTGCCGAAAGTCATAGTATTTTCGTGTAAGTTTATGGTGAACATGCGCTAGCTGAGCAAACGTGCCAAAAGTGGTTTGCACGATTTAAAAGTGGTGATTTTGGTTTGGAAGACGATGAACGTCCTGGGCAGCCAAAAAAGTTTGAAGATGAAGAACTGGAAGCATTACTCTATGAAGATTGTTGCCAAACATAAGAAGAGCTCGCAGAATCTTTGGGTGTCACTCAAGCAGCCATTTCAAAACGTTTAAAAGCAGCTGGATATATTCAAAAGCAAGGAAATTGGGTTCCACATGAACTCAAGCCGAGAGACGTCGAAAGGCGGTTTTGCATGTCCGAAATGCTGCTGGAACGCCACAAAAGGAAGTCATTTTTGCATCGGATTGTTACTGGTGATGAAAAATGGATCCATTACGACAACCCAAAGTGCAAAAAATCATATGTGAAACCCTTTCAAATTTTGAAAAAAAAAAGCACGAATTAAGTTATATACCGATGGTATAGCAATACTGGTCTTATTGTAAACGTTTTCAGATTGCCCGCTGGTCCTAGATCCAGTTGGGTGGCAGCACCACCCATAATTTTCACCAGGACTTAAAACTCGGTACTAATGGCAGCCCGGACTCCACGGACCTAGGTCCGGGCATGATTTGGTGGAGGTAGGCCCCCTAGTGGGAGCGTAATGGTGGCTGTAGTCTAAGTTTAAACCCAAAGCCGCAGGATGGGTCTTCCGTGTTTGGTTGAACCGTTGTGAAGTTGCAAATAAGTGCTGGTTGCGTGACCCTAAGATCGGCAAGTGATTTTAAGTCGTCCTCTACTCAAGCCAAGCGCCGAACTTTTGGCCTCAACACAGGTCCAACTTGGTATTGTTGAAACACAGTAAGCGCTGGCCAGGGGTCTAATCCTGGCTCCCATGAATGTATGGGCATTCCATGAACTTAAATTTTCACGATAGGTATACACGTAAAACACATGAGACATCTTTCATTTTACCCCGATCTTTTGGACGCAAAATGTCATATCAGATTCCAAAGAGGTGATCCAAGACTTGAAATGTAAATAAGCCAATGTGCTTTCTTTTCATTTGAATAAACTTTGAAATTGGTACCGAAGCCCCCGTTGATGTGAGAAAAAGTCAGGTTTCCTGAGCCCGGAAAAAATGTTCGCCAATGGCTGTACTATGAATCAACGACGTAGACCTGGCTACCTTTGTGTCTTCCTTCCCCTGAACCCACTCTAAGATGGTTCAAGTAGGAACCTTCCTTGAACGTAGTTGAAATGTTGAATTTACTGAGTCTTGTCTTGGTCTCCAGTTACAGTGGTATCGCGGGAAATGACACTGCGGCAGGACTTGCTAGAGAAGGCTCAGGGTAGTACTTCTCAGCGGCCTGGCAACTGTTTACTGAATTAACGTAGAACGTGCGTCAATGCGTCAATAAAGACCATAGCAGGACTCGTCGTTGCCGGACCCATTTCGGTTTGATAAACCTACATCTGTACGAGTATGTCTAAGCCTATGCATCCAAAAGTGTTAGCGCCACCTTTAAAGATTGTATTTTCGAAGTTTAACTGCCGATCGCTTCCACATTGTGAACTTAAGTAAACCTACGTTTGATCAGCTTGCTTGCTTGTTACTTTACAAGGTCTAGTTCAATAGATTTCGACTGCTTGGGTGTCATTTGGGATTGAAAGATCTCATGGTTTTCAACCCAAAAGATACTAAAAAAAGTTAAACTACAATTATTATTGAAATATATTTCGTCCCGCATTTTCAACCTCTTGTGCCACTGTGTCTGCGTACGATAGATCGCAGTATTTTTACCCAAAGCTGGTACAATTAGTTTCACTTTTTTTTTTCTAAACAAAAAAAAAACACAATTATTGTCATCGAGTTGGTTGCGGTATTACGGAATTGCTGTTACTTCACCCTGTGATGTGTTTAGACTGTTAATGTTGTCGCTTTTTTTTATGCTTTTTTATTTTGCGTATTTGTATTTGTAGGTCTTGATTTGGAGGCAATCAGGCATTAGGCCACGTGCCGATCATAAACACTTCAATTTGTGTTTTTTCTTCGCTTCTTTTTGGCTGTGAATTTTTTTTATTTTTTTTTTTTTAGAAAGCTGTTGGTATGTGAAAAATATAGAAAAAAATTATTTCATAACATTACGTGCCGAAACGTAATGACATATGCATGTCAAATGATTATGGTCGATATGTGTATTTAGAAGCTTCTGAGGATTCTTCTCAAGGAAAAAGAAGTGATGTTAAGTCATGTATCCTTCACTGCTTATTGGCAATACAATTGTCTGCCACGAGAGACATCGAGTTGCTCCGATGATGGGTCACTTGTCATAATGACGGGGCTTAGGTGGGCAACTGCCTTTGGCGTCTCATTTCGAAGAGGAATGGATAATATGATGGCAAACGTTGGCGAGAGTTTTTTATGGTAATCTTTTTTACTTAAAGTATTTTATAAAATTTTAAATGCTAGTCTTAATATATCTTAAGCTCTTTTACCTTGCAGCAGTGTAAATCAATTTAAATCTAAGAAGTATGATCGACACAAGCCAAATACGAAAAGGGTTTGAGATGACAGTGGCTTGATGCTTCAATATCTTGAAATGGAGTATAAATTCAAAGTTTACATGGGCTACTATACACTGCTGCAGTTTTAACCTGACATAGCTTTCTCACAGCAGATGGGCTGTCTAAGTATCATCATGACCGAGACAATTTTCTTTAGATGAATGAACAATTACCAGTGAGGATTTGGTTAATGATTTAATTAAGACTATTTCCTGCCGCTACCATTGTATAAAATCAATTTTTATGTTATTAACTACAAAACTAAAAAAGAATTCAGAGCCAGTAAGGGATGGCTGAGCGCTCGCTCTGGCAAATTCGTCAGCAGCTTTATTACCAGAAATGCCTTTGATTTTATTCTGCGCTTCAAGCTTCATCGGAAGATAGTTTCACCTCATATTCGAAGTAAAATACTTGAGGGTTTTGAGGGCTTCTTAGCCATGTTACAATTACAATACGAGTGTTCATTGATTTGTTCTGTTCGGAGGTTTCTTCTGATGCATTGATAGCATAAACCTCTACATGGGCAGTTGTTCAAAAAAAAGTGTTGTTTGAGCCGAAAACTCCGGCAGTATGACAGATGGATTGAAATACTATTTGAGAGGTTTGAGAATGATTCCAATAACTGCGACTCGGAAAAACAATCTTAAAGACGTGATAGAAACGGATTGTTTTTGTCATAAATTCCCAGCTGAATACTGCTGGTGAATGCAGCATCAGGATTTTCTCAATAATTTTCATATGTCCATTTATATGCACACAAACGACGCAGAGGTTGTATGTATATTGCATGTTCAGAAGACTTAAATTGCCTTTTCAATGACTCTGTTCAGATATAGTATTCGTGGGCTATTTTTGAGAATCGATTTAACCTCCATTTAGTGGTAATGTTTTAAGGAGTGTGTTTTTACTTCTGGTTAAGGGAGTGATATTGGTTTTGGCGCTTCCGTTTTGCACCTATTTTTCATTTGTCCAGTAGTGCTTGATGAATGGTCTATTGATACGAGTATAGCACTTACCATCTTTGAATTCTTAAAGGACATTTTGTCAAGAAATCTATGTTTTAATTTTAGGAAAACATACGGCCACCAATTGTAATACTGATTCTTCTCCTTTTTACCCTCAGAAGCATCTTCAGAAATATTCTTGTCAGCGAACAGCCAGATACGGCTTCTGTTATGTACCCTACGTTCTTTCTGCTGGTTCACTATATTTTTTTGTTCTTCTCTTATCTAACTCTGCCCATATAACTTAAGACGACAGAAGGTTCCATCTTCTGTCGATATTGAAATGGCCTCGTTTTTCATGCATTATATTTTGCCTTACTAGTTAATTGTTTCTGGAAATACCTCTGTCTCCTAGAAATCAGAAAGAAATTCACATCTAGAAGTAATCTCATTTAAAATTTCCTTACATCCTCAGTGTGCAATAGTACTTCTGCATAAGGGAGATACTGTTCCTTTGTCCACGCCCATAGTTTCTGGCAGACTAGGTTGTGATAGGAAGCAATTGCTCAACCATATATTGAGCGTCATTTTATACAGCTGCTGCGTAATAGTACCTATTTCGATACAAGTTCTCGGAATATATCAATTGGATCAGGAAAAGGATGTTCAGATTAACTGAGTTGCTGTACAGCTAACCGAGATTTTTTTAATTTTTCACGCTGCTCCACTTCACGTAAATACTTTAGCAATTTAGAATGCTTTAAGTTCATTAACTTTGATGCAATATTTGATATGGTCAGCGACATATTGTCAATCCTTGATTGAGCCCTATTTGTGGTAAAACACGCATGGACTTATTTATGAGACCAATTTAAAACCGGACGAACATTTTCTATATTTCTACTTCATTCTAATATGAAGTAGAAAATATCCCACTCGTCGACAAAGATCTTGGCAGTACTTCTCCTTGGGAGGTGCCTTTTTTTTATAATTAGCGCACGCTCAAGGAGTTTTTGGTGCCCTTCATATGTTTGAACACAGTCCGGGTGAAGAAAAGGAAGAATAGAGATGTACCGATGCACGTTGTTCTTAAATGTTAGGGAGTTACAGTGGCTAGGGAATAAAGCGCTCGGCAGAGCATTCCATAAGCGAGTTGTACGGCTTAGGAAAGGACCACGATGTTTCAGAGTACGTCCGAAAGTTGGCTTGAGGGTATACTAATGAGCATTCATAGCGAGACGGGTGTTACGCCTGAAGTATTAAAAGTCTGAAGGGGCGGAATGCTAATGGCGGAATGCTAATTGGTGAAAAAAGCGATAGAACACTGTGAGGCAAGAGATGTTATGTCGATTTTCAAGCGTGCCAATTGACTGTGCAATATTGGCGGCAGCTATGAATTTTATTGCACGGTTTTGATCTTATCTAGCAAGTGCAAAGAGGTCTTGTTGGCACCTGGCCAGATGTGAGCATTGTGCTCCAATTTTGGGCGGATGAATGCCTTATATATTGAGGACACATCAGAAGGGGAAAAGTATTTCTTACATCGTTTGAGAACGCCTAGATATTTCGCAGCATTTTTGGCGACATCGAATATGTGGTCATTCCAACGTAAGTTGTCATTAACACACATACCGAGAATGGAAAGTTCTTCGGTTTCAACGATGCAAGTACTATCCACGGATAATGGCATTGTATTTTGGAAGCAATAAATTCCACTCTGTTGATAGTTCACCAATAGGTTATGCTGTTAATATTAGCTTAACACATGCTGCCGTTCCCGTTCTACACTCTAAGAGCAAGGATGTGAGTCCAGGAATGAATATGAAAACAGAGCTTACTGTCGTCAGCGAGGGAATATATTGAAGTAGAGGTAGCAGGCATCGGATCATTGATGAAAATTAAAAAGAGTGTCGGAGACAGAACGGAGCCCTGGGGCAGGCCACCATTTTTTTTGTGGATATCGGACTTTAAATTATGCACTCTTTCATCTGCGATAACTGTTTTTCTTGGCAATTCTATTGCTCAAGTTGGCACTGGTACCAAGTTTGGGCTGCCTCTTCATGCAATTTTCTGTTTTGCAATCTTTTCTCCTACAATTCAATGCCAATTCAAATATCAAAGTCATTCAATTTTTGACAACTTAAATCATCAGTGGTGTATCGATCAGTTCCAAACGCTTAATCACTACTCTGTGCCAATTAATATCCTCTTCAATATAAATATATTTCAGAGCGAATAAATACCAACAATGTCCGACTCAAAAGACAAAAGTGGAGGGAAGAACAAAAAAAAAAAAAAACAAAACAAGTCAGGCAATCAATTTAAATTGTCCGCCATTTATTGCGCCGTATTAAGATCACTTAATGAATTGCTGTTCCGTCTGCTTTGGCGTTTGTTGGAGTGTATTCTCGTTACTATGGCTAACGTAATTCCGCTTGATCCTCTCTCCCTTCTCCCCTTTTCAATTACTTGAAAAAATCAACGAAAAAAAAGCGACGAAGTGAGGGAATAGCTCAGAACTCAACAAACCTCGCTATGCATTTAAATATAAATATGAGCACTAACACTGGCGCGTCGCAATGTTGCTGATGATTTAGTGAGACGTACAGAGTAGGCCAGTTTTTCGACGACGACGACGACGACGATGATGATGTTGATGACAACAACAACGGCACCAAAATATGCCATCCCCTCACTTCATTTCTATGTATTGCTTAAAAAGTAGCAACATTACGAATTGCCATCCTAAAGCAAGTACAGAGAACAGATCTACTTGTAGTACAGCACACGGGACCCACATGGACCAATTTAGACCGGAAACATTCAATTGGCGTGAATAAAGCTTTCATCTGTTTTCTCTCTGAACATCAAGTCAACCGCCAGATAAATATGTGCATTTAAACACCATGTATGGTTCCGAGGAGTACGTATAAATTGTGTATCTGTTCCTATTCGAGTTGGTATCTCTAGAGGGTACATTCTACAACTATACAGGGTATACTCGTACATCACCCAACTACGATATTACTCGTACACTAAAGTGGATAACTGATTGAGATTGAGTTTCCTCCTCGGTATAAGACATGACACAAGTTTCACTGATCCAACTGCAAGGGGTGGTGGTAGTAGTACAAGTACTCATACTTGTTGGAATTATAAACTTCCATTTTCATTTTGATTTCCATTTCTATTTCTGTTCGATTCGATTTGATTCGATTCGATTCCATCATCTCTGTGCAATGTCTTCTGCGAAGTCGATTTTCATTTTCAAATCGTTTAATTAGTTTCCGTATGATGACATCTCAAGTTGCTGTTGTACTCCGAGTCGCTGCCCCCTCTGAAGCTACCCTTATACACTCGGCGCATGAAGATGGCTTGATACTTAAGTTTATTGTCGCATCGCTGATGTTCTTTAATCGATCGCAAATTGAATTTGAAGTGCAGCTATGGAAAATTGACATTGCCTGAATTACAAGGAAATGGAAATTGCTCTGGTATTTTAGAATGAACTGTAAAAAGTTAGGGACTACTCGTACTTTCAACCTTCTAAACGGACTTATTGACTTTCTGTTTAGGCCAGTTTAAACAACTCGGCAATGCCAGTTGATTTGGTCAGCCTAACTATGAATACATATATTTCATATGTTTCTGTTGGCAAATTGTCCTCCGTTTTATTAAACCAGGGAGACCTAAACAGTGTCTTGGAAACCAACGGCAAGCTATGAATTCATTTTTGCAACAAGAGATACACAATTGTCGGTCTTTCATTTCAATTTTGATGCTCAATTAGAACTAATGACTTCATATCTTATCCCACACTTGTGGTCGCTTTTATCTAAGATATTCGGATGTACGAGTAGACTGTGTGAACATTTTTACAAAACGCGCCGTACTTCTATCTACATGGGAGATCAATCATATCCACATGGAATTCGCATGGATACACTACATGAAATGGTTAAAAGTATTACGCAATGACATATTTAACGAGTATTATTAATGTATGCAACTATGTAAAGTATGCGAGAATACTTGCTTGTCTGAAAGATACATTTTCTAAGTTGAACAAGAATCAACAGCCAAACAGATTTTTCTTTTTATAATTAGCGCGATTTGAGTCCCTTAAAATGTTTGTTTACAGCGCGGGCGAAGGAAAGAGAGATACCGATGTTCATTGGTCTTAAATGTATGCAAGTTATAACGAATGAGAAATACAGTGGTCGGCAGGGCATTCCATAAGCGACTTGTACGGCTTAGGAATAAATCACGATATTTCAGAATACGTCCGAAAGTGGGCTTGAGGGTAAACTAATGAGCATTCATAGCGAACCGGATGTTAAGGTTGAAAAATTGAAGGAGCGGAATACTACTGGCTTCTATGGATAAAACAAAGTAAGACAGTAGACATTACGTCGGTGTTCGAGGGCATTGTGCTCCAATTTGTTGGCGAATGAATGCCTTATATTATTGAGGCCAGATTAAAGGGTGTAAAATATTTCTTACATCGCTTGTGAAATCCTAGATATTTCGCAGTAATTTTGGTGACATCGACATCATTCCAACGTAAGTTATCATTGACACACTTATCGAGAATGTAAAGTTTTGCGCTTTCGGCGATGTAAGTGCCATTCATGGATAATGGTTGATATTTAAATTTAACGACAGCAGACAGCAGTGTGTTTTGAAAGCGTTAAATTCTACACTGTTAGTGATTCATCAATTAGTTATGCTGTTAGTATCAGAATTCAATGAGCTTAATATACGCTGCCGTTCCGTTCTATAGCTGAAGATCAGAGACGTGAGTCAGGGAACGAATATGAAAAGCAGAGAGTAAGAGAGTACTGTCGTCGGCAAAGGAACATGTTAAATTTAAAGTAGTAGGCAAGAGATCATTAATGAAAATTAAAAAGAGTTTCGGAGACAAAATGGAACCCTGGGGTACACCAGGATTTAATTTGTGAATATTAGACTTGAAACCATCCAAGACAAGTTGAAGGTTCCGAAATGTAATCTCTAATCAATTGAAGAAGAGATTCCAAATGCATTTTCGAGAAAAGGGCCCAATGACAAACTCTGTCAAATGCCTTAGAAATATCAAGTGCAACTGTCTTGCTTTCACTATATTGATGTGTGCGCTTTGGTTCCACTTTTCGGTGAGACATGCCATCAAATCACCAGTGGATCTGTTGCTACGAAAACCGTACTGCCGGTCATTCAGAAGTTTTCGTGTTTCGAGATATTTCATGAGCTGACAGTTTATCAGCGGTTCCATGACCTTGGCGAGAAGGGACGTAAGTGTAATGGGCCTGTAGGAGGAGAGAGTAGAAGATTCGCCCTTTTTAGAGACCGGCTGCAGAAATACTGTTTTCTATCTGCTCGGGAAAAGACCTAAAGTCGCCTTTTCTTTTGGTTTGATACTTTTCATCCGATGAGGGATAAAGCATCTCCCTCCAAAGAGAATGTTGTCTGTGATCATATCAGGAGTGGCATCCACGTCGTTCTCGGGGAAACATAACGACCAGTTAAAATTCCTAAAAAGGCTGTTGAGTCCGCTCCAATTGGCTTTCTCTCATTTCCATGCGGTTCTTTAAGGAATCTTTTCTCTTACTGTGTGGTCGATGTACGAGAAATTGGCTGATATGACACAGTGGTCCGACGAGTCTATGTAGAGCGGATAGCACATTGCCCTTGCATTTATCAGAGTGAGAAGTTAAAAACAAATACAGGGTGTTGGCGGTATGACTATCAACGTCTAGTATACGTATGGGCTCATTCACAAGCTGGGTCAAGTAGGTTTCCGCAGCGTAGATCTCAACACACATATACGGGTATGTAGTAAAGTTGACTAATTTAATATAAAGAATGACCTTAGTACACCAAATACTGCCATTACGAGGTGGTTTTTAGTAACCCTCTGACCTTGAAGAGATAATTTTAAAGACACAACTTTGTTAAAGCAATTGATTAGCTAAAAGCTGCATTTTTTTCTGTTTTACCAATTACGCTTAGAAGAGAACAGTTTCGAAATCTATCAAAAATTGTGAGACGCAAAGTTAGAATGGAGCTTCATTAATTTATTGAGAAATTTGCGATGCTCACTACTATTGCAGAGTCTGATCCTTCTGTATAAGTTTCATTATAAACTATTCTGATCGTCATTATTCGCTTGATGTTTTGCAGGCGTGTTTCAAGCTTCCACTATCAAGAGCTCCTTTCGCAGAAGAAACGACCTAAACCCACGATCTTTTGGCTTTACAACAATAGTGACCAATTCCGCACACACAATCCGGTTGTTTCCGACACTCAGTCATTGCTTTTGCCCCAGTGTAGACAACACCGAGTGTAGACAACAGAACTAGGACCAGAAGGAATGGAATGCCCGACACAGTGCAATCAGCTTAAGTCATTAATATTTTTCATTGATAACAGAACAAAATGCCGAATTCTCTCCGACTAAGGACAAGGACTATTAAGGTTGCGAGATCCTCATCACTTCTTTACTTAATCGAGAACCATCCTTTTCTTTCATCATTTCTGAATTTGAGCGAAACAGGCTGTTGCATTAAGCTTAGTGTTGCACATCTTGCGCACTGTCAGATCTATAGCAAAACAACTCGCTTCAATAATCAATTCGGTAAAAGTTGTCTGATCGGGAGCTAGGAATAGACTGCTTTCAAAAGAGTTCAAGACAGCATGGGAATGCTTTGAAACACATGCAATTGGAAAACTTCAGTGATTGCCCGGTTAACAAGAGCATACATATTCCTCGTAAGTCTATTCTTCGTTAATTTTTGCAAGCGTTTTCCAAAATCGTGGTAGTGTTGATTTGGAAATTGCAGTTTCAGTTCTGCTGAAAGCAATCAACTAAGTAACTAGGTATTCGCAATTAATATAGGCTCACCCAACAAGAGGTGTAATTTGAAATCAGTAGTAAACGTAACATTTTTAAGAAAAATGGTGATATTTTTTTTTGAGGGAAAAATTCTAAGATATGCGTTGACGGGCTCTGGAGGAGACGATTCAACTCTACGAGCTGTACAGCGACATCGACCTGGTCAAAAAGCTGCGCTTTGGGTGTTTGAGATGGCTGGGACAGTTAGCCAAAGACCACGCTAATTGGAGAGGCTTATTGGTTGAGGCCCAGGTCCACCCGATACTGTAGCGCCGCCCAAATAGTCATTCTTTTGGTGAAATTTTTCATCACATTTTCGCATAATTGCGGCTGTGTTTCGTTAATAACAGCTCTGATATTTTTCTTTACTGCATGAACCGTCGCGGGGCATTGTCGATATCGGCGACCAGTCGAATCTCCATTTCAAAAAATCACACGTCGAGGAAATTTGTCACACAATAGAGTCATTGTTTTACCAGCTGTGTAGGATGTGGCGCCGTCCTGCTGAAAATAAATGTTGTCCACATCCATAGCATAAATTTTAGGCAAAACAAAGTCAGTCAGAAACGGTCGTGCCAGGATCATTTTCGAAAAAATATGGCCCAATGACCCCGCCAGCCCGAAAACCGGACCAAACTGTCACTCGTGTTTCCACTATTTATCTTGCGTTTTCAGGGCCCCTACAGTTTTTTTTATTTACGTTCCTTGGCAAATATAAATGAGCCCCATCACTCAGAATAATTTTGTGTAAAAAATCATGATCTTGTTCATTCATTTATAGCACACAATCAGGGAAAGTACGGCGATGTGCGTGGTCTGCTGGCATCAATCGCTGTGCCAACTGGACATTATAATTATGTAGGCCAAAATCTTTATGCAAATGCGATCCAAAGTGGTCCCGGATAGGTCAATTAGTGTGATCGTCTCAAAATGGATACATCTGCGTTTTCAGTCACACTCTTAGCTACGCCGGCGATATTTTCAGTGGACCATGGCGGACGAATACGAGTTGGAGTCGTGTCATCAATAACCTGTCCGAGACGTTAAAATTGATCGATTAAATTCACTATAGCTGTGTGAGAAGGCGCTCGATAATGACCAAAAGCAGTAAGAACCTTGCGAAAATTTTCCGCAGTATTTTCACAATGAATTCCATAGTGGGTTTTTACTATTTCAACACGTTGTGCGTTGATGTAGACAACAATGATAGTCGAATGTAGACAGTTCAATAATGATACGAAATTTAAAATGACACCTCTGATTAGATGGCCCTCTAGATATTTCAATATTTCCGAAGTTTGGTCGACTTGTCAATTAAGGAAACGGCCTACCAAGGGGTCCCCAATATTAACTCAGAAGTGTATTGGAAGAGTATGGTATCAATGTACTTCGTGAATGCCACTCGAATACTCAAGACTACATTTGGATCAACGACGTTCAGTCAATGCTTTGCATTGTATTGTAATATTCGTAAGGGTGTATTTTGTAACCACTTCTTTTTGTCACATGGATGTATAGTATGTTTCAAAACCAGTAGCCTGAGAGTAAGTCTTCTACTATTGTAGTTATGATTTAGTTACCTTCGGGTCCTCCTCTACGCTGGTAAGCATATGATAATCGTTGTTAGCACGGCTGCTAACTCTAATCAGTCTTAGTCCTGTTTAGATAAATAGAGAACTTCAGAACCTTGCAGTCTCATCTATAAGCAAAGGCGGGAGCAACGCTGTTCGATATTGGCAGTAAGTCAAGCTATAAACATTTTTAGATAGCTTTCCTGATCTGAAACTGTTATCGGATAGGTTTCCTCATTTTTACTCATGATATTAACGGAATAATGGACAAAATAATATCACAAGTAGAATACAAGAATACGCGAGCAACTTAATAGTAAGGAGGAAGTTTTCTGAGGAGAGCGTTTTTCATTTGGTTGGTTTGGTCATGTAGTGCGCTTGTTCAACTCATATCGATATTATTCCAGACCCACCTGGGTTTTGTCCTCGAAAAGTTGTAGTCAATTGCGGAAGATGGACAATTGGAAGAACCCATTTGAGCATACTTCTAAGCTCCCAAATTAGTTTAATATTTCTGATCTGATCAGATAAACATGTGCCCAGAAGCTGTTAATAAATTTAAAAGACAAAAAAAAAAAGAACCCCAACTTAAGCTTGAGTCCCTAGTATCCGAACCTCAACCATTTTGTAATTAAAAGGTAGTCACCGTCCATGTCAGTATTGACAAAAGTGTCGAACATTACGAAATCCCACCATCCGATAAAGAAGCAATTCGTTTCGTGTTATTTGTTTACTAAGAGAGCCCATAATATATTCTTCTTTAAGCTGTCACAAAAATGGATGACCATCCAGGGTACTTTTAACACAACATTTCAATGTCACTCGTGTTCATTGATCTTTTGAACACATCCATCAATCTGTCAACGGGCTGTCTCTCATTTCAATCTCTTCTACTGCTTACATCGTTGGCATCAATAACATGTCCCTATTTCGTATTTTCTTTTTCCCTTCTTCTCCTACCTATCCTGTTGATGTACTAATGTAATTCCTAGAAAATGTCCTTTCTTTCAGAGTAATAATATTCTCATTGGACGAAGGGCATGTTCAAGGAGACGTGCGTCGTTTTTCTTTTCACCTTAAGTCGACTTACTTACTCGTAAGTCTTCTTTGCTTACTACATATTTCTTCCCTTTTTCGAGTTGTTTGGGTTTTTTTTATTTTTTTTTTGAAAAGTTGTGTACACAGCTTCCATTCAATTTGCCATCAACAGGATCCGATTGCTCGTTCTCCTTCGTGGTTAGGTTACAATCAATTTGTGGTTTACGTAGGAACGAATGACGGTAGAAAGGTAGGGAAGGAATATGTAGATGTCGTTGTTGAGTTCATTATTCCTTGAAATCTTAAGGAACGCGATTAAATAGCTATGTAGAAGAGGTTGTACTGCGACGTAAAGGAACTCAGAGGGGAAAAGCATAATTTCTGTAAGAAATATGCGATTGCATAACCATGTTTGGTGCTACGTGAACCGAAATTTGCATTTTGATAGAGAGGTGAAGGCTTCACTAGTCTAAGGATGATGGTAAGGTCGTATTTGTAAAAGGGAAAACTGGGTTCGTTACTGGAGTGAGATTTGTCAAATGAGGATTGATCAAAGTGACGAGAATGGTTTTTGATTTTGCTGATGTAAATTGAAAGTCAGTATTAAGAGTGGAATTTGTTTTTGTTTTTCATATAACGCCGGAGAGTTTGAGACTTTAAATTGAAATATTCTTCTTATTTTGAATATAATATTACTTCAGCCTGTTACACCACTAATTATCTTAAAAAATTCGTGAACATACATAATATGTTGTGAATAATAAATTGGTAAGATTTTATTTTCAATAAGTCAGAAGTTTTTCAATATCTTCATCGGCTGCGATACGCCGTTCTTACCCTCTTGATGTTATCCTTATTTTTCTCCGTTTCTCCATTTTTTACAAAGGCACGAAGATGTCTGAGTATCATTTCTTATACCCAGCTGCGTATTTCTGGTTCTTCTACGTGTTTCGGAGTCTACCAATCGGTGTAGTTTCTTCCCTTTTCATTTCCGTTTGCGCTTTCTTGGATTGTCTTTTCGTTTAGCTGTCCCTATCTGATTTCTTCCAGCTTTTGACCTACGCAAATGGGTTTTTCCTGCTATTCTTTGTAAATACTTTTCTAGTCTAGTACTTAAAAGGTTATTGTTGTGTTGTTCCATCGGTCGTGTTTTACATGACCTGGCTTTTGTAACAACGAATAACAGGGGATAAAAGCTGTCACCTTTACAGCGGCCTCTTGTCGAGTTTAAGTATGCCAGAAAAAGATATTTTTCATTGCCTAACAAGCCTCTCTAGTTAGCCCGATCCTTAGCTAAATCCCTCCAGTTCCACACTCCAAATCGGTTTACATCTCCTTCTACTTCTGCACTCTACCTAAGGCGATGTCTTCCTTTACTATGTTGTCCCATCGCTCCACATGTCCTACCCATTTCCGTCGGCTGATGCACAGTTTTCTGACTAAATCGATGTCGCCATATATGTAGTTCGTATAGCTCGTCGTTTACTCTTCTCCTCCAAAGCTCATCAACACAAACGGGACCGAATAATTTACGAAGAATGGTTCTCTCGAAACACTATCTTCATCTATTTTCGATAGAGTCCATCCTGCAGCGCTATAAATTATGACCAGGATGATTAGGTTTTATATAGAGTGTCCTTAATTGTTTGGGATAGGCCGTACTACTCAATTGTCTTCTTAACCCAAAGAAACAGCGACGGTCAAGAGTGATTCTTCGTTTTATTTTCACTGAAGTGTTGTTGGTAGAATTGATAGTAGAGCCAACGTGGACCTTTCCCTGCTACCTCAAAATTATAGCTGTCCACTGTGACGTTCTGCCCAATTCGTCGATGTGTCGACATGCATATACTTGGTTTTGTCCTCATTTACCGCTTAACACATTTTGTCAACTTCCGTTTTAATACCAGCGAACGCACCGGTGGCAGCCCGCCGAGTTTTGCCAATGCACCGGCGTACGCTGGTAGTTGCGCAGACTTTTGAAATGTTGTGGCACCGGTGTTAGCTTGTGAGTTCCGCATAATTCTTTGTATAACAGCACGTCACCATGTCCAAAACATTTTTTGAGATTAGAGCTAGCAGTTCAGTCGCTATCGACCTTGGCGGGGCAGCGAGCGTTCCCCATCGTTATAAATGCTGTCATATGCGGCCGTAACATCGGTGCAAAGATAGTGGGTATCGATTTGGACTCCTTGGTTTTTTTTAGAATCTGCTGCGGAGTGACGATTTGGTCGATTGTGGAATTCCCTGGTCTGAAACGAAGGGTTTCAGACGTTCACACAATATGACAGATAAGATATTGAGAAGACCTATGTAAACCTCTATAGTTGGCGCAGTTGAAGGAGTCTCTTTTTGTGTAGATCGATGCTGTGATACCATTCAACAGGCATAACATATACTGTTCTGAACAGATCTGAGAAATGAGTTGGTGTATGCTTTCCACAAAGTCAGGGGCTGTGAATATCTCGGTTAGTAAGCCATGGTGGTTCTTAATAAACAAGTCCAACCGGTCTCCTCCGGTTCCTCTGAATTTATTGTATAAGTCATACTCCATGGATGTTAGAATTGTCGGCCAATAGTAATTACAATCATTGCCACCTTCTTATACATATACTCGTAACATACAATATTTGTAATCGACTTCCGAACTTTGACCGCTGATAGCGGCAACTACATCTGTCAAATTTACTGTCATTTTTTCAGTCTTGATATATACTTTTGTTGAATGTTTTATTAAAAATTTATTTAATTAAATTACACGTGTTTGCTTAAAACTAAGTGTGCTCAGCTTGCTAGTACAAACCTCACGGACTGCTTAATCAGGGATCGCAATCTCTGTACCTTTAATGTTTTACTTAAGAGAGTAAATACTAGAGAGCGAATGGAGCACCTACATATGTACACACTATAACATATCAAGTCTGTTTTGCCAAATCACCATGAACGGACATAGCGTTCAACAACACGTGCAAATGATAAAATTGTTTTATTAAACTGGGTGTTCTGTTCGGGCAACGTTCCGCGCGTTTATCCCATTTTACGGTCGCATTAATCGTCCTACCGAGAGGACTATTCGCAGTGTGGTGGATAAATTTAAGTCCACTGGTTCAGTAAACGCAAAAACAATACCCGTACGTCGACAAAACGCAAGATCTGCCGAGAACATCGCTGCTGTCCGTGTAAGTGTGCAGGAGAATCCGAGGCAGTCGATTTCGCGTCGCTCATAAGAACTCGGCCTTTCGCAGACCACAACTTGGCGAATTTTGCGTCGTGACTTGGGCCTGTACCCGTACAAAATTACACTGACCCAGGAGCTGAAGGTAAACGACGTGTGTTCGCAGAATGGGCTCTGGAGTAGTTGGAAACTGACCCTAATTTTCATCGAGAAATCATCTTCAGCGATAAGGCGCATATCTGGGTGAATTGGTACGTCAACAAACAAAATTGTCGAATTTGGGACGATACAAATCCACATGAGATCCAAGAGCGTCCAATGCATCCCGAAAACGTCACTGTTTGGTGTGGATTTTGGACTGGCAGCGTCATCGGTCCATATTTCCTTGAGAACGACATTGGGCAGGCCATCGCCGTCAACGGCGAGCGCTATAGATCGATGATTACCAACTTTGGCCTTAACTGGATGATATGGACACCAACGATATGTGGTCTCAACAGGACGGCGCTTCGTGCCACACAGCTCACGTCACATTGGAAATTCTGCACGGGCGATTCGAGGACGTGGTCATCTCACGTGGAGATGATGTGAACTGGCCACCGAGATCGTGCGATTTGACCTCGTTAGACTATTTCTTGTAGGGTTTTCTGAAGTCACAGGTCTATAAGAATAAGCCACAAACAACAGCAGCCCTCAAAGCCAACATAACCCATGCCAACGGTCAAATTCAGCCTGATTTATGCACCAAAGTCATAGAAAATTGGACATTTCGGATGCGCGCCAGCCAGAGAAGCTGCGGCGGACATTTGAACGCTGGTATATTCTATACATCATGGTATGGATAGGCCTTTCAAACGAATAAAAAATTTCGATGATACCGCACACACACTTTTTTTTATATAAATTTAAGGATAGGAAGCCCTTAATGAAAGACCCTTTACAATGAAGTTTCTTTCCATCCATTGAGGACCCGTTGCCTTTTGCAGGAGCATGTTGTAACTTCTCCATATTTTATAATTTCATTGGCTCTTTTATCTGACCTGGATGTTTGTCGAGTTTTCGTCAGGTTAATACAATATTTCTCAGCACCGGTGCTTCATCGAAGTAGTATTCCGCTCCGTACAAAAATATGTACAATGTACATATCTCTTTTTTTTCTTTCCAATCCTCCTTCGCCCGCTCTATATGCAAATATTTCAAGGATACTTAAAATCTCTTAAGCGCGCGCGACATTGTTATAAACTTTAGCCTTGACATAATTGTTTTACTGCTTCTTTCATCAAACTCGAGACTAGGCTACTTGAATTCACACCTTGCCTTGCATTTTCAACCAATTTTGATTTTCGAAAAGTGGCTTGTGCTATAAATCACAGCAGAGCTTTGCTGACCTTATTCGTTGACTAGAATGCAGTCGCCAAAATGTAGTAAGCCCTAACCTGTACTTTGAACATATTTTAAACCAGAAAAGGCATGTAGTCGAATTTTCCATGACGGCTCTATACCACTGGAGGGCCCAATGTAGTTACGCTGATGGTGTTGCCTAATTCAATTCTTTTCTAAATTCATAAATTCTGACGAGTGGAATATATTTATTCTTGCTGAATTCCAACACAAGGCTAGAAATGGAATTTCTGTAAATGTGTGCTCGCTGTAAAGGCAAATAAAAATAATGGTTTGGACGCCATCGGCATTCTTGCTACTCCTTAACTGAAAAGACTGCAAATAGTTTACTCGCTACTTCACCACCACGTTTTTATTTTCTCTTATTTATGTACAGTAGATTGGTGGTGTCGTGGTTCGTCGGTTGCTACACAAGAAGGTCTGGGTTCGCATCTCGTGCGGGCCATGGTAAACCTATAAAAGCGAAATCTTTTCGCTTACTTTCCAGAAACCAAATGCCGAGTGGAAGGCGCCAGACGAGCTAAAACCCAAATCATCTCGTTTGGAAAAAGTAAAAGTGACGACAATGTTGATTTGCTTTTATGATTCCAAAAAGAGTTCGTTCCACTCTTCGTTCCACGTTCGTTTGGTGTGTCGTATTCGGCCAGAATATCACGCAGAAGGAAGTAGTCGTTTGTTGCATGATAACGCACCATCTCATCGATCGAAACTTGTGATTTTTGGCTAAAAATCGCATTCTAATTGTCAATGATTTGGCACCGTGCGACTTTAACCTTTTCAGAAGAATGCATTTGCCGATGAAAGGAAAGCGTTTTGTGGACGTCGATGCCATCCGAAAGGCTTGTACCGACTTCCTGAACGACAGCCCGGCCGACGATCTAAAACACTCATTCGACTTGCTTTTCGACTTTTTAGACAATCGGAAAAGGACTATTTTGAATCAAATAAATCGGTTTTGCCAAAAAAAAACTCTTTGTTGTTCCTATTTTTAAAAAGTCCTGTTTACTTAGAAACGCGTCTTGTACATACTCGTATATCGTGGTTTTAATTTTCGTATAAATTAACTTGGTACTACTTTCGTATCCAAAAGTTACTGTCCTTTTTCGTTTGCCTGTGACATAAGCGACAAAATCAATCTTATCGAAAATTGGTTGACTTCTCATCACGCAGTGGCCATAAGGTGGTCTAAGCCATAGGCGAATTAATGATGGATCATCTTAACGTTCATTTTTTTTTTTACCGATTTTTGCGCTTCTCATAAAAATTCGAAGTCTCATAAAACGCAGAAACTACTAGTGATCATGGGTTCGATTATAATACCTTCTCATTCCTACAGTTTTAGCAAAACTAGATATAAAATTCTTCGTTAAGATGGGTATCTATCCTCTTATGCCATAGAACTTTCAATACATTAAACCCCGCAGCAAACCAGAACCCTACACTGAATCTAAAAAAAATCCGATACCATCGACCTCACGAGCAGTTAAATGTCCTCGGCGACGATCAGATGCTTGTAAATATTTATATACAACCCAGCAAAGATCGTGCAACGTAGAAGGTGAAGAGCCCCTATGTTCTGCCGAAGAAGGCTTCAAAAATGTCAAACTTCATGTAGGTATGCAGGTCTCTTAACATGTTAGGCTTGATTGCATCCCAAAGCACTTATACTCTTCACTCATTTGGCCAAAAACAACCACAGAGTGATCCGTGTTTGAAATGAAAACACAACCAAAACAAACCATTAATCACAGAGGTCATTAGCGATATTTTTTTTCCCTCTAGTCTTGAAACTAGTTGTGGTGCCCCGCATACATCTACTCGGCATGTACAAGCTTCCAATTTCGAAAAGACAAGTCTCCAGAAAGACACTCGAAAGTCGACAACTTGTTTTGGCCAATTTCAACGGGAATGTGTGTCGCGGCGCGATACTGCTAAATCTGAAAAGGAAAACTCAAAACGACATTTTTTTTTTCCTGTCACCGTCCCATAAGTTTATGGTTATTGAGTTCTCGGTTAGTGCTGCTGTATCTGCCATCATCGACATCGTCATCGTCATCGTCATCGTCGTAGTCATATAAACATTTGTAAATGTAGTTGTAGACTTGTGGTTGATGTCGTTGACGATTGATTTTGACCTCAAAACTATGAGAATTGAGAAAATATTCAAATCGTTTATCGATGTATATTTGTTTTGTTTAGAACGGATCACATCGAGTAGATAAGCGTGACATGGTGGTAGCTCCGACCGTAACAATGCGGGGTTTTTGAATTATTTATTGTACAATAGTATCCATAGTCAGAATGCTGGATACACAGTCACCGAAAAGTGATTCTTTGGATGAGCAACTTATCTATGAGCTCTGCAGATACATCTGGTTTTATTATTTTTATAAAACAAGTTTCCATTGGCCTTAAAAGTCATAAACTGTTATGCTAGAGAGAAGTTCATAACTTTAATCAAACTGGGTCTGGTAGAAATATTCAACGAGGCGCACTGAGTTAATGGCCTCATTGCCAAGTTTAAATCGAATGACAGGAATTTTAGTTTTGACGGTAACTTTTAGTTTTGACTCTGACCTTGAATGGAGTTCGATAATTTTATGCAGGATTTTCTTTTTTTATTGGCAACAATTCGATCGATAAGTAATTTGTGCGAAATGGATTCATAAAACTTTTACTGATGTTTCGTACACTATGGTGGTTCTATATATTTTACTGGCTTTGGAAAGAGCAGAGGCCTAAGGTGGGCATGGACACGATGTCATGCCGTTACTTTCTGTAAGCTACTTGTATGCAGTAACTTATAAATGGGGGAGGAATTCGAGTAGATGCCAAATGTAAGAGAAAGTTTGTGTACGGAAAATTGCTCAAGAAATGGATTGGGTTAATGAATTTTATGATGTCACCGACTCCTATTAGTCTGAGATTTGTTACATTTGATATTGAAGATAATCACAAGAGTTAGTCAAGTCATGACACTACTGGATTATGTGCAGGTTTGGATACAAGTAAGATTTAAATGTTGGGTAGGGTGGTTAAGTGTGTGTTACAGGAAGAAAGGTGATTACCTCTTTTAAATTGTATCCTGTACTAAGTAAACCGAAAATTGTAACAAAAGATCAAGTCATGTTGACTTGTCAGGTCTTAGTTAAATATGCAAAGTCTCTTGTCTCTTGTGTGGGTCATACCGTCATAATCATACACTTGAACATACTTAAGTTTAGGCCATCAACTTCAAAAAGGACAAAAAATATAATTTTGTTCAAATGATTGAGCATGAAAGCGGTCTCCCTTTCGAAAGCAAATGGCTCTTTGAAACTTATTTAGGATAACCCTAGCTAATTGTCACTCTATCACGAAGGGAAAAAGCATTTGACCGTGTCCATTTCGACTGACTTCACTATTATGAGCTTAGAATGGGCTGAGAATGACAAGTATGCGGTGAAGGGCTCGATTGATTGCTATATCACGATAAGTTGGGCACTGTTTTCAAGAGATTCAAATTTTACCAATTGATCAGGTTTACAGGTACTGATGAATGCAGATGCCTACGAATCTGACAAAATGTCTTAAAAAACATCTGGTACAAACAAAAGGATAGTTTTCAAATTGTATAAAAGTGTAAGCAACTACTGCAAAAATTCATCTGAAAGTGTCTATGGTATCAACGGCAACCACATCAATGGCTTGTACCCGTAGCGTGGTGCGTAAAATGGACGTTCACGAGGGGAATACTTCACAGTGTAGTCATTCTCATAAAAAAGTCACCAGAAGCTCAGAAGAACGACGCAGTTTCCTCAAAAGTCCTCTGAAACCTTTCTTAGCATGTTGGTGACTTTCAAATATTCCAACTCCCAAAGAAAGTAATCTGAAGGTGTGAGATCACCGGATCATGGTGGCCAGTTCGCCGGTTCATTACATGAAATTATGCGCTCAGCTAATGTTTCCCCCAATAAATTAATGGTGTCGCGCGCCGTGTTTCATGTTGCGCCATCTTATTGAAACCAAGGCTCTGTCACGTCAATGCCATTCAACTGAGGAATGAAAAATTCAGAAATCATGTTTCTATAGCGCTCTCCATTTACGGTAACATTCTGGCCGGCATCGTCCTTAAAGAAATATGGGCCGATGATTCCACCAGCCGATAAAGTACACCAAACAGTGAGTTTTAATGTTTGATAGGCCGTCTCGACAAATGCTTCTGGGGTTTCTCCACTCCAAATTCGGCAAATTTGCTTGTCTACATATTTAACCGAAAATGGGTCTCATCGGAGAACAAAATTTTGCGTAGAAAATGAGGATCAAGCTGAATCATGTGTTCGTCCCATTTACCGAACTTACGACACGTATAATGGTGAAGCAGTTTCAACTCTTGCGCAAGCTGGATCTTATAAGCTTTTAAGCCAAGATCTTTCCGTAAAGTCTTCCACAAAGTGGATGGGCATAGCTCCAATTACTGTGGGCGATGGCGAATCGACTCATTCGGATTCTCCTCAACACTGCGCTCCACAATGGCAATAACTTCTGCTGTTCGCACTGTTTGTCGTGTTTGGGGATGTGTATTATCC
This sequence comes from Volucella zonaria, assembly GCA_963966105.1. Classification (NCBI taxonomy): domain Eukaryota; kingdom Metazoa; phylum Arthropoda; class Insecta; order Diptera; family Syrphidae; genus Volucella; species Volucella zonaria. The sequence goes on along the minus strand of OZ014534.1, from coordinate 122,870,415 downwards.
GCACTAAAGTGTATTTACGTGGTGCGAAAACGATTCATCTTGTTCCGAATAACTTGCTCAAATGAACGATTATGTCGACCGTAAAACGGACGTAGCGCACGATAAGTTTGGCGAACCGAACAATGGTTTTCAAAATAAGTTTGCACAATTTGCACACGTTGTTCGGGCGTTAATCTATTCATCGTAAAATGGTAAAATGTACTAACCACAAATCATCTTTCAACTGTCAAATTGACAATGTGTAGAAACAGTATTACCAGTTTAAAAACCAAACCTCGAAAAAAACACCTAGTCATAACATATCTAGTTTAGAGAAGGTTACTTTTCGTGATAACACGCAGAAGTTAGTATCTTTTTAGACGAAGCCGATAATGACACTCTTCATTACAAGTTAAGACTACTCAGGTTTCATTATTTCGTAGCGATAGGAATCTCAGCTTTATCCTTTTTTATAAAGGGGATAAACTTCAGTTTGAAGGAGAATCACTGAAAGCCCATTACTAGTTCAGCAATCGTCGATCTATCTATGCCATGAGGTGTTAATATACCGCCTTGGGAGAAGTTCCATTTTGTCTGGCTTAGTGATCTGCAAGGCTTTTTTTAACTGGGCTTGTCAATTCGAATCATTCATTGGCGTACGTAGCCCAATAATCACACCTGGGATTAAAACTCAGACAATATCAAACCAATTGTTGTTCCCGAAGACTTAAATTGGTGGCTTTTATCATTCTGTTAGCGGTCGAACTACATGGTGAAAAAAAATGTAAGGTCTTGGACTGAATGACTCAAAATCAAACCTGTACTCCTACTTATTGCCTTTAGGTCACGATCTTTAAAAATAACGCAGCTATCTCTAACCCTCTCGTACTAATCGGTCACTTCTTTCAACGAACCAAATGCATTGAATCGCCACTCTGAGCAGAAGTTACAAATATTAGAAATACCATTCTCTCGTTATCCCTTTTTCAAACCTAGAAATCATCAGAGAAATTTGTAGTGTATCCGTTATTTATCACGTCCGTATCACAAGCTAACCTTAATCCAGGCGTTTAGTGAAAACCTTTCCATTATGCGCATAGCAACACATTTTGAATATTAAAATTTTCCAGGACTATTTCAATGGTTGTACAAGGTGGTGCAAAAGTTGCCATCCGATATTCTTTAGCTGTCATTTTTTTTGTGTTAAATTTTCTTCCACTGAGTCGAGAAAATGATATCGGCTAAGTGGCCGCCGCCAGAATTGATGACCATTCGGGCCCACTCTTGCCAGAACTTCCGGCGACAGGTCCTCGCATTCTTGACGGCTTCAAGAGTCTGAGGCTTGTTGACATAGATTCGTGACTTCACAAGACCCTATAAAAAGAAGGCCAGGGCAAATTGTGAAAACGAGAGATTGGACGACCTAGAAATGCAACCCTCAGAATTTCGGTTGTGGCTCGTGCAGTATACGCTGTTGCTCCATATATTCTCCAGTCCCAGTTCGTCCAATTGAAGAAGGAAAAAAGTCGTTTAGCATGGCTCTGTAGCGCTCTCCGTCCACAAAAGTCGTTTGGCCCACTGCGTTTTCGAAAAAGTAACGCCCTATGACGTCTCCAGCGTAAACAGAACACCATGCAGTAACTTTGGGCGGGTCTAATGGCTCTTCGTGGGCTAAAAGCGGATTTTTGGTGTCCCGATAATTTTGCTTATTCACATATCCACAGAGATGGAAATAGGCCTCGTCTCGTCGCTCATGATGATTTTCGATGAGATTCAGGATGGCTTCTTTAAGAGTATAGCGATTCATGTGATTTTCCAGGAATCAAACTTTTGCACTTGTTGATGTTTTTTTCTGTCATCATACAAGGTGGCGCAAAATTAATCACCCTATCGGAAGATGGTATAATTTTTGCAAATAGCGTCGTACGTCAATCATATTTGACATTTGTGAACTAGACAGCTGTGGTATACAAACAGACAAGCAATGGAAGCCTATACTTCGCAAATGCGTGGAATAATTATGTCGATGTTTCTGACCAATAATCGGTCGGTGGCGTTAGCACAGCGTGAATTTCGACGTCGATTTACTAATCGTGTCGCGCCAACTGAGCAAATATTCCGGCGCTTGCCTGTGGAACCACAGGAGACCATACAGGGCGTGGCCGCCACCGGACTGGTCGTTCGGCCGAGAATATCGCGGCTGTGGCTGCCGATGTTACTGAGAACGAAGAAACATCAACCAGACGGCGGGCCACGCAATTGGTCATCACCAGACGGACCCTACAGCGAATTTTAGTGAAAGCCTTACACTACACATGTTCCCGTACAAAGTGCAAACAGTGCATCAGTTAATGCCTCCTGATCGTCAGTCGCGTGTGAATTACTGTAAAGCCATCCTCAATCTCAACATCGAAGAGTACGATTTTGTGTCGAAAATCCTCATGAGCGAAGAGGCGCATTTCCACTTAAACGGTTACGTCAATAAGCAAGATCTTCGTTTCTGGGGCACTGAAAATCCGCGTGTGATGCACGAAGAGTCATTACATCCACTCAAAGCGACTGTGTGGTACGGCGGGAGGAGTGATTGGGCCGTATTTTTTTGAGGACATCATGGGCAATACGGTCACTGTTATTGGCGAACGCTACAGGGCCATGATAAATGACTTCTTACTGCCAGAATTGGATGAGCGGGGCTTGGTCTTGGATAAATAATTTTGCGCCACCTTGTATAAATCTTAAGAATTCATTAAATGATAAACTTTCTGGCTATTCATAACGATTGCGATGAACTGCAAGAGTACATTTTATCTCCTAAACTCTTTCTTGAATTCATGAATAACATCTTTCTCATACCTGCAATATCCTTTGGAATCACTTCCTATAGCTTGAGCCGTGGTTTGAAAATTACGATGATAAAAACCCAAACCAATCGGTTGAATTAAAATAATGTTCCTGCATCACTTCAATAAAATCGAAAAACAATTCTACTTGTGTATTCGCTAACAAAAATAACTGCCCAATCTGAAAGAGCCGAAATATTTTCACCGTCGCTGTATCTTTAAGCGCAGCTTATATATTTTGAAAACAATGAAAACACCTGCGTAAGTCTATACATACATATACATGTATATCGGTCTACTTTTAAATCGTTAATTCGATGTCCACACCGCTATGCTAAACTAAATGCACTCGGTCGAATACGCGATATTTTTTATTCGGCCACTTACGTGCATTAACAAGCGGAATGAGTTTGTCGCACAGAATTTAATTAGAGCAACTTTCCGACATTTTTATTGGATGCACATAATGAGCAATACAGGCAATTTATTTTGCGGTGTATTAATAGCCACAACTACCAAATGGCGTCTGACTGTCATGGTCCAAGCATCCAATAGTTCACCCGTCAAACCGTTCAGCCCTCACTTTCGAAACGCTTTTACGCCGGCATGCCACATTTCAAATGAAAACACAACCAACAGAGGCAAAGAGCATCGAGCATCGAGCAACGAGCAATGAGTATCAATGTATCGACTGCCAGGTGCCTTGTGTCCGGTACCGGCTGTTCCGCTGATGGTTTTGCATCCACAGAACCACCTCAAACGCATAAAAGGGATTCTAACGAATGTCGAGGTGTGTCAAAGGGCCAGGATTACGGTGAAATTCCATTTAAATGTTAAATTGGCTACCCATACAACCGATGCGTATCTTTTATCGAAACACCCACCCCCTATGACCCCGAATAGGGTGTTCAATACCAAGCAAGAGGAGATCTCTTCTTTTTGTTTTTTTATTTTTATTTTTTTTTTTTTATTCTTTTAAAGATACTCGTATAGTCATCGATTTTATTTCTAGCAAACACGCACACAGATAAGCAAATTCCGAGTAAATATAAAAGGATTTTTCTCCTTTCATGGATCGGATGAAGGAGGGTCGGCTCGGGTCGGGACAGGAGTTATTTATTTTATTTTTGTTGTTGAGAGAAAAGGAAAAGAAAAAAAAAATGTTAAACAGGACACAGGTGAATGAATTTGTGTCGTGAAGTAAGGAAATTTGGTTTTGCTTCTCCATTTCAGAGGGGAGCTGAAGATTGTCTTTGGCTTTGAAGGTAACCCTACTATCCCGAATGTCGAAAGGATCTAATCAAGTGGAATCAGTGTATGTGCGAATATGTGTACTTGTATCTCCTGAAAAGGGGAATATTTATTTTTAATGTTATGATGCAAAGGATGTGCTCAGATCCACAGATATTCAAGTATCCCATTATCCTAATGCTGTCATGGTTGCAGTAAAATTGTAATGCGAAAGTTTTAATGTCGCGCAAAATAATTTGTACCTACGTAATGGCATTCAAATTTGTTGGGGTTGTTACTTGTTACGGCTCAAAAAGGATTTCAGCTTTTTGAGATCGAATTATTGAGAGATATAGTATGTGTATGTATATTTTCGATACTGATGGAGGAAGCTGATATGACATTAATCGGAGGGCGTGGGCCATTCTTTTATGCTAAATCCTTTGAAGGGATTTTTATTTGTGACAATGATATTACAAAAGAATACGTTTACATTGGTGACAGTAAAATTTGATTGGAGGTACTGATATGTGCCGTAGGATTAGAGTTACGGGTTTTCCAATTTCCATTCGATTAAAGGTTTAGAGTTCATTAAGTTGGTGAAGCTGCTCAGCGGTCCGTAGACAAATTTTTAAAATATAACTAAGATACGGGTAGTATTGATGGCATGGCTTAATGGATAAGTTCGTAGATTACTATGTCGGAGGCTTCCCGGGCTATTCACCGAAAAACAGAAAAATAATTTAAGACGCCCTACGGTCTTAACAGAAGATGGACAATGCTCCGAAAGTATGTGTTTCTAAGTTACCTATGAAAAAGTCTTTTATTCTCTTTCTATTCATACCCAAAATGAGAAAAGACGATCAAAACAGTGAGGGGAAAGCTTAAACATTGATCCACATCGAACTGTTTCGTCGTTGCTTTAAATTTTTATAGGGGGTTTCCCATTAAAACCTGTAGAGTGATTCATTCTTTCCAACAAACTTGTTGTACATATACAGTCTTGTGCAAATTAATTTGAATATATTATGTTTTTCTTGAGTTCAATGGTAAATAAGTTAATTTGTTGTCACAACGATCTCACATATTCTTAAACTAGACTACATTAGCCCTGAAAAAAAAATATAGTTTGCCCAGTTTCCCAAAAAATGTTTGAATATAAATTTTTGGAAATGCTAAGGAGGCTTTGCAATTTGTGTAAACAAGAATTAAATTGCTGTCAGGTTTGTTGCTTTACTGTTTAGAATGGATATCTCCGTAGTAAAGTAACTACTTTCTTTGAGCATACATCTAAAACTCAGAGACAGATGGCGGAAGAGTGTGAAATGTCGTTAGGGTCAGTTAACGACATCATTAAGCACCATGAAGAAACCGGGTCGATTTTACCGCAACGAGCAGGGAAATGTGGACGAAAACGGAAACCCACCAAGAAAGAAGACGCTATTCTTATAAGAAACAGTCGAATTAATCCAAGTAAAAGCAGTAACGACTTACAAAAAGATCATGCGAGTGCAGGAACAGTCGTGGATTCCTCAACAGTGCGGCGACGTCTTCTGGAGGTTGGACGAAAAGCACGGAAACCTCTGAAGAAACTACCCCTGACTGTTGCTATGAAAAAAAGAGAATGACTTGGGCTCGAAAATATAAAGAATGGACAGTGAATGAATGGAAAATGGTGTTTTTTTCGGGCCAGAGTCATTTTTTCGTGCAGGGTACGAAACATCAATATATCCGAAGATCTGATGGTGAACCACTTTCAATAGCCCATATCCAACAGACAATGAAACACCCTGTAAAGCAAATGTTTTGTAGTTGTTTCTCTTGTTTTGGGTTAGTTAGTTCCAATAACAGGGATGATGAACAGTGACAAATACCACCTTGATCAAAATGTTCCCGCACCACACCACCGTGTGGCACTCGCATTATTCCGATTTGAATTCTGTTTGTTTTGTTAAGTTGGTAAATCTGTTGTTGACATTCCCTCTAAATCTTAGCGTCATAGCTTGACATTTACAAAAGTTACGTACCCAAGAGATTTTTTACAATTTTAGACATGGATTTAAATTTGCAACAACGAACTTGTATTAAATTTTGCGTAAAAAATGGATTTAATGGTGCGCGAACGTTGGAAATGTTGGAAAAGTGTTTCGGCAACGATTCTCTAAAGAAAACGGTCGTTTATCAGTGGCACGAGCGGTTTAAAAGTGGTACTGAGTCAATCGAAGATGATGAACACAGTGGCAGACCATCGACATCGAAAACCGACGAAAACATTGATGAAGTAAAAGAAATGTTGGTCAATAACCGTAGATTAACCACCAGAGAGATAGCGGAGGACTTGAACATTGCCTATGGATCTGTCCAAGACATTTTGGGTTTCCGTCGTTTAGCAGCAAAATTGGTGCCAAAAGACCTCGCTTTCATGTAAAAAAAAGAGACCGTGTTGACGTCGCAAAAGAGATGATTTGCGAGGCTGAATCCGATCCCACATTCATCAAAAGGATCATTACTGGAGACGAGGCGTGGGTTTATGAGTACGACACGCAATCCAGACATCAGGCAAGTGAATGGCGTTCACCAAATGAGCCGAAACCAAAAAAAACCAATTCTACAATTTTCTGCAAAAGGAAGCCTGCCCTTACGAAATGTATCACAATAAATGTCATCCTACCGCATCATTGTGCTGAAAAAAATCTTTATGTCTACGCTAACTCTACCTAAATCTATGTAAGCCGACCACAGCTAAAAAACTAGTCTAACCGACTTTGCTTCCTAGTGAAGCTATCTTGTACTAGCGGAACTCGACAAAAAATCTTGCTCTCGTCCAACAAGCCACCAAAATGTTTGGTGCTGTCGAGCTACATCCCTCATGTCGTGACTCCCTATCGCCCTACTGATTTCTTACTTCTAAGTGATTCGAAGATCGGTTGGAGCTCTTTCTTCGAAATGAAGAGGGGTAGTACCCTATTGTCGGCGATGACATATTCTGATCACTGAACTGGGTGAAACCCGAGCTGTCGAGTCGCTAGTTCACTATTTCATTTCGAAGGTAGGAATTGTGCTCAAGGACTCGATTTTCCAGGTAATGGTTCGGGCCAATGATGTCATTCGTCTTGTACACTTCCTGGAAAGTCGCTCCTGTCTGTCTGCACAAGGTTTTTAGTCTTGACAGCAGTCTACTGCTGTACTGCACGTCAATGTTGCATTGCGGAATCAGTCCTCGTTATCAGCGTGTTGGTACAGAGGTATCGTTTTGTCCATTGTTCGTTTGATTGTTGCGTCCATTAGTCTTAGGTACCTGTCAATCTGCTCTTTTGATAGATTTCTGTTGGACGGGGGATAGATCGAATTCGAGGAGAGTGCTCTTGTCAGTAATCTTGAGAATTGTGTCCAACGCACCCTACTATCGGTGCTGAGACCGCAATGGTCACTGTTATACACGAAAGGCACGTCAGTTGTATTCGTGAGTCAAATAACAGGAGATCCAAATAGGACCCGTGTCTGGGAAACGACGGACCATCCGTCATCTTAAGGTCGAATCGATACATTATACGAGGTGTGTTAAGAAAATAACGGAAATTTTAGGTTTTTGAAGCAAATATTCATTCGTCTACATTAATGTTATCGCCTCAAAATAGTCCCCATTAGATATTATGCACTTGTCTCAGCCCTTCTTCTAATCCTCGAAACACTTCTCAAACTCGATCATTGGGATAGCCTTTAGCTCTTTCAGCGATGCGCTTTTAATGTCATCTATGCTTGTAAAACGACGCCTTTTTAAGGTTATCTTTACTTTTGGAATTAGAAAAAAGTCACACCCATGTTTCGTCACTTGCAACACGTTTCAGTAATTCTGCATCGTCGTTGACATCATTTAGTGACTCCTGAGCAACTTCCATTCGCCGCTCTTTTTATTCAAATTGCAACAATTTTGGAACAAATATTGCTGCCACGTGTTTCATACCCAAAACATTTGAAAAAGTTTCATGGCATGAGCCAATCGATATGCCAACATCATCAGCGAATCACTCTGATTGTGATTCGGCGATCGTTCATAACCATTTCTTTCACTTTTTCCATGTTTTCATCGGCTGTTGATGCGTTGGCTGTTGGGGCGTTCGTCATCTTCAACGTCTTCACGGGCATCTTGGAAGCGCTTATACCACTCGTAAACCCTTGTTTTGCTCATAGCAGACTCACCATAGGCCTTTGTTGCTGAAAATTTTATCGTACTTCAGGTGCATGTATACCAACATAAAAAAAAAATTTGATAATCGGACAATCCAAACCCGCGAAATTTAAAAATTCCCGTTATTTTCTGAACACACCTTGTACTGTGCTGACCCCACCAATTGAATAGTAGTTTCCCTCTAGTATTTGGTGTATTGTTTCCCCAATCTCTATTTTTGGCGTTGAAATCCCCGCCGATAATAAAGTAATTCTCCAGTTCCGGTCTTAGGAATCGAAAAAGTATCTCGATCTCTGAGATGAATAAGGTTGATTGAGTAGACTTAGGTGCATAAATAGACACCATGTATAACCGCTTTCCACTACGGAGAGGGATATACACAATGGATGCTTGCAGCACCTGGAACTTACGTACTACACGACTGTATACTCTTTTAAAACGTATTGCTTTACTTACAAAGATCGCAACGCCTCCTCCCTTAATGGAGTTGGGTCGGTTTCTCCGTACTATTTTGTGTCTTTTGGTAAACTTAGTTTCACTAACCAAGGGCTTGGTGTTTCAGCAACTTAAATAATGCGGCTCTTCGTTCGAACCTAATCAGTGAATTAACATTCACTGCAAGGACCTTCAGGCTTTTCTCCGCGGCGCGTAGCCTGATCCTTTATTTAACGCTGAGGCTGAGCCATTTGCCCCTGAATAGAGAGCAAGATAGCCAGCATGTCAGGTACAGATTCCGGTGCTCTAGGTGCTGGGGCCTGGGAAACAACCTTCGCTTGTTGTGCGGTATTTCCCCTACTTGCCGCCATTTGGACGTAGGTAACATGGTGAGTAATGGCTGGTGTTTGTAAATGCATGGGTGGACGTTTAACTTTCACTTTCTGTTGCCGAGCCAGATTTAGTCTTTTGATGTATTGGAATTTGGGGCAACGCCGATAATTTGCGGTTTGTCCCTTGTTCCTGCATAAAGCAGAAGCGAGTTGTCTTTTTCGTGACGCTCCGTCCTTACCTAGAGCGCATTCCTCTAACTTGTTTTTCTTTCCGCACTTCACGCATCGAGGCTGCATTTCGCAAATCGACGCGGCGTGCCGAACCTTTGGCGGCGAACACATTGTAAAATGTTTTCACTCCTTTTTAATTTATCCCAGTGTACAACCTGGTAGTCTAGGACTTTTATACTCCTTAGACCATCCAGTTTTCTGTTGGGACTTAGCTGGTCGAATGACTTAACCCCTACGAATTTGAGCCCTTCGCACTCCTTCTCTTTCAGCAGTACAAGGAGCTCCTCCGGGTCAGTCGACAGTTCTAACCCCCTCAGCAGCATTGTTTGCAGCTTCTCTCCCTTCGGGGTGTAAGAGAAGAACTGCGTCGTCATATCCCTCGGTAGCGCTCTACTGTATTACAGTGGATCGCGTGCCTGTATAAGCTAAGTCTTTTGATATAAAAATATTGTCTATGGCCGACTTACATAATTCTATTGTTTCCTTCCATTCCATCTTAAATGTGTTGATTGGAGGTACTCCTAGCTTAGTTGATTTCTGCTGTTGTTGTAGCTGTTGTGTATGCTTCTGCTGTTGTTGCTGCTGCTGTTGTTGCTGCTTATGTTGCTGTGGTTTTTGTTGTTGCTGCTGCTTTTGCTGTGATGTGTTTTTTTTTGTGATTGTGCTTGCTTCTTTTTCAACTCTTGTGTCAGTTTTACTACATACTCGTATATTTTGTTGCTATACCGAACTTTTTCGTGTGTTTTGTTGCTGTATAGACTCGCTCATTTCTGACTGCTGCAGAGAGTCCTGGAGTTGCTGCTCCTAGTGTCTCCTCGCAACTTGCTTGGCTTTAATAGCCAGTACCTTTAGTCGCAGCTCTTTGATTCTGCTATTTATTTCTTACATCTCTTCCTCTTCGTCATCTGACTCCGAGGCCGGTAACAATACGAAAGTGTTAACCGATGTGGGAACCGATGCTCTCAGTGTGGCGAGGTCGTTGACTTTCTGCCTATATATAGCTATCTCTTGAAAAATTTAATTTCTCCCAACTTCAAAAGCGCCCAAAAAAAAACTCCGTTCCCCGGAAGCATTTCTGAGTTATCGTCTCGTGAGCAAACCATGTTATTTTGTGGTGCTCACTGCTTTTTGGCACCAGTTTAACAGCCTTGGTCTTTTACATCTCGCTTTTCCTTATATGGTCTGCGTAATGGACTTCATTTCGTGCTATGGTAAGAAGCAAATCTGCGCAGCACTGGATGTTTTGATGCAAAATTGTTCAGTAAAAGAACATATTGATGAGAGAACACTAATTCCTTCTTGATCATGCTATTCAAAGGTGATCGCAAATACAAAAAAGGAAAATCAAACGCTCAGTGTTAATGCCAGAGCTATTATAAATTATGAGAATCGTAGCTACCAGCAGATGCAATAATACGAGAATACTCAAAGATGGATAAGATTTTAATGAACAAATACCAACCGCAGCTTCAAAGAGATAAATATAACCAACGAACGCATGGTGTGAATTTTTCATGTATCCGTCGTTGATCTGATCTTAAAGGACATTTACGAGTAAATCCCGTCTGCGGCCATCACATATGCTCAGCAGAACTGCATCTTGTCACTAATTAATTTATCTTGTCGCAAAACTGTGTTGTGAAATCAGAAAGGATTTCCTTCTGTTCAAATATAAAAACGGTCCGATGTATGTAAGTATCTGCATGACATGGCATCAATTAAACAAAGAACAACAAGGGATAGCGAACATAAAATGGAAATGTCAGTCAATGTGGATGAAAAATTTACACCATCCGCGGCCGTATGTTGCATTAAGTCTATCTGGTTGACTTTTTCATTTGATGTATCTTTTTTTTTGATTTTTTTTTTGGTTTTTCGATTTTTATTTTTTTTCTACGAGACTTTGTATTGTTGCCAAATTGTGTTTTTAAATGTGATGCGCTTTCCTATTGCACTTCTGTTCTTAACAAAAATGCATTTTTCTCTATTTTTGGATGTTGAATCTACCTCTGTGATTTATTTATAAAAATTAGTTTTTTCTTCTTTGTTGTTGCCATGGTAGAGATAGAATTGACTGAGTACACGCGGTAGCCGAATACAAACACAATTTAGTTGGGTTTATGGGTATATCGGTTGCCGGAAATTGTTCTTATGGCTAAAAATACAAAAATTCAAATTCGAATCTGTACTCTTTGTCGTTTTAGTTGATTATGTAGCTTTGAAGATTTGAAGTTTTTTGTGTTTTATTTTGAAAAATCTCTAGAAAAATTAACCATGAAGAATGAACATGTAACGATGCGCGCTGCAGATACGTGGGCTGGTTTGTTTCTATTCGCTTAAATGGATTGAGTATCGCGGATATTAGCTGGGATGATGTAAAATTATCTTACTTTGGGTAAGACTTTTGTACAATTATAAATTACTTAAAATTTCTTAACAGTACAAGCAAGAAATATATGCTAGAGGACAGGCAAAAGTTGTTTCGACTGTCTCGGCGAGCCAAAATTATTTACATAGCTGTCTAGGCCTATCACAATTTTAATTAACAACTCTCGATTTTTATTTTTCTTTGTTTTCTTGAAATCGCCGTATATCTAAGTGATTGATGCTTTCTGGCGTGATCCCAGATATTTACCTTCAAGAAATATTATAGTTGTATGCGAGAAGATAAATTTTAATTATGTTTTCAGTGGATTTAAGTGGAATCTTTAGAGCTTCTAAGTTAAAATTTGCTTTCTCTGATTTATGGGTTATTTGCTTTACTAATTATATTTTTTTTTTCTTTACAGGTAAGTTACATAAATTGATTAGAAGATCTATTCAAGACTGCAATTTGACTGTAATATTGAAGAGTCAATGGATTACGGTGAGGGATTTTGTATGCCAAATATTTTTGTGTGGTATGCCAAAATTAAAATCAGAGCAATCCATCAAGTTTCAATTATCAAGATGAAGTTATCGAGTTCTTTCCTTTTTATGTGAATAATGTCCCGGTAAAATGGAATGTCCATAGAGTAGGCTTGTATAACAACTATGAAACGTTTCCATAGAAAGGAACAAAGTTTGATATATGTATGCAACTGTCTGAAGAATCCTAACACAGAGTGCGAAATAAATGGCTTTGATGACGTTTCCTGAAGTACTTTTGAGATCAGTGGTACAAACGTACGAGTACGAGGCTTGCTGAAAAGTTTCCGACCGAACAATGATACAAGACATTTTTTCTCAATTTTTTTTTTTTAATTTTTCTACATAGTCTCCTTGTAACTCTACACACTTCTCCCAGCGATGCTCCCATCTCTCTAACCCGTCCAAATAGTACTTGGCGTTTTTCTCTACAAAATAATTGTTCACGAAGGTGATTGACTCCTCATTTGACGAAAATCTCTGTCCTCCGAGCGCAGTTTTAGATGAGGGAACAAAAAGAAGTCGCTTGGGGCTAGATCTGGTGAATAAGGCGGATGATCAAGCAATTGAAACCGTAATTCATGGATTTTCGCCATGGCAACCGCTGAGGCGTGAGACGGTGCGTCGTCTTGGTGAAACAGGATTTTCTTTTTCTGCAAATGTGGCCGTTTTTCCGCAATTTCTGCCTTCAGCTTGGCAAGTAATGATGCGTAGTATGCTCCTGTAGTGGTTTTTCCTTTTTGAAGATAATCGATTAAGATAACTCTTTTATTATCCCAAAAAAACAGTCGCCATCACTTTCCCAGTCGAAAAAACAGTTTTTGCTTTTTTTGGAGCCGGCTCGCCCTTTGCAGTCCACTGTATTGACTGCATTTTTGTTGCGGGCGTATAATGGTGTATCCAAGTTTCATCTACAGTAATTAATCGGCGCCAAAACTCTGATTTATTGCGCCTAAACTGCATCAACAGATCGTTGGAAGTGTTCATTCGGACACGTTTTTGGTCTAACGTATGCAAACGCGGCACTCAACGCGCGGACAGGTTTATCATGCCTAAATCTTGATTTAATATGTAACAAACACGTTCTTTAGAAATTTTCATAACCTCTACTATCTCTCCCACTTTAGATCGGCGGTCGTCCAACACCATTTGGTGAACTTTAGCAATGTTATCGTCAGTGGTTGCAGTTTTTGGACGTCCCGAACGTTCATCATCTCCCAAGCTCTTACGGCCACGTTTAAATTCAGCTACCCAAATTGCACTGTGGTAAATGATGGTGCAGAGTCCCCCCATACACAGAGTCCAACTCATTTTTGATTTGCGTAGGCGTATTGCCTTTCAAAAACAAGAATTTAATAACAGCTCGATACTCAATTTTTTCCATTTTCACAAAAAACACTCACATCGACTCACTCAAACGACTGTCAACTGAAAACTGCGCGTCCAAAATAACTGAAACTTCGATAAGCAACTGTCAAATGATGCACAACTAGCATTCACTAGCTTTTATTGACGAGTGCCGCTATATTTACGTTACGTCGGAAACTTTTCAGACAACCCTCGTAGATGTACCCCCACTTAAATAATGTTTTCATCTACACCAAAGGTTTTCTTAGTTGCGTAGGATCATGTCTTGCGGAAGGTTGGTGATATAACTGCTGGTTCTTTTGCATATTAATAAAGGATAGTATTTTGCATTGGACGAAAAGCTGAACATCGTCCTTTATTACAAACTTTCACCACTTCGTACAAGTAGAGTTCGTAGTATCGCACGAAATAGTCCTTATAAAGAGTGTTTTTTTTAGAGGTATACAAATTAAATATGAAATAAAACACTTGAAGCTAATTGTTAACAGCTCTGATGAGATTTTGGCTCAAGAGCTGCATCTGTCAAAAGCCATGAGGTTTATATGACGTGAAATATACTCGTATAACTCGTATAATATTTCTTTTGTCTCTTGAATTTGTCCGACCAAGTCGCATTACATTGTAAACGTAAAATTAAATAAGTAAGCTAAAAGTAAGAACTGTAGTATTATAAACAGGATTTTGTAACGAACCATTAAGTGAAATAAAGAATTTTAAATATAATTTTCACTTGCTCAACCCGCTGTCAAAAATTTAGTCTGTTGTCGCACTTTCGCCAACATTTTTACAAAATCTTTTACGTCAAGATGTCTTTTCCATTTTCCTCCGCAGCCACCGTATCACCATCGGAACTTAATAATTGTCAGCTCTGCTCTGTTTCACATGTTCCCATAGTCCAATGTGACAAGTATAACTTGTGGTTCCATTACCAGTGTGCTCACGTCAACAGTTCTGTCGAAACCGAGGATTGGAGTTATAAAACTTGCTCCGATCAAGGGCGCTATCTGCGAAAGGACAACTACCCAGATGTCGCTCTTCAGCATCATCTAAACGTTCGAAGTATTCCAAAGCATCATCAATCAGACGCCGCCAACTTGAGTTACGGATGCTTGAAAAGAAACGCACTATGAGGAAAAACGCGACCAGGAGTACCTCAAAAGGAAACATCAAATACTGAGGTAATCGATTGAAGAGTCATCAGACAGTGATGGAAACAGCGAGACCGACTCACAAGTACAAGTGAAAAATTGGCTTAAGGATGGTCAACATCCAAAAAGAAAAGTACAGGGTCACAATTAAATGAAAACTATGCACATTCCAACGTACTGAACATTATGCCTCCATATCCAGGAACTGTCACAAGCGCAAATTTGTCACAACGACCTTTTAACACCTTCCATGAACAGCCGCAAAATAATATGAATTTGCAATTTCCATCCGATGAACATTCTCGAATACAGCAAGACCAATCTTCTCGACATGTGCGCAACTCTCCATTTGCACCAAATCAACAGAATCAAGGCTATGCACGTGCGATGACACCTTCTTCGCTGACAAGAAGCAATATCGCAGCACGACAATCTATTGCGAGAGAATTTGCCGAGCTTTGGTGGGAATCCGGCTTTTCATTTCAAACTTCAAGTGCTAAAAGGAGATGCCATGTAAGCTGTTCGAAGTATGCTCATACAACCTAGGTGCGTTCCCAAAATTATATCCACTCTTAAAATGCTTTTCGGGAGAGCTGAGCTTACAGTTTTTACTCTACTCGAAAAAATTCGCGCCACTACCCCACCCAAGACCGAAAAACTGAAAACAGTTGTGACTTACCATTGCCATTCAAAACATGTGTGCAACAATTCAGGCTAAAGAACCACAATCGCACTTAAGTAATCCTACGCTGATTCAAGAGCTCGTCGAAAAATTACCACCCTCTGTACGCACAAATTGGGCTATATATGATCAGACTTTAAGAGTTTGTACTTTATCGGAATTCAGCAACTGGCTCTATCGAATAGCAGAAGCCGCTAATGATGTGATTACTCCTAAGATCTCGCCGGTGGAAAATAAACAGGCTAGCCGTGGTGCCAAAGAGAAAGGTTTCCTTAATGCTCACAGCGAAGACTCTGCTCAAACCAATAACTTCAACAAGAGGGAATGTCTAAGACATTAGCTTTATTAGCTCTGTTACGTCAATGCCATTCAACTGAGGAACGAAAAAAGTCAGAAATCATGTTTCTATAGCGCTCTCCATTGACGGTACCATTCTGGCCGGCATTGTCCTTGAAGAAATATGGGCCCATGATTCCTCCAGCCCATAAAGCACACTAAATGGTTGTAAGGGTGTGAGTTTTCTCCACTCCAAATTCTGCAATTTTGCTTGTTTACACATCCATTTAACCAAAAATGGGCCTCATCGGAGAACAAAATTTTGCGTTAAAAATGAGGATCCAGCTGAATCATGTTTTCGGCCCATTCACCGAACCTACGACGCGTATAATGGCCATGCGGTTTCAATTCTTGCACAAGCTGGACCTTATAAGCTTTTAAGCCAAGATCTTTCCGTAAAGTCTTCCACAATGTGGATGGGCATAGCTCCAATTGCTATACGACTCATTCGGATTCTCCTCAACACTGCGCTCCACATTGGCAATAACTTCTGCTGTTTGCACTGTTTGTCGTCTTTGGGGATGCGTATTATCCACTAGAGTGTATGTACGTTGTTCGAAAACGATTCATCGTGTTCCGAATAACTTGCTCAGATGTACGATTATGTCGACCATAAAATGGACGTAGCGCACGATAATTTGGCGAACCGAACCATGGTTTTCAAAATAAGTTTGCACAATTTGCACACATTGTTCTCGCATTAATCTATTCATCGTAAAATGGAAAAACGTACTGAGCACAAATCAACTTTCAACTGTCAAATTGACAATCTGTAGAAACAGTGTTGCCAGTTTAAAAACCAAACTTTTACATACATCATAAATAGAGGTACAGTTTCAATTGATGCATTCCCCTCTTTCATAAAGATTCAGCTTAACAGTGCTAACTTGGAAGGTCGCATTTGATCTAATGAAGACGAAATGCAAATGAAGGATGCAATCGACGGATGGCTTTGCTCTGGAAGAAATAAGGCATGACTCCTGACGTGGTTTGTTTGTTTATTGCTTGCTAGACTTTTCGAAGGCTTTTGATAATGTGAATCATAAAATCCCGTGTTGGAAACTCAGAAATAATTTTGCTTTCAGCGAAAAGGCAGTTAAATTGGTGTACAATTTACTTTCCGGCCGATCGCAAAGGGTTGTTTCCAATGCATGTTCTTTAATTTTAAAAGAAATCAAGCAAGGAGTGCCTCAAGGCTAAATATTAGGACCGATACTTTTCAGCATATTCATAAACGACCTTCCATCAGTTTGTATATATACCTCGGTACACTTATATGCAGACGATGCCCAACTGTACTTAGCGAAACCCTTCAGCAACTTAAATGAACTAGTTTTCCTCATCAACGAGGACTTGAAGCATATTTACACTTGATCAGTAGCGAATGTGTTACTACTAACTAAATCAAAATCCCAAGTAATTCCAATCTAGTCTTGGCTACACAGTAAGCCGTACTTTGTCTGGGTATAATCACACTACATGGTCATCGATCGTATCTACGGATGTCGTCGCAAATTGCGGATCACTGTTTATTTCACACGACGGAAGCTAGTATTGACCTTAGTCTCACGCCTCATAATATATGCCGAGGTCGTCTACAGCAGCCTTAACTCGTTATCCCTTCGTCGATAGGAAGTTGCCTTTAACGATGCAGCGCGTTACCTTTACGGCATCCGCAGATGTGACCATATTTCTGTCTTCTGATTGGTTGCAAGACTGCATCAACACCAAGAACTATATATTTTTACATAAAATTATAAATACTAAAAGTCCATCTGATTTATATAACCAACTAAGTTTCACTTGTTCCTCAAGAACCATCAACCTAGTTCCTTGCCGTTATAATTACCATAACTCTTTGCGTTTATTTTTCATCCATACTGTTCGACTTTGGAACTCTTTAATTTCATAATTTTAAATGTGCAATCCTTCAACATTTTTCAAACCTACCTACCCGACATATCTGAATTTTCACTATATACACCCTGAATGATTCGAACTGCAACCAACTGCTATAATTTCCAAACCGTTCATGACAGTGAGCTCAAATTTTGACACATGACAGATAATTGTATTATTTACAAGTCTTTTAAATTGTGTTGAAACATTTTTATCTCCGATGGAATTCAAACGTGATAGTGTGATTGCTTTATATTTGGCTGGAAAACCACAAGTAGCTATCCTGAGAGCCCTCCAGCACCTCAACGTGAATAAATCGTTTGTGTCTCGAGCTCGTTACCGTGATATTGGCAGCGTTGCAAAACGCCATCGAGGTGGTCATAAAAAAACAGCAACATCGGCAGAAATGGTTCGGAAAATGAAGGCTCGAATTGAGCGAAATCCGTGTCGAAGTGGAAGAAAAATGGCTCGTGAGCTCAACATATGGTTGGAACGGATGCAACACATACTGAAAAATGAGCTTGGGCTCAAGCTATTGAAGTTCCAGAAAGCACACGATCTTACACCGCAACAGAAAAAAGGCAGTGTCGAAGCCTTGGGCAAACAATCATTTCGGTCGAAGACCGTGGACATTTCAACAAGACTCGGCACCGTTTCACAAAGTGCGCGTCAACCAAGATTGGTTAAAAAACAATGTTCCACACTTCATTTCTTCGACACAATGTATTGCAAATTGTCCGGATGCAAATCCGTTGGATTTCTCTGTCTGGGATATTTTGAAGGCGAAGGTTGGCACTAAAAAAAGCACTTCGCCGGGAATGGGCCAAAATACCGCAGAGCCACTTGCGTGCAGCGTGCGATGCTTTCTTCGGCAGTCTCAAGGCCATTATTCGCGCCAAAGGTGGACATATTGAAAACTACTGATACAATTTGAAAATTGATGTATTATCCAACATTTTTTGCTTTGGCACAATAAAATTTATCAAAAAGTAAAAAAAATTATAGCATTTTAAGAAGTTGGAGTTCGAGTCATTCACCTTGTATATTAAGTGAAATAAATGAAATGAAACACCCTTAGCATACACACATGCAAGTATTTGAAGTTTGCCGAGCCCAATCCGTGTAGACTTTTGTATAGTTTTATGCCAGTGAAGGTCTAGCGATGGCTGTGTACATGCACAGTGTCATTTTCGGGTTAAGGCCCCGGTTTTTATCCAGTAAACTTCTGCTGGTCCATAGTAAGATGCTGGCTATTTTTATGTGTGCTTTTGATCTAGGCTAACACCTAGGAATTTCACTTCACTTGAAAACTTTATGGTTTCACTCGAAGTTTGTCAAATTTTCTTCTCATGGTGAAGGCAACTATGGTGCTCTTTTCCGTGTTGATATTTAGGCCAACCTTCTTGCAGTTAGCAACAAGTTACCTTTAATCTGAAGTGCTTCACTTTCATCATTTTCGAAAAACTACGGCATCATGACCAAATCCATAACCCAGTTGCTTAGGATTGCACTTGCGGCTTTTATACATAGTTATTGAGGTGCAAGTATGCTTTATCACTGAAGAAGATTTTCTTGGTACAATTGGTTAAGTCCTCGCTCAAGGATCCAATCCGATAATGTTTTGCATTTTTCGTGCTTCACTTTTCAAAAATGTTAACAATATACGAATACTATTTGACTGAAATAGTTTAGTTCAAAAAATACCACACTACAAAACTCGTGTGTTACAGTGTGATAACCCTTATGGGTAAGAGAAGAATGATTTTTGTGTTGCCTGACCCCTTGACAACAGCAGGATTTCTAATGATTTTGTCTTTATTTATTTTCTCTTCATAATTGTTCATTTTTACAAATAAATTCTAGTACAATAACTATAAGAGAAATAATAGTGAAATAAGCATTTAATAAAATAATAAAAAGAAAATTGAGATAATGCCACTTCAAAACTTTATCAAATTGTATTTAAAATAATAGAAAAAAGTGGTTGTTGTGACCCTGATAATAAACCTTACATATTAAAAGCAAGAATTAAGACATTTTAAACAAGTTGGCAATAAAAGATGATGATAATTGAAGCAATACACCAGAATATCAAAGCAGAACATCAAACAAGGATTCAATACTTTTGAGATCAAAGCAGAAAAGCCAATTTTTTTTACATATTTCACAAACGCAGGATAATGTGAAATTGTTTTGATAGAATGAGGAAGTTTGTTGAATACTCGACTTGAAACAATACTATAAAAGCTACGAAACGCGGTTGAGTGAAAAGCGAGTATACCATATGTACCTGATTTAAAGAATTGCCAAGTAAATTGTGATTGAAGACTTGTCTGAAATTAAGATTTCCTGACCTCTTAAAGAGAGTTCTTATAGTCCGTACCAACTGAGTTTGCAATTCTACTACGCAGGTCGCTTCAAGTTTCTTTTATCATCTCTTAAATTGGCTAATAACATATGACCTAAGAAACACGAAAATAGGTGCAGCCATAAACAAAAAGGATCTACATCCCAACATTGCTTTCAAAATCGCAGTTGCGATCTGACTGAGAGCGGTTTTTTTTTTATTTTCCTTCTATTAAACTGAAGTTCAGAGCACACTGATGGGATGGCCATTTTCTACCTGAGGTATAATCATTGTGTATATTCAGTTTTCCAAAAAATTATTAAACCCCTGGTGGGAGAGGAAATGTAGATCCTTATTGCCATTTTACTTCGAGAAAATTATATTCTGATAAAATATATTGTAGAAAAAAAGTTCTGTTTATCTGTTGGTACTGTTGGGATTTGCGTATGATAACTATTGGATAAATGAAGCAAAAGATCTCGCATGAATTGATTGTTTGATTGTGTGTCTATGTATTTTCAACATCTGACCCTTTGAAATTGCCGCCTTTAATCCACATCTGGTACCATCAGCCCATGCCCTTGGTCTTGTGTTTGAACTGTGAATATAGCTCTCGTTTGAATAAATGATTTCATATCCTTTTGATCTGTATTCCCGCATCTTTCTCAGATATTTCACTCGTAAAAGTTTAACTTCATTTTTTTCGCACAGAAGTTTACGGTTGTTCTCCGTTTTTATACAGGAAAATCCATTTCTTCTTAGAATCCTGTGTTGCGACATAATGCTTAAGTTAAGCTCCAAATCTTCCTGGACCCGTTGTCTCAACATATTTAAGGTAATCATCATTTTTTCCTCAAGGTGAAAGTTGTATATAATTCGCCGAATAGCTGTGATGTCAAAGGCGTCTAATGCAGTTTTCCGTTTTGCGTGTGGTACTTTTTTATTTGTTGATTTAATAACACCTTTCTCCTCGTATTCCTTGATAATCGTTCGTACTGATCGGGACGAAATTTGCAAGCTTGCGTACGTTATGGGATTATCCAAACATAAACTCATAGCTTCTTCCAATTTTTTGTTATAACATACATGTTAACAACGATCTTACGGGCCTGACTTCCTATTGGTTTTCCGTTTCGCGATGAATCCATGACAATTTCCTGTATTTGTATAAGCTTTTGTTCGAGCAATGTTATTGTTTTCGTAAAACTGGATTTCAAAGAGCAAATCCATCATATATATCGTTGGGTCTATCTTGATTACAATTACATGTAATTAATAATTGAACAATTACTATTACTAATGAGTAATTAGGTACATGTAACTAAAAAAAGTAATGGGCTTTTGGTAGTAATTGAATAAAAAGTATGGCGTTAATAATTTTTTTAAAATAATTGCCAAAGAAAAAGAAATAAAACACTTAAACAATTTTATTTCTGAAATCCTATCCTAAAATCTATGAACTAAAGTCCCAGAGGTAGAAGCAAACACCATAATATAAATGGAAACACGCCACATACACAGGTACCTAAACCTAAACCACAAATTATAAAACCAAAAAAAACGTTGAGAACCTAATCAATTACGATCGGACTGGTGTATACAAATTCAACAAATATACCTATGTATGCCCTGAATTTTTTGGCAATCCCACCCTAGATAACATCTAGCATTATATATGAAGTGCGTTGAAATTTATCGAGCCAATAATAAAAAAATTAACGTAATTTCTGCAACAGTATTTTACATAGTTCTAAGCCATGTAAAGTTGGGTTAGACATTGTAAACTTTAGGCAAGAAGTTAAATCCTCTCTCTGCGTAATCGACCGTTGGCAAACTAAGTTGGTATGGACTATAGCACTTTATAACAGTATAAATGGCGGACCGGAAGAATTTTCAAATCCCTGAACAGTGGAAAACTAGCATGTAAACGGGGTATACGGCAAATTTTCTTCAAAAGGTGTTTTTGAAGTAACAAGAGTGGCTGAATTTTGTTGAAGTAAGCTCCTCCCCAGCAGGTGATACCATATTGTAATCGAGAATGGGAGATCCCATAATAGATTTTTATTAACAATTGGATCGAGCAAACCTTGCGTAGAAAATAGAAGTTTCTGAGAGTTCCATGAAAATAAATTTTCTCAAACTTTCTATGTGGGTTTTAAAAGTCATCATGAGAAGCCCCAAATATTTGAATTCATTAACAGTCTCAATTTGGAAACAATTATCACTGCCGCTTTCACAACTATAAAAAGTGCAAGATGACAAACTTGTATAGCAAGTGCAGTGTACGAGTGTAAATCTTGGGCAGTCACTTGCATGAAAGAAGATCTCGGCATCAAAACTGTTTTGAATTGAAAAACATTATTTTAGTTTTTGAGCTTATGTCCAATTTATGCTCCGCAAACCAAATTCTTAGTAGATGAAGATCCCAATTGATATCTGATTTAAGATTCAAAGCACTGACTGAACCCTGAGCAAGACCTATATCATCCGCAAATGCTGTCAGTAATCCTTTAGAGGACAGTCTGAAAAGAGAATTGATGTAAATCAAGAAGATTATTGATCCCAGAAAAGAGCCCTGAGGCACTCCTAGATTAATGAATTTAATTTCGCTTCTGGTGTCATCAATTTTCACTTTTTATGATCTATTATTCAAGTAAATTTTGAACCACTCCCAAATGAAGCCTCGAAAATCAGCATTTTCAATTTTACTTAACAATAAATCATGATTGACCATATCGAAGGCTTTGGTAATGTCAACAAACAAGCCAGCTGAATGCTTCTTTTTATCCAGGTTGGCAAAAATTTGAGAGCAAAAAAGTAAAATAGCATCTTCAGAAGATCTACCCTTCTGAAAACCAAATTGCACAGAACTGAAAAATTTAGTTTTATTTAAAAAGCTCAACACCCTCTTTTTCACAACTTTTTCGGAGATCTTGCTTATTGAAGGAAAAAGTGATCTAGGCCTATAATTACTCAGTTCATGAGCAGATCCTTCTTTAAAGACAGGAAATATATCAGAACACTTTAGAGCATCAGGAAATACTCCAGAAAAACACACCAAAGGTTGATCCAGTTATTGGTTGGAGTAAAAAAAACTATGGCTCTGCAGAGATTCACCAGGGTTACATGAAGGGCTACAAATGGCACATCTTGGATAAATTGGACACACTTGAATATTCTAAGATATCGTAGTAAAATACTTATTAAAAGAGTTAGCAATTCCAAATTTGTCGGAAATTGTACAATCGTCAGTACATAGACAAGTTGGCTTTTTTATAAGACTCGTTTTATTTAGGATGCTATATTCTCTTTTTAATTCTGAACACATCTTTTTAGATTCTTGTTTTAAATAATGATTGACTGGATTTCTTAAACATTTTATTCTTAGTTGGTTTGTTTTTTTTTTTTTACTTTATTTAATGTGTCATCCAGGGCCTAAGCCGTTTTATGGATTTCCTTGGGCTAGTTGTGAACGCACAACTCGATATATGATTACTTAAGGATTCTATAAAAAGGTCATAGGATTTAGAAACATCATTTTCCCAGAACTCAAAAGACAGATTAGTTTTAAGTTTTCCAAAAATCAAGTTTTGTTATCGAGTTAAGGGAACTATAGTCATTTAAGTTGTTTTCCGTCATACTACCGACCAGCAATCCTGTCATACAATGATCTGTGATTTCCAGATCAGAAACACACTTCTCACAGAAACTGCGAGAATGTCAATATTTGTTTTTTGTTTTTTTTTTTTTAAATACAATTTTGAATAGTATTATACCATAATTATAAAATGCGAAAATTATCATTTAACAGCCCGCAGATTGTCTCAAAATATTGAGTGTATTCAATTTTTTTTTTCTTGAAAACATGGGTGCAATACTAAGTTAACATACATAATGCAGTTAAGGCCCGATAATTCAAATGAATCCAGAGTTTGGATTTATGAATAACTCAGCACTTCTGACAGTATAATCAGATTCTAACACCTGCCTAATGGGCACGTGTCGGGCATTTCTGATTGATTCGAAATCGCATTAATATACTCAATTTGTTAGCAGTAAAGGTGTTGGCATTAGATATTGGGAATATTTTCTCCGAGATCATGCAAGTAAACGTCTAGAAAATGTTTCTTATCAGTACGCTTATCATCTCTCTTTTGGTAGAGTTTGATAGCCCAGAATGTGAATTAAACAATATTAACCCTTTCCATCGATCTACCCTTGCATTGCAATATATTGATCCATAACTTGAAGAATCAGTTGGGTACACACTATGCATGTAAGTGGACATGGTTCACAGTTTTCGATACGCAAATACAAATAAATATTTTAGTCACTGTTTAAAAATGCATTACACAATTTGTTCTTAATAAACCAATAGTCGTTAAATCCAAGTAGCCTCGACAGAGTTTGTGTTGACAATGTTTGACTTCTAATTGCTGATGATTGCTTTCGGTAAGAGGCGCTTAATGGTTCTCCTTACAAATTCATTTTATAAAATATTAATTTTTTTCGGAAAGATAATTTACAAATTGTAGAATAACCATGTCACGTAGTCGTATTTCCATTAAGGCCAATGCCATTGCAACTGATTGGTACAGGTGGTTGTGGTTTTAAATGTAAAGACGCCAAAAAGTATCTCTAAATCGTCATCATCTTCATAGAGTAATTAATTATTATGACTATCACTTCATCAATCGATGCATGTCTGTCAAGCAGTCAAGTAATAAACTTGCAGCTGTTACGCCTGGATATTTGAAAATGCCTTGGGTGGATTCTTAGAGAAGAGGTTAGTGTGTTGAAAGGTTAAGTTGCAGGTCATAAACATGAGTTAATGTATTGAATTAGCGATTAGAGCCGACATTTGTTGGTAACCTTCTTTTTAACATTTTTTTATTTTTTTGTTTTGTAATAACAATCGATTTTCTTTATTTAACTTTTTCATTACCTCACAGCGCTGATTGACACAGTCTTTTTTATGCTGCTTATCATGACAATGTTTCCACGAGTATCTTTCGTGTTCGTAATGTTGGTGTTGAAACAACACATTCTTCAAAACATTTCTGCAGCTAGGGCACTATGAATTTTGGTACCAAACAATGCCCCAATCTTCATATCTTCAGTACATATCATTGCTGACCACTACACTGTGGTTGTTTGGATTGTCATGCTAATAGAATTGGAAGCTTAACAAGTAGGAGTTTTCGATTCGTACGGCCTGCAGAAGGCATGCGCTAAAGAGTCAACTTATTTTTGATTTTGTCTCATTTAATAACGACCACAAAACAAATCTGAAATCAGCGAAACCAATTACAATATGTTTGAAAGATCGTTATCCACAAAAAGGATACATAATACCAAACCTTGTGGAACCCCACCGACGCGACTGTTTGGTACCTCTTCTTCGGTAGAAAGTCATACAACAATTCTTAGTAGATTCATCGATAAATTTTTGTTGATGAAGTGAATATACCATTTGTCCTCGAAGCGAATAGATTCTCGACATTTAACGATATCACTGGACAATAATTTTTAGCGAGAATTAAGGGATCTAATAAGTCCTGCTGGAAACTTTTAGATGCATTCGTTTTTCAAGCCAAGATGGATCTGACGAGAACTCGGCCATGATTTTTAACTATGCGCACTTTCTACCGTAACTGAGATTAAGAACAAGAAACAGCAAAATTGTTTTATTAACTGACATCTCAAAAGATTCCTTACAAATTCTTTTTTCCGTCGGAAGAGAGCACTCAAGCAAAAATTTAGTCCTTTGTGGACATTTTTTATATTCTTTTTACCCTTTCGTAGAAGATTAACCTCTTTAGTAACAAAGCCCCCACATTACCAGCGTACACCACATTAGAACCTAGTACCTCAAGCCTAATGCAAGGAAAGCCGGACAATCACGGTGTCGGCTGTGTCCGCGGTGTCATCGCTTCTTACGACGAGTTTCAAGGGTAGAAGTGTAATTTGCACACTTAAGTGCAAATTGGTAGTGCCCCGATAAGATGCCAATAAGCAGTGTAAATGACGATTAATTTATAAAAACAACCGGAAGCATTTGTTCGGTCTGCCACCCATGGGTGTGCTCATAAGCAGGGCTTCTTTCGAGTTTACCAATCAATCTCTGGTCGCTGGCCTCTCCATTTTTTACAGAGAAATATTCAAATCCATCTCCCTTTATGTGCCTTATTCCCGCCATAAAATTTCTTCTGCATCCCCTCCTTGGTATAATCGTAGTCTTCGCTCTCTACTAAACGAACAAACAAGTTATGGGCGGTATTCCTTCGCACCCACTCTTCTTCCGCCTATTGAAATTATTTAGGTATATATCTTCATTTCATTGAACTCTATAGCTCTCGCTATCAACGCTACCTGAATAGTGCGCAAACCAATCTCATAAATGACCCCAAGTCCTTTCTTCAATCAATTCTTCGTCAATTGCAAAAGTAAGACTGATGGTTATCCTTCCTCCCTCGCTTTCGAATCCAAATCTTCATGTGATCCTTCTACCATCGCCAACTTTTTTGCTACATTTTTCAAACAATCATTTGCCAACAACTCCTTCGTACCAGATCCCTCTTACTTCAATGATCTCCCAAATTTCTCCATTGATCCCTTTCTCACTCAAAATTTCGATCCTGCAGTTATTGAAGAAAAGTTACTAAATCTTAAAGATGAATTTGTTGTACCTGGGCCAGATGGACTCCCCGTCGTGTTTCTTAAAAAAATACTCTTCCAACCTGTCTCTACGCCTTTCCTACCTTTTTCGTCTATCCCCACAGGGAGAATTTCCCCAGATTTGGAAGACCTCTTTTATAATCCTGATACACAAAAAGTGACCTAAGCATGAAGCTATCAATTATCGTCCCATTGTTAAACTCTCTCATGTACCCAAACTCTTTGAAAGTATTTTATACGAAGCCTTAAGCTTTAAATGCAAGCCTTTTATTTCACCTCAACAACATGGTTTTCTAAAAGGTAGATCAACTACCACAAACCTAGTTGAATTCGTGTCTTTTGCTCTCTCAGGCTTAGAAAATGGCAAAGAAATCGATGTTATCGCAACTGATTTCACTAAAGCGTTTGATAAGATATCTCATTAATTGATCCTCTTCAAATTGTCTGCTCTCGGCTTTCAGTCTCTTTTATTAAAATGGATTTCTTCTTATCTGTCAAACCGATATTATGGTGTTCGGCTTAGATCCGCCCTTTGTGTTCCATTCCTGACCTCATCTGGAGTTCCACAAGGCAGTCATCTTGGCCCCCTTCTCTTCATTCTTACTATTAACGATGTTGAGAGGGTCATTAAACATTCCTCCCTCTCCCTTTACGCTGACGACACAAAATTTTTTAAAACTATTTCCTCTCCCCATGACTCTGCCCTTCTTCAAGGTGCCTCAAAAACTGCCTAGAACTTAATATAACCAAATGTCAATCTATAACTTCTCACGTAAATGCAACCCGTCTCCTCCGCAACTGTATTTTCTCCATGGTCAACCAATCCCCTTGGTTCAGTCCTTTCAAGACCTTGGCATATTATTCGACTGTGAGCTTAATTTCCGTTTGCATATCGATAAGATGATCCTCAAAGCCAACTCATCACTTGGCTTTATTAAACGATGGTACAAGCAATTTTCCAACCTGTATGTAACCAGATCTCTCTATATTACCTTGGTTCGCCCCCTGCTTGAGTATGCCAGTCAAGATTGGTCCCCCTTTCACCCGGGTTCATGTTTCCCAAATCGAAGGTATTCAACGTCAATTCCTCCGATTTGCTCTCCGTGGTCTGCCGTGGAACGAGCCTTTAATCTTACCTCCCTATCAGGACCGCCTCAAATTTCTCAATATGAATTCGTTAGAAGAACGTAGGAATATTTCTGACAGTCTTTTCATTCATCAACTTCTCTCAGGTTCCATCGACTGTGCATCCATTTTGAACTCCATTTCCTTCAATACCAACCCCCGCAATCTACGTTGTCATCGTCTCTTCTATCTACCGGTCCACCGCATCTCTTATGGCTCCAACGAACCAATCTCCCGAATGCTCCG
The DNA here is from genome assembly GCA_963966105.1 of Volucella zonaria. Classification (NCBI taxonomy): domain Eukaryota; kingdom Metazoa; phylum Arthropoda; class Insecta; order Diptera; family Syrphidae; genus Volucella; species Volucella zonaria. The sequence continues at coordinate 122,842,443 of OZ014534.1, read as the reverse complement.
AAAGGTCAACTCAAACCTCTCACTTTTTGATTTCCACCTGAGCACTCCTCGTCTCAAACAGGGTCTCCTCCATCACTCCCTTGGTCCCCTGGCTCTTAAGTCTTTAGTCCTAGTTTTTAAGTTGGATTAAGCTTGTATTAAGCGAATAAATGGGGCCTCAGCCCCCACCAAAATTAAAAAATTAAAAATTAAGAGCTATCTATCAATGCCAATGCGCGTTCAGTTCATTTTGCCGCTTCATTTCCCGCGATCCCATTGTGTCTTAGAACTAAAAAAGGACACTGTGAATTCAGCTCTCAGAGAAAGACTAACAAAAGTTTGCCTAATGGTAGTGAAGAAGTTGTTCCTGCCTCAGATTCTGACTTTAGTCTGTCGATCCTGAGTGTATCGAAAGTCGACTTCGTATTCCTGCAGCAACCGCAGTTAGCGTATTACTGCTTCATACGGATTGGGATTAAATGACGGTCAGAGCATAAGGTCAAGAAAAATCCGGGACGAGTCATGTATACCAAAGGCCACTTCTTCTTTTTAACCGAAGATGGCCTGAGATTGCATCGCTTGATTGCAGATGCATATGCATGCATATAAAAGAGAGGAAGGCTCATCAGCGCGTCTACAGCAGAGCCAGAAGTACTGTCAAATTTCGCAAACAGCCGAAACAGACCATTCTTTAAATTCTGGGGAAAAACCGTGAAAGCTTATTGCACCAAACAACTGACGTATACAATAGAATTGATCTTCGCATAGCCTTGTAGATCCAAAACGACCCCACTCTGTGATAAGTCTCGTTTGCAACCGAAAGTACCATTATACTCCGGGGTAGCCGACTGCACTGTGGAAGTCTTCGACGCGTTATGTTCTACCCAAAGAAATTTGCTATATTTAGTTTTGTTGTAGAAACGAAAAGTCTTTTGCCATTAAGTCAACGGATCAGTCAACGACCTGTTTTTCATCAAGAGAACAACTTCATTTTTGAAGTGTCCCTTTTTGGTGCACTAACCGTCGAATATACCGCCATCATTTTATAGTGACCGCAGTCAGCACTCCAAAGCAAAATATACGAGTATATATCCTACGCATACTCCCTCTTCTGCTGACTAGATTCTGAAAAGCAATCTCAGAATATTTTTCGGGTTGGTTTGAATATTGTTGTCGATTGCAGTCTATAAACCATTTCCGGCTCAATGATATTTGCTACAGTGCCGAGTATGCAAATTAGATGATGGGGTAAGGACACCGTCTTCGTGGGTATGAGCAATTAAAATTTAATTTTCGAAGGAGCTCAACATCTGTTTAACTGTCCTTTCATCGTCCAGTATACGGCTTCATCAAACCAATAGAATCGTCATTGTTTAAAGTATGCAATTGGTTGTTTGCCCTTAGTTATTTCAAGAAGTCGCTGGGTTGACTAATATTGGTGGGGGCCAACGCTCCCATTTATTTGGCTTAAAAACTAATAAAAATTAAGGCTTAGCAATATCTAGGACTTATCACTAGGGCTTAAAGCTAGGAATGGTGAAGGAGATCGAGGGAAACGGAAAGGTTGGCGTTTACCTTCGCAGGATACGGGAGATTGGCTCGTTAGATAAAAGAGACGGGGGCAACTCAGATTTGTAGGGCCAGTGTAAAAGAAAATGGAGTTGTAAAGAGAGGTCCAATCGACGGAGCCTGAGAGGAGTCGGTGAATGAAAAAAATGTCAGCTTCGTCCTTCGTTCCTCAAAGGCGTTCAGGTTAATGAGTTTGAGACGATAAGATTAGAGGATCGCTCCAAGGTAGATCTCGAAAGAAAACGACACGACAATACGAGATATATTAACTCGTTGAAAGGGACACCACGCTTGGCTAACGTACTCGAGAAGATGACGAACGTGAGTTATGTATAGTGATCTGGTCGCGTACGAGTTGCAAAATTTTTTGGACCATCTTTTAACGAAGCTAAGGTCCCGCATAGACTCAAAAAGGGATATAGGTTGGCCGTAAAGAAGGAGGAGTTCTAAGCAGTTCTTGATCCACCAGAGGGAAAACTATTTAGATCTATTTGAAGAGAGCTGGAGTCATGTTGTGAGGAAATGGGTTTAGTTAGGATGAAGAGAAGTGGACCTAGCTTTCTACCTTGAGGAACACCTGAAGTGGCCAAGAAAGGGCCGATAGGACAGACCTGATACGACCATACGAGGGCTATTCCGAAATCAACCTTCGATGTGTTACAATTCATTACACACGTGGACTTCGGTGACGTGTTTCTGCATGTCGCAACCAATACATTATTCTCTAATAATATGCCAAGTGTCGACCGTTTTCGTTCAGTATTTTTCCAATAGTTGCCGTTTTAACATGGAGAATACAGTTTAACTCCCGCCACCTGTGAGGTACGAAGTGTAATTCGTTTTTTGCAAGCAAAGGAAATGGCGCAGCTCAAATTCATCGTCGGTAATGTGCTGTCTACGGCAATACAGTTTAAAAACGAACGCACAGATGTGCATAATGAAGGAGGCCAAGGGCGCAAAGCTATCATGAATCAAGACGTGGTCCACCAAGTTGACCAATTTGTTCGAGAAAACAGGCGTTTTGCGACAAGATTTTCCGAAATTTCTCGAACTACTCTATACAGAATCGTGTCTGAAAACTTGGGTAACCACAAGTTCTGTGCCCGTTGGGTCCCAACAGCTCACAGATGTCCACAAGACCCAACGTGTCAATTCAGAAAAAGCATTTCTCTAACGAGAATGGAAAGTGAAGAATTTTTGCAGCAAATTGTGACTGGAGATGGGACTTGGGTCCAGTATGTAAACTTGAAAGCAAAGAACAGTCAAAGCAGTGGATGCAAAGTGTTGATTTTGGAATAGCCCTCGTATTTAGGCAATAGTTGCTTCTGCCTAATTGTAGACGAATTTCCACCTGAATGCCATTTGTGGATTTTTAGATCTTTAAAACAGGTTTCTGTTCGACGGATTAAATGGTACTCGTATCTATGTTAAGACCAACTTCTTTTGGTTTTGTACCATATACGAATATGTGTAGGCCAATGTCTGGACTGGCTTGGAAACTGTGAATGATCCCACAGTCGCAAGCTCGATACTTGTTCAGACTAATACAGAAATTCTGATATTGCACAAGACATAGAGAATTTTAACGTAACAACCGAATGGTTTTGGGACTAAAGTCGACAGTCTTGCAAGAACTCCTCGTCCTTGTTTGAACAGCAGAATGTCTTGAATGAATCTTGATTATGCTCGTTTTATATAGTCTAGGCCAGCGTCAAGTTTTTACATAATACACAGAGGAGGGCTATGCTAGCTACGTAAACAAACCACAGCAGCACCTTATTGCAGATTTGTTAGATAGAGCCTTGTTAGCTAGGTATGGTCATACTTTTCTCCTGGATAAAGGAGGTGATTAAGTTTGTCTTCTTACTGAAATGTTGCCACCAGCGAGTTTTCTGATATCTGTCCTAGCTTCTTCTAAGCTAGGTGGCTGGATCGGTTCACCACGATGGCGAACTTTGGATTTTTCTTATAAGAATACTCTATCCTGTAGCCTTATTACTAAAATACGTCTTAAATTTCGTCAGGACAAGATTAATTATCCCGTGTCCTTGTGTCAATTCTCTGGAGTGCCTTTTGATATGTTCCTTTCTTCTTTTGCTTTCCTTCCTCCTCATACTACAAAAAGCCTTAAAATACGTTTCCTTTTGATGGTACTTGCAACTGAGCAGATTGGTTAGGATCGGCATCTGCTACCTTGAATATTTTAAAAGCATGACATAAGCAGAATCGAAAGACTAAGGCTCTTGTAAAAGAGTTCAGTCATCAGTCAGGAAGTCGAACGAAGCTTTGCTGACTATTAAGGTCCGAACATATATAAATTGCCTCGCTATAGCCATCAAAACACCGTGGATGGACAATCCAGCAGACAATTGCTCATTACTATAACACAGACAAGAACATAATGCAATTTAAAAACTCCAGACTGGATTCCTGCAAGAAAGATATCCTAAACCTTTTATGCTACATGTCCTATTAAAAGTTTCAAGAACGCAGTTTGATAACTTGAGAGACAACGATACATTCAAAATGCGGGTTAAGTTATACCACACTGAACCGTCCCAGAACTACTCGTATCTAAAAATTTCGTAACATAATAATATCAAAGAAGTAAATGTAGATGTTATTTTCAAAAACTAAAATCCAATTAACTACTCCCGCTGTCGTTCTCTTTTTATTCCACTGCGTGGATACTCCAAATTGCATTTGGTGCACTTAACCGACCACATAGTGCTCTATAGCAAATTACCAGCATCGAATAGAAGCATTGGGTTAGGAGCAGCAGTATCAGTTCGGTATCGCACAACACAAAACCCTTGGCAAACTATTTTTAATTAAACCAAAAGCAAGTAGCTGCTGCAGTACTACTAGAGATATGGTGCACATAGAATCATCACCATGGCCATAGTCATCGCCATCAATACGAATGCATTCTCTAGATACAAAGCAGTAGCACCACACTCAACAACGACCTTTTGGTGAGGAGAGAAAACGTGCGGAATGTGCCAGGCCATAGCTAAAGTCCTCCGTAATGCACTCGACGTACTCGTACATAATACTTGTAGTCGTAGTCGTAGTGATAGCCGTTGTGATACTCATAGTCGTAATCGTAATCGTACTCTGTATGTGAAGGTGATAAATGATCACGTAATTAATTCAATTCACAAGTTAAGATATTTCTAGATGCCAATGCCAATTGCACAACATCATCTCAATTTGGTGGCTGTCTGGTCTGGTTACATCTTAGGTGCATCTGCATTCTTGTGGTTTTTAAAGAGGTGCTAGTGGTGAAGTTGAATACGGGTGGGTGGTCGGTATGTTAATGAGTTCTACTACCAAAACCTCAACTAATATAAATTTCTGTCACTATGCCTAAATGTCTATCACTCTTATTGTGTTGGTTCTAACCAATCTAAGGTAAATAAAGGAATCAATCTTTGGTAACAACGCTAAGGATGAGTGAACGGGTGGAATATATTTACTTAATTTGGCTGTCTTTCCACGAATAAATCCTAAGTTCAGAAGAAATTTTTTTTCCTGTCTTTTCTTATCAGTATCTGCGGTTGTTTTCTGTGAATATACGAGTAACGTACCACCACCGAAAAGTAATTAATTACCAACACCACCCTCTATAAAACAACATCTGAACCGGGCGATAAAAGATAGAAAACAATCCAAATTTCCAAATGCATTCTGAATTCCATACGAAAATCATACTCTCTCTACCGGTAGTGCTACCACCATCGCCAACACCGGCTTGGCCCGGATGAATGATGAAAGTTAATTAAGCTCGGATGAATGGCGTGTAGGAGTTGTTGGTTTTTATCTTAAACCACCACACAACACAGTGTAGAATATTCGTATTCGGAGAGAAAGGTACTCGTAGCTGGGGTAAAAGCGTTCTAAAGTATATTGCATGTGTATCGGTACCTACCTGTCTGTCAGTTGTCATAAACATAATTAAAGATACTTTGAGCTAAAACGCTTGCTATCCGGTAGACGATACTTCGTGTTGTGTTCGTCTACTAAAACTTAAATTAAAAATTGATTTCGCAGTAACCTAACTCCTAGCATAGAATTTTAATACTGCGAATGTTTTCCGGGAACAGAATTGTGTCTCGCGTTGAGTGTGTGAGTTTTAAAATGACGCTAATTTAAATGAACCTAATTTCCAATGCGCATAGACAATTGGGAAATTTGTATTCCAAATTTTTTCCTCCTCATTGAAGGCGTTTTTTTTTTGTGTATGTATTATATTGTATATATGTAGGTGGGTTTGGGTAGGTGATATGCATACGAGTACAGTGACGATCAAAAGTTTATGACTTGGATTTAGATCTATGAAAGGAGGAGTATGTATACAATCGATTTACTACGATAGATAGATAGGGAACAACAATCGAGTGGCTCTAACAGAACTTAAAGAGGGATAAAAAATGCATCCACAAGTGCTTGCAAATTGGAAGATAAAAAAACCGGAAAATTAGCTCTTCCTAAATTGCAGATTGCGTTCTGTATTTTCCAATAAGTTTTACAGGGATCACGATCCGGGTCATCGCCTTATAGAGAATAAGAATGTATGGAACATGAATGCTGTCGTATGCGGATAACAACTCTGGACTTAACATTCACTTGTCTTCTTCAGGATTTTGTGCAAATTGTAAAGATTTGGTCTATCTTAGATATGGATGCAGATCCGGCACTGGTAAGCAGTACAGAGAATAGGATATTGCATGCTCTGTTCAGCAGTGGAATTGGTCGGTAATTTTTACGAGTCATAGTAGCACCTTTTTTATAAATGGAGAGGTCATGCCCTCATCCTAAACACTTGGTTAATGGTTTAGCGCACGCGAACTATTTAAGCGTGAATTCCATGTTTGCAGGGTTTAACTGATAAGAAATTAGAGCCACAATTGGTGATTCGTAAAACTACCATTCTACCATCTGCTGTGATTGTCTACAAAAGCCGCGTTCTGTTGTCCCGAAGGGTGTGCCTCTGAGACTTTAGAAGATCATAAAAGAACTCATTGATAGGGTCTTCCATGTCGATTGTAGAAGCGTGTGTGGTTTTATAAAATGCTGATATGTTGCTTATGCCCAAGCGCTTATCTGCTTGAAATCAAAGACTGCTGAGCGGCGATAAGATATGGTTCGTATCGCGCGAGGACAGGTGAGGTTGAATGTACGTTTTAAGAGTATACCTTTAGATCTTAGTCGGTGGACGTCAATTTGAGCAGGTCCATTTCTGAGATCAGTGTCTCTCTCATAACATCTTTCGTTGTAGGAAGTGCAAAAATCCATACAATGCAACTATCAACTAGCTTCAATGATGTCCGATTAACTACCTTGTCCAATTCCGCTTATCTTCCTCTAAACCCATAAATTGACTCTGGTGCAGGACTGTGGTGCACTTCTTAGTAGCTTCTATTAGTATGCGCTTTGCTAATAATAGTTTCAAAGTTAGGTGAGGTTAGGTAAGAGTGGCTGTTGGAGAGACCAACCCACTTAGGCCTGTTGGCGGCCCATTGTGATGCGATGCAGATCTGTGAGCTTCCTACTCTTGGAACCATCGTGAGCCTCTGATGAAGTATTGGAGACATCTATATTGTTTATATCGCTGAAGTCATTCCAGAAGAAACTTCGTAAGTGGAGTTTCCTTCTTTGGGAAAGAGCTGGGTATGTACATAATAGGTGGAGGATTGTCTCCTCCTCCTCCTCGTCCATGCAGCTTCTGCAAAAACCATTTGCAAAGACGCCAAAATGTATTGCATGCTTTCCTGTAAGACAGCGTCCAATGATGATACTTGCTTCGCTGATTTTGAGAGATCAAACTTTAGAGCAATTCAGATCCAGCTTTGGCTAGATTTGTTTGGTCGCCAGACATGTTGATCCAACAGTCCACCTTGAGTCTCCTTGTAACTCTACACACTTCTCCCAGCGATGCTCCCATCTGTCTAACCCGTCCAAATAGTACTTGGCGTTTTTCTCTGCAAAATAATTGTTCACGAAGGTGATTGCCTCCTCATTTGACGAAAATCGCGCAGTTTTTAGATCGCTTGGGGCTAGATCTGATGAATAAGGCGAATGGTCAAGCAGTTCAAACCGTAATTCATGGATTTTCGCCATGGCAACCGCTGAGGTGTGAGACGGCGCGTTGTCTTGGTGAAACAGGATTTTCTTTTTCTGCAAATGTGGCCGTTTTTCCGCAATTTGCAATTTCTGCCTACAGCTTGTTAAGTAATGATGCGTAGTATGCTCCTGTAATAGTTTTTCCTTTTTGACGATAATCGATTAAGATAACTCCTTTACTATCCCAAAAAACAGTCGCCATCACTTTCCCAGCCGAAAAAGCCGAAAAAGCCGAAAAAACAGTTTTTGCTTTTTTTTGGAGCCGGCTCGCCCTTTGCAGTCCACTGTTTTGACTGAATTTTGGTTTCGGGCGTATAATGGTGTATCCAAGTTTCATCTACGGTAATTAATCGGCTCCAAAACTCGGATTTATTGCGCCTAAACTGCTCTAACAGAGCGTTGGAAATGTTCATTCGAACACGTTTTTGGTCTAGCGTAAGCAAACGCGGCACCCAACGAGCGGACAACTTTCTCATGCCTAAATCTTGATTTAATAACACACAAACACGTTCTTTGGACATTTTCATAACCTCTACTATCTCTCTCACTTTAATTCGGCCGTCGTCTAACACCTTTTGGTGAACTTTAGCAATGTTATCGTCAGTGGTCGCAGTTTTTGGACGTCCTGAACGTTCATCATCTCCCAAGCTCTTACGGCCACGTTTAAATTCAGCTGCTCAAAATTTCACTGTGGTAAATGATGGTGCAGAGTCCCCATACACGGAGTCCAACTCATTTTTGATTTACGTAGGCGTATTGCCTTTCAAAAACAAGAATTTAATAACAGCTCGATACTCAAGTTTTTCCACGACTGTCAACTAAAAACTGCGCGTCCAAAATGACTGAAACTTCGGTAAGTAACTGTCAAAAGATGCACAACTAGCATTCACTAGCTTTTATTGACGAGCGCCGCTATCTTCACAACCCTCGTATTACCATCCAGCTTTAGTATTACATAATACGAGTAACATACCTACATAGGTAGAGCGGTTCCAATTTTGGCGAGTTCGTCGGCCCTACAATTCCCTGGAATGCCTCTGTGCCCCGGCATCCAACATTGGTGAATGTTGAACAGCTCTGCCATCTCTCTGAGAGATGATCGGTAGTCAAGGGTCGTTTTAGAAATTTGTGAGACTGAGTCCAGGGAATTGATAGCGGCCGTAATAACCGAAAAGATGCGGATATACTTTGTATATATCACGTTTTTCTCAGCCAGGATAGAACTTCTTTTTTTTCCGCCTGGAACACGCTACAGTTATTTGGAAGGCGGAAGGAGAGTCGGAGAGACTTAGGTTAAGCTTATCGCAGAAAACACCGCCTATTGATTTTGGATCCATCCGTATAGAAATGGATTGATTTGTCGTCCATGAAAGCATCTTCCTCCAGAAGGATCTAGAGGGAATGCTTACATGGAAGTCTTTATCAAACCAATGTTGGGGCATAGTGCAATCGATGTGCTCTGGAAGAATTCTTGGTGGATTAAGAATATTAGCGTGGCTAAATAATTTATTTGTCCACTGTGTAGTCGCTTCAATTACCCTGCTACCACCCGATTCCAGCTGCATCAGCAGTTCATTGACCACTAAGTTCCAGAGATGGGTTGATTATGTCACATCTTTTAGCAGTTTGGAGTTTATCCTGCTATTTAGCATCAGACTGATCAAGTCCCCCATTGAGGTCATCTGCCTGAATTGACAGCGCAGTCGTGATCATTGGCATTGGTAAAGGCACCTTCTTTATCCAGGAACGCAACCATTGTGTACTTTATAACGTAGGAATCGATGTGGCTAGTCAGTGAATATAGAGCCTGTACGTATATCAATGAGACGTTCTAGAATTTTCAGAAGAAAAGACTCGTAGGCCTGATGTCCTTTGGGACAACATGAGAATATTTTCTCGCTTTGGCAATGAAAACTACACTAACTTCTTTCGGTTGCAAGGGAATGTGGATCATTTCTACGCAGCTCTTCATGATATTCCCTAGCTTTGGCGGGATAATATCTGAGGACATTTGTGCCTCTGCAGGTACTGAGTATTATACCGTCCGAACCAGCAGACTTGTATGGTTTGAAACTACGCAGCGCCCAAAGCAGCTTGTCACTCGTAATCAGACTGTGAATTTTAGTCGGGCTTGCAGTTCGAAGGTTGTTGCTAAGGAATTACCTGGAAAGTGAATGTCTAGTAGCAATCATTACTTGAGGTCGTCCAAGAGACTTCGGTTTTTTAGAAACAGCTTGACACCATAAGTTTGGAGAGTGGATTTTTCTTAGCCGCGGTGGCTTAGAATTTTCTGTTATTTTAACACAGAATGCCCTCCAGGATCATGTTGCATCATGTTTTCGTGCGTTCAGACGGATGTGTTTCCGCAGGTCCGGAACTCTACATTAACGTTTAGCATATGCTCTCGGTTATTTCACTATTAGATAACTATCCAGTATGTACGGGGATAAAATGATAAGATTTTACCCTTCTTGGCGGTAAAATTTGTGGCCGATTTTAGTACTTGCGTGTTCTTGAAATGTTGCAATAATGCATGTTTGATTAAGCACTCTTTTCTACTGTGTACGCCATTATTCCTGCGAGGTGATTGCAAAACCAGTCTGGACCTTAGACCTTTTTTCTCTCTAGATGTTCTGAAGCATACTTTCTTGTACATGTTACAGATTAGAAAAATATCACGCAAGGAAGGCTATAGTCAAGCAGTTGAAAGACGTTTGCTGGTGTCTTAATGAATTCTTTAGAGATTGCCAACGAATAGTGGACAGTGTAGAAAAATGATATTCTTAGAACATACCAATTGGCTATTCAAATTTTTGGAGAATTGGTTTTACATCCATATGGAGACCAGAAAGGTCTAGGGGATTCCGGTTTCGTCCTATACCAAAGACCAGTTTATCGATACGTTCCTTTGAGCTATAACGTTGCCATTGTAGAATGCTTAAGGCCAATATTATTTTAATCTTACCTTTCGCTAAAATCAACGAGACCTAACTCTACACTTTTCAGTAATTATGGTTAAGGTAAATTTGGTCAATACTTGAAGAATTTTAGCTCAAAATTGAATCGAAACCATCCTTCAAACGAAAATCGTCATTCTTTGAAACATACCATTGTATGTAGTTGCCAAACCCGTGAGAATTAAAAAAAAAAGTTCTTCCTTACAACACGTGCGATTTTTCTCCCTTCATTATTATTCTTGTTTCGAGGACCTTCTGGAATTGAACAGAAAAAATCCCTACGAAGTATTTACTGTACCATTCTTTAACTATTTACTTGTAACTAAGTTTTTCCAAGCGACAATAACGAACCCTTTTCATATTTAATGCGATCCTTCAGCAGAACCTGGTGCAGCAGATGGCTATTGAAAAAAAGAGGAAAAACTTTAATGGCATTGGATAAGGTGACGTTTTTCACAAAAGAAAATATCAGAACAAATTGCAGATAGTTGAAAAGGGAATGGAAGTCAAAGGATGAATCAAAGAAGGAAAAAAACAAAGAAAATCAGTTATTGCAAAACGTTTATTGGAGAAAAACAGAAAGTAGAAGAATACTAACTCTGAATGCATTTTTAATCAACTACGACAACAATCTGCCTTTTTCAACTAGCGTCACAGTTTTAAATTTCGCTTGAAAGATTTTTACGATTGAATAAGTTTTTCTTCTTTTTTCTAGAAAACATTCATAATTAAATTACAATTCATTTTTTTATATCTGAAGAGGCTAGATAAAGACAAAAATTATAGGAATATTGTTTAGCTATCTTTTCAGAAACTTTAACTGATATCTGTCGAACAAAAACGGTCCTCCAACTAAATTAGTCGTATAGTCTTCCTTTGCCAAACTATAGGTCTGCGATACTATAGGTGCTAACTGAAATCTCACTTTCGATACGATTTTTTATCAATTTTTTTTATACGATCAGCACCGCAAAAACAGCCGTGTCATTTGGACAAAAATGCTTCTAAACTTTTTTATCTAGCAACCCTCTGTTGGAAAACAAATCTATTTGATTGCGCCCTGATGCTCAACATAAACCTAGCTATCAATTTTGTTTAACGAACTATTTTTCTATTGTGCCTTCTCTAGTATGGAATTGTTGCAAATAAATGAGCCCGTGCATATCTTAATTTATTTCACAGATGTCGCTTAAGACCAGTGGGTAGCTGTATTCATTTAATGCGATCCTGTGCTAATCGCCTCCTAGTTGCGCACTCTAAGTTGCCGTCATTTGTTCATTTAGCGCGTTATCGTTCCGCAAAATATTCTAATTATTCCCGGGCTTGAGCAATGCTGTCTCTTCGCTCAGCAAGTCCTAGATATCGGAACCGATGAATTCTAGCCCTTCTGATCAGGTCAAACTCGCTGGATTACCACCACCCTCGAAGTAACTAAAGGTAAATTCGGCTCCTTTAGATAAAAGCAATGCTTCTGCGCCATACAGTAGGACCCGTGCGGTATGGGACTTATGCGGTACTTTCTGCCTTGTTCGTGCGACGGAAGTTTTTCTCAATCGGAAAGAGCGATTCTTCGCTTGACTGCCACTGTGAGGTTATTTTTCAATTTAAATCGGATCTTTGATACTCGTAAATAAAGTCTTGTGGCGAACTGTTCGAATCGTTGATGTTGGGTGTCGTTTCTTGACACTATTTACTAAGTTTTACCCTCATTTAATTATTAATATGGCTTTAGAGCTCGTCTCGATAAATGCTGTTATATGCGGTCTTTAAATCAATAAACATGTGTTGTATATTGATTTGAAGTTTGGATTTTTACTGAGATCTGACGTGACGTGATTAAGCATTCCCATGGTACGGTAGATAAAATTTTGTGCGTGATTCCTCTATAATTGGAGAGGTTTAGATAATATTTTTCCTTGAAGATAAAGCAAATGAGGCTGAGACTCCAATCTGCTATATTAAACAACTAGGCTCATGCAGCTTTGTTGTTCTTTAGGTAAGATTTCGCATTCGAGTCCTGTTCTTGGTCGGGTGGACGAAGTTGTTGTCGCACATCATCCACGCTGAAAGTTTCATTCTCAATGAGCGCGGAATGTTGGCGTCATTTCCGTTAAAGAGTTTGCAGAAGTAATCCTACCAATTATTACGCTCCCATTTTTATATTACTATTCGTCCGTTCGACCAAGGACGACTTTAACGTCGTGGATACGTAAGGACATTACTATTAAGTCTGGTCGAGGAGCTCGTAGAAGCAATTTTTGGAAAATCGACCTTTTCCTCTGCGGAGCGTGAGACTTATTTGGTCGAATTTAGTCCTCATGCGTATCATAATAAGGCGTTCGCTCAGATCCCTGAGATTGAAAATTTCGTACGTAAGTTTTCCTGTCATCCAAAATCTTCAACCAAATAGGCGGTATATCTGTTCTCTGTAACAATCACTATGTATAGTAGAAGTCACAGTTTCCCATCCTTCTTTTGTCCGGTCCATCCCATAATATGTATTTCTTGGATAGCAGTGATATCCCTCTCAACCACGGCTTGAGAACGCCAATGCATGATGTCCGTCTATACCGTTTGCTTTAAAATGAGTATAGGTGTATAGGCAGAGGTCTTCTCGTCTATCTTTCTCTTGTACTATCACGCAGTTGAGCTAAAACCCGTGCCACATGATCGAGTTGTAAAGTTAGTTCTTTTTAAAAACTGGTATTTCTAGTTGGGCCATCTACTGGCAATTACTTGCGTTGGAAAGGTAGATCCTTCACTCATGTACTGTCAAAATTTCATGACTTTATTGCGTCTGAAGTGACAGTATGTTTGTATCATCGGTACAAAAAAGAGCATTGACCAAAAATTGTTTAGACTTCAATATTCGAAGGCATCAAGTAAAGCAAAAAGAACAAAAATTTTCTTTAAAACATTGTGACTGGTGATGAAATGTGGTGTTTTTAATATGATCCAAAAACCAAGTGCCGATCGCAAGACGCCGGACGAGCCAAAACTCCAAAACATCTGGTTTGGAGAAGTCAAAAATGAAAACAATGTTGATTTGCTTTTACGATTTCAACGGCATTGTCGACAAAGTATTCTAAAGAGTTCCGCCGAGTCACAATTCTGTCTTGGTGTTTTGAGGCGTTTGGTGCATCGTATTCGTCGTATTCAGCCAGTCAAAGTTGTTTATGCGCCATCTCATCGATCGACACTTGTGACCGACTTTTTGGCTAAAAATCGCATTTTAACTGTAAACCACTCCCCGTATTCGCGTGATTTGGCACCGTGCCGCTTTTACCATTTCGGGAAAATGCATTTGCCGATGCAAGGGTAGCGTTTTGTGGACGTAGAAGCCATCCAAAAGGCTTATATACCGACATCTCCGACATCTTGAAGGACATCCCGGCCGACGATCTAAAACACTCATTCCACATGCTTTTAGACCGTGCAAATCCCTCTATTAAGTCGGAAGTGGACTATTTTGAATAAAAAAATGGCCATTGCCCAAAACAATTTTTTGTTGTTCTTATTTTTCAAAAGTCCTGATTACTTTGGAACTCACCTCGTACAACCTCAGACGTAGTCAGGTTGTCGCATTTTTGTTGTTAGAAATTTGAATCTAGTTGTTTCCTCAAAGTAGCAGCAGTATGATAGGGTACGTTCGTCGAAGAAGGTCTGGGTTCAAAACTTGGTTCACACCAAAAAGCAAGATAAGTAATGTACGTTTCTCATCACTCTTCCGGCAAGATGGCAAACCTCCGAAAGTGAAATATTCTGCCAATGAAAAATTCTCTCACTCTTTCGACGTTCGTTGTCGGCATAAAATCGTAAGTCCCGTCTTACTGTACGTAAAATGCCAGGGCAGACGACACAAAGAATGGAATAGACTAGGCCTTGGTCTACCCCTGACTGTCGCGCCATTTATTTATTTAATTAAATTGATCATGTTGCGATTCACGCAAGCCAGTCCTCCAGTATTATGGGTGTCCGAATATCCCGAAATGCCGCAACTGACATGTTGAATTTCACCGCCACCTTATCAGAATGCATGCATGCCAGTTGCTGTCTCTTTGGCCTAAGAAGTCAATCGAACAGTAAAGTCGTATTAGAAATCCGCTTAAGCGCACCATAGTTATAAAAAAATAATCCCAGCAATGCTCTATGTTGCGGAAGTTATAAGATACGTTAACCCAGGCGTGCGAAGATATTCTTTTCCGTATTGAGCGTAAAATTATTCGAGCGATTTTTGGTCCCCAGTTGATGAGGGTCTCTGGAGTAGAAAACATATCAGCGAAGGCTACAAACTTTACAGCGGCAGAAAAGTTCACATCAGTCGCTTGAGAAGGCTAGGAAATGTAAGGCAAATTAATGACAACACTTGAGTCTGAAGGGCCTTCGATATATTCGTGGAGGGATAGTATTTGGAAACCTTGCCTAAGGTGACCGGAAGGGGATCTCAACCAAGATTTTCGGGATGGAACAAAATGGCAAAGCTTTTAATTACTTTTCAACGGTGATACATCACTACAAGTATTTCTAATTGTTTGCTTTACCCAAAAATACGGCCAAAGCATAGTTTGCACCGTCTGTATAGATGTGCAATATTTCTATCGCCTTTAATCCAACCTAATTTACATGAATTCTATCTCTTCCTCAAAAGGTCTCTGGTAGTAGCTCATACCATTTAGTCAATTTGAATTTGCCAACGGTCCTTGAAAGTACATTCTCTGTCATCGTTTAATTTCGATTGCGCACTCATCCTTCATCAGGTTATAGAGAGAAAGTAGAGATAACCCTTTCGTTGAATGTCTGTATCATGCATTTGTACTCAAACAAGCTTCCATAACTTTGTGTACAAAACTTTTTGATTAAAGCCAACTTTCGATTACAACTTCCAGTAATCTGCAATTCAAATTACCAATCTAGGATCCTCTACAAGGTTCACGGTCAGAAAAAAAAAAAGAACTCAATTCGAAATCATTTTGCATAATTGACTGCCTCATTCAGAGCAGCACTATTCCTCTCCAAAGGATTCCGCTGTAATTTTGAAGTTAATCTATCATTGATATATAGTAAGTACCTGCGACGAAAGTATGGTGAATATATTTTACATTGTTGCTTCCCTTTTAGCAGTAGGACTATGTATATCCAAAAACACAATATTTCAAAAATTCATGTGAGAGAAAAAATTTATTTATTTATTTGAAGTATCTGACTAAAATTTTAAGCACCACTGTTCCGTGTATATTGTTTAATTTCGGCCATCCATCTTGGACTGTTGAATAAATCACCTCATTACAGTTACCGTTGGATATTTCTTCGTAAAATTTTATTATTCTCCCTCCGAATGATACATATCCTTAATGGCGACTGGCGTTAGCTACGATTTAGCAATAAATTGCGTTTTATGTTTATAAATGCTCAAAAAATATTTAATTTCATTTTATTGTAAGCGAGAGATGCTGGTGTTTTGAGGGAGCGTCAAGACGATGGCAGGCTTCAGAGCCAGCCTTGCTACGGATAATTAACATAAAAGCTAACGAATGTCAGAAGGGCATCTTTTATTACGGCATGATGATGGTACGGCTATGAGTATGCCCCGATGGTATTTACATATTTGGATGTCACGTTGGCTCCACTGTTATCATAAGTCAGAGCGGTAGGACTATTTGAAAAAAAAAAAAGAAAAAAAAAATAAATTATGAACCAAATTTGTTGGCATTTTTTCGTTCTGGATGTCTGGCAAAATGAATATCTGGATACCGTCGGTTGTTAAACTCAACGGAAATGCGCTCATTAATCGTTAATTAATTATTCTCTCGTTAGGAAAATTGATATTAAGCAAATTGGGGAGGGAATTTGAGAAATGCTTTTGCGTAGTCATGACTAGCGATAGATAAATGGGGGTTAGTAAGCGGGATCTAGATACACAATGTACGAGTAAGTACGAGTATTTGCGGAGATCCGAGTAGCAACTACGTAGATGGATGGTAGAAAATAGATGCGCTTTCGATGATAGTGTGAAATTGTGCGGTTGATTAATTTTAATTAGCATAAGGTTACGCTCGTTATACATAAATATTGTTGAAATAATGATGAGGGAGAGCATCAGCAGGTAAGAGTTGGATATTGTATAAATTTTAAATTGATTGATGGATGAGACTTATTGGAGTGTGCTAGCATGTTTCATGTTTAAACGTTGTTAAAGGGATACGAGCAGATGAGTTCAAAGTTATTTCATACTCCCCGGTGATGTTTTGACACCTCGTTTTCAATTTCAAGCACGTTGGAGGCGATAGAGAATGTTGACAGTAATGATTCTTTGTTTTTTTTCTTTTACTCACATGTTGTTCATTTTATAGAAAGTACCGTGAACGAGAAGGAATTTTAAATTTGGTCCAGAAAGTCAACTTAAGTCTTTCAAAATGAAATAACATTCTTCGATTTGCCGTCTTGAAATTTTTAACTTGGATTCGATTCCCGATTTTAATAGAGTTTCCAGACATGTTTGAAGAATCTGCATATACCGGTAAATGCTTCCAATATGCTTTAATATTTTGGCGAAAGTCTACAGCTCGCTTAGTAGTAAGTTAAGCAATGTCCTGGATCCCGCGTATTTACAATATACTCGTACATAACTGTTATTGATGCTCACTCATAAAAGACTGTGAATATTTCTAGCTTGCAACGAGCACTAACACTATTTTAGATGATCATTGCATTTTCATTGTATGCTACATGGGCTTCAAATTTGTTGTCACAGTTTATTGTGTCGCCTCTGCCTTTATACAATGGAATATAAGCCATCTATCGTACTAGTTAAGCATCCATCTTTTCTCTAAATGTGCACTTATGTGTATTCCTACGTAAGTGGATAAATAAAATTCTTCATGGGAAAAAGCACAGACGGTCTTAAACTATTTTCTAAGAGCTGAAGTTACTGAACCAATGCGAATTTGGTTCGAGTATGAACTTTTAAATTTCAGGGGGCGTTCTATAATATGTTGCAATAACTACATACTTTTTTAATGAGAATTTGTTTTCTTATGCGGTTTCAATCGTCTCATGACACATTTAGAATGTTGAAATTTTTCACATGCGGTCACGGAAGCAAGAAGTTGTTAGACCGAAAAATGGGTTTTTTAGGTACCTGCCTTATTTTTAGGGATTAAAGAAAAATGCTTTATTGGTGCAGTGTTTTTGCTTTTTTTTTTATTGCTTCTTATAAACATTCTCTAGCTAAGTAGTACTTTGTTGGACCTCCTCTTGCTTTTATTACAGCTGCACTTCCATGTGGAAACAGGGATGATTTTCCAGGTCGGGATAAATAATTTTTTTAAATTTTCAATTGACTCTGCACGCTTCTTCACAACCTTGAGTTTCATTATTGACCAGATATTTTCAATTAGATTGAGATCTGCACTGTAGGGAGGCCAACTTAATACATCGACATTATTTTCCTTGAAGTACTTTTTAACCTAAGAAATAAAAAAAAAATGCGAATATGAATTTTAGTCATAAAAGTTATAGTAAATAAGTTATAGCAAAAAAGCTTGATATTCGTTTTTTATATTAAAACCAAAAAACAAGTTCATACTTACAATTTTGGATGTATGGCAAGGAGCATTTTCCTGTTGAAGAATGAATCTGCAAGTGTCACCGCAGAGGGCTCTCGCTTTCGATTCTAGGAAGGCCATTCTACCTTTTTCATCTTCATAGAAGCATCCCCAGACCATCACACCTTCAGTTTTGGGCGTCATCCGTAAGCATCATTCCGAGCTCAGTTTTTCCTTTGGTTCTCTTCGTGCAAGAATCCTCCCATCTCCAACATGCAGCTTAAACTTTGATTCGTCGGAATAGGTAACATTGTTCCACACGTCTTGAGTCCAATTATAGTAAGATGCTCTTGAGCCCAGAGCAATCGTTTTTCTCTGCCTTTTTTTTGGAAAATCCGGCTTCAGTATTGGCTTGAGTGCTCTAAGTCCAGCTTTCACGCGCCTTTTCCTTACTGAGCCTGACGAAATTATTTTTCCTGTAGCTCGACACAGATCGTTTTTAAGATCCACCGAAGTCTTGAACCGATGCCGACGGCTGTACAGCACCAAAAACGATCTTCCACTGGGGTCGCGTTTTTTGGCCTCCCTGAGGCTTTCTTTCTGCTGGTAGTCCCGGTCTTACGATATTTTTTTAAATTCCATACCACAGTTTGTTGGGCAACATTTAATCTTCCAGAAATTTCACGTGTTGTCAAATTGAGACGTTGACATACACAAAATATCAGCTTTGCACTCCGAACTGATCTTTCCCATTTTTTTTAAATTACTTCGTTTCGTTTCGGAGTGGTATCACGAGCTAAATGCACTTCTTATTCATAATATCATCGACTTTTATGCACTATTTGAGCCACATTTTGCTACCTGGTTCAAAAAAACCCGTATCTCTCATAAATTCCAAGAACTGCGCCCGAAAAGGGTAATAAAATGTTTGCGTTCAAAATAACCAGTCTTCATCCACCTTCACTAACGTACATACTGGTACATGGTACCCATTGTTAGCTTCGACCTGACATGTTCTTTCCAGAGATTTTCCATAACTCTTGCTAGAATTTCAGGTCTCAACGCCCTCGCTTTTTCTTGAATATTGACCCAACTCTGTTGTATGGCTCTCGGCTTATTTGCATACACCTTCCCCTTTATTTAGCCCCAAAGAAAAAAATTCTTATGCGGTTAAATCGGTCAAATGCAGTAGCCAGTTGAAATTTGAAAATCGCGATATTATTCGATCGCCAAAAATTTAACTCCTGAGAGCCATAATTTACGGGCTGTGTGAGCTTGTTGTTGGAACCATAATTCTGGAAATCGCCCCGCCGCAAAGCCGATTAGCCTGAATCCGTTATCGAAGGTGGGGTGGTACAGGCTATATTTTCCGACGATGCTACCGAAGAAGCCCTCTCTTCCTAGCTTTGCATTAAAATCGCCGAGAATAATTTTAATATCATAGCTTGGGTACTGCTCGTAAGTCTTCTCCAAGTGCTCGTAGAAGCTGTCTTTGGCGTGGTCACTTTTCTCCTCTGTGGAGGCGTGCGCGCATATAAGGCTAATGTTGGCAAATTTAGTTTTAATACAATTGTTACCACTCGCTCCTTAATATGCCGGAAACTCAAGACCTCTTGCTTAAGCCTGCCTCTAACAACATATCCGCATCCCAATGGGCGCTGCCTTTGCCGCGGGTAACAATCGCAGTACTATTTGGCAGTTTTTCATCATCTTTTTGTCAAGCTCATCCCATCGCATTTCTTGGATGATGGCAGCATCTGCTTTGCAACAGTCTTGAACCTCCGCTAGTTGTTCGACTTCACTTGACCTATTAAGGGACCTAACATTCCATGCACAGGTCCGGAGTTCGTTTTCCTTATTACGTTTGGAGGGGTTATCAACAGTAGATCCATCCGTATTGTTCTTGCACGCCCAGGCAGTTACCCCGGCGACACAACCCCCAACCTAGGGGGCCAGATCCATTATAGAGACCCCTGGGGCAAGGTGTCAGTTAGACCGAAGCCAGTAATCCATTCGGGGATGTGAGCGCTGCCCATTAAGGGCTAATCTGCCACCATCTATTTACCAAGACCCGGACTTAGTCTCGGAAACCCTTACTGGCCTCAGTTCCAAATATGTCGAGGTAGTCCGGATAAGGTCTTATTCTTTTTTTGTTCCGGCATTTCACTTCGCCGTTGATTCCATCTGGCCAATTCATGTGCTGTGCCGTTTATAGTGCTGCTTTATTTGTCTGTTGCTCAACACTCGCGCTTATAAGCTTACAAGTCGAGTTCGGATGGACATTGACTTAGTGGTAAAATAAATAAGCACGATTGTTGTGTAGAACCAGTTACAATACTGGTCATAGTCAACTTGACACCTCTCAGTGCCTACCCTATTTCTACAGCGCCCAACCAAGCGCTCACACTAACTAGTGATAAATAATATGGCAGTTTCAACTGAAGCTTGAGTCTCTGCAAAGGAAACACTACAAGTATGCCACTCTTCCAGGTTGGAGTACACTATTCACCGAAATCGTAAAAAGCCAATTCAAATTAACTTATAACTGTGAACGCTGTAGGACAGGAAAGCACACGAATGAGAAATGGTTAATGGTAGAGCACCATAGCCGTTGAACATATTGGGTTTGTACCCCATGAAATTTTCGATTTTACAGTAAAAATTTAAAAGCCAATATTATGACATTTTTCCAACGTGATACAAGGTCAAATATTCCTTTTTCCGTAGAAGTGCTGACTTTTTGAGGCAGTGAAATCTTCACGGGCTTTTATGACCTCTGCTCGGTTTCAGAAGACCTTCTGCCGGCAAAATGATTCCAGATTACGGAAAAGATGGTAATTCGTTGGAAGAATTTGAAATCCCAACTGCAACAGCATTGTTATGCAAAAGGATCGGCGGACTGTGCCTATTGACCAACGCAGGTTGCTTTTCAGCCAATTTGGCATGCAATATTTCGATGTCCTCACAATATTTGATAGCATTTATCGTTTCTCCTGGTTGAAGAAATAAAAAGTGGATTGGTCCTTTCGATGTCCACCAAATTGTCACCATAACCTTCTTTTGGTGAAGATCGGGCTTGGGGGTGAATTTTGGTTTTTCATTTGCATCCAACCACTGCCCAGATCTTTTACGATTATCATACAGTATCCACTTTTCATCACAGATGACTATGCGGTGCAAAAACGGTTCAGTTTGGTTTATTAATGTAAGTGATGCGAGCTTTCCAGGCGCCGTAGTTTTTGGGATTTGTTCAGTGTTTATGGGGTACCCACTTATCGAGTTTCTTTAACTTTCCTATGATAGAAAGGTGTCGACTTATTGTCATTGGGGATACTCCAATGCTTCGTGCAATCTCCCGCACCGATTTAGTTGGATCCGCATCCACCACTGCTCTTAAAACATCGTCGTCAACAAACGCTTTCGGCTTCCCACGTGGTTCATTTTCGAGACTGAAATCTCCCGAGCAGAACTTTCCAAACCAACGTCGCGTCGTATAGTGCGTTCGTTTACCGCTACATCCTCAAACGCGTCATTAATGTTTTTCATTGCCAATGACGCGTTATATCCCATTTTAAATTCGTAAAGGAAGAGGTTTCGAATTTGAACTGCCGACAGCAGGGTAAACAATTCCTAGAAAAAAAAAATAACGGTACTTGTAACGAACCCTAAAATTCTAACACGTCAGACAATCGTACCACTTTATTTTATAAAAAAAGAAAGTTTAACGTTCTGACTCAGATATTCACTCGAGAACTTCTTACTTCCGACTAAGCAAAAATTCTGCGTTCTGGAGCTTCATGTGGTTCAACCCAATAGTAAACGAGAGCGTTGTATGTTAAACGTCAGTTAAATTTGAAACGATTCCAGTCAATATCAGAAAAAAGCAGATATTTGTGAATATTATATCAGTATTCCAAGACTTATTACCGAAAGAAATGGTATGCCGTTGGTGAGATCGTGGCTCATGTTGATAAATTTCAGCTGTGAATTGTTTCAGAATTCAGGGACCGATCCAAAAGAGCCCGTAATATGGCCTAACCATTAAACAATTTAACGATTATAACATCTGTTTAAGAGAAATAAAACAAAGTCACTATGTATATCATTTGCTTATTATTTGTATTATTTTTCTCATATGATTTTGTGGTTGGCAAACACAGTTTTCGATAAGTGTTTAAAAGCTTTAACTGGTATAAAATCGTAGGTACTTTCCGGGACTGCAATCGGCAATCCACTGAATACTATTTCACTTATAATATTCTTCAACTTTCACTGCCTTCTTTGGCCTTCCGGAGCCTTTTTTACGCTCAGTACTTCCAGTGTTTCGGAATTTCTGTAAATTCCACGCAACCGTCCGTTGAGGCATGCTTAATATTTCAGCTATTTCACGAGTTGTTAAATTTTTTTTCGCTAAAATTAATATATAAGCTTTACACTCCGCACTGACTTTTCCCATTGTTTCACTTGGTACGCACTTTTATCCGTTCCTGATCGATATCACGAGATAAATGCGATGTTATCAGATATATTTTTGTCATCGAAGGCAATTAAACTTCTGCGCTCTAATTATTTGCGTGTTTCACTTCCGTGATAGTACAGAAATAGTTTGAGCAATTTATTTAACCTAGCACACACTATAGATCAGATTTCGTAGTGTAGGTGCCGGTGCGTATAAATAAATGTAAATAGAAACCTTTAAGATTATAAATAAGACCAACGAACATTCAGATCTGAAGAACCGAAGGCTATAAACATTGTATCTAATGGTTAAATTGGGATTTTCTTAGCAAAATGTAGCATAGCCTATAACTGTCGTAAATTCATAATCTATCAAAAAGTGTCTGTTTTAAGTAAAAATTTTGCGATTGTTCAAAAACCGATTGCCAAAGATCTTAAAAAGGGATGAAAGTCGCTATACTTAAGCGGATTGTTCGAAATTTACAAAAATTCAAAGAGCAGCTTAAGAATACATTTCAAAGTTTCGTGTAACGTGATTTTCAGGAAGTGCAATCAGGAACCCAACCTTTTCCCAAAAGCAATCCTTTTTTATGTAACTGAATGGTTTTGCCTTTGAATACGATATCACCGCTGGCTATACTTGAATAATCGTTATTTACCTAGACAACGAAACAAATGCCATCTGCCCTACTATACTCCATTCCAGAGATTTTTTTCTGTTTTGTTTTTATACACACATGTACATTTTTTTAGATAAAACCCTTATTCTAGCTGAATAGATATTTAAAAAGGCCTTATTACCGAGGGACCAATTTGCGTCAATTAGGGGAGACCTGCTCTAAGTAGAACATTCAACATTACCATTATTATTGAATGGCAAAAAAAAAAAAACAAGGAAAGAAAAACTCCTTTTTTATCCGTCTCCTCCTTACGGTCAAATAATAGACTTTATTCCGTTGTTCTGCTTAAAAAAAAAGAAACGGTCATTGCCGATTCCGACAACGAAAACAATCCTCAATTCCCTTTCTTAAGGGTTTTGCTCCTGCATAAACCCAGTGAGGACAGAAGCTTCTAATTTTTTTGTACCACCCCAGTGTATGTACTACTATCATACAGTGGGTGAATAACAAAAAAAAGGACGTCCCAGGGGATTTTCTACAAATGTCCACCCTCTTTAACATACTAGGATATGTACGCATTCATTTGAGCATATAGGGCATATGTGAAAGGATGTAGCTACGAGAGAATGTACTGGTCATACATTTAATTGGAAGTCCAATATCCTATCAACCGTAAGCATCTATCTCTTCTACCATCTATCTATATAGACGAGGAGATAGTACGAGTATGTAGATATGGTGATAATAGAGGACGGAAAACATACAAAATTTATATTAAATTTTCATATCCCGTCAGTTCGTAAGCTCAATATGGTGACCAAGTCCCTGTTCTCCATGGCATCAGTTATAGAATAGTTACAGTTATACAGCAGTCAGCAGTCACTTTTAGTCAATCTCGCTCTAATGATTACGATTTTTTTACGTTTTGTTTTTTTCTTTACAGCACATGGTGCAGGCTGGTGTGGGCCCATTTCCAGGTGCCCCAACAGGATATCCACCGGCACCGGCTAATGTCGGTGCTGCCGATAGCCTATCGATGGCAGTGGCCGCTGTCAAAGCCGAACAAGTATCACAAATGAAGCCAGATGGTGCACCACCGCCTGTGACTTCAGCTGCAGCAGCAGCACAGATTTATCTACAGCAGAAAAAAGTGAGTACGAGTATCCCTTGAGTATTTCCTCGAAAAAAGAAAAAGTTTTTCCTCTATTATTTTTATTTTTTTTAAATATGTGAGAGCTTGTGTATGTTTTCGAGGATATTTGTCCTCGCGGACTCTCTGGTATTGGAAACTGGAAATTGTTATATACGAGTAGATACATATATAATTTTTGTTTCTTTATTTCTGTTCCATTCTTTCGCTCGGTCGTTATGTAAATTATTAAATACGATTGAAAAATTCAATTCGAGGGTCATGAAGCCAAAAAGGATGCTATATGCTTAAATGCATCCTTCTTCCCTTCATAAGGGTTAATTTCGTTTTTTCTTTTCAACTTAAAATATTTTTCTTTTCTTATATTTTAAAATAAAGAATTTAAAAAAAAAATGCACAAAAAATAATTAAAAAAAATACAACACTACGCTAGAAAATGCATGCGATGGGAGCTAGTTTTTGTTTAACCTTTACGTTGTTTGGTTTATCAGTTTATTTATTTATTTTTCGTTAATAATTTTCATAAGTATAAAAATATTTACTCTTTCTTATTATATCTAATGCAAGAGGCTAATAACAGTAAGCAATCAATCAAAAGGGAGTTAGAAAACGAAAATATTTGTAGTCCTAATGTTAGAGTGAACAAATAAAATATAAATAAAAAAACAAACATTTGTAAAAACAAATAAAATAAAAAAGATATTAAAAGATATTATGTATTATTTTGTTTTGCTGACTTCAAATTAAAGCTTTGAGATGGTTTTGTTAACTGTATCCTTGCATGAAAGTATTAAAAAAACAAAGGAATCGGAAAAGTAAAAAAATTTTAATTATTTTTGTTATATTTATTTGAAGTGAATTTGTAAATATTCTATAGTGCTTTATAACTAAGCAGTTCCATTAATTGCTTCTTAGAAAACGGATATTTTGGGGGATCTATTTACAAACTAATGACTGGTTTATTATTCATTTATACAATACCACCTTGATCAAAAATTTATTCAGAAAATTTAAAATACAAGTTTATTCATCTAAATCTATATTGTCCCCTTTAAAGTAATCCCCATCGACTGCAACACACTTATGCCAGCGCTTGATTCAATCCTCGAAACATTTTTTATATTCGGTTTTCGGTATGTCCATCAGTGCTTCCTGCGATTTTTCCATTACTTCCTCTTGGCTGTGTAAACGCGTTCCCCGTGGTGGTTTTTTAACTCGATTGAGCAGAAAGAATTCACCGGGAGCCAAATCAGGTGAATTCGGTGGCTGTTGGATGGTATTTGTCGCATTTTTCGTCAAAAAATTACGAATAATGATGGCACTGTGCGAGGGTGCGTTATCGTGGTCCAAAATCCACGAGTTTTCTGCCCACAATTCTGGTCTCTTTCGGCGAATTGCTTCACGCAAACGTCTCATAACGCCCAAATAATACTCTTTGTTTACTGTCTGGCCTTCTGGCAAAAATTCATGATGCACTACACCGTTGTACTCGTAATCCATGAAAACCGTGAGCATTTTTTTCTTTTTTGACTGAAAACGACGTGGTATTTTTGGTCTCCGCTCATTTGGTGAACGCCATTCCCTTGCCTTATGTCTGGATTGCGTGTCGTACTCATAAACCCACGTCTCGTCTCCAGTAATGATCTTTTTGATGAATGTGGGATCGGATTCAGCCTCGCAAATCATCTCTTTCGCGACGTCAACACGGTCTCTTTTTTGCATGAAATTAAGGTCTGTTGGCACCAACTTTGCTGTTACACGACGGAAACCCAAATCATTAACCAAAATGTCTTGGACGGATCCATACGCAATGTTCATGTCCTCCGCTATCTCTCTGATGGTTAATTTGCGGTTATTGAGCCGAAACACTTCTCCAACATTTCCAACGTTCGCGCACCATTAAATCGGTTTTTTATGCATAATTTAATACAAGTTCGTTGTTGCAAACTCAAATCCATTTCTAAAATTGTAAAAAATCGCCAACACATACAGAGTTAGATGTACTCTTGGCTACGTAACTTTTGCAAATGCCAAGCTATGACGCTAAGATTTAGAGAGAATGTCAGCAACAGATTTACCAACTTAACAGAACAGAACTCAAATCGGAACAATGGGAGCACCACGCGGTTGGTGTGGCCGGGAACTTTTTGATCAAGGTGGTATGTATGACTTTGAGTATGCTTGTACCCCATCATTTAGATCAGATTGTGCCCACATCATTTCATTACGAGGGTTGTCTGAAATGTTTCCGAACAATGATATAAGACATTTTTTCTCAAATTTCTTTTTTATTTTTCTACATAGTCTCCTTGTAACTCTACACCCAGCGATGCTCCAATTTCTCTAACCCGTCCAAATAGTACTTGGCGTTTTTCTCTGACGAAAATCTCTGTCCTCCGAGTGCAGTTTTTAGATGAAGGAACAAAAAGAAGTCGCTTGGGGCTAGATCTGGTGAATAAGGCGGATGGTCAAGCAGTTCAAACCGTTATTCATGAATTTTCGCCATGGCAACCGCTGAGGTGTGAGACGGCGCGTTGTCTTGGTGAAACAGGATTTTCGTTTTCTGCAAATGTGACCGTTTTTCCGCAATTTTTGCCTTCAGCTTGGTAAGTAATGATGCCGTAGTATGCTCCTGTAATAGTTTTTCCTTTTTGAAGATAATCGATTAAGATAACTCCTTTACTATCCCAAAAAACAGTCGCCATCACTTTCCCAGCCGAAAAAGCCGAAAAAACAGTTTTTGCTTTTTCTGGAGCCGGCTCTCCCTTTGCAGTCCACTGTTTTGACTGAATTTTTGTTTCGGGCGTATAATGGTGTATCCAAGTTTCATCTACAGTAATTAATGGGCGCCAAAACTCGGATTTATTGCGCCTAAACTGCGCCAACAGAGCGTTGGAAATGTTCATTGGAACATGTTTTTGGTCTACCGTAAGCAAACGCGGCACCCAACGCGCGGACAGTTTTCTCATGTCTAGATCTTGATTTAATATGTAAAAAACACGTTCTTTGGACATTTTCATAACCTCTACTACTCTCTCACTTTAATTCGGCGGTCGTCTAACACCTTTTGATGAACTTTAGCAATGTTATCGTCAGTGGTTGCAGTTTTTACACGTCCCGAACGTTCATTACCTCCCAAGCTCTTACGGCCACGTTTAAATTCAGCTGCTCAAAATTTCACTGTGGTAAATGATGGTGCAGAGTCCCTATACACGGAGTCCAACTCATTTTTGATTTGCGTAGGCGTATTGCCTTTCAAAAACAAGAATTTAATAACAGCTTAATACTCAAGTTTTTCCACGACTGTCAACTAAAAACTGCGCGTCCAAAATGAGTGAAACTTCGGTAAATAACTGTCAAAAGATGCACAACTATCATTAACTAGCTTTTATTGACGAGTGCCGCTATCTTTACGTTACGTCGGAAACTTTTCAGACAACCCTCGTACATGTAGAAACGCCTATGCGTTGACTGTCTCGTTCCCGAAAAAGGGATTTGAGCTCCTGGACCTCATGATAGTGTTTCAGAAGATATCATGGTCCATTAAAAAACCTAAATCACGTATTTAAAAAGTACTTTCACGGAATTACAATATAATAAAAAAATTGTCTATCCATAAACCCCTCAAAATATAGTTCTACGCAACAATGAAAGTATTATACAATCTAAGCACATCTTGTTACAGCTACGTGGTAACTAAGCCTTTATTATGTCTTCCTCTGTTGTGGTCTCTCTTTCCTTATTCGGTTTGAAGCGCTAGTATCCATGCGGTATACTCGTAAATATCGTAGTAGCCTTCAATCCTAGCCGCAAACTTCATGTGCAGGTCATAGTTAAATCTGATCCCTTACTCGAAGCAATTAGGTCAGTTTTGGGCGCTAATCAATTTATTTGTTAGTTAACTTATCACAAAAAAAATCAATAATAATTGTTTTATTCACATTTGTTGTTGTAACTAAATTATTGATTATGCGCATGCACACCTTATAACCACAATTTAAATAGTTGCACCTGAATTGGGTGATTATCGATTAATTAATTAAGAGAAAATTGTTAACGAATAGTTTACTACTAATTATTTTATTAATAGTTAGCGATTAATAATACCTTATTAAGGGATACTTAGAGTTAATGTTACCTACTTAGTCACTTATCCGGGTAATGAGTCTTGCTTCAAAGTGCCTGGAGCTCAGCTGTTTGCCTTTTCTTTTCTTGAAACAGAGAATCGAAAACTCACTTTGCGCATCCAGTCGTGTTCATTCACTCTAAGTGATTAAATCAATGTAGTCGACGGGTTTTTACAATCATGTGTACAATGTGTACAATCGTAGAAATTGCGACTGCTTCTTATTATCCATCCGCCTCATTGGCAAAAATAAGAAAGGGATATGTTATATCCTTCTCTATAGAAGCGATTTAAAATTAGATTTTATGCTACATTTTATATGAATTTTTGGTAAAAGATGATCTTTTCTGGTCAATAACCTTTTTGACGAGGATCGTGACGGTGACAAAGTACTTCAGTTCTTCAAAAAGTAATGGTGGATGCACTTATACGAGTACTTCTGTATTTGGTGCAGTTAAAAAGTTCTCGCAGTTTCGAAAATATATCTGCTTTGATGTCAATTACTACCTCAACATCGCATCAACTATTCATCTATACAACAGATCAAAAGTTCTGATTTGCGTCAAAAGTTCATTTTGAGTTGTGCTAAGTTAAAATTGGATATGAAAACGAAGGCGAACAAATATCATACGAGTATTTCAAATGGAAGTTGTTTCCTTCAAATTGAATTTGGCTTGGTATAAGTACTCATAATACCTTGTTTGATTTCTTATACCCCGATCACTTCTCAAAACCATGGTGCCTTTTTAATATAAATCTCTTCGTCTTCTGTCGTTATAAGTAAAAATTATAGCGCAACGTTCTGGTGAAGAGCCAGTCTCTCCACGCAATATCTTGCTATTTCACACAGAGGCGGACTGTTCTACGTTTTAGTTTTTGCCAATTCCAAGCCACACAAAATTTTTTCTGTTTTTGGTACCTAGTCCTGCCATAAGTTCTGTTATAAATATAAAACGCTATTAAAAAAAAACAGTAAACATATTGTATTAAAAATTGTTTCATTTATTGGACCACAATTCACTCGAAATGACTGCCTTTTGATTTTACACAAGCTTCCAAAGGTGTGACCATTGGACTTAGAGATCGTGGACGCTGCTCTGGTTAATGCTGTTGTAAGGCTTTTCAAATTTCTGTGGAGAGTCTTGCAGCCCATGTTCTCAAATTCTGACCACAAACCATAATCCAGTGGATTCAGATCTGGACTCCCCGACGGCCAATCTTCTGCTGCTATAAAGCCAGGAATATTGACTCTGAGCCACTCCTGCATGGTTTTGGCTTTGTGCGCTAGAACAGAGTCCTGTTGGAAGATCCATCTGTGTCCATTGAAAAGGGTATTGGTAAAACCCTTCACAACACCCTCTAGCACACCTTTTCTTTTTCACAGAAATGGAGGGATGTGACGCCATTGTGAGAGACCCCCCCACCATGATTTCCACGTTGAACACTTGGAACAACTTTTTTCGCTTCATTTTGTTTGCTGAAAACTTCTTCTACGGTAAAAATGTTCTCATCCGTAAACAGAATGTTTTCATGGCCACTGTAAAAGTCGCTTGCATCTTTCCAGCCTATTTTTTAGTTGATGAGTTAGAAGATGACCCGTGGACCGACGGTAGGCTTTCATATGCAGATCATCCCGACTCAGCCTAGACATGAATTTGGTTGATATATGCAATTCCTTGGACATGATCTTCTGCTTTCTAAGGGGATTTCTCCGAATTCGTTCACACGCTGCCGATATTCGTACGGACGACGCGCGCGCGACCAATTCTTGGCCTGTCCTCTACTCCAGACAATTCGCCGAAGCTAGCAATAGCCAGATAAACGAATATCCTCGATATTCCGAATGGTTTTAGCAACTCGAAAATTTGGCCAGCACTCTTTCCGCACTTATGCAACGTTATTATCGCGACTCGATTCTCTTTAACGCCCCACTCCATATTAATAGTTTTCAAACCGAACCCAAACTGACTAGTATTCTTCACTGATCTGTGCATGTCCTATGGCAGGACAAGGTACATGTGATAGAAGTCAAACCCAGGCCTCTAGCATAGTAGTCAACAAACTTCACGTTACACTGATGTGGTAAGAAGGATACTCGTACAAAAAGTTTCACCACTTGCCGCCACATAAATCTCTAGCCCCGAATTTAAGAAGGACTATCTAAGCAGTTTTATGGGAAATGTTCGACAGTGTCAAGAAGTACACTGTAATCACAAATAAACTATTCGGATCCTTTATAATTACCTTTCAAATGTTGGAAGGGTACAATATATTGATAAATGAGTTCGTGCTACTAGTTCTCGACTCAAGTATAAGTGATTGTTTTGAGTTAGTTTGGATTCATCCTAAAATCACTTTAATTTAAATCTTAAATCTGACCTATTCCCGCAGTATGTAAATTGTATATCTGTGCATGGATGTGTATGCCTGTTTTATGCCTATGACCAGTAGATTCCTTCGGCTTCTCTCGTTTTCGTACAACATGCTTGTAATCTCAATTAATTTTAACTATTTTGTGACCCCTGGGTCAGACTCAGATAGATAATTTGCATAGCTCACAGCTACGTCAAAACAATTACGTAGAACATTCTCTCTGTGTCATCCATTAATGGCATTTTTTAAATAACCAACCAGATCAAATGAAATCGTCGAGAGGTCAATCATAACTTCCTAATCTCATTATTGAAAAGTTAATTGTTCGAGCACCCATAGTGCTCGTAAGCCCATTCAAATAGTTCAATTGTTTCAAAATTTAAACTCATATTTATGTTAGTCATGAATATATCGTTGTATTCGTATTTGTCAAGCATCTTCAAGCTTGAATGCCGTTACAATCTTATCATTGACATTTCTAACATTGGGATCAATTGGCATCTCAAATTGCTTATCTTTGTTTCTCGGTTTGCTATCGCTTCGAGTTCGACAGAATAAAAATAAAATTTAAATGTTTTTATTTAATTTTTTTTTCTTTTGGTTTTTCTTATTATTTTGTTTACTTTTTCACTTCTACTAAATAAATTAAAAAGAAACAAAAAAATATTTATAGTGCATGTAAACACCTAAAAATAGATGAACGATTGTATAATTGCATCGAGATAGAGATACATGCGTATGTACTTGGTGTTGGGTCAAAGAAATCATTATTTTTGTTTGCGTACTTTGGTGAAATCTCAATTGCGAATTTAGTTTTGCCTTCCTTGATATTGTTTAACAGGCAAGTCTTCAACAACAACAGCAGCAACATCACCACCAACAACAGCAGCAACAACAGCAGCAACAGCAACAGCAGCAGCAACAACAACAACAGCAACAATCAGTATCACAATATAACAGTTCCACATCAGTTTTAGGAATCCCTCCACAGCAGCAATTGAATAGTATTGCTGCGACCTCAACAGTGCCATCATCGGCTCAGCCCACCACATTAACACTTCCGCTTTCGGTTGCCAATAGTATTACTAACGGAATTGATTCCCAACAACAACAGTCGTCCAATGTACAACAGCAACTGCAGCAGCAGCAGCAGCAGCAGGTACAGCAACAGCAGCAGCAGCAGCAGCAACAACAGCAACAGCAGCAGCAGCAGCAACAACAGCAGCAGCAGCAACAACAACAGCAGCAGCAGCAACAGCAACAACCGACTGTCAGCATAGTGAGTCCTTGCACCAACTCGAATTTAAATACTTTAGTAACCAACAAAAAAAAAAAAAAGTTTGTCTTGTGTGGCCTGTACTGTACATTTTGTTCCTTGCAACGCATCCTTGTTGTTGTTTTAATTTTTATATTCGTCTTGGAACGTATTGCCTTCCTAAAGGACACTGCACACTGTTGTTTGGTCGCGGGATTGTAATTTGCTTTAGAGTTGGACTTGGTTTTTTTTTTTTCCTTTTCTTTTAGTTAATTTTTTTATTTTTTATGTTTTGTTTTCTTCATTGCTTTCTCTTCCTGCAATATTTGTTTACAAAAGTTTTCGAAAAAAAAAAAAGAAAAACAAATTGTTCGCTGCAGTTTCTTTTCTTGAGCGCATCATCATCGTTTGATTTTTTTTTGTTTCTGTAAACATTTTTTTTTACCAAAACTTGCAAGACAATTTTGACAAATGAATGTAGTTGTGTACGATAAATGGAAAAAGTTTGTGTTTTTGAGTCCATCTTTAGCCCCAGAAGGATGTAGGACTCTTGCTCTCTTATTCTCTTTCTCGTTTTGTGTTCAGTTTTGTCTTAATTTTTTTTATCTATTTTTTTTTTCTTCATTTTTAAAGTAATTTTAGGAGTAAACAAAAGCATGATATATTGACAAAAACAAAAAAACTAAAATATAAATTTTTTTTTAGAAAATTGATTTTTTTTTGTTTTATCTAAGAAGAGTTTTTGGAAGCAACAGCATGACACAAAAGAAGTTTTAATCTTTGGATTTTGTTTTGATTGGTTAAGGGATTTGTTTTGTTTCCTATGGTATTTTAATTGTTAAGCAAAATAAAGTTATTGTAAAAAAGAAAAAAAAATATATTAAAAGAAAAATTTGCTATGTATATTTAGAGCAATATAAGCAATTAAAGCGCATGATTTATAAACAAAAACAAATATGCATATAAACGGCTAAGGCACTGCGGATACATTTAATAAGAATTTTTTGTTGTTTTGGAACGCACAGTTTTACATATGTGAACGAACAAATATTTTAATTCAATTGAATCCAGTTATAATTGTAAAGGTGTGTTCTATATGTGATTGGTATTGAAAATCTGGCTGAAGCCAGTGATATTTTACCGCAGGGCATGTAAGTAACTTTAAATATTGAATATATTTATTTTTATGACGAAATACACTATATTTTAATTAATCTATAGCACTCCAATTTAAAACTAAATTTGTAATCGGAACGGCGGGTTCACAACAATTAACTTGGGTTTACTCGTAGTTTCAGGCAGCTGAACTCCGCTTGGGTCTGATGATTTTAATAGAAATGCTTTTCGTAACAGTAAAAAATCTATTAAATAGAAATATTATATGCAAAGTCTAAAATCTTAATCTGCAAATAACTTACTTAAATATCGGTACTGTCCGGGTTGAACTTGGGCTTTGACCAACAATCATCTGCAACAAGTTCGATCGGATGCTAGCTGTCTTCAATATTTGAACAATAGGTTCGTTACAGTCTCTGTCTCCTTGTGTGCATCATCAATATTATTTATGAGGCAATCATCTGCCAGGTCTTTCTTCAGATTCAGAATTTGTTTAAGCCGGAAAAATGCTGTCGATCCGCTCTACATATCACAGCCTATTATAGGACTCTATTGACTCGTACTCTTCTATCTAATTTAGTGTCTCTCATATCATATCTATCGTGGGTATTTAAATTTCTTAAACTGCACTGCCTTGGATCCATGAGATTATTCCCGAAATATCAGGTTGTAACATAAGTATTTCACGATTTTTGAATATCTGTTTAATATTAATTAATTTGCAGCAAATCAAAAAAATTTGTCGTACATGTACGCTAGCTTCTTTTACTAGATAACAGTTCTGTCCACATTTCAAGCAACTTCTTAATGCCGTCACTAAAAAAATTGTTTGGCTTTGACGAAAATAATACAACAACCATCTCTCAGACATGATCCCGAGATCTAAAATTTGTTCCATCAAAGAAGTTTCGCTAGGGTAAATCTGAAGGTGCTAAATCTGTAAATGTACAATTTTTTGCCAACGAAACTCCTGTTACTGTGTACAGGTCGTTTTAGCTATGTGAGGGCTAGCATTATCCTGATGGAATAAAGCACCCTTTCGATTAACCAGTCATGGCCGTTTCTGTTCTAGTGCCGACTTTAATCTGCAGAGCCGTTGACAGTAGACTTCTGCGATGATAGTTTGGCTACGAAGCAACAGCTTAAAATGAATTATTCCCTCAGTATATCACTATATACTAAGTGGAGTGAAAAGTAACCTACTTGGGAATGAAAAAACATTTTTTTTTAAATGTTTTTTTATTTTATTCAATACAGTCCGCTTTTAGTTTGACACACTTATTCCAGCGATTTTCCAACTTCTTGATCCCATCCGAAAAGTAATTTTTCGGAAGGTCTGCAAAATACTCCTCCGTGGCGTCGATGATTTCCTTGCGTGAGCTGAATTTTTTTATTGATGAGCCATCTTTTGAGGTTTGGGAAGAAGACAAAAGTCCACCCGATTCCGCATCAGCAAGTCCAAACACTCTTTCCAAGTGCTCTCGCGTTCGTGTTTTTGGTCAGGAGTGAGCATGCGTGGCACCCAGCGGCAGGATAACTTTTTCATATGCAGAATATTGCCCAAAATATGGCGTGTGCGCTCAGTACTAATCGTTGTGGTATCTGCTAGCTCGCGCACCTTCACTTTCCGGTCAGCCAACACCATTTCATGTATTTTTTTTTGACATTGTCCTCTGTAACCGCATCGGAGGGCCTGCCGCTGCGGACTTGATCGGTAGTGGAGTTGCGGCCACCACGAAACTCTCAAAACCAATATTTGACGGTGTAATCTGACGGAGCATTTGTCCGATAATATTTATCCAACTTTTCTTTTGTTTCCTTCGCCGTTTTGCCTCTCCAAAAATAATTTTTTATGAGAGAACGAAAATCGTTTTTGGCCATACTCAACATGATGCCAAACACGTCAACAACAATCAGCTGTCAAAACAAAACTGAAGACAGTATCGCACTGAAATTTGGCATGTCTGCGTAAATATGAACGGACTTCAAGGCACCATAACCTTTTTTACAGTAGCAGCGCATTCTGGAGGTCAAGGTGGTTACTTTTCACCCCACCTATAATAATCTTCAGAGAACAGCCAATTTTGTACGCGCTTTAGAAAACATTTGGACATGTGAACACATCTGATTTCTTCCGAGAGGACATTAAATAAACGATAACATATAACTGAATAAGAATTTCTATATGCGGTGGTTCGATAGTTTGACACTTGTAACATATTAAGCGAGTTATTACGTAAGTTATAGTTTGAGATTATACGAAAGTTTCGGTTGCCAGACTTCATAAAGAATGCTTTTAGAACCTTAAAACAGTATAAGTGACGAACAGGAAGAATACTTAATTGGCAAAACAAAGGATGCCTACCAGGTTTACGAGAAATCTTTCGGACAACATTCTTTTGCAAGACTAACAATGGCTGAATTTTGTTTTGATAGCCATCTCCCCAGCAATTTATACCGTATTGCAGCCTAGAATCAAAAAGTCCATAATAAATTGTGGTTAGGAGCTTAGTTGAACATGTATTACGGAGGTAGTAAGAATGCCTAAGTGTCTTCAATGCAGCAGCGTGAGATGAAAATTTCATATTAGAGTCAAGTAAGAGTCCTAGGTACATTAATTCGTCTACATTCTATATCGAAAAACACACTGGTTGCACATTTACATTGATACAAGTTAAATTTTTTGCAATTCGGCGCATGAAAATATACATCTGGTTTTGGATTAATGGACGGAGATAAATTAAAGAACATTAATTTAGTCTTAGAATTTATTACAAGTTTGTGTTCAGCGAAGCATTGTCTTAGAGTATGTACATCGCAATTTATGTTAGCATTTAGATCCAAATGCCCAATATCGTCGGAAAAACCTATAGGTAAGCCTTTTAGATTGAGGTGGAAGAGTCAGTTGATATAAATTAAAAATAGAATGGGACCCAAAGCTTAACCTTGTGGTACCCCAAGCCTGATAAATTGTACATCACTTCTCGTCTCATTCAACTTTACTCTCTGTGATCTATTATTCAGATATGAGTTAAACATTT
This sequence comes from Volucella zonaria, assembly GCA_963966105.1. Classification (NCBI taxonomy): domain Eukaryota; kingdom Metazoa; phylum Arthropoda; class Insecta; order Diptera; family Syrphidae; genus Volucella; species Volucella zonaria. Next base: position 122,806,129 of record OZ014534.1, on the reverse strand, counting down.
TCCAGTTTACTTAACAGAATTTTATGGTCAACCATGTCGAAGGCTTTGGTTATATCAATGAATATCGTAGCTGTACATTTTCTTTTGTCGAGGTTGCATATTATCTGAGAGCAAAACTCTAGAAGTTCGTCCTCGGTTGATTTGCCCTTTTGAAACCCAAATTAAGAAGGATGTAAGAACATCGAAGTTTTTCGAAAACTTTACTTAGAAGGGAAATCGGCCTATAATTCCCTATGTCAGTTGGGGAGTCTTTTTTAAACAAAGCAATAACATCTGCACACTTCAGATCGTCAATAAAAATACGGGAAAAAACACTACGATTGAATACGAGGCAACAGGCAACAGCTTAAAATGAATTATTCCCTCAGCATACAACCATACAGTCAGTAGCACCTTGAACGGGTGAAGTCCATTTCTGGGATGTTATGCTGGCCTGTCTTCTGGCCAAGATGGTCTTTGGTGAAGATAATTTTGGAATAGGTGGTGCCGTAACCATTTTCTCCCAAAAGTGAATGAATGATTCTACCAAGTTCTTCAGAAAAATAGAGAAACAGCATTCGAAACAGGTTCACTAAAGACGTCGGTGAATTAAGGGAGGTAATATCCAGACTTGATTCAAAAAATGATGTTCGAAAAGAGGTGGCTTCCTAATTGCGCCATATAGTAACGGGTGGCCAGATAGTTTTTCCAATTGTTATGTTTCAACAGCTGTCAAAGTTACCAATGACGTCCAGCTGTCAAAATATTCAGTAGGGTTTGCCATTTCGTCATGCATCGTTTAACAATTGCCGAACATGCGGAAATTATTAAAAAAAAATTATCGACATTCCGGCTCGGTAAAAATACGCAACGTGAATTTCGTTGTCAGGTCGGTCGTCATCATGTCTTCAGTGTGCTGGCAATTCGTCTCACCGTGGAAAAGTTTGAGCGCGAATATACTCTTTTGGATATTAAGCCACCAACCACACAGAGATTGGTGCGAAATGAAGAAAACATAGCCGTTGTAGTGGCCAGTATCGAAGGAGACCCAGAAATATCGATTCGCTCTACATTCGTATAAGATTGTGCAGGCGCAAGAATTGAAGCCAGACGATCATAGACAACGCCGTGAGTTCGCTAATTGGGCGCTGGAAATGTTAGTCGGAGGTCCTGATTTTGACCAAAAAATCATTGCCTCGAACGAGGCCAATTTTTGGCTCATCGGCTATGGAAACAAGCAAAATTGCCATTATGGAGCGAACACATTCCACAAGTGTTCGGCCAAGCATCAATGCATCCACAAAGATTGACTGCTTGGTGCGGTTTATCCCATGGCTGTATTGTCGGGTCTTATCTCTTTCGAAATGAGGAAGGAGACACTGTTACCGTCAATGGTCTCAGGTATAGAGCGATGTTAACTGACTTTCTGTGGTCAAAGCTCAACAACATCGATGTATCCGAGCTGTGGTTCCAACAAGACGGCGCTACATGCCGTATAAGCGACGTAACGTTGTTGTTTTCTTGATGATTACACTGTATTGTGCTACATTACTATTGAACAAAATTCGTCATACCAATCTCCTTGATGGTTAACGACGGAGTCTGAGTATTTAAATTTTTCTCACTTCGGCATGATGGCTCCTTCTAACATATGTACTCGTAAATAGATGTCATTCGTTACGCTTGCGAGTTCGGAAGAGCGGTAATGCAGGTATTCGATCTAAGTATGCCTGATTAATAACGAATTATTTTCCATTTTCTTTATCAGGCAGTTATTGCCTGAAGGGCTGCCATGTCCTTTTCCTATTTTAGCCCTATCATCACCATAAGGAAGTTAAATGGTTCCAGACTTGTTCCAGACAAATCTTGCACGAAACTTAAAAGCAACGGACTTTTAACACTGCCCTGATGTGTTTCAACTTTGATTTCGAATTCTCCATCATATCACATGATTTCATAAACGTGTCGCGTCTATTTTCCTCTCTTCCTCTATCGTTATCTGTATACTTTGAGTCGTCATATATCGACCCGCCTTCAACATTGTTCCATTCGTGGACATGAAGTTAAATATATTGAGTTGTGGATTGTCTAGAACTCTCAATTGTTCTTATACTTATGCTACGTTAGCGTACTCGATCGGAAATTGTTATAAATTCTCGTGTGGCCTATGGCTTTTTACATTCAATTTATGGATCCGATCACTTCTCATCATTTTAATTATGAAAATCGCGTGCCAGGATTTCCAGATTGTTGTCCATGCTTCGAAGGATATGTGATCTGGTCCGACTGCATTTCCTCCGGTCATTCTTTTAACGATCTCGGTTTGTGCAAAATTTACCACACGTGCGCGACAACCGAGGAAGTGTTACTTTGCGGAAATCCTTCGTTAAGTTGTGCGTTAAAATTCTTTTCTCGCATATTATAAATTTCGTTGTTTCCCATTAGTAATTTCTTGTGAGTTTTTTCTTGTATCTGCTACAATTTTTTAAATATTAGTGCTCTGACATATTTCTTCCATTGCTAATCGCCTGTATATCGTTTGTGAGGTTACATCTTCTAAGCCCCTATACAAAGCCTCTAGTACTACTGCGCCTGGTCTACCCCCATTTTGCATCGTTAGTAGACGCACTATGTTGGTTTCGCTATTTCAAATTTACTTTGACAATGTTTGAAAGGCTTGCCTACCTTTCGAAGCAATGATGATTTTTGAGCCTTAGCTAATGAACTAGTGATAAAAAACACTTCTGAAAAAATTTCAACAAATTGAATAACACCTGTGATATTCGTATTTTAATCCCTATTATCCTTGTTTTTTTTTAATAGGTATGTACATACATAAATGAGTATAATTAAAGTCCTACGTGCACTAAATTACTATTACTGTGAACTTACAAAAAAAGTGAGTTTATCTATTACTGCTGCAGACTTCATTTAAAGGATTTTGAAACGATATGTTTGTATTTCGTTGATAGGTTCCTATAGAAATATTTACAAACACATTTATACAGCTTTTAATACAACACCAATTAGTAAATGAATTTGTATCTAATACTCGTTTTCGAATAAGTCTAGCCTGTAAGGAACGAAGACTTTAATTTTCTAAAAAACAATGACATTAACACGCTTATAGATTTTTTTCTACATTGACATACGAAGATGTGTGTAATTTTCAGGAAACATTATACATACTCGTATATTGCCGAATTCACGTACTAGTATGTCTTAAATCTGGTTTTCCACTAGGGATGCGATGAGAGACAATAACAAATGGCAAATTCCTGAACATCTTAATGAACCACAAGGAGAAATTCTTCCCTAATTACCACGAGCCCGTGATTGTTAGGCGTTTATTTATATACGTTAACATGTAGAAACATTCATCCATATGCAGACATTTGTTATGTCTTTATTTGTAGGCCATATGTTGGCTCGTTATGTCATTGTCATGTTAATAGAAATTATTTCGTGAACTACCGAGTGGAAGAAATAACCAATTAAGAAGAGAACTAATTTAGGCTGGTAAAGTTTTGTTTCTTTTTTTTTGTACTCAAGTAGCAATTTTTTTTTTTAATTGGATCTTAATAAGCACTTTACACTTTTTAGTGTTATTTTTCTGTTAAACCCTTAGTAACAAAATGAGTGGAAATATTTGTACAATGCCGCGAAAACAAATTGATTGAACCATTTTTTTTTTTAAATTATTTCACCTACCTCAAACTTAGATAATTAAGATCAGATTGCTGCTTTTTTCCTTAGGTCCTGATTTTTTTAAAAAAAAAAAGGAATAAAATCTGACATCAAAGTCTTGTTTATTTATATTTGCAAAAATATTAGGTTTGATTTTAACAACAATTGGGCGTCCTTCTGATTTTTTTCTGACCGATTCATAGATGCTAGCAGGATTTCCAAGTTGTTGTTAGAATCGTTTTGTAAACTGCCGCTGTTCATTTTGAGTCAGGAAAGCACATTTAACCTCCTTCTCCTTCGCGGATATATTCATCACTGAGCCTCTCTCTTGATTCTATCTGCACCAGGATTCTTCCTCTTCCAACGTGGAGCTTAGTTTGGGACTCACCGTTTTTCTACATGAGATCAAGCTCTTAAGTTCAGAGTAAAAGTTTTTACCTTATACGTAGTGGAAAACCTGATTTTCTTAGTGATCTACTAGTACGTGAGGGCAGTGCGACTTTGACCAGTCTTTTTTTTTTACTAAGCTTGCCCTAATTTTGTATTTCTTATCGAAAAATTTTAAAGCTGTCTTCATATGGCATTGTTTCTATTGGCATTCCAATAAATCTTTTTCTACCTGTGTTCCCAGTTTCAATAGTTATCAGCAGTTAAATGTCTTTCTTATATGTCGAATTTTTATAAAAAGTTTTTAAATATGAGCGGAACATTGAAATTTCCAATGAAGCACATCTTTACTCGGAACTTAAAAAGAAAATAGAACAATAATATCAAGTCTACGGATGCTGATTGTATGTGGAATAGATCATCTAACCACCACACAGCCGCCATTACTCCTCTCATAGCTTTGCTCTTTGCACGTCAAATTTCTTATTTCAACTCATGAATTGCGGTTGAGTGGTGCCATGGATAAAAGGCTTCACTTCGTCCCAGTAGAGGAAGTTACACGTTGTTAGGTGTCACGATTTCGTTGCCAATTCTCGTCGTCAATGCGTGAGATTACACGGTCGGGAAATCTCTCATCCGACAGCTACTGCTTGGCCCGTCCTACTAAAACCACATTCCGTCTAAATTCATACCGACCAATGCTTACTTACTTACTTAAGGTGGCGCTATAGTCCGCGGTGAACCCTGGAGGTTGAGGCAACCAACAACAAGCTTCTGTTTCGCACGCTAAATTGGTTGAGGTCCACTTGCACTTTCTTGCGCTACTGCGCTGTACTTCGGGAGCGGATTTGAAGATTATTCGGACCGGATCATTGGTGTTAATCCGCTCTACATGACCCTGCCACCAAAGTCGTTGGACCTTCACTCTTCTAGCTATTCGTAAGTCGATATCGCTGTATTGCTCGTATAGTTCGTCATTGTATCTCCTCCTCCACTCATCGTCTATGCAGACGGGACCGAGTTTTCATCTGAAAACAGCCAAGAGCACCCTCATCGATTTTTTATTAAGTCCATGCCTCTGCGCCATAGAGCAGGACAGGATAGGGTCACTCTTGTTGTTCGAGAGAGGGTTTTGCTAGTCAATTGCCTTGTTAGCCCAAAGAAGCAGTAATTGGAAGGAGTTATTCCTCGTTTGATTTCAGCGTTGGTGTCGTTGTCTGAATTGAAAGCGGAGCGTAGGTAGGCAAAGTCATGTGATTTGTCGAAGGTGACGTGCTGTCCGAGACATCGGTGTTGGGTGTTCTATCTTGTTGACAGCATATACTCGTACTTGGTCATGCCCTCATTGACAGTTAAACCTATTTTCACTTCCATCTCAATACTCGCAAAAGCGTCCTTGACATCACGCTGATTTCTTCCAATTATGTCAATATCATCGGCGTATGTGAGTAAGTGGACGGACTTTTGAAAGATTGTGTCTCTTGTGTTGGCGCGTGAGTTTTGCACTATTTCCAGAAAGATGTCAAAGAGATCGCATGACAGCGCATCGCCTTGTCTATATCCTTTTTCAACATTAAAGGTCGACATCAATTCTTTACCAACCTTGATGGAGCAGCATGCATTCTCCATCGTCCTCCTGCACAAACGGACGAATTTGCAAGGATGCCAAAACTAGACATTGCTCTGTATAGCTCGTCTCTATAAACGCTGTCATACGCGGCCTCAAAATCGATAAATACGTAGGTAGTTTGTACAGATTTGGAGCTCATGGGTTTTTTCTCCAACACAAGCCGTTGTGTGAACACTTGGTCGAGTGTGAAAAGCCACACTGATATGGGCCAGTCAGGTTGTTGACGAACGGCTTCAGGCGTTCGCACAATACGGCAGATAGGATCTTGTAGGCGATATTGGGATGCCTCTGTAGTTGGCGCAGTTCAGAGGGTCTCCTTTGTTGATGATCGGACAAACAATGCTGAGTTTCCATTCATCGGGCATATGTTACTTTCGTCTTCATCTTCACTTCACTTCATCCAGGTTGGGTAGACAGTATTGCTGGGCTACGTCGTCGTCCAGGTTGAAACATTCATTCTGCCTGATAGCGGCATTCGTCCATTATACAGTCTACAGAAATATTATTTCCAAATTCCCAACATCGATTGCGACTCTACAATACTACGTTCCATTCTCTACACTCTTCGGTCCGGGTTTGTGTCCATGTCCGGTTTTTTGGTAAAAATTCCGAATCTCATTCCTGGAGTAGCATCTCTCAATTTCCTAGACCGCGGGCTTCTCATCCTCATACGGCTCATAAAAATTCCGTAACTGTGTTGCAATGACATTAACCATTTACTGCCACTGAAAATCTTCGTTGTCTTCCAAAATGTGTGACCAAACCATTCCAAAATCCGAAATAAGCGGTGGCTTGCTATGAATGCATTGCGTTCTTATGAACGTTATGAAGTGCGTCGTAATTGCTAGGCAAAAGTTGGGCGTGAACTGTGTCAGTTGTATGGTAAACATGGGTAAAATGAAGTTTGAACCAAAAAATTGCCAAAGTAATTAAGGTCTCAAAGATTCAACTGACAGTTGGACTGGATAATAATTTTATAGAGACCACCGTTGATGGAAAACCCATTCAAAACTGTTTAGGAATTAGCTAAAAAGTTACACACATTCTCGGAGTATCAGAGTTGGTTGGCAACAAATTTCACCGAAAAAAATTTGCAATAAATAAAGACAGTTGCTTCTTTGTTTACATTTCGATTTATTCCTTAAAAACTTATGAAAACTTTTAAAGTTATAGACAGTGGTTGATTGGGTCATATACATCGAAATAGATAGTTTAGAATCCGTCATAACTATCTGCTTAACAAGTTATAAGCGATGTTATTTGTTTTGAACTGCTTTTTGCTGTCATAACGATTAACAATTGTACAGATTTAAGACAGGTCTAGAAGAAAAACCTGCAATGAAGTATACGGAAAGCCATCCACTGGCGGGTGAATAGTGCATCATTTGCATACAAGGGTAAGCTTTACCAAATATTTCCACCTTAGCTGGTTCAGGAATATTTTCTCTTACACATCGTAATCAGCACAGTCAGAAATTTGGCTATTTTCTAACTACTCAATTAATTTGCCCTCATCTTGGGGTAGCAGATTGAAATTGTCAATAAACAAGTACTCGTACGAATACGAGATGAAAGTGTATGTGTAGATGAATATGTTCTCAATCCCCAACGATGTCCTAGCAGATACGAGTCTATGGATAAAAATTAACATCAGTGTAACCTCTTATTATTTAATCAGTCTAATTCAGTTTTAATTACACTGCCTTACATTGTCGTCGTAAAGAGCTTTTAATTAACTCAAATTAGTCGAATTTACTTGATGTGCTTGTGCGAATTGTGCTAGATCGTAATTTATTATATGTATGTCCTGATACATGTCCCAATGCGGTCATTGAGTGTGTAGTGTGATTTAAATTTGACCAGCTCTAAAAATAGTACGCATACGCGACCCGAAATAGTCACAAAAGTTTCCGGAAAATATATACAAAAATTGTCTTTCTGGTTGTTTTATTTTTTTTTTTGTTAACCAACAAATATTTAATGAAGTTGCAGAATACGGTATAACATACATATAGGGTACAGCGGGTGAAATCCCTGCGTTGGGAAATTTATGGATTTATGCTTCAGATATTCATAGCAGCTGATGCCGAAGCTATAATTCATAAATGTCTTTCCTCCGTAAAAAAAAAAAAAATGGAAAAAAGGATAAGTCCTGGAACAGTTTCCTTTCGATAAAGCTCGTTGATGTTTTTTATTTATTTATCAGTCTTCGTTCTGGAGGTTTTATTTTATTAATACTTTTTTACGTAAATCACATTCTGCATTAAATTGTTAAATAATTAATAAAAAGGAAAAGGAAATGGAGTGTGTGGTCATTTGTGATGATATATAGAAAAAGGACTTGAAGGAAAAAATAGTCTTCAACATAAATGTAAATAAATGGCGAATATAAGCTCCTTAAGCGGATTGCGTTCGCCCAAACATGGTTAATTTTTCAATCGCAACTGTGGCCAGAACCGTGGTTTTTGGCACATCTTTCAGTGAGATAATCATTCGAATTGTGTTTATCTTTTGTTAAGAGTATCTCACCACTTCAATACTCGAATGGCAAATGGTGAATGTCGAATTGTGAATCTGGAAAGAGGAAGCTTCTGTCGCCGCCGTCATCCACACAGACGGAACGGAACCAAACAGAGAAGTATCATACACTCGAATTCGTATTTCAGTATTCCGCGTCGGATTCAGATTCTGATTCGTTGTACCATTTTAAATCAGGATAAATATTAAATGAATCGTCGAACAGAGACCAGAAAGCGAGAATAACACTAGACCCATCATCGTTGGTCCTTACCTCCCGTTCATTTTGAGCAAAACGGCAAACAGATATCGCTTCCCTTGTTCTATCCGGTTTCGCTGGAATACGTACACAACAACCAACAAACCGGATATTGCCATGTGTTGTCCTTGCGATTATATCTGATGGCATGGTATTTTGAAGCGGCTATTTCTCGTAGTGTTTCAATAGTGTTCAGGATAGCATTGTCCGCCTACCAACTGCCACCACCCCAATTCTGAACATTCGTAAACAACAAATTTAAGCGAGTTGATTTGCGATGCGCTGTTGTTATATGCATTCGTCCCGTATTTGCATTTGTCCTCGTATCTATCTACTTACTTATCATCGGGAGATAACCGATGGGAGATGTAAGATTTTCAGTAAACGTCAGCTAGAGAGTAGCTAAAGGGTGTGGTTGTCAATTGGACCTTTGTTGGTTGTTGGTTACCGGATTAAAGTTTGACTAGAAGGGACGTTTCGATGTTTCCGCAGTATTTTCCCTTTTTTTTCCCCCCAGCTGTGGAAAATGGGGATGGTTATCGTAATGTAATGCTGCATGATTTGATCGGGGGCGGTAATATGATGTTTAATAATAATTTAAGAATCCATGTACAATACGGACTTTGCGAGAGACGCATTATAAACACTGTGGCCGTGGTTGAAAACCGAGAATGATGGAAAATCCGCAGTAAAAATTTATGGATATTCATGGAATATATTTGACTTTGCTGGAGAGGTAATAGATATTTTTAATAATTGTAAAGCTTTTATGGCAGATTTTGTAGAGATAAATGGGTTTGTCTAGAAGGTATGGTTTTGAGATGTTTTCGAATTGTTTAAGTGAAATATTTGATTTAAGAAGTCGGAAAATTGTTTTGTGAAACTTCTTTTCATAGGTTAATTTTGGTTTTTTGCCTGCAGCGCGTTTAAACAACTTTATCCTTATAAAGGGTCTTTCATTAAGCGCTTAAGTGTGAGATATCATTGAATATAACATCGTTCAAATGTCCGCCGCAGCTTCTCTGGATAAGCCGTATCCGAAATATCCAGTTTTCCATGACTCTGACGCATAAATTAGGCTGAATTTGACCGATGGCATGGGTTATGTTGACTTTGAGGGCCGCTGTGGTTTGTGGCTTATTCGCATAGACCTGCGACTTCAGAAAACCCCACAAGAAAAAGTCTAACTGGGTCAAATCGCACGATTTCGGTGGCCAGTTCACATCACCTCCACATGAGATCAGCATGCCCTCGAATCCCTCGTGCAGAATTTCCAATGTGGCGTGTGCTATGTGGGATGTAGCGCCGTCCTGTTCAAACCACATGTCGTTGGTGTCCATATCATCCTATTCAGGCCGAAAGTAATCATCTACCGATCATGGTCTGGCCAATGTCGTTCTCAAAGAAATATGGACCGATGACGCCGCCAGTCCAAAATCCACACCAATAAGTGACTTTTTCGGCAATTTTGTTTGTTGACGTACCCATTCATCCAGAAATGCGCCTCATCGCTGAAGATGATTTTTCGATGAAAGTTAGGGTCAGTTTCCAACTATTCCAGAGCCCATTCAGTGGACGCATGTCGTTGCCTATGGTCATTTACCTTCAGCTCCTGGGTCAGTTGAATTTTGTACGAGTGCAGGCCCAAGTCACAACGCGAAATTCACCAAGTTGTAGTCTGCGAAAGTCCAAGTTCCTGTAAGCTACGTGAAATCGACTGCCTCATATTCTCCTACACAATCTCACGGACAGCGGCGATGTTTTTGGCGGATTTTACGTTTCGTCGACGTATGGGTGTTGGTTTATCGTTTACTGAACCAGTGGACTCAAATTTATGCACCGCACTGCGGATAGTCCTCTCGGTAGGACGATTATGGCGCCGGAGTATGGGCGAAGCGCGCGGAATGTTGCCCGAACAGAACACCCATTTTGATAAAACAATTTTATCATTTGCACGTGTTGTTGAACGCTATAATTTCTCCATTCATGGTGATTTGGCAAAACGGACTGAATAAATGACAGCCAATTTGACAGATGTAGCTTCAGCAATATGGCCGCTATCAACTGTCAAATTTCGGAGTCCCTATTGGAAGACCCTGTAAATATCAAACCAATCGAACTTTTAATTTTTCTTACTACTCGTATATAAAGCTAATTCAACCTAAAATCCTTATAAGTAAAATTTCTGGAGCAATATGGATTATTTGCTTTCCACTTCAATTTCGATTCAATTAATGTCTTCCATAGAGAACGACAAAAGTATTGACTGTACTTGCAAAGGCCCAAGAAATTATTCTCAATCTAATGGTAAACAAAGGGGATTTAGAAAGCGATTATGACTGCATTTTCAGTGGATCTGTTTTCCAGGGCCCATATCGCATGATCAAGTTTATTCGTCTTCGATATGACTGAGTTATACTTCCTTGGATATGTTCAAAAACGAAACAGATGTCACTCCAACCTTATTTTTATAGCGTTTTCTTTGGCCGTAATAATTTTGTTTCATTCTTTACAGAGTAATTGATTGTCCTTTGATTGAAAACAGGTGCAGTTGAGACCGTCAAACCCGCAGACCACGAAGATCGCCGGTTCCATTTTCTAGGAGCTCCATATAAAATGCATGTTCCACTATTATATCTGATCGTTTGAACAGGTTGAATTTGAAAGGCAGTCTGAACCATTTTCTTTAAGTTTGGCTTTTTAAGGACTTCGAATGATCTTCCGAATTTAATTCAGGTGGTATTTGACTTGACCAAGACTTTTCAGAAAAACAATCTGCAAGGATTTAAGCCTTTCGTCTTGAATGGCTGCCCATAAGTTCTCAAGCAGCACTGCAGGTGGTTGGGCATAACATTGATATAGTTTTGAAGTGATTTCAAATTGAAAAGATTAGGTTTAAATACAATTGGTTAATTTTGAAGTGATTACGGTGATTTTAAGAATTACTAATATGACTCTACTTTACATGATGAAATTCAATAAAATGTTTTTTAATCTCTTTTTTCCTTTTTTTAAAATTAAATAATTTTCAATAACGGTGGGAGCGAATTTAACAATTTAGGAACAGTGCATCGTAGTTCTTTGTCTCCGTACGAGTTGTAAGCTGTCGGAACTTCTAGCATCCCTTGGGCACGTCTTCGGGTGTTTAGCGTGTGGTTGATGGGTTGAAGAAACCGTCGGTCATCCATATAAGTTAGGAGTGTTGTCATCTGGAAGATTGCCTTTACATCTAAAACTTTAAAACTTGAATTAGTGTGTCGAATAATTTTAACAAGACGATGTTGCAAGTTTGATATCTTCTCCAGGTGAGTTTTTGCCGCGTTTACCCAGGTCAGAATCCCGTATCCCATGCGTGACTCTGCCAACGAGTAGTACACTTGCTTTAGTACCTCCATATGTGAGTAACGCTTAAGATACACCATTGCAAATATAGTGCTCTTAAGTTGAAGACGCAGTACGTTGATGTGCTCACGCCACAGGAAATTCTCGTCAATGGTAACTCCGAGGTATTTAATGGTTTTAACTACCTCGATTGTGCTGCTGCTCCTCAGTAATGGACAACGATCATTTCGATGAAAGATTTGAATAACTTCCGTTGGCTTCGATGGAGTCCGAATATGCATCAACTTAGTTTTATTTGCGTTGATCACCAGGCCGTTGTCATGACACCATTCAGATACAAGGTTGAACTCGTGTTGCAGTATCTTTATGGCTAAGTGCAAGTCCTTGTGTTTCACGACGCTTGCGATGTCATCAGCGTATGCAGTAGCTTTTTTAAATGTTCTTAATAGTTCATTTGTGAACAGTATAAATAATATGGGGCCCAGTTTGGAACCTTGTGGCACGCCGTATTTGATCGTTTTCTTTTTTTGCTAAATATGTCAGATATCTTGACTTGTATTTCTCTTTCCCTCAGATAGCTTTTAAGCCAGTTTGCCAGCACTCCTCTCAGTCCTAATCTGTTGACGCTTTCCACAAGTTTTTCAGGAGTCAGGGTATCAAACGCTTTGCTGGAATCTATAAAGAGCACAAGTATTTTAGTCCAGCATTCACGACGTTGGTAAATTCCCCCAGTAACGATTGAGTGACTACAGGAGCAACTGGATATCGAGTCCGATACCAGTGTCGCTAGAATATCTGAAAAGTACTGCGACCAGTATAACTAGTGCGATGTTTATCAACTTGTCAGTTGTAGGCATTACACTTGTGTACGAGACAAACCAAATTCCACAGATCCTGAGCTTTATTTTACGAGTACGTCACCATTAGGATGTGCCCCAATGGTGTCTTCCCTTTTCACACTCTTTATTTAGACTTTACTTAGTCACATGACTTCGGATATCACGTACAACGATAATTTTTTGTTGGCCCTTATGTGACGATAGCTAGATATTTCGGCTATTGATACAAAAATATCATCCGTCATCCGTCATAAAACGGAGATTTCTTTCCTTCATAAAAACAAGTAAGCTGATAGGTCTAACTCAGCTTCAAAGTATTTCCAACGTCATCGTCATATCTGGGTGTTAGCCTGGATAGAAAAATAAATAAACAAATCTATGATGTTAAGGCGAATATCACTAACGGTGAAATGACATCGCGAGCCTACTGCGGGCATATGCACACGTTATCTAACCACAAGTCTGCCAATATGAAATCGACTTTTTCTGCACTCAAACAAGGTAGTCGAAATTTCACTGATGGCTGGCAACCTTAGATTTCACGTCTCATTAGGTTAATATGCGTCTGTGATCCGAGCGAAACCATAACTATTCTTAACGGCCGAAATATTTGCATCTGACACTACGCTTAAGACCTTATAGGGTTCCTCATAGACTTCACGCTTTCTCCAAAAATTTAAGGAATTTACCGCGGGGAATTTACTCCTTTAATGTCTTGGTTACACCCTCTTTGGGGATATTTTTTATCAGCTCTTAAAGCCACATGTAGAAATTAAAGTCCGTAAGCCCATATGGAAGCAATCGGAGTACTTGACACATCTCATTCACAAATTTTTAGTGTATTTAGTCTATATTCTGCCTGGCTGGCTATAAACTTTTATTGGAAAAGCCTATTCAATATTGAACAGTAGGTTCTGCCAATCGTTTTGTTGCCTTCTGAGCCAGACTTTTGACTGATTATTGGTGAAAAAATCTCTAATACTCGTGTGTATATTGTTCAATACATTTGACACGTTTTTGGTTTCTTATTGTACATCGCTAAAGCCGCCACGAAAATATCACATTCTTTCATTTCATGAATGCAATATCCGTTTTTCCCTAAATTTTTTTAAGGGATTTAAGTATCCTTAAAATGCTTGCACACAGCTGGATTTTTCTACCATTTTAATTCACTTACATAAAATAATTTTCTGTACAATAAGGAACATCCAGTGTCATCATAAACCACTGCTCCAATCTTTTCCTCCAAGTTGTATTCTTTTTCCGCACAGTAAATACGGATGCATACTTCCACCTCATTCCCAATAAAACCTCAGCCCGTGATATGTAAACTTAATTACGGTTGCCACCAGCAAAAGGACTTATTCGAAAATCCACTGCATACGCAAAATGAATTTCAAATGAGCACCAACCTCTCATTCCCATTGGTTGGTTGCCGCCGCGTCATCAAATTATTCCATGGTCCCGCTCAACCATTTGAGGGTATAATCACCAGATTAGCGTGGCAATGTCTCTTGCAAAAACACAAACTTGTATTCTCCTATCTGGAAAATCCCATTTTGTGAGCTTAAGCTTTAGTTCGTCGTCGTTAAACCGCCTTCCACTCCTGGGCTTCCTTAAAGTGTATTCATTTTGTTACTATGGGCGCGCTTCGTCGGCATTGTATAATAGCTGAAGCCTATTGTATTTGTTTGCGCAGGAATGCATGCCCTGCAAAACATGAAAATGCCTTACGATAACACCAGGCGCAAAATACTCTACAGCCTCCACAGGTTCTTCAGTTTCACCAGACTCTATAGACACACCACAGCATCCAGCGTCCTGGCGCGTATGCTTGATCGCTTATAAATATATTTCGCTTGCCTGCGTCCTTGTTAGCATATTTCGCCCATTTACTGGTATCCACGAATTTAACAGAAAATTAAAGGACCCGGTGGAGAGTGAGGAATGAAAGGACACGACTGCCGTTGCCAAGTGCGATTTTGATCACACTTGGCTGCTAGTGGTATGAGCGTATTCATAAAGCCATCTTCTGGTGCTGGTGTCCGCATATCCTTTTTTGGCGTAAATGGAATTTCTGTGCAGAATTTGTATACAAGATTCGGTTTAATTGAGTGTGTGCACATAATTCTTAGATATAATTTCGCGTCGTCGGTCGTTGTCGTAGTCGTAGTCGTATTTGTTGCCGTCCTTGTGGAGTTTTGCCTTACCGCTATGCTATTCAAGAAGACCAGAGAAATAGAGAGTATTCCCGTGGGGCTATAATGCCACAAATGCTTCTCGTGATAACTCGTAGGCGTGAGGTGGTGATACCAAATACAGGTGCTGAACTAAGTGCCGGGAGTTGTGATATACATATACGAGTATACTGGGTTGGTTGTAAATTCTTTTGACAGCACGTGTAATTAACTGGGATTACTTAATGTTTTGGAAAATTGTTGAATTTACTTTTTTGGTTATTCCGAATGGGAATATGAAGAGAATTCTGGTGGTGGGTGAAACATTAAAACGATAAAACATGTAGAGCTAATTAAAAAGCTGTTGACTGGAGGGGTGAGTAAGACTTACGGGGAAGGTAATCCATTTCAACAAAAAAAATATGTTTTTTGAGCAATAGAAATGCAATCAGAGGCAGCCGTATGCCGCTTAAAAGACACCCTAATGAGCATTGCCAGGTGCGGTTAAGTAACACAATCCATCCAGGAAATCTGGAAAATGTGTTTGAATATTTCTCTAGATTTTCTTCTTTAGATGGAAGATGAGATGCCACCATATACATAGATGTCTGCTATGCTGCCGATATATTAGTTCTTCTTGATTAAAAACATGTAGAAAATCTATTGTACTAAGATGTCCTTTCTATTGTACTTTCTAGGACTCTTTCCGAGAAAATTGAACGGCGAACCATCTTTTCACTTCTCTTAAAGACCCATTACACTTACATTCTTTCTATCCTAGGTCATTGAAACGTTGATGAAATATATTGAGACAAGATATTTGATGCCTTGCCGTGAAACAAAACCAAACTCTACGTCAATCCAGAGAAACTTAGAGAGTTGCACTGAATATTTCAAAGGGGTTTACAGTGTCTTTTCTTGAAAATGCGTGAATTTGGGATAAATAAATCTCTTCTTCAATGGTTTATAAATTAGCGTCCGGAATATTCAGCACAAGTTGTTTTGTAAGGTTTAGATTCTGAGATTCACAAAATAAATGGTGGTGTCCCACAGGGCTTCGTTTTATCTCCGACACTTCTAAATATTCATTAACGATCTCTTCTGAAGTACTACTAGCACAATCTATGACAATCGTACTCTCGGCTTTTCATATCACGGCACCACCCCTCTTCGAAAAACGGAATCGACATTGTATGTTACGTTCCGGAATATCACATTGGCACATACACTGCTGAAACCAAAAAGTCTTTCATCCTCAGAATATTGCATCGAATTAATGAAATTTTCGTTGTTGCAAATATTCTGTCTGATCTGACCTAAATGAAGTTTTTTATCCGCCCAAAATTGGAGTACTCCGCCCACAACTGCTCAGGTGTTGCCAAAAATTGTCTGCACCTTCTAAATAAAATTCAAAACCCTACATGGCGCTGATCTCTTTATTTGCTACTCATTACAATCCGCAAACATTTAAAACCCACGTGGGTGGTTTGATGCGAGCCTTGGTTGCACGGCAGCTTTTTTCATTGCAAGGATCTAAGAATCTGCATCGTAATGTCCTCAAGAATCTAAAAATATTGCGCAGTAATAATTTTAAAATTGCTACAATTGTCCTTCTTGTCAAATGACGAATGTTCGGACAGTGACAGGAAGTGAATTGTGTTTCCTTTATTACCAAGTCTCTATGCAATCGAATTTTGCAACAGTTTCCTCAATAATTTTGCTGCTTCAATTTAAGACGGGTTTTTTTGTGACAGTCGTTGCCATACGTGTCGTCCGAAAGTGAAACTCTAGTAGTCTCCTTTGAACGCAGATATATTTTTCCTGGTCCGCATTTCAAATATTACAGCCACTCCTGCCATTTCCCGTTTATAATGGCATAAGAGCATGGTCAAATCAATCAAATAGCCTGGATGCAGCCATACGTGACTCTGTTTATGGATTGGATTTCACGTGGTATTGCATTTCTGCACTCAATGGTTGATTGTAAGTCAAATAGAAATTGGACGTAGGCAAGCTGCCAATGGATCTGTAAATACAACATATTCTATGGTTCTGGTTTTCCTTGTAGAGCAGGATACCATGGGGATGGAAATACTTTTGACTGCAATGGTAAACCAACACTATAACTCTGAAACTCTGTATATTCCAAGGCCTGTGAATCGCATTGTTGAAACAAATATGTTTGTGCTGCCACAAATTTGATTCGTTAAATTATCGTTCCAATTGGAACCTTCTCGGGCTCGTTGAAATTTTTTGCTTTTGAAATTTGAGCTTTCGGAGTGAAGAAGGTTGACTTTTCTATTCAAAAATCGCTGCTATGCCGCTTAATTTTAAACTGATTTTAATTATTTCAAGACCAATGTCCTTCGCCTCTGCACTTTTATTTCTATGATTACCAAAGTAGACAACTACATGTTCTAAAGTGCTGTTTCCTTAATGCACAGAGTACGCTGCAGTGTTTTAATTTAACTGCACGACTGAAGGGTTTTTAGAGATTTTTCGAATTCAGTCTCAATTTAGTAGAATACGATTACAACGTTTTTATTGGCCCGGGTCTACCCCGGACAACTTTATTAAGCTTAACAAGCAAAAACTTAAAGTTAGACTTAAAACTAACAAAGATATTCTTAACCTAATGGGACGAGGGAGATGTCAAGGAAGTGGCATATTGAGCAGTGCTTTTTTTATTTCGTGTTTGCTGCTATTTAGGTTATAGACTTCGGCGTTGTTGTTCGTTATACGCAACATTCTAGATATGGGTTCAAAGTGACCGCAGTTGGTGCGGTGAGTCCGGATCAGGAAGAGTGAAGATGAAGTAGTTTTTTGGAGGGGGAGGTAGACGTTTGCTGGAATAGTTTATCGCTTGGCAAACCTATTAAAACTTATTTAAGTCATTTTGCAGGCAACGGGAGTCAGAAGGCAATGAAACGACTCTGGAAATTCTCATGTCATCAGCGAAAATAGAAAGATTACAATTCGTTAAAATGAGACTTATGTCGTTAATCGTTAGGATAAAGATGATTGGTCCAAAGTGACTACCCTGAGGGACACCAGATGTTGTGGACTTCAAATTTGTTCATGTATTCCTCCATTTCTGAAATATTTAATATTTAAGACATGAATATCAGCAGCCAACACCCATAGATACGTTATCATCAAAACTCAAAATTCAACGACAATTAAATAAAAGGCAGGGACTATCTGTCGTAGTTTATGCTATTATTATTTATGCCCAATCGGTATGGTAGTCTGCCCTAAAATAAGCATGCAGCAAAAGAATGGACGTAATATGTGCTACCCTCGCCATGCTATCTTGCCACCCTGATGCAATTTGGTTCGGCATTTTTGTTATCCTTAATTTACCTACACATTAAGTACATTATATTTTATATTTCCATGCGCCGAAAGACTGAACAATCTGGGGACCTAGATCCCAGTTGCCAAAGTCGGGCGTTCAATAAAACATTTCAAATCCAAACAATATACAAGCTGCAATCAAGGCAGATAGGCCATTTCAAGAAACAATTTACTCCAGTCAGCATTCTTGTCTTGGAATCACTTTTTTCTTGCTTCCTGAACACATCAATTTAGAGAATATGAAAGCCCAGAGTCAGACGTGATTCAGACTTTGATACCTTTTGTACGGAAAAAGTCAGCTTTGCGAAAGAATTTTTTTAGGAATAAAAGCTTTAAACACTTTTTTTCAAAATCCCCTTTAGTATATCAAGAAATGTATGTCTAAACAAAAACACAAATCTGAGCTTATCAACGTATTTCTCATCTGGGTAGTAGAATGGTTGTAATCAGTAGATGGTATTGGCTTATCCAACCAACCAAATTTTTTTCGAACGGTATCTCTCAATTTTCAAACATACAAAGTTAGTTCTAAAGTAAACAGGACTTTTTAAAAATAGGCATTTCTAATGAGGTAGATCCTTCACTGATGTACTGTAAAAGTTTCGTGACATTTGGGCGAATAGAAGCGGAGTTATTGGTCTGAAGTAACAGTGTACCTATGCCATCGGTACAAAAATGAACATCGAAAAAAAATTGCTCAGAATTCAACGTTTGAAGTATATCATCAAGGAGGCTAGAAAGAACAAAAACTTCCTTTACAACATTGTGACTGATGATAAAATTTGTTTTTTTAATATGACCCAGAAACCAAACGCCGAGTGGAAGGCACCAGACGAACCAAAATTTAAAAAAATTCGTTTGGAGAAGTCAAAAGTTAAGAAATTACTAATTTGCTTTTACGCTTCCAAACAGTTAATGGACAATTCTATCTTGGTGTTTTGAAGCATTTGGTGCTGTACGATAATGCGCCATCTTATCGATTGACTCTTGTGACCGATTTTTTGGCTAAAAATCGCATTTTAATTGTCAAACACTCCCCGTATTCGCCTGGGTGAACCTGGGCCTGTTCTATCAAGCCTGTCCAGTTTGCCCGGTCTTTAACTAACTCCCTCCAGTTGCACACTCCAGGTCGGTTGACGTTCCCTTCAACTTGTGCGCACTACCTAAGGTGAGGTCTTCCTCTATTGCGTTGTCCCTCCAGGTTAGATTCGAAGACTCTGCGAGTCGTAGCATTGGTGTTGATTCGCACTACGTATACGTGTCCTAGTCATCTCAGGCGACTGATGTGCAGTTCTCTGATTAGGTTGATGTTGCTATACAGCTCGTATAGTTCATTGTTGAATCTTCTCCTCCAAAGCCCATCAACGCAACGGGACCGAATATTATTCGAAGCATTTTTCTCGGGAAACGACTGATGATATTTTGATCCGCTTTCGATGCTTCAACGCCATAAAGTGGGACTAAGATAGGTTATATAGAGTCTCCTTAGTTTTTCTTGATAGGACCTCACTACTCAATTACCTTCTTAGCCGAAAAAAACAACGATTGGCAAGAGTGATTATTCGTTTTATTTCTACTGAGGTGTTGTTTGGCAGAATTTATAGGAGAGCCAACGTAGACAAAGTCCCTTAATACCTCGAAGTTATTGCTGTGGACTCTGACGTTCTGTCCAATTCGTCGATATTGTCGACAGCATATTCTTGGTATTGCCCCCATCTACCGCTAAACCCATTATGTCACCTTCTGTTTCAATACTAGCATCGGTGATAACCCCCTGAGTTTTGCCAATTATTTAAATATCATCGCCGTACGCTAGTAATTGCACAAACTTCTGAAATATTGCGCATCCAGTGTTCGATTGTGAGTTCCGCATAATTATTTCAAATATTGTGTTAAAGAAGTCACCTTGTCTAAAAACCGTAACAGCAAAAAAGACAGCAAAGGTCTCGGTTAAGTCTTTACCGACTTTGACGGAACAGCGAGCGTTCTACATCGTCATTCTTTACAGACGTCCGATCCCGACTGGGATACCAAAACTAGACATGGTGCTATATATAGCTCGCCTTTATAAATGTTGTCATATCCGGCCTTAAAATCAATGAAAATATTGCGGGTATCGATCTGGACTCCTTGAGTTTCTCTCAGGATCTTTTGGAGCGCGAAGATCTGGTCGATTGTGGATTTTCCTGGCCTGAAACCGCACTGACAGGATGCAATAAAGTTATTGACGACGGGTGACACTTACTTTACTCTATAGGATTTAAAAACACTTGAAGAAACCGATAACTGACAACCATGTTACCCTAGTACGAGTATATGGTGTCAAAGGGACACAATCTATATATCTATCTATCTACAGAACAATAAAATACACGTAATTTATATGTTGCCCAGCTGCTTGAGATATTCACATTGATTTTGTGGCAAGACCTTTAATTTAACAGCACTCTAAACTGAAGGTTTTTTAAGGAGACGGATTGGGTAGATGAGTACACTGGACTAATGAACTCCTGTTCACTAAGGCCATGGTTAGGTTAGGTTAGGTAAGAGTGGCTGTTGGAAAAACCATCCCACTTAGGTCTATTGACCCATTATGATGACACGTACTATAACGCTGAGATGTTTCCTATTTCAAACTCGCTGTAAGGAGAAAAACCTTAATAACTAGAAGTCATTTGGAATTAAGTGAAAAATACCACACGTTTTCCGTCTTTGGCATTCAAAGACCTGAGTAATATAAGGCAATTAATCAAAGGCTTGGAGTATTTCGGCGCTGCAAGAGTTCCACCGATATTAGGTCATTCAAATCTGGAGATTATTGAGAATTATTACACCTGGTCCTGCGATTGTGTCCGTATCTTTTCAAGTGTGGGAAAGCTGGGAAGCATTTTTTTTTTCATATTGAAGACTTCATGATTATAACTTCATTCAAAACCTGTCTATTAGAGCTCAATTAAATTTTTATCTTGAACTTGTTGCTTGATTGAATAAACTTCTGTTAATCTGGTGAAATTTGCCAAGCTCGGATTCCCACAATCTAATCTTTGCTTGTTGTGCTCATTGAAATATTATCTATTGTCGTGTCCTGGAGGCTTTGATTTCTGAATAACCGTGCGTCGTTGTTCAGGAAATCGTCTTTCCTTTTTTAAATTTTGCATAACATACTGAGATGCAGGCAGGACCAGAGTTCAAACGTGTAACTGTCCCACCATGATCAATTTTGCGTGCTACATTTTCCTATCAATACGCCTTTAAAGCACTCTTATTTCATGAAAACTTCAAAGTTTAAGGTACAGTTATGTATATAGAGCCAGTTCCATCCACAACCACACCAAACATGTCTTTCAAAAGGACAACTCTAACTGGTCTTCATAGATACGAAAATGCTAAAGCAATGTATTTTTTTTTTTTTAAAAAAAAGACCATTACACGACAGTTGGTGAAAACTTTCAAATTTGTCCTATACTTTTCATTCAAATGAGAATAACCCTCTCCGCAGAGGTAATCCTGAAAAGAAATTCACTTCCTCGGCTTTCCAAATGTTCCCCAATACACCCAAACCGACGAACCACATCTAATTTAGAAAAGTACGTTCACCATCACCTGACAAGGCAGACAAGTGAAAATCGATATTGAGTGCAAACGCAAAATTTTTTCCATTTTACTCAATCCTTATTCCTCTGTTGGCATATTCTCTTGGAGAAAAAGAAAATGTCCTGCATTTAATTCCATTTCTAATATGCAGGATACAGGAGCATCGACAACACTAACAACAAGTAGAATTTCAATTTAAAGTTGAGTAAGTACATTCCAAAGTGGCATCGACTGGTGGTGATGGTGGCGGCGGTGGCTGAATAAAGAACTCATGTACTCGTATCTCGTACCTCTGGTACTTTCTTCGCAGGAGTTCTTATTTTGAGCATTCATACCTTTTTCCTGCTTTTGATTCCCCCATCGTGACGGGTTTGTACTTTAATTATTCCTCAACAAATGTTTGAAGAAAGTTGAAGCAATTTTTTGAGACCACAATTTTTCGTCCTTTATTTTTTTTTTTTTTTTGGTTTTTTTTTTTTTTTGTGTTGTTGCTGGGCATTGTACGCAAAAGCCAAAAGTAACCGCTACCAGAGCATCAGTATTCGACTGGCCAAAATACATTTGATTAAACTTTTTTTAAATTTCAAAGGTAAAAAAAATATCCTGAGGCTGCTAAAAATTCCTCCTAATTACTTAACATTTACAGGATCAAGGCAAAGCTGAGATAGAGAGAAGAAAGGGAAATAAAAACAATTAAACTTCCAACGACCTTTCAGCTTCCGCCGCTACCTTTGGATTAAGTCGTAGTCCTAAACAAAGTTGAAATCCTGTTGCTTTATAGTAGAATGAGCCTCCATGATTCAGTAGTTGTGCTTCCAAAACAGCAGGACAGAGAATAGTGTATAAACCTTTAGAACCAATTGAATACCTAATGGGGACGGAGATGAACTTTGTATGTTACTACAAAGAGATTCTGGACACCCTGACGATTTGTTTGCTACTTGTCTATTGTACAAGGTGCTCTTATCCTTTGGTTCCACGCACTTCTACGAGAATATGTTCACATAATAGACTGTCAACGTAAAAACCCTATTCCCAAATGGAACAAATAAATAGAATTCAATAATGGGTAGGGCCAATGGCTCAATTGAGATACATGCTCGCCTTGTGTGACATGATTGCAATTTAAAAGCTTGTTATCCTGAATAGGAGGTTGTATCTGCGACGACACACAAAGAGAACTCAGGGAGTCGTGAGGATTAAGGATTGTGGACAGAGGTTTCAGGACTAAGGGCTGAGAACGATATCAAATATTACATCCTATTCTCTTTGATCGGACATATTGACCTTTCAAGAACCAACACAATCAGTCCGGAAGTTGTGAAAGCACGCGTATCTGTGTATCCATATATGGATGTATATAGGTAGCGCTTCAGAAGGAAAGTTAGTATAGAAGCCAAATCTGGAAAGAAGCACATATTTATACAAAGATCCCAAGACACCTTTTCACTAGAAGGTTGCCAAGGCAAGATAAAAACTTGGTTCCTTCTATCAAATTGGAGATGAAAAAAAAAAAAAAAAATTGAAAATGTTTGCTTTTAATTTGAAGGAAGATAAAAAAAAATTATTTCGTTTCGTGCTAACGTCTCTCTAGCGATTTCCCACCGGAACGAAGGAAAGAATTATGTTTTAGAAGGATCTCTACTGGGAGACTTATAGATGAAGATGGAGATGGTCTGCTTCTTCATTATTTACTTAGCGCGGATGGAATTATTTCTATCTCTTGGGATGATGTGTGTGCAATTAAATTTAATGGATTGAGTCATGAAGTGAAACTACACCCAAACTCGTGAAGGTGAATTTAAAAATTAAGACTGCTAAGAGCAGGATGTGGTTACTGGGTGAATTAAATTAGATATTTACTACAAAATCGTGTGGATGATAATTTTAAAAATGTGTGCAAGATGGATTTTCTTCTTGATAAGACTTCAATTGCAATTAAAAACGCTTCATTAAGTTACGAATAGAATGTCACTGCAGGGTCTTCCTACCATCTAGTGGGAGCTCACACACCTTACCGTTAAATGAATTTCGTATCTTTAAAAAAATATATGTAAATACGGTCTTTCATGTTGATGAAATACAGGAAACTTCCTATTCTACACCCCCATCCGCCTCTCCGCTTGAAAATCCTCAAAACAACATCAGTCGAGGTAATGAGTTAATTATCCTCAGGCAATGGTTCATGTTCCTGTTCCTTTTTTTTTTTGCTTTTGGTTGGGCAAAAGCAAAATATTTTGCAGTTGAATGAAGGTTTTTGAATTTCTAATGAAAAATATCCTGAGGCTGCAGCAATTTGTTTTAACTGTTGTAATTAAACATAATTAAGCGAACGTTGACCCTTTAGACATTTTTGTCTGTTTAGATAGAGACTAAGAAAATAATGGCGGCGCTATTTATTTTGGGTTTTTTCCTTAATCCGGTTTAAAATGCGAAACGTAATGAATATTTTTTTTGATGAAATGATTTTTTTCTTTCTCTTTTGTAATGTGGAAATCGTTACGGACTTTTATGCCACGTAGTAGTTATCTTGAGTATTGCGCGCTGTTAAAAGCTCAAGTAGAAGTTGCAGAAGTTGTAAATGTACTCGCCTGATTTTATGTTCTTTATGGGTGCTAATGCTAGAAAATTACATAGAAACTGAATAACCGGTTCGTTCCTTTCATCATCCCGACAGTTAAGTGAGGATTTGCTCAATGGGCGATTTTTGCGGAGTAAAACCGCACTAATAGGGAACAATCGATCACAGAAGACTTTAGGAGTTCACATAGAAGTAGTGTTGTAAGCAGGTTTTATAGGCGATTATTGGAAGGCTGATTTCGCTATGGTTGACGTGATTTAGATAATCTTTTTATTTGTGGATCAGACAAATGATACTGAGGGCTTATCGGAAATGATTTGACATATCCAAATTTTAAGGTCAGATTTGTGCAAATCCACAACCAGGATTTTATGTGCTTCTATGGGAAATTCGTATGGTAGACCGACAGTTGGTGCAGCCATGCTAGTTTTGAGATTGAATGTGGGGTCCCCCATCTAATCTTGGTCGTGTAACAGGTATTCTTGGGCACCATGGTTGGTCTAATCTTAGATGGTACATTCTGCTTTTACAGAAGAATTTTTATCGTCTCCGCTCTTAAATAGCATGCAAATGTGTTACTTCAAAATTCGAACTTTCGACTGTAAGCCTTCTACAAGGTTTTCTTAGTTGTGTCCGCAGATTTTTTTTTCGGGTTTTGTACCGTGTTCATTATTTTTGATATAGCATCTCTGAGTATATAGTTTTCGTACTCTTTTTTTTCTGATTGTGGTTGAGAACTGCCTTTGTCATGCTGTATAGGGCAGGAGGTGTACGAGGTGTGTTCAAAAGTAAGGTGACTTTATATTTTTATAAAAAAATATTTAGATATCTATTCCACAATATTAATGTTGTCCCCTTCAAAGTAATCCCCCACAGATATAATACACTTGTGTCAACGCTTTTTCCAATCCTCGAAGCACGTGTCATAAGCACTTTTTCGTATAGCCTTGAGCTCTTCCAGCGATGCCGTTTTTATTTCCTCAATCGTTACAAATCTCCGTCCTTTCATAGGTCTCTTCAGTTTTGGGAACAGGAAAAAGTCGCATTGGGCAGGTTCTTCTGATCAAAATTAAGAAGTTTCGGAACGAACTTCGTTGACACACATGCCCAAAACATTCGAAAAAATTGTATGACACGAGCCAACCGATATGCAGTGCAGTGTTAAGAAAAAAACTATCACACAGTGCCGGTATCCCACCTCTCCCGTTCCTGGTCGAAGTACTGTTGCTTGCACTCGGTCACTGCTGTTACTGCATTTATCATACGGTACGGGCAGTGACTGAGTGTATGTAACAACTGATGAATAGCGGGTTGTGAGTGAAAAATTTGTTGGTGCATTGTTTCATATTGTTGTAAGGGCATAACACCTACAGCAATTTGATTCGATAAACCAACGTCAGTATGTTCACTTTGCAGCCGTTCTTAGTATCGTCGGTGTTTGTGTTTACTGTGTTCGTTTGTTGTTATGACTAGGGAATTCAGGGTGGGCGTAGCCAATATACGCGGGCTAAAAAGTAATCACTTTTCTGCATACGTCCACGTCTGTTAGTACAGGCCCGCTGTTTTGGCACTTAGTGAAGCACAGGTAGATCCCCGCCCACACCTCTCAGATCACTCTGATCTGAAGCTACCTGGCTACGAACTAGTGCCACTATTCTTTCCTCATCGTGGTTTCACCGTATATGTGCGTAGCGATGTAACTTACCAAATTCCACCACAATGTAGTCCCTGTTAAAATCCGAAATTCAATTTCATGTGGCTAAAATTCCATCTTCGTAAGCAAATTATCCACTACTGCTTTATTTACATAAGCCCCAAACTGGACAGCAACTCGACCATTCACGAGTTTGAGCTGTCTGACTCCATTCAAAGAATTGTATCCCTGTATCCTCACACTGAAATCGTGATCTCAATATACACAATTCTAGTTGGCTTCGACATTCTTGACAGACAACACCCGAAGGACTGTATGTTGAGATCTTCGCTGCGGAGAATAATTTGACCCAGCTTGTAAATGAGCCCACACGAATACCAGAGGTTGATAGTTATACCTCCAACACCCTGAGCTTGTTTTTAACTTCTCGCCCTGATAAGTATTCCGTTGATGTGCTCTCCTCTCTAGGCTCGTCGGACCATTGTGCCATATCAGCTAATTTCTCGTACACCCACCACACAGTTAGAGAAAAGAACCGTATGGCAATACGAGAAAGCCAATTGGAGCGGACTTAACAACTTCTTTAATAATTTTAACTGGTCGCTATGTTTCCTCGATAACGACGTGGATGCCCCTGCTGACATGATCACAGAAACTATTCTCTTTGGAATGAGATGCTTCATCCCTTATCGGATGAAGAGTATCAAAACAAAAGAAAAAGTATGGTACGACTTGAGCTGTAAAGAGGCTGTCAGGGTTAGAGAATTGTTTTTTCGGTCCTACAAGACCAACCTGACAGAGGAAAACCGAAAAAAGTTTAAACGAGCCAAAAATGACTGCAACGTCTTTCTCAAGCGTGTGAAATTCCTATACGACCAAAAACTGAGGCAAAAAGTACTGCAATGTCCCAAATGCAGTAAAACTTGTTGGTCATTCGTCAAAAACATTAGAAATTCTGCCTCATCCCCCAAACCAACGCTCACTTACAATGACATTCCGCTGTCAGCTCTTTGGACAAGGCCAATCTGCTTGCTGCACAATTTGCGGCTGAACACTCTCAGATACTGCTCTGTCTCCGCCTACACTCGAGTGCGTCGAATCTTCAATGGGACGAATCTACTTTCGCACTCGTGTAGTAGCAAGAGTACTTAAAGATCTTAACATGCATAAATCCGCTGGTCCAGATGGTATATCTTCCCTTCTTCTGAAGAGGTGTTGTTCCGCGCTGGCAAAACTACTGCGTAAGCTAATTCGTCAATCCTACTCTTTAGTACTCTTTCCGAGCAGATGAAAAACAGCATTTGTCCAGCCCGTCCCTAAAAAAGGCGAATCTCCTACAGACCCATTGCACTTACGTCCCTTCTTTCCAAGGTCATGGAAACGCTGATAAACCGTCAGCTCATGAAATATCTCGAAACACGAAAACTTCTCAATGACCGGCAATATGGTTTTCGTAGCAACAGGTCCACTGGTGATGTGATGGCATGTCTCACCGAAAAGTGAAACCAAAGCGTACATCAATCTGGCGAAACCAAGATAGTTGCACTTGATATTTCTAAGGCATTTGACAGAGTTTGGTATCAGGCTCTTTTGGCGAAAATGCGTGCTTTTGGGATCGATGACTCTATTCTTCAGTTGATTAGAAATTACCCTTCGGAACGTTCAATTCAAGTTATTTTGGACGGTTTCAAGTCTGATATTCACAAAATAAATGCTGGTGTGCCCCAGGGCTTCGTTCTGTCTCCGACACTCTTTTTAATTTTCATTAATGATCTCTTGTCTGCTACTTCTAGTCCAATATATTCCTTTGCTGACGACAGTACTTACGGACTTACGTTTCTGCTCTTCAGCTGTAGAACGGGAACGGCAGCGTATGTTAAGCTCATTAAATTCCGATATTAACAACATATCCAATTGGGGGACTATCAACCGAGTAGAATTTAATGCTCCTAAAACTCAATGCTGTTTGCTGTCATTAAAGCGAAATTTAAATACCCGGTCGAAGCCGAAAAGCTTTCCATTCTCGGTATTGTGTGTCAATGACAACTTACGTTGGATTGACCACATATTCGATGCCGTCAAAGATGCTGCGAAATGTCTAGGCTTTCTCAAACGATGTAAGAAATACTTTTTCCCTTCTGATCTGGCCTCAATATATAAGGCATTCATCCGCCCAAAATTGGAGTACAATGCCCTAGATCTGCTAGATAGGATTCAAAACCTTGCGATAAAACTCATTGGTGATACTAATATCAGTCAATCAATGGACACCCTCCAACACCGACGTGATGTCTCCTGTCTCACTTTGTTTTATCGCTATTTCCACCACCAGCGCTCCATAAAAGCCAGTAGTATTCCGCTCCTTCAATCTTTCAACCTTAACACCCGGTTCGCTATGAATGCTCATTAGTTTACCCTCAAGCCCACTTTGGGACGTATTCTGAAATATCGTGATTCATTCTTAAGCCGTACAACTCGCTTATGGTATGCTCTGCCGATCTCTGTGTTTCCTAGTCGTTATAATTTACAAACATTTAAAAACAATGTACATCGCTACCTGTCTTTTCTTCCTCCCTAAATTTCCTTCGCCCGCGCTGTATACGAACATTTTAAGGGTACAAAAACCCCTTGGGCGCGCCCTGGTTATAAAAAAAATAAAAATAAAAAATGGAAAGGGTGTAATCTATTCCTCTGTAGAGTCCTGCGAATTCTGGTTCTGGGAAGTTCCAGCTGCACAGCTAGTCTACGGACGCTGACTGAAGGCACGCAAAATCCCATCTGAACGTCCTTCTCTTTTTTTTGGTGCAGTTGACCATGTATCAATGAGGCGCTGATACGTATCAGCGAATAGCCGGATGGACGGTGTTCTACGATTTGGATATAGTCATTGGTACTCCAATCTTGCCAACGAAGCGCTTCCGTTGCAGAACCCGTATACAAACACTATTTCCGCGAATTCACGTTTTGAATTCATTTTGTGGAGATCAATTTGTCAATCGGCTGTTCACTTACAGAGCAAAATGTCGATTGTATATCAGTTGAAGCAATGTCAAATTGAAAACAAAGATTGACAAA
The DNA here is from genome assembly GCA_963966105.1 of Volucella zonaria. Lineage (NCBI taxonomy): Eukaryota > Metazoa > Arthropoda > Insecta > Diptera > Syrphidae > Volucella > Volucella zonaria. The sequence goes on along the minus strand of OZ014534.1, from coordinate 122,777,051 downwards.
GAATTATTCTTTGTTACGATTTTTTTTCTATTCGACAATTAACTGTTACCTTCATTTGCTCATAGGTACGTTAGTTTATTATTCTCACTTAATTTTGTTCGACCAGTTTTCTTTGACGAAAAATGGCTTTTACTACAAAATCTGTTGATCGTACGTGAAAAAGTTTCTAAACATAATTTTTAGGAAGTTTTGCAAGGAGAAAAATTTCAAAAAATTTCAGAAATTTTATTAAGTAAAAATTTTAAGAAAAATGCATTTTAAGTTAAAAAAATGGAACAGCAAATTTTCATAATTTTGAGTTTAACGAGCTATAGCTTTTTTTTTTTGCTGCACAGATGTACCCAGAGCATTTAAGACTTGTAACTAAATTATCTTTCCAAAATGTCAGTAGTTTAGAAATTACGAGTATAGCGTTTAAAGTGGTTACAACTCCAAATTAGAGGTTAGCCACTTTGATGGGCTGTAACTTGAAGTGGAGTGAAAAAAGAAGGGAATATGCCCTTAAAGGATTATACTGCTAAACTGAGACACCCTGTATACTAGAAAGTTGAAACTGTGAACATATGTTCGTGACATGTGTACCAACACAGAAAAAAAAAAGAATTCGTTGCCCGCGAAATTTCAAAAGTCCCCTTACTTTTTGAACACATCTCGTATGCAACTTGTTTTAGTGCATTAGTTTGGATGCTCGGAACCCAATCGACAACCTGCTCGGTGTGCCTAATGAAAAACCCAAACCCTTACGCTGAATTTGTCTCAACGACTTCTAAACTTACTGCTAAAGGGTTTCTGTGTCTATTCAGGATTTATTCGGGTATCCTTTTCCTACTTTATTTAAGTGGTTTCTGATGTTAATACGCTCACGTTCACCAACTAATACAAAATATTCCAATTCAAAGGATAGGCTATCCAAAACTTGCAATGATAAGTCTACCCATCTTTAGACCAGTCCCAGTAGTTTTATCATACACACGAGTATCTCACCTAATTGACCATCCCTTGTTCTACAAAAAAAAAAAAAAAATCTCATCCCGATACTTGTAGCTCAGTGACACTTTTGCTTACAAAGCACAAAAAATTATCGAAATCAGGATTATTTAACAGTTGTTCGAACATTTCCAACATGCCAATGAAATCTCTAATAATAAAAAAGTCCAAGACCGGCAAATTTAGGTCAACCTACACTAAATGGAATCGAAAGAAAAACCAATGATTTTTGAAGTCCAAAAGAAAAAAAATACGAAAAAAAGAAGGACTAACAGAAGAGAAAAGCCGCATTGAAGCAAAATGCCTCCAAACGTGTTTGGAATGAAGATCAACCGCATCATTGGTCCTTTTAGCCGGAGGTTCCATTCTTTTGCCTCATCTTTGCCTCATTTTTTCCGTTGAAAGAAAAGGTGAATTTAATGAATTCTTCTTTATCGAATTTTCGTTGGATTTACTTTCGTATTGTAGTTTGGAAAAATGTTTGTCCAGCACAAAAGACACAAAAATAAATTAGAGGAATGTCCTTTTGTTTTCTTTTCCCATTGTGTCTGGTTCGGAAATTCAACAAAAATCACCGCTGGTATGGTTGGGTGGTAGTATCAATAGTAGATGTAACTAAGTGCTTATATACTGTTCCTGTGCTAATATTGATGTTTTTTAATGAAATATCCTTTTTTTTTTTTATTTTCGCCTATAACAATTCCACACACAATGACAATGGACTCGTAGCGGAATTTCCTTTTTTTGTTATTCTGTCAAATGAATTGCTTTTGTTGATTGGTAGTACGAGTTTATGGGGTGATGAGAAAGGCAATGAAGTTACGTACGTAACTTAGTGGTACATCCCCACCTTGTGTTTGACTTACACCCACTCCTTCCGTGTCGTTAAGTCTGGTGTTTGTGTGATCTTTAGATCAATTCACCGAATAACAAAAGATACAAGAAACAGACATGCTGGTAATAAAAAAAAAAGAAGGAAGAAACACTACATAAGACGAAATGGAGACGGAGATGTAGGCAGAGGGAATGACTATAGAACAGGTGAATATTAGAATGGATTCACTCAATTATTCAGGATTTTATTGCCAACGGAGTGAGAGAAGCTCAGAGGAAGGATAAACCATACACAGGAATACATCGGGGATACACATGTAGTCGCATCTACGTGCTGAGGTAGTAAGAAATAAAATCAAATTAAGGTCTTCATGGTATGCGGCAGAGCATACCAGAGTAACACGCCACATTAGTGTTTGCTCGGTTGGTAATTATGTTTGCAAAACAGTACCGCGGCAGCGGTGGTGGGGGATTGCTGCAAATAAAATGTGTAAGAAGTTAATTAGACGTAAAGGAGTGCATATTTAGTTTTACTCAGGGGGTGCTTTATCATTCTGTTGTTGGTGTTGGTAGCAGTGGTTTGGGCTAGAGCTTCTGAGTTAAGGAAAACTTTTGTTTATGGAAGCCGCAACGATTGAATTGTGAGATTGAAGTACGAGGGGGTATCCTGGGATTGAAACACTAACTCGTGTTGTGCATTTGGATGCGATGCTATCGGGAGAAGTTGTTCGTATTGCAGTTGGGAATGGTTACAGAAAGCAGTAGATAACAAATGAGGGCGTGATTGAATAGACCGGGTTAAAGAAACCTGGCTATCAATTCGTAAAACTCGGTAACTTTATAGCAACATTACGTGTAGTAATGGTTCTGTAGAACAAGTTTACCTGAAATCTGAAGTATTGCATTTTACTCTCAATCTCTACTGCGTGCAAAGCTACTTCGTACACCACGTGGCAAGTAAAAATTACTTTGGCGAAAATGCATTCGTAGTACTCTTAATAAAGTATCCGTCACCCAAGAACTTCATCGAAATTAACGCCTGCCAAGCCTTCTTAGCCTTTTATATGAAATGATTAAAGGAAACTCCGAGACCTTGAACCCTCGAAAGAAACTTTTGACCAATACTCATTTATCTAACATATTTCCCTCTCGTACAATTGTCCTCTTTGCCTACACAACTATTTCGACTATTTCACTAGAACTTTGATTTGATTCACTTTAACTTAAATTATGTTACAGTCCTGGGTACACCTGTGACTCACCCTACAGCTGTCTCTCTATTAAGAGGAATCTTGCACTTACTGCCTCTGAAAGGAAACCTTTCCCCATAAGTGTCCTCTTTCTTTCATCGACTTGGGTGAGGTCTTTTTTACCTCCTTGTTCTTCGATAATATATTCAAAGACTCTCCAGATCGTAGCTGTGTTATTCAGAAGTTTTTGCGACATTCCATTTTGCGGTTCATAAACCTTTAATGCCTCAACCCAATACAATCTACAGGGATAAAACGTCGCAATTTTCGACATCAATGTCATCAGCAAAAAGATCACGTTTCGGAATGATTAAAAAGTATTGTATTTGTAACAGTGCCTTGGCGTGCTCTCACATAAACTCCTAAAAAATCCCCCACATCGCATCATTCTTTAAAATATACGAGTATGTATGGGTACGTTTTCGTTACTTTTTTGAAATCTAGGCGAGATTTTCGAATGTATTTACTAGAACGATGAAAATGGTATGCGTATCTCGCAGAGCTTCTGCAAAGCCCTATTGGCTGCCATGAGAGTAAAAAATATTGTGTTGCCTACAGTATAGGTATCCGCTTCACCGTTCCATAGTTGTTGCAATTTCTTTTGTTATGTCTGCCTTTAAAAAACGAAACAACAAGGCTGTCCCTCCACTGGTTAGTCTTGTCTCCTCTCGTAAAGTTATACTCACACAATCAATGATTTTAGACACTTCTGATCACTTCAAGCTTACCTATAGATATATAGTGAAAAGGACCTTCTTCATCATTCATAAAAAAAACTTCCACATGCTCAGTTCCTCAAATCGTTGTTAAACAACAAACGCAAATAAATGGCATTCTGCAAAATATGTAATTTGAAAGTACCGTCTCCTGTAACATTGATTCAACTTGTGAGCTCCTTACAAAATTGTTTGAATCAGTTTATGTTGATCACTCTAATTTTTCTCTTTTTTCTGATCAGGATATACGTGATTGCAACACATTTATTGGATCACTCTATCTTTCGATTGACGATGTTTTCCAGGGCATAACAAATTCGAACTCCTGCCATAGTGTGGGCCCTGACTGCATTCCATTTGATGTTCCTTTATAACTAATTTTCAATTTATCCTTAACTTTTGGCACATATTTAAATGATGGGAAATATCCATTTATAACTTGCATAACTATAGTTGGATCCCGACAAATTATTGTGGAATATCTAAACTTTCAGCTATTCCCAAATTGTCTTAAACAATTGTAACGAAAAACCTTTATTCTGCAAACAAAGAACAAATAGCATTGCTGCAACATGGATTTGCATCGGATAGATCTATTATACATTCACCAATTTGACGCTGTTTGCAAAATATCTTTTTGAATCTATTGAATCAGGATATCAAGTTGAGGTCATTTTTATTGCTATCAAAAAGCTTTTGACACATTATGCCATAGCATTCTAATAAAAGAATTAAGATCGTTTTCAATTCATTCGACATTTCTTCTGTGGATCTCGAGCTGTATGTCAAAATTGCTTGTTCTCAATCTAGGCTCATTGAGGTATTATCTGGTGTACCACAAGGTAGCCACTTAGGGCCTTTGCTATTTAATAATTGTTATTAATGAGATCCCTTCCCCTCCCCTGATTGTGAAAGTCTTCAAAAGGATTGAGACATTGGTGTAAGGTTAATCGACTTACCTTGACCATAAGTAAGTCTCATTCTTTTTCTGTGTACCATATATTATTGCCTGTTATTAATGATTATATTTTGTAATTTCTGGCTTCCAGGCTTTCTTGAAGAACCGATATTAAAGATCTGTAATTTTTGATTCGAAACATGCATTTTCGTTTCATATAGACTATGTTGTTGCTAAAGCAACCTCGATGCTTGGGTTTCTTAAGCGAACGTATGCTGAATTCTTGTACCCATATGCTCTTAAGTCTATTTTTGGTATGTGTCTCTAATTCAACCTTTGCTTGAGTATTGCCCTATAATATCATGTCAAATCTACGTCAATTTGATAACACGACTAAGAAGAGTATAAAGGCCATTTACAGAATTTGTTATAAGGTACATAAATGAAATGGAACCTAAATGTAATGCCCTCTTATCCAACTAGATGCGACTTGATTGGACTAGATACCTTAGAAAAAAGGCGAAGTGTTCATTGTATACTGTTTATTCATGATATCTCTTCCTATCGTATAATATGTACTGATATACTTCAAGAATTTAAATTGTATCTTCGTACAAGAATTTTCTTATTTAATCCTAGACATTTGTACAAGTATGGTCTTTGCGAACCAATGATTAAATGTGTAAGAATTTTCAACTCCGTTTCTACTGGAATATATGATGATACATAGATCGAAATTTTAATTGTCATTAATAAATCCAGCTGTGTTAGGCGCGTTAAATATCTACATAGATTGGGGATCGCATAGGAACTCGATACAAATACCCCGTGTTGTTGGCAACGCCATATGGGCATAGTACCCTGGCATAAGATCCCGGACTTTACAAATTTATTTGTATTGTATCCTTTGAAAATAAGATATTAGGTGCACAATTAAGTTATTTTGAAAAAATGGTTACAAATGAACCATTCAAAGTATTGCCCATCCCTAGCTACAACTTTTTCCCATCCCATCTGGCAGAGCTCTAATACCGTTACGGTAAAAGTGTTCATCACCCAGTGAAGCGAAATTTAAACACCCAGCCATTATCCATGGATGGCACTTGCATCGTCGAAACCGATAAACTTTCCATTCTCGGTATGTGTGGCAATGACAACTTACGTTGGAATGACCACATATTCGGTGTCGTCAAAAATGCTGCGAAATGTCTAGGTTTCCTCAAGCGATGTAAGAAATCCTTTACCCCCTCTGATCTGGCCTCAATATACATATAAGGCGTTTATCTGCCCGAAATTGAAGTGCAATGCCCACATCTGGTCGGGTGCGCCGAAAACATCTCTGCACCTGCTAGATAGGATTCAAAACCGTGCGATAAAACTCATAGCTGATACCAATATCATTACGGCAATGGACCCCCTCGAACACCGACAAAATGTCTCGTGTCTCACTTTGTGTTATCGCTATTTCCACCACCAGTGCTCCATAGAAATCGCCAGTAGCATTCCGCTCATTCAAACTTTTAACCGTAACACCCGCCTTGCTATGAATGCTCATCAGTATACCCTCAAGCCCACTTTCAGACGTACTCTAAAATATCGTGATTCGTTCGTAAGCCGTACAACTCGCTTATGGAATGCCCTTCCGAGGTCTTTATTTACTAATCATTACAACCTTCAAACATTTAAAACCAACGTACCTCTGGTACCTCTCTTTCCATTCTCCATTATTTTTCTTCGCCCGCTCTGTGTGCAAACATTTTAAGGGTACTTAATCCCTTGAGCGAGCGCAAATTATAAAATAAACAAAATCCACGAATCAATACATTTTTTGATGTCTTCATATGAGCGGGACTGCCGATTAGCCAGACCATGTGCCATCGAACGGAACAAGTAATAATCGGACGGCGCAATATCTGGGGAATATGACGGGTGGGGTAAGACTTCCCATTTGAGCGTTTCCAGGTAGATTTTAACGAGTTTGGCAACTTGAGACCAGAATCACTTTTTCGTGCCTTTGCTCGTATTGCAGCCGTGTTTTGCGCAGTGCTCGCCTCAATCGCATCGATTGAAGTCGAAACTGTGATCCAGTGATGGTTTCGTTGGGTTTCAACAGTTCATAATAAATATTCGGCCGAGTCGACGACGTAGAAGCATGACCGAGCAGTCCCCATAACTTTCTTCTCTTTGAGTTGCTGTAACGAATCCATTTTTCATCACCCGTCACGATGCGACGATAAAACCCTTCCTTTTTTGCCGCTGGAGCCGCTGTTCACAGGGGAAAAACTACGCTCAACCCGAGGTCCTTGTTTTTGAATCATTCCCATCGCATGCAATCGCTTGGAAATGGCTTGCGTTTGGCACGGATCCTCATCGAGTAATGAGTCCAATTCAGCGTCTTCGAAGGATTTTGGTCTTCCTTCACGCGGACGGTTGTCGACATCGAAACCACATTTTTTGAAGCGACGGAACCAATCACAGCACGTTGTTTCACTTAGAGCAGCATCTCCGTAAACTTTTTTCAGCTCTCGTTGCACTTCAGCACTTCGTTTTCTTCGAATGACAGAAGAAAATCAACACTTCCCGCAAATGACGATTATTTGGCACAAAACCAGACATTTTCACACAACCAAAAGTATATGACGCTAAGACAAAATCACTAATGTGTCAAAACGGTTTGTTTACCATATGTCTAAGCTTGGTTTTTGACGTTTTGGATATGTCAAAAACGACCAGCACTCACTGCTGGAGCCATCTACTGAGAACTTAGTTACGCACCTAATAAAATAAAATAAATAAATGTTTGTATGTCCTAAGATAAAATTATTGCGTTTTACCATGGAATATTAATGTACCTTGTAATTTTACGTTATTTACTCTGAAATCTATTGGAGTTAAGTCCAGTAGATGAATAAAGAATAATGGCTTCGTTATGTTATTCTTTAGGAAACTATGACCAATGAGAGGTATAACAGCTTAGATAACAATTTTCTGTAAAAGTCTTGGGATAAATGATTTTCATCGGTTGTTGGCCTTCGTTCGGATCTGATTTTACATTTTTTTTTCGGAGATTACAGAGTGATTGTTTAATCGAATAAAGTGTCTGATTGTGATCTATTGTAGACCCTTTTCTTACCAGTTCACCATCCATGTTCTTGCTGGCTGTATCTCTATGTCAAGAACTTCATATAATCCTAAGGTCTTAATCCTTTGTGACAGCGGTGAACTAGCTTGAACATTAAAATATTGTAGTGGAAAAATTGTGTTCTTGGTAATATTGTTTGAAATTTTCATCATTAATTCTAAAAAGGTAGCTTGGAGAATTACGAAAAATTCAGCTTGGATTTCATAGGTTTATTTCTGTTCCATTCATTTCTAATCGGAAAGAAGCAAAATAGTAGTCTATCAAATTTTAGGTAAGGTACATGGAGTGGCAACTAAAACATGTACGTAGTTCTTTAAAAACTGCATGTCCCAAAAGACCTGGAATCTAGCTGTTTCGCTGTGTAATCGGTAAGAGGCTTTTGTTAGCAATTTTCTGCAAATATAGATGTAGCCCAGCGATTGGATTGATGCCAAAAGTGGTTTCATATACAGAGTTGGTATGAGTTTGTAAAGAAAAGCTTAGATTTTTGTATAATAAATCGGCCGTCCGGCAGGGGAGACCTCAAAGGAGACTAGGTCGATGGGCAGTGAGGCTGCTGCAATTTGATTTTCAGATAGTACACAGAAATGAGAAAGAGCATGTAGTTCCCGACATGCTTTCGCGAGGAGTCCCGGAGTTGGCTGGGATCTTAGAAGCGGATCAAGACCCTTGGATTAGGAAAATGGTTGCGGCAGTAGAAGCTAACCCGTTAGCTTACCCTTCAAGTTTGTTAAAGATAGGCAGGTAGTAGTTTATGACGATAACAGTAACGAGTGGAAAATAGTAGTAGGAAAGCCAGGTAGATTAGGGATTTTACAGGCGTGCCATGATCCATGATAACCCATTAGCGAGTCACATGGGTGTCCGCAAAACATTTGCGAGAGTAGGAGCTAGGTACTACTGACCGAAGATGCGGTCAGAAGTAATGAGATAGGTAAAAAATTGCACTATTTGCCAACAGGTGAAACCTGTGAACGGGCGGCCCCCTAGTCTGATGGTCAAGAGTGTTGCAGAACTGGTCAAATTGGGTCGCACGTTGGAAACGTTTGCTCCGCCACTCAATCCGAGGTTGCGTCGGTTGTTAGAGCCAGAGTTGGCTTTCGGGAACCCAGAGTTTCGGTCGTCAGAGAGGACAAATCACAGCGTGCACCCATCCGGTGCCTCAATTATAATGGCGGATCCCATTTTTCAAGTGCGTGTTTCGCTCCTAGACACTGCTACGTGTGTGTGGACCGCCAGGAGTGACGCCGCGCCAATGTCGACGTTGCAGTGGCACGTCGGGAAACGGCAACGGACTTCTGGGCCAGCAGGATGAGAGCGCCGGCGCAAGTAGGGGATAGGTCGCCTGCTGGAAACTAGTCGGGGAGCTCAATAGTTCATTTAGGGTTTAGCTTGGAGGCAAACGGCAAAGATAGGCATCCATATGTAGGAGTTAGCATTTATGGTATAGGATGTTAGGTTATTATGTTAGACAGTTGCGCTTCTCGCACTATAATAGGGGGTGATGGGTGGAGAGTATTTAAGGATTTAGTTCTTAGAGTGGGAAAAGTTAGGTCCGTCGCTTTAGCTGACGGAAAAAGCATAGATGTCGTTGGGGTTGTGTCTCTACCAATTGAGGTACAAAGTCGATCCGTTTATATTGAATGTCTCGTTATACCAGCGATACCCCACATCGTGATCCTTGGTGCTGATTTTTGGGCACTGGCGGGAATCGTCCCGGATTTAAGATCACGAGTGTGGGACTTTTCGAGCCAACAGTCGGTTGATTTTGGGATTACCGCAATCCGAGAGATCTCCGAACTGGACGTCGCCGAAACAGGGCAGTTGGAAGCTTTGGTCGACAGTATTTTTAAGTCGATGCCCGAGGGATTGGGGTGTACTCATCTGGTAGAGCACAAGATTAGGACGTCGGCTGAACCTATCAAACTTACATGTAGATCCAGAGAAAGTAGATAGCATGGTTAGGATTCCCGCACCCAAGAGTGTGAAGAAAATTCGCAGTTTTGTAGGGACGTTTTGTACTAAATTTCGCCGCTTTAGTTAGGCCTTTAACAGATCTTTAAAGAAAGATTTGAAATTTATATGGACGGACGAGTGTGAAGAAAGTTTTAGGAAGGCGAAACAATGCTTAGTGACGGCACCCATTTTAACATATCCAGACTTCGATAGGACGTTCGTAGTTCAGACGGACGCCTCGAATGATGGAATAGAGGCCGTATTATCTCAGAAGTTTGCGGACGAGGAGAAGGGTATTTATTATCTCAGCAGGGCCTTGCAGAGAAGCGAGAGGAACTAATCTACCACAGAGAAGGAATGCTTGGCTGTGCTTTGGGCGATTGAGAAACTGCGACCATGCGTCGATGGGGTTCGGCTTACGGTCGTATCTGATCATTATGCGCTAGTGTGGCTGAGCAACCTTAAGGAACCAAACATAACAATTGGCTACTCAGTCATTGCTAGAATGAGATTTATTGGAACCAAGCCTGAAAACCTTTCAAATGACTTAAATTCTGACGTATTACTCGCTATTCGTGGTCAGATCAAATTAACCATCTTTGCAGGAATGGATTTCTACCATACCTAACCGACGAGGATATGGATCGGAGCTTGGGAATCAGTTTTACTCTAAAAAATCTTACATAAACGTCCTCACAAATCACTTTTAGATTGGTCTGAAAGGGTTGCTTCCATACACGTACCACCGCACTAGAAACTTCCCTGGGGCAAGATGGTTCTAACTCAAATCCAGAAGCCCAAAAGTAACAAAATACTTCTATGTACTATCAGTTACCTATGTATTTGCTGGTTCTGATCAAAGACCGTAGGAACATGACCCTACATTCTAAAAGACCCAGCGTTCCATAGTGACCATGAAAATGACTGATTCAAGTTGTTGGAGTATTCCCAAATTAGATTTTCAATTATTTTTTTTCTAAACCTCTTGAAATCCTTTTAGCATCATCCATTTCCCACTTATGTAAGTGGAAAATCCTGATGTAAACAGAATCCAACAGACTGAAATTTATCACGCTCTCCCACATCAAAAGAAAAAAAAGCAAAATAAGGATACAACAATGCCCACATATTATGTACAAAGTCATACTCATGAAAAAAATCAAAAGGAATAAATCCTTTCAAGAGACTCTGAGTGTATAAATAATATATCTAATAACATAAATAAATAAAACGAAAAAAAAAAAACTCTGGTAAAGGGATTTAAATTTCTGTTCTATTGACCATTTCACACCCTAAAGGTGCAAAACAAGCAAATCCCTTTTAAGGACCTTTTACAATGTTTAAATATAGAAACCACCCATGCCTCGTTTCTTGTTTTTGGTTAAGTATAAATTTAAACCTATTCACCATCCACAGGAGTAAGGTATGAGGCCAGATTTCTTCTTTTAGCCCCGTGTCGATTGGGGTGAGTTAGCGTTGAATAGGGGTTGGTTGGGTTTGCTACTGTTTCTTTCATCCACATCATTTGGATGGCAAGTGGAGCATGAATACTCGTATACCTACAGTGACAAATCCCACTCAGCTGGGTTACTTTGTTGGTGCCCCAGGGGGATCTAAGCTTGTTTGGTTCAAGGAGGCACAACCATGGATGGCATCTACTCTGCAAATTAAAAATGAAATTCCCCTGCTTTCATTGAGATAACGTGAGGAAAATATGAGAAAGAGGTAGAAACTAACTCTGTGTTGTGTCAGGATGCAAAGCAAAGAATTATGCAATAGAAACGTGACGCACTTTACAGTCAACGCTGGAAGTTGATATTAAAGTGGCCCATTTTGAGGTTACCTTATGCCATACTTACATACAACTGACTCTTGATCCACTTTACTATAACTTTTCTTTCTTTTTCTCTTTTGTTATTTTTATCTCATGTCCAGTGAAGAACGCATTTTTCTCCTTATTTTAATTTTCCACGCAAAATTTATGGCCTTATTGAAAAACGAAAATAAAAGTTGAAATTTTCCACAGAACTGCACGTAGGACAAAAGCACCATAGTGCACCTTGACACAATTGCCACTAAAGAAAGGTGTTGTACATACGTTCGTAGATCTTGAAACTTTATGTGCCATAACGCATTCTTTATATACATATCTAGATATTGCATGTACTCGTACATATACATTTAAAGTGCATCCCTGCGGTTATGTTTAAGAGATATCCATTAAATGAATTGAAAAAGTTTCATCCTTAGAAGCGGGACCAAAAGAAGAAAATACCTCAGCTGTCTCTACTGATTATGTCAGTACTCCCACGTCCGCGTTGGTAGAACTTTCAAATCACACCGTTAGACGGTAGTTGTTCTTATGAAAAGAGCATAGTCTCTGGGTCTCTTGGTCGTGCCATGGCATGGCGGAATGAAAGTCCTTAACAAAATGAGGGCGAAGAAAATTATGCACTTTATTAAACTAATCCACTCAGCGATGAGACAATTTCCTTTGGAATTTTAGCCCTACGAATATAAAGGAAAAAAAAAAAGAAAGAACTTTGCCACCCACATTCCGTTGTCTTCGTTTTTAAATAAAGAGAATTTTATCAAGAACAATTTGATTGCTATGGAATATTCAGCATTGCACGGACAGATGGACACATGAATGTTAACCTCATTTATTATGAATGGAATTTAAGAAAATGACTACAATTTTGAACGGGTACCTTGATGAAGATCTGAAATGTTGGTTTTAATCGAAACAATTGGATGCGATGACGTGGAATGTAATTTGTTCTTTCAGATTTCAACGTGAGTAGAAGAAGTTTCTGTGCGCCTTATGATATAATTGGAGCGGAGACTGAGATTGGTACAAATCTTTTTGTTTGACGGGTTGAAAGTTTTCTAATTTGAAATTCGTTTTGATATTTCGAGGAGAATTTAGCACAGATAAGCTGAAAAGAAGTTTATTCATTCACTGCTGTATGCTTGGACAATTTGACTTAGATCCATGTCAAGCGCCATTTCTAAACTAATATTAAGTAAGGACTCGATTCGTTATAAAAACTTGAAATTTGGTGACCTTAACTGTTCGTAATTCGGCCTTCTCTAAGCAATTCTTTACCGTCGAGGCAGAATGTTGAATGGGGAACTTATGTTCCCAGAGAATTATCATATTTGGCTTTTTTGCATAAGTTTTTTTCCCTACTCATTTGGCCAGTACTTGCCTATTATTGTTTGCGCTCACTAAACCCTTATTTTTTTTCCTCTTCGTATTCAACATTTATTAAATGTAATACACCCCGATTGCTAGCGGAAAGTATCTTAAACAAACAGGAAAATGGTACGAGTATTTGAAATTATGGGCCGATATGCACTCCGTATTGGAGGCGTATGCACTCACTGTATTCGATATGATTGGTTTCCATTTGTGGAGCTGACTCAGTCTTGCAAGGTAAGGCACGTAATCACAGGTCAATAGTAGAAGCTAAAGAGCTGCGGAGTTACACAGTATGAGTTCACACTTTCAAGAGACAAGTTGTTTTATGTAGGTGATATCTAATAGCACATTATCCAAACTATTTTGTTTTTCCCTAGGGGATGGTGGAAGTTAACGATGGCCGGGATCCTCTTCTTGGTCAGAAGCACTATCGCGGTATTTTTCTGTAGCTAGGCTATGACCGTGACCGCGCTCACACGTCTCATAACGTGGTTCAGCTTCATAGGCGCCTTCTCCGCGTCCTTAGCCGTTATCACCTCGGCGATATCATCTGCGTACCCTACCTACCAGGAAGGCATCTTCATACGAAGTATTTCATCGTATAAGATATTCCAGAGGTCAGGTCCCAGGATCGATAATTGTGCTGCTCCAGAGGTGATTTCACTTCCTAGATCAGATCCCGGTGTTCGAGATACTTGTAGTTTTTCAGCAACCCCAAAAGGTAAACTGGAATGTTGAAAGAGTATGTTCAAGTGCATTCAGTTCATCACTCTACCTGGTTGAATTAAAGGCATTTCGCACATCCAGAGTTGGCAACAGTACGATGTTCTTTCAGTAGTGGTTTCCCTAGTGGGAAACCGATTATAGAGTGCCCCTGTGCCATACTATCTCGTGGACGGGTCATCTTATCTTTGTACTGCATCTGTGAGCCGTGTTTTTAGTCTCTTTTCGCGGAGTTTCCTTGCAAACTCCAGCATGCAAAGTGGTCTGTACGCAGATGGGGAATCCGGGTCTCCTTTGCCTTTGCTCATCAGCACCAACTCCTGAGAAAGACCCCTTCGTCAAGGCAGCTGTTGTACATGTTCAGCAGGACATATTTGGGCAATCGCTTTCGTCACTTCCGTCGGAATGTCCGGGGCCTTTTTGGGTTTTGTAGGGTTTCACTGCTAGACTCAACTCTTTTTCTTCTACAAAACCGAAAATAAAATCCCAGGTTTAAGGAATAGATGGTTATCTTAGCCTGTTAGTGAAACTCTTGGCTTTAAAAGGATTGACTGAGAGGTTTTTTCCACACAACAGCTAAAGACTATTTGGAACAGATTTTGCATCGTTTTGTGTACTTTTCTAGCATTTTTTCCTTTCATACGTTGACTAGATCATTAAAAGATCGATCATTGCTAATGCCGGAAGGAGTAGATGTTTTTCGTTTCCGCATTCTAGTATCGCTCTTATCAATGGCATCGTTAGATCCATACCCATTACATCTAAATAACACCATTTAGATATGAAAATATGTCCGCTCCTAACAAAGACACCTTCATACTCTTACAGGTACGAGTATCTATGATGCTATGTATGTTGAAGATGAATGAGGCATGTTCCATGAATAGGTCTTTCCTACAAATATTTCTATTTTTTTGATATCTTATGTGTGCACCAAATAATTTTTGTATAATTTGTTGAAGCTTATAAGGCTCACTAGGTCTATTTTCTGGTTTGGAAATAAAGACTGCCTTCCAGAAACTGAGCGGTTTCAAAGTATTTAAGCTCACTGTAGTTAACATCCTCACCGACACTTGATGATGCCGATGATGTTGGACCTGTAGGTCAAAAACTTGGTTTATAATTTTTTCTACATGTTTTTAGCCGGGTTCTTGAGGTTCTTATTTCAAAAGCACACTTGTCTAAACCTGTTTCTTCTGTAGAACTCGATGTCTGTAGAAGATGCTCATCGGAAGCACCATGTGTGAACAAGGGGTATGCACGTAGGATGAGCAACCCATTATCTTTAAATTTTTGACGCAAGAAAACTTGAAAGCTGCCGAAATTTTCCGGCGACTAACTGCACAGTTTTCTGAAAGAAATCTTGTAGGGGCTCAAATCTATGACAGGCACAATTTTAAATGGACGAGAAACAAAACATTAATGAGGTGAGTATTGTAGGTGACCGACGACAGATGATATCGGAAACGACTGTATCGGCCAATATTTGTTTGGGAGTGCTGAATGGATCGGTTCTAATGGCTTGGGATTCAGAACAATGTCGCCTCCTGACTGGAGATTGGAAACAATGCGTTTTGCAGTCCGTAAATAGCTTTTGACGCGTTGTATTGTCACATTCTTTTGGATCATAAGCCACCAACCAACAGAGATTAGTGCGAAATAGAGAAAACATAGCCGCTCTAGCGGCCAGTATCGAAGTAGACCCAGAAATGTCGCTTCGGCGCCGATCAGCTGAATTGGACATCTCCAGAGAGTCAATCCGGCTTATTTTGTGGTTGGATTTGGGCCGACATCCATATAAGATTGTGCTGACGCATGAATTAAAGCCGGACGACCATAGACAACGCCGTGAGTTCGCTAACTGGATGCTGGAAATGTTGCCCAGAGATCCGGATTTTGGCCAAAAAATCATCTCGAACGAGTCCCATTTTTGACTCAGCGGGTATGTCAACAAGCAAAATTGCCGTTATTGGAGTGAACATAATCTACAAGTGCTCGGCCAAGCATTAATGCATCCACAAAGATTGACTGAATGGCGGCATCCTCGGACCTTATTTCTTTCGAAATGAGGAAGGAGACACTGTTACCGTTAATGGTCTCAGTATATGTAGAGTGATGTTAACCGACTTTCTGTGGTCAGAGCTCGACAACATCGACATATCCGAGCTGTAGTTCCAACCGGCGGCTTGAAGCACTGCCAGCGACGCCGAGGCTGCCATTTGAATGATGTGGTATTCCGCACATAATGGTATGAACGTAGCTTCAAATTAAAGCCAGAATCCATTTTATATCGCACACCGTTGTTGTTTTATTTAATTTTTTTTTCTATCGTTCCTATCTGGTCACATTTTATTAGATATTCTTTTAAATACGATTATTTTTTTTTTAAATAAATATACTGATAAGATGTATTATGTTAAACACTTCCTTCCTCAGCCACAGTCTTCTTAATAATATTTCGAAAGAACATATTAAATTTCAAAAATCTGTATGACTTAAGCTGTCTAGAGAAGTTTTTCCTCACTTTTGATATTCCAATTCGAGTTTACTTCTTTAGTACAAGGGAGCTAAGCTAATTGTTCTTTTTATCCAGTCTCCAGGTAGAAAGACTGCTCTCATGTTCTAATCTTCCTGTTAACGTTTTTGGCGTTTTTTTTAAAAACGTTGTTATTCCATTCGCTAAACGCGAGGATACGCTATTATTGTGCTACATTGTGGCAGGACCTTTTGAGAAAAACAAATGTTTATCATTGAAAATGGCTTTATTGTTTTTCAAAATACTCTCCATGAAGATCTATATACCTTCGCATACGTTAGGACCAATTTTCGAAACACTTTTTCCACTGCGAACAAGATGGCTCCAAAAAATTGGCTTTAAATGCACCGCTTCTTCAGGCGTGGAGAAACTTTGACCTGGCAAATTATTTTTGATGTACGGAAATCAAAAGTAGTCATTAAGTGCCAAATCAGGGCTGTACGGTGGAAGGCCCATCAATTTGATGTTTTGAGTGCTCAAAAGTTCACTTGTTTCAGCCGACCTGTGAGAGCTTGAATTGTCGTGGTGGAGAATCATCCGTGTTCGGCGATTATTTCTCCGAAGACTTTTGGCAAACAAATGGTGGTGTACCCTTCCGAATTGTCCGCTCTACGTTGCTCTAATGGCACGCTGGCGACATGTCTGGTTTTTCAGAGAAACAGGCGATCATTTGCTTTAATGTGCTTCGTGCGCGAAAAACTATTGTTGGATTTGGCTAGTCCTGAAAGACCCGTACAGTTGACTGCTATTTAGTCTCGGGCTCATATGCATAGATCCACGATTCCGTTGCCTGTCACAATCTTATATGTAGACGTTTTTTGAAGCACCGCGATTGAATTTTTTCAACACGAACCTTTTATTGAGCGATTGTCAAACTATGCGGTATCCAACACGTAGAAATCTTTTTGATGGCCAAGCTAATGCCCAAGTATCCCGCCTCAATTTCACGATAAGTCTGGCATGATGATGTTTTCTGCCACAACAACCGATTTTGGACGACCTTCACGAAGTTCATCCTGGAGCGAACGACGATCACGATTGAATTCGATCAATGACATCCATGACAATGTCTTCAAAGCACATTCGATTTTTTCAAGAGTTTGGTGTTCGAAAATTCGCCTCCTTCGACCCTAAAACCTTTTCCTAGCCAACGATACAAAAAGACTTCTTTCTAGACAAATTAGGCATACTGAAAGGACTTATGATTTATTAAAGTTGGATTATTTATTTATTTTTTATTTTAATAATTCATAAATATTTCTCCTACTTGTACATAAACAAACAACAATCAATTTCAATTAACTGGAAAGAGCTATGTACATAATTTTCACGACCATACGGTTATTTTTAGCAAAGACCTTGCCACTGTAAATGCCACACACAATAAATTTTTCGATTACCCCAAGGGGTTGTAACATCCAACAAACGACTCTTCCATTTTAATCTACGAATACCAAAAATATTTTTCTTAAAACTTCAGCTTTCACAATTTTCAAAGATGCACTCCTCGTTAACACTTGAAACTTTCTCCATCAATCTTTGTTTTAGCCCCCTGCCCCATTAAATATTCGTAACAACAAACTTGCCAACAACAACAACAACAACAACAAAATCGAAAGAATCAAGTCCTTAAACAAAGACCAGAAAACAAAAAAATTGCTTTAAGCATTCTGAAACTAAATCCAGCCCGGTATCCATTGGGGACTTGGGAGTATACTTATCGCCATGTTAGATTATCCATTAACACAGAAAGATGCAAAAAAGGAAGATCCGCTCCCGATCCCGCATCGGGAATAAACTTTTCTAAATGAGGCACACAACAAAAACAACAACGAAGCAGCAGCAAATGCAAAGTTTTTACGTATTTTTTTTTTTTTTTGTTATTTTCTTCTCAGTTTTTGAAACCGAGTTGACGTTGTATACTCGGTGCTCATTCTCATACTTGGGGGACAGGATAAACAACAAACGCTCAAAGATACACATTCAATTCTTTTACACTTCCCCTTGACTGAATCGGAATAATGCATGGCATAGCAAGGATTTGCAACCCCATCTACGAGTACGAGGACTCGTGTACTCGTACACCCCCGCAAGATACAACCCCATAATGATATGCTAACATTCGAGCATTTTAATTAAAGTGGAAACAATGTTGCTGCAGGGGTTGCAGGTCTGGTGGTATGTATATGAAGAAGGTGTAGGGTGTTGCTGTTGTGTCGTATCTTTCCAGAAAACCAGATGATGAGAATTGTATTGTAATGCGATGACGATGACGATGACGATGAGATGACGTTGTGATGAGGAGAGTCTTGCGACAACGACTACGACCGACGACCTTTACACCAAAGAGGGTGGTTGCAAAGTTTCTCATTTTGCGCCGCCCCCCCCCCCCCTTTTTCAGTTCGTTTTTCTTTTGGATTTCTATTGTAATATCATCAGTCAGTGCATTTTATACGTACGGATATTTGGCGAACATTTGTTTTTGCAGAAGCTTTTTTCCCATTTTCATTTTCGAGTTGAGGTAGTGGCTTGGTTAGAGGGTAGATTTGGAGATATGATCTGACAATATCTACTAGCGATTGTTGACGACTGCCAACTTTGAGAACTCTGACAATTCAGAGATGAAATATTTCGAACAAGAATGCATCCCACTTGACTGAGTTTTTATCCCGGGTTAAGCAGGAGATTAATCTCTTTGTTTTTTTTTTTTTTTTCATTTCTGCATGGATTTGTTTTTTGCCATTTTCCTATTTGAATGGAAAAGAGAAATGTGATGTCGAAATGAGTTTTTATGTCAAACTGACACAAATATGACATATCTATGACTTTTATGACATTCATGACAATATGACATGATGTTATGGGTTAAATGAACTATGAATGTGTTTCAGTTGTAGTTGGAGTGGGTGGAGAACTTAAACGAAGGAAAAGGCTTTGAGAAATTATTATACTTAGCACTTATAATAAATAAAATGAATTGATCAAACCCCAGATATCACATAAAACTGCAGGAGACCTATTGTCTTCCACCTTTCAGTAGACTTCTTTTGAAGGAATGGAGAATGGAGAATTTAGAATTTTTTTTTTTTTTTTATTATTTCATTATTTTCGTAACAATTATAAAGTTTTCCTTAAGTTTAGTTACAGAACGTAAAGAAAATAAAGATATAAAGAAATAAAGTGACATTTATATTTTGCGAATTATAGCAATGCATAGGGTTAAATACCACTTCAAGAAGAAATACTTTAATAACTTTAATTATTGTTTGGTGACAATATTTTTGTTGCAAATAAACTAAAGGTTAATAATATCTAAAAATTACAGAAACTATAAATGAAAAAAGAAAAATAAACAATTACACAAGGTTAGTGAGCAAAACTTCAATCTCATTATGATCGAAACCAAGAAGCCATGCTTTGATTTTATTTGAAAATGTACGAGAAGTCGTCATGATTCTTATATCGGCTGGAAGGCGGTTAAAAAGTTCATAAGAAACAACTGGGTAGGAGTTTCTATAGTGCGTTGTGCGATAACCTGGGACTAGAACGGTTATATGACGGTTAGTTCGACGTAAGTTGCGTGTATCAGATATAGGACTCTCTAAATAACCACCTCTCATAAAAAAGATCTTAGAGACTCTAAAATAAAACAAGTGCCTTAATGGCAGTATTTTCAAGGACTTAAGCAATTCCATAGAATTAGCTAGGCGGTGAGCATTACAAATTCTACCTAAAGAGCATTTTTGCAAAACGAGAAGCGGCTTTAGATTGGTAGTGTAAGCTCCTTCCCAACAACTAATTCCAATTGAATTGAGTGGAAAATTCCATGATAAATAGTTTTTAGAAAACAAAACTTTCGAAGACGATAAAAACACCGAATAGAAGAACATAAGTATCGTTACAAGTCTAAAAGATGCACAGCCCGTCAAGGTTCGAATCCTAGCCACAGCAAGCTTTCATTTGTGTAATTGGAACTCAGTCAGAAAAATCTGCGTGTGAAGGCATAACATTGACATGTAGATTTGGCTGTTGTAGGGTTTTCAAGCACAAATCAACCGTTAAAATTGACAACCGGAATCATTCCGAAGAAAATCTCTCCGTCCTATTCGGACTCCCACCCCTGGAGAGTCAATATCGAAACCAAACACACCTGAGTTTCAAACCACTACATCACAAACTTTCCTTTCTCCTCCTTCTATCTTTCCGCCCGCGCCCTGGCAACAGTATAAGGGTATTCATAACCCCTTAGGCGCGCGTAAATTATAAAACAAAAAAAGCCCAACTCATGTTTTGGTCAATTGTTGTGCCAAGGTACTTGAAGTTCCTAACACCTTCAACCTGAAAACACTTCGAGTTGCATAAGGAAATTGCATGGAAAATTCGATGGTACAACCACAAGTAACAAGGGTAAATCACGGGCAATCGCAGAAATGGAATTTGATATCAATTTCTGCTGGCACAAGTGAACCTAAGCTGAAAAACATTAGTTTGGTTTTGCTACTTGCCACTAGCCTGTGAACAGCAAACCATACCCTTAGCAAATGGATATCATTATTTATATCTGCTATTAAATTAAGAGGGCTCGTTGAACCATAAGCGATGCCAAGGTCAACAGCAAAAGCTGCGACTTTGCCTCCCAAAGGTAGAGAAAAGAGGGAGTTAATAAATATAAGAAATAAAATAGAGCCCAATACAGACCCTTGTGGTACACCTACGTTAATTACCTCAAAATCACTAAGGAAGTCTCCTATGCTTACCTTTTGTTTTCGGTTCTTCAAATATGTCGCTAACCAATAATGAAAAATCCACGACATCCTACCCCATACAACTTGTCCAAAAGAATGTCATCGCAAACCATGTCAAGCGCTTTGATAATATCGACAAAGAGGCCGGCGCGTTTATAAAATTGCAGAAAAATAGTAAGGCATCTTCAGTGCAACGTCCTTCCCTAAACCCAAACTGCACCGGACTGAAAAATTGAGTTCTTTGCAAATGCGCACACATTCGCTTTTTGACAGCTTTTTCAAAAACTTTCGAAATTGAAGATAGCAAGGAAATCGGCCTGTAATTGTTTTTATCTTTTCGACTACCCTTTTTAAAGAGTGGTGATATGTCAGCAGATTTGAGGTAGCCAGGAAAAACTCCATTGAAAATACTCCTATTAAACAGATATGCTAATACGACTATGTCCACTAAGTGAGGCGCAATATTCTTGAGTACGACACTACAAATGCTATCGTTTCCACACGACCTGGAGTTTTTGAGTGAGTAAATAACTCGCAAAATTTCTAACACAGTATTTTCTTCAAAAACGAAACTATTCATGTCAGGTGTTCTTTCCACTAACTGAGACCAAACACAGGGGTTATATATTGTGTTAAAGTTAGATTGAGAGGACATAGACCCAACTGAAGCAAGGTACAATATTTATCAACTCATTGGCTACTACTACGGGTTCCACTATTTCAGCACCTTTACTACACAGCACAATATTAATGGAATTGCTTGAAGTATTGGTGTTGATTATGCTATTAACAACTCTCCATTCCTTCTTAGGGTTGTTTTATGCATCGTGAAATTTGGGCCAGTAGTATTTGCCACGACAGTTCAATATTTTCTTGTTTATGGTTTTGTTCATTTTCTTAACCCGTTTTCACAGATTAGAATTAAGTGGACGTGTGATACACAGTTTACGCAATTTGTTTTTTAATTTAATTCTTTTGAGTAGAGAAGTGTTTACTAATGGCTTTAATCTAGTTTGAGCTCTACGTTTGACAAAAGTTTGTGTAAAAGAACTGATGTAGTTTTGAAGAATGTTCCAAAATAATTCATAAGCTTTAGAAGCGTTGTTTTTGGCATAGACTTCTTGTCAATTTTCAAAACGAAGTTGAATGTTAAGCTGAATTCCGCTTAGAGCTTTAAACAAAATACCCGTTATACAATGGTCAGTTATTTGTAAGTCGAAATTAACGCCGATACAATTGCTTATCAAAATTTTTGCAAAACAACCGAAAGCATGATCAATGCATTTACTCGAAATTGGCCTTGTTATTTCATTAATAAAGGAGGAGAAACCATGCTCAGCAGTCAGGTTAAGATGCCAATCAGACGCACTGTTGGTAGAAAGAATATCAGTGTTGAAATCACCCAGAATGATCATATTCGAACCTTTTTCGTTAATTAGAAAATTTGAAAAATTGCCTAGAAAAGATTGAGGAGATGTGGCTTGTAATCTGTACACACAAGCAAATTCAAAATATATAGAGTGGAGACTAAAGCATATTTTAATTAAATCTGCGCTAGCCAAATTATGGCGTATCACTACTTTAAAGTCTTCGTCTATATACTTATCTCGCACAAAATCTCCTACACCATCAGCTGCATACAGTTCATTTGTGTTTGCATAGAATGTATAACCAGGAATAAAATAGTCTTCAGTTTCACAAGAAAAAATCCATATCTCAGATATAAATATTAAATCTGGCAAAAATTCAAAGGCTTCCAGTTTGCACACAAAAAGATCAAAATTTCTCCTCAAACTACAGATATTTTGATGAACAATGAAAAATGGTTTGTTCTTACTTGAGTTCAGATGGAAAATACTATCATAACTACTTTTAATGGTCGGAGTGATTAGGTTGTTGCTCTCTAGATTATTATTTATGTTGAACATGTTATAAAAAATAAAGACAAATTAGTCCTGCAGTCTTACTAAATCATCTAAGGAGTTTATAACAACAAGCCTACCATTATCAACCTTTCGCATTAATATTTGCGAATTTTGGCACCATAAGTATTTAAATTTTTTAATTACTTTTGTTTTGTTAGCTTCCATAAATAGAGAGCGATTCGTTGTTCCTCCTCCATAAACAAAGCAGCGTTCAGCTTCTTGGTTGCATTCCTCTTTCCTCTCATAATTTGCATCTTCACGGCTTGTGATGAAAGATTCACGCATAAAACATCACGGAATAAACCTTTGCTGGATTTAGTGGAGTTGACATTCGATGAATTATTGTTACTCCGCACTCGTTTTACGCAGCATTTCATTATGTCTGTGGGTTCCACAGAGATTTCTAACGCGTCTCTCAAAATCTTCTCAAAGCATTGGCTAGCATTTTGATTGCTTACACGTGGCACACCAACGGTCTGAATTGAATTTTCCAGAAATTTTTGATCTCTCCAGTTAAGTCGACTTTCAAGATATGTCACCTTCGATTTCAACTGTTCATTCATAGTTAGTCGAAGACCAGATTGGAAACTGGCAGGACAATGCTGAACTGAAACTTCTGATTTCCATGCTCCTCATTGACCGTTTTTGGGAACCTTGTGACGATATTTACGAGTATATATGGATAAAATAAGGAATGCAGCAAAACTCGAAAGGTCTTTTTCGAATCCAGCTTCAATGGGAGTTAGTCGATCCTGATCGATTCTACCAATTTGTTAAATTTTAGGCGGAATGCTACTAGGGAGTTGGGTTGTCTGTGAGAGATATGCCAAGCCTGTCGAATCCAAGACCCTACTAACCAAATCGGTTACATATTTTCGTCTATTTCCTTAACGAAATAGGCAATCAGTTTCTGACAGATCTTTTCAATGCTTGTTCTCTTTGCGTTTGGATTGGAATTGAGGGATTTAAAATGTAAGATCATAGGACTTTCAAAACATTCAAAAATGTGAAGAAAAAAAAACTCACAGATTTTGCTCTATGAAACATCTTGAAAAATTTGTTTTGGTATTTTCACTGTCAAAATTTCCATACTTGGTGCAACACCAAGAATATTTAAGGATCCAACTCCAATGGCAATGATGCATCCCCGCACCATAACATCAGGAGAATATTATTGCACAGTGTGAGCTACGCATTCTTCGCTGTAGCGTCCTCCTTCTCTACGAGGCACTCTCTACTTCCCATTTGGTTCGTTTAGGTTAAACTTGCGCTCATCCGAGAACAGAACGTTTGACCAATCGTGAACACTCCAGCTTAGCCTTTCGCTAGCCGAGATAAGGCGCGTTATCCTTATTTTGCTGGTCAGCAATAGTTTCCTTGCTGGCCTCGTTGCTAGTAAACCCATTTCGCTAAGGGCATTGTGGATGGTCAGTTCTTAGCTCCAATGCGGTTTTAAACCTGTTTCTTAAGCTAATCCTCTGTAAAAAAGACTCTTCCCGAACCATTAAGTCAGTGTTCCAGACCAATTGCCTTAAATCTTTCTCCATTCCGGGCACTCGGATGATTCTCGGCTTAATTGTATAAATTGTAACAAGCTTTTATCCAATAAGAAGTAACCCGCACACTATCATTGTAAAACTAATTGGACTGGAAGTGGAATCCTGTGGTGTGCCACGTTTTTTCTTTCACAAAATAGAACATTCACTGAAAATTAACTTTTTTTAAATGAAATATCTTATCATTTAGCTTAAATAAATTTAACAAACAAAATAAAACGCCGCTAACACATAGAACACACCTGGTAACTTTGTATCCTGCTTTGTAAATCACATTTTATTAAATCTTAGCTTCTTTCAATGTTTTGTGAGTTGAATTTTTATTTATTTTTTATTATGCTGTATTTAGTTCTAATTAATTTTGTGATGGATAAGTTGTTCTTGAAAATATACATAATTCTATGGTGGCTGGAAACTACTTTACAATGTAACAATTTAAAATAAAATTGTATCCTTAAAGTCATCGCATGCATTTTCTAGAATTTCTTTTTTTTTTTTTTAAATTAAATAGGCGACTATTTAATTTGTTGTTTGTTGTTCACGTTTTTCACTTATGGTGTGTTTTTCGGCAATGGAATGTTGCGCTTATACTCGTATCCTTCAACTTTACTGATACCTTTTTGCTTAAATCTCAATTTAATAAATTTTAACAATATTTTTTAAAATTTTTTTTTCCCCATTTCTCTAGTCATCAGTATTGATTAAAACTGAACCAGAGCCAAATGCTGGTCAGAACAGTACAGCAGGATCGGCTGGTGGTGGTGGCGGCGGTGGTGGTTCTACACCCTCGAGCAGCATATCAGCAGCAGCGGCTACAACATCTGTAGGCAGTACAAGTCTTGTAACTGGCATCACTCTAGGCGTTAACGCTGCAATATCTAGTGCAAGTAATACATCACCGGTAGCAGCAGCTACATTAGCTACCCCAACAACAAATGGCATCGTTACCAGTGCTGCAGCTGCGGCTGCTGCTGGTGGTCTACTTGACATAAACAGTGCAAATCAATCAGCTGTTACCACACAGATGATTTTAAATAATACCAATGCAGCCGCTGCTGCTATGGCTGCAGCTGCAGCTGCATCTCAAAGTAGTAATTTGGCAACTGTTACCACCAGCTCCCAGCAATTAGCGCCAGTCGCAGTCAGTGGGATTACAGGAGGTGTAGGTACTGTAACTGGTACCTCAGCTACAACATCATCAGGACTTGATACCGCCACAATTGTGTCATCCATAGTCAGTGGTCTTCCATCCAGTTTGCAGGCAAACATTACCGGCCCAAGTGCCGCATCTTCGAGCACCGTAGCATCACAGACAACATCACAGGTTATAGCATGCTTAAATGCAGCCGCCAGTGGAATAATGACATCAGCAGTTCAAACAACCCCCGCTGTTTCACTGGCCTCAGCTCTAGTCCCCATCGATCATAAGAGCCAGCCCAAGAGACTGCATGTCTCGAATATTCCATTCAGATTTCGTGATCCCGATTTGCGGGCCATGTTCGGGGTAAGTCATCAACAAATCACTGACTTTAGTTATTAGACAATTGTATACATATATTAGTTACAAATGTTTTCTTTGTGACTTTTGAATGTGTTGTTGCATTCGGAGTTG
This sequence comes from Volucella zonaria, assembly GCA_963966105.1. NCBI lineage: Eukaryota > Metazoa > Arthropoda > Insecta > Diptera > Syrphidae > Volucella > Volucella zonaria. Next base: position 122,750,966 of record OZ014534.1, on the reverse strand, counting down.
AATTAAACATTTTGTTAAAGTTTTTTTTTTTTCTTTTTGTTTTTTAGTTACATAATTTACTAGTTTTTTCTCATTCTCGCTCTTATTCGTATACCATTTGTTTTAATGCGCAACTTTTTTTTCTTTTTTTCTTTTTTCTTTTTTTGATCGTTCCTCCCTCAACTGATTAAAAACAAACCAAAAAAATGAAAAAAAAAAAAAACAAAACCAACCCTTTGATTTGTGGTCGTTTTGCATCCGTTTAAACATCCAAAAACAAAATGAAAAAAAAAAATAAAAACACAAAAACTTCCCCCAAAATAAAATAAAAAAAAAATAAAATACTGAATTGTGCCCAAAACCAATAATAAAAAAAAATTAGCAATTTGGAACTATACTTGATGTAGAAATTATATTCAATGAGCGTGGCAGCAAGGTATGTATCGTTTCAATGTTGTTTAACTTAAATATTTATCCTAAGTGAATTTTCCTTAACTTTTTTTTCTAATTTAACCTTTATTACGTATATACATATAATATTCTTCCAAACATAAGATATATTTTAAGTTGTCCGTCTGATAAGCAATTGCTTTGGTTGGTGGAGTTGCCAAAAAAAAGGGAATGCAAACAGATTAATGAAAAAGCATAGAACTAACAATGGATCCTTGCGGTACGGTACAACAGGAAATGCAAACGTTTTTTTTTTTTCTTTTAGTAATTTCAATGTTAAAAACAAGGAAACAAATGATAAATTAAATTTGGTATGGAAGTGCACTGGTAAATTGGTAAATTGTCGGAAGAAGAACAGATGTCCCTTGATGATTATTTTGAAAACAAAAGAATAATTTATCAGTGTTGATTGTTGATCTTGAGTGAATTGTAGCTCCAAAACTAAACAATAACTAAATCAGTCTGGCTCAATTATTTTTTGTTTAGAACTTGTATTTGGAAGTACAAGTAGCGAAAACATCTCGGGAAACGGGATCATCGCTTGCGTCGCTACAACACTGACAATGACACTGAACAACGTAATAAAATTCCCTTAATACATTTTTGAATTGAACACAATTTTTTTAACCCGAATGTCATTGCAGATAAAAGATTGCTCAAATTCAAATAGACGATCCAAACTGGATTTACAGAATCTTTTATGCGAAGCCGACTTTAAGGAAAGTTTGAAAGGAACACCTGAAAAAAGAAACCAAAACGTATATGACAGCAATCACAGCTAATATAAAACAACACCTCGTTTTCTTAGAGCTACACGTTTTTCATTAGATGCACCGGAATTTGCTTTTCAAATAATAAGGCGTGTGGTTAGGGCATCAATGTAATTTTAATTTTGGATTTAAAAATAAATGATTCCATTAGTTACGAAATATGACAGCATTCAAATGTCCCTCCACGGAACCATTTTGGACGGTATTCCAGTAATTTCACGTTAAATGTTCGCCTCCGAGTCGTCTAAAGTTTCGAGCTCGTTGACACTAACTAGATATTTTATGTAACACTAAAGAAAAGAGGTCAGTTAAGAAGGCCACTTGAACCTTGTCTTCAATAAATCGAATGCGGTACGCAACGCCGTCCTATTGAAATTACATATCATTCCAGTTTATTCAACAAAATTAAATAAAATTGTTTAACATGAAGCGATAGCAGTCTCCATTGGCTGCAACCGACTCGCTGGCATCATTGCAGAAGAAGTACGGTACAATGCCACCTTAGACATGAAAACCATACCAAACGCCTCCATCTGTTCGCTTAACCAAATTCGGCAATTTTTCTTATTAACAAAAATGTGCCTCGTCACTGAGGATGATTTGAAACGGTAAAAATTCAGATCTTTTTCAATAGATCCCAATCAGTGAAAGTTCGACTTTCGATGGTCATTTGACTTTAGCTCTTCGGTCAACACAATTTTATACGAATGTATAGCCAAGTCTTTTCGCAAAATACACCACAGGGACATTCGACAGATGTCAAGCTCTTGAAAACTGCGCTGAATCGATTTATTTATTGGAGACTTTGCTTACCGGCTCATGTACAGTCGAAATATTCTCTTCACTTCTACCGTTTCGCTCTCTCACTGGCACTGCAACATTATTGAGTGAATAAGTCGATTCGAATTTTTTCAATAAACGCGTAATTGTTCGTTTATCGATTAACGGCCGACAATTGAATTTAATGCATGTAACGTAGTCGTAAATGACCGTGGATCTTGAAGAAAAAAGTGAATGCTTTGCAAACGCTTTGAAGCTTATACCTTTCCATGGTTAATAGGTAGACATCTGCTAACAAATGTTATGCGTGACTTCAGCGAATCCCTATTGAAAAATTGGGACGCATCTAATGAAAAATCCCTTACTGTTTTGAATTGTTGGCGAAGATAAAATCATTAAGTTTGGTTCATATAATAAGGAGTATAATTTTTGAGATAAAAATAAACTCTGAAATACGTCCAACAAAGCCCTTTAGTTCCCGCAAACGATTTCCGAATTCCTGAAGTCGACATTCACTGCTCAAATTAATTTCAATCTAGGGTATTGTAGAAGGAATTAAAGCATTGTATGGCACTGCTTATACCAGAAAATTTTACGCAAGGCCAACTATCACTCATCGCTTAAAAAAAGAGATTCTGAATCCCCAATCGTGACATAATAAAGCGGTAATCCCTGCAAAATGTTTTAGCAAAGACTGAGTTTTCGGAGCACATATCTCACTTCTTTTGCCACTATGATTGTATGATCGATACACTGCAAAATCAGTTCCTGTTTTCCAAGATCGCTTTCCCTCTTTTTTTTTAGAATCTTTATGGATAGTGATGGGCGATTTTTTTTAACTTAAAATTGTTTGGCTTCCAAATCAGCATTTAGCCGAAGATTTTATTATAACAAAATAATTCTATAAAGGAAAAAGTCTACGAGTAATTTATCATACAGGGGCCTACACCAACGACTTGCAATTGTAAGACAATGCAACAACATTGATAGTTACAAATCCAATAAGCAGGCAATTATTTGGCCAATGACGATTAATGTCGAATAATAAACTTCCCGTATATTAGAACGACTATTAAACTACGGAACACAACATGCAATGGATTAACCTATTTTTTTGTCTACTATGCCAAGCAAGGAATAGTTCAGAAAAATTAACAAAATTCAATCTTTGCTTGTCATCGAAATCGAATAAGGTTGAGAGAATATGATTTTCCAAGTATAACATTATCCTGAAATTTGGAGCAAAGCATCAAAACGTTAGGTTGGTCCTTTACTAACAATAAAAGGATCAGTCACAATAACTGCCCGGTTGAGCACAAACAGGCTAAAGAAGGAAAGAACAAGATATTTTAGTCCTTGTTTTAAACCCCAAAATTTATATTTCCTGTATTTGAAGAAGCTTGCATGGGCTAAAGCATGCACCGTCTAGCCATATAAATTCATAGACCATGGTTAGATGTAGCGCGATCCATTCACATAAACAGCAACATCCGCTTCGTTTTCTAAGAAATTATATTCAATGGTTCCTCCTGTCCAGAAACCGCTCCAAACATTAACGCATTGTGGATAGAGAGGCTTTGCGACAGTCATTCTTAGTTTTTCTAAGTCCGAAAAACGGTAATGCTGCTTACAATTTTACAAAGCCTTGAACGTGGCAATGTCCTCCATCACTCAAAATCATTTTTCGGCTGAATTCTAAATCGATGTCATGCATTTCCAACACCCAATTGACAATATTAGGAAGCTGCTGATGCTCAGCTTGTTTAAGATTTTGCTTCAATTGAATTTTGTAATATTTGTTCCATTCATTGAAAACTATTCTTCTAAATGTGAATGGTGGTAAAACAAGGGCATCTGAGACATAAAGTCGTATCATAAAAAGGCCTAAGTCGGCATGCGTATGGCTTATTTTTCGCAGGGGAGCACGAATACGTCTATTTCCTTTTACTTCACTACGTTTGGTCTCATTGGGCTTAAAAAGTAATAAGTATACAAACAAAAATACAATTGAAATCAAATTAGCCAACGAAAAAATTACAAAATGCTGAATATTGTATTGTACAAAAGAAATCGTTCTTTAAGTATTTCAATTTGACTCTACATGTATACTTTAAATTTTCGTATACTTGTTAGGTGTCAATGGATGGTCATATGGCTTTCGTTGAGTTATTTTGCGAATTCCTTTACGGTAACAGTTTGATTTCTTTAAACGGTGGACTTCAGCAGCTCATCGTCTAGCTCTTCTGGCCTACCCGTACGAGGTTCATTCTAAACTTTGCAAACTAACACCGATACTTGAACTTGCTGAGAACACCCTCTCCATACACATTTTGGATTTCTCTAGTGACTTCACTTCTATTCTAGTTTTTCCGAAACAAAGACAATAAAATCTCCACATATAGAGTACTCATCCGATACTTCCATTTCAAAATTCAGCTAAAAATGCTTGCAATTATATTGCGAAATTAGCAGACTCAATGAACAATACATATATGTCAAATACTATTTGTAGTAAAGGTGTCAACATCAAATTGGTTTTGTGAGTTTTATGGCAATTGGAAAATAAGGCCCGAAAAAATCGCGCAATACTTATATTTTATGAATGAATAAATTTGGTCAGATCAACAATGAAATGAAATCAGCAGCAGAACAAGTGAACAAGTCAAGAATTCATGAAAACCTTGCTTCTATGGAAAATTACTTAATATTCCCATTACAAATTATTATCAGACACTTGGACAAAGCGGACACTACGGCAAGGGTATCTTCTGCTTCAGATTATATTTGTATTCTTGATGAATCTCACTCGACCACATTGTTGGACAGAAAGGTAGAGTTATTGCTTAAAGTTATTGGAACTCCATATGGATAGATCTTATTTGTGTCAAATCTGAATAGAATCTTCTTAAAACCAATCAGTTGTGGCAACAATAATATGTCTTGCGTAACCAAATTCATAAATAGAATGAACAAGTTTAATGATACTTATGCCCAACTGCCAAACATTCACTTCAAAATCTACATAATTAAGGAAATAAATAAATTCGAGTAAGAGCCTACGTTATTAGCATGTGGGATCACCGCTTTAATACGAACTCCGATTTCCGCAACTTAAGGAGGGTAAGGTTAAATCGTAAAAAAGTCATCTTTTTGTGAATTTTTTGTGACGACACAGTTAAAATCTCTTTATTAAAACCAATAGTACATTAAAATATGACATTCGAAGAATATTGTATAAAATTTTCACGAAGAAATATGAAAAAATACGGCAATGTCCCTCATAACTTGGTGCTGGATCATCTGAAATCAAAAAATTAAAGTTCATTCGTTAGGTAATACTTTTCCCCAGGTAACGCTGGGAGGGTTTTTCGAAATTTAAATTTTTTCACTTTTTTGGGACACTTTGAAGGGAAAAACGCGATTTTTTTGCGAAAAATATTGGCTAATTTGTTATTGTGTTGTAAAATAATTATTAACCGATTTCAAAAACTTGCCTCGTAAATTATGTACAGAAATAGTGTCCAGAATTTCAAAAGGACCGGTGCAGTAGTTTTGAAGTTATGAGGGACACCGACTTTGAAAACGTGAATTGTGGAGAAAACGCTTTAAAGTTTTGAACACTAAAAAATCTGGTATAAAGCATTCATAAGCGAATTTTATCGGCTTACCTCACACTGAATCATCAATGCCAGGTCCATAAAGGATGTTGCTATCATCCATAATGTCTAAAGCACCTTTTTAAGAGAATTAAAAGTCAGTAACTAGACAGATGAAACTGCATTTTTTGTATCATCGAAGAAATATTCAAACAATCTTCAACTATTTAAAAATTCATGAACCTCCAATGTTTCTATGAAGACTCCAGTACTGTTTGCATTCCTTTTAACAACGAAACCTCCTCAGCATCCGAACACAGTTAAAAATAAATACATTCTTAAAATACGAGTACATCTTTAAATATGAGTAACCATATATACATTCATGATTAAAAAATAAAAGATCTATCTCTTCTTTTCTGTTAAAAACTATAATCAAACAAAAACAAACAATAAAGCTTTGAACTAATAATTGTAATCCTTTTTAAAAGCCAAAACAACAAAGTGAACATAAATTTCCTGCTTTGAATTTTAACACTTAATAATTAAACAAATAAACAAATAAACACACTATGAATGTATATATTAAACGCTTTATATCTATTTTATACAACGAAAATAGTCATAATGAAATAAATTAAGAAATTCGCTTAAAAACAATTTGCAATAAGAGAATAAATATACAAACTATTAATAATTAAGAAAATCATTTTTTTTAAGAACAAAAGTATGTTTTGTTTTAATTTTCATTTCACATCGTAGATGTATAATTATTTTTTTTTTTTTATTAAAAACAACATTTAGTTAGATTATGAGTTATGTATTCATCTTTCCCTTACAATAAGTGGATCTTATATTTTTCGTAATAAGAGTTACACAAATTTTGATGCAAACCGTTTTTTTATTTTTTTTTATTTTTTTTCCAAATAAATTTATAGTTGCTAGTCACAGTTTTTTTATTTTTGAAAAGGAATGTTAACTATTGTATTTCTTTTGTTTTTTTTTTTTCTTTTGTTATTAAGTTTGTTTATTGTACGTATGTATGTAAACCTGAAAAAAAATGTAACGTTTGTACACTCTACTTTTGTAATATAGAATTGTATGCAGCGGTTATCTTATATTAAGTTATGTAAAATAGTTTTCAGAGTGTTTGATACTATGAATTGCATTTTGAAAAAGGCAGACATATTGTCGTAATGGTGGCTTACTTTTAATTAAAAAAACAAAATCATTGTATGAACAGTAATAGAGTTCAAATTGACTTTCGATGAAATCCTGTGAAAAAGGAAATAGAAATAATCCAGGTGCATTTCCAATTACAGAATGCTTGCTACATGACTGCTTGATGCTCTGCATGATTTGAAATATCATATTTTGGTCAGATATTTTGAAGTAATAAGTGTCAACCTAAACTATAATCCATCAGTCTTTCATATGTAGCTTCGATGGCTTGTTTGTAATGCTTTTCAAGTCTTGGATTACATTGCCTTATCTGCATGTAAATGTGTCTATTACCCTTATTCTCAGTTACCTAATTTTTTTTATATATTTATTGATACAAAAACTCATATGGAATCTGCCTAAAACTATCACTATTACCTCTAGTAATAGTAAGACAAGTCATAGGAAAAGTTTGCTGGCTTCCTATCGAATCTCATTATTGAAATTGAAGTTTTTGCGTTGAACATAATCGAGTTTGGCTAAATTTCTTTTGTAAATGTTTTTTTCCGAATCGGTTTTCGACCTTACTTGTCTTTAGTAAAAGTGGATTTGATATAGTTGATAGTTTTTTTCTGACACAATATGGTCGTTCTCTGTTTCGTTTGCTTGCATTTATTCATACATGTAACCAGTACTCCAAATGAGTCCAACGTGTCTATTTTATTTTCCTTAGGTCATACCATATTTGTTTCATCGTAGAAAGGTCATAGAAAATAAATTCGATACTCTTGGTGCTGTTCTACATTCAATGGTGATGTTATAAAATTTAGTTTGTTTGTAGAAACATTTGAATGACAGTAAGCAAGTCCTTGCATGTCCCTCTTCTTCTTTATTTTGACTTCATTAACAATTTGAGCCTTAAACATATCGGATCGTTGAGCAAGTCTCTCTATCCACATCCTTCGGATAAGTCGATAGAAATGTAGGCGTAGTTTTACTTTCCACTACAACGCTTGCCATGTGCCGAGTTGTAATGTAGAGATTATTGTTTCAGGAATTGTAACTTAATTCTTAATTTTAAAGTGTTAATTGTGAAACCTTCATATGTGGTTTCACAACATCCCGAGTCTTCATATGTGGGCGCTGTAATGGTAGGTAGGTAGGTAGGTAAGAGTGGCTGTTGGAAAAACCAACCCATTTAGGCCTGTTGGTCCATTATGATGCCACGTGGACCTATGATCCTCTTACGAATGGAACAAGTTTGAGTTTATGATGAAGCGTAGGAGGCGGTTTACGTCTATATTTTTTAGATCGCTTAAGTCATTGTAGAAGAAAGCTCCTAAGTGAAGTTTTCTTCTCTGGTAGAGAGCTGGACATGTACAGAGAAGGTGAAGGATTGTATCCTCTTCCTCCTTTGTGCAGATTCTGCACAAATCATTTATAAAGGCGGCAAGCCGTCTGCGTGCTTGCCTATGAGGCAGTGTCCAATGATGACACCTATGATGGAGCTGAGATGCTTCCTATTTAGAAGGATCAGACTCTTAGAGCCACTCGGATCTAGCTTTGGCCAGATCTGTTTAGTCGCTAGACATGGTGGTCCAACAGTCCACCTAAGTTCTGCTTTTTTTTATTGGCATCCAGCTTTAATATTAATTTGCATATGCTACCATTTTCCGGACGAGTTCATCGGTCCTACAGTTCCCTGGAATGCCTCTGTGGCCCGGTATCCAGCAAAGGTGAAAGTTGAACTGCTCTGCCATCTCCATAAGACATGATCGGTATTCAATGGTGATTTTCGAATTTAGTAAAACTGTCTCCAGGGACTTGATAGCTGCCTGACTATTCGAAAAGATGTGGATATTCCAACCAGGACAGAGCTTCTTTAATCGCAAAAATTTCCGACTGGAACACGCTTCAGTGATTTGGAAGACGGAAAGTGAGGCTTATTTAGTTTATCTAAGAAAACACCGCCACTAACCCCGCTATCGGTTTTAGATCCATCTGTGTAGAAATGGATTGACTTGTCCTCCATGAAAGCATCTCCCTCCCAGAAGGATTTTTTTTTTATAATTTGCAGGCGCTTAAGGGATTTAAGTACCCTTAAAATGTTTGCACATAGCGCGGGCGAAGGAAAGTCAGGGAGGATAGAAAGAGAGGTACCGGTGAACGTTGGTTTTAAATGTTTGAAAGTTATAATGGCTAGGAAATATAGAGCTAGGCAGGGCATTCCATAAGCGAGTTGTACGGCTTAAGAACGAATCACGATATTTTAGAATACGTTCGAAAGTCGGCTTGAGGGTATACTGATGAGCATTCATACCGAGATGGGTGTAACGGTTAAAAGTTTGAGGGGCCGGAATGCTGCTCGCGATTCCAATGGAGCACTGATGGTGGAAATAGCGATAAAACAAAGTGAGACAGGAGACATTACGTCGGTGTTCGGGCGTGTCCATTGTTTGAGTGATATAAGTATCACCTATGAGTTTTATCGCACGGTTTTGAATCCTATCCAGCAGGTGCAGAGGTGTTTTGGGCGCACCCGACCAGATGTGGGCATTGTACTATAATTTTGGGCGGATAAACGCCTTATATAATGTGGCCCGATCAGAGGGGATGAAATATTTCTTACATCGCTTGAGGAAACCTAGACATTTCGCAGCATTTTGACGACGACATAATATCTAATGGCGCAGAGGGAGTAGACCGTAAGGCTCCGCTTATGCATAGACATTCTCTTCTTTGCACTCTGCTTGGGTTACTGCAGGTGACCAGACTAAACTGGTACCGTGTTTATTGAGGGAGGGTCTAAAATTGGAATTTTGTATTTCCTGGAAAAGAGGACAAGATCGGTTTTATGGGGGTTTGCTCCCACTCCACAGCGATCTGTCCAACGGGTTAATCTGTTGAAATTCGGCTATAACAACGTCATCCGCATAGGCAATCACCCTGCTATCACCAGCTTCCATTTATATCAGCAGTTCATTAACCACTCAGTTCCCGAGAAGCGGAGAGAGGACACCGACTGGCGGCGTATTTCTGCTGAAACATCTTTTAGCAGAAGCCCCACCCAGTTTGGAGTTGATTATCATGCTGTTTAGCATAAGACTGATCAACTCTCCAAGTGAGCCGTCTACCTGTAGAGTTGACAGCGCAGTCGTAATTTCTGATGTGTTGACGCTGTTAAAGGCATCCTTTATAGTCAGGAAAGCAACCATTGTGTTCTCTCTATATTGTAAGGATCTTTCGATGTGGCTAGTCAGTGAATGCAGAGCCGTTTCCACCGTCTTTCCTTTACAGTTGGCATGTTGAGCCATTGACAGAAGTCTTGGATCAATTTTAGCTCGTATATGGATATCAATCAGTCGTTCTAGAGTTTTCAGAAGGAAAGATGATAGACTTACTCTATAGGTCTGAGGTCCTTTGGGAAAACATGAGAACATTTTCCGGCTTTGGGAATGAAAACTACATTGACTTCACTCCACAACAGTGGAATGTGAATCAGTTCTACACAGCTCCTCATATTTTTTAGCGAAAGCAGAATAATATCTGGGGACCTCTGTAGCTTGGCAGGTATTATATCGTCCGGACCAGCAGACTTACAACTATGCATTATAGGATTTGTAGAGAGGATTTTTCTTAGCCGCCATGCCTCAGAGGTTTCCGTAATTTTCTTTCTACGTCAGTCCATATCCTATGTACCGTGCTATCTAGGAGACAGTAACTTCTGTCCATTATTGTATGATTATGGTTTCTTATTTAAAGAGCATTAGAAGAGTAGAATTATTCTTCCAAATCATGGTTTTTCTTGTCGCCTACGTTCCACGAGTAGTTCCCTATTCAATATATGCTTAGATATCTATCCGTTGGTAGCAAATAAAATATATACATCAAACTCAACATAATGTATTAACAGAGGTGTTTCTAACAAATCAGAGACTTGGCCTGTAGGTGACAGCCTAGCGCAAAAAAGCATCTGTATTTGCAGAAACAGAAAGAAAATGCTTTTCGCATTTCATGTCATTAACTATTGCAATCCTCTTGCCGCCAAAAAGAAATAAGAAATATAAAGTACAGTGTTGTGCAAAACATACCGGATTTTTATCGAACATTCTTTGGTGAATTTTAGGGAACAGAAAGAACCTAAATAAAATCTGTTGTATAAAAAATACTTGTTGTATAAATTTACAAATAAAAGAAAAAAAGGTTTTGCAATAATAAAAATATTTATCTTCACTTGATAACGACCTGTGCAAAACATACCGGATTTTCGTTGTACTTAATATTTTGTCGCATCTTTTAGGCTTGGACGACACTAGATTCTGAAAAATTTCTTTTGGAATGTTCTCCCATTCATTCTTTAGTGACGTCATAGGTGCGTTTTTTGGAAGTGTGCGTCTTTGATCCTACCCGTCTTTTTGAAATGGCCCACAAGTTCTAGATAGGGTTTAGATCATGCGATTGAGAGGGCCATTCCAACAAACCACTCCTTAACCAACTTTGATGAATGTTTTGGGACATTATCATGTTGATAAACCCAACGCAGTGGCATCTCTTCCTCAACGTATGGTAGCATTGCTGATTCCAGTATATCCCTATACTGAAAACAATCCATAATACCACTAATCTCATGTATTGTTCCACATCCCGCACCAGAAAAACATCCCCACGCCATAACTGGATGGACGACAATGTCGTCGCTGAATACGTATCCCCTTCTTTCGTCCAACATGAATACTTCCATCGGAAGCAATCAAGTTAAACTTATTCTCGTCGCTAAGGAGTACAGTTTTCCACTTCGTTGCTGACCAATTCAAATGGATTCTTGCTAATTCCACTCTAGGAAACGATTATTGTTAGCAAAGTAATCAAAGACTTACTAGAGGAATAAAATGGCACCTTTTTTGTCTATGCTTAACAATAAGTAGAGGCTTTTTCCGCTCGTCGGAAAGAACAAAAACCAGCTTATCTTAAACGCCTGCGTTCGGTGCTTGCTTCAATTGAAAGATTGAGCACTAACAAATCTTTCTTGAAGGCAAGAAAGGATCGTTAAGAATCACTTTCTGAATTTACCGATCGGTTCGGAATGTAGTTTTTCTGGAACGTCCTCCATGGTGAATGATTTAGCCCGGTTTTTCATTCCGAAACTTTTTATAATGTCACATACTGTCGATGATGACATTTTATACTTTTTGGCTATAGATTTTTGTTTTAGCCCTGCATTGAAATCCGCTACCACCTGATTTTTAACCACACCGCTGCATTTATTTTTAGCCATTTTATTAGTAAACAAATTGGAGAAAAATTTACTTTTTAAGTTTGGTTAAGTCTGTAGCTGACTTCATAGACAGCCAAAACCATTATCAGCAAGTTAAAGAGCAAGAAAATTCGGTACTTTTGAAAATCCGGTATGTTGTGCACAGTCATGGCATTGAGTTGAGCTACAGTTTTTGGCAAAAGTCTACAAATATTCGTAAACTTATTCAATAGGTTTTCTTAAATTGTCAAACAAGTGTACCTACTGTATTCCTGTCCCCTAGAATTCTTCAATGGAAAATGTTTAGGAAAAATCCGGTATGTTTTACACAACACTGTACGTGTTGCTTGAGTAGAAATATCTTGTGCGACATTAAAGAGCAAGGGGCTTTGCAAACTGCCTTGGTATACGAGTACTCCAATCTTGACTACAAAATCTGTGGTTATTTCCTCCGTACATAATTTTTGATTTGAAATTATTATTCTTACATTGTTTCTCCCGTATTTTCTGTAATGTAGGCGCCGTCTACACCTCCGGAAACTCTGCCGAAAGCTTTCTCTACATCAATGAAGACGATTTGCAGGCCTTGCGCACCGTGGTGAGGTTTCTTTATTGTTTCGTCGCTTGTTAATTTATACCGCACAGTGGCATATTGACTGCAATGAAGTTTAATTATATTGGACTGTCACTTGTCTACCACTGTAAATTTTTAGTGAATGAGGCATGAGCTTCACCGATATATGTGTTTGGCCATGTTAAGCATTCGACTTTTTACGTAAGTTTTATATTCCTTAAACGATTTAGCGGGATAATTCTTGCAGTTTATATCTTAGGGGATTTTTACTATATTCACAGCTATTCTCGTCTTCGAATATTTTGTTAATCTGGTTGAAAAATTACATCACTACGCGACTACAAGGATGTTCTTGCATGAGTATGTTATGTGCACCAATTTTATCCCGCGTGTAGACAAGCACTATAATCCTAAAGGCATGGAAGACAATCATCATAGTATAACTGCCTCCAGTCCTAAGGCATAACACTGTTCCTAATATCATAATGATATAACGTTGTTATTATATAATAAAGCTCGTAACAACATTGTATCAAAATTCCTCAAGGCTCAAATCCGTATTTAGTTCTCAGATGTATTGTCACCTTTGCACAAAGACTACTTCCATTTGGAAATGCCAAGATGCGATTAAAAACTTTCAATAGCATCGCATTTATTTTGAAATTACAAGCAACGATAGCAACCACTCCAAGAAATTGATATAAATAAATTTTCGACAAACTCCTTGAGATAATGTCTCTGTGTAAATGTACTCGTATTCGTATACTTAAAACTTACAACGTTATCGTTTCCTCGTACCATAACGGCAATCCACAGCATAGTGGTGAGTGTTTTTCTAAAATGAATTTCAAAATAGTTTTAGATATTTGACTTTGCAACATAGAGAACTGAGTCATCTGCCACAGTCAGCCACCATGCTCACTCTCATATGATTACAATCATTCTCCATGGCAAAGGAGCAGATACTTTTATCTTTTCTCCGTTCTCTAAAGTTAATATTTTCCTTTTTGGAAAAACCTCAGTCAAATAGAATCACTCGTACACATCTGCTCTGGTTTACTTTTCTGATAAACAGTATTGCTTGTGCTACTATTACTCCATTCCTTTTCATTACTTGACGCTTCCGGCCCCAAAGGATCACGAGAGCACTTCCTCATGCTGTAACTGAGTCACTTCTGCTGAAGAACTTCTTAAAATCATCTTTTCCCCATGCCAACTTCAAAACTCTCGTCCCCAAAGTGACACCAGTGCCAGTGCGTGTTTAATAAGTTAAAACTTAAAATTTCCCTAACATTTCCCTACCCCCCATCCCATCCTGTACGTAACAGCAAAGAGAGTGCTTTTTAATTTCGCAATTAAATTTTTGCCGAAATGGCAAAAGGATGTGTGGGCGTAGTAGTGGTAGGCATGGTACTCGTATATGTAGATGTCGGAGAATAAAGAATAAAATAAAAATAAACTCGCAACACACTAATTCCATTTGGAAGGAATATTAAAACGAAGATAAAGACGTTTGCATAATATCACAAGAAAATATCCATTCACAGGATAATTTGGCCTTAAAATCTGTAGAAACGTGGTTGTCGTCTACCACGAGGACAACGATAAAAAGGCAGAATACGAAGAATATGATTATGATGATGGAAGAGGAGCAAATAGGTAGAAGAGAGAAGTAGGACGACAGCGACTGGGAGGAAAGCACTCATAAAATTTTATTAAACTATTAACATTTGAGTTGATTTTTGCATGGAGCGCGTACGAATATGTATTTGTCTGTCTGCTTGCTCTGGAAGTTAATGAAATTAACATCGTAGGCAAGAATATTATAATTATCGTTTCTTTGAAACAACAAACAAAAGTTCCCACAAGTTCTGGCATCATCTTTGGCAAGGAAGACGTGAAAATCCGAGACAGCTACTATTTTGTGCCTCTGGCCTTAATCAGCATTCCAAAAATCTCCCAGCAAAGCTATTGATTATGAATGTTGTGTCTGTATCGTATTTTTGGACAGATAACTATTGATGTATTGTATTAGAGAAACTCGAGAAAAAAGTACTATAATAATAAGCTGAAGTCTGTAGCTATTTCGAAATAATAAGATGGGTATTCTAATAGTTCACTAGCATATGTTTCTTCACTCCTCGAGGGCATTGTCCATTAGAGTTTTAAAATTGTCACTCTATGGCAGTATACTACCTCGATCAAAAAGTTCCCGGAATGCATTCAGAAAATTTGAAAAAAAAGTTTATCCATCTAAGTCTATATTGTCCCCTTCAGAGACTGCAACACACTTATGCCAGCGCTTGATCCAATCCTCGAAACATTTTTTATATTCGGTCTTCGGTATGTCCATCAGTGCTTCCTGCGATTTTTCCATTACCGAGCCGAGAGGAAGGCTGCTGAAACGCGTTCCCCGTAGTGGTTTTTTTAACTCGATTGAACAGAAAGAATTCACATGGAGCCAAATCAGGTGAATTCGGTGGCTGTTGGATGGTATTTGTTGCATTTTTCGTCAAAAAATTACGAATAATGATGGCATTGTGCGACGGTGTGTTATCATGGTGCAAAATCCACGACTTTTCTGCCCACAATTCTGGTCTCTTTCCGCAAATTGCTTCACGCAAACGTTTCATAACGCCCAAATAATACTCTTTGTTTACTGTCTGGCCTTCTGACAAAAATTCATGAGGCACTACACTGTTCTAATCCATGAAAACCGTGAGCTTTGCCTTCTTTTTTGACTGAAAATGACGTGGTCTTTTTGGTCTCGGCTATTTGGTGAACGCTATTCACTTGCCTGATGTCTGGATTGCGTGTCGTACTCATAAACCCACGTCTTGTCTCCAGTAATGATCCTTTTGATGAATGTGGGATCGGACTCAGCCTCGCAAATCATCTCTTTTGCGACGTCAACACGGTCTCTTTTTTGCATGAAATTGAGGTCTTTTGGCACCACCTTTGCTGCTACACGACGGAAACTCAAATTATTAACCAAACTGTCTTGGACGGATGCTTAGGCAATGTTCAAGTTCTCCGTTATCTCTCTAATGGTAATTTGCCGTTATTGACCAACATTTCTTTTACTTCATCAATGTTTTCGTCGGTTTTCGATGTCGATGGTCTGCCACTGCGTTCATCGAGTGACTCACGAGCACTTTTGAACCGCTCGTGCCACTGGTAAACGACCGTTTTCTTTAGAGAATCGTTGCCGAAACACTTTACCAACATTCCCAACGTTCGCGCACCATTAAATCCGTTTTTTACGCTAAATTTTACGAGTAATACAAGTTCGTTGTTGCAAATTTAAATCCATTTCTAAAATTGTAAAAAATCGCCAACACACGCAGACATAGATGTACTCTTGGCTACGTAACTTTTGCAAATGTCAAGCTGTGACGCTAAGATTTAGAGGGAATGTCAACAACAGAATTACCAACTTAAAAAAAAAAGCAGAACTCAAATCGGAACAATGGGAGCGACACATGGTGGTGTGGTACGGGAACTGTTTTGATCAAGGTGGTATGTATAGTGTTGGCCAAAACTAAAGCAACTTTTACATAAGCACAAGATTCTGCGGTAAAAATGTTAAATTTCAATATACCATATTTTATTATATTTTTCTTTATAAATCAAGTAAATACATTCGAAAACAAAATAAAAAAAACAAAATTAATTGTTCGTGAGCAGAAAAAAAAGGAAAAATAAAAATACTGTAACATGCCGATTCTATACTGGCCAAAACAAAACAATTTACGTAGTAAATTTTTATATTTAATAATAATCATCGCGACGAAACCTTTGTTTTTGATTAATTCACTAAACCTTCTTGGCATACTCTCGATCAGATTGGAAATCATAGATCTTCGGACGTCTTTTTCAAGCCTGGACTTAAATATAAAGCTCGTCCCTATTCCTGTACATCTCGCGAACTATTCACCGATTTACAATCTCTCATAGATCTTTTATCGGGTTGAGATCGGAGAACTGGGCTGGCCATTCCATAACATTGATTTTTTGATCCCGAAACCACTCTTGAACTATTTTTGAAGCATTTTCGGATCATTATCCTTCTGAAATACCTATTTCAGTGGCGATTCCTCCTCAGCATGTGTCAGTATAGTGTTTTCAAGTAGACTTTTGTAAATAAGTCGTCCATTTACAATATAATATGGGACAAATTTCATGTCCAGAGAAATGTCCTCAAGCCGTAATGTTATCTCCTCCATGCTTCACAATGCCCTTTAAATACCGAATATTTAATGCTTCATTGATTGGCCGGCTAAAACCATCTGACAGCTTGGATTCGTTGGAAAATAGTACCGTTTTCCACTTTGATACTGTGTGGAAATATTTGCAAATTTCAGTCTTGCTCTTTTGTTTTGGGCTGAAATAAAAGGTTTCTTTGCGATCCTGAATGATGAAAGACCACCATCAACAGCTCCCCGACGAAGTGTTTTGGCACTAACTTTTGTACTAAGCTTGTTTGGTAATTCCTTTCATGAAATAAAGGGATTACTCTTTATCGTCCTAATGATCATTTTGACTTCCCGGTATGAGGTAACTCTTGGCTTATCACCGATTTCGGGATTGAATGCTTTTTCGATAATTCAGATTGTGAAATATCTCACTTTTACAGTGTGTTTGGCAAAAGCGTGTGGCTCATAAAAATTAACTATGTAGTTAGTCGCAGACGATAAAAATTGTTGGTTTCCGTTCGAATTATTCCCTCTCTAATCTGCACTCAAATTTTAATTCGGTTGCATCTTGTTTTTGAAAGTTACAAGACGTATTCCATAATGAGTGCTGTATATAACGTTCGATTCGCGGCTGTGTTTCTTGTTGCTCATCCACGGGCACCAAAATTATCCGTTACAGCTGTAACAAATTATCTCAGAAAGTCAGAGAGTTTTGTGAGGAAGTGGGTGAAACGATTTAACGAACATGGAAACATTGACGATTTGCCAGAACGGGGAAAAACAGAAACCATTTCAAAAGCCGTTAAAAACAAAGTCCTTAACAATTTTTAAAACTAAACAGAAGAAGGCCTTGAGAATTCAATTCAATCTTCAGTATTCGAAAAATTGACAGAGAAAAAGATTTTACAATAATTACAAAGCCAAGCCGTTGCGGCCTAACCTTTGTTAACCGAAAAAGATTTCAGTGGGCTTGCCTTTACAACGATATGGACCAGTCCAAAATTATTTCCACTGACGAAGCTTCATTTATTTTTTTACTTTAAACAATCCCTTGAGACGTGTGTGGACTGCGAACGAACAGTGGAACTTCCGGCAAAAGTGCATGTTTTTGGCTGTATCTGTGCAGTAGATTTCGGAAAATTGGTGACAATTACCGAGTATCTCGATGCTCAAAGAATGATCTAACTGTGCAAGAAAGAATTACTGGGATCCGTTGAAATCCTATTCGGACGTTAATAGGCCCCTACAAGAGGACAACGATCGTATTCGTATCTGTCAGGGTTTCAAAGAGAGAAATGTCAGTCTCCAGATGCAAATCCGATTGAAAATGTCTGGAGAAAATGTAAGGACAATAAAATACCTTAGACTGCTTTTAAAAAGAGTTTGGGACAATTACCGCAGGACTACGCAAAAAAATTGGCTCTAATTTTTCGAGGCGATAATTGGGAATGGAGAAGACTGGACAACATATTAGGTACATTGCGCAGTGAGGGAAATATTAAAAACTTTCCTAAGTCAAGTGGTTGTTTTCTTTTAAACCACACGCTTTTGTCAAACACACTGTATATTCGCTAACAATTTTTTTCTTTAATCTCATTGGAGTATTTATTTCTGGCCACTTTAGATAAAATTTAAGGAACAAGATCTTTAGATCTTGCTGAGGCGAATGAGTCAATACTGACAATTCAGATATGAGTAGTTTGGTCAAAATAACGGTTTTCCAGAACGGAGAACTTTAGCAAAAATTACGGAGCAAATTGAGTTGCTTTTGTTTTGGCCAGCTGAAAAGTAAAGTGAGTTCAATTGGATGTTTGTATTTTTTTTTTATGCCGTAAAATTGCTACTCATTGATTTTATAAAATAATCAACAATACTCCAAGCTATTGGGAAAATTCTTTTTTAACTGTGGACTAAATTTTTATGAAATGCATCGCAAAACACGGACTTGCAATTTTAGTTGTTTTAGTTTTGGCCAACACTATACGTATTACCAGTCACCAATGCGTCACTTTTTGGTGCCTTAAGCGTTATTTCTATTATAAACTTCTAGTTTTTTACAGAGGCCTTAAACAGCACTGAAAGTATTTTCTTCTTTATTTTTGTGATGCCCTGAAGTACGAGGGCGGGTCAATAATTCCGTGCATTTTTGAATTTCTGACCTCTTTACTGAAACAGCAACATTGCTCCTGTCAACAGGCATCTGTCAGTTGACTCCTGTCAAAATTTAAACTTGCTGCGTCAGTTAGTTTGTGTTTGACAGCTATTTTTATCAGACTACTCACTAATTTGAGGAGAAAATGGAAAAAAGTCAATTTCGTGTGCTTATTAAGCATTATTTCTTGCGAAAAAAAACCATTACCGAGACCAAGGCTAAGCTTGATAAATACTATGGGGACTCTGCACCATCGATTTCAATGGTAAAAAAGTGGTTTACTGAATTTCGTTGTGGCCGTACAAGCACTGAAGATGCCGAACCTCCTGGACGCCCAGTTGAGGTCTCTACACCCGAAACAATCGAAAAAATTCACGATATGGTGTTGGCCGACCGAAGATTGAAAGTGCGAGAGATTGTGGAAGCCGTAGGGATCTCGCATGGCTCAGTGGTTTCAATTTTGAATGATCACTTGGGCATGAGAAAGCTTTCCGCAAGATGGGTGCCGCGTTTGCTCACAGTCGACCACAAACGCAATCGTGTAACAACTTCACAGGAAGGTTTGGCCTTGTTTAATCGCAATATGGAGGAGTTTTTGCGCCGTTTTGTAACCGTGGACGAAACATGGATCCATCACAACACACCAGAGAACAAACAACAGTCAAAACAGTGGGTTTCTAAGGGTGAATCGGCGCCAAAGAAGGCCAAGGTGGGTTTGTCAGCCAATAAAGTTATGGCGACCGTTTTTTGGGATGCACGCGGGATAATCCACATTGACTACCTTCAAAAGGGAAGAACAATCAATGGGGAATATTATGCCAACTTATTGGACTGATTCAATGACGATTTGAAAAAAAAACGACCTTATTTGCCCAAGAAAAAAGTTCTTTTCCACCAAGACAATGCAAGGGTGCACACATGTGCAGTTGCCATGGCAAAAATCCATGAATTGGGCTGTGAATTGCTCCCTCATCCACCCTATTCTCCAGATTTGGCTCCGAGCGACTACTTCTTGTTCCCAAACCTGAAGAAATGGCTTGGTGGAAAAAGATTTGACTCCAATGATGAAGTCATCTCGTCATTTTGAGGACCTCGACAAATCATTTTTTTTGGAAGGGATAAAAAAATTGGAGAAGCGTTGGACAAAGTGTATAGAGCTCAAGGGAGACTACGTTGAAAAATAAAATTATTTTTTTATCAAAAAATTTGTTTTAATCCAAAAGTCACGGACTTATTGACCCGCCCTCGTAAATATCCCTTCAAAAAGGGAAATTTGGCGCAAGCCCCAAGCACTGAATACCACAGATGAGAACATGGTGTGGCAGAAGCAGCAGTAGAAAATCTTACGTACAATACTACATCCTGGGTAACTCTCTAAAGAAGGTAGGAGTAGAAAGTTTCATTTAACCTTCACTGTTGCAGAGTGTACATTAATTTAATAGAGAAAAGAAGCAAAGTGTGATTGGGGTTACGGTTGTGGGAGTAACCAAGCATATTGCATCCGAAAAACGAATGCAGAGATTGAGAAAATCCAAAATGTTTTTTTTTTTCTTTTTTTGAACTTTTGTAATCCCAGACGTGAGAAAGTCAATTTAAAATCCAAGGGATTTAATTTCTTACCAACTGTGGAGGAACGAAATTTCCAGAGTAAACCACTTCTACTTCGAGAACAATGGAAATATAATAAATATTAAATCATGAAAAGGTTACCGTAATGTATGAGACAATTTTGACAATGAAGACACACAGGACACTGATTAAACTCAAATGTCTATTCCAAGTTCAAAAATATATTTAATAATCTTCGTGGAGTTAACGTTTCGTCATAGACAATCTCGCTGATAATTTCAAATCGCCAAAACTAGAAGCGTCTTTTTTAGGACTTCAATACTCGTCAACCTCAACCGTTGACTTCTTGTCAAAAGTTTTTGAGGGTATCAACTTAAATGGGCGTTCTGGTCCATCTGCATGCTTTGATTAATTTCCAAGTAGTAACTTTATTCTGGGATTAATCACTGTCTATCATTTGCTAAGGATCCGTGTTTGTTTATGACCGTATCTTCCTCTGCATTCGAAGTGTTAAAAAATTTATCCATACGGTATTTCTATGTATTGTACATATTTCTATTTTCTACTCTCGTTCGTAATTTGTTTACCTCTTGACTATGTCTCATACTAGAGTGCTTTAAAACCGTCCGTAGGCTATCATCTGATATCAACTTCCTGCCATGTGCATGCCCATGCATTTTAAATTATATACTTCCTTCGAACCATCGATGTCAGGAAGCGACTAACATTACCAATATAATGACACAACATACATATGTACTTTTGCACAAAGTCTTTATGAATATTCAATTACCTAGCAGTGCATTCAAAAAGTCTATAAGCATGCAAACACAGTGAGTGTTGCATCGTCTGCTTGTCAAGAGTCATGCTTCGTGCTTTTACAGAGCAGAACAGCACTCTTGAATGTACATATGCTCTTTTGCAATGAGGTCGTGTCTGGAAGCCATCCTCAACCCCTTCGGAGCTGCCTGTGTCACAGACACGTTCATTCAGAAGATGGAGAGGAAGATTTAGCTTTAGGTCGATTGTCCTTCACTTCTTGTTGTTCCAAATTACATTCCTCATTTTCAAAGGTATCTCGCAAAAGCAGACCACTCGGTCTTTTCAATTGGACATTGTTAATTCTCCAAATGACTTGCAAAAGAAGACAAGAGATAAAGAAAACCACCTCTTAATGGTGGGTAATACGTAGCTCGTGCTCATTAGCTAATCCTTGTTCCACGTGATTACCCGTCAGAACTCAATTCACAAGTAAATGAAATTGCATTTATTTATGGTGAAACATGGAAGGATTCTTATATAAAAAGGACATACCATGTATCAACTATGTTCATGTGGATTTTATCATCTTAATTCGTACAATGCAAAGGACATCCAAATGCTTACAATCAGGATAGGAGGGATAAAGAAAATGTTTTTTTTTTTTTTTTTTGTATCTCAGGGATTCTGCATGTTCTCTATTGCATGTTTCTTTCGTTGCCATATAATCTCTCATAAACAACAAAACGATGAGGTAGCGCATTTACTTCTTTCTCTGTATGAATGCAAATAATATTGTGACAAAAGCACAATGAAGAAAGAATCCCAATTTCAAGCAAAAAATTTGAAAATACACAAAAAGTTGTACTGGGTGATACTCATACAAACACCGAACGGAAGTACGAGTAGTGTAGTAGAGTGAGAATTAGGAAGGACATGAGAAAATTGCTAACAAATCTAGAGTCATGAGAACAAGGAGCCAGTCGGCCGAAAAAACCAACAACTTTAGACATATCCTTCCAATCCAACAAATGGCGCAGGACAAACAGCTAAAGCAAAAGCACAAAGTAGTAGTACATATTCAGATATCGAAGTTTCTGTTGAGGAATGTGAACGATGACGACAAGATAAAGGAAAAAACTATTTTCTTTTTTTTGTTGAAGATTAATTTGGAAAATCGTCCTTACCATACCGAGAAGAGATACGATGTACGAGTATGTATACTCGTAGTCGTATTCGTGCTTAGCCACATGTACACAAGGACGCCGTAGGGAAAACACAACTCCGAATACCCAAAGAATGGGCGAAATAACATTTTTCTTCAATTTTCAATTGTTTTTCGAATGTCTGGGATTAGTTTGGAAGTTTTGGGAAGGACTTTTACGATTTGCCTTTTTTTCTTTTTCAATTTCGGTAGTCATATGTGAACTTGGTTGTTTGTTGGCGTTTTGTCCAAGATGGTATCTGCTCGTAAGGATGTGGATTTAAACAGTTGTCTCTGTTAAGGAGATTTAGGATCTCTAAATCAAACCGGTAATCTGGAAGGGCTGCAAAACGAACTGCTCCAGAGTGATTTAAATTGCTTCAAGTGGTAGTTAGGTCGCATGGAGATGATATGATTTAAGGTGCAAGCGAGCTCTATTGCAGAACTATGTACTCAAGATAGGAAACATTGATAAAAAAATATTGATAGAAGGATTTTCTTTTGAGAACTACAAAAAGTGGACATGTTAGGAAAACCGCTTTGAATTGTCTGTTGCTGAGTTTACAAAAGTTTTTTTTTGTATTTTCTCCTTGGAACTCAGATTGAAATCCATCATAATGACAGTCTTAGGCGGTCTCAATTCTTGTTGTGGAAAAATTGTATCTATGAGTACATAAATACCGAGACTTTTAGGATTTTGGTTCTGAGTTTAAGCCTATTATCGGATGATAGTTTTGCCTCGGGATAACCGGATTACCGCAATTACATTTGACCTTTATAAATTCTCCAGTGTTCTGAAGAGGTTGTTGTGCTGTTTTATATTTACGGTTGCTTCGGCGGTAAAGCCAATCTGTCTGTTTTTTTGGTGTGGAAATGCGATGCTATATCTATGTGTTGTATATGTGCGCCTAGTCTTGGACTAATCGCGTCAGTGATTAAATGCCTACAATTATTACTCATCAGTAGCGTAAGACAGACAGTCGAGCACACCAAATTGCTTATCAAAGCGTTATGATGGAAAGCATTAATTTGGTCCGCGGACCTTCTAACATCTAATTGATTCGCAAGAAACTTTCAGTGAAGCTCGAACAGAGGACGGAGCCGGCATAACCCAAGTTGAAGTTTTCAGAACCATATGTACCTCTGAGAGATATTTATGTACAATTTCGTCGGCGGTCTCATTTTTCATAATATGCCCTTCGACTGCATGAGAAGTTTTCCATTCTCGATCTATGTGGGTAAATTATTGCATGAAATGTCTGCGTTCCACCTTCTATGATCTTGTTTTAGTTTTAAAAAATATTAATTAAGCTCCAGTATGTATTTTTAAGGTACCTGGGTGGCATTAATATATTTAGAATACAGCAATGAGCGCTATTTTGAATTTCTCAAATCTTTTATAAATAAAACAGGTATGTCTATGGTTTCGATTTTATAGCTGATACTTACTTCATTGCGCTACTTTTAATTTAAACTCCTCCGTAGATCTCACTAGTTCCTTTTTATGTTCTTTATTAGACGTTATTTAAGAAGATGATATTATGTTGACCTGTTTTAGCCAGTTTTGTTATAAATTGCTTTCTTCTTTAACATGGCTTTTTTTCCAAGTTCCGTATTGGCAATCCTTATCTTTCGCATTCTGTGTAGTTACGAACCACGTATTTTACATTCGATGGCCCTGTGGTCAAAGATTGAGAAAAACTTCCAAGCTCACAGTTTTTCATATTCGTTCACGGACTCACGCCCCTGCTCTTCGGCTGTAGGACGAGAACAGCAGCATATGTTAAGCTCATTAAATTCCGATACTAACAACATAACCAATTGGAGAACTATAAACCGAGTGGAACTGAATGCTTAAAAAACACAATGCTGTCGTTAAAGCGAAATTAAAATACCCAGCCATTATCAATGAATGGCACTTACATCGTCGAAAGCGAGAAGCTTTCCATTCTCGGTATGTGTGTCGGTGACAACTTACGTTGGAATGAGCATATATTCGATGCCGTCAAAAATGCTGCGAAATGTCTAGGTTTCCTCAAGCGATGTAAGAAATATTTCACCCCCTCTGATCTGGCCTCAATATATAGGGCATTCATCCGCCCAAAATTGGAGTACAATGCCCACATCTGCTCAGGTGCTCCTAAAACATCTCTGCACCTGTTAGATAGGATTCAAAACCGTGCGATAAAACTCATAGGTGATACTACTATCAGTCAATCAATTGACACCCTCGAACACCGACGTAATGTGTCCTGTCTAACTTTGTTTTATCGCTATTTCTATCACCAGTGCTCCATTGAATTTGCCAGTAGCATTCCGCCCATTCAAACTTTCAACCGTAACACCCGTCTCGCTATGAATGCTCAGAATCAGTATACCCTCAACCCCATTTTCGGACGTACTCTAAAATATCGTGATTCATTCCTAAGCCGTATTACTCGCTTATGGAATGCCCTGCGGATCTCTGTGTTTACTGGTCGTTATAACTTACAAACATTTAAAAATAATGTACATCTGTACTTGTCCTTTCTTCCTCCCTAAATTTCCTTCGCGTTGTGTACAAACATTTTAAGGGTACAAAAACCCCTTGCAAAAAAAAAGTTTGGTTAGATCCTAACAGTTTTACATGCGGAGTTAGTTGAGGTGCCCTTTCTTGCAGCTACCTTTGAGGGGTTCTTCTATTGCGTCGACGCTACGGCGCTCCAAATGTCGTCGTTATCTCAATCATTTAAAATTTATCTTTTATTTTTGACTAAGTCTCTATCAATGCAAGTGGAACAAATACGGTAATTTTCTTCTGAAATAGCCAAGGATGCCTACATTCGCTGTGTAAGATTCCTTGTTCCTGCACTGTCTAGCATTGTGTTATGCGTTGTCACTTGCCCAAAAGAGGAGTGCTTGGCAAGTGTTGTTAGCATTAGTAGTGAAGTCTTAGTAGAAAGACTCTTTCAAAGTTGTAGCTGCCGATGGGGGAAAGACGTCATGGTAACAGGTACCTAGTCCTGCCATAAGTTCTATAAAACGCTATAAAACCAAACCAGTAAATATATTATATTCAAAATTATTTCATTTATTAGACCACATATTGAATATTAAAATAATTGGAAGATTGCTTTAACACAATCTTCCAAACGGTGAGGCCATCGGGCTATAGCGGCACGTACGGTTTCTATGGAGATCGTGGATGCTGCTCTGGTTAATGCTGTTTTAAGGCTTTCAAAATTTCTATGCGAAGTCTTTCAGACCATGTTTTCCAATTCTGACC
The DNA here is from genome assembly GCA_963966105.1 of Volucella zonaria. NCBI lineage: Eukaryota > Metazoa > Arthropoda > Insecta > Diptera > Syrphidae > Volucella > Volucella zonaria. The sequence continues at coordinate 122,725,257 of OZ014534.1, read as the reverse complement.
ACAAACTATAATCCAGTGGATTCAGATCTATAAAGCCAGGAATATTGACTCCGAGCCACTCCTGCGTGGCTTTGGCTTTGTGCGCTGGAGCGCAGTCCTGTTGGAAGATCCACCTTTATCCATGGAAAAGGGTATTGGTCACACCCTTCAGAGCATCTTCTTTGTAAACCTTTGCACCAGTCTTTACGCCTTTTTCACAGAAATGGAGGAATGCGACACTATGGTGAGAGACCCCCCACCAAACCATTATGGAAGCGGGATGATGTCCACGTAGAACCCTTGGAACAAATTTCGCTTCCTCAGATGAAGTGGCATAAATTTTGTCATTTTGTTTGTTGAAAACTTCTTCCATGGTAAAAATATTCTCATCCGTAAACAGAGTGTTTTCATGGCCACTGTAAAAGTTACTTGCATCTTTCCAGCCTAATTTTTTTTAGTTGATGAGTTAGAAGATGGCCCGTGGACCGACGATAGGCAGGATCCAGATCATCCCGAATCAGCCTAGACATAGATCTGGTTGATATATCCAATTCCTTGGACATGATCTTCTGCTTACGCACTGCCTTTACTACCGCATTCGTTCGGATAACGCGCGGGCGACCACTTCTTGGCCTGTCCTCTACTCCAGACAATTCACCGAAGCGAGCAATTAGCCCAATAAACGAATATTCTCGATATTCCGAGTGGTTTTAGCAACTCGAAAATTTGCCCAGCACTCTTTCCGCATATAGGCAACGCTATTACCGCGACTCGATTCTCTTTAACGCCCCACTCCATGTTAATAGTTTGGAAACTGAATCCAAGCTGATTAGTATTCTTCACTTGTAAAGTAAACGGTTCTATTTCCGCAAAAAGTTTTAAACGATAAGCGCTGGAAATTGTGTAACAGAACTTATGGCAGGACTAGGTATATGTCCCGCCGCGATCTTCTTACTGTGTCAACATTATCAACTCATAAAAGCTATAAGTTAAAGAAGTCCCAGAATTGTTGTCATTCTACATATTGTACATATGATAGTATTGCTGACAGAATTTTTTAAAGCTCATGTTGGCAATTTAAACGTTGATTTGCATTTTCATCTTGCTTTCGCTTACATGCCGGAAGCTCGCGGGTTCTTTTCTAAAACTGGTTTTGGCAATGAATTTGCATCTTAATGTGCGGTATTCCCAGCAATCAGGGTAGTAGATGCCACAGATTTTATATCATGATTTTTTGTTAGTCTCATCCCACTGTAATTAGCAGCTAGGTTTAGGTGTAAAATTGTTTTATCTAGTTTGACAAGTATGTTAGCAGATAACTTTCGTGGATTCTTTTGATTGCTCGCGGAATATTTCTTTTTCCTTAAAGTTTGCGTAACTTATGAACGAAGTAAAAATAAAGAGAAGTACACTTAAACATTACAATAGACCCCATTATATATACATAGCACCTTGATCAATTCCCGGAATTTATTAGTACAAGTTTGTTCATCTAAATCTACATATATGTTCCCCTTCAAAGTAATCCCTAACGACTGCAACACACTTATGCCAGCGCTTGATCCAATCCTCGAAACATTTTTTATATTCGGTTTCCGGTATGTCCATCAGTGCTTCCTGTGATTTTTCCATTACTTCCTCTCGGCTGCTGAAACGCGTTCCCCGTAGTGGTTTTTTAACTCGATGGAAGGGAAAGAAGTCACAAGGAGCCAAATCAGGTGAATTCGGTGGCTGTTGGATGGTATTTGTTGCATTTTTCGTTAAAAAATTACTAATAATGATGACACTGTGCGGCGGTGCGTTATCATGGTGCAAAATCCACGAGTTTTGTGCCCACAATTCTGGTCTCTTTCGTCGAATTGCTTCACGCAACCGTCTCATAACGCCCAAATACGAGTAATACTCTTTGTTTACTGTCTGGCCTTCTGGCAAAAATTCATGATGCACTAAACCGTTTTACTCGTAATCCATGAAAACCGTGAGCATTGCCTTCTTTTTTGACTGAAAACAACGTGGTTTTTTTGATCTCGGCTCATTTGGTGAACGCCATTCACTTGCCTGATGTCTGGATTGCGTGTCATACTCATAAACCCACGTCTCGTCTCCAATAATGATCCTTTTGATGAATGTGGGATCGGATTCAGCCTCGCAAATCATCTCTTTTGCGACGTCAACACGGTCTCTTTTTTGCATGAAATTGAGGTCTTTTGGCACCATCTTTGCTGCTACACGACGGAAACCCAAATCATTAACCAAAATGTCTTGGACGGATCCATAGACGATGTTCAAGTCCTCCGCTATCTCTCTGATGGTTAATTTGCGGTTATTGAGCCGAAATACTTCTCCAACATTTGCGCGAATGCGCACCATTAAATCCGTTTTTTACGCAAAATTTAATACAAAAGTTCGTTGTTGCAAATTTAAATCCATTTCTAAAATTGTAAAAAATCGCCAACACACGCAGACATAGATGTACTCTGGCTACGTAACTTTTGCAAATATCAAGCTATGACGCTAAGATTTAGAGGGAATGTCAACAACAGATTTACCAATTTAACAAAAAAAAAACTGAACTCAAATCGGAACAATGGGAGCCCCGTACGGTTGTGTGGTGCTGGAACTTTTTGATCAAGGTGGTATATGTAGAGAGTTTATTTACTTGCTGTATCCGACTATTCCTCATAGTCTATGGGACGTTTGACTTTACAAAACTTAAAAAAAGAGGTGGAATGGAGATGGCGAAATTCTGGTCGCCAGTGTGTGAGATAATGTGGCCAGGAAATTTCTTATTCAACAACTGCATTGTGCCTCGCATTGGCCTCGTGCTCGAAGGACTATGCCTCAATCACTGTTCGTTCCAAAATTCACACAAAACGGTAACTCGTTCTGGAAGCATTTCTTTTTCATGAACTTCATATGAATTCCGTCCTCCTTAAAACTAGTTGTTATGCATGTTTAGTTTACTCACCCGTGTGCCCTTTTACCAAAGAAATTCTTTCTTACAAAGTCAGGGCTCAATATTTTTTTACCAACATTCAGGCTAGGGCGTTGCGCATTATCATCTGGCTTAAGTTCTTCAGACAATTAAACGTTGTAAGTATGCATATTGAAATCCTTGAAACTACAATATAGCTTACCATATTGATAGGTGCTGCGGCCGATAGCGAATCGATGTATCTTGATCATGGATATTTTCTCGTCACAACCCAAGCCAATTCAATCGACTTGTTCAATTCCTAGGCTATATGAGACTCTCCGAAAGATTTTGCTAGCTTTCCTCTTGGAATATTTTTGTATTTTGAATTAAAGACCATTTTAGTTTTGCAAAAATTAACCATGTGTATTTAATAATCGCATTGAGTTTGTAAATCCCATTTAAAACAACATTCGCTGCTTATTCTTTTTCCAAGGTAGAAAACTGTCCCTGACACTTAGAAACCAGCAAGTTAAATTAAATTGAATAACAATACCGTAGCTAGTCGTACCCTCAATACTTTTTATTTCAATCTTTGACTAATTTATTTTTAAAATTAGTTTATAAGTTTAAAATTAAAAAACCGTATTTTTCGAAAGCCAAAAATTAAAAGTAAGCCTTCCAAAAAAGTTTACATAGAATTTATTGCTATTAAATACAAATTAATAACTTCATTACCAACTATGTATCTTTGTTGCACGTTGTTTTTGAGCGGAGCCTGATACATATACTCGTAAATATATTTTTCTTAATTTGTTATATTTTTATTGGTTAAAAAAAAAGTACAAAAAAATGTTACACCACTTATTAATCATATATATTGAATTAAACAGAAAAAAAAAAATTTATATTTATTATATAATTTAAATTAAAAATAAAATGATATATTGATTTTTTTTTTTGATATAATGAACAACCAAAAATCAAAATTGCATGTATCTTTGTTCTGTCCTTTGCATGTAGGGATTCGGTTTTGTAACATTCGCTAATAGTAGCGATGCGGAGAGAGCACGCGAACGTCTTCACGGCACTGTGGTTGAGGGACGCAAGATTGAGGTGTGCATGAACAATTTTTTACTTAAATATTTACATATATATAATGAACATATATAAAATAGTGTTTTCAAAATCTATACTATATATATATTTTTTTTTTTTTGTTTTTTTAAGTAATTTTGTTGGCAAGATATTACAAGTTTTTAAAGAAAAAAAAAATGGAAAAAAAAGAAACAAACAAACAAAACAAATTTGTTTGATATACAAAAATAAATACGACTGTAAAGTGATATTTTTGAAAAGTGTTGTTGACGGAGATTTATTTTAATTTTCTTTTTAATTTTTTTTTTAAACATATAAATAGTTAGTGAAAAAAATTATTTAATTATATTTAACATTTAAATTGTGGATATCGTTCTGGACTACTGAAATTACTTGTATTTTCCAATTTTACCTTCGAAAAAGGAGCTGAACAAATTGTCAATATGGTCCTTTGTATATACCATATCTATGTAGGTAGAAGTTTATGATGAAAAAAAACAGGTTTACCAAAGGGCTTACGGACGTTGTTTAGATTTTCACCGAATCTTGTTTTTAACCACTGCCATTACAAGGACTTGTGGCTTGGCCTATTGTGGTATCCGAGATAAATCCTCGTATTTTTTTATTCTCTCCAGCCTTTGTATAAACTATTGATTGATTCGGTGGCAGGTTGTTTTGGTTAGCAATATTCATGTCAATATCGGCATCGGTTTCAGCACCAGCCGTAGACTCATCGTTAACAAGTATTGACTTACTTTGCAAAAATCGTATATCAATCAACTGGCTTTTCAGAGCTCAACCTACAATCTTCAAATATGAATTCGGAAACGTCGATAAAGAAAAGCGGTCTCTACCCACACACCGTTCATCACAAAGGGCAATTGCTCACATGCGACCGAGTGAGCATAAATTTTTCTGCCACCATAACAGAGTGCCATGTACGAGTAGGATAAAATCAGATGCAGCAATAGTGGGAAAAGTCTTTTATTCTTAGCATTTCCAGGTGTCGAATAAGCCCTTAATTATTTCCGCACGTAATGCTCACCTCTATTTTGATGGATGTTGTGTTTCTTTTTTTTTTTGTTTTTGCTCTACCCAATAAAACAAAGCCACCTTTTGTCAACAGACAGAGTTGGCAGATACGTACGGCTCTTTTATAAGCATCAACTTTATCTCGTGGATTTTGTTCTCTCTTTTTGGTTCTCGTTTATGGAAATATGACGTTGGTAATTGCTGCGTCTGGCCGGAAATACTCCTTCATTATGCCTTAATTGGAATTTCATTCAATTTATATCTCAGAATTACAATTTGCCACTCAAAGGTGGTGGCATTGGTTAAGAGCATTAATTTGCATTGAAAATATTATATGCATATGTGTATAGTATGAACAAAAAAACAAAAAAAAACCATTCTTCGGAAGGGTAGAGAGGAGATTTTTAATTTGTTTGCGTTGTTCAATTGTTTTTAATTATTTCTTCCCGACCTGTCCCGCTGGCGAATTGCACATGCTCTCAGTTTTTGGATAATTGCCACTGTGAAATAAAGTTTATGGAATGTATTCATCATTTCGATGCACAATGACGAATTGCTTCCGGTGTGGTTTAAAGTTATATCCCTCGAAATTTCCACGGCAAAAGTTTGTTCTGCGTTTCAGAATGAAATCTGTATAGGATTTTGTATTTTGAAAGTTTTTTTTTTCAAATTTTTTTTTACCACCCGATTCCCGGATTTATTATTTTAATTGCTTGTGGCAAGCTGCGCTTTGAAATCTCGGTGTAGAATTGCATCTTCACTGTGTTCGAATGTGAATTTTAATTTAATTAGAAATTGCCAGGATGTTTTATACGCGTGTGCCTACATTTATTAATTATTTATTTTTATAACTAAAAAAAAAAATAGGTTTAATGAATAATGTATTTTTGAGAATCTTCACATGGCATTGCGTATTGGTTAACGGTAAAGGACGTTTTAATTGAGCGTGATATTTATCCTGATGATGTTCATTTGGGGAAAATAAAAAACAAGTTATGGACCATTAAGATGAACAGTTTCAACGACTTTTTTGCAATTTGAGTTCTGAATATGTTGTAGATTTTTTTCAGAGGAATATGTCTTCTTTTTTCATTGCTCGGACTGCTAGCCGAAGCCGTGAAAACTTGTTATCAAACTATCTGTTTTTCAATATGGTATACGGTGCAATTTAATGGGAGGCCAAATTAAGTATTGCTCTTCAGTTTTAGTTTTAGCAAGCATAGTACAGTAAGATTAATGACTTTGTATAAAAGGTTTATAAACGTACTTTTGTTTTGTTACGGAAATTACAATAGAAAGCTCATCTGCTTAACTCTGAAGTTTATGAGAGGACGATGCCTTTCCATCGATTCCTGTATATCAAGAATATTATTCCGAAGCCACCAACAAATACGCGGAATAAATAATGAGCAAATAGGTATATTTTTATTTTATAACTGAATGGAGAGTCCAACGAACATCGAGAACATGCCAGCTGAAGCAATTCTCAAAATCATCCGAAATTGATCCAAAAAATCCTCAGTTAAATTACTCAGTAATTTCGGAACACACTCCACACAGCACCCATACCTAACTTCCATAAATTTTTCCACTTTGGTCGGAACGGGAATAAGGTTGGCTAGGAGAGGTACTGCATTCAGATTACTTTCTCTTTTGATTCCCCGCCACAGGAACAACAAGGGATATAAAATATGTAGCTGATGAAAAGGGACTCCGCTCCTCATAAATCATATGCTGTGTAAATGCACCCTCACTAGGTTTTGTAAATCTCTGTATTTCCTTTCAAAGACCAAAGGAAGAAAATGCAAGAGTTTTTAAACACAGAACTTCAGTACCAATATACGCGGCTTGCCTGAAAAATTTCCGACCGAACAATGATACAAGACATTTTTTCTCAAATTTTGTTTTATTTTTCTACATAGTCTCCTTGTAACTCTACTAACTTCTCCCAGCGATGTTCCCATCTCTCTAACCCGTCCAAATAGTACTTGGCGTTTTTCTCTACAAAGTAATTGTTCACGAAGGTGATTGCCTCCTCATTTGACGAAAATCTCTGTCCTCCGAGCGCAGTTTTTATATGAGGGAACAAAAAGAAGTCGCTTGGGGCTAGATCTGATGAATAAGGCGGATGGTCAAGCAGTTCAAACCGAAATTCATGGATTTTCGCCATGGCAACCGCTGAGGTGTGAGACGGCGCGTTGCCTTGGTGAAAAAGGATTTTCTTTTTCTGCAAATGTGGTCGTTTTTCCGCAATTTCTGCCTTCAGCTTGGTAAGTAATGATGCGTAGTATGCTCCTGTAATGGTTTTTCCTTTTTGAAGATAATCGATTAAGATAACTCCTTTACTATCCCAAAAAACAGTCGCCAACACTTTCCCAGTCGAAAAAACAGTTTTTGCTTTTTTTGGAGCCGACTCGCCCTTTGCAGTCCACTGTTTTGACTGAATTTTTGTTTCCAAGTTTCATCTACGGTAATTAATCGACACCAAAACTCAGATTTATTGCGCCTAAACTGCGCCAACAGAGCGTTGGAAATGTTCATTCGAACACATTTTTGGTCTAACGTAAGCAAACGCGGCATCCAACGCGCGGACAGCTTTCTCATGCCTAAATCTTGATTTAATATGTAGCAAACACGTTCCTTGGACATTTTCATAACCTCTACGGTTTAATTCGGCAGTCGTCTAACACCATTTGGTGAACTTTAGCAATGTTATCGTCAGTGATTGCAGTTTTTGGACGTCCCGAACATTCATCATCTCCCAAGCTCTTACGGCCACGTTTAAATTCAGCTGCCCAAAATTTCACTGTGGTAAATGATGGTGCAGAGTCCCCACACATAGAGTCCAACTCATTTTTGTTTGCGTAGGCGTATTGCCTTTCAAAAACAAGAATTTAGTAACAGCTCGATACTCAATTTTTTCCGTTTTCACAAAAAACACGCACATCGATTCACTCAAACGACTATCAACTAAAAACTGCGCGTCCAAAATGACTGCATTCATTAGCTTTTATTGACGAGTGCCGCTATCTTTACCCTCGTAATAAGATGACCAAACTGGCTAGCGTAGTCGAGAAGAGGCCACACAATGGTTATAGGTTCTTATCACATAAGGATTGGAGAATTCGTTAGGGTAGCGCTTGACTAAATCAATAGCGGAATTGGCTTTTATATTAAATTCTTTTTCGAAGTAAACACCAGGACCTCGCAATCCAGTTACTTCCGAAGAAAAACTGGAAGACGTGTTTTGTTATTGTTTGACATTATTTACAGGGAAATTTTTTTGACACGAAGTGAAAAACCTCACCAAATCTTCCTTTAGTAAAGAATAGTAAAAAAAAAATCAGATTCGTCAAAAGATTTTGGTGTCATTTGCGCATTCAGACATTTGACACAATTAACATTATTTCTAGTTAGAATAAATAATAAGGGGCCGAGATGGCTCCCTTGGGGTACTCCAAATCCATTAACGTTGGATATTTTCTATTCTGTAGGAATGAAATTGCCTCGAGAGACTGTTATAAAGTTATGTGTCAGGGTATCCTGGACAACATTTCGACGTCAGGTTCTGGGATTTACCGAGGCGAGTCTATGTTCGATTCTAGTCTGCGAAAAACTGTTGTGTAAAATTTGTTTTGGCAGGATTATATCTTACATCAGCATGTATACTTAGTATATGTATGAAGCAAATCTGTTTCTCTATGCCTATTGCTGGCTAACTAATATTGCTTTATGGTTATTCTAAGGTTTACTTATTACATACCTTAACAGACTTTTTTCTAAAACACGTTTACTGGAAATAATTCATATTTTTCCCTATTTTTTTTCGTAAAAGTTTAATCTTACTTGTACGAGTATGTTTGGAAAATTGATGTGGCAAAAGCATTCACAGGTTTGAGGCTATTCACCTGCATTGTATCCACCTTCCTACTATCATTTTTTTATATTCTAGACACATCTCTTCCTTTTACCAACCTCAAACTTTCATAGAAAACTTTGATAGAAATTCACCCTTGATATGAATAAATAAAAGAAAAAGAAACAAAATAAAAAAAAACCTACTCCACATCATTCATAATCCGAAAAACGAATTTGCTTTCGGCAATATAATACAATACATCCTCAATTTCCTGTCTCCTCCTTCCTACGATTTATTGAATACAAATACACTATCACCTTGTATAGTCGTTTTCTTAGAACCATTCTTAGTCTTCCGATTTGTTAAAGGACATTGACTTCGATTCAATCATACATCACTTATCTGAGCTTGATGTGAAAACTTTTTCTTTCCCGAACATTTCATTTTCCTTTTCTCGAAAGAAGACGATGTTGCTAACGAAAATCGAATAATGTCTTTCGAAAACCGCACTATACTTGTAGGTAAGAATACATTGAGACACCTTACTCGTATCTGAGGGGAAGTAAGTTCGTGGAGAACCTCTGCCGTTACTTTTACGTGTGCCTTCCCGAATCAATACAAGAGCATAAGTCCTAGTGATAAGAAAACGGCGAACGTGTATTCCATTTCAGAGACTTTGTTGGCAATGCATATTTAATATTACAAGTAGGTATATATACCTACACTCACCTACACCCGACTACAGCTTCCTTAGTCGTCCAACTTGCGGATTCAATAAAGTCAACACACGCGGATACATGGTACGAATTACGAATACGTAATTTCGAAAAATTGATCCTGACTGCAAAGTAAGAAATCGAATAAAGAGAATAGTGAAACATGGGACACAGAACCCAGGACGTATACGTAATGTATTCTTTTTTTGTGTCTGAACCAATGCACCATAAAAAATCTGTGAAATATAAAATAAAATCCAACAACTAGTTGAGTTACATCATGCGATTCAAGTTTAAATTTGCAGTTCTTTTTGTTGGTTCTTTTCAGCTGTTAAAGGATTTTCTTGAATTTTAAAATGATTTATAAAGATAATGGCCGTTTCCTTCAACTAATAACCGTTGAAGGAAAACTTGAACTTAAACTTCAGTGAATTCAATTAAGCCTTAGCCCTATCTCATCGTCGAATTCGCCGTGTTAAACTTCAAAATGCAAATGCAACGCGCGCCTTCTTCCACACAAACTGGAGCATAAAATGTATTGTAGTTGGTTCCAACATAAAAACGAAATAAGGGAAGGATAACATCTCAGTCATGGCTCATGGGACGAAGGAGGATACCTACACAAAAAAAAAAAGAATCCAGGAGATAAGCTATTTTATCCTTAAATTCCCTCAGCATTGAGCCCACCATTCAGCCCGGCATTTTTGCATGCATAAAATGCACTTAGCTCAACTTATTGCTGCTGTGCTGCACACGAGTTCTTTTCTACGATCGACTCAGGGGATGATGTGAAGGGAAAACCCTGACGAAGGCAGTTGTTGGAGGCTGCTGCAACTGTATCTAAAATGATTTCATATTATCCATAAAAGTTGCTGATATGAAATAACACTTTCCACATGCATTTTCCCAGGGCTTATTGAAAATGTACGAGCGTACGTAAATGTATCTCATATTGTGTGTTGGTTGGGATTGTGGTTAGGTTTTTTTTTTGAAAACATTAGGGATCACTCATTGTGCTTCAGGGGGGGGCTTGAACCGAAGAGTAGAATCTAAATGACCGATTTCAGTATTTAATACTACGATAGAAATTGGCAAAGCCGTAAATGCGTTGTCATAAGGTTTCAGGCTGCCACTATTGGGATCAATGTATTACATTCATACATATGAGTTGGTTTAGGATGTCATTATATTTCTAGTTGCAAAAAAGGTTATGAATTGTTAAGAGTAGAACATTTAGAAATGCAGGAAATACTGTCATTGGTTACAAGCTTGACTTATGGGAAATGAAGGTTTTTAATATACTATACGTTTCCAATAAAATAATGACAGTGTTTTACGGGAGTAAAAGAATGTCATTTAAGCCTGTACGTGAAGTTAAAACTGTTGCTGGCAAATCCTTAATGCTTGTTTGGTTTTTCTGCTTTTTTTTTCCCAATAATGACTTAACGTCAAAAACGTTTCACGATATCAGTGTAGAGGACAATGCATTTAATATTAATACCAGCCTTATTTACCAAGGTATTGAGCTATTAGAGCATTTCTTCGTCAAAAGTCGTTAAAATTCCTTTGAATATGCTTTGGCAGCACAAGTGTGCTGATTTATACTAAACGGTGACCAGATAAGAATGATAGGGAAAAAAATTTAAATAAAGCAACAACGGTGTGAGATATAAAATTGACTCTGGCTTTATTTTGAAGCTACGTTCATGCCATTATGTGCGGAATAGCACATGATTCAAATGGAGGCCTCGGCTTCGCTGGCAGTGCTTCAAGTGGTCGGTCCAATTTTTGATGACTCAGTCCAATATGTGCAGCGTTATTCCAGCAATAACGGGTCGAATGTTGGCCTCGAGTTCGTCCAAAGTGGTTGGCTTGTTAGCGTAGACTAAGGGCTTCACGAAGCTCCAGAAAAAATAATCGAGTAGTATCAATTCGTATGATCGCGGCGGCCAATTAATGAAAGTTCTCCGTGAGATGGCCCAGTCGCCAAGTTTCTCGTTCACGATTTCGAGCTCTGATATATCGATGCTGTCGAGCTCTGGCCACAGAAACTCGGTTAACATCGCTGTATACCTGGGACCATTGACGGTAACTGTCTCCTTCCTCATTTTGAAAGAAATATGGTCCGATGATACCGCCATGCCATAAACTTTACCAAACAGTCAATCTTATTGGATGCATTGATGGCTGGGCGAATACTTATGTATTGTGTTCGCTCCAATAATGGCAATTTTGCCTGTTAACAAAGCCGCTGAACCAAAAATGGGCCTCGACCGAGCAGATGATTTTGTGGCCAAAATCTGGAACTCTGGCCAACATTTCCAGCGGCCAATTAGCGAGCTCACAGCATTCTCGCCCGGCTGTAATTCCTGCTTCAGCACAATTTTATATGGATGTCGGCCCAAATCCAACCACAAAATAAGCCGGCTTGACTCTCTGGCGATGCCCAGCTGGGTTTTGGGTTTTCTTCGATACTGGCCACTAAGACGGCTATGTTTTCTTCATTTCGCATCAATCTCTGTTTGGTTGGTGGCTTAAGATCCAAAATTTTCAGGTTGTAATGAGTTGGAAATTAAGATCTCGGCATGGCTTACGAGTACATAAGCTAGTTGTTGGAAAATTAGACGGCTCTTCGTAATGAGACGGGTATTACAGCAATTTCATTGGGGCACTGGTAATGAAAAGACGAAACAAGAGACATTACGTCGGTGGTGTGTTGGTCAGTTGACTGGACAACAGGCGTCGGATACAGAACGAAACCCTAGGATACACCACCATTTAATTTGCTGGTATCCGACTGGTCCAAATCAACTTCAATAAAATCTTCCGAAAGGTACTTTCTAACCAAATAAGGAAGAAATTCATCAACCCCAATTACATGCATTTTCGGCAAACCACGCTAATGCCAAAATCTGTCAACTACAACTGGCTTACAACTTTGTAAGTAGCTTCCGTAAAGGGTGTTTTTTTTTAGGGGTATACAAATTCAATATGAAATAAAATACTTGAAGCTAGTGTTAATGTCTATGATATTAGTTTTATTTAAATAAATAATTTTATGCCATTAGCGTTTAAATATGACATCGGGCATATGCGCGCCACGGCTAGCTCGAATGCAAGGCAATCGTGAAGTCCAATTTTCGACAACTGTATCGAGCAACTGGGGACATATATCAGCAATAACACTCCGCATGTTAACTTCCAAATCGTCCAATGTGTCTGGTTTATCGGCATAGACTAGTGACTTCACATTCCACCAAGAAAAACTAATCTAAAGGTGTGAGATCACAGGGTCGTGGAGGCCAGTTCACAGGTCCATTACGCGAAATTATGCGCTCAGCAAAGCAAAGCACACCAAACAGTGAGTTTTGATGGTTGTAAGGGCGTCTCGCCAAAGGCTTCTGGGTTTTCTACACTCCAAATTCGGCAATTTTGCTTGTTTACATATCCATTTAACCAAAAATGGTCCTCATGGGAGAACAAAATTTTGCGTTGAAAATGAGGATCAAGCTGAATCATTCTCCGAACCAAGATCTTTCCTTAAAATCTTCCACAAAGTGGATGGGCACAGCTTCAATTGCTCTGCACGATGGCGAATCGACTCATTAGGATTCTCCTCAACACTGCGCTTCACAACGGCAATAACTCGCACTGTTTGTCGTCTTTGGGGATGCATATTATCCACTAGAGTGTACGTGGTGCGAAAGCGATTCATCTTGTTTCGAATAACTTGATGGACGATTATGTCGACGGTAAAATGGACGTAGCGCACGATAAGTTTGGCGAACCGAACCATGGTTTTCAAAATAAGTTTGCACAATTAGCACGCGTTGTTCTGGCGTTAATCTATTCATCGTAAAACGGCAAAACGTACTAACCACAAATCAACTTTCAACTGTCAAAGTGACAATCTGTAGAAACAGTATTGCCAGTTTAAAAACCAAACCTGTAAAAAAGCACCCTTTATAAGAAATTCACTGATATAATACAACGGTCCGATGAGCCTAGAGGGCAGAGCACATCAACGATGTATTTCTCAGGGTGAGAAATTAAGAGCAAGTGCAGGGTGTTAGCAGGATAATATGACCTAAATGTGTCTTTCCATTTGGGCTTCTCCTCTTATGGGTATAAGGAATTTTCTGAACCGTTCAAAATTAATAAAAAATATGTATGAGTACGAGTCTGTTGGCATTTAAAGGAATAAATGAACACTGTGAATGTCCTTTTCATCATCCCCGAAATAACTTACTATCATTCGAAAAATGTCATTTAAAATTAACAATAAATTTGCATAGATAAACCTCCGAGCTTTGTTCTCCGTATGTGTTAATTCAGAGCTCACTTAGTTCTTCACATATTTAATCTTAAATCTCTTGTTCTATATTCCTATTCAGCACCTGGAAGTCTTCACACTTTACTCTTTTGCTTTACGTACATTCGTTCGCCCATGTGAACTATTTGATTTACGATATAACCTACAGTTCGTACAATTTTATGAAAACCATAAATAATCCTTATATATGCAAGACGATGATACTTTTTTGGTTTTTACTTTCTTTCACTTTTAAAATATTCCATCGTAAATTTAGAGAGAAAGTTCTAAAGCGAAGGATCTCTCCTTTTTCCCGTTCTTACTGTTTTAGTTTCAAGTAGCATTGCCAGATGTATCTTCTTTTTTTTAAATAAATCATTTACGCAATTAATGTCGTTAATGTCTTTGACGGGAACAAAACAACAATTATTTTTGTGATTTTTCTGTACATGGAAGACCCTAACCTACTCATGAATATTATTCTTCCATATACGTTCTTTTTTTTTTTGTGAAAACACATGGAAAAAGTGACGAAGCTGAGATGGAACCCTTAGGCAGACCTGTAATATGCCTTTCCAAATATTAATAATTGTCATATATCTCAATATATTTAAAGTATGATATAGACAGTCAACAAAATCCTCTGCACAAATCTATGATAGAAAATCTTTCTTAGTGTGGCAATACTGCTCCCACAGGACATGAGAAAAAACGAACAAAAAATTATGTAAAGCTACTTTTTTTTAATTATATTGGAATTATCTGCTGCTGGCTACAGTCAATTTCTATATACACTTCGACCTACAGGTACAAGGTAAAGCATGGAATAAGTTTCATCAGAAATAAGAACTAAGGACTAACAGCAGCAGCAAGAGCAGTTACTAAAGCAATAAAAACTCCTTATTACCACAGATTGATATTTACTACCAGCTCAACGTTAGGTGGCTGGTGAAAGTAGACTGGGGCGTAAGTCCTGCAAGAGCAGAAACAAAATAATATCCTCCTGGTGGATTATCAGCTTCTTCATTTTTATTTTTCTCTCCATTTTCCCTTTTTACTTTGTATATTGTACATCTGCTTTGGTACATTCTCCTGTGCTACAGACTAAAATCGTATTTGCCTAAGTGATAGCATGTTCTTGGTTCATAATTTAATTCACTTAAATACGTCGTGTGTTTTGTTTTTGTGGCTTTGAATACAGTGGAGAGAAGGTTAATGTCCTTGTTGAGCTTTTGTTAAGTTTTTCGTTTTCCCATTTTCATTCGTATTTCGTATTGTATTTTATGGTTTTACTTGGGAGATTTTCCCTGCACTTTGAGTCCTGTAGAAAAACACTGCGGGATATAGAGTGGTAGAGAATAAGCTTATGAATTGAGGTGAAAATACTTTGAAGTGGTTTACATTTTATCTTCGTCGAGAGAGAAATTGACAAAAGGAAATGTTTTCCATTCGATATACGGATTGGAAGATGTTGTTTCTTTGGCTTATCAATTTGTGTATTTTGGATTAGTATTATCGCTGAAGTTACTTTAAAAAGGAGTAGATATTTGAAGAATCTCTATCGGAATGGGAATGAAGGATGCCATTTTGAGAGAAGTAATGTTTTTGAATAAGCTGTTCGCCTTGAATTTTATCTTAAAAAAAAGCGTTCATGTCATGAACTATATTTAATATATCTTATTTATTTATATACATTAATTGTATTAGATTTTTATGTATATAAATTAAACATTTTGTTATTAATAAAAATATTTTTTTCTACTTAACACTAACGCAAACATGGTAATATAAAAATCCATATTTCTGGTGTATTGTAATTATAATATGAGGAGAGATAGGTGACAATTTTTTATACAATCTCATTCGAAGAAGCTAGGCATATGAAGTCTAAATCATTTTCATAGTCTTGGGTATTTTCTTCGAATTTCCTGATAAGTTTCTAAGACATGTTTAAAAAACTTGAATTAAGAAAGTCCGAAAGAAGAAAGGCTTTGAATCGGAGGTTGTCAAATGCTGACTGCTTACAGAAATAGAAATCTGCATTCTCTGATTTATTATGAACATTTGTTAATAAGAATTCAATCAATTAACATCGGCTCCCATTTCCCTGAATCTTTTCTGCAATGTATTGTTTAAAATGAAATCGTCCTTCAAGTTCTTGTATATTTGCATGTCTTTTAAGGCATCAGTTTCTAATAATAGTGCAACCTTCTACAAAATAATTTTGTTATCAAAAAATAACTACAATGGGAAATTGGTTATTGTATGTGGTATTTTCACCAAATATTAAAACAATAAAATTCTTATTGGATTACAATTCAGATTAAGATTACGCTTAAGCGTCTTGTACTCTTTCTTGTAGCAGAAATTGCTTAATCTTCAGCTAGCTCTCAAGTCGAATTTCTCTGAGTATGTACGGATTCTAAAAAGTGGATACGATTAAGTTACGGACTGCTGCATCTTTAAAAATTCGCTATTATTATTTTTTTTTTTCAGAAAGCGCGGAAGCTGAAATCCAATTGCGAAGACATATGAGGCGACGGTCTTAATTCGATCAACACAATAGAACCGCTTCTTTTTCCAATGTTATCTTTCTAGACATGACTACTTATGTATACCCTAAAAAAATGATTCGTTGTGTTTATCCTCATAACTAGCCGATAGTTGTTGCATGGCATACCTAATTTTTACGAGTGCCTTTGCATCGATCTCTGTCTTGACTCTGGCTAAAAGTTATGACTTCTTTCATACTTTTTGCCCCGTCACACAGCTTTAGAAAGTAACTACTTTGACGTTTCAATTGGTTAGGTATGATCTACCTCAGCACTACCTATTTTGCACCAACTTTTAACGTGCCGAGACAATCGCCCGTACGAGTACATATCTCAGCAATATAATTTCTTGTACAAAGTTCGTTCCAAAGTAAGCAGGACTTTTTAAAAATAGGTGTTTCTAGAGAGGCCATTTATTTGCAATTACATGCGTACGAAAGTACATCCTTCACTGATGTATTGTCAAAATTTCATAGCATTTGGACGAACAGAAGCGGAGTTATTGCGTCTGAAGTGACAGTATGTTTGTGGCATCGGTACAACGAGCGATTTGACGTATCCTCATAACAAATAGTCTAAAGGCGTCAAATCGCACAATCTAGCCGAGCAATTCGCCGGTCCAAAATGAGAGATAAAGAATTGAGAAATCATTTCTCAATTCGTCCATCGATTCATGTGCTGTGTGGCATGTAGCGTCGTTTTACTGGAACCACGTGTCGACCAGGTTGAGCTCGTGCATTTTGGGCAAAAAAAAAATTCGAAATCATTAAACGATAGCGGGCGCCATTGACGGTAACGTTGTTCTCATGGTCATATTTGAAAAAATACGGGCCAATGATTCCGCCGGATCATAAACCGCACCAAACAGTGCATTTTTCCGGGTGCATTGGCAGCTCTTGTATTACTCGTACATGAGGTTGCTCATCGGACCAAATATGGCAGTTTTGTTTATTGGTATACCCACTCAACCAGAAATGAGCTTCGTCGCTGAAGACAATTTTTCAATAAAAAAGCGGATTTTCCTCCAGCTTTTCTAAGGCCCACTCAACGAAAATTCGACTCTGTGGCAGGTCGTTCGACTTCAGTTCTTGCACGAGCTATATTTTGTAAGATTTTAGACCAAGGTCATTGCGTAAAATCTTTTACGTAACACAATTCCAATTGCTACGAACGGCGACGAATGGACAAATCACGGTCTTCGTTAACACTGACGGATACAGCAGCAATATTTTCCTCTTTACGCATGCGGATAGGTGGCTTGATGTTCAATCGCGTGAACTTGGTGCGAAATTTGGTTACTATGGCTGGAATTGCTTGCTCAATAGGTCGATTATGACGACCGTAAAATGATCAAAATGGTCGAAGTGCGTGAAAAATATTTTTCACAGAGCACGAATTTTGATAATACAATTCAATAATTTGTAAGCGTTATTCGGGTGTAAGTCTTTCCACGATAGAATGGTAATGCTAGGTGAGCATGTTTGACTTGTTTGACAAACAGCAACAAAATCACCATTTATTTCTATCCAGCCTGTTTGGAGGGAGTATGCCACTAGTAAATTCTGATTTTCGCTGGCGGAAAGCCACCATATGCGCCAACTTGAGAACGTTTTTCGTAGAATACTCGATACTCGATTTGCTTCATAACAGCAGTTTCTTTTCTGACTGGCTACATATGTACTATTTAATGGTTTCGAGTAGTTTTCCCCTAAGTCCGCAGACTTTCTCTTCGTCTGACTCTTGAAAAGGTATTGCATATCCCAGTAACACTGATTCAAATATACATACGAGTATCTGTTCCTGTGACTGATTCTTACAGCTATTAACCTTACAAGGGCCTAACATAAGATCTTAGGGGTGTCGTTTTTTTGGAGGTTGAACTCTGGTGTGCAAAATGCAAATTGCTGATCTAATTTTTATTTTAAGAACATGGATATGTGTATCCAATTTTAAATTCATTTCCTCAAAATGAAGTCAATGTAAGAATTTTGTAAATTCAATTTACTTCATTATGGAAATGAGTTTTCTGTTAACCATCCTAAGTAACCCTCAGAAGAAAAATTCGTGGAGTAGGTTCATTGTATCATATTTCTAATGTAAACCAAATAAATAGGGAACATTTCTTTCTGTAGGATGATATCTTGCTATGCGGATAGACATAGACATCTTCGGCTATTATCAAGAAAAAACAAAAAAAAATACAAATCATGCATTGAACAAACTTTCAACTCAGGCGTTCATTAATGGAGCTAGGAGTACCTTCAATAAATGGTTATAAAGGGTGTTTTTTTTAAAGGTTTGGTTTTCAAACAGGCAACACTGTTTCTACAGATTGTCAATTTGGCAGTTGAAAGTTGATTTGGGGTTTTGCCATTTTACGATGAATACAGTACAACGCGTGCAAATTGAGTAAACTCATTTTGAAAACCATGGTTCGGTTCACCAAACTTATAGTACGCTACGTCCATTTTACAGTCGACATAATCGTCCATTTGAGCAAGTTATTTGAAACAAGATGAATCGTTTTCGGTACACTCTAGTGGATTATATGCATCCCCAAAGACGACGAACAGGTGCAAACAGAAGAAGTTATTGCCGTTGTGAAGCGCAGTGTTGAGGAGAATCCGAATGAGTCGATTCGCCATCGTGCACAGCAATTGGAGATTGCTGATTTTACGGGAAGATCTTGGCTTAAAAGCTTATAAGATCGAGCTTGTGTAAGAGTTTAAACCGCGTGACCATTATACGCGTCGTAGATTCGGTGAATGGTTCAGCTTGATCCTCATTTTCAATTTTGCTCTCGGATGAAGCCCATTTTTGGTTAAATGGATATGTAAAGTCAACGGCCTCGCCACACTGAAAGCATCGGTTCCCACTAGATCACCGAAACCAAGCAGTTTTGGGCGCGCTAAGTACGTAGGTGGGTGACCACATGGGAACTCAGTACTCCGCGTGCTGTTGACAAAACGCGCCACATGGGCATAGTACCCCGGCGTTAAATCCCGGACCCTACAAATTAATTTGTATCGTTCCCTTGATAATAATAATAATAATAATGGATATGTAAACAAGCAAAATTGCCGAATTTGGATTGGAGAAAACCGTGAAGCCTTTGGCGAGACGACCTTGCAACCATTAAGACTCACTGTTTGGTGTACTTTATGGGTTGGTGGAATCAACGGCCCATATTTCTTTAAGGACGATGCCGGCCAGAATGTTACTGTCAATGGAGAGCGAAGCATGAGAGAGAAACATGATTTCTGACTTTTTCGTTCCTCAGTTGAATGGCATTGACGTGACAGAGCTTTGGTTTCAACAAGATGGCGCAACATGACATACGGCGCGCGACACGCTCAATTTATTGCGGAAAACATTTGAGCGCATAATTTCGTGTAATGGACCTGTGAACTGGCCTCCAGTGATCTCACAGCTTTAGGTTACTTTCTTTGGTGGTATGTGAAGTCATTAGTCTATGCCGATAAACCAGAGAAGATGGACGATTTGGAAGTCAACATTCGCCGTGTTATTGCTGATATACGGCCCCAGTTGCTCGATAAAGTTGTCAAAAATTTGACTTCACGATTGCGCTTCATTAGAGCTAGTCGTGGCACGCATATGCGAAATATCATATTTAAGCACTAATGGCATAAAATTATCTATTAAATAAAGCTAATATCATAGACATTAACATTAGCTTCAAGTATTGTATTTCATATTAAATTTGTATAACTCTAAAAAAAACACAGCTTTTACATACAAGGCCAATGATTCTGAATCGCATTACTCTAATAACTGCGAATTATTCGTAAGCTATCACGCTAAAGAGGGATTAAGTAAAAGCCGCGCCGATTTTGCCAATAGCTATCAAATTTTTTTTCGGGAAGGATGTATTCATAACAATTTTTCAAAATGTTTGTGCTTATAGATCGTTTACGACTGTTTTTCACCACAAATTGAATTGCCAATTTTCTATAATTTCTAAATTAATTCTACAATTTACAACTCTATCCAGATCTTCATCACATTGTTTTCATTAATATGTGGTTCGATAAATAAAACTTTAAACAAACTTACACGTAATTTCAAACTATTCTCTTAGACTACTATAATTGAAACACAACCCAACAACTTTATTAAATCAGTAAAAAAATTTAATTAAATAATATTCAGTTAAATTTAAGAAGAAAGTCAATAAACATTTGTTTTGTTTGTAAACAGAATAAAAGTCCATAGTCTTGTTTTTTGTGTTATTTGGTAGAATATCTTTACTTAAGGTCACAAGTAGCCAACCCTCATCTGTTGTTTCCATTAGATCTGAAAATTGTCAAATGCATCGCATCGTATCGAAAATTTCTGTTTTAATTGTTTAATCCTTGAGTCGAAGCATGTCATAGTTAACGTTTGTTTAAATGAAAATTAAAGAGCATTTTGTAAAAAAAAAAAAAGAAAATGGATTTGTACTGGGTTATTGGTAAATATTTTATTTTTAATTCATTTACGTATAGCATTGCTGTTTAAAAAAGGAAACGCGACAACCTAGCAAGCAACTACTTAACTCTGCTTTAGTAAAACAAAAAAAATCTGCAATAATCCTTCAATAGCAATAACATTGCTTGTATTTGTTGTTCCTTCATGGTGTTCTAGTCAGTCGAACAATTTTTTAAAAACAAAACTAGTTCCTTCTACTGGTGTCTGTTCTTGAATGTTTTTTTTTTATCCTTATATAAAATACGCATAGCTTAAATAAATTCTTACCAAAATAGCAAAGATGATTTAAGTATAATGAAGTTAAAAATCTAACACATTGCCATCTTCTTAGATAAAAAAAAAAAAACTGTAGCTACAAGTATGCATTTTGTAAAAAAAACAAGGACATTTCCAAAAATTCTTTTTGACATTTTCTTCTCTTGGTCTTTCGTCTCGAAAAGCTTTGCTATGTGTGTTTGACAGCGTTTTAAGAATATTGATTTTTTGTTGCATAATGGATATAAAGGACACATTTAAAAAAATATTTTATCGTTATAAAGTGAATTTAATTATTATTTTTTCACTTGTTGAATGTGCCTGGTAAGATGTAACTATACATTTTGATCGTTCTCTATCGTGTTGCATATTTCTTTTTTAACAATCTTTAATTATTTTGAAAAATGTTTCTAAACGTAAATATATTCGAAAAAGGAAAAAAACAACAGGAAATATAACTAATGCAACCGATTTTTTGTATTTTTTATATTTGCAAATACTAACCTTGTTTATAAAGAAAATATATTTCAAGAAAGATATATCGTATCTGAATACAAGATAATATTAAGAGAATATTTTTTTATCTCGATATAAATTTTTAAAAACAACATATATTATTTTGTTTTTTTTTCTTATTTATATTTTTGTTTAACAGTTTAGTTTGAAATCGAGATTTTGTGGCACTTGTATTCCCATATAACAATAGCGACAAGAGATTTTGAAAACGCTATTGGGGAAGAAGTTTAATGACATCCAGTACGGCGAAGGTAAGATGTAGGATTAGTTGCACGAAGATGTACCTACCGAAAAAAGTCGATTATTTAATAAATAAAATCTTTTTTGCGAACTTGTTTCATAAAAGGTGTTGAAAAAATAGAGCATTTGAATTGCTTTCTTAACGTTAACTTTGCCAGTTTGCATCGAGGTCGACGGATTATTGTCTTTTTTTTATGAAAAACTTGTATTTTATATTTATCGCTCATTTAATCAGATAAAATTATTTTTTGTAGTCTTAAAACTTATCTTCTATTCTCCTGAACCGTTGAAATACGTAGCACCTATAAATACTACATATGTTTCCCACGTATCGTCACTATTTCTGCCCTGCTTTTGGAAATGATTAGGCGTGCGGTTCTTTTTATAATACCATTCTACAGGCTGTTCTACATATTTTGGATCAGATTGCTTATGCCTTTTTCATTTGGATGACACCTGGTGTTCTTTTGCTCTTCAGATCGGATTTTCCGAAGAAACGTCTTCCTACTTGGAAATACTAGTTGACACGCTCAGCTTAGAGTTTTTTCAACTATCGGTTCTTTAATTGAAGTATTCGGTAAATACGCGTACTTCTTATTAGGTTGCGTTTTGATATTTCTTCTGAAGTCTAATACTGCGAGGGGTATATTAATGCTGGCCGCACGCTTTCCGTGTAAGGCAAACCTTTAAGTAGAATTTTTCTGTCGCAAAACCTGCTAGACTTTCTTTAAATCTTTGTACGAGTCATTCGCAAATTGTTATCATAAAACGACCTTGTCCAATTATTGAGTGTTGCCTGAAAGGCACTTCGCCACTTATGATATCACTGTCATCGGCAAATAAAGAGTAAGTTGTCCCGGATTCGTTGATGCATTGTTTGAGTATATAGGTAAAAATCTTACACGACATCAAAAAGCACAGAACTTTCAACACGACCATGTTGTATTCCGACTTTAACCTTAAATTTTTCGGTTATTCTCTCAGTAAAGTGAACACTATGTCATCATTCATATCGCATAACATCTTTATCTCTTGTAACGGGAATTTTAGTTTTTTGAAAAAAATATTTATTTATTCGTCTACATTAATGTTGTTATCTTCAAATTAGGTATTATGCACTTGTGCCAGTGCTTCTTCCAATCCTCGAAACACTTCTCAAACTCGATCATTGGGATAGCCTTTACATCTTTCAGCGATGCGTTTTTAATGTCATCTATGCTTATAAAACCACGGCCGTTTGAGGTTCTCTTTATTTTTGTAGGACAAAGTCACACGGAGCCATGTCTGTCGTTTCAGTAATTCTGCATCGTCGTTGACTTCATTTAGTGACTCCTGAGCAACTTCCATTCGCCGTTGTTTTTGTTCAAAGTTCAACAATTTTGGAACAAATGTTGCTGCCATGCGTTTTACACCCAAAACGTTCGAAAAAATTTCATGCCTTGAGCCAATCCATTTACCAACATCATCAGCGACTTCTCTAATTGCGATTCGCGATCGTTCATAACTATTTCTTTCATTTTTTCCAATTTTTCATCGATTGTTGATGTGCTGGGACGTCTAGGGTGTTCATCAACTTTAACGTCTTCACGACCATTTTGGAAACGCTTACACCATTCGTAAACTCTTGTTTTACTCATAGCAGACTCACCATAGGCCTTTGTTAACATTTCACACACTTTGTTACACTTTATTTAATTTTTTACGCAAAATTTGATACAAATTCTTTGATCCATTTTCCAAACGAAAATCGCCGCGGTCATGAAAACACATCTAACCTTAACGGCTGCCACAAGCAAAGGAAACAATGAATACAGCTGAAAGTTTTATCATACCAACATAATAAAAAAAAAAATTTGACAATCGGACTCTCCAAACCCGTGAAATTTAAAAATGCTCGTATTTTTTGAGATCTTACCGCTGGCCGCATTAAACCTGTCGAAATTCTGTCGAACGTTTTCTCAAAATGGAACAAAACTATGAGTAGATCTTTCTCCCCGAGCCACGAAGCATCATTGATTGCATGAAGTTTGAATATACTGCATTGCCGATTTTTGAGAAAAACTCGCTTATATACTCGTAAATCGATTATATGCAACATTAGCATAACGAATCGGTAATTGTTCCAGTTTTTCGTGGTGTCGCCTTTGCCTTTATACGGGAAGAAAGCTCTCCCTCTATTAGTTTGTCATCAGATCGCCCGTCATCAGTTTATTTAATAAAATTGCGTGCTATTTGAATACTCGATTCCTGTTGTTTATCTATACTAGCCCCCGTTTTGATATTTCCTTCGCACGCCGCATTATATACAACTCTTCGATCAGTGGTGCATTAACACCAAAAAATCTGTCACTTAGAGTAATTCAATATTTTTTTCAATATTCTTGCAACCGTTTTGCAGTCTTCTCACACCGACGCCCAAAAAGTACTGCAAAGGCAATGCTGCGGTAAAAGCCAGTAGCAGATGGTTGATTTCTCTAAATAATGCTATTTTCTATAACTCCCACAAGGATATCTCAGATACCGAAAGCTCAAAAGGAACATTATTCATCCCTCCAAATATCATCCTCACGTTGAAAAATCCACGAAGAAGTTTTTGGAATATATGACACACTTACCGCTATCCGAGTCAACGATGCACTGAAAATAAAAAGGCGTTAGTATTGCTCAAGATTCTAACTATCGTCGGCCCAACATTGTCTTTAGTATGTCCAGAGAATGTCATAACATCTAGGCAGGGTTATTCTGACTGCAAAATTTTCAAGTTCAATGAAATCATTGATTTAAAAAAAATTATTTAAGGTCGCGATACCATGTCCCTATGCATATGTAGACCTCCACTATTGATATTTGAAGCGTATTCCAGAAACGCATCATTTGCAATAAGTTATGAACCTCTTAGCTTTGTAGAATATCCAGATGTCGCAGTCTATTAGATGGAAAAATTTTAAACCACGTCTGGTAAAATATGAGTTACCACAGGGCTAAGTACTGGGTCGTCTATTATTACACTTCATGCAGAACACTATTTTCCATAGCATATTCCAGACAGAATAAATTAACTGGCTATGTTAATAATACGGTGAAACGTTCATACGCACGTCTTAAATTTTGCTGAGACCATCTGTTAGTGACTCGAAAATTTCTTCAAAACTTTGCTGGTCTCAAGGAAATTAGCCCCTGAATCGTGAAACGAGCAGATGAAGGGTATTGGACCTGTTCGTTTATTTTTTTGTAAACACGACACTCTGATGTCTTTTTGGGAATCCAACTTGTTTTATAGCTTAAAACGTATAACTTTAATACTTTCTTGATACTTTTGCGCTAATGACACAATCGTCATGTGAAAATCATCTTTCCAAGGTCTTATTTCTTATTAAAATTTCACAATGCTCGGAAAACTTCAACATCATCATAATCCTTTTTCATAAAATTAAAAATTTATAAACACTAATTAATTCAAAAGGTTTTCATGCATAAAATTTGCAAATAATTCATAGGAAAGCTCTCCCTGGAAAGATTTTCGTTAGAATCCACACAGATCTCTCATTGTCTGTTTCAAATTCCGTATACCCTTTTAATGACACACCTAACCCACATCATCGAATCAGTTAAGCTTTGTCTTTTGAAACCCATTTTCGAATTCTTCCTTCGTATTGTTAAAGTAGATGCTTAAGAAATTAGTTGCGTAGATCCCTGGTAATAAATTTAATTATATCGTCGCGCTATCTTAAGTGTCCCAATCTGTCCGTTAAAAAATGTCCTTTATATTCTACCCTCTAAGTTGTGATTATACTCTACTGCATACATATGTATGTGTATGTTTGTCTGTTTGTCCTAAAGTTGAACCCTTTTCCTCCCTTTTATGTGAGGTTTTTCTTTTTAAGTGCAGATACTCATTAGTTTACTTCAATTGGGTTAAGCTATGACAGTTTCTGACATTAGAAGTAGTGTATTCCCAACGCATAAGTGCCAGGACATTGTCTTTGTAATACGAACTTGCTAATGGAGAGGAGTCCTTCATGAATGCTAGAGTACGAATTATGTACACAATGGGAAATTTCAAACAATAAAGATCACCTGAAGAACTCACAAGTCAATTAACAGCGAAACTATGGTTAGCACTAATGGATTTTTTTTTGTTCTTTTTTTCACTATTCTTGTCTTAAACATAGGACCCTTATGTCATGTCCTACATTTCCATGACTTATTAAGGTGAAAGTTAACAGGCAGAAAAAAGGACTCATGGTTGGGAATATTGAGTGAGTGAAGGGGAAGTTGAAAACAGAAATCAATTAAACACAATAGAGAGATACTGATTTCCTTCTTCTCCTTTTTTTTTGTATCATTGTGTCGAGGTATCTAATAGTTTGCTAACGCTCTGGGTGCAGGCAAATGTTTTCCAAACGTAGGTATGTATGTAAACTGTGTTGATCCGAATGGAGGTCAATTTAATTTCCAGTTAAATGTTAGTCATATAGTGGATGGGGAGACGTCGGAATAGCTAGAGATGAAAAGAAAAAACTTTTACAAATTTCATTTTATTCCACTTCAATTCGTGACATAATTTCAATTTGAACAATTGTGAGTTGTTATTGAAGGAAAGTCGAGAATGCACGCTGGATGGTGTTTTGAAATTTGTCGATTAGTTATCAATGATCGGTAACAAATGATATGTGGAATTGGTTTTGATATTTAGAAAGTTGAAATTGATAAAGTAATTAAAAATGGAAATTCCAATCAGGGTTGGGTTTCCCCTGGTCTATATGATATTCGTATATGTATATTGCGAGTAGAACAATGACATCCCCACATTTATACATACCCCTTTAATGGGGCATTTTTCAAATTAAATTATCACTGATTGCCTACTAGAAAATCTGGGTTCACGAATAGGTCAAAACCAAAATGGCAATGCCAAACCTCCGAAAGGAAAGGTCTCTCAGTCTATAAAAAAAGTCTCTCAGTCCCCAGCCATTTGGAGTCAGCAAAAAAATATACTGTACTTTAGTACTCCCTGTACGTAAAATGATTAAATATGTAATCCGTGCTACAAACTTTACAATTGCTTAGCATGATGTAAAAAAATTCGCTCCTGGGCTTCTACTCGTGATGTTTTTAAGAAATTAATACTGATGCACGCAATTAATTATTATCGCACCAAAGATTTTTCAGCTTCTAAAATCAAGCACGTGACTCAGCTCCTGTAGTAGTTACCCCAATGGAAATAATAGCCCTTTAAGACAACCCGATGCTTCCTCCTCTGCCAGGGAGAAGAAATCAACTTCGTGAACTTTGTGAAACCAGAAAGATGGGACGGGAATCGTCCTGTCATTTTATTTCACAGTGTTGACTCCAAACATATGCAGTCCTGCCATAAGTTCTGTTACAAATATAAAACTCTATAAAACAAAAAACCAGTAAATTCAAAATAGTTTCGTTTATTAGACCACAAATCACTCGAAATGACTCCCTTTTGCTTTAACTCAAGCTTCCAAACGGTGCGGCTGTACGTACGGTTTCCATGGAGATCGTGGACGCTGCTCTGGTTAATGCTGTTTTAAGGCTTTCAAAATTTCTGTGGAGAGTCTTGCAGGCTCCAATTCTGACCATAAACTATAATCCAGTCGATTCAGACCTGGGCTCCCCGACTGCTAATCTTCTGCTGCTATAAAGCCAGGAATATTGACTCTGAGCCACTCCTGCATGGTTTTGGCTTTGTACGCTGGAGCAGAGTCCTGTTGGAAGATCTATCTGTATTCATTGAAAAGGGTATTGGTCAAAGCCTTCAGAACACCATCTAGCACATCTTCTTAATAAGCCTTTGCATCAGTTTTTACGCCTTTTTCACAGAAATGGAGGGATGTGACACCATAGTGAGAGACCCCCCCACCAAACCATTGCGGAAGCGGTATGATGTCCACGTTGAACCCTTGGAATAACGTTTTTCGCTTCCTTAGATGAAGTGGCATAAATTTAAATTTTGTCATTTTGTTTGTTGCAAACTTCTTCACTGTAAAAATTGTTTAATCCGTAAAGAGAATGTTTTCATAGCCATTGTCCGCGTGCCACTGCAAAAGTCGCTTGCATCTTTCCAGCCTATTTTTTTTTTAGTTGAGGAGTTAGAAGATGACTCATTGACCGACGATAGACTTTCATATACAGAACATCCCGAATCAGTCTAGACATGGAGCTGGTTGATATATCCAATTCCTTGGACATGATCTTCTGTTTCCTACGGAGATTTCTCCGAATTCGTTCACGCACTGCCTTTACTACCGCATTCGTACGGACGATGCGCGGGCGGCCACTTCTTGGCCTGTCCTCTACTCCAGACAATTCGCCGAAGCGAGCAATTGCCTGATAAACGAATATTCTCGATATTCCGAGTGGTTTTAGCAACTCGAAAACTGGCCAGCACTTTTTCCACACTTAGGCAACGCTATTACCGCGATTCGATTCTCTTTAACGCCCCACTCCACGTTAATAGTTTGCAAAGTGAAACCAAACTGACTACTTCACTGATTAGTGCATGTCTTCTGACAGAAAAGTTAACAGTTCTATTCCCGCAAGAAGTTTTGAACGATAAGTGCTGGAAATTGTGTAACAGAACTTATGACAGGACTAGGTATATTGTATCTTGAAGTGGCAGCAGAAGATCATTTTTTCTATGTTACGTTTAGTAGTTACTTTGTTGAGTTCTAAGGAAACACTTTTAAGTTAAGTATGCTTCTAAGCATGCTAGAACTCTGCTCAAAGCCAGATCAAGACAAAACATAGAAGGAACCCTTTAAGACCGTAACAGAGTTATCACCATCTGTTTTGAACTAATGTTTGCTCTTACGAAAAAAATAAATTGCAGAAATCACTTCCATAATGGAATTCTAAAGACTTGTTAATTTGTAATTTATTTACTTAACAATAGAAAAAATAGTAATACTAATAAAATTGTTAAAAGATTTAAACCAACGATGACAAGTAGGCAAAGCAAACGCATCCGTGAGGATATTTATAAAAAGTCGAGGTTCAATAGACAGGCTCGTAATCAAGAACTATTACTGAGTCGCAAATGTTCCTATGCTACTCCCTAGTACAACCAACTAACTTTCATTTCGTCGGTACTATCTACATAATTACTATCTTATTTTGTGTTTTTGCCTTGAACTCAAAAAAGCTCTGTCCGTCTTTGTGTGGCTGTGCATCGTTCCAATAAACCTCTTTTGCGACAAATTTGGTTGTTTCTCACGAAATGTTCAATCCATCTGGTGGTGTTGTGTCCCTTGTAAACATTATTGGCCTGTTTTATTAAGCACCCTCCAAAGGATAATCAATCATAACAGTCCGTTCGGTCTTCCACAAAGTCGTATATCAAACACCCCGTCACTGGACGCATCTGTTTTGACATTTCTGGCGGGATGAGACCTGATTTATTTTCTACGGTTTACATTCGAAATAGAAGTGAATTATTTGCAATTTTACGAGTATATAGGATTTTTGGTGACTGTTGAGTTGCAAAGGCTATTTTAAAGACTCCTTGGACTCGGATATACACATATATCATACTTTTATTTCATTTGTATAACATGCCTAGCATGATTCGGCTTTAACTTTATTTAATATTAAAAGAGCTTTCCCATTCCAATGTCAAACATTGGCTAACTCAACCGCGAAAAGTTCTCCTTTTGGGGCTATATTTGCTCTCTGAGGGAGATAAGTTTTCTTGTGTTGTTATAACATAAAGAAAAAAGGATCCTAAAAAAATATTGAACCAGCAGTTGTTGTTCAAGCAGAAGTTCTTTTTCAAAAGATTTATGGGCGAATCATTTGTTTGTCACTCGACGTATACCATGAATTTAAGGAACTTGCTTATTTATTAAACGAAACAAATAAAGAAATCCTAGAAGAAATAAAATAAATAGATGATTTTTGTTATCAATCTTTTGTGGGGAGTACTTTGACTTTATTACTGTAGCATGGGGTACATTACTCTCGGGAAATCTTAAGTTCAAAGCGATCGAGGGTATCCCTATCCACTCTCATACACGTTCATGCTTTTGAATCCTTGAGTAGAACTGATACGATGAACGTCTTATATAGAATTTCTTAGGTGTTTCTTGACAGGGTCTTTTTGCTGAACTGACCACAGAGACAGCTATTAACAAATGTAACTGTGACGTTCAGTGTATACTTAGAGTTTTCCTCGTAAACAACTAAACTCAAGAGAACGCTTCTTTTTTCAGGACAGCTCACCGCGTCCCTTCAATTAGTCGATCTTATCAGCGTATGCAAGCACTTTAGTTGCACAGACTTTTGGTAGCTTGTAACTATCGTGTTGGATTTCAAATTTCAGAAGCATGTTGTTAACGAAGTCACATAACTATGCATTACCTTGCGTAAGCATTTTTTTAATGATGTCCCGCTGAGATTATTTCCGACCGTACAAAGAAATAACTCTATAAAGCTCAGCTCTTTATATGCTATCAAATCCGGCCTTAAAATCGGATAAGAACAAGAATGTGCCGACTGCCTTAAATAGCTCGACGGGAAGTCCGTCCGGATCAACATCCTTGTTATACTCATGTTTAAATATTGCTGTGTTTACTTCAGTTTAGTCGAGTGGACGGAACTTTTCCCGTTGGTTTTCGAATACCCCCAGCACGGACTGAAGCTGTACTAAATTTCCCTGCTCATCTTTACAGGTCTCTGCTTGTCTCTCGCCCTTACATGTTATTTTTAACTATTGTTAAACCTCCGAATATTGTTCCTGGAATAGCACCTCTTTTTTTTGCGCGCTCAAGGGGTTTGTGTACCCTTAAAATGTTTGTACACAGCGCGAGCAAAGGAAATTGTGGGAGGAAGAATAGGCAGGTACCGACGTACACTGTTTTTAAATGTTTGTAAGTTACAACGACCAGGAAACACAGAGATCGGCAAGGGCATTCCATAAGCGAGTTGTACGGCTTAGGAAAGAATCACGATATTTTGGAAATGGGTTTGAGGGTATACTGATGAGCATTCATAGCGAGACGGGTGTTACGGTTGAATGTTTGAATGGGCGGAATGCTACTGGCGATTTCAATGGAGCACTGGTTGTGAAAATAGCGATAAAACCAAGTGAGACAGGAGACATTACGTCGGTGTTCGAGGGTGTCCATTGATTGACTGATATTAGTATCACCAATGAGTTTTATCGCACGGTTTTGAATCCTATCTAGCAGGTGCAGAAATGTTTGATGAGCACCTGACCAGATGTGAGCATTGTACTCCAATTTTGGGAGGATGAATGCCTTATATATGTATTCTGTCCAGATCAGAAGGGGTAAAATATTTCTTACATCGCTTGAGGAAACCTAGACATTTCGCAGCATTTTTGACGACATCGAATATGTGATCATTCCAAAGTAAGTTGTCACTGACACACATACCGAGAATGGAAAGTTTATCGGTTTCGACGATGTAAGCGCCATTCATGGATAATGGCTGGCTGTTTAAATTTCGCTTTAATGACAGCAAACAGCATTGTGTTTTGGAAGCATTAAATTCTACTCTATTAGTGGTTCCCCAATTAGATATGCTGTCAATATCAGAATTTAATGAGCTTAACATACGCTGCCGTTCTCGTCCTACAGCCGAAGAGCAGGGGCGTGAGTCCGTGAACGAATGTGAAAAGCAGAGAGTACTGTCATCAGCAAAGGAATATATTGGATTAGAAATAACAGACAAAAGATCGTTGATGAAAATTAAAAAGAGAGTCAGAGACAGAACGGAGCCCTGGGGCACACCAGCATTTATTTTGAATATCAGGCTTGAAACCATTGAAGGCAACTTGAATTTAACGTTCCGAAAGGTAATTTCTAATCCCTTGAAGAAGAGAGTCGTCGATCCCAAAAGCACGCATTTTTGACAAAAGAGCCTGATGTCAAACTCTGTCAAATGCCTTAAAAATATCAAGTGCAACTATCTTGCTTTCCCCAGATTGATGTATGCTTTGGTTCCACTTTTCGGTGAGACATGCCATCAAATCACCAGTGGACCTGTTGCTACGGAAACCATACCGCCGGTCATTAAGAAGTTTTCATGTTTCGAGATATTCCATTAGCTGACGGTTTATCAGCGTTTCCATGACCTTGGAAAGAAAGGTCGTAAGTGCAATGGGTCTGTAGGAGGAGAGGGAAGAAGATTCCCGGTTTTTAGGGACGGGCTGGACAAATGTTGTTTTGCATCTGCTCGGAAAAAGTCCTAAAGAGTAGGATTGTTGAAAAAGCTTACCCAGTGGTTTTGCCAGTGAGGAAGAACACCTTCAGAAGAAGGGGAGATATACCATCTGGGCCAGCGGATTTATGCATATTGAGATCTTTAAGTACTCTTGCTACTACACGAGTGCGAAAGTGGATTCGTCCCATTGCAGATTCGACGCATTCAAGTGTAGGCGGAGACAGAGCACAATCCGGGAGTGTTGAGCTGGCCGCAAAGTGTGCAGCAAGCAGATTGGCCTTGTCCAGAAAGCTGACAGCTGGAATGTCATTGTTAATGAGCGTTGGGATGGAGGATGAGGCATAATTTCTAATGCTTTTGATGAACGACCAAAAATGTTTACTACCTTTGGGGCATTGCAGTATTTTTTGCCTTAGTCTCACACGCTTAAGAAAGGCGGTGCAGTCATTCCTGGCTCGTTTAAAATTGTTTCGGTTTTCATCTATTGGGTTGGTCTTATAGCACGGAAAAAACATTTCTCTAACCCAGACAGCCTCTTTACAGCTCGAGTCGTACCATGCCTTTTCTCTTTATCCGATGAGGGAGAAAGCATCTCATTCCAAGGAGAATAGTGACAATAGGGTCTTTGTTTTCTGGATTGACCGCCTCCAATGCGGTCATCCTCTGGAGAATATGATGTTCCTCCTTCGTCTCGTTCTTCTATCCAACCCCACATCGCGAGTTATTTAGCTACATGTGATTATTTGCTCTATTGATCCAACAAACTGTTTCATGGGTTTGATCGGCTGAAACCCATCATATCAATTACAGCGTTTCTGATGGCGTTTTGGCAATGCTGCCACTGATTCTTATACATTTGACTGTACTATAATACATAGTTACATTAATTTCACATTTAGAACATTGCTGTTTTGTCCAGGAGTTCGTAGGAACGAACATCCTTTGTTCAGATTATCTTTTTCCTCTACGGTGCTAGAGGGCCTTCACTGAATCACGATCGGAAAACTGAAAACTTTCTGCTTAAGGCTTCGTATCTACACGCAAAGCAAATATCCAGGATGTACGAGACTATTTAGGTAAAAAAAAAAGTATTTAGTAAAGTAGTACGAGGGATTTAAAAGTAAAGCGATTATAAAATGCGTTTCATAGTTTACACCATAAAATGTGTAAATGTCGAATTCATATTTCAGCATCAACTTTAAATTGAAAACAGATTCGTGATCATTTTTATTTGTGTGTTTTTTTTTTTCAAACAACAGGATTTTCCAATCAACAAAAACAGAGTCATTTGTTAATTGCATTGAAATGGCTGTCTTTAATCACTTTAATCCAAAAGCAATAAATTCCACTGAGCCCAATTAAATTTATTTGTATGTTATCCTTTTTGTTTAATTGAACAAAGAGCACTTTGGTTAAGGCTAAATAAATAAATTAAGAAATGATTTATTTCGATTCGATTAAATCAATTAAACGCACGTTTTCTCTCTCTCTGTTGTGTGTTTTTTTAGAAAGTGAAAATATTTTTCGCAAAAACCAGATATCTCTGCAGCTTTGATTAAAGACAATAGACACCAAAATACCAACTCTGACAGAGTTTCAAAAAAAAAATAAATAAAAGATAAAATTGTTTGAAAAAATCCAAATCCACAGATCATCTAAAATTCCTTTGATGTATCTACTCTAGTTAAATGACGAATTCAATAGGCCCACTCAATATAATTCAGGAGGTGATTTGATTTGCAGCAATTTCTTCACCTAACCACTTTTTCGATTGGTGGAAACTCAGCCCGGTTTCCTGCCCACTTTTAATTGATCCCATGAACTGATGCAATAAAAAATTATCTCCTGTTACACTCGTTTTCAAATTTCCCTGGATTAAAGCATTTTCAACTTCTCTTTATATCGTGCTCGCCTCTAATTAAGCCTCTCAAAGGTAAATTGGTTTAGCGCGTTTACCATAGTCTTTATCCGCGCACTCGCGTTCGTTTTCATCAACAAATTCTTTTCCAGTTTCAACAGAGGGATTTAACACACTCTCACTCCGAGTATCTGGTGTAACTGAAAAGGAAATTTGACGCGCCATCTAACAAAGCGACATGGTACGAGTACTCGTATTATCCCTTTGGTAAATCCTGTGATTTCTATGTCTTTTGTCTTTTCGAACTTAATTTGAAAAGTTCCACTGTGTATTTAGAATGTCGTCGTGGCATTGAAATGACTGCTAATGCCATCTTCGCATCGTAATGAGATTTACTCCATCCCCACACTTACACTACCACCTCAAAAAAGGGTGGATAGTATTATCTATCCAATAAATGCGCCACCTTCGATGACACGATAATCCGTTTCTCATTTAAGTGAGATAACAGTTTTGTAAAACAATGTTAATGTTTCAAAGATTTCGCAGAGATGGTGTGGGGTTGGTAGGGGCGGTATTTACTTCTGGTGATTGTAGGCGTTTTTAGGTAGCAATGGAATGAGTATTGTTTTCCTAGTACTAATCCCAAAGTAAAAGTTCCCTGTTTCGAAAATGGGCGTCGTTTTCTCCAGAGTTCCATTCTCTACCAACTTGGAATGAATGTTTTATTTTTAATTAGTTTCAACTTTGTAGTATATTCTAAGCCTCTGCTGTGCTTTTTAAAGTGCAGAGCAGAGAAGGATGTGCGAATTTGAAGGGAAAACAAGGATTTTTCGTATGTTGAAATGAGAAATGGAATACATTTACGGAGAAGACATACTACGAGTGTGAGACTGAGGGGAAAAAAAAGTCAAAAAAGACGTACAACATGTTTCCGAATTCAGACAGAAAGGCAACATTTTACGCTATGTGAGTTCACTTGTTTTAGTGCTTCCGTACGAGGGCGTGTTACATTTATCATATGCTTGTATGTGGATGTGTTTGGGCAGGATATGGCTTTTAGCACATGTTGGAAAACTTGTTTTGGAGTTTGGCAGCATTGTTTTTTTGTTTTTCTTTTCTTGTTTTGCACATTTCTGTGCTAAGGTCAGGAAAGCAGATCTCCGAAATTGAGTTTTCCTTTGAATGTTACAATTTGGACGTGAAAGAACTGTGATGCAATGAGTTTTTGTTGAACCATGCAAGTTGAATCTTTGTGTTCAGCCATGAATGTCTTTATTTTTGGGAATAGGATAATATTAAAGTTGCAAGGAAACATGGCCACGAACTTAGTTAAAGTTGCAAGCTTGTTTGGGCAAAACTTAATTACTGCTCTTTTATCATATACATATTCATATGTACGAGTATGTAAAATTGTTTTGAATTATCAATAAAATATTATGGTTGCTCTCTTACCAAGTAGTTCGAGTAGTTATATAAGTTATGCAAGACGGCCTGATGTTATACAATTTTGTCTGGAGGGCTGTCATGTTGGTACTTATTGATACTCTTTCCGCATTCATCTTTTGTTAGAAAGCAAGCAAGCAAGCGACGTCAAAGCAAGGAACTTTAAGAACGGTCTTGATGCGATTCAACATAAAACTGGAATTACCTGACTCTTCGGGCTGGGAATTTTGGCGGTATCGTACATATCGTGTATACAACATCAATAATTTTTAACAGTGACCCTTCCATATAATAACTCCCGAAGCCCTGTCGAACGATTCTTCAGATGTGTGAAGATTATGTGC
This sequence comes from Volucella zonaria, assembly GCA_963966105.1. Classification (NCBI taxonomy): domain Eukaryota; kingdom Metazoa; phylum Arthropoda; class Insecta; order Diptera; family Syrphidae; genus Volucella; species Volucella zonaria. Next base: position 122,689,436 of record OZ014534.1, on the reverse strand, counting down.
AATTTTGCGTATTCCACTTTGAACTTTAAAATATTCCGACACCTTGTCAACGTTTAAAACCCTGCGCAAAGCTGGCCGGATGTGATCTCGATTCAGCCCCTCGAAAGACTTCACCAAGTCGATAAACCGTAGAAGCCTGTTTTTGACGTATTGTGTGCGGTCGATGCAGCGAATCCAATGCGAAATCCTGTATTTTCGTCAGACAACGAAACAAAAGAGGTTTGACGTTTCAGAAGATCTCGCGGCTATGTGCGCAGTGTTGGTTTCAAGTTTGCTTCAGTTTTATATGAAGATTTTAGTTTTAAAAGTTAAATTTTAAGTCATAAGGAAATTAATTAAATTAAATTAACTCAACCTAGTTAACCCAATAGAAATCAAAAGCAAAAGCATTTAGTTGCTTTTTCACAAACATTTGTTGCTCTTTCCTTAATATTTTCTCCGATAAACTGGAGCTTTAGTGGCATTTTGAAAGCAGTTTGGAAAGCAAATAAGCACCTTCGCACACACTAATTTTAAAAAAGGATCAAGTTCCTTTTTGGGTAGAAGAAAAATTACTATTTTTTCCAAGTGTAAAAAGCTCAAAAGAACGTTCATTATTAACTTGCTCTTCCAAAACATAAGTTGATCCACGAACACATCCCAGAATAGGGAGAAACGGGATGTTGCCAACTATCAGGAAAGGAATAAATGCCCTCTAGCTGTATGTTGCGACATCTATAATTCAAATCTTTCGTAAATCTATCCTCACTTCTGAAAGTGAACCAAATTGTTCCCACTTTTGATTTTGTTTTTGTTTCGTGTGGAAAAGTGGCTAAGCACTTTTGAATAAAACACGCCTTGAATTTGTGTACCTCTAAAAAAAACACCTTACTGCGCTGTCATCGCCGAAAAGAAGAGAAGTCTTTCCGGATTCATCTTTTGTTAGATTTTCAATAGGAATTCTGGTACGACGTCAAAAGCAAGGGACTTTATGAACGGTCTTGATGTACTTCAACATAAAATTGGAATTACCTGACTTCCGGCTGGGAGTTTTTCATTAACATGGGTCAGGGTGCAACAAAGAAAGCCTTTTCTTAAATCCTCGATAAATGGTGTCAGCATTGGAGAACGATTTTTTTTTTTAGAATATACCCAAATTATCCTTGACGAATTAGGGGACATCCCGTATATTAATTTTCGATGTTATCTTGGCTACGGCTGGAAAAACGCGTATAATTCTCCTAGTTTCAACAGTCCATCAGACTTTTTTTTTAGAAGCTTGATGAACATCCCTCTCTCTTAATCTTGTGGAAATTGTAATTTTCCAACGCTCATGAGCCGGTAAAACTATGTTAACGCTGCATGAAATAGCAGTTTTGTTTTGTTTCTCCTCAGGGACTCGATTGCTGTTGTTATTTAAGTTCTACCAGGGGCGAATTCAAGGAATTGTTGCTTCGGATAGGCACATTACAATTTGAAATCATTTCACCATAGTTTAATGGTTAAGGATTGTAACTAAGTGTTCTCCCTATCTGGTGAGATGATTCTTATTCGAATTTGAAAACTTACCATCCAAACTGAGCTCTTGTTAGTGATGTTCTAGGCAGTCTTACAGTCGAACCTGGTTGCTACTTGTTTGGCCCTGGAGTTAAGTAAGTTGATATACAGATAGTGTCACGCCTTAGGCTAAGTTGTATTTTCTTCACTTTAATGGGATATTGGGCTTCCAGTTCGTTTCGCTCTCCTGCTGAGTCCGCTGCAAGCCGACCTTTTATTGCTGTACGCTTATCGATCTGTTTTCAAGTGTCTGCTGATAGCCATATACAGTGACTTTTATGCCTTTGGCCGACATACATTTGGGTGTAGACGCGCGGCGTCTAAGTGACAATCGAAGATGTACTTATCATCCTCACTCGAAATTTCCATCGGAGCATACCGCTGTCGATAGGATTTGTATTTGGCAATTAGTGGAATGTAATTATAGTATTCTGTGACCTTTTTTACTTTTTTGATCCGGCAAATTTCATAGTATTGCGTATATAATTCGTGCGTTTTTTTTTTCCAAAATTTGAACGTTCATTTAATAAAAACATGTACAATAGTATTATTCAAAGTATTGCCCATCTGAAGCTATGACTTTTTCCCATCTTTCTGGCAATTTGTGGATCCCATCCCAAAAGAACTGCGCCGGCTTGGCAGCCAAGAATGAATCAAGCCAATTTTTGATATTCTGCTCTGATGTGAACCTTATTTCAGTGAGGGCGTTCTGCATCGACCGGAACAAATGGTAGTCAGAAGGGTCAAGGTCTGGGCTATAAGGCGGGTGGGGTAAGACTTCCCATCCACTGTTTTCCAAATAGTTCTTAACCGGAATAGCAACGTGGGGCCGAGCGTTGTCATAATGGAAAATTATTGCCTCGTGTCTGGTCGCATATTCCGGGCGTTTTTCGGCCACTGCTCTCTTCAAACGGATTAATTGTGTTCGGTAGCGTTGTCCATTGATGGTTTCACCCGGTTTTAGCAGCTCATAATACAGCACACCCATCTGATCCCACCAAATACAGAGCATTACCTTCGCGCCATGGATATTCGGCTTTGTCGTTGATTTGGCTGGTTGGCCGGGTTTCACATATGATTTTTTGCACTTGGGGTTGTCGTAATGGATCCATTTTTCATCACCAGTAACAATCCGATGCAAAAATTACTCCCTTTTGTTGCGTTCCAGCAGCATTTCGGACATGCAAAACCGCCTTTCGACGTCTCTCGGCTTGAGTTCATGTGGAACCCAATTTCCTTGCTTTTGAATATATCCAGCTGCTTTTAAACGTTTTGAAATGGCTGATTGAATGACACCCAAAGATTCTGCGAGCTCTTCTTGTGTTTGGCAACAATCTTCATAGAGTAATGCTTCCAGTTCTTCATCTTCAAACTTTTTTGGCTGTCCAGGACGTTCATCGTCTTCCAAGCCAAAATCACCACTTTTAAATCGTGCAAACCACTTTTGGCACGTTCGCTCAGCTAGCGCATGTTCACCATAAACTTCCACCAAAATACGATGACTTTCGGCAGCAGTTTTCTTCATATTAAAGTAAAGTAAGAAGAAGAACTCCCCGCAAAAACACTTTTTCAGGAAGTTCGACATATTTGAGTGAAAAAAAATTATTGTTGTTTACGCTTCAAATGAATGACATATACTGAAATGACGTACAATGACAGTAGCTTTCCAACGCATGTTCCAATGGAATAATACAAGTTACGCCATCTCTTAGCAAACCGCAAGTTATAGACCCGCGACGTTCACTAGTTTCAATATAAACTCTAGAATGATTTCGACAGTCAGATAATTGTAAAAAGCCATTCATAATACCATCCTTGGCATTATTTGGTCATTATTACAATAGTTAACAGCAAGCAAGGGAGCAATAAAGGTAACAATATCTGGCCCATTGTCATCTCCATCTACATATATCTTTACGAATATATCAAACTACAAAACCCATTAAATCCCAATAAAACATGTAACCCTGTCACATTGTCATTTGTTTCAATTACCATATCGTCAAATCTCTTCCAGTGTAGTGTGTTGAAAGGATTCTCATATATCACCGCTCAATGGATAAAAACATTTTTAACAAATTTATGGATCCATCGATACTCGTATCTTTCTGCATCTCCAATCCATATCCAGTGTAGAGAAATTACGCGATAAAATCTCATCTCGTCACATCTCCATGTTCCATGGCCCAATAAAAGGCAAAACCAGTAAATAAGGCTAAAACACAAATCTTGCCTCTGGGCTAAATAAATTATCCGGAAGCATACAGTAAGGGGGATTTTCTAAATACCAGTATCTCTTCAAAAGTGCCACATGTGGACATGATCGGCCAGGGATACAGACATTGTGTGTGCATTCCATCGGATACACTCTATACCGCATTAGAATGACAAATGTCTAGATTTATGTAATTTTCGTAAAATCTACAATATTCGATACCAACCAGAATACGATACACCCAAATACGGATGCCAGTCAGAAGAGGATAAAATGTGTTTTTGAATTGGAAAATTCCAATTTTTGAAACTGCTTTATCTAATGCTCATAGTGTCAGAGTTGGAATAACTAAATGCGAATACTCGAAGCTCTGGTATCTGTAATCGTATTCGTATCTTTTATTTATCACAAAAGTAGTACCAGAAATTTATAGGCAGGCATGGGTATTTTACTCGTATCTGTATATTCGTACGTACGGATATTTCCCCTGACCTCGACAGTGACAGTCGATTAGAGGCGTAGGCTACATACCTCGAAAAACGTGGTTTTGTGGTTGACCACTATACGGGTGGTCAAACAGTTCTCATACGAATAAAACACCCTCTTGGTCGACTAGAGTGGGAGTTGTACTTAAAACCGAGATTTTAAAGAAGGTTGAGTATACTCGTATGTATAACCATCATGTAGATTTTTTTTTTTACCCTGTACATTGTATGAGAATGTGTACGGATATCAGGTGGAGGTTAAAATGGCAATTATGTGAGGGTTATATTGAATTTTAAGACTGCACAACAATAAGCCTACAAATTCTCCTGGTCCAAATACAATTTCTGGTCGCACATCCAATGGGGTGCTTATATTAATAACCAACAATGTATGTAGTATGCGGTTTCGAAAGGGGGTTTAGGTGTCGGTGGCGATGGCGATGGTGATGATATTCATTTTTGGTTCCCAGGCTTTTTGTTCCAGTACGTACATATGTATGTCCTCCAGATCTGCCCTCTCCGATGATGCTGGTTCGTTTCATGGATGAAGTTTTGTTGGACACTTTCCAGCAAAATTTTACAAAGATGTGCATGTTCTATAACTGAATTGAACATTGCCGACCATTAGTTTATCAAATATTTGAAAATTCAATAGAAAATTTCTCAAGTTATTTAATTATCTGACAACTGTGGGTGGGCGGAAGTATGGTACATGCATTGCTACATTGTCATGATGATGTGAAATAAATGTGATGGACTATGAAAAGCTAATGAAATTCCATTTTATTGTTATGCATTTTATTGGATGTCGGTCGGCGTTTTCGGGGTGTGAATAGAAGTTTTTGTGGTTAAAAATATCGATTTTCAGGGAGTAGTCTGAAACTTTGAAAATTAATGAGAATAATCGGCCGAGAGTTTTAAGGGTTATAAATGACTAGAAAAGTGGCTTGACTATGGTCAAGGAGGTAATTTTGAATGAAAAAAACAGTATTCACAGAGAGAAGAAAGAGTAAAATATCATATTCTACCACTTATTAGCAACTTAATTATTTTTGACAGGTTTTTTAGTAACTTTTTTGAATAATGGCTTTTTAATTTGTCAACTTTTTGTCGTTCCAATTTTCTAAGTGGGTCAGGGAACTTCGAGACGATAAATTAAATGATTCCCTTGAATCTTGTCAAACAAATATGGCCAAGCTAAGTACGTACTATAGGGTGACCAGATAAATTTTTATAAAACAACAACGGTGTAAGATATAAAATAGATTCTGGCTTTATTTTGAGGCTACGTTCATGCCATTATGTGTGGAAGAGCACATTAGCTTCGCTGGCAGTGCTTTAAGCCGTCGGTCGAATTTTTTTTGACTAAGTCGTATATGTGCAGATTTATTCCGGCAATAGCGTGTCCAATGTTAGCCACAGAGCAAATAATCGAGTGGTGTCAAATCGCATGATCGCGGCGGCCAATCGATGAACGCTCGCCGTGAGATGATCCAGTCGCCAAATTTCTCCTTCACAACTTCGAGCGTTTCGTCGCTTGTATATCATGTAGTGCCATCTTGTTGGAACGACCGCTCGGATACATCGATGTTGTCGCGCTCTGACCACAGAAAGTCGGTTACCATCGCTCTATACCTGAAAGGATGCCTCCTTCCTCATTTCAAAGAAATAATGTACGATGATGACGTCATGTCATGAACCGCACCAAACAGTCAAACTAAGTGGATGCATTGATGCTTGGCCAAACACTTGTGGATTGTGTTCGTTCCAATAACGCGAATTTCGCTTGTTGACAAAGTCACTGAGCCAAAAATGGGCTTCATCCGAGAAGATTTTTTGGCCAAAATTCGGATCTCCGGTCAACATTTGCAGCATCCTATTAGCGAACTCACGGCGTTTTCTATGGTCGTCCGGCTTCAATTCTTGCAACAGCACAATCTTATACGGATGTAGGCCCAAATCCAACCTCAAAATAAGCCGGTTTGATTCTCTAGGAATGCCTAATTCAGTTGATTGACATTTCTGGGTCTTCTGTGATACTGGCAGCTATGTTTTCTTCATTTCGCACCAACCTCTGTCTGGTTGGTGGCTTAAGATCCAAAAGAGTGTTTTCACGCTTAAACTTTTCCACGGTGCGACGAATTGCCTGCACACTGAAGCCATGATGGTGACCGACCTCACGATGAACTTCGCGTTGCTTATTTACAACTGCTCCGGAATTTCGATAATATTTTTTAATAATTTCCACACGTTCGGCATTCGTAAAGCGATGCATGATCAAATGGCAGACCTTACTGAATAGCTGGATGGCATTGGTGACTTTGACAGTTGCTGGAACATAGCAATTGGAAAAATTATCATTGCTATCTGGTCACCCGTTAATATCAAGACCCTCGCGCGAGTCAAATTTATAATTTTTCGTTTTTTTTTCTTTGCTTGACTTTCATGTTGTTAAGAATTTATGAATTTATTTACTCTTGCAACCTTACTGAACTAACATCTGGATGTTGCCTTAATCCTTAATCGATAATCAAGAATACTACCTTTCGTTCTCCTGCAACCTTTTATAAGCCGGATCATTGATCACTGTTCCTCATTTCTTGCTTGTGACTCCTTGCCACCCTATTGGCTCACGTTACATTGGATGACCTTCCTTCTACCGTACAGGGTGAGTATTGTTTCTTAGCTTACTGAAACTATACATTCTACAGAAATAATGTCCTGGAATGTTTGATTGTGCGATTTGTGTGGTTTAATCTAATTTAGAGAGATTTTCTATTGTAATTATTTTCGCGAGTTGAAATTAACAACTAAGGTGTACGAGTAAATATACAGCCCTTTGGTACCCCACTTTGATCATCAAAAATATATATAACATACAATTATATATCTTTTATACAGGGTGTCCCCTAATTCGTCAACGATAATTTGAGAAATGATTTCTGGGCATATTCTAAGAATAAAATCGTTTTACAGTAAGAGTCTATCTCCAATGTTGACATCATTTATCGAGGATTTAAGAAAAGACTTACTTTGGTGTACCCTGACCGATGTTAACGGAAATTGCTCTGATAGTACTAATGGTAAAGACTTCGCGTAGGACTTTATTTTTAGAAGAAATACCAGCCTTTCTAACAGCGTTTAAATAAAGTTGATATCTTGTTTGAGTCTTTAGATATCCAATTTTGAAGCCCGTTCCGTTTTCATTGCCCATGCTAATTTTTGACTTTGAGGTCACTTTTCCCCAGAAAATGCCTAATTAACATAACGTTTTACAATTTTTTTCTTATAAAAGTAACAATAACAGAAATAAATTATCATCAAGCTGGCACATGATGATACTTGGGAAAACCTGCAGAAGATGAAATTTAAAAAAAAAAAAAAGTTTTTTGCTTTAAGCTCCAAAGGCTATGAATAAATAATGATTTTATGTGGTTTTGGATAATTTTTATTTTATGTGTGTACTAAAACTGTTCTAACACGTGCACAAAGTGTCCACCTTGGTTTTGTATGCATGCTGGAGCCCGTTTTTGGATTTCACTGCGAATATTTATTGATGCTAACTGCTGCCTCAGTTTTGAGGACACTTCGAGAAAACGCTCTTCTAATTCACTTAAAGTTGCTATTTCGGTTGAATAAACAAGTTCTTTCATTCTTCCCCATACAAAAAGATCCAATACTGTAAGATCAGGAGATTTTGCAGGCCAGAGAACTGGTCCATTTCTTCCTATCCTACGATTACCGTACTCTTTATCCAACCAATTCTTAACTTCACGACTATAGAGGGCTGGAGAACCGTCTTGTTGAAAATATGATGAAACTATTTGGATCACTGAAATGTCCCCCAAAAGCTCTGATAAATCATTTCGCAAAGACTGCAGAGAGTTTGTAGAATTCAGCCTAGGTGGTAGTTTGAAGGGGCCGGTTAACTTGTTTCCAAGTACACCTCCCCACATATTGACATTCAATTCGTGTTGTGGATTGTCCGTAGCCTACGTATGAAGAATATGAAAATCTGTGATCCCATCTCTTGTAAATTGAGATTCGTCCATCCAAAGAATTATGCTAATATACTCGTTGTCATCTAAGCTCCGCTCCAGGAGCCAGTCAGAAAACTCAAGTCTCTTTTCCAAATGTAGGTGGTATGGATAAAGATTTTCTCCATGAAGTACATTAGAAATTTTATGCATGGAAACATTGAATTGCAATGTTGCTGATTGATGAATCAGTTGTAATAGCTTCCAGTATTCTTTCATCAGCCGAAATCTTTTTTTCTTGTGGAGCTCCCGAATTCGCTCGTGTATTCGAAACTGATCCCGTTTCTCGAACCCTTCGATACGTATTTATAAATACTCTTTTATCAGGAAGTCGTCGGTTAGGATAAAGTTCATGGTATCTTTGTCGCGCACTAATTGAACTTCCATTGCATAGCCAATACATGTCTGCCTACTCATGGTTTGTAAATACAAACATTTCAAATAGCGTTTCTAAGCAACTGTAACCTTGGCGTAAAAAAATTAAACTGATGAATTAATTTTTTTTTTATCTCTTATACCATTTGTTGTTTGGTAAATTTTCGAAATATGCTTTCAAATCCCAAACTCTTTCTGGAAACTTTTCAGGAACAAGGTAAGGAAATGAGGGTTTTGACAGGCAGTCAAATAAACGAGCACACTTTAAAACCCTTTAATAGCTATGCAATTTTCAAAAAATATTGGAAAATTAGTAATTCTTGGAGAACCACTCTTACGAGTATTGTCAACTGTTGTTAGAAACGTTGGTAAAAAAATTTAAATTCCTTTTTTAACCTGCTGCATGTGTTCCGAAGTATCAAAAAATCTACGGGTTTTGTGCAAACTAGATGATGTTTTTTTTTTTGATTATTGTTACTTTCATAAGAAAAAAATAGTAAACGTTATGTTAATTAGGCATTTTCTGGGGAAAAGTGACCTCAAAGTCAAAAATTAGCATGGGCAATGAAAACGGAACAGGCTTAGAAATTGGATATCAGGACTCACACGAGATATCAACTTTATTTAACCCTCATCTCATCCGCAAAAAAAATTACGTTCTCTACCCTCATGTGTAGATTTCTACACATATGGGATTTTAATGAATTTTCTAAATTCTTTTTTAAATTAAACCGAAAAATTGCTTTTATAATTTATTTCTAAAATAACAAGAGAAGGTAGGTAGGTTCAAATTAAACAAATCGTCTCATAGACATTATTTTTTTTTTTTGGCGGATTTTTCTTCATAGCAAACGTGACATCTTGCTCTGCCTTTAATTTGTGGTGGAACGCTTCTTGACCGTTTTTGGTGGATTTGTTGAAGTTGATGCAGAAACATCCTCTAAAGGTGACGATGGTGAACTTTCTTCCAAAACAGTTGCAAGCAATAAAGCAGACGATGCTGATCTTGGCTTCGCGCTTCTAGCTTCCATAAGTGGTTTTTCAAGGGATATTCCAAGTACACGTAGAAAATTCCTTTTCACTTCTTTGAATTCGGATTCACTTCTTTGAAAATAATTAATGCATTCAAAGCAGAAATGTCAATCATGTTTGCAAATACAGCCATTGGCCATCTGTTAGATTTTATTTTACAGCTGTAACAAGTGAGCATTTTGTCAACCGTATCCACACCGCCTATATTGAATGAAAAAAAAAAACATTAGAGGGTCTTGAAATTTCAAAAAGTAGTATATGAACAAACCTTTTGTTTTATTGTAATAGGCTATAATCGCTGGTAACTTTTTTTTAGTCGATTCGATTTCAATTGAGTTATGCAAAGTACTTTCCGTGAAATGTACGAAACAAGAGCTGTGTTTTCGGTAAATGCAAAAGTAGATTCATACAACGGTCTATTTTTGCATTCAAGAAGCTTTGGTGGGATGCTTCTTTTATTTTTTCTCATCGTGCCAACCATTATAATGCCCTTTGACAACAATTTTTGCCCAAGCTCATATGAGGAAAAGAAGTTATCTATTGCGATGTTGTGACCTTTCAAGCCATCAACGAGATCCAAAACTACTCGTTCGCCTTGTCTTTGTTCACTCGAACTGGCTCCAATCGCCTTTCCCAAATATGGCTGGATTTTCCAAACATAGCAGGTATAAGAACAAACCAGCAACCAGAATTTTAGTCCGTATTTTACTGGTTTTGATGGCATATATTGACGAAATTTACATCTTCCACGAAAACCAAGTAATTGCTCGTCAACTGTCACACATTCATGTGGATTGTAGAAGTCACTCAATAAATTGGACCATTTATCAAATATATCCCGAATCGGTGCAAATTTATCTGTAGATCGTTGCTGTCTTCTGCTAATGACACCATCAAAATGAATAACTCGATTCAAATACTCAAATGTTTTCTTCGACATAATTGCTAAACACGGGACGACCGTTAATACTCGTATCATCAAACAATTCAATTGTAGTTTCGTTTTTCGATCTAAAAGTAAAAAAGTCAAGAATCAGTTGAAATAAGAAAGAAAGCAACTATATAAACACCAGCTAAAATCAAAACACCAATGCAACATATTCGAATCGATTTGTTTGAAATCCTTACCATATGTTGCTTGTGCATACGCATTTGAATGCTTCAAAATGGTATTTTCAATTTGTGGTGGGAGGAAAAGCAAAAAAGCATCTTTGGCATATCTTGTTGTTCCAGGATGAAGAGAAATTATATTTTCATTCCGCAATCTACCACTTTGATGCTGAAATGGCTGTGGTTGCCAAACAATACCATCTTTCGAAACAAGCAGTGAATCCACATTTTCAACTTCAGCAATTGATTCGGTGGTTTCATTTGAGCCACTCGCTTGCTCTTCGACATAATCGCTATCATCTGAATAGAAGTTATCGTCATCATCAATATTCTCTTCTGGCACGAATTCGTCACCACTGTCTCCAGAAACTGATATCGCCATCGCCTTCATTCAAAAATTCTTCCGTTTTTTCCTCTGTCAGATATCTTGCTTTTGACATTGTTATCTTTTATTATTTTTATAAATTTCACTAAATATACCAACGATATTCACTTACTAAAACACTTAACGCAAATGACTTTTTATATGACATGTACTTACTGTCCATATGTGTAGAAATCTACACATGAGGGTAGACAACGTAATTAGTGCATTATTAACCGTCATAAACATTTTTATTATGGGGAGGTACGTTTTATTTTCGGTAATCAAGGATATAAACAAAGTCTGAAAGTTCTGGAAGCTTGCAATTAGTGCTTTTTGAGAAATTAAGAAAACAAAAATTTTTTGTGTAGTTTTCTACATAAGGATGAGATGAAGGTTAAACGCCGTAATAAAGGCCAGTATCTTCTAAAAACGAAATCTTACACAAAGTCTCTACCATTGGTACTAACAGAGCAATTTCTGTTAACATGGGTCAGGGTACACCAAAGTAAGCCTGTTCTTAAGTCCTCGATAAATGATGTCAATATTGGAGATAGACCCTTACTGTAGAACGACTTTTGACTTTTTCCTTAGAATATGCCCAGAAATCATTTCTCAAATTATCGTTGACGAATTAGGGAACACTCTGTATAACATCTTTCTAATTTAAAACTGAATGTTACGGTGACCATTGCTTTAACCGATCAACAGGACTTTTAGGAAATCAGATCGATTGAGATGACAGCTTGAGATAATAGCTGGACCCTCACAACATCAAAAAATGTTTTCGGTACCTAAAAACTCAATCTCTTTATAGTTCCCACAATGAATCAGAAACCAAACTTCCCGTGTATTCTTCTATTCTATTTCATATGCAGTCCTTACAGATGTGTAAAACATCACAACATCCTTGTTTCGAATCTTTTAAAATTGCTCAATTAAATTGTCATAATTTCATACCAATAATTCCTTTTACGATTACGAAATAGGTTGCTCGAATGGTCCAGTATATAGCCGAAAAGGACGAGCTTCCGCAATCTATCCAAATTTGCTTGGATCTTCTTGCACATGTATGTACGAGTATATAATATATTTGATCCTAGGTGATGATATTACTTATATTATGAGAGGAAACAGAGTTGATGTGCCATTTGTTCACTTCTTAAATGAAGCAATTAATAAAATTGTGAAAGCTTAAACTGCTCTAAATTTCAAATCTCTGGTGATGTTGGACTGCAAGTTCAAATGCCTGAGCTATTGCTGTAAAAGTAAATTGATCTACGAGTATATGTATTACTATTCACTGCGACTCCAAGTACACGCCTCTTGCTTGCGATTATTGATAATTGTTTTAACTGAGACATGGCAAGGATACTGCTTACTGTTTAGAAATCTGGGTTAGAAACAGCCGTTTGATCTGTCTCCGTGTTGCGCTTTAGAAACACAAAAATGAACAAAACTCAATCCTCATGCTGACCTTAAGAAATCTTCATAAGGCGCCTAGAAGGTTTATTTCATAAAAGAGTCAGAAGGTTCCTGATTCCGTCTGTATATAGGAATATATTTCACAAAGTAATGGTGTGTTTCTTCAACCTATCAAATTTACAGCCATCTGTATGATTCATTTCCCTGATTGGAAACGAATATACTCGTATGTTTGCTTAGTTAACTGGCCTATGATCGGAATATCAAAAAAAAAACATGACCCGTACACTTAATTTCTTATCATAGAGTAGTAATTGGGGTACTGTACAAAATATTTTCATTGTAGTTAAAATATCTTGTCAATTAGTAAATCATACCGATTCTACGTCCATACTGCTGGTTTTCTTTCAAGGAATCAGTGATTCTATTTTTACATGATGGTCACTCACAAATATTTATAATAAGCGAAGCACTTTTCAAAAATATTCACTTCAGAAATGATCTGTCCGTTTTGTCCGTTAAAAATAAATTGTTAAAGTAATTTTTTTATTTTATTATATATAATTTTTTTTTTTCTTAAAAACTAAAAATATATCAATTAATCAATTTACTAATATATTTCTTATTTTTCTTCTTCAAAAATCAAATAAATTATTATAAAAATAATACAATACATAAAATGTGAAAAAAAAAAAATAAAAAAAAAATAGGTGAACAATGCAACAGCTCGTGTACAAACTAAAAAAGTGCCAACGGTTCCAAATGGTAAGTTGTATAAAATTCGTCATATTAAAACTGTTTTTTTTATATATAAATTATTAAATTATTATCAGCTTAGATATATTTCTATCTTATGCATTTTTATTATTCATTTTTCTCAAGACAGTTATTATGGTTTAATTTTATTGTTTGCTCTATTGCTTGGTTTTTTTTTTTGTCTCCTGAAGGAATTCCTGTTTTTATGTTTAGTGATATTCTTCTAATGTGAGTTGTTTTTATTTTAAAAAAATTTTCTAACTTGTGTACCTGAATATTCCGATCTCAGATACAGTTCAATGCATTTTGCATTTTATTTGTTCGTGTACTTACATACTCGTATAAGCAAAGCCTCCTTTCTGCATTCTATAAGGGAAACAAAATATTGAAAAAAATTTTCCAAACCTAAGATTCCTCTTATACAATACAAAGGCTCCTTCTGTATCATTGTCATTTTGTGTACATCAATGAAGGACCACTTTTCAAGTTGGGTCTTTTCTGTCCCCGCACGTTTGTGTTTGTTATTAATGATAATTAATTTATTGTTTCTCGTGTTTGTAATTTCAGAATTGCTTACCCCGTACTATGTAACATATTAAAATTGTATCCCATAAGCCTAAAAGGTTTGTTTTTGAACCAGTTCCCCTAGTTTATTTCTCCCTTATATGTTTTGTTTTCCATGTTTTTTGCTAGACATGGAATTTGTCACAGAAAACCTTAAACACAGAAACGGTCTTCATCTAAATTATGTGGCCTAAGGTCTTTTGAAAACATCCATACATTTTTAGCACCAGATGTTGACGACCAGGCGATCTAATGGAGTCTCATTCGGAGTCATCCTGATTCGTGTACTTAAGTCTGTTTGAGCCGAAAGGACGCAAAATATCTTACTTCGCCTTCGCGGGGAACAGGTTCAAAATTAGGACGGCTTTAAGAATGGAATGCACAAATGAAATCGCGGTGAAAATCAAGTTGCTATCTTAATGAAAAGGCAATAGCTTTCGTGTTTCAGTTAAGGGGGTAAGGACCTGCGGCGCGTTTGCATGTATGACCCATTATTTCAGAAACGGCTGGGCCGATCTACACATATTTTAGCCCATTTTACAAATTTAAGGTGCAGAACTTTAAGGAAATGCGAAATATACGTTGTACAGAAAGTTTTAAGTTTTTTTTTTTGCGAAAACTTTTCACCATAAAGTACAAAGTGCGTTGAATCTTAAAATTCCCTCCATAGGGTAGGTTCCCAGTGACGTTACATAATAAGACGAAAATCAGCACTGTCGCATTTGTATTAAAGTTTTGAAGATAATGGGGAGAAACTTCTTTTTAATTGCATTGACTTCAATGAGCAGAAATAGTCATATCACGACACCACTTTGACTAAAATATTAAACCACATCTAGAGGTCGTAAAAAGGTGCGGTTTATCACATTCAGTTCCATATTGAGCCTATATTAAAAAAAAGTGAAATTGAAAAAAATCGATTTTGTTGTTAATTAATCACACAAATATGGATCTGATAAGCCTTCCTTATATACAATATATTGCTAGCAATTTAATTAAAAAAAAGACACGGGATGAGCTTAATATCACCCTCCGCACATTCAATCGCAACTATAAAAGTCAAGATGGTGCACAGACTCATTGAAGAGCAGTGTAACCAACTAGTTTGTTGGTTGCTCTGTCTAAGCAATTGGAAAGGGCTTTTTTCCTTTCTTGTTCTGGGTTCCCTATTGGAGAGTACTACCATCCGCTGCAGCTTGCAGAGACAATTATTAGTTCATTGTAATAAAACACAGAGTACAGGACTGCAACTATATGAGTATTTTGCACGACAATAGCAAACTGCAGACAGACAGAAAATTGATTTACTTACCCCTCTCCGAAGAATCTAGCGCTAGCAAATGTTTTGGTATACCAAATGAACACATTCATTGCTAAGAATCAATGAACGCATCCACTCCAACTTGGCGGCTATTTGACAAGTGACATTTATGCAAAGTTCCCGCGTAAAAAGTTTTTGACGTCAGTTGTTTGCAATCATGGAATGGGGCTCGCTCGAAAATCGTGTTTTCGTAATTGGCCTACAAGAATGCGGCCACGAGAAAGGCGAAATTTTTCAGATGTTACGAAACTTTGTGTATCGTACTGTGAAGTTATTTGAGGTTACTGGTGGAATAGTCGACCGTGCAAAATCCGACCGTCCACGCACGGTGTGATCGCTACAAGCAGAAAATCATATCTCGGGAGATGGATATCAGTAAGGGCAGCATGTCGCGCATCCTAAAACGTGCTTTGGGACTCATCGCATACAAGAGACACACCGACCGCTTGCCCGCAGACGCATTGAAGCACAAACGCAAGTCAAACCGAAAGCCTTGCCAGTATGTGAAAAACGGTCACACACGAATTCTTTTTACTGACGACACAATTTTCACCGTTGAAGAATCGTTGACCAAAAAGAACGATAGAGTGTATGCTCTGTCATCGTGACATGCATTTGAACTCGTTTCGAGAGTTCAACGTGGCCACCACCCAGCATCTGTGGGGAGTGGCCTACAGTGAGGTCACGGGGCTCCATTTCTGCGAAAAGGTGTTAAAACCTCGGCGAAAGTGTTTCAAATGGACGTTTTAGAGAACGTTGTGAGGCTCCTCAATAAAACACTGTTCACATATAAACCGTGGACCTTTCAACAAGACTCCGCCCCGCTCCGCTGAAAAACGACCCAAACATGGCTCAAAAACTACGTTTCGAACTCCATTTTCACGGATGATTGGCCTTCTGGTAGTCTAGACTTCAATTCATTAGACAAACAAACTACGGTCCGCTCTGGAGACTATGGTTTGCACTATTCGACATCCAAGTAATGAGTCTTGTCCGAGCAGTGGAAAATTTTCCAATGCATGAATTCCGTACTCTAATCGATCGAATAAGTTCTACAATTTATAGCCATTGAGTGATCCAAAAAATAGAAAAAAAAAGTTTTGAAAAATATTCACTTGTTTTCATGTTATTAACCAAAAATCGTGTGCCGAAACATTTGCTAGTACTAGGTAGTACATGTGTAACATCTCCTAAGGATCAGAAGGAAGGTCACGGCTTTCTTACACTTTTTTGGTTGCCTTTTTTTCAGTTTATCTTCAGCCCACAAAGTTCGGCTATTTCCGAAAAATTTAACCGTGAATGGAAGTCCTCTAAGATTGTTGTCCAGATGGTACTAATTGTAGATCTCGTTCGCAGTTAGAAAATTTGGAATTTCTGGTTCACTATATCTTGAAAGTGGTTGAAGGTTGAAATGCAGCTTCACTTTCATAGCAAAGGCATGAAATCTTCTTCTGAAAGACGGACGCAAATAATGTAATTAGAAATGGTCGGACGTTCTGATTTTTTCATTCTCCATGATGACGCTACATAATTCTTGTCTTCTTTAAAAGCTAGTTGCTTATCTGACTAGAATCTAATTAGAACGAACGTAGAACCGCAACTGAAGTTCGAGTGTCATTGATTCAAAGGGTTTATCGGTAAGACAGTGGCAACGATGTCGATAGCCCGGTATAATATATTGTTGCCACAAAGCTCTTCTTATTGGCCGAGGAAGCGCAGGTTTTACATCAGATCAAGGTATTTTGGAAAACCCCCTTTGTAGCCCAGTCGGACCATTACTTGGAATGAAACAAAAGAAGGAATAGTGTTCAAATTTAATTTTGTCATCATACCAAGAGCACTTTTGCACTGCCAATAGGCCAGATTACTTCGATCTTGTCTTTGGCCTCTTAGAGTTTAAAAGCAAACACTCGCTGTTTGTAAGCCAATGGACAGTATGCCGATGTCGTTTGCATAGCTCTTGATGTGGGCGTCCATAACATTAGAGATACAATGCTCCTTGAGGTCAACGACGGTTTAACACATGCCCCATGTTACATGTCTGACAGAGTGGCACATGCTGTCGAAAGGCGTCCTTAGTATTGATGAAAATGACCAACGCATACTCTTTTGTGGATGCACACTCAATCCTAGCAACAAGGTTTTGATCGCCTATCTGAGGTATGCAATCGTTTTAAGTCCTCTGTGGAAATAGGGTTGTCTGTTGTTTTATTTTCTAGTGGAAGGCGCTTTTGTGTCTTTGCCTCGTAAAGTGTTGCGTTTGTTTACATTTCTAAAATCTGTGGATAGCGAGTACACTTTAACGGTAAAATGTTTGAAATTCTCTAATTTTCCATTGCACAATCGAAAGCGTATTACTCAAGTTTTTAAAAAGTGGCTATGCGAAATTTCAGTTGCATTTAACCACTTATAGAAAAAGTACAAACAATTGTGAGACAGTTAATTAAAATTTGTTACAAATATGCTGTTTCTTCTCCTTGAAATGATTCTAATATTTATTTTTAACAAACCAACAATGACAGGAGCCATTTAAGTGATTTTAATGAATTTTTCAAAGCAATTTCCGCACCTTCCTTGTTGCTTTTGATTGGTGATAATAAGCCCACAACCATTTCCTGTACAACATTTTGTAGAGCTCTACTCAAAACTCATTTTGAAAGATTCTTGCCACAAGCTCTAAATGTTCGTTCCTGCAAACGCCTCAACCAATGTCATTACGATTCCTTTCCTAAATGAGTTTCTTGTCCGTTTCGCCTAATGATAACCATTTTGCCAATCAAATTTGCAAAGGACATTCTCACAAACAATTATGAGCTCTCACCAAATGATGTTGGACATGAACAATTCTATCTCATCAAGGGTGAGGGAACAAAGTCAATTTCCCTAGAGGCGTGGTCCAATGTCCGATATGAATGACAAAAGCAAACCAGACCTTGCCGCCCAGAATCCCAATGAATCACCTTAAAATTATGATGGCGGTCATCCTCCCTTAAGAAAACCTCCTCAAAACTTAAGTCAAAGGATTCATGCATCAATGCGCTCATGGCAAAAGCCATTCACACGGAACAGAAATCAGCCATCGGGACGACATTCGTGCGGGGATGGATATCTAATAGCCAACAGCCACTAGATGCTAACACCTAACGCCTGACACCCAAATGTCCACCAAACTTTATGCCGTCTGGCCATGGGTATAGCCATGGCTATGGCCTAATAGGATATTTCTTTGTTCAAGGAAATGAAATCATTTCCATTTCGCATTTTTCATGCGACAGACGTGGAACGGAGGGTCCTGACGGAATGGATTTGAAATAAGTTTTTGGTGCGCGGGGGGGAACGTGATTAAATTATTTGTAAACAGAATTTCGTAATTTGAATTTTAAACAGGAAAACGGTAAGGCTTGTGGGGTGGTTTAGGTGTATAAGGAACACCAACAAAAGCGTCGTGTTTTTTATGAATTTTTTTCTTTTTTTTTTGTTTCCTTTTTTGCCAGCCAATGATGTTGTTGTTGTTTAGATGGCGCGATGGTACGCAATTTCAGTAGAGATTTTTCAAAATTCTCCCAAAGGCGTAGTCGGAATTACATTGAAATTAATTTGCGTTTACACGATGGGCCTAATGAAAGCATATTTTGTGTTTTCGACATCGTTGTTATCGGTGTCATTCGCATAATGAGCGGTAGTTGTCAAATGAAAATGTGGACCACCCAACGGCCACCCTGCCTCAGCTCTGAAATAAAATTTTTGATTTAATTTTTGGCAAAATATTTGCATATCCGGAAATTTTGACAAAAATCGGAAATGGACTAAACACGATTTTTGTTTCATGTTTTTTTTTTTTTTTTTTTAATTGTGCTATTGGGGTGAGTGTGTTGTGGTTGTGGTTGTGGTTTGGAGAATTTACATAACCACGGAATAGCTTTTAGGATATCGGTGATGGTGTAGGAATTTATTTTCATGCGAATTACTAGAGCAAGTTAACGGTTTTTAGAATTGATTGGTTAATTACGTTCGATTGCCTTTGGGATGAACATTTTATTTGTGAATTATGTAAGTACTACACGTGCAGCTACTAGGTCCATGCTTTTTTATCGGTTGGTTGGTTTAAATGGTTTTAGAGAGAGTGGTCGGCCGAGTGGCGGCTTCCCTTTGTCCAATTTAGACGTATTGGGTTTACGGATACATAACATTTGAATGTTAATTGGGAAACGTTTATTCAAAGCAATTAATGAAAATTTGTATGCTTTTTTAAATTATTGTTTCAGTTGTTTAATTAGGAGTTATGTTACAGGCTATAGTGCGCTTTAAATACATAATAGGAAAATGTTTTTGTTTTAAATCCTGGCTTAGCGTTTCTTCGTTGGCAGGTTACATTTTTAATTACAGCAGAAGAAAGAAACTATTTAAATCCTTTATATGAAAAATGTTTGGTTTAGCCGAAAAGCTAGCAATAGTCAGATTTCGAAGATCTGCCCCCCATTCAAGAAATCATTATGATAGTCAGTCTATACCCCTTGTTGAGGAAATCTACAATTAGAGAACACAATTCACAAGGCTACACATGGGAATATGTGCTAATGTTTCGATACGAGTATGTCGTCTTTCCTTGAATTAAATTATATTTCAAATGATTCAAGTTGGTATCGAAAACTATCTTAATTTGAGAAGTAGATAGTTTTTTCCTAGTAAGAAAGAGTCGCCGGATATCAAAGCGGAGTGAGGCAACTGAGGCATTAAGTCGTAAATCGTGCTTGGAATTTTAGGTTCAGAATATGATACTCGTAATATAGATTTATCACATACATACAGATCTGTATGCTTTCAATTACCAGTACTAGTCCAATACCCAGTACTGTGTACTTGAAAAAAAAGTACAATGTACTCACCAAGTACTTTCTTCTAAGTACATTTACTCTGTACTGTAGTACCGCCAAGTACATTTTTATGTATTATTCGTTGAGTGTTCTATGTTGTCATAGCAGTACCACATCGTAAATATTTGATTTGTGACTCAAATACGAGTACTTAAAATGGACTTGTAGTTGAGCAGTACTTGAAAATGTACTGGGCAGTATTGCAGTACCTAGTAAATGTACTTAGAAAAAGGTACCTGGGAATGTACTTGTACTTTGTGGTTTGCAAGTACTTACCAAGTACATTGTACTTGTTTTTTCAAGTACAAGGTCCTGGGTACTTACACAGTACTGCAGTATAAATGTACTTCAGTACTTTACAAGATACCTTTTTCGTGGCCCGTGGGGGAGATAAGCGTATCTCCTTTATACCCATACCGAGGATCTCTTATCCTTGATTGTGTAAACCTCATATTTAAAAGTGAATAGGCGACATGTGTGTATAGTATGTATACATGTTTCCTAATCAAAATGAGTTCTTACCTAAGATTACCAGCAAGGATTCTACTGGAACTCAATGAAATTTTAATATAACCAAATAAGGAGACATGAGGTGAAAATATATTCCTTCTTTGAAAATGTTTTTTAAAAGTACTGTTGCACAAATCCCATTCAGGACAGTTACCAACAATATAAGAAACACTGTACTTTACGTAAAGATTACTTAATATTGTGTAGAAGGTAAACGTCAACTTTAAGTACGGCTTCACTTATCGGGACAAGCACAGAGCTTTATTTTAGATTGATATGATTTTCCAGTTTCCTCATGGCGCTCATTAGGGATTTGTAAATTAATATACGAGGGCGGGTCAATAAGTCCGTGACTTTTGGATTAAAACAGATTTTTTGATAAAAAAATAATTTTATTTTTCAACGTAGTCTTCCTTGAGCTCTATACACTTTGTCCAACGCTTCTCCAATTTTTTTATCCCTTCCAAAAAAAATGATTTGTCGAGGTCCTCAAAATGACGAGATGACTTCATCATTGGAGTCAATCTTTTTCCACCAAGCCATTTCTTCAGGTTTGGGAACAAGAAGTAGTCGCTCGGAGCCAAATCTGGAGAATAGGGTGGATGAGGGAGCAATTCATAGCCCAATTCATGGATGTTTGCCATGGCAACTGCACATGTGTGCACCCTTGCATTGTCTTGGTGGAAAAGAACTTTTTTCTTGGCCAAATGAGGTCGTTTTTTTTTTTCAAATCGTCATTGAATCGGTCCAATAAGTTGGCATAATATTCCCCATTGATTGTTCTTCCCTTTTGAAGGTAGTCAATGTGGATTATCCCGCGTGCATCCCAAAAAACAGTCGCCATAACTTTATTGGCTGACAAACCCACCTTGGCCTTCTTTGGCGCCGATTCACCCTTAGAAACCCACTGTTTTGACTGTTGTTTGTTCTCTGGTGTGTTGTGATGGATCCATGTTTCGTCCACGGTTACAAAACGGCGCAAAAACTCCTCCATATTGCGATTAAACAACGCCAAACCTTCCTGTGAAGTTGTTACACGATTGCGTTTGTGGTCGACTGTGAGCAAACGCGGCACCCATCTTGCGGAAAGCTTTCTCATGCCCAAGTGATCATTCAAAATTGAAACCACAGAGCCATGCGAGATCCCTACGGCTTCCACAATCTCTCGCACTTTCAATCTTCGGTCGGCCAACACCATATCGTGAATTTTTTCGATTGTTTCGGGTGTAGAGACCTCAACTGGGCGTCCAGGAGGTTCGGCATCTTCAGTGCTTGTACGGCCACAACGAAATTCTGTAAACCACTTTTTTACCATTGAAATCGATGGTGCAGAGTCCCCATAGTATTTATCAAGCTTAGCCTTGGTCCCGGTAATGGTTTTTTTTCGCAAGAAATAATGCTTAATAAGCACACGAAATTCACTTTTTTCCATTTTCTCCTCAAATTAGTGAGTAGTCTGATAAAAATAGCTGTCAAACACAAACTAACTGACGCAGCAAGTTTAAATTTTGACAGGAGTCAACTGACAAATGCCTGTTGACAGGAGCAGTGTTGCTGTTTCAGTAAAGAGGTCAGAAATTCAAAAATGCACGGAATTATTGACCCGCCCTCGTACTTGTACATGAAATCTATTTATATCCAGGAATTCACAAAATTCCATCAATAACCCAGCAACGGCAGGATGGTTTTGTGTTCGTGGCCATAAGGTTTAGTGGACTTTCTGGTTATATATATATGAATTGAGATGTGTTTCTGTATAATGCTTTTTTTATCTCACAATATTCATATTCGAGAAAATAACTGGGTTTGTTAACTGATGTAGAAAAATTATGGAATGTATCGTAAATAAAAGTTGACCTTTAAGAGTGGCATTAAAATGGAAAGAATGTAAACTCCCCAATTGAATTTGTAGAAAATCATCAGCTCTCCTCGTGGACAGAAACATATTAATGTGTGTACATAGGGATATCTTAGCCATAACAAACCGACAATTATCATCTCAGTACATTGGGACACCTAATGATGTGCAAATTTAAAAGAGTAAGAATAAACGATAAGAAGTCAATCGGTTTAATGGAGCATTCCATTGAATTAAACGGATTATTACTGAACTCAATGAAATGCCTGTTATTCATTTTTCTGGTGGGTAATTTGTTCATTACTAGTAGTTTTAGTGGTAACGTCACCATGGCCTTTTCTAAATCTGACTTATTCAAATATACAGTTGAAGAAGGCTTTATATATGTTTTACTATTCAGGGGAGAGTCCGACGAAACTACTCTCTTATCAAAACAAGCAACCAAAAAGCACAAACTGACTCAGAAGCTAATTGGAAAACAGAAACTTTTCTGATAACATAAACTGATCCATATCAATGAGATTTCCCCATAATTAGCGCATACGACGAGCCAACTAGTTTCGATGTTCTTATACGAGTTTATGGGCCATAACTCTTGCGTATGGCACTAGCTCACGAATTAACCGTCGCTAAAAAGCTGATTAAAAGGATATCTCTGCTATCGCTATTCAGATAAGAAGGAACTTTTTGCGCAAATAATACATTTAGAACTGAACTCCGTCCATCCGATTCATCAGTCCAGTCCCAATTCCATATTATAATGGTCTGGAAACTAGAGGTAAACACCTTAAACAATGAAAATTTCACTTCACAGCCTTGCTTAGTATCGCCGGTGTGTGTGTTTACTGTGCTTGTTTGTAATTATGACTTGGGAATTCAGGGTGGACGTAGCCAATATACGCTAAAAAGTAGTCACTTTTCTCCGTACGCCCACGTCTGTAAGTACAGACCAGCTGTTTTAGCACCTAGTGAAATACAGGTAGATCCCCGCCCACACCTTTCAGATCACTCTGATCTGAAGCTACCTGGCTAGTGCCACTGTGCTTTCCTCATCGCGGTCTCGCCACTTATGTGCGCAGTGATGTAGCTTACCAAATTCCACCACAATATAGTCCCTGTTCCAATCCGGAATTGAATTTCACGTGGTTAAAATTCCATCTCCGTAAGCAAATTATCCACTACTGCTTTATTTACAGAAGCCCCGAACTGGGCAGCTACTCGACCTTTCACGAGTTTGATGCGTTGTCTGACTCCATACAAAGAATTGTATCCCTGTATCCTCATACTGAAATTGTGATTACGGGCGATTTCAATATATGTACACAATTCTGGTTGGCTTCGACATTCTGGCCAAGGACGGTGTGTTGAGATCTTCGCTGCGGAAAATAGCTTAACCCAGCTTGTAAATGAGCCCACACGAATACCAAACGTTGACAGTCATACCGCCAACACCATGGACTTGTTTTTAACTTCTCACCCTTATAAGTACACTGTTGATGTTCTCTCCCTTCTCGGCTCGTCGGATCATTGTGTCATATCATGGGTCATGTACACCCACAACACAGTTAGAGAAAAGATTGATAAAAGAACCGTATGGCAATACGAGAAAGCCAATTGGAGCGGACTTAACAACTTCTTTAAGAATTTTAACTGGTCGCTATGTTTCCTCGATAACGACGTGGATGCCCCTGCTGATATGATCACAGAAACTATTCTCTTTGAAATGAGATGCCTCATCCCTCATCGGATGAAGAGTATCAAAAGAAAAGAAAAGGTATGGTACGACTCGAGCTGTAAAGGGGCTGTCAGGGTTAGAGGATTGTTTTTTCGGTTCTACAAGACCAACCCGACAGAGGAAAACCGAAAAAAGTTTAAACGAACCAGAAATGACTGCAACGCCTTTCTTAAACGTGTAAAATTCCTATACGACCAAAAACTGAGCCAAAAAATACTCCAATGTCCTAAAGGCAGTAAATATTTTTGATCTTTCGTCAAAAACGTTAGAAATTCTGCCTCATTCTCCCAACGCTCATTTACAATGACATTCCAGCTGACAGCTCTCTGGACAAGGCCAATCTGCTTGCTGTATACTTTGCGGCTAGCTCAACACTCTCGAATTGTGCTTTGTCCCCGCCTACACTTGAGTGCGTCGAATATTCAATGGGAAGAATCCACTTTCGCACTCGTGTAGTAGCAAGAGTACTTAAAGATCTTAATATACATAAATCCGCTGGTCCAGATGGTATGTCTCCCCTTCTTATGAAGAGGTGTTCTTCCTCGCTGGCAAAACCACTGCATTAGCTTTTCATCAATCCTACTCTTGAGGACTCTTTCCGAGCAGATGGAAAACAGCATTTGTACAGCCCGAAAAGGAAAAGGCGAATCTCCTCTCCTTCTACAAACCCATTGCACTAACGTCCTTTCCAAGGTCATGGAAACGCTGATAAATCGTCAGCTAATGGAATATCTCGAAACACGAAAACTCCTTAATGACCGGCGGTATGGTTTCCGTAGCAACAGGTCCACTGGTGATTTGGTGACATGTCTCACCGAAAAGTGGAACCAACGCGTACATCAATCTGGCGAAAGCAAGATAGTTGCACTTGATATTTCTAAGGCATTTGACAGAGTTTGGCATCAGGCTCTTTTGTCGAATATGCGTGCTTTTGGCATCGATGACTCTCTTCTTCAATGGATTAGAAATTACCTTTCGGAATATTCAATTCAAGTTGTCTTGGATGGTTTCAAATCTGATATTCACAAAATAAATGCTGGTGTGCCCCAGAGCTCAGTTCTGTCTCCGACACTCTTTTTAATTTTCATTAATGATCTCTTGTCTGCTACTTCTAATTCAATATATTCTTTTGCTGATGACAGAACTCTCTGCTTTTCATATTCGTTCCCTGCTCTTCGGTTGTAGAACGGGAACGGCAGCGTATGTTAAGCTCATTAAATTCCGATATTAACAGCATAACCAATTGGGGAACTAATGCTTCCAAAACTCAATGCTGTCTGCTGTCATTAAAGCGAAATTTAAACACCCAGCCATTATCTATGAATGGCACTTGCATCGTCGAAACCGATAAACTTTCCATTCTCGGTATGTGTGTCAGTGACAACTGACGTTGGTAGGACCACATATTCGATGTCGTCAAAAATGCTGTGAAACGTCTCGGTTTCCTCAAGCGATGTAAGAAATAGTTTACCCTCTCTGATCTGGCTTCAATATATAAGACACACAACCGTCCAAAATTGGAGTACAATGCCCACATCTGGTCAGGTGCTCCGGAAACATCTCTGCGCCCGCTGGATACTATTCAAAACCGTGCGATAAAACTCATAAGTGATCAGTCAATCAATTGGCACTCTCGAACACCGACGTAATGTCGTCTGTCTCACTTTCAAACTTTCAACCGTAACACCCGTCTCGCTATGAATGGTCAATATCAGCACACCCTCAAGCCCATTTTCGGACGTACTCTAAAATATCGTGATCCTTTCCTAAGCCGTACAACTCGCTTATGGAACGCCCTGCCGATTTCTGTACTTCCTGGTCTTTATAACTTACCAACATTTAAAAACAGTGTACATCGGTACCTGTACTTTCTTCCTCGCTAAATTTCCTTCGCCCGCGCTGTATACAAACATTTTAAGGGTACAAAAACCCCTTGCGCGCGCTCATTATAAAAAAAAATAATAATAATTCTTAGCTAGGAATATGACAAAATCGAGTCGGAACCCTAAAGGACGATTCAGTTGCGGTAAAGATACTATACCACTCTTGATTTTAGATATTAGACTAAGGGCATTTGTTCGACTTGGTTTTGCGTTGCTAGCCTTCGCTAGAAATACTGACTGTTTTCGAAAAAAATTTCACTTTTCTCTCTGAACCGTCTGTAGTGATTGGTATTTCGTAGTCAATTGTTTCCATTCAAGTCCTGACCAGACTTTAATTTTGCTCTGAAGAATATCCAACGCTGCTAGTTTGATTTTGCTGATGAAAACGATTCTGTACACGTTTCTAAGTCAAATTTGCTCACCACCTTTATACTTGTTTCCGTTATATCACTGATTTGACATATCAAATGCCAATATCACCACGCTGTAATATGAGCACCTCTGGTTTTTAATGTAGATACAGTCTACTGGCTGATTCCAAAATTTATTGAATCTGTACGTTATGAAATCGCCTTGATCGTTCACGAGTGTTTCATATGCGATGTTATCTGTAGAATACGCTTGTATATTTTTGATTTTTAAGCTCGCTTTATGCTAAAGCCTATGCTAAATTGCTCTAACTCGTCTTCACGTCTTTTCTTTATTTTTTGTCTTATAAATATTTTCTGTAGCGCAGGCGGTTGTTATTGTTGTGATAGTAATTTAGGTCTATTTACCAAATGCGGTTTGTATTCCTGGAAAGAAGGGTATATGTATATATAAAATAGCATCTTTATATCCTAGGATGTATCTGTTTTTATTAAACGCCCCCGCGTGTGTTTTCATGGCCCTAGTTTACATGCACAAAAGCATTCCTTATGGGGATCTCAGCATTCATAAAAGCATATGTCAGACCCGTTGGCATCTATTAAGTTCATCGTCTACTATGCTAGGGAACTGGGTTCAATTCCCAGGCAATACACCGAAAAACGGAAAACATGATTTTCAGCAGACAGTTAAGGTCACAACTTCTGCATATTGTCTTGCATTTTGTCGGCATTCGGAGTTGATCTTCTCTTTGTGCATAAAATGACAAAAGTGAATGAATGCTCCACACCAAACTTTTGGGATGTCAAATTATTTGTTTTCTTTTTATCAATTGCTGAAAATTATCCATGTCATCTTGCTGAGGTTGAATTAATCATATGCCATCGTGGAAATTGTTTTTACCCATATCGTACACATATCATAATATGGCAGATACCTTGTATTTTATGCTCAGGTTTCCATCGATGCCCTTGGCAATTATTAGCTTTGTACACATATTGTAATAGTTTTTTTTTTTTGAGATACCACAACGCATTTTTGTTTTTGTTCGTGTGGTATTGTCTTTTTACGTGTCCGCAAAACCTTTTCTTGTTGCAGAGGTGTAGCTTGAAGCCTCTTATACGAGGGCTATTTTATGAGTACCCGGTTTGAAAGATAGGTGGCGCTATTGAGCCAAAATGAGTATACCATCATTCAGTATAGCCTCTTTTAGCCCGCCTGTCAGAATTTGGTGACAATCCGACGCTTAGTTTTGTTTTGACACCTTTCCGCTCGAAGGCACGATCTTCGCCTTTGGAACACGTTCACCGGGTAAAACCCCATTGTTTCGATTTTTCTTTGGTCTCTGGTGTATATGAATCCATATCTCTTCGACGGTCACGAAACGACGAAGAAACTCCTCCTGATTTCGATTAAAGAGGGCCAAGCTTGTCTTTGAAGTGGTCTTACGATTGCGCTTGTTCTCCGGTGTAAAGTAACGTGGCACCCATCGCGCGAACAGCTTTATCATGCCCAAAATGTTGTGCAGGATATGGCTAATGCGTTCAGTTGAGATGCCTGCTATCTCAGCCAACTCGCGGTCCGCCAATACCGTGGTAACCGTTTTTGGGCCACCTGAGCGCGGTTGTTCAAAAACCGACGTGAGGCCACGGCAAAACTCTGCAAACCAATGGTAAACAGTTGTACGGGAAGGTGAATGGGTCCCATACACACCATCGAGAATGGATTTGATTTCCTCGCTGGTTTTGCCATTCAAAAACAAGAATCGGATCTCGGAGCGATCTGCTCTTTTTCCATGGTCGCAAAAAACACTAACACGATATTTTGAAATTTGTGTCAATAGAAAACTAAGCGTCGGATTGTCACCAAATTGACAGGCGGACCAAAAGAGGTTGTACTAAATGATGGTATACTCATTTTGGTTCTGTGGCGCCACCTATCTTCCAATCCAGGTGCTCATCAAACAGCACATCGTATAGTAAAGCCCAACGTGCTTTTTCTCTAAAATGCTTTCAGCTAATGATTATATTTACATGGTATAAAGCCTGCCACTGTTCGCTTTCTGACCAAACTAGATCCTTGTAAGGAAAGTTTTCTTTTTCTCGCCTCTGTCATACCGACAGATTTCAAAGGTTTTAAATTCCAAAGATGGTAAGACTATTGTACCACGAGGATTTAGAGAAATTGCAATTTACTGCAAGCTGTCGACATGTCGGTCGCAACAAAAAATATCGGAGGCCAATTCAAAAGTGCAGCCAAATATGTCTAAATCATGCTTCTTCCAATTCCTTAAAACAAGTTTTCTGTCATCCAATAGTAGTTAACCAGCTGCTTTGGTAAATATGAATAGCCGCATTTTGGAATGATGACCTTGATATAAATGTTTTTTTTCCCCAAAACAAGGAACTTATAACCGACACGAGTAGGTATCGCTTTCACGAATTTCTTCCATATTCAAAGAAGTACTATTGCCACTGTACTCGTAAAAATAATTCTTTTTCGAACTGAGTTGGCCAAAGACGCAACGCTTACCTTTTGCTTTCTATAGCTAACAATTTTAAGTAATTTATTTTCCGAATCTTTTTCGAATCCTCCACGGCTTTTTTTTGTATTCTCCGCTTTTAGCTTCCGACAACTTGTTGTTCTAGCTTAATTTCTTTCTGTATCTCAATCTAATTTTACTAAAAATCTATTTTGCTTATATTTTCTTATCTCTTAACTATTTCTTTTGCGCTAAGAACAAATAACATATCTCACCGGCTATAGTAAATTTTATTAAATTTGAATTTATAAAAAAGTACATTGTATTTATTTTTTGTTTAATTTTATTTGTTTATTTTTTTTCTCTTAATTTTTCCATTTATCTTCGTTGATCACCTTACATCAGTTTGTCTAACAAAAGAAGGTGCCGTAGCGGCTCCAGCTCTAGGTGAGCAAAGCAAACAAAAATATATAAATTCTTTTTGTATTTGAATTTTTGTTATTCTTTAAGAATCAATATTAAAACAAAAATGGAAAAAAAAAATTATTTAAACCAGAAAAAAACAAAATAACAATGCTGTATGATAAATATTACTAAAAAAAAAAAAAAACAATTAACACGAAAACATTTATGTATATTTGTGTTTAGCTTACGAAAATTAAATATATAAAAAGCAAAGTTGTTAGAGGTCCTTATGTTGACTGTGAATGCATAAATGTACAAATTTTTTGCAGGCATGTGAAATTATATATAATATATATGTACAACTTAGCACGACTAAAATTTATTCATTCCGAGAATGATGGATGTGCATCAATTTAAAAAATAAAAAATCCAAATGATGATTTATTAAAACAGCATGCTATGTAGGTTAATAATTGTTGGTTATGGTGCTTAACTAAGTTATAATGAGGTAGCTTCCCAGCAAATGTGTGTGTGTTTTTTTTTTTTTTTTTTGTTAAATCATTTGTTAATTCACAATTAAGTATGAAGATTCTGTCACCCAACTGTTAGAAATTTAATCCTTTACCACAGATGATACTCGTAACTTGAAAATTCATTATTAACTGTTTACTATCATGTTGTAAATTTATCGACGGGGATGTACCACAGTACATGGGAATAGTTTAGGTAAAGTTAAGTCAGTTGGAACAAAATGAATCCCATTCAAGCAAAGTCATTCTTTAAAAACGGAAATTAATTAATTTTTTAAATTGTTTCAAGTCTTCCAACTACTTTTTGAAGGAGTTCAATTGAGTCCTACACTAGATAGTTCAAACTCATCAAGGAGATTAAAAAAGCAAGGAATATCCTGATACGACTTAAGCAATACCACCGGAATTTATTTAGAAAATTAAAAATACAAGTTTATTCATCTAAATCTATATTGTCCCCTTCAAAGTAATCCTCATCGACTGCAACACATATATGCCAGCGCTTGATCCAATCCTCGAAACATTTTTTATATTCGGTTTTCCGAATGTCCATCAGTGCTTCCTGCGATTTTTCCATTACTTCCTCTCGGCGGCTGAAACGCGTTCCCCGTAGCGGTTTTTTAACTCGATTGAAGAGAAAGAAGTCACAGGGAACCAAATCAGGTGAATTCGGTGGCTGTTGGATGGAATTTGGTGCATTTTTCATCAAAAAACTAAAAACCACTTTTGAACAGCTCGTGCCGCTGGTAAACGACCGTTTTCTTTAGAGAATCGTTCCCGAAACACTTTTCCAACGTTTCCAACATTCGCGCACCATTAAATCCGTTTTTTACGCAAAATTTAATACAAATTCGTTGTTGCAAATTTACTCCTAAATCCATTTCTAAAATTGTAAAAAATCGCCAACACACACATAGATGTCAAGCTATGATGCTAAGATTTAGAGGGAATGTCAACAACAGATTTACCAACTTAACAAAAAAACAGAATTCAAATCGGATTAATGGGAGCGCCACACGGTGGTTATTATATTTTTGATCAAGGTGGTATGTCCGGGCGCATCGCATTAAGTAGTGAAACGAAAGTCTACGAGTATACCACTCTATCGAAAGCAATGTTGCGGATTTTTTAGTACTTCAAACTACTAGTGGATTGTTTGCTCAAAATGCGTGCTTTTTCTGTAGACCGGAAATCTGGTTCCAGAAAATTTAAATGTTTCACTATAAATTTCCTATACTCTTTGCTATTTTAGCTCGAGTACTTATCTCCTTTTTTGTTTCTACAATATTTTCCTGACTATAATATGAGAAGATGAGCATACATATGGTGAGTTCAATTTCAATACTGAAAACATGTCAGAATCACTTTGCTCTCGATGTTTCCCTTTTCCGGAAATGTATCGTTTTGTTTCGAAAATATTTTTGGCAATATAAATCCGAACTTGACAAAGCTTTTGAATTCTGCATTTATGATCTATCGAATTGTATCCCTTAAGTGCTGGAAAATAGTGATTCAAGGTGTGCCATGAATGCTGGAAATATATTTCTAAAAACTTCTTGGACTTTTGAAATAATGTCTGAACATGTTTCATCTAATTTTAGGCCGACACAATTTAGTAATATAGATTTCGAAAGTGCATAACGGCGTTTACTTGGATTAAAACCCAAAACTGGGTGTTAATGCATACCATCATGGTATGGTATATTGTTTCCTGTTAAAAGGTCCAAAAATTCCAGCATTTTAACCTATTACTCGCCTTTAAAGGGAAACAATTGACGGTACTTGCAAATTTTTTTCTAGTATTCTTACAGATGCCAATTCAGAACCTTTAGGTACCCCATAAACTTTTCTTTTTTAAAAAGTTTATATACACTTTTGTTTTGTAGAAAATCAATCTCATTATAACTCATTTAATTATTTGTTGGAAAAAGAGTGACTTAAAAATAGGAAGAAAGAACTTCTTTCTCTCGCTCTGAAAGTACGAGTATCCTTGCAGAAGAGAAAAATGAAAACACAAACTCAACAGAACACAAATCATTTTCCCATTTAATCCTATCATATGCTCTACGTTACTGTTAGTCTGGTTTTTTCTCTGCCACTACAGTTTTCGAATTTTCAACTTTTCCCTTTCCCTCGTTTTTCTATACGAAAATAGTTTTTAATCCAAATGTGTAGTGGAAGGCTGTATAACACCACCGTTCTGAATCTGGATATAACAAACCATAGCTGGCTGTAAAATTGCAAACTAAAGGTGCTTCGAAACTTCACACTATTCCTTCTGCTAAAGGATACAGCGAAACGGTAAAAAAAAAAGGGTTATACTCTTAAATCCGAAGCTAACTTCTGCTGGAGTAGGTACCTACTACCTACAGAGTATATACATACATTATGTATGTTATGTACAGACAAAGAGAACGTTACGACGTTAGTCAAGTTAGTTGAAATCCATGGAAAATTGTCCCTTGGGTTAATGCGACTTATATAATCCCCTCGGATCATATTTTTAACTCTATTCCTGTGATACAATGTACTCGTATGTGAAAAAGATAGGGGATCAGACCAGCTGAAAATCAACTTGATTCAGGAAGCCCAGTTGAAGCTATGATGTTGAATGAAATTGCAGCGTAGCATATTCTATCTATGCCATAAGAAGATTAAAGTTTTCGTCTCGTCCTTTTAGTTTTTTATGTACTTTTCTGGATGCTGGAAGATGGTTTAGATCGAGAATATGTCGTTTTAATGACAGGTTATATATTGTATCTGATATATAGTACATAGGATGAGAGTAGGCACATAGTATACTCATTTAGTAGATACGAATACGAGTGGGTAAGAATATACTCATACGGTGCGGCCAAAAAAGATATTAATGAATGTCAAGCATGTTGCTAGTTTTGTATATATATTTATACATATATGCATATATTATTTGTTTATGAATGTGCATGGAAAATGCATCAGAGTGGGAAATGTCCATAACATATTAATAGAAATAAATTTATTTGGATATGGATACATTTATGAATGCCAAATTATTAAGGGTAGTATACAATTGTATTGCTATTTGTATGTATTCGAAACAATTTGAGTCTGACTTGCTTACAATTGAGCAGGAACGGAGTTGTTGTACATGTTAAACACTACAGGTCAACTGTAAATTTATTTCTTTATATATAAACTACAATACTTCAAAACTTACTAACAGAATCGTCCATCGAAATTGGTGTACAGGTAAGCTTTTTTGTGATGCCTTAGGAGTAAGTCACCTAAAATTATATAAACTTATATTTTGGTTAGAGTGTCACAGGGATTTATAATTTGGCCAGTTTTATTTTTTTTATAAGATCTGATAAAGTGTAGAGCTGCACGAATGTTTGACGACATGTAACATCAATGTTAGACTGAGACTGATTTAATTTTTTTTGACAAATGATAGCGCATTATTGATTAACTTAAATATTGCGGACTTCCTATTAATCTCGTGTCCTTACATATTGTATATTAATTATCTCCATTAGAAAACGTATTGGATTAATGGGAAGTGCTCGCTTAATCCTGGACCACAGCAACCAGTTGCTTGTAAAAATAATCAATTATTTTCGTTAGAGAGGAATAAATTTCAGTGAAGCAGCTTGGCTTATTTGTCCTTCATTGGAAGTGTCAAATCTACCTCGGATCTGACCGTGCTTGCAATGTATGAATGCACTTGTCAGGCATCAAGTTTTTCACCGAAATTCAATTATTTGCATTCTAAATGATTTGCTTGCAGTAAAAATTCAGTTTTGTTTTGAATAATTGTTCCTTAACTTTGACCTTAGTAAACGTACTTTAAAACATATAAAATTTATTTATTTCCTCAATTCCAAAAATAACTACTAGCTTTACCTTAAGGGGGTCTAAGGTTAATTCGTACAAAATAGGCACGTTTTTGTGAGTTTTTTGTGACGACACAGTTAAAATCTCTTTATTAAAACCAATAGTACATTAAAGTATGGCATTCGAAGAATATTGTAAAAAATTTTCACGAAGAAATATTAAAAAATACAGCAATGGAGCAATTATTTGGACGTGTTTCGGAAAAAAGTAGAATTGCGGAGCCCCTCATAACTTGGTACTGGATCATCTGAAATCAAAAAATCAAAGTTCATTCGTTAGATAATTTTTTCCCCAAGTAACGCTGGGAGGGTTTTTCGAAATTTAAATTTCTCACTTTTTTGGCACACTCTGAAGGGAAAAACGCGATTTTTTGCGAAAAAAATTGTAAAATAAAAATTATTAACAAATTTGAGAAAAAACTCTCCAGCGTTACCTCGTCAACTATGTACAGAAATAGTGTTCCAAATTTCAAAAGGATCGGTGCAGTAATTTTGAAGTTATGAGGGGCACGCTTGTTGGGAAAACGCTTTAAAGTTTTGAACACTAAAAAATCTGGTATAAAACGTTTATAAGCAAATTTTATCGGCTTACCTCACTGAATCATCAATGCCAGGTCCATAAAGGATGTTGCTATCATCCATGATGTCTAAAGCACCTTTTTGCTCCTGTCTACGACGAATCCTACCTTCTTTAGCTTGTCTTCCTGCTCTGCTCGGCTTATACGTATGGAGTCAGTTGATCGCGCTCAATCATGAGCACTTGATCCACTACTGGTTCCCATGTCTTTCATAAAGGTTAGTAAAGCAAAAGAACCTTCATTGAAGACACTGGCTGCCACAAAAGCTGCAATTTCAACGATGGCAGAGGTTTCACTCAAGTGCTTTGGTGAGAGTGAGTCAGAAATCAATTATCCTATAATGTTTTTCAAGATCCTTTGTAACTTGATCTTCAACGGTCACTTTTATTTTTTTATTTAACTTGGTCAATTTTGCTCCAATCGACTTGAAATCTTGACACAATATTCTTAAGATATTATGCATTCAATTAAAAAAATAAAAAACCTCCCTCATATCAGGCTGAGCCTGATATCAAAAGACACTTTTCATTAATACTCTCTACATCTTGTGAAACTCTCCTCTAGAGATGCTTTACAATGAATAAACATAAGACAAATTATCTTGGAATATTCTAACGAAACCGCAAGGATCCATACTTAGACCAGTTCTGCATTTCTTTTTCAATAGTTTATTAATTGGATAAACATTCAGATAATATTTTCGAAAAAAAAGAGAAGAGAAGAGAAAAGCGTTTCATTTATTCTCGGCAAATTGCCGGATTTTCAAATCTTTTTAATCCTTACAGGTTCTCGCGTTATGAATTCAACCCTGATATGACGGAACAATACTCGTATTTAGGACTGAAGTGTGTTGATAAAAAAAAAACAAAAAAAAACCTAACATTTTAAGAAGTTAACTTTGACGAATCTGTCAACAATTTATTCTGCCTTCATCTTCGAGAATTTTTCAGGATATAAACGTACCTATGTTATACCTCCTGCATTAGTCATTTGGCTAATGACCGCGAAATATTTGTGTCCCGTTCCTTTCCGGAATTTATCGATAGCCTCTCTAGAGTTAGAATGATGACATTTATTGTGTTTGTTTCTGTAAAACTTTACTATTCGAGATATATGTAGTTCCTTATGTAATTTTTGTAATTAAAAAAAAAATACACATCTGTAATGTTTAACATGTATAAACTCCTCGCACCACACAACCTAGAGTACATACATCATTGTCATACATATATTGCAAGTAAACGTTAAGATAAATACTAATACTACTCAATGACATGCATCGAATGTTCCTCATTAAGAAAAAAAATATTTATAAAAATGTTTCATTTTACTATTACTATTTTAACTAATTCAATTTGTTTTCTTCTTTATTTTATTTTCTCTCTTGGATTACAGTTTGCGTTCAATGGCCAGAAGGTAAGAATTGTTAAACTTAAAAAAAAAAACACAAAGGTTTATGTTTTTGTTTAATTTTTATGTGTAAAAATTTAAGAAAATTATATTTAGTAAAATTATGAAAATGAAATAGGGCAATGCTAACACTTTTCAAAATATTTACGCTAGGATTAAAAAGAAACACTCAAAATTAAAAGTTAAAAAATATTGTAGATATTTTTTTTATTCGAAAAAGTGATCTTTATTTCTGTTTTTTTTTTTTTTTTTTTAAATTTTTTGCACCGTGACAGAGGCCAATATGAGAGTTTTGTTTTCGAGTTTTTTTTTTTTAATTTTCTTTTCTTTCGAGTTTTTTTTTTCTTTATATATAAATTCATATAAAAGGAAATGTGGTTTTTGAAATATTCTTTATTATTTTTAAACAAAGCCTATTTTCTTCAAACAAAAAAGAAAAAAATACAAAAAAAGCATTGATTTGTTAACAAGCATAATATATATCATATATTATATATACATATATAAATATAAATATTTTTTTTTAATAAATAATTTTTGTGTTGTTTCTCTTTGTTAATTTTGTTTCTTGTATTAATTTGTGAGCAAAAAAAAACAAAAAAAAAAGCAAAAAAATATGTACATTTTTGTTTATCTTTATGTTTAGTCAAGTTTGTTTTATACTTTCACTTTTTTCTAAAGAATTTTTTCACAATATCGTTTTTATACTTTTATCTTAATTTTAAAAGTTCAATGGTTTGACGGTTATGTTAAAATATATATTCTTTTTTTTTATGAAAGAAAACGTTTTTTTTTTTCTTTTTGAAAAAAGTAATAATGAATTTTATAAATATAAAATTGCTTTTAATATTAATTGTTATATGAGTTGTAAATTCCTTTGTAGGTCGCATAATGATATAATCAATAATCGTATGTTTCTAATTTAATTTTTTTCTTTCATTTATTAAACAAAAAAAAAATTATACAACTTGAAAGAAATTAATACTAAGTTTTTAAGCGAGTTCTGTTTTTAATTTTCTTCTCATGCATTAATTAAGATATATATATATAATTTGAGGTAGATACGTTTTTTGTGTTTAATATTTTTTCGTGTTGTTATGATTTGTTTTTTCAATTAAGGAATGTAGGGCTGTATATATATATTTATGTTTTAATTTGTTTTTTTATTTTATTTTGAGTGAACAACAAAAATTGTAGAAAAGAATATAACTTTTATCGGATCAGGGGGAATTCGAGTAATATATTAATATTGTGGAAGGCCTGCGAAATAATAATATTTGCACTTGTTTTGAAGTTCACTTCAGGTCCGTTCTGAAAACTATTGAATTTTATCGTTTGTGACTTGCGCAGGTTTATGGCATGAGCTACATATGTAGATCTCAGTGCAGTTATACATCAACCAAAGCTATTATAAAGGGTGTCCCAAAATTCACGCAAGAAGTAATTTTGTACTGTACTGTACTATCAACAGGGTTATGTATGGAATACCATATCGGGTAAATGGTCTCTACGCTTTTGCTGGCACATACGCATTCTTTTGTCTAAATTTTCCACGAGAGTTTTGCATAAATGCGGCTGAATTTCGTTGATACCGTGTTCAATTTCCTCCTTCAGGGCGCGTGTGTTCGTGGTCTAATTGGTAACGGTATTAAAACGCCTGATCTTGGCGGCCAATTCTGATCACTAAAATGAAAAATTACCCCGCAAAGAAATGACTCCTCAAGTAATTGAATTTTTTTGTTGACCTGTATGGTATATGGCACCGTCTTGTTGAAACCACATGTCGCCCACATCCATATCTTACAATTTAGGCACACAAAGCTGGATTATCATGTCGCGATAGCAAGCTCCATGGCCAGCCGCATTTTCAAAGAAGAGTGGTCCGTTGAAGCTTCCAGCCCGAAATTCGCACCAAGCAGTGACACGTTGTGGATGCATTTGTTTCTCAACAATCACTCGTGGATTTTCTGAACCACAAATTCGACAATTTTGACGATTAGCAAAGCCATCAAGATGAAAACGAGCCTCATCGCTGAAGACGATTTTGTTTGGAAAAGTCAGCATCCACTTGTTGGTTTTTGCATATTTCATATAATGAACTCACTTGGCTGTGCGTGTTCAGTTCTTGAGTCAATTGCACTTTGTATGCATGGAGATGCAAATCCTTTGTGAGAATAGGGTGTAGAGAACTTCTCGAAATGACCAATTCTTGACAGCGGTGCCGAATAGATGTTCCTTGACCCGCAGCAACACTCTCACGAACAGCTTCGTGTTTTGTGTTGAAAAACTTGTTGAAGGGTGGTCAGTGTCAAGGATCACTAATCGATCCAGTCTCCCTGAATTTTTGAAATAATCTCTTTACAGTTGATGAAGTTAAATCACTATTCCGATTATATTTTGTACAAAAATAGCGGGCTTTAGCTGCTAAGCTTTCATTATTTTAAAAATATTGCTTAACTATAAAAACTCGTTGTTCTTTGGTATAGTGCTCCATTTTTAATAATCCGGAACTGGCAGATGTCACTCTGTCTTTTTTTCGTTGACAACACTTTGCCGCACAAATGGGGCAAAATCAAATTTTGTGTGAATTTCGGGACACCCTTTATTAACAATGCCTATGGCCAGAAGTGATTCACAATGATCTTTTTTGAAATGGCTTTTCACTTGGTTTCGTCGCTTTTGCTGCGTTTTGATAAATTTTAGCAATAATACTCGTAAGATAAACTCGTATTGAATCTGGCTTTATTTCAGTATCTGATAATTAACAATCGGTGATCCTCTATCTACTACCACTGTTTATGTTTATGAGGTACTTTCATATTTTTCTTCACACCTAATATCATTTCTTTGATTACAAAAACATTCCCATAACGATCTTTACAATGGTTGGGTATTGCTTCAATTCGTGAAATTCGATGCGGTATATCATCATGGACTGCGATCTTCTTTTAAGCCAAGTATAAACGTCTGTTTCCGTCCTCACAGCCTACGAGTTGTAGGAAAGTACGAGTCCACCGAACTTTTTTAAAACGAGTGTTTTGATGTAATAGTCGTATGAAGGCCATTGCATTCAAAATATCACCCTACTAGCGTACTTTATGAAAGGATTTGAAGATGTCGATCAGAAAAACCTATTCAACTATAAAATCTTTATATAAATCTTTGCTTTTCCTTCTGGAAAATCCGCTTAAGCTATAGACTTTAAGTATCAGTATGCGAATTCCTGGGTGTTGAGGGGCTGAAATCCTTAAATCTGATACCGGTTTATTGAGATTTATAAAAACCATTTTTACAATCTGAGCTAGTAATGTATAGTATCTTTGCGAATGTCTTGTAATCTCGATAGACTTCAGTTTATAGTTCTTCCCAGAATTGAATCTGGGAACCATGCAGTCTGCTAAAAAATCACCAATTTCTTTAGCGAATATCACAACAATTTAATTGACTATTTATTCTGAGTGCTCCACTAGACTTCAGAAATTGGCCGGAGTCTAACTTGACTCATTTACAATGGCCTTCTTTGGATACACTTTGTGAAGAAGTTTGCAAGAATATGGAAAATAATTCAATTGAAGTTGTGTGCGGTAACGACTCCGTTATACAACAGTGCGCGCAAATCACTTTCTGAAATTTTTTTTAAATAATGATATTTTCTGGATGAACGAATTACGGTTAATAGCGAATTTTTTAAGTTAGTTGCAAAAGTGTATGTTCCAGATGACACAAGCTTTCTCCTCAAACTAAGGCGATTTTTCTAGAGCATTTTTCATTGTGGCGCGACACTTGTGTGAAGTAGTTCCATCCTATTGAAACAATAACCCAGGGCTACAAGTAATCGCAGGCTTCTATCATATCTGTCTCATCCCGATATCTTCTTCCATTTGCGGTTAGAGTATAAGCCGCATCATATTCAAAGAAGAATTGCCCAATCATTTTTTTGAGATAACATCACGCCAGATATTGCACTTAAATAAATGCAATTGCGCTTCGATTCTTAGTACCCCGTATGCGGACTGTTGTTTTATTTACGAACCCGTCACTCATTATCAGTGGGCGAATAAAATCGATTTCTTGTTTTGTCATTTCTTATAAATGTACTGCGTAAACAACGCTTTGTTGAAATGTCCAAATGTGATTTTGTAAAAAAAAAACAGAGAAGCTGTATTCAAAACAGTCAGTAACTTTTGCGGCACCCTATAGTTGTTGGTTTATCCCTAAGTGCTTTTTTCTAGATGATATCTTGTTTATAGCTATCTACTTGTTTGGATGAGAATGCTATCTCTCGTTTCAGTGAACTGAATTTCAGGCTTGACGACATGAACCCCTAGTGCACTGATGGCTCCCTGACTACCTGACATTATGGGTACATCTGTTAATGCGGTATATTTCTGTCTAAATGATACTCATACTCTTGGCAATTAGTTTCTGCCTGATCCCCCATCCCAACGCCCGTTTACAATGACATTCCAGCTGTCAGCCCTTTGGACAAAGCCCATCTGCTTGCTGCACACGTTGCGGCCACCTCAACATTTCCAGAATGTGCTTTGTTTCCGCCTACACTTGAGTGCGTCGAATCTTCAATGGGACGAATTCACTTTCGAACTCTTAAAGATCTTAATATTCACAAATCCGCTGGTCCATATGGTATATATTCCCTTCTTCTGAATAGGTGTTCTTCCACTCTGGCAAAACCACTGCGTAAGCTTTTTCATCAATCCTACCCTTTCCGAGCAGATGAATTGGCATTTGTCCAGCCCGTCCCTAAAAAAGGTGAATCTTCTTCTCTCTCCTCCTACAGACCCATTGCACTTACGTCCCTTTCTTCCAAGGTCATGGAAATGCTGATAAACCGTCAGTTTATGAAATATCTCGAAACACGACAACTTCTCAATGACCGGAACTGGTGATTTGATGGCATGTCTCACCGAGAATTGCAACCAGTCTACACCAATCTGGCGAAAGCAAGATAGTTGCTAAGGC
This sequence comes from Volucella zonaria, assembly GCA_963966105.1. Taxonomy (NCBI): domain Eukaryota; kingdom Metazoa; phylum Arthropoda; class Insecta; order Diptera; family Syrphidae; genus Volucella; species Volucella zonaria. The sequence goes on along the minus strand of OZ014534.1, from coordinate 122,648,730 downwards.
ATTTGACCGAGTTTGACATCAGGCTCTTCCGTTGAAAATGTGTGCATTTGGGATTGGGGACTCTCTTCTTCAATGGATTAGAAACTACTTTTCGGAGCGTTCAATTCAAGTTGTCTTGGATGGTTTCAAGTCTGATATTCACAAAATAAATGCTGGTGTGCCCCACGGCTACGTTCTGTCTCCAACACTCTTTTTAGTTTTCAAAAACGATCTCTTGTCTGCTACTTCTAATATATTCCTTTGCTGACAACAGCACTCTCTGCTTCTCATATTCGTTTCCAAACGTTTCCAAGTCCCTACTCTTCGGCTGTAGAACGGGAACGGCAGCGTATGTTAAGCTCATTAAATTCCGATATTAGCAGCATAACCAATTGGGGAATTACTCGTATCAACAAAGGGGAATTGAATGTTTCCAAAACACAATGCTGTCTGCTGTCGTTAAAGCGAAATTTAAATACATAACCATTATTCATGAATGGCCCTTGCATCGTTTAGGCCAAAAAACTTTCCATTCTCGGGATATGTGTCAATGACAACTTACGTTGGAATGACCACATATTCGATGTAGCCAAAAATTCTGCGAAATGTCTAGGTTTCCTCAAACGATGTAAGAAATATTTCACCCCCTCTGATCTGGCCTTAATATATAAGGCAGATTATAAGGTGGTGGAAATAGAGATATGACAAGGTGAGACAGAAGACATTACGTCTGTGTTTGTGAAGTCGAATGACTGTGTAATATTGTCATAACCTAGGAGTTTTATCGCACGGTTTTGCATCCTATCTATCAAGGTCTTAGGGGCCTCTTACCAGATATGAGCATTGCCCTGCCGAGTTCTTTATTTCCTAGTCACTATAACTTGCAAACATTTAAAACCAACGCACATCGGGATCTCTCTTTTTTCCCTCCCTAACTTCCCCTCGCCAGCGCTATGTGCAAAAATCTTGAGGGTACACAAATTCTCTTGTGCGCGCGCCAATTATAAAAAAAAAAGTTCAAAATTCTGAACTAGTTCCTTCTTTAGTTTTTCATCCATCTGTATAACTCTTAGCATTGCATAGTTTTTTAAAGTATTTGTTCTCTATAAAAAAAAAGTCCGTTTTAGAACGCCTTAATATCTGCAATTAGTCGTAAAAATATCGATTCGTTTGAATTCACTCATTGGTCCGATAAAAGTTTATAAACACAAATACTATCCTTGAAAGTCTTTAAGTTTGTCTAACAAGTTTTAGCCCTTAAATCTACTTGCCAACACATTGTTCGTTTTAATATTTTTTTAGTTTCTTTTTATTTAAATTTTTACTTTTTCTGTAAAATTTCAATTAGTTTATTTAAAAACAATTTAATTAAACAGAAAAAAAAATGAATTTATTATTTGAATAACAAAAAGGTTACCGGCTACCGATGACTTGGCCGTTCTTAGGCGCTACTGTCGGTGCTACACCCATTAATCCCACAGCTGCTCCAGCTGCAGCACCCCTTGCTCCGACAACACCACTAGTATTAGCACCACGTGCCGCTACACAAAGACGGAGGTATATCATTTTTTTAGCGCTCTTTACAAAAAAAAAAAAACAATTCAAAAACAGTGCTAAAGAGAGTCTAAAAGAAAATAAAAACAAAAGCAAAATTCAATAAGGAAAAAAAGATAATAATAATTCTATTTTATTTTATTTTATAATTACTCCTAAGTTACTTTACCTAATTTATTTCTAATTTTAATTTTACGCATCTGAAATGAAAAAAAAAAAAAAAACTTGTTATGATTGCATTTCTAACCCCCTGTCGTATGATGAATGCTAAATGAAAAAATAAAATATTTTTGTTTTTTTATGTTTAAAACGATTTTCCGTTCCTTTTTATTTGGATTTATTTAATTTTTATCGTTACCATCATCGTGTGGGTATGAAGCTTTGTTGTAATGAATACTACATAAAAAAAAAATCATAAAAAAAATATTGTGTGGTCTATATAATTTTTTTTTTTTTTTTTAATAATTTAATTTTTTATTCTTGTCTGTATTCAATGAAGGAGCATTGTTATAGCCCATTTTGCACGCTCTCCATTAAACATTAACATATAGAGCATCGCCAGCAAGATACAAAAAAAACAAAACAAATCTATATGAATTTATCAAAAAAAAAAAAAAAAATAAATAAATTTACATGAAATGAATTGAAATAGTGTTCTATGTAATCCCAATTTTAAATGATGGATTTTGAAAGCAAAAATAAAATAAAATAATTTAAAAAAGAAAAAAAAAAGAAAAGTGCACGAATGCATGGTAATTGAATAAAATATTCATATCTATAAATATAAATAAATGTTCGATACGATTTGGATTGAAGCGATTGACCTATAGAATGTAAATGCAATTTTAAATTATTTACACGTATGTACCTTTATAAGCATTTCAGTTATACTATTTTCTATATATACATAGATAGAAACAAAATTAAGACTGATCGGTTATGTGGTGGACTCTTGTTTTTTTTTTTTTTTTTTATTCCTTTACAAATGTTTGATTTATTTAATTTTTATTTTTTTTTGTTTATATACATATTCGTACATAGATTCTGCCGCATTTTATAGCAGCAGTGTGTGTGTGTTTTTTTTTTAATATTTTTGTAATGGGATTATATTTATAGTACGTAAGATTAAAATCGGCTAATTACTGGTTATTAATTTATTTCGTTTCCCTTTTTTTTTTTATTTTAATTCAGTCTACTAGTGAATTAAATTGTAATTATAAGGTATAGGTGAAAATTAAATGGATATGAGTAAATGAATTCCTGTTATTAATTGATACTCGGGAAATCAATAAAATGAATTAATTTTTGTGATCTGTAAGTCATAGGTGATTTTATATGATTATGCTTCGTTTTTTTTGTTTTGTTTTAATGGAAAAGAACGATTTTTTCCAAGTACTTAATGATTTAGTTTCTGTTGGAAGTGTTGTAGGATTTAGGGAATTTATTCCATATTCGGTGAGGAATACTTTGATTATTAAATTGCTCAGACTCGTGTACACGGATTTTATTTCTCCAGTTCTTTAAGTATCTGGTTAAAAGATGGAAATTAATGATTTTGAAGTATCATGGAATTTCTGTAAAGATTTGTTTTTTACTTCTTTTTAATACTTACTGGCTTTAGCTCATAATGTGCTCGTCAAGAAACCGTGGCTCTTTTCCCCATAGACTGGCTTAATGGTTTAATGAAAAAGGTAGTTTCAAGCTGTTGGCAGTCGTTGTTATTGCTTCGACTACGGTTTGGTAAATACCACCAAATCAAAACGTTCAAAAGGTTTATTCAAAAAATTTAAAATACAAGTTTATTCATCTAAATCTATACTGCAACACACTTATGCCAGCGCTTGATCCAATCCTCGAAACATTTTTTATATTCGGTTTTCGGTATATCCATCAGTGCTTCCTGCGATTTTTCCATTACTTCCTCTCGGCGGCTGAAACGCGTTCCCCGTAGTGGTTTTTTAACTCGATTGAAGAGAAAGAAGTCACAGGTAGCCAAATTAGGTGAATTCGGTGGCTGTTGGATGGTATTTGTAGCATTTTTCGTCAAAAAATTACGAATAATGATGGCACTGTGCGACCGCGACGGTGCGTTATCATGGTGCAAAATCCACGAGTTTTCTGCCCACAATTCTGGTCTCTTTCGGCGAATTGCTTCACGCAAACGTCTCACAACGCTCAAATAATACTCTTTGTTTACTGTCTGGCCTTCTGGAAAAAAATTCATGATGCACTACACCGTTGTAATCCATGAAAACCGTGAGCATTGCCATTGACTGAAAACGACGTGGTTTTTTTGGTCTCGGGTCATTTGTTGAACGCCATTCACTTGCCTGATGTCTGGATTGTGTGTCATACTCATAAACAAACGTCTCGTCTCCAGTAATGATCCTTTTAATGAATCTGGGATCGGATTCAGCCTCGCAAATCATCTCTTTTGCGACGTCAACACGGTCTCTTTTTTGCATGAAATTGAGGTCTTTTGGCACCAAGTTTGCTGCTACACGACGGAAACCCAAATCATTAACCAAAATGTCTTGGACGGATCCATAGGCAATGTTCAAGTCCTCCGCTATCTCTCTGATGGTTAATTTGCAGTTATTGACCAACATTTCTTTTACTCGTACTTCATCAATGTTTTCGTCGGTTTTCCATGTCGATGGCCTGCCACTGCGTTCATCATCTTCGATAGGCTCACGACCACTTTTGAAACGCTCGTGCAACTGGTAAACGACCGGTTTCTTTAGAGAATCGTTGCCGGAACATTTTCGCAACTTTCGCGCACCATTAAATCCGTTTTTTACGCATAATTTAATACAAGTTCGTTGTTGCGAACTCAAATCCATTTCTAAAATTGTAAAAAATCTCCAACACACACAGAGATAGATGTACTGGCTAATGTCAAGCCATGACGCTAAAATTTAGAGGGAATGTCAACAACAGATTTACCAACTTAGCCCAACTTAACAAAAAAAAAAACAGAACTCAAATCGGAGCAATGGGAGCGCCACACGGTGGTGTGGTGCGGTAACTTTTTGATCAAGGTGGTATTGTTGTAGAATTCCAGTCTGGCACCAGTATCCATCTTGAAGCCATCCACATATTTGGAGACCGTTATATTGATAAATGGTCTTACAAAATCCAGACGGGGAGTTGTGTATAGTAATCTGCGCATACTCGATTTCCCTTAAACCAGCGCGTACCCCCTCAGAATGGGATTTCAATTTTCAAAATTGGCTTAGTCTCAGAGCCCTACATGAGGTAGATTCCTGCGGGTAAATGTCTAGTGATTTAAGATTATGTTTGACTGCCTGTCTAGCTAAAATGGTGATTCTTATTGCCGTGTCAATGCAGATCATTCTTTGTGTTGGGATATACCACATGAAAAGTCCGGTTTTCGTTCAGTCGGAAGTTCTCGACTCGAGTGAACATCTGTGCCAGAACGTTAAATTTCCTTTTTTTATAAAATAAAGTGGTGTGTTTGACATGTGAGAATTTTGGGGTTCGCTACAAGTACCGTTATTTTTTTTCTAGAAATTATTTACCATTCTGTCGGCAGTTTGAATTGGAACCCTCTGCCTTTACGAATTTAAAATGGGACATAAAGCGTCATTGGCAATGAAAAACATTAATGACGCATTTGGGTATGTAGCGGTAAACGAACGCACTACACGACGTCGGTAAGTAAAGTTCCGTTCGGGAGATTTCAACCTCGAAAATGAATCACGTGGGAAGACGGAAACGATGTTTTAAGAGCAACGGTGGATGCGGACGCAATGAAATCGGTGCCGGAGATTACACAAAGCATGGGAGCATCCCCAATGACAATAAATCGACACCTTTGTCTCATAGGAAAGGTAAATAAACTCAATAAGTGGGTACCCCATGAACCGAACAAATCCAAAAAACTACGGCGCTTACATTAAGAAACCAAACTGCACCGTTTTTGCACCGGTGAAAATCGCAAAGATCTAGGCAGTGGTTGGATGCAGATGAAAAACCAAAACACACCCCCAAGCCCGATCTTCACCCAAACAAGGTTATGGTGACAATTTGGTGGACATCGAAAAGATCAATCAACTTTTCATTTCTTCAACCAGGAAAAACGATAAACGCTATCAAATGTTGTGAGGAAATCGACATATTGCATGAAATTGGCTGAAAAGCAACCTGCGTTGGTCAACAGGCACAGTCCGATCCTTTTGCATGACAATGCTAGACCCCATACCTGACAAATAACGGTGCAAAAACTGTTGCAATTGGAATTTGAAATTCTTCCGCACCCACCGTACTCTCCTGATATTTCCCCAACGGATTACCATTATTTCCGCAATCTGGATTCATTTTGCCGGCAGAAGGTCTTCCGTAACAGAGCAGAGGTCACAAAAGCCTTTGAAGATTTCGTTGCCTCAAAAAGTCAGCATTTTAACGAAAAAGGAATACTTGACCTTGCATCACGTTGGAAGAATGTCATAGATGCCAACGGATCCTATTTTCATTGAATAAAAATTTACGGAAAAATAATATTGGCTTTTAAATTTTTACTATAAAATCGGACATTTCATGTGGTACAACCCAATATTTTGTCCATTGTCTTAACTTTTCAAATTGATCGGCACCTCATCAGATTAGCATATATCAGTATCGGTCTAACTATTGCCGTAGGAAGCCACGTACTGATTTGGTTTTGTCAAGTACAATATATGTAACATATCGTCACGATCCTTGTAAATTAATTTTTGGCGCGAGGTCCGTGTTAGACCAAGATTAGTCTGTCTGGTATTGTTGTTTTGGTGGTTCTTGCTATTCAAAATGAGGTTTATTAAATCTTATTTCATTGCATCAGATTGGATATTACTGATGGCCCCTTCGATGTTCGGAAATGAGGCAAGAATATATTCCTTGCCTTTTCTGGTGACGACGCTATGAAGTACTGTTTCCAAGTTTTTCTCTTTAAATTCAGTTTGCTCCGGGTGTTGATGTCAATTAGCGTTTCGAGTGTTTTAAAAAGAAATGAAATATGGCTTATATAGGCCTAAAATCGGTAGAATCGCTGTATTTGTTTATTTAGGAATATGTTTCCCAGCGTGATTTTATACTCTTCCAAGTTTTCCAACATCAAACTTAAGACGTTATCTGCTTCTGTAAAATTGGAGTTAATCTTATTCTTATTTATCTTTTATTTTCTAAACATTGTCGCTGGAACTTTGTACTTTATATGCTTATCATCCAAGACTTTACTCTCATCGGAAGTAAATCCCGGAAAGTATGAATTTTGGTGTTCATTTAACCTATTCCAGCCATTTCCGTTAAAATTCGTGAGTGGTTATTGAGCAACTTTTTAAATTAAAAAAAATTTTTTCCTAAGATAGAACGTTGCACAATTTTTTCAAAATCGATACTAAAATTCATACAAGTTAAAGGAACAAAGTAACTAGATCTGGATGAACTGATTATATTGGTAGATGTACTTAATCCATCAGTTATACTTCGTTGGAATTAAACTCACCAACTTAACAATTCAGCTCTTTAGTCGTTTGGTCCCACGGCATTTTTGGGTTTAATCCTATTTTTGAAATTGATGGCCGACTTGGCGGCTAAATTATTGGGTTATTCTCCTATAAAAGCCGAAACTGTTAATTTGGGCTTTTACACTAAAATTCAATACTGAAACCTACAATAGTAGTAGTAAACCGAAAAATAGAAACAAAAATATACATACGAGTATGTATGCATATTCCTTTGATAAGAGGGAGATACCGTATCGATGAAAGGGACATCTATGTATTCAGTTTACAGGGTGCGGCAGAACCAGTTGAACAGTTTTGAAGTGTTATAAAAAAAAAACCATTAATTTTTAAAAATAATGTCTTTAAGATGGCGGCCGTTAGCTGTAATACATTACTGGAGCCTATTTCTAAGGTTTTGAGCAGCCCGTTGACACATTTCGAGGGCTATCGCGTTCACTTCTTCAACAATTCACTCCCTTAGCTCTAGCAGATTTTGGGGGCGACGTTTAAATACTTTTTCCTTAAGATATTTAAAAAGAAAGAAGTCGCATATGCTTAAATCCGGCGACCGCGCAAGCCACCCCACATCACCTCTCAAAGACACTAGACGTCCGGAAAACATTTTCCTTAAAGCATTTAGAGAAATTCGGGCTGCGTGGGCTGTAGCCCCATCCTGTTGGAACCGAACATTCCCTAATCGCTCTTCTTCAACAACCATTTCCAATCGGGGCTGCAGAAATTTTTGTATCATTGAAACATAACGCCCGGAATTCCCGGTCACGGTCACGCCTCCCTCTTCAAAGAAGTACGGGCCAATAACGCCAAATTAGCGGTCTTTCGTGAACAATTTGGGGTTGTTTTCAGCCCAGTAGTGAAAATTTTATTTATTCACAATGCCGCTTACATGAAAATGTGCCTCGTCGTTGCTGAAGAATCCTGCCTTAGGAGGGATCGCTGCAAGCATTTCCTCACACAGATTTTGGCGGTTGGCGTAGTCCGCTGGGTTGAATTCTTGAACCATCCATGAAGGGATGGAAATTCAAATCCAAATGCAGAATCTTCCTTGAACTGCGGTTTGAAACCTCCAATGCAATAGCGTGCCTTCGAGCAGAACGTCTTGGCTATTTCTCGAGTGCTGCTCTCACCAGCTCCACATTTTCTGGTGTTCTGATGGATCTTCGTCGGACATGTGTATATATTCTTAGTACGCTGCCAGTTTCCTCCAACTGCCAAATCCAGTAGCGAATTGTGTTCACAGTAGGAACAGCATTATTACGCGGAATATTAAAACGTCGCCGTTGACAACCCCAACAATGGCAGTCCTTCTGGTCGATGAAGCTTTCCTTTTCCGCTTCAAAATTTTGTTGCTCTTGCAATATGATTTAATTGCTTAATTAAAATCCAAATACTTTCCAATGATACATTTGCTAAACATAGTTCATTAGCCGGTTTTTCATGTGGACTAAAGTCGTAATGTTTCCTTAGACCTCTTCTTTCAACCCTCGGGTTTAATTGCTTTTCAGACGAGATTTCCCGCCGACCTGTGGGGATGGCAATACAGACTTGTATCTATGTCCTGATTTTATTCGCCAAGGCAGTGTCCTTGACATTTGTTTTTATTATTTCCGCTGAACATTTTATTGTCGTCTAGCCATCATCATTCAAGTATTGGGTATCATTCGAATGTATAGTATGTCTCCCGTCAAAGCAACTGCTTTCAGTCAACTTTGCCCTCATATAGTAAAACAATGAGGGTTTTCTCTTATGAAATTATTTATTAATTTCATAGTGCTCTGATATCCAAATACCCTAGGTTAGATTAAGATGGCTGTGTGTACGAGGATGCAAACAAGCTTAGACTGAAAAATTTTTATTGTGATACCCAGGACCAATGATCTTTTTATTGAGCTAGGAATTCTCATAAAATTGAAGAATGGAAGTTTCCTTTTACAAAACGGCCAATCAGCCGAGAATGAAAACAACATAGCTGACCAAACTCGACCCTGCATTGATTCATAATCCATTATGTCCCACATCATTGACACATCAGGCCATTCTCCACTTATGATTGTTTTTACTTATAACGTAGACTTACACATGTACTTTTAGGCATTCTAAGAGAACTTACTTTCCTTTTTGACGAGTTTGTGGGGCATTCAGATACTCGGAACAGACAAACGGCATTTTAAGCCGGCCTTTAAGCTAAAAGTTTCGAAATGTCAATGCCGCTTGAATAAAAAAAATATTTTGTAATAATCTGAGCTTTATTATACCTATCCTATGCATCGGTTTTAAGATCTATTTCTGTCGGCTGTTTCCCATTTTTATATTGTTTTTTATAAATTTTTAGGTAACGATTAACGAGTTGTACGATTAACTAAATACTTAAACAGGATTTCCAGCATGGTGGATTCGGCTCTTGTGTTTAAATATCAAACAGTTTTCGACACTAGTATTGTGATAAGTCTGCTTGTTGTTGTTTGTATATTTTGATGGCTTTTTCAAAATAATTTTTAATAAAAACACAAATAAGGAGTTAATATTGATTGTCTATTCTTAATATTTAAAAACAAATTTGAAAAGGGTTGAGATAACTGGTATTTAATGGAAAAATAAAACAAGAATGTACTGACTATGTAGAAAGACCTACCTAAAATGACATTTACACAATTTTCAGATTACATTTTCACTTGTAAATATATACAAACTAAATATTATTGTGTTTAATATTTATATGCATATCTTATGTATGTGATTTTATTTAAAAATAAAAATAAAACTCATATAGCGCTTAGCATTGCCAATTTTGTTAAAGCTTTTTTTGTATATTATTTAAAAAAAAAAACAAAAAGATCAAAATTCAAGAAAAAAATATTTTTTAAAAGATTTTTACTAACTGCATGTCACTAATTGGTTTCCTTCTTTTTTTTCGTTTCTTTTTTTTTATTTCTTTTTATGTTGCGTCCACCTTTTTTTAACACCTGCACAATTGTTCCTCTTAAAAAAAAAAATCAAAATCAAAATCAAAACCGACGAAATAAATTGCAAAAATATTTAAAAACACACTGAACATGAACATGAAATCAATTAGCCGCTGCTGCTGCTATACGTGGAATGCCGATACAGAGAGCAGGAGGTGCCAGAGCTCTATATCCAACACCTAGTGCTTCCTCAGCTGCTACTGCGGCTGCAGCAGCATTTGCTGCAGCTACCGGAAGATTACCAACGCCAATGACTGCTGCAGCAGCCGCAGCGGCAGCAAATGCTTTGCATGGATTCACACCGTAAGTAGATGCACACCATGTTGAAATTGAAATTCAAAGATACTTTTAGTCAGATCATAAATGTGAATGCACACAATTTACCCAAAACAATGAGAGTAAATTTTATTAATTATACAAACATAGAAACAATTGTTTGTTTAATAGTTCCTATGAATATCTTCGAATTTGAATAAGAGAATAAGCATGGACTCGTGTAGTCAAATACAAACAATTGCACATCCATTATAGTCGCAACTATTTTGCATGTTTGTTTTCTGTAGAATTTGTATTTTATAACAAAAAAAAAAAATTATTCTATGTAATTGTTTCCTGTTGAATGGCGGGATTTTGTTTTGCAAATATTGATTATCTTATGCTGTATAATACTGGTTGTAGTGTTTTTCTTTTTTTTTTAAATGTCTGCATTTATCGATAAACCAATTATAACGAAATGTGTTTTTTTTTTCTTTTTATTTGTTCTAGAAATGAGTAAATCCACACAAATAACACACCAATCTCACACTTAAAATAACAATTGTGTTAAGTTTAAAATTTAAGCAAAAAAAAAAAATATAAAAATTTAATATTTTAGAACTAAAATTGAATGCGAAATAGTAGTTACATAAGTATCTGTCTATAGATTCTAGAAAATTTCATATATTTCTCCACCAACAATTTAGGTTTCACAGATAAACGGTTTTATTTGAATTTTTGAAAAATATCCTTTAGCAATATACATTAAACTGTGTTCAAACTATTATTGACCGCGATAGATACGATACCCGTATATAGCAGAAATGAAAATGATGTAACGTAAAACGTATCCAACATGAAATGCCTAGAGACAACCAGTAGTCCAGCAAAATAGTTCTTACACTCAAATTCAGATTTAGAAATTCAAGTAACAAAAATATTGTATTTTATTCTATTGGTTGAAAATCTATGTCCGAGTATCTACTCGTATCAGTTATCAAGGCATACCATATGTGTATTTACGAATGATTTTTTGGTTTAACTAGAAATAACAAAGACTCATTATTCGAAGTGTCTCTATGCACAAGGTGTTCGACGTTACAGCGGATAACTCTGTCCAGATTTGATGTTTTGTCCTAAAATAAATTACTTATGAAACTTTACAAAAAAACATTCTGACTACACCTACCACTTGGGAGTCAACAGATGAGAGAAGCGTGGTAATAAATTTTATGTTAGTATACAACTCATCTGATTGCTCAACCAACCAGTCTCTCTACGTAATCTGATCGGCTTGCTACCTCTAATGGATCTGTTGATATGCTGTATCGTATTTTATGTAACGGTTTTCTAATCTTAATCTCCTTTCCGCTCGTAACAGACCCGGTGGAATATGCCTCAACATTATTTTCTATCGGAACAACGAAGTGCATCCCCAACCATTTTTGACAATTCCTTGCTTGTTGTTGATGTTATTCGATTGATGGGTTTATTATACGAGTACACTTAGCTTGTTAGTCTAAAGGCATTCATAATAAGCTTATTAGTTCGGTATACCCTGAGTTGTCAATAGGACTGCCTTTGCCGCTTCACTTTCCATATCCGCCAATATATTTGAGAGGTTGCGCTTATTTCGTAAATATTGCCTCACTCGTGTTGAAGTAAAAGTCCTGCAATATTTTTTTTCCCATTCATTTACTACCGGCCTTGATGAAACAATCTACTCGTATATTTCTGGCGTCATTCTTCTTAGAATAGTGGTGCGTATATGTTAAATCTGCAATCCGAGGGTCTTTTTTGCACAATTTCTCGTATTGTAAGAATTTCCATAAACTTGGCATTTGAGCGTACATACTTGTAAGTAACTAAACCATACGCCTCTTTAATACTCTTTTTTTTTTATAATTTAACGTAGAAAATTGCTTGATATCTTTTCCTTTTAAAGTTTTTGTAAAGCTTGTGGAATTCGAGAATTCGAGATCCGAGAACTGTTCCTTGCTTTAACCTCCTGCTGATTACGATTATTGAAACAGATATCGCAATGATACGTCTCAAACCTTACTTTCCAGGATAAGAACCTTCGGTCTAAATCCAATTAACAACACTCGTCCAACACATTTTACGGAAAGTTCTTCTACATTATTAGATATATTTCTTACCAATAATACTGACAACTCGAAGCACCGGGTTTCTCAAAACATGATTTACTATTCGCAACATTCAAAATTAATCCAAAGTTGAAACCCTTATTTTACAAGTATAGAGACTTCGGGGCTATCAACCCTAGAGAACTTGAAAACAGTATTTGTCAGATAAGCTGGCAAGCAATCTATACACTTGTTTCGCCCGATGATCAAGTTAATTTCCTCCAAAGCTCAATAAAACAACTTTTTGATCAACATGTACCTCTGAAAACAAAACTTGCACGGAATGAAAAGAACTCTTGGTTTACGGCAGACATTTTATCTACTATGTATGAAGTCGCGCGATCAGGCTTACATGCGATGGAAGCGTTTTCGACTTCCAGAAATGCTGTCTAAATTTCGCTCTCTTAGAAATGAAGTATGTAGTAAAAAAATTAGAGATGCAAAACACACACTGTAAAAAGAACTCGGTATTGGCAAACAAATAGAGAATTGCCTATCAGATGAATGTCCCAATCGCCTTAATGAAGAATTTGTAAAAGTTCAAAACAATCAGTATGGGAATGATATGATGATCCCGCCGAAGCCAATGGAGGCTGTCCGGTTGCCTGCCCTAATTGTGGACATAGTTTTGAATTTCAAAGAGTAAATGATGAAGATGTTTTAGGTGCTCTACTCAAAATCAAATCTTCGTCCACTGGTTTTGATGAAATACACCCACACTTTATCAAAATGAATTTGCCAACACTTACTCATATCTCTAACACAATCGTAATGACATCTGCTTTCCCATACACTTGGAAAATTGCGAAGTTAATCTCCATCGCGCTCATCCCAGTAGGAGTTTAGACCAATCTCAATTTTATCATTTTTATCTAAGGTTTTGGAAAAAATATTTCATCATCAAATTTTAATTTTCTTTTAAGTGATAAACAATCCGGTTTTAGACAAAACCACAGCTGTATCACGGCCCCATTAAAAGTATCAGAAGATGTTGATAAGACTAAAAATTTAGGTATACTTTTTAATTCTACCTTAACTTGGGAAGATCACATCCAAATGGTTATCGCTAAAATATATGGATTTCTATGCAGTCTTTTCCTATCGAAACATTTTACCCCTCAACATATTCGTCTTCGACGAGTAAAAACGCTGATCCTTCCCTATGGATGTCAAATTTTTACGAGCCATAGCCCCGAATTTAAAAGATTACTGTCAGTTGTGTTCAATAATATCACTCGTTATGTACATATATAATATCAATCGATTTGATCATGTATCTTATTATTCAAATAAAATTCTTGGCTGTAACCTTTACACATATATGAAATATTTATCCCTAAAAACATTGAATAACATAATAATAAATATGCACTATGAATTTTGTTTTCTTTGCATTTATTTTTAATCCGAATTTATTGCTTTCCACTCTTAGTTTATTCATAATAGCGTTTAACTCGTTTATGTTATTTGCCATTATTACTTTGATTCCTCCGTCTGAATCAACCGTTGAGTTTTTGAAGATTTCTTCACGGTACATACGAGGGTAGTCTCAGAAGTACCCGGTCTAACAGAGAATACACAAAAAGTTTAGGAAAAATATCTTTATTTCTCTACGTAGTCTTCTTTTAGCTCAATACACTTTTCCCAGCGATTTCAATAGCTTCGATACCCTGTTTATAGTGAGATTCGTCAAGCTCCTTAAAATAGCCATCATCTGCAGAATCCACCTCGTTACTGTTGGCAAATCTTTTACCACCGAGCCATTTTTTCAAGTTCGGAAATAGAAAATAATCTAAGGGTTCCAAATAGGGTGCATGTGGAAGCAACTCGAACTTTAACTCATTGATTTTGGCCATCGCGGTGTCGGGTGTGTGAACTGGTGCATTGTCTTGATGAAACAAAACTCTTTTCTTCCTGATTTTATCTTTCAAACGCTGCAATAAGCTCGCATAATACACGCCGTTGATTGTTTTTCCTTTCTAAAGATAATCAATGGAAATTATCCCACGCGCATCCCAAAAAACTAACGCCACGACCTTGCCTGCAGATAGAACTGTCTTTGCCTTTGCCGATTCTCCCCTTTGACTCCATTGTCTTGACTGTTCCTTCATATTGGATATGAAGTGATGGGATAGACCCAAATTTCATCCATAGTTATGAATCCACGCAAAAACTCACATCCTCACGACGACGGTGTTTTTGAGTCATTGTGAGTAATAGCGGCACCCATCTTGCGTACAGCTTTCTCATGTTCAATTTTTCAGTCAATATGCGATGTACAGCGTTTTTTGAAATGCCTTCCATATCTACAAGTTCACGCACTTTCAATCGATCATCCAATACCATTTCTGGCAAACTCACCTGTGGCCTGGCTTAAGCTCTGCCACCCAATATTTATTTGTTGTAAACGAAGGAGCGGACCCTCCCAGAGTAGTATCCAGTTCCGTTTTGATGTTGGTTACATTGAGGCCTTTCAAATGAAAGTATTGTATCACATAACGATGACCAATTTTTTCCATATTTAAAAATTCATTAAGTGCGTACACCATTGATGTCTGCCGAACAAATAATAAGCAACATAGCTTCGTCAAACTTCAAATTTAAGCTTTAGGTTGGTACTTTCTACAATTGTCATTCTTTTTAAACAACAACCGCCATCTATACGTCAGGTCGGCTATTTCTGAGTCTACCCTCGTATTAAACAGGAGGGATGATAATATGCAGCCTTGTCTGACTTCTGAAATGCTCAAGGGGCGTGACATCATTCCTGTCTTATGTATTTGCTTCTTAGAATTTCCACAATTTTATTGTGTTGCACTTCACCATTAATAAAACTATCTATGTATAATATATCTAGGCTAACCCTGAACACAAACTCCAATTTGGTCCCCAAACCCTAATTCATAGTCGAATAATCGCAAATTCGGCTGCCAATATGAGGATATAAGAGGTCTATATTTCACTTTCAAATATACAAGTACGTATACATATATGTATGTTGTCTATGAAAGTCAATCCCTTAGGCAACCGCTGTCATAACCATAACCGCCACTTTTAAAAACTTGTCGAACTAATTTACTTCTACTTTCGCGGCTAGATAGGAAATGCTCACTTACAGATTTATGTACAGGGTGAGCCAACAGCTAGTGTGAAAGTTTTCATTAAATTAAACACACATTTATTGTGAAATCAATGTAGAATTTTATTGATTAATAAAGTTCGGTCTATTGCAATTATTAATGGAATACAACATTGTTCATGTGACCATCACGGCTTCTGTTGCAAGCGACCATCCGAAGGTCAAAATTATCAATGACTTTTTGAAGAAAAAGTGGGTTAATAGCCGCAATTTCAGTTTGGATGTTATGTTTGAGATCATGAATTGTTGTTGGGTTATTGGCATAGTCTTTACTCTTTAAATAACTCCACAAGAAGAAGTCTAGAAGTGTCAAATCGCATGACCTTGGGCCCAATCAGCTACTCCTCTAACCGAAATAATGCGATCTTCAAATTTCGTGTGCACCATACAGTGACTTTTTTGGGATATGGTACATTAGTTTTTCGTGAATCTCGTATGGGTCCCCAGAAACGACAATTTTGTTTATTTACGTACCCATCCATCCAGAAATGGGCTTCATTGAAAAAGAGGACAAATTGTCCTGGCGATCCAACATCCAGTTAACAAATCGGCGACGTCGTAGATGGTCCAAAGGCTTCAATTGTTGGGTATTGTAATTTGGATTTTATAGGCATGCAAATGAAGATCAACTTTCAAAATTCGCCGTAAGGTGCCATAAGTAAGGCCCGATTGTTCACTCCGGGGACGAATTGGGGTGCCTGGCTGGCTTTGAACACTTCGGCACACAGTGGTGATGTTTTGGCGTGTAGGTTCTGGCCGAGCATGCTGATATGGACTTTGGCCCGATACCGAACCAGTTTCTTCAAAACACTTCACCATTGCACGAATTCTGGACTCAATAGAGGGGATTATGTTGACCGAAAAATTCACGAATTTTACGAAATGTTACTTTAACAGATCGTCCATTTTCGTAATAAGATTAAATAACAAAAATGCGTTGTTGCGTGGTAAACGACTCCATGACTAAAATGCTGGTGTCCATACGATCTACCTACTCGTATTTATGCCTCCTTAGTTGTTCGGAATGAGACATTATTACAGAAAAGTAAGCATCTGCTTAGAAACAACGATTTTCAAGTGTAATTCTTCGTTTAATTTATATTGAGCTGTTTTCAGAAGTGATACGGCATTCGGTCCAATTCGTCGACGTTGTCTGTCCACTCTTATTGATAGCATTTACGAGTACCTTATTTTGGCATTGTTTTCCACTACATTAATAATTATTTTGTTGAGATCTCCTCACACACATGTATTCGTGGCTGCTAGCTTTTCAAATATCAGTACGAGTATAGGCCTCATGTACAGATGGAGCACCAAACATTATTCATTGTTTTCCTACACAAACAGACGAAAATATTTTATTAGTTTATTTATTACCACATGTGACTTTTAAAATAATGAGTCAATATCAATTAGGACTTATTAGGTCTTATCCAGCGTGTGCAGAATTGTGGAAACTGATCGATTATAAGCTCAAGATATATTCACACAAAATGGAAAATTCGTTGCTGAAGAACTGATGCCTTTATGATGGCCAAGAGGTTTTCCATTCTTGTAGATGAGCAAAGATGCTGAAATTTCATTCTTAAGCCGTACACTCACCTAACCGAATGATTATAAAAAGTTAGTGTAAATCTCTGCTGGTAAACTGTCAGAGTTTTTGAGGTTTGATATTGCTACCCATATTTTGGGTGGATATATGTAGTGGAGATAAGTGTTCCCTTTGATAGTCTTATAGGTTTCTGTAAGAAATTTCCTCCCTTAACGCAGGTTTCTTATCTTCTGCCACAACTTTGCCATACTTTTTCTTCTTACGAAAAGCCCTGTGTTTTTCTCTTCATTCTTATTTTTGAGATCCCGACTAGCACAGTTTTATCCGCATCTAATTTTGCTACACTGACAGGCCCATCGAATTAATTGTTTTCGTAATTATGATAGGCCTAAACCCAGGATGACAATGTGCCTTTTCTAAATTGCTTAAGGGATGATCTGCGCTTACAAAAGTACAAATTATTTTGTCACAAATAAAATTTATATCAAATCAGTAGGTACCGTAAGGATAATATGATAAAATTGTATTCTCATTTTGAGAAGCCTTTTATGAATGATACTGATACAAACTTAGATGTTTCCTTAATGGCTTAATCATTGTGCTCAGAATTAAATTAGAGAATATTTTTAAAGCTCACTTAAAAGCTTTAAACTTGTCCATAATAGCTCAGTATTATATGTGTACTCTTTATAGACATCTATGTCTTATCTCTGTCGACATATCTCTTGAGACTTGTAGTATTTTTCCAACAATTTCTTCTTTAACTCAGTCCGAAGCATCTATCTTGTTTGTCACAGAAATGCCTCATTTATAAAATTGCTTTAACTTTTTCCCAAGGATTGTGCCGTTTAATAAAACCTTCTATAATTTCAATCACAACAACCCCTTTGCTGGGAATTTTCCTTATTTGCCCTTTTGCATTCAAGGTTCAAGTAAAAGTGCCTTCATCTTCTTATCAAATAAAAAGAAAATATATTGATGTCGTTAGTGTATAGAATGAAAGTTGATACTTCCTTTTAATGGGAAATGGTAACAATTTACGAGTAAAAGCTATGATTTACCATAACACTAGGGTTCCACAACCTTCTTTTGAGAAGTATCTTTTCTAGGAAAGTTAAAGGCATTTACTTACATTATTGATTTATCTTTTGCTGCTGGAACTGCTGCTCAAAGCTATAAACTGAGGCAACATTGACGTAGTTTCCTCTTGTCAGTTCCGTTCTTTTTTGTAAGGTACCGCCATCTACAGAAAGATGTAGATATCCGGCGGCCTTTGTTGGAAGGAGTATTGAAGTGTGTGTATTTTCAATTGCTATTTTTAAGAAAAAGTAAAAGTGGATTCAAAAAGAAGGGTTGGTGTTAAGAGCGTAGAATAACACATTCTTTTTCTGTTTTTTCTTGGAATTATTTCCATAAGTTTGATGCAAGATTGTTAGTAGAAACGCTTTATGCAGTCGATATATTAAATGAGGTACCACAGGGTTCTAGTCGATTATCCACAATTTTTTTTTATAAATTATTAATGTTTTCGAACTAAAAAAAAAAAAAACAGGAATACGAGTATATTATATGAGAGAATAAATATGAAAATGTAGTTTTGTGCTCTATATAAACTTCAGATATCCTTTATTCCATATATCCTATTCATCAATTCTACAATCTCTATCAGCTTTCCTTTTTCTCTCTGAAATGGATTGGGTTTTTCATTAATTTTTTAATAGATTTTGCTTTCGAAAATACTTATGTTCAATGCTACTACGGAAAGCAATTTATGTCCGTCCCCATAGCCATATGGAAAAAATCAACCCCATCATGTATTTTTAGTCAAGTGAAAGTAAAAACGCAAACAAATTTAATATTTATTGCTTGTCAACGGAACCCCTTAGACAATTAACGCTCAAAATTTATCAAAAATTCGTTTCAATTAGATTTCTTTATTGCCAACAGACGTCCACAAATAACCACCATTATAGGAAATAATTCGAGGAACGCTGGCATTGATTCTTCCCCCTTCAAGTCTGGAAGATATTTATCAAATTCTCTCCCCTTTGAGCTTGTCTACTATTGCTTGCATATTGACAAAAATGCTGAAATATTTTGCTTCCCCCTCGGCGTTCGAAGGGGATGTTGTTATTCGTGCTGAATAGAAAAAGTATCCACCATCGTGCCACTGTAATCACTGTTTTTTTTTTATTCCTTTGATACCTTCTCAATTGGTAGGAGTAAATAAATACATATATATGTATACTCATCCATCTATATGTACGAATAATACTGCGACGAACGTTTTGGAATGAAAATTTAATTTGATGCGAAATGAAAAATGGGTTTAACAGATACATAACACGGCAGTGTTGTCGATTGTGATTTTGACTATTACGAAGGTTGCTACTTAAGTTTTGAGAAAAGCAAGTAGAAACGAATATGGCTTTATCGAAATACATACTCTCCATGAAGATCCATAAAATTTTGCATGCATTTGGACCAATTTTCGAAGCACTTTTTCCACTCCGAACCTGGTACTTCCAAACCATGCGTCTTAAACTCAATAACCGCTTCTTCAGGCGTTGAAAAACGTTGTCGTCGCACTTTATTTTTAATGTGCGGAAATAAAGAGAAGCCCTCGGGTCTCAAATCAGATCGGTCTTGGGGATGACCCCTCAATATGTTGAGTGCTCAAAAAGTAACTTTTTTAAGCTGACCTGTAAGAGCTCACATTGCCGTGGTGGAGAATGATCTGTATTCAGCGGTTTCTTTTTCTTATGTCTCCAAAGACTTCTGCAAACAAATGGTGATATACATTCCGCTTCGTGATTCCGTTCATTGTTGTGGACAAAAATCCCAACTCGATGGCTGAGGTGTCTTGCCAAAATAAGCTCCTCCTTTCTTAGATCATGGAAATAAAAGTTGTAAACAGCGTTGCCGTCAAGGTTAAACTTTTTTTTCATCCGAAAAGGCAACGCGTTTCCATTCACTGCTCCAATCGACATGTTCTCCTGCAAAATTCATTCGATGCTCCTTGTGTTCTTGCCTCAAAACAGGTTTCTTTTTCAGTTTTTTTCTCTGTATAGTACCACTTTTTCGTATTATCCTTCGGACCGTTGTTATGCTGGCTGATACTCCGTATTATTTTAGTCGCTGGTAGAGTAGAGTTTGAGGCACGCCGTAGAATTAACCGTTTTTCTCGCAATGTTGTTGCTTCTGCCGTGCGTCCGTTTTGATTTTTCCCATAGTTTTGTGGATCCGCAAGATAACTGTTTACAACAGTCTTACTTCTATTAAGCCTCCTTGCAATTTCCCGGCTTGAGAGTCCTAACTCATTGAAAAGCAGTTCTTTTCAACGCTTTTTTAAATATTTTTAACAAAACGTTGAAAAAAATCCCTGATGTGAACTCCTGCAACGAAATATTCGCAATGGCCTCATCCTGGTGGCGCATCTTTTTATACGCTTTTCAAGTAGTTCATTGTTTGATCTCGGGAAATTCCAATGGTCGTTCCTTATTTGCCGTTTAATTTTATGACTTCCTGTTGAGAAAATATGTACCTGTTCAGAGGTAGTAAAAGTCTGCGGGTACAAAATTTTAAACAGGTATAAAGAGTGAAAATCGATTGCAAAATGTATGGCCTCATCCTAGTGATCACCAGTATACCATTCCGAATTGACCGTTCTCCGTTGCTCTGATGTCACTGCGGCGAAATGTCCGGTTTTTCCGGAGAAACAGGCGATCACTTGTTTTAAAGTGCTTCGCGCACGAATAACTATTGTTGGATTTGGCTAGTCTTGAAAGGCCCATCTAATTGACTGCTATTTAGTCTCGGGCTCGTGTGCTTAGATCCACGATTCGTGGCCTGTCACGTCTTTTGAAGCACCACTGTTGAATTTTTTCAACATTTCTTTGGACCAATCAACACGAGCCTTTTATTGAGCGATTGTCAAATTATGCTGTATCCAGCACGCAGAAATCTTTTTGACGGCCAAATGTATGCGAGTGAAACTAATCATGCCTCAATTTTACGATAAGTTCCCGCACAACATCTATGTTTTCTGGCACACAACCGATTTTGGTCGACTTTTATAAAATTCGTCCTCTAGCGACGACCACGATTGAATTCAGAAAACTAGCGAAACACGGTGGCCCGGAATGGTACTTCATCACCAAAAGTCGAAACGAATCGATCGGCACACTGTTGTTGAATTAATTCACGTCGAAAATCATATAATCATAATTCCATTTTTTGGCTGAGATGAATTTTTCAAGTCTTCTTAACAAAGGTGAATCTTTGCAATGTTGATGTCAGACTTGACGTATCTACACTGATAGTGCCATATCTGAAAACTAAGTAGCAACCCTCATGCAATATTTAATTTTATTTTTCGCCGAAAATTATTAAGCTCACCAGTTTTGAAAAATTCGAAAAACAATCAATTACCTTTTGAATTTTACTGATTTTATTTTTAACAAAAAAATTCATGAATGTGGTTAAAAAAATTCTCGCCAGTGTGGTTGTTCTTTGATTTAATGGAAATAGCTCTTGATAGTTCAGGGGGTATTTTAAATCTCAGTACGTCCCACTATTGCTTAAGAATTTGACCAATTTGTCCACAGTGGAATGTGTAATCAAAAAATCTCACAACATCCAAAGCCGAAAAACCGCCATTCAATGCATGTTGATAGAGAGCATCATCTTCAATTTTCTAAGGATCACACATTTTCCGACGAACTTGGAGCTGGTGGTTTTCAGTATAATTTAAATGATCTCTGAAAAGAGCAAAGGTTTTCCGCAAAACATGGCAGCAGAAAACGTAGTGTTGTGAAGTGAGGAGCCATTTCATACTATGGAATGATAGATCTGGTATTCGAAATTCTAGATTTGTTGTTCAATCTTACCGTCCGGGAAGAGCTTCACCAAGATTTTCTGTAATTGGACACTTCTTTTATATCATCAATTTCAAACACCTATAAACAAGAAAACACCCGTGGGCAGTTCTCAAAAACTTAGCTTTGATCAAGTGACTCGGCGTGTTCATCATCATTAAATTCTGATAAATTGTCGGCTTGACTTATTGGAGCTTTGACGTGAGACTAAGAAGGCAAACTAAATGTAGGTTACCTAAAAACCGCTTTTCTTGCGATCCGTTCGTATAGATAGGCTGACCGCTTAAGCGTATGCATAATATTGATTTAAGCTTAGTTAGAATTTGGTTGTACCTTTAGTGTATCCTTGTCATGTTATTCAATTTCCAAACCGTGATACATATGTTAGTTATATCCGCAGATAGTTCATTTCCAGTACCATTTGAGTAAGGAAGTTCTGCTGTACTTGACGATTAAAAACGAAAAAAGTGACTTTGAAATTAGTTTTTTTTTATGCTCAATCGTGACTCTTTGATTTAATGTTCTACTAGAAATCTCCCAGGATTTTATTATAAGGATCACCTCAATTTCTCTGTTAAGGATGAAAAAAATTGTGTACACAATAAATTTTAGAAATATTTCCTTGGACGTCCTTCCACTTTCTACCAGTTATTCACCACCCTGAGTAACATAATTAAGAAAAGTACTAACCTGCGCTTCTACTTTTAGTGTAAATAGTTTAAACTATTTTGCATTGGATATTGTGAATTCTGTGCAATCTAAGAAAATGTACGACTGATGGGCTTACCAGGTTTAATGTACCCTCTCATAAGCATCTTAGAATACGGCCCAGTTAAGCCTGTGTTATGAATTTTTTTTTATTCATATTCATGGTGTACAAGCTCCTGGGCATAAGCATATACAATACTATGATTGCCATGTTATGTGTCCTTTTTACTTCCTTTGAACTTGTTTTATATTGGCTATATTGGAAATGCAAATTTTTGGATTTTTGAGCATCGGATATCATGTCTTGGGCTTGGGGCAAATTTTTGTCCACAACGCGTTCACTACTCCATATCTTGTTCATCTTCCGGTAGGATTGAAAACTCTCAAGGTAGTTTCAAAGCGAACGTCAAATTGTTTACATCCTTCAATCCGCTTCAAAGTATAAGCAGATAACCAGGTTAAGTGTGTTCCTCCAGATCTTCCAACAAGACTTTGTGCTCTGATAAGGAGTGAATTGTTTGTATAAGATACCCCTTATGGCAAATCAATTGGTGTTGCAGAAGTCGAGGCTGATTTTGTCATAAGGGACACCGAGATGAAATGACATGTCACTGTGCTATTTGAGCCTATGTTTGCGTTGAGGTTTTCATACAAGGAGATTATTGGGTATTTTATTATGGGCTACTTGTAATTGGGTTCCAAAATTCTCTTTGTTGTTCTTAGTTTGATAAGTATGTTGTTGCGTAATATTGATTAATCGTGACTGTTGTCATCATTGTACTGAATCTAGCTATCAATATCCCTTCACTGAACGGATTCAAAGTTTAAAAGTAGTCCTACTCCAAACTCACGAAGGGTTTTCCCGAATAGAATAAAACAGTGATATGTACTTATCTCATTTTGTACCAAAATACGAGTATCTAAAGCAATTATTATCCATGTATGATCCCAAAAGATTGTCAACATTGATTATAGACAATTTTCAGAATCAGAATGCTAGCTCGCGCTCCCTAGTCTAAAATTGAAACACTAAATCCCACGGGCCCACAACAAGAAGGTAATGCGAGCATCTTATTACGAACTTGGTATTTGCGCCACTGATTATAGTATATACGAGTAGTTACTAGTCCAACCCCAATACAAGTCCCTAGTTTATTAGAGTATCATCAAAAATGACAAGCTGGTATATCTATATAAGTTGTCATTATGGCTGTACGAATGATAGTACGACAATTAATTCCTATATTGCATTTAATCCTGGTATGCCCACAATTGTCTATTTAGGTGCAACTACGAGTAGGTGCAAGTCGTTGTATTTCTCCTTCTTAAAATTTAAGCTAATACTCGTACTTTAAAATTTTTTTATTCGAAAATCTTCGTTGTGCCATCATTGAAAACGGCAACACTTTAAAACCCTAAAGATGAAACATTTTCAGAATATATAACAATGTAATAATTTATAAAAAGAAAAACTTACTGAACTGAAAGATGGACATGGTATTAATCTAATGGAAAAGGAAAATCGAAAAGATGTCCTTTTCGTGTCAAAAGTGGAGAACAGAACGACAAAGGCAACATTCAATTGATATCAATAGGGAACATCAGTTCATCATTTTGACTCAATTGTCTTGAATTATGGGCTCTGTAAGAAAGCTTTTATTTTTGAAAAAAATAAATAAATAAAAAACATAAAAAAGGTCATTTTATTTTGTTGTTTAATAAAATGGAATTTATAGCCCAGTTAAATATTTCATTAGCAGAAAAATGTACGGTTGAATCTAGTCTAAAAATCTATGCTACAAATCAATGCCCATTGTGTAATGGGCAATTTCGAGAAAGGATACTCTGCGTAAAAGTATGTTCCTTGGATATAACGACAAAGTCTTGCAAAAGAATTTATTAAATAACCGTTTTTGAAATTGTTTTATCGTTTTTCATAGCTTGAAATTGCTAAAAAGGATTGAAAGAAATTTATTTCAAAACATCTATTAAGGGTGAGATCAGTGGAAATGAGTGGATAACTTGCTGACACTTTAAACATGTATTGATTAAAATAAATAAAAGGAAACGCTTTATAGGATTGCGGAATTCTTATTGGCCTTAAACTCTCCGTCATGAAATGGGTTTTTTTTTATTTTTTTCTCTCTTCATATTTGCTATTAACCTTCTTTATGATATCGCTATGTTATACTGAAAGATATATTTCATTTTCTTTATTGAAACTTCCCGAAGCAGTTTAACATCTGCTGCTTGTACTTTCTACTCATAAAAGCTTCCTCCTGCTCCAGTTTAAATATTTTATAATTTTCTTTCGAGAATAGCATAATGCTCTGAAAAAATGTGTTAATACAAATGGATAGGAATTCATTTTCATTTAGAAATTAAAAAAAAGACTTAATATTTCAAGCTCTCAGTCCTTTTTATTTTCAAATCACGGTTGATGTGCAGAATATACAATATTAACGACTTGTTTTCCATTTTTTTGTTAGCACTATATTTCAAGCAGCATTTCTAATGCCTTATAAGGCTTTGTGCAAAATTCGGAGAAAAGGAGAAATATAAGTTATTGATGAAAATAATAGATTTTCCAGAATTAAGGGGGTAGTTTCATGTTCGGGGTTACATTTTGAACCTTTTTAAGGATTTTTTTTTTTTGCGGAAAATGAAATACAATCTTCTTGTGATAATTATATGTTATTATTTAGCTATTAAATTATACAAAAAAAAATTGTTAAATAGAAAAAAAAAAACTTGAACGTCATTTTAGTGGGGTAAAGTAGGTCTCTTCAAAAAAAGTAGGTGGCTGGTCCCCCTGATTGCTCCTTTTGTAATCATCTGCAATCAAAATTTCAAAAAGATTATAATGCAGAATGGTTGTCATTCTGTCCCGTATTAAATTGAAAAGATTTGAGTGAAATGGGGGCCTTGTAATAATTTCAGTAATTCGGTTTAAAATCGAGATAAAAAAAAAAAGTGGATAAAAAAATGGAATTCTTATACCGGACAGAACCATTCATGTGTAGAGAATATTGTGTTAAAATTTCAGCCGAATCGGTCCAATAGTTTTTTTTTAATCATCTGGGTCGACGGCAGTTTCGAGAAAAACGCGTTTAAAGTTTGGAGAAGAAACGAAAATGCAGGGTACTCTCTCCCCTATTATTTGTTGTAACTTTAAAATGACTTAGTGTATCGGTCTAAAGTGTTCACAGTATATTCTCAACTTATTAAACTTTGAAAATATGTTAAGGTTTTCTAACCTGTAAAGTGGAGATCCTAACCAAATGACCCATAGTATGGTCTACCTACTTTCTGCTGATAGACGTATCTTTCTACTAGTAATGTTCGTTTTGCTTTAAATTGTCTTAAGCAATTTAGTTCCTTCTATATAAATGTATTTATTCGTATAATGTTTGGAAATCTGGATACTGTAGGTGTAATCCACTTCTGACCAGATCGAATACATGTGAAGGTTAACTACATGATTGATTTAGAATTCGATAAAGACATTTGGATCATCAAAATTCCAGGTATCATCCTGGAAATGTTGCAGTCCAATACTAGGTGGGGTGAAAAGTAACCTCCTGGGGAATTAAAAAAAAAAATTTTAAATGTTTTTTTATATTATTCCATATAGTCCCCTTTTAGTTTGATACACTTATTCCAGCGATTTTCCAAATTCTTGATCCCGTCCGAAAAGTAATTTTCCGGAAGGTCTGCAAAATACTCCTTCGTGGCGTCGATGATTTCCTCGCGTGAGCTGAATGATGGCTTTTGAGATTTGGGAAGAGATAATAGTCCGAGAGATCCAAATCGGGCGAATACGGTGGATGCGACAGCAATTGGAGCCGTAGGTCATTGATTTTAGCCGTGATTGCGATGCTCTTGTTTTTGGTCAGGAGTGAGAATGCGCAGCACCCAGCGGCAGGATAACTTTTTCATATGCAGAATATTGCCCAAAATATGGCGCGTACGCTCAGTATTAATCTTTGTGGTATCTGCTAGCTGGCGCACCTTCACTTTCCGGTCAGCCAACACCATTTCATGCATTTTTTTGACATTGTCCTCTGTAACCGCATCGGAGGGCCTGCCGCTGCGGACTTGATCGGTAGTGGAGCTGCGGCCACCAGGAAACTCTCGAAACCAATATTTGACGCTGTAATCTGATGGAGCATTAGCCCCATAATATTTATCCAACTTTTCGTTTGTTTCCTTCGCTGTTTTGCCTCTCAAAAAATAATGTTTTATGAGAGAACGAAAATCGTTTTTGTCCATACTCAACATGATGCCAAACACGTCAACAACAATCCGCTGTCAAAACAAAACTAAAGGCAGTATCGCACTGAAATTTGCCATGTCTGCTAGATATGAACGGACTTCAAGGGACCATAACCGTTTTTGCAGTAGCAGCGCATTCTGGCTATCAAGGAGGTTACTTTTCACTCCACTTAGTATTTATTAATCCCCAACCTTGAGTTGACTACGAGGATCTTATTACTGAGCATTTAAATAATCCAGTTAGGGAGAAGCGCTCACTCAATTATGACTTTTTTAAATGTTTTTTGATTGCCTAAAAAGTCAACAAGACAGGATGATTGTTAGACTTTGATAAATTTCAATGAAATCCACGAAACGAAAGTTATTTTCATTCTAGACTTTTTGAATTTGATCTTTCAACTTATTGTAAATTTGTTCCATACAATTCAATTCATATCATTGCT
The DNA here is from genome assembly GCA_963966105.1 of Volucella zonaria. Lineage (NCBI taxonomy): Eukaryota > Metazoa > Arthropoda > Insecta > Diptera > Syrphidae > Volucella > Volucella zonaria. The sequence goes on along the minus strand of OZ014534.1, from coordinate 122,621,313 downwards.
GGAATCATTTTGCCAAAAATATTTCTTCAAAGCCCTCAAAATACATCTTGAGCAATCATTAGCATTTAATAATCGTTACCTTATCAGATCTCGATCGTTTGGCTAACGCTGTGTCAAACGTAAATACGAGCAAGGGCAATACGTTCTATGCGATGTGTGCGGGTAATACGGGGAATACGGAGGTGTAAAAATACAACACGATGCGTGCGTTTATGCGGGCTTCAGTGACAACTTCGTCTTTAGTTCAGTGTAAAATGTCTTCGGTTTCAGCGCGAAGAATTCTTTTAATGCAAAATAGTTTATTAAGACTAAAAATATTAAAGAAACTGAAAAAGAATCATGCTAAGAAAAAAACGAGTGTAATATATGAAAACCGAATAACATATGGCATATTTCATCACCTATACCCTCAATTGCGTGCATCTGAAAGTGATGCATTTCGTCAGTATATAAAAATGACGGCAAAAATATTCGATTATATGGTATTCGTTTGTATTTTGTGGAACAAATTGAGTTGTAGAAGCAACGTTTATAGAAGATGATTGTTGTAGTGTGCCATTGGGGTAAATAGTGAAGACAGGGGAAGCTGGTTCAGAGAAGTCAGAATAAGGTGACATTGTATTTGAAGTTTGTTGATTTCGCATTTCCTCAATTTGTTGCATTTCCTGCAGTAAAACATCTTGAAGTTTCGAACTTACTCGAAGTTGTCGTAATGGATCCATTTTTCTAATAAATGGAAGCAACGACCGCAGAAAAAGTGAATTTTCGTGCTCTGAGCCTTCAAGTAGAGCAAGCTTTTTGGCTTCTATATCTAGAAGCTTAAGCTCAACATCATTTCCTTCCTCATATATACATCCTTTTTCTTTTTCGACGAGGTGGTGAATTCTTTAATGAAAATTATGTTTCAATGAAATTTATTTCTAGTTGATTCACTTCTGTATTTGCCTCCTCATTGTTGACTTTTGCTGCAGCTATAAAGCTTAGCGAATCGTCTATTACCAGCGACAAATTTCCATCCGTATCTCTCGGAGACACGGTGTCCTTTAGGAAAAGCATATTTTTATAATACTGCCATATGTTGCAACACAGTCTTGCGAATCACCTGATTTACTCTTTGGAAATTTTTTTAAGTTCTTTACAATACAAAATTGATCTCTTATATTCCGCCACGTTTTTTTAGCATCATCTTCTGGAAATGAAAGAAAAACTAGATAAGCATTTCTTGTTTCAGGTACCTATCAACGGGAATATCATTTAAACAAATTGCTTTTACTTTTCGAACATCGAAATCGTCTGTTGCCCCTGTATAATCATAGAAGTTTGCAGAGCCATTCGGAAATCACTCCAGATACATATGCCTGTACCAATTACGGATCGATTTGAAAAGGTTTCAAAAGAATATTTTGAAAAATAGAATTTCCCCAAAGCATATAAGACTAAAGTGTCCAAAAAATTCGGGCGGTATGAATTAGAATTGCAAAGGTTTTTTTTCAGTAGTACGCTTAGCAGTAGTTGATGCAAAATATCGCTTTTCAATGATCGATGTGGGCGCATACGAAAAAGATAGTGACGCAGGGGTTTTTGCAAATTGGAGCAGAAGGCTTCGTTTGTCTTTCTAGGTGACGAAGCATTTCCTTTGAAGATATATTTGATGAGGCTACACCCTGCAAATCGAATTCAAAACAATGCACATGCTTCAAATTTTAATTACCGTTTGTCACGAGCCAGAATGACAGTTAAGTGTGCATTCTGCATTAGTTCCGCCAAATTTCGAATTTTATTGAAAGCAATAGAAACTAATGTTGAAAATGCAGTTCATATTGTAAAAGCTATTTGCATTTTAAACAATGTTATTATTGATATGGATCAAGACACCTTTCCCAACATTTTTGAACAAAATCTACAACTTTCCAAATCAAATAATCGCCCATCACGAGAAGCAGAAATTTTAAGAAACGCTCTTTGTGAATACTTTTCAATAAATAAAATATAAAACCTATTACATTGTTTACTTACTTGATATTCCCACATTTTTAGCAATTGAGTCCCATTCCTCATCTGCAGTTAATTTGTCCTTATAGCGGGGATTGCTTTTATTCCACAACACAGTTCTTTTTTTAATTTCCGATATTAGCACTTCCATTTCGATTTGTTTTCCGTACGACAATGCGGGCAAAATCAAACGTAATGCACGTGTTTGCCGTATATCGTGTTTACGTTGGACACCTACATTTGCTAACAAAAATTGTATTATGTAGGGTCGCCGGACTGCCCGTACCGCAAGGCACGCACCGTATTCCCCGTGCTTACGTTGGACCCAGCGTAAGTCGAATGTGATAACTCTGAAGTGTAGTTACGATATTAGTTCTCCAGAAATTGTATAATTTACATCTTATACGCAATAGCAAAGAAACGTGAATTAAGTGAACATATAGGTAATTGGGCCTTAAACAAAAGCCACTCAGATCTCATTTTTCCATTTATCTAAATTATTCTGTGTATCGTTAGTATACATTTTTTTTTGAATCTTATTATGTTCTTAGTCGTTTGCAGCACAACCTCATGGATCGCAAGCTCTTCAAACTCTTTTGGTGCAGCATTCAGTATTCTGCTCAGTTTAACACATGGGCTGAAAAGTCCGTTTTATAGTAAAATACAAAATTTTTGCAAAATTCAACTTTATTTATCAATATAGTTGCCTTCGAGGGCGATACGCTGATTGAAACGATTTTTCAATCTTTCGATACCAATTTTGTAGTACGATTTCGGTTTAGCCTCAAAATAGGACTCTGTTTCTCTTCATCGGTCTTAAATCTCTTTCCGGCGAGAATTCTTTTGAGGTCTGCGAACAGGAAATAGTCGCTGGGGGCCAAATCTGGAGAATACGGTAGGTGGGGAAGCAATTCGTAGCCGAATTCATTCAATTTTGCCATCGTTTTCATCGACTTGTGACACGGTGCATTGTCTTGATGAAACAGCACTTTTTTTTTCTTCAAATGCGGCCGTTTTTCTGCGATTTCATCCTTCAAACGCTCCAACAACACAATGTAATAGTCGCCCCTTTTGGAAATAGTCGATGAAAATTATTCCATGTGCATCCCAAAATACGGATGCCATAACCTTGCGAGCCGACTGTTGAGTTTTGGTTCGTCGCCTGCTCGCCACTCAGTTGACTGCCGACTTGACTCTGGGTTGAAGTGATGGAGCCAAGTTTCATCCATTGTCACATACCGACGCAAAAATTCGGCTTTATTGCGGTTGAACAACTTTAAACACTCCTCTTAATCATCAAGACATTGTTGTTGTTTTTGGTCGACTGTGAGCAAACGCGGCACCCACTTTGAACAGAGCTTTCGCATGTCCAAATATTCATGTATGTTATATCCAACACGCTCTTTTGATATCTTCAGAGCCTCAGCTATCTCGATCAACTTCCCTTTACGGTCATTCGTAATCATTTTGTGGACTTTTTTGATGTTTTCATCTGAAACAGCTTCTGTTGGACGTCCACTGCGTGCATCATCTTCGGTGCTTGTATGACCACTTTTAAATTTTTCAATCCACTTGCGAATGGTTCGTTCGCAAGGTGCAGAGTCCGGGTAACACTTATCAAGCCATTTCTTTGCATCGGCTGCATTTTTTCCCATCAAAAAGCAATGATAAATCAACACACGCAATTGCTTTGAATCCATTTTTTTCACAATAACAAAAGTTGCTTCACTCACAACTGTATATCTCGAGAACTAATCGTCCGACAGCTGTCAAATTCATACACGCATCTTTTGAAGGTTGGTACTAACTGAAAATGGTATGGATTTAATTCAAGTGGTGCCCTCTCTTAGAAACGGCACGGACTTTTCCATGTCCATTAAGCACTTATCTTTTATTTTGCATCGAGAGCATTTAAAACAATTAAAGGGATCCTTACGGAACATATTAAATTTATAGTGGCTGTTGGTTATCCGATTCGGAATCACCTCGAAATATACAAAAATGTACTGGACATATAATCGAACCGAAATAAAAAATTTATATGAAAAAAAAACTACTAGGTCGCAATTGATTCAAGCATTCTTTCCATCACAAAAAAACAACGCATAATTTTTTTATGGTGTTTGGATCCTTTCATGTACTCATGAATACTTTTAAATTGTATTGTACATTAAAAATATTTAATCTGCACAGAGACGTTGTATTTGTATTGGAAACTTGTTGACCTTTTTTTTAACAATTTTCGTATTTTAAACTTAAATGAAAGTACATACTCGTACATAGGTAAAGTTGTGGCGAACTAATTAAGAACGATACACTGGAATCATGTTTTTTGAACATTTTTATTTAAATTTTTATTCATCTTGGGTTGTTAAATTTTTGTTTTGTACCGTGTATCAGTTAAAAACAGACAATAGCAAAAAGATAAAGGAAACATAAAATTTAATTCATAATGTTTTGGTAAGAAGAAATTAGCTGGCGATCTAATTAAGAACGATAAGAGAATGTGTAAAGTTTTCATTGTATTTTGCGGTTTTTCCTCAATATTTTGTCGGGAATCCTTTGTTTGCAATTACAGCCATGCATCGCCTTGGCATTGACAAAATTAGGTCGTGACATTTTTTCGGTGTTATTACATTCTGGGAATGTCCTTACGATTTCGTAGAATTCATTTGTGTTGCTAATTTTATGCTTTTTAACTTTTTTTTTTAACTCGTACCAGGAGTTTTCGATTGAATTTAGGCCCGGACTGCATGACGGACAATCGATGACATCCACAGAATTATTCTGAAACCATGCTTTGGTTGACCTCACAGTATGTTTCGGGCCGCTGTCCTGCATACATTTCCAAGTTACTGGCAATTCTGCCTCTGTATAGTATAGGCCAGCATTACATTTTGAAGTAATCCTATGTAGCTTTGAGCGTTCATTATACCTTTAAAAGACATGCAACCCCATAGCATAATACTCCATCCTCCATGTTTGAGGGTGTGGTGTGGTGTATTTAGGATTGAATGCTCCATTTTTTGGTCGTCTAACATAGTGTTTACCACCGGAACTCATTCTATTGATTTTAGTCTCATCACTCCAGAGTATTTTTTTCCATTGTGAGATGGTCCGATCTTTGTATTCCTTTGCAAAAGCTAACCTAGCCTTTCGGTTTTTTTTTAGCGAAAGCAATGTTTTTTTTCTGGCTGATCTAAAAAGCTGACTTTCATTCAATCGCTCTCTAATGGAGCGTGCATTGGGTCCTCGTCGAAAACTATTTTCTGAATATCGTTCGAGCTCAAAAGCGGATTTTTTTGCCGTGTGAACTATCAACCTATCTTGAGCTTCATAGGTTTTGGGAGGTCTTTTACGTCTTTCTATGCTTTCGGTGGTTCGATGCTTCTCTACATATGTTACGGCGTTAGAAATGATTGTTTTCAAGTAATCAAGTTTTTTTCGCGGTATTACTATAGGACAATCTTTCAATATTGCAAAGTTTTAGTATGGCTTCCATGAGGGAAGCCTGCTGTGCAGCTCTTTTTTTCACCATATCACGCTCAAAATATCTCTAAACCCAACAAAAACTAAAACTATCCCTTTAATTTCAAATGAATTAGTATGTTTACTAAAAACTTTTTCGTGGGCAGCGAAATTCTACAAACAAACCTGTTTTAGTGATACGTTCTTAATTATATCGCCAAGTGAATACTTGACCAATATGCTTAAAAACCGATTTAAGCTGTTAAATAATGTGCAATAACATTGATAGTTACAGTTTAACATGAACAGAGACACGACTGAATACTTTCAATTTTGGTTGCCATCTATCTTATTATTGGAGCGATGGTATGCCAGTACTTACGATCGTTCTTAATTGGTTCGCCACAACTGTATGCCATGAAGTAGCGAATACCACCTTGATCAAAAAATTTATTGAGAAAATTAAAAATACAAGTTTATTCTATATAATAAATCTGTATTGTCCCCTTCAAAGTAATCCCCATCGACTGCAACACACTTATGCCAGCGCTTGATCCAATCCTCGAAACATTTTTTATATTCGGTTTTCGGTATGTCCATCAGTGCTTCCTGCGACTTTTCCATTACTTCCTCTTGGCTGCTGAAACGCGTTCCCCGTAGTCCTTTTTTAACTCGATTGAACAGAAAGAAGTCACAGGGAGCCAAATCAGGTGAATTCGGTGGCTGTTGGATGGTATTTGTAGTATTTTTCGTCAAAAAATTAGGAATAATGATGGCACTGTGCGACGGTGCGTTATCATGGTGCAAAATCCATGAGTTTTCTCCCAACAATTCTGGTCTTATAACGCCCAAATAATACTCTTTGTTTACTGCCTGGCCTTCTGGCAAAAATTCATGATGCACTACACCGTTGTAATCCATGAAAACCGTGAGCATTGCCTTCTTTTTTGACTGAAAATGACGTGGTTTTTTTGGGATCGGCTCATATGGTGAACGTCATTCACTTGCCTGATGTCTGGATTGCGTGTCATACTCATAAACCCACGTCTCGTCTCCAGTAATGATCCTTTTGATGAATGTGGGATCGGATTCAGCCTTGCAAATCATCTCTTTTGCGACGCCAACACGGTCTCTGTTTTGCATAAAATTGAGGCCTTTTGGCACCAACTTTGCTGCTACACGACGGAAACCCAAATCATTAACCAAAATGTCTTGGACGGATGCATAGGCAATGTTCAAGTCCTCCGCTATCTCTCTAATGGTAATTTGCGGTTATTGATCAACATTTCTTTTACTTCATCAATGTTTTCGTCGGCTTTCGATGTCGATGGTCTGCCACTGCGTTCATCGAGTGACTCACGAGCACTTTTGAACCGCTCGTGACACTGGTAAACGCCCATTTTCTTTAGAGAATCGTTGCCGAAACACTTTTCCAACATTCCAAACGTTCGCGCACCATAAAATCCGTTTTTTACGCAAAATTTAATACAAAGTTCGTTGTTGCAAATTTAAATTCATTTCTAAAATTGTAAATAATCGCCCTTACACATGTAGCTAGATGTAGTCGTTACTACGTAACTTTTGCAAATTTCAAGTTACGACGCTAAGATTTAGAGGGAATGTCAACAACAGATTTAGAACAGAACTTAACAAAAAAAACAGAACTTAAATCGGAACAATGGGAGCGCCACACGGTGGTGTCTCCCGGGAACTTTTTGATCAAGGTGGTATATCAATTCACACAAATTGTCTTAAATATTCCCTCTCTAATGTTATTTTTAAATATTGACATTTGGTTAAAGATTTTTGTTTCTTACGAATCGAATTATGTGTTTTATTTTTAATATTTATAAAATTATTATATTATTTTATAATGTTATTACAATACTTCTATAAGACTAAAAAACAACTTAAAAGGTATTCACTGTGCTGGGAGTTTTCTGTATATAAAGAAATTGTACCTACTATATACTCATAAGCTACAAAAGGAAGCGGGAAAAAAAGCGCAAAATATATAAAACCATTATAATTAAGTTACTGTTCGTACCACTGGGGGAATAGGATATACACTTTCCTGTCTGGTAGTCAGAAAATGTTGCAGAAAATCCTTAAAGCTCTCTTCCGTAAATGCCAAAAGGAAATAATAAAGCAAAATTGACTTTGTGAAGGAGATAGAAATGCAATCATTTAATATTCTCTTTTATTCCCATCTTTTGTATAAGTAAAAAAAAAAACCTAAACCAAAACTAGAAAATTGAATTTTGCTTTTACTGAAACGCTCTCTCCTTTTATTTCAAATAAATATGGCAGTCTTATTTAAAAATTAATCACATTTTTTTAATTTCTCTTTCAAAACAGCGTATACTATGATCCATTCTTAGCTGCAGCCGCTGCAACAGCTGATCCAAATCTACGTTTCCAGGTAATTATATTCAAAGCGAATATAAAATTTATACTTTGATTGTAGATACATTCGGTTTGTATTACTTGTAGTAATTTTTTTCTAGATTTAGAAACCCCACCACATCATTCTATTCTTAGTTTCGTAAAATAAGTTTTTTTTTTTTTTCTGAAAAACAAGTCCATGAAAAACCAAACAAAAAAAAATATTTCTTTCAGGCGGCCAAACCAGTCACGGAGGTACCCGCACAGCCAGCAATCTTAAATGTAATTTTAAATATTTTTTCTACAACTAATTACATCTGAACAAAATTTAAATTAAAAAAAAAGTTTAAAATCAAACAGAAACTCTTAAATTTGCATTTCAATTGTAGTTCTTATATCGGATATAATGAGCTCTTTTATTTATTTTTTTTTATAAATATTAACATATAAATACATATTAAACATTTTTTTCTTTTTATCAATATAAAAATAATTAATATTGTGGCCTTAGTATTATTTTTCTGTATTTCTATGGTGAAAACGGGTTTAATTTTTTTTCTTACTTTCTTTTTTAAATGTCTCAATATGAACATATTTATTTATTTTTTATTTTTTTTTACACATTTTAACTATATGACTAAACTGTATATGAATATTTAAATATATTCATTAATCATTCATTCGCTAACCATAAGTAACTACATCTAAAAAAAGAAAAGGAGAAGATAAATATGTCTTTTTTACTATTTTGGTTGTGGTTTTAAAATATACGAACAAATTGTAGTGCAATGTTTTTGAACACAAAGTTTTTTTTTTTTTAATTATTTAAAACAGAAACAGCTTCAACTAAAATCGATTTTTTTTTCCATAAAGAATTTCTAATTTAAATCTGTAAATTTGTTGGAGAATGAACAAAGAAAACCAATATTTGTTTATTTTTATAAGTAGCGAAACTTGTTGTCCTTTCTAATTTTTTTTTTTTTTACTTAATATTAAGCTTCTGTGTGTTGACTCTCTTTCATACACAAGTCCGTGGATGTATCTAAAAACAAAAATGTTTTGATTTGTTTTTTTTTTTTTTGTTTATAAATGAAACAGGAGTTTTCAAAATGAGTGCTAGGTAGTTCATAACCCTCATGACACTAAAATAATCTTTATTGTGCGCGTTTGATTATACATATTTATAAATTTTTATTCAATTTTGTGCCATACTGCAAAATCAGCAAAATGTATAAAATTATGCAACGGCCGTTTAGCAATAATGCTGGAATATAGCTGCAGACGAATCCGTGTACATAACATACTCGTATATGTATCTTTATTTTTATTTTATTATACGAGTACTATTTTTTGTTCTTAATTTTTTGCAATGGAGTTTGCAAAAGTATACCATATTTCTGGCACATTTATGAGAGATTTTAATAGACACTTTTATACAGGCGTATATTTGTAATGTAAATTATCCCCTGGGTGTACTTTGGCATTTTTAATGGAAGTTTTCATTTGGTTTTAAATTAAACGTGAATATTTTAGGATTTGCATGAGTGTGCAGGTAGAGTGTTTTTAAATTTGAAAAGTACGAAAACAATTTCCTGTTGTATGCGAAGAGAAAACCATTTTAAAATGCCAAGGTAATTTGTGCGAATATTTATTATTTTTTAGTATGAATATTCATAATATTCTTTGAAATAGAAAATATTTTAAAAAATAGGTTAGAAATTGTGTTGATATGCAGATGTACGAGTATTTAGTTTTGGAATGTGATTTTAATCACAAGCAAACGACTGGAATTTCTCTGAAATCAAATATTATAGAATTTAAATATGTTCTGTTTTCTCCAGTAGGTATTAATGAACATCGCGCATGGAGCTTCACATTCTTTTCGACGCACTACTATTCAGATTTGCTTCAATTCCATTGTACTTTCGTCCTCATAGCTAAAGATTCTTGAAATTATGGCAAACAAAAAATTGTATTGCAGGGGGGTCTATTTTCACCACCATCCAAGTTAGAGACCATAAAAATGAGGAACCTCTGATTTCGAGGTAAAACTTCTTAAAAAACCGTAGCTTTCTAACGGATTTAAGAAACCGTTTTGCACATTTTTGAAATAGAATTTTAATGTGCATAACATACTAAAATTTCGTCGAGTTCGACTATCGCCAGACAAAATTACGGCATTTTCAAGCTAACATTTTGAAAAATCGTTGAACCAATTTCATCAGAAAAATGCCTTAATCTCAAAATTTTCATTCAACTTTTAGGTTAACTTTTTTTTATCAAAATTTTCGTCTTCTCTTCATTATCTACGATTTTTATCTTTGATTTTTCCACCTACGAACAACGGAAGTTATTGCAAACTAGGACTGGGTATAAATAAAACGAACTAGTTAAAAAAACAGTTTTTCATCTCGTAACGACGTAACCGTTTTTTTTTTTCATAAAAAAACAATTTATATTGTAACTACATTTACATATCTATTTGCATATAAAAAATTCAGCTCAGGTATGCGAACGGATCATTCTGTTCCACAAATATGAAAAACGCATGATTCCACCCTGATACAAGTGGCCTGGCAGACAGTAACTATTGGGTCTATAACTTAACGGTTTGCTAAGAGATGGCGTAACTTGTATTATTCCATTGGAACATGCGTTGGAAAGCTACTGTCATTGTACGTCATTTCAGTATATGTCATTCATTTGAAGCGTAAACAAAAATAATTTTTTTTCACTCAAATATGTCGAACTTTGTGCCTGAAAAAGTGTTTTTGCGGGGAGATCTTCTTCATTACTTTAATATGAAGAAAACTGCTGCCGAAAGTCATCGTATTTTGGTGGAAGTTTATGGTGAACATGCGCTAGCTGAGCGAACGTGCCAAAAGTGGTTTGCACGATTTAAAAATGGTGATTTTGGCTTGGAAGACGATGAACGTCCTGGGCAGCCAAAAAAGTTTGAAGATAAAGAACTGGAAGCATTACTCTATGAAGATTGTTGCCAATCACAAGAAGAGCTCGCAGAATCTTTGTGTGTCACTCAAGCAGCCATTTCAAAACGTTTAAAAGCAGCTGGATATATTCAAAAGCAAGGAAATTGGGTTCCACGTGAACTCAAGCCGAGAGACGTCGAAAGGCGGTTTTGCATGTCCGAAATGCTGCTGGAACGCCACAAAAGGAAGTCATTTTTGCATCGGATTGTTACTGGTGATGAAAAATGGGTCCATTACAACAACCCCAAGCGCAAAAAATCATATGTGAAACCCGGCCAACCAGCCAAATCAACGGCAAAGCCGAATATCCATGGCGCGAAGGTATTGCTCTGTATTTGGTGAGATCAGATGGGTGTGCTGTATTATGAGCTGCTAAAACCGGGTGAAACCATCAATGGACAACGCTACCGAACACAATTAGTCCGTTTGAAGAGAGCAGTGGCCGAAAAACGACCGGAATATGCGACCAGACACGAGGCAATAATTTTCCATCATGACAACGCTCGGCCCCACGTTGCTATTCCGGTTAAGAACTATTTGGAAAACAGTGGATGGAAAGTCTTACCCCACCCGCCTTATAGCCCAGACCTTGCCCCTTCTGACTACCATTTGTTCCCTCAGAGCAGAATATCAAAAATTGGCTTGATTCATTCTTGGCTGTCAAGCCGGCGCAGTTCTTTTGGGATGGGATCCACAAATTACCACAAAGATGTGAAAAAGTCATAGCTTCAAAACCGCACGAATTAAGTTATATACCCAAACACTCACGAAACGAACGAAAAATCGTTTTCATATCTTTTAAGCGGCCCTTACACAGTCAATCGAATGACATCAATCACTAGCATGGGTTTGTGAAAATGTGTCTGTATGAGTCACACACATTTGGTGAAGTCTGATTGACGAAAATCAAAGCAAGTTTGATTTTGCATGATGAACGTCATGCTGATTGATATGTGTAAGGGTTGGATTGACGTAATTACTTCATTGTGTTTTGTGTCACGGAAGCGAAAACATGTCCGGGGCCAGCGGAAAATTGAAGGACGATGAAGACCGAGCATTTGTATCGGAATTTTATATCCTCAAATGAATTCCCTGTAGCAAGATATCGCAATGTTGTAGAAAGCCTCTGGCTTACGGTAATCGCTTCACGCATGCATGTATCTTTTTTCATAATCAAAGGAGAAATTATTTTAAACAATTCCTCGTAAGTGGAGCTATCCATCCTCATAAAATTTTTATAATTGTCCTGTGCAGATATTTTCAATTCATTCAAAAGATTTTCATGTGTGAACTGATTCCTTTTTTTTTTTAACCACTTGGATGAACCAAATTCTCTTTTTTCTCTACATTTTTTTTCTTTTTCCTCTTTATGCAATGTGCAAGAGCAATATATGCAATACAATCGTTCGTTTAACTCATCGAACATCCGTACACCACGAGAACTCACAAAAACTAAAAATTTCGCGTCAATCGATTGAGCTGTGTAAGGGGTAGCGTCAATCCACACATACACGATGCATGATGTCAACCCATTGACCGTGCAAGGGCCGCTTAACAATTGGGGAAGTAGTTAAACGAAAAAAACGATAACGGTCGGGGAAGTAGTTTAACTTTTCTGCGTTTTTTCCGTTTTTTGTTCGCTTGCACTAAATGATATGAAAACGCTTTTTCGTTCGTTTCGTGAATGTAGTTACTGTCAGCCAGGAGTGGAATCAACAAGGAAAAGTTGGGTTTATTTTACATTGAAAACAACGGTTTTATTTGGGTGTATGAGACGAAAATGGTTTTTGGTTTTCTCTCAGTACATGATTATAATTTCTCGTTAGTGCTTCTTATTAGCTAGTTAACTAGTTATATTTTTTTAAATAACTGTTTCGCTTCATTAACACAAAAACCGAAAACGACCCACCTCTATTGCAAACGACTATTTTATTCAGGGAAATGGGTCACAAAATAAATAGTGTTTTCAAATACAAAAAAAATTGACTAAAGGCTGTCAGTCAAGTAAAACAAAGTTGGAGAATTACGCCACGGTAAATTTTCCGCTATTTTGAAGAATGTTTTTGTTTAAGTCGGTGACAGCTTTTGAAATGTGCCGATGTTACTTTATTTACTGATTAAGAGTGAACAAGTAAGGTGTTTAGCAAATGTTTAAGAAAAAATGTATTCGATTTGCGAATACGCCCATATAATTTTCGTTTACGGTTTCTGTAATGCTGATAGCTAGATTAGAGTACCAATGGCGATATCCTAGACGGAGGATCTTTTCTAGGAAAACTTTTATCAATGCTTTTCACCGCCTTTCAACCGTCGGCTCAGCATATGGGTTAAGAAGAGAACGATTGTCTAACATAACAACAGCAGAAGAGGAAGAAAGAGTTTTAAACACTGTAAGAATGCAGCCATATTTTTAGCACCAGAAGGCTTGCAGCACAGTTGTAAACTCCAAGAACTACAATCCATGGAGTTCTTCAAGCCAACCGCGTTTACCCCTTTCATTATAAGCCCGTACAGGAACTTTTGCCAGGAGACTTCCAAACAAGGATTGAATTTTCAACAAGATGAGAATGAGTAGTTTATTCAAAAAAATGTATGGACTGACGAAGCCCAGTTTACGAGAACGAAATTCCTGTTTTTCTAAACTGTATACCATTTTACAGTAGGTTTAACGTGAATGTCTGGGCCTGCATATTGGGTAGTACTTTAATCGGGCCATTCATACTTCCACATGTCCTAAATTCAACATCCTATTTAGAATTTTTGAGAGACTAGTTGCCGGAACTCCTCTGGAATATGTTCCTCTTGCTCAGAGGCAAAGAATTGTTTTCCAACACGATGGAGCTCCTTGCCATTGTAGCTATAATGTAACTTCGTTTTTAAATCAAAAATTTAATGGACGGTGGATTGGCCGGTTTGGTCCTTTTCCTTGGCCACCTAGATCTGACCTAACGCCAATGGATTTTTTTTTTTGGGAAACAATAAAAGAAATGGTTTATTTGACTGAGATTTTAAGTCGGGAAGAGCTCCAAGAGAGAATAAATACAGTGGCAGAGGAAATAAGAGGCATTTTACCAAACATTAATTTGCAGCCTGAAATCATCAAACGCGCTAGAATGTGCATCCAAAGGCACGGGCAACATTTCAAAAATTTACTATAAAAGCGTTTTGAAATCTTAAAGCGTAGCGGTCCTTCTTAGGACCACAAACACTATTTAAAGGAATATTACATTTATTTTGTGACCCATTTGCTTGATTAAAATAGTGCTTTGCAATAACTTCCGTTATTCGTAGGTGGAAAAGTCATACATAAAAATCATAGATAATGATGAGAAGACAAAAGTTTTGATAAAAAAAGTTTACCTAAAAGCTGAAAATTCCGAGATAAACGCAATTTTCTAATGAAATTGTTCCAACGATTTTTCAAAATTATTATTATTATTATCAAGGGAACGATACAAATTAATTTGTAGGGTCCGGTATTTAACGCCGGGGTACTATACCCATGTGGCGCGTTTTTTCAACAGCACGCGGAGTACTGAGTTCCCATGTGGTCAACCACCTACGTACTTACCGCGCCCAGCACTACTTGATTTCGGTGATCTAGTGGGAACCAATGCCATAATTTTGGATAGCGTTCATCGAACTCAACGAAATTTTAGTACGAGGGTGGGCTGAAAAGTTTCCGACCGAACAATGATACAAGACATATTTTCTCAAATTTTTTTTTTATTTTTCTACATAGTCTCCTTGTAACTGTACACACTTCTCCCAGCGATGCTCCTATCTCTCTAACCCGTCCAAATAGTACTTGGCGTTTTTCTCTGCAAAATAGTTGTTCACGAAGGTGATTGCCTCCTCATTTGACGAAAATCTCTGTCCTCCGAGCGCAGTTTAGATGAGGGAACAAAAAGAAGTCGCTTGGGGCTAGATCTGATAAATAAGGCGGATGGTCAAGCAGTTCAAACCGTAATTCATGGATTTTCGCCATGGCAACCGCTGAGGTGTGAGACGGCGCGTTGTCTTGGTGAAACAGGATTTTCTTTTTCTGCAAATGTGGTCGTTTTTCCGCAATTTCTGCCTTCAGCTTGGTAAGTCATGATGCGTAGTGTGCTCCTGTAATGGTTTTTCCTTTTTGAAGATAATCGATTAAAATAACTCCTTTACTATCCCAAAAAACAGTCGCCAACACTTTCCCAGTCGAAAAAACAGTTTTTGCTTTTTTTGGAGCCGGCTCGCCCTTTGCAGTCCACTGTTTTGACTGAATTTTTGTTTCCAAGTTTCATCTACGGTAATTAATCGACACCAAAACTCAGATTTATTGCGCCTAAACTGCGCCAATAGAGCGTTGGAAATGTTCATTCGAACACGTTTTTGGTCTAACGTAAGCAAACGCGGCACCCAACGCACGGACAGCTTTCTCATGCCTAAATCTTGATTTAATATGTAACAAACAAGTTCTTAACCTCTACTATCTCTCTCACTTTAATTCGGCGGTCGTCTAACACCTTTTGGTGAACTTTAGCAATGTTATCGTGAATGGTTGCAGTTTTTGGACGTTCCGAACGTTCATCATCTCCCAAGCTCTTACGGCCACGTTTAAATTCAGCTGCCCAAAATTTCACTGTGGTAAATGATGGCGCAGAGTCCCCATACACAGAGTCCAACTCATTTTTGATTTGCGTAGGCGTATTGCCTTTCAAAAACAAGCTCGATACTCACGATACTCAATGTTTTCCGTTTTCACAAAAAACACTCACATCGACTCACTCAAACGACTGTCGACTAAAAACTGCGCATCCAAAATGACTGAAACTGCGGTAAGTAACTGTCAAAAGATTCACAACTAACATTTACTAGCTTTTATTGACGAATGCCGCTATCTTTACGTTGCGGTCGGAAACTTTTCAGACTACCCTCGTATTTTATGAATTCGCTTTGAAAAATATGTATAACGGTTTCTTAAGCTGAACCCGTTAGAAAGCTTCGGCCTTTTAAGAAGTTTTACCTCGAAGCCAGAGGTTCTTCACTTTAACGGCCTATAATTTGGAGGTGGGTGAAAATAGATCCTCCCCCGCCCCCCCCCCCCCCTTGCAATACAATTTTTTGTTTGCCATAAATTCAGGAATCGTCAGCTATCAGGACGAAAACCTAAACTGGGGCACCTTGTATACTCTGCAATAGTACAGCAGATTAATCTCCAGGTAGTGGGCCATATTTAGCCATTTGTCCGTGTATATAAAGATCAAATTCTGTTATAGTGTTTCATTGCATCGCCCGACCTAAAATTTAATGAAGATTGCATTAAACCTGAGGAATTTTGAAACTCTCGTCTTTCGTGGGCTGATTTGAGACAATAGTTTGTTGTTTAATAGCTCAGCTCCTATTTTCTTGCTTGCAAGTTCTAATTTGTTGTTTTTCCTTGGACTAGTACATGAAAATTATCGTCATATGCATAATGTCGCCACATACAAAATGTTTCAAGGCGAGAGGCAAAGGATCTGCACTCTCTTGCAATGCATGAAAGTGATATAGTTTACTTTAACTTAACTATCCTAAAATAGAATAATTTCGCAAAAACACTTCGAAGTAGACCATCGATGCCTGGCCTGATTGTTTTTAGCTCATTTGCATTTGAAATATTTATCCAGTTTCGCGGGTATCTTTACTAAAATGCACTCCAATTGACTTGCAATTCGACTATCTGCAGAGATAGTCTGTAGGAACATACTTATAAATGAAGACTCTGTTTTGATAAAGTGCTTTCATAATATTTTAAGTTAAAGATATGCTCTTTAAAAATATTACTATCTTCGCTGACGTACTAAGGCAAGCAACCAATTTTTTCCATTAAGACTCATACTATTCTTTACCTGTAATTGGTAATTAGTCTTCCGTTTATCCATGAAACCATGCCTCAGGGCAGTAGATCTTTATCCTACACCTGCAGCCTTAGGCTGAAGCCACAGTAATTGGTAAATGTTCTAGTAAATAGTCTAGGCTGTTCTTTCCATTCCTTCAATGGTTGTCCGGTCCTTCTTGTTAAGTATATGCGCGTCATTTATCTTTGTCGTTGATCGTCACTGGTCTTTGCACAGCGAATGAGGTTTTTTTCGTTTTAATTTTTTGCAGGCAAACAGGTTCGGCAGGAATACCAAGACTAGACATATTTTATCTCTATTAATGCATTCACATACGTACCTCTTTGAAATAAATTGTGCTTTCCGGGCACTGACGGAGTCTAGAAAAGATTTTAAACGCACGCACAGTGTGGTAGATACTGATGGCGCGTTTTTTTGAATGCCGGAAACGACAATGATCTGTTTGACAATGGTATAATGGTTTTCATTGGTATTACTTTGTCTGCAGAAGTAGTATTTTCATATACAGAGTGTCCCAGTTTAGCAGTATAATCCTTTAAGGGCATATTTTCGAAGTTCCGCCGAACAAGAAATTGTATGGCAGGGCGGGTCTATTCGCACTCCATTTCAAGTTACAACCCATCAAAGTTGGAAGTGTAACCACTTTAAACGCTATAATTTCTAAACTAGTACAGTTACAAAAATAGTTTTGGACATTTTGGAAAGATAATTTAGTGGTACATAAATGCTTTGGGTACATCTGTGCAGCAACAAAAAAGTTACGGCTCCTTAAACTCAAAATTATAAAAATTTGCTGTTCCATTCTTTTTTGCTTAAAATGCATTTTTCTTAATTTTTACTTAATAAATTTTCTGATATTTATCCTTACAAAATTTCCTAAAAATTATGTTTAGAAACATTTTTACGTACGATCAACAGATTTTGTAGATTTCTCTAAAATAAACCTTTTCTTTCATAGCACCCCAGAAGAAAAATATCCATGGGTGTGAGGGCAGGAGATCTGGCTAAGGGTTGGGGCGGAACCGACCAATCCATCGTTCGTTAAAAGTATGGTTGAGGAACGAAGTTACCCCGCTGCTACTGTGACAAGGTGCTCTATCTTGTTGAAAGAACATCGCCCTTCTCTGAACAAGAGGAACATCTTTAAGGAGCTCTGGCAATCGTTCTCTAAGAAAATCCAGGTAGTAATGGGAATTAACTGTTTGTGGAAGAACGTGCGGGCCTACTAAAGTGTTTCCTATTAATCCAGCCCAAATATTTACGCTAAACCTCCGTTAAAATAAACAACACATTTTGAAGAAGTTGTTTACAATAATTAAATTCTTGCCTTTGAAAGGATGTTGTGCGTATTAAATGGAGATTGGAGTCTGTCTAATGGTGCAAATTATGGTTGTTTGTAACCCCATCTCTTGTGAACTGCGCTTCGTCACACTTCGTCCACAGAATGTTCTTGAGGAATTGCCCGTCTTCTGCATGTTTGCGCAGTAGCCATTAGCAAAATTCAACTCTTCTTTGCGCATCACCTGGTAGTAAATCCTTTACCGGTGTCAAATGGAAAGGGTGTAATCTATTTCTCTGTAGAGTCCTGTGATTCTGGTTCTGGAAAGTTTTAACTGCATAGCTAGTCTACGGACGCTGACTGAAGGGTGAACTTCCACAGCACGCAAAATCCCATCCCCAACTTCTGCCACCGCTGCGTCTGAACGTCCTTCTCTTTTTTTTTGGTGGAGTTGACCCCGTATCAACGAGGCGCTGATACATATCAGCGAATAGCCGGATGCACGTTGTTCTACGATTTGGGTATAGTCGTTGGTACTCCAATCTTGCCAATCTTATTCGACCGAAAGACAAATCATCCATTTTTTCAGTTAACGAAAATCAAGTAAGACGAGTAGTAGTTGACTAAAAATCAACATCAAGCCAACTTCCACTAAGAATTTAGTCTCCCCATTAAATGTTGGGTGCCACCCATGGAGCGAAATAACCACTGAGCCCAAACATCTTTCTTTCTCTCTCTATCCGATTTTCCAAAGTGTATTCATACCCACTTGAGTGTTACGTTCTTGTTAAAAAAAAAAAAAAAATTTCCTTTGACAAAAAATGGCTTTTACTACAAAATCTGTTGATCGTACGTAAAAAAGTTTCTAAACATAATTTTTAGGAAATTTTGCAGGGATAAAAATTTCAGAAAATTTATTAAGTAAAAACTTTAAGAAAAATGCGCTTTAAGTAAAAAAATGGAACAGCGAATTTTTATAATTTTGAGTTTAACGAGCCATAACTTTTTTGTTGCTGCACAGATGTACCCAAAGCATTTAAGACTTGTATGCATTACTAAATTATCTTTCCAAAATGTCCAAAACTATTTTTTTACCTGTACTAGTTTAGAAATTATAGCGTTTAAAGTGGTTACAGCTCCAAATTAGAGGTCACCCACTTTGATGGGCTTGTAACTCGAAATGAAGTGAGAATAGACCCCTCTGCCATACAATTTCTTGTTCGGCGGAACTTCGGGAATATGCCCTTAAAGGATTATACTGCTAAACTGGGTTACCCTGTATTCAGCATCGTCTGTTAATCCGCTCGAGGTTTTCATCTGTATTTCTTAGGGTTTCTGTACAAGATTTGCTCCTTTGACACAATCTTTTTGCCATCTTGTAAAACTTCGCACGGGAAAGTTGTTCCTAGAGTCTCAGCCTTTTTTGCTACGCACTTTAATGTGTATCTTGCTTTACTGCGCTATCAAAGTTGCTTTTCATCGAATCAGAGTTCTCGTGATAGTGATTAGCTGAAGGCTAGGACGCTGTTTTAAGAGATTTATTGCCCCCGATACGTCAGCAAAACTAGAAACTTCATCGATTTCTTTTGCATTCTCAGAAGTGCCCGACAACCAGGCGATCTACAAATCCTATTTGAACTTCAACTTTTGTCCTTAAGTTTTTTTTTTTTTGAGGTATACATAATTGATCAATTGGATTCTCCAATGATATGACTGAATGAGTAGCATGTAAATAGTATGCAGTATCCTACTATGGTATGCCGTTTATATCATAATCGTGGTATTTTATTTAAATTGTATATTAATTTCCCAACCTATCACTCGTTATAAAAATTCTTTAAGTATAAAAAAAACGACAAAACAAATCAAACATATTTAAACAATTTATGTTCACATGGCTGCTCCTGAACTTAAAATAAAAATTTATGAACAAAACAATTGTTCATATATTATACGTTCATACATGTATTTTTTTGTTTTATAATTTTTAAATTTAAAAATCAAAAAAGTAATAGAGTTTTGAAAAATTTCCAAACAAGACACACAAACTAATTATTTCTCACAAAAAAACACAAAAAATAACAAATTTTGATAATTGAAACGGTAAAAAAAATCTTTCGTTCGAAATTCAAATTACAGCGCCGCACAGTGACAACGTTAAACAGTAATCCACATTCGATCAACCGCATCCAGGTTCCTCAAAATGTTTTGGTAACAACATTGAAACATTTACCTACTACGAGTTTTGCGTTTTTGTTTGTTCTTGAATATTCGTATCTGACCAATTAACCGCAACAATTTGAATTTAAATATTTATTACCAAATTTTGTGTTTATTGTTTTTTTTTTTTACTTTTTATTCATAATAATTATTTGTTTTTTCTCAATTTTATATTGGTTCTAGTTCGATTTCTTGTTGATTTGCAAATGAATTATCCTATCATACTCGTAGTATGAGTGTGTGTGCATTTCTCCGAGTGTGTTTGTATAGCCAGCAAGAGACCTGATACTTGTATCTTATCTTGTAGACTAAAGCGTGTAGATACATTAGGTTCACTTGCATGAGTTTGCCTTTTGTTTATTACCTATTTTAAATTGTCTGTAACAGAAGTTGTATATACAATGTACACACTCGAATCCTTGTATCATGACCAGAGTTCTAAGAGTGTCTTCCTTTTGAAAATTTATAGAAATAAATTTCCGGCATAGCTTCAATTGTATGTATCAGAACGAGTAGGTCTGTGAAACAACAGGAAAACACTCTTTCTTTTGGTTTACGAATACATTTCATTTCTTTTTTTTGTATTGTTGTGTGTAGCTCAAGTTGTTAATTTCCTGTTTTTCTCATATATGTATGTTTATTTTTTTTTTTAGGTAAAATTTAAAAAGCGTTTTTCTTTTAACTCTAACAAAAATGTCTATAGCATGCACCCATGATAACATAAAAAACAAAATAAATTAAACAATGTACATAAGAAAACAAACTGAAAAAATGAAATTGTAGAGAAAAATGCTTTGTTTGCTACTGAGCCACAGGACATGCAGGTGGTTTTGGGTTGCTTTAACTGTTCCAGCAATGTTTTATTGTTAACGCTATGTCCTTTGTGCAGTTGCATAGAGTAGAACATGCATTTGTATTTTTATTGTGTTTTCTGTTTTTCTTTTTCTATTTCATAGTTTAATCGTTTGACTGTAACACTCCTTTGCTGTAAACTATCTTTCACTCACTCCTTGCGTAGCTTCATTTTACATTTTCTTACTGCAATTTATTTTAAACCCAATTCAAAAAAAAAAAACAAGAAAAAAAAACGGACAAAAACATTAAAGAAATTGAAATAAAATTGTGGATTTTCATTTTTTTTTTTTTTTTAATTATAAATAGGCTACAGCACCACTGTTAAAGACGCCATTGTCACAGGCCCAACAGGCATATACCGCCGCCACAACATATACAGCAGTAGCAGCACGCGCCGCATATGGTGCTGCCGCTGCAGCAGCTGCACAGCCTGCTCTAGCTGGCTATGCCACAGTTGCGGGGTAAGTTAGACAATTTTGAATTTTTCAAAGGACGAAGGTTTGCAGATTTGACTTGAATCTTGATTGGGAATACAACGTTTAAAAGATAATCGATCGTACGTATATAACTTATGTATGTGTGCTCGTATGTGCATATAAAAATGAATTCGGCTGCTCACCTAAAAAAATGATCAATGCTTTTGTTAAACATTTCAGTGGTATTACTACCACATTTGTGTTCTATTAAATCTTGAAGTTGTAATGAAAAAGAGTAAATCCTTGCTATATTAAATAAATGATTTTATCTACCTCATTTACAACTGCAAATCATATCACCAAAATCGAAAATTTGGATGAAAATGATTTCGTCATGATATCATAAAATCGATCTGATTATATCTGTTCGATCATATTTCTTCATCTTGTAACGAAATCTGTTTTTGCTTCTGATATCGCATTATTTAGTGGATCTTAATTTTCTGAAACTTAAATTACATGGAACTGTGTATCATTTTTAGAAATCGCTCCTAGTAAACGACTCACTAGCCGAATAAAAAAGGATCGATATATATTTTGTTTCCAATTTGAAAACACGCCAAAATTTTCCTTTATATACCCTTAACCGTGATTTTTTAAAAGTATTGTAATTGTTTTATTTAGATACTGAAATATTGACAAATTTTATTATAAAACTTATTGTGTAGATGTATCTAAATTATTGTTGTTTTTATTGTTCTTTTTTAAGATTCAATAATCGAATTATTGCTTACTTACTTACAGTGTTGGCATTAATCAATTAATTTTTTAATCAATTAACAAATCTGATTAATTGTGATCAGATTAAATTAATCATGATTGAAAAAGTAATCGTAATCATGATTATTGACATTAATCATTAATCAATAATCAGTAATCGATTAACTTGATTATAAACTAATACTTTCATCAATGTTGTCAACAGGAGTCTAGCGAAAGTATCAACCGTGAGGTGGTTTTTGTAGAAATGCCAGCTCACCTTAGGAATTTGCCGATTTCAAAACGCCTTAGATCACGGAGAAATGCGCTAGAGAGAAACGGGTTTAAAATAAATCGTTCAAAGACGGAGCATTTGACGTGCCCATTCTCTGATCCTTTGCGACCTTTTGCGAATAATTCTTACGAAAAGCACTATCTTAAAATACTCAGGATTAATCGTTAATATGAAAGCGAAATGTAATGACGACGTAAACCATAAAGTGAGGTTTTGCGACTGAAAATTTCCACTTAAGTTGATAAGGGAACTCTACATCACGGTTGTTCGACCAGCTCTTATGTGTGGTTCACATCGTCTACTGGAGTCACGAAACGCAATGCATCGCGTTTATACGTGTATACGTGTACAAAAAAAGAATTTGGTAACCGAACAACTTGAGTCAAATAGAATTAGTTGGTATTGCCACATTAAAAGAAGATCCCCAGAAAATCCCGTAAAAAGCAAGATCAACTACGGTCCCACACACGGTAAGAAAACGAGGTAGAAAACAGAATTCCTGGATTGCTGAGATAGCAAATGCGCCTATGGCTAACCACTGAAGCGAACCAGAACCTGTGTAGTATGCAGACGCGTTCAGTGATCTGTGACAATAGCCAACCCTATAAGCGGAGGCAGAAACTATGCAGTAAAAATGGGAAACTTGTTATGCATAAGGTCGTGTAAAGAGAAAAGAGTTTGCATCTTGAGCCACAAACGGGCCGGAATTTCTTCTCAGAGATCATCAAAATCCGACACCTACTTTAGATTGCTGTGCCGACTTGACTCAAATAAGCCCGGTGCTGATTTCCGATGTTCTCCTCAAAAAGGAAGTATGTTATTAAGTTGGTAGATAAGTCGACCGAGAACGAAGTATTTTAAGGACTGAAACGAATAAAATCTGCAAATTTTAATACGGGCTACACTTCCAATACGTAAAAATTGCAATCCCATTTTGAACCCAAATTAGCCTGTATATTCTCCAGTTTCAGTTTGTTATTGATTTTAGTTCGGTGCGGTTTAAAATATTTATAAAATATGAGTCAAGAGGAAAGCCGTAAAAAGATCATCGACAAATGGCTCGAAAATAGTTCGCGTTCAAACCATTTCATCGCAAAAAATTTAAACATAGCACGCAGTACAGTGGATTCTGTTATTAAACGATATTTGGAGACGTTGACAGTTAACCGAAAAGAGAAAAGTGGAGCACATGATACAAATTTGGACAGGAAAACAGTGGGTACCATCGTAAGAAACCGGACTATGTTATCCAGAGATGTTGCTCGGAAATGTAATACAAACAATGGTACAAAGATCTAAAAAAAAACGTAACGGTCTAAAAACAAAAAATACCAAAAGTTACTGAAAAGCAAAAAAAAGTCATAAAAACGAGTCAATCATACGTGTTGATCGGCAACAAGAAAGCGTGCTTGGTCAAAGCCGACTTTACTACTCTTCCAGGTGCGCAGTTTTACAACTCGTTTGAAGATGAGATTCTTCCGCAATCAACAACATCGATTGGGATGGAAAAATTCGGGTCAAAATATCTCGTTTGGCAGGCCATTTGCCAATGTGGACACAGAAACTCATCGCTTATTACAACGGGGATAATTAACGGAGAAGTGTACATTAACGAGTGCCGAAAAAACGGTCGATTCCTTTCTTAAACAAACACGAGGGTTCAACATTATTTTGGCCACATTTAACTTCAGCTCACTATGCTCATGCGACGTTGAGCTTTCTTGTTGCTAAAAATGTCGACTTTATCCCAAAAGACATGAATCCACCCTATGTTCCACAGTGCCTTCCCATTGAAAGGTATTGGGCTTTGGTCAAAGCTAAATTGAGGAAAAGTGAGCAGTGTGCAAAGGACGTAAAAGATTTTAGCGCTAAATGGAAAAGAGCGTCCAAAAAGATCACTGATGTAACTGTCACCAACCTTATGAAGGACATTCGAAAGAAGTTGAGGAAAGAATTGGAACCCAAATAATTTTTTTTTATTTTTTGTAATTGTGAATGAATTTAATAAAAACAGAGTTTTAAAGCAAATAAAAAAAATTTACATGAATTATGAAAATATTTTTTTTTGTTACTTTGAAGTTTCCAAATTTTATTCGTTTCAGTCCTTAGTCGACTTAGCCTAAATCGGAACAACTTCAATGTCGTCAGAAATGAAGGGCCAGCTTATTGAACTTAATTGGTGCCGACTTCATAGTAAATGATTTTTTTCCGACTGTGGATTTGCCGGGTATAAAAAGTTTGGGAGAGTGCAACACCCCTTACGCTGCACACTCGCTATGCTCTTGGTTGTCAATTCAACGTAAAAGAAATAATGGAAAATGATGACACAGATTTCCAAAAACATTTTTATTTATAATTCAAAAACTCAAGAAAACAATTTTAATTAAATCTTTACATTTCTGATTTTCAAGTTACATTTCATAATTACTATTTTTTTCATATAAATCGTCAGATAATTGGTGTGACCTAGGTTTATTTAACATCGTTGCATAAGAAAACATTCTTTCTACTGTGCCAGAGGATGACATTGGTGTGTTGTATTTAATAAAAATGTTGCCTATAACAGGATAACTTTGTAGAATCTCTCGTTCTTGCGTTCCCTCGGCAAAAAAATTTGAAATTCTGATATCCGCTCTCCGCTTCGATGCCAGAGTCGGAACTGAAATCAAAACACTCGTCTACATGTCCATTACGGGAAATTGCGCGCTCAGCAAATGTTTCCCGCAATAAATTAATGGTGTCGCGCGCCGTGTGGCATGTTGCGCCATCCTATTGAAACCAAGGCTCTGTCACGTCAATGCCATTCAACTGAGGAACGAAGAAGTTAGAATTCATGTTTCTATAGCGCTCTCCACTGACGGTAACATTCTGGCACGCATCTTCCTTAAAGAAATATGGGCCGATGATTCCACCAGCCCATAAAGCACACCAAATAGTGAGTTTTAATGGTTGTAAGGGCGTCTCGACAAAGGCTTCTGGGGTTTCTCCACTCAAAATTCGGCAATTTTGCTTGTTTACATATCCATTTAACCAAAAATGGGCCTCATCGGAGAACAAAATTTTGCGTTGCAAATCGCTATCAAGCTGAATCATGTTTTCGCCCCATCTTCCACAAAGTGGATGGGCATGCTCCAATTGCTGTGCACGATGGCGAATCGACTCATTCGGATTCTCCTCAACACTGCGCTTTTCAACGGCAATAATTTCATCTTTTCGCACTGTTTGTTGTCTTTGGGGATGCGTATTATCCGCTAGAGTGTACGTGGTGCGAAAACGATTCATCGTGTTACGAATTGTCGACCGTAAAATGGACGTAGGGCACGATAAGTTTGGCGAACCGAACCATGGTTTTCAAAATAAGTTTGCACAATTTGCAGGCGTTGTTCTGGCGGTAGTCTATTCATCGTAAAATGGCAAATCAACTTTCAACTGTCAAATTGACAATCGGTAGAAACAGTGTTACCAGGTTGATAACTATACCTCAAAAAAAATACCCTTTATAACAAAATGCATCATCATCATATTTATACTTTCTAGACGACATAAAATGTCGTCTCTTTGAGTCTTCTCTAAAACAGTTAATATTGTTGCTTATCACTTAAGTAACATCTGTAGATGCTGAGTGAAAGTTACGATCCCTTTATTTTATTCTTTCGCGTTATTTTTAAATATACCAGAACTATTTAATATTTGTACGATAACTCAAAAAAATTTATTATTACGAGTATCATAACTACCACAAAAGCAAACTTTATATGGAAAATGGGCATTTTTCCTTTATTTTAGAGCATAATAAATAGAAAAATCATAAAATAAATTTTAGGACAAAGACAAAAATTGTTTTTGTAGAGTTGTGTAATATATTCCCCTTTTTCCAACCTTATTAATTTCTTCTTATTTCTATACTTCTTTGCCTTTCCTATCCATATATCTATCATCATCTTTTTGTTTTTAACTGCTATTCTATATTCTCCATACTTCACAGCAACAAGAAAAAGACAAATCTAAATTATCAAAATATTACCCCCAATCAAATAAATAAGAAATAATAATTTCGTTGTGAATAACAAAAGAAAAAAGAAAAAAAAACAGAAAATCTCAAGATTCAAAACAATCAAGAAAGATCAAGCCGCACTTCGTATTCCTATTTACTACTTGCTCAAGCCAGAACCTTTCATTTAATAAATTTTCTATTTATTTCAAAAATTGTAGTTATGCCAGAGAATACGCTGATCCATATTCTTTGGGACATGGGATTGGACCAGTACCTGGATATGGGGTAAAGTTAAAACAAGTTAAAATTGCTTGCACACTTACTTAATTGTTTGTTTTTTTTTTCTTTTTAGGCACAAATATACCGTGGAGGTTACAATCGTTTCACGCCATATTAAACATACACAGAAAATATAAAAATTATATCCAAATCAGCACTAAATACTCATCTAACTAAATACTCAGCGTAAAAGCTCTAAGGACAAACAGACATATTTTTCTTTTTTGTTTAAGGAAAAAAATATATATATATTAAGATCCAAACTTTTCCCTAATTCTCTCTCTCTCAAATGTTTCCTTCATTACACTGAAAATTTCGAAAATTTATGAAACATGACACAAAAGAAAAATATTTAATTAACAAGAAAACCAAAAACAAAAAGAAATTTCATAAGATCCAAGAAGAACAAATCTAACAAAAAGAAACACATCCATGACTAGATCTAAAATCTCTATAAAAAAAAAAACTAAAAACAAAAAACAAAAATACTATGGTAAAAAACTAGAAACTAGTTTTACCTCCCATCTTGACTGCGTAAGGACTTAGAATTTAAAAAAAAAAGAAGCAAAATACAAACCAACTAAGAAAAGATGTTTTTAAAAAAAAAAAAAATTTAGAAAATATTTTACTAGCAAAGCCAAAAGTAAATGCAGTGTCAGTTTATAATTTTTTTTTATATATATATTTTATTTTCTTTTTACTTTTAGTTAAGTTTTAGTTATTACTTAGTTTAACAGTAAATTTATAAACAAAACACCACATACACACACATGAAACAATGATCACAAATATTCTTGCAACAACGCAAGGAAATATAGTCATTTTTTTTTATTTTAATATTTTTTTTTTCCTTATAACATTGTTAGTATAAGTTTTTGATGAACAAAATAAAAGGAATTATATTTTAAATGATTTTGTGAAAAAAAAATTGAGATTATAAAAAAAAGTTGTAGACGTGAAAAGTGGAAACTTTTAAGTTATGTGTATTATCATGTCTTCGTAAAGAATTAGTTTTTTTTTTTTTAGTTTTTTGTTAAGAAAAAAGTAGAATAAAACTAATTTGAACTTGAGCGCACAATGATATTGATTATAAGTTTTATGTGTAAGTTATCTAGTTTTGTAAGAATTGCCGAATGATATTAAACACTACGAGACACAGTTTAAATTTTGTTGACACACAATACATCAGATCTGTAAACATAGAAATTTGATTTTATTCTTCTTATGGCTTCTGTGATTTGTAACTATGTCTTCTCTTGGATATTTTGACCTCATATACAGCCTAAGCTCTCTGCAAAAGAGAACAGGTGGCATATACTATATATGCAGTTCTTAAAGTTAATTGTTTTTACTGCTATGTAGTTTTAGGCGTTCATATTTCGAAATCACTATCTTAAACAATTGATTGGAATAATCACATCAACGTACTTTAATTTTGATAAAGGTCCATGTTTCTCGGTTTCCGAAGTGGAAGAGTTATTTTTTTCATAAAGTCAGCAATACAGTAGACAGATGTTTATCAATTGGCGTTCAACCAAAATATGAAGCCAGGCATAAACAGTGCTTCCTCTCAACAATGTGTGTATGCCATTGGCTAGAAAACCAGCCAGTTGGCCGTTCGAAACCTTTCCTTGCAAACGGTTTCAA
Organism: Volucella zonaria; assembly: GCA_963966105.1. Classification (NCBI taxonomy): domain Eukaryota; kingdom Metazoa; phylum Arthropoda; class Insecta; order Diptera; family Syrphidae; genus Volucella; species Volucella zonaria. Next base: position 122,592,855 of record OZ014534.1, on the reverse strand, counting down.
TCACAGTTCGTAGTGTTTCATTTTAGTCGGCAATCTTTTATTATTATCATTTTTTAAATGGCAGCTGAAATTGGAGTCGAATCTGAATTATATTTTTATAACCATGACAAATCAAAAACAAAAAAACAAAAACTCATGTATGTATCCATTTTTTTATTTCGTTATTTTTTCTTATTTATAAAATTAAATATTAATATACTCAAATGATGAATTTATGCTCAAATATTGTAACTACATATAGAAAAACAAATACAAACAAACAAACACGCACTATTTTATATTTTATTTATTTAATTTGTTTTTGTTATTTTCAAATTTTGAATTTTTTCTTATTTTTTTGCTTGAACATATTTTTTTGTTCTTGTTTAATAGCGATTTAAAGTACATAGTTGAGATGAGGAAATATGTAAAGGAAGTAAAAATATTTTTATAGAATCACAGTCAATTGGACTATCTTGAAGTTGGATCAATTGGTGGTTCATTGAAATCTGTGAGAAACTAAATCTTGCAATGCGCAATATTCCCTTGTCGATATTATTTTATGAAGTGTAGCAATGGAAATTTGAATTTAGAAATAATATTAACGTTACCAATACTATAAATATTAGTATTTTTAAGACAGTGGAATTCATAGAAGGTGTTTCGAATCATTCCAAACACAGCTTCAGGTCTATCCACAACTGAATAAGTGTGTACAAATTGACAGAGTGTTCGCAGTTTGATTTGTTACCTGGCTATGCATAGTTCATATAAAAAATTTTTAAGATTCGAATACTTTATTGTTGAAAGTCATTAACCTAATACGATTTGCGTAGTTCAAGAGTGCACTTACCTTCAAAGGATTAAACAGCGCTATCCACACCCATGTAATGTGGCACAATTTGAAGTGCTCCACTTTTTGATACCTTATTTTTCTTCTTCCAATTTTTGGTTAGTGAGCAGCATATCTAATTTATTTATTTTTTATATAATTTTTTGAGTGAATTAATTTAAAACCGTTTTCAATCGAGCCATAAGGATTCTTTGCAGGTTTTGCAATTGACAAGATACTGATTCGAAATGTTCACTATGTTTCAAGACGATTGATTCGAAATAAAATAAAAATAAAACTCTCTAGGAAATTTGCCTGAGTGAAACTTTTTCATAATATAGTAACAACATAATAGTTTATTGGTTATTAAAATTCAGTATTTAGTCTAATCGTACATGCTATTACCTAAGTGCTTCACCGATATACTTACGGGTATGTAGATGTGACTTAAAATCTAGATAAATGTGTGCACAAATTTTTACAACGCCAACAAAAATTGCAGAATTGGAATAGGTATCTAATATTTTCTTGTTAGAATACCTTGTTTTGCCATGAATACTCTGAAGAGGTGGAATTAACAAACAGTGTCTGTGCAGAGATTCTTTGTTTCATACAAATAATCCATTCCTTATTTTAAACAAAATAATTTTTTATCGTAATAAATTCATTTCAAAATTCGATGCACTAGTTCCAAGTTTACAAGGAAATGAGTGGATCTGCATATTACACGCCCATATGAAGACAAAAATGCAGATGTCCACGAATTTGGATCTTATCATTCAAAACCCAGATGTTTTCTGACCAATCAACTTCTGAGTTGTAATTGTTTGGTGAGCTGCATGGAATCATCTTGAAACACTGAAAAGATTAATTGCAATGATATTTCGATTTTAAGTTTTAAAATATTCAAAATTTCTGTTGATATACATTTTCCATCGGTTCCCGTTCGATTGAGCAGAAACAGTGTCGTTGTTGCTGTGTTTTTTTATTTTCTTTTTTACTTTCTATAGGTTGGGATAGCTATTAAACCTAAACATAATATAAAATGTCTTAGTGCTAACTCAGTATTTATGGCAAAACCAGGCAAATCATACCGCATAAAGCACACTTATTATCTTGTTTTGAACGACTAGTAAACTACTTTCATTTGGTTAAGCTTTGCAGATACATATTCCGGGATCTGTACAAGCACAGAGTCAACAGAAAAATTTGAGTGAGAGTATGTGTACTAAGTCAGCGTCAAATAATTTTTGATCTATAGAAATAACTTGTACTCTGCTTCGATGTCCTTTTTAGGCACCAGTGTCTATATTTGTAATTATACTTTAATGTAAGTACGAGTATGAGTATGAGAACGAAGTAGCGCAATATTCGATCCATACCGAAGCAGTTTAAGCAGTTGAGTAAAAAAAAAGTACTCAAACTGAATTCTGGGGCAAAGAAATACCCATACTCATACTCATTCTGATACGCGCATTCAATTACAAAAGTACTCGAGTAAGCTTGGAGTTATACAGTCGAACATAATACTATCAACTGAAACAGTAATGGATTTTGTTTTACTTCACAAAAGGTTTCCCTTTTAAATGTGTTTCCTAATTGGGTATAAGCTATTATGCACGTAGTTTTTGCCTCATTTTGGTATCATTAGAACAAAAGTAATTAACCGTCATGCAGAAGACCAATGAATATCTTTCTCGTAAGTAAACAACTTGGTTGTACTTTTATATATTTAATTAAATCCTCTCTGAAAGGATTTTGAAATGACTTAAACACCTTTAAAGTTCCTCATTTCATATTTTTCTGCTCTACAGAAAGTTATCTAATTCCCTTCTTTGGAAGAATACCTGTGTTCGAAGAAACATCAAAAATAGAAGCTTGCATTGGTAACAAATATCACACTGCTTCGATAAACACTTTAATTGAAACATTTTAAATAAACTCTCTGTCGCAAATTATATTCATTTTTCAGGATTTCTGATTTCGGACAATACAAACCTTAGATCTGTCCTTATTAACGTCTTCATCAAACAAATAATTTGGACAGAAATTCTACAACTTTCTCGTTCTTATTTGGAATATTTTTACGTCTTTACCTATTTCCAAGATTTACTGTGTTAACATCTTAATTTGATACTCCAACCCATGTTTTCAAATCAAAACGGAATCCTAAGCAAATAAAAAATGCATCAATGTAAAAGTATTGCAACCTATGCACAAATTTATGAAAAGACAAAGTCGAGCTTGAGAAAAGAGCTAAAATCTATTTTTTGCTTACAAATAAAAACTTATTAAAAATATCTAAAGCTTTGTGAAATAAAAAAAAGAAAAAAAAAAACAAATTATATACAAAACCAAACCTTTGAAATTGCTGACTATTTTTCGTCAAAATGAAATTGAGTAAATATTAGAATTTTAGTACATACACATAATCTAAATCTTAGTTCATTAAAAAAAAGTATATAACAAAAAACAAAATCATATATAAAAAGAAAACCTATCTCTGCATCTATTTGTTTGATGTAGTGTTTGCTCAACAAAAATAAAAATAGATATTTTTAAAAATATTTAAAAATACTTAGGCATAGGCAGTAAAATTAAAAAAAAAAACAAAAACAAAAAAACAAAACCAGAAAACAAATATAATAAAATTATATTTTCCATCGGATAAATCTAAATCTGTCCTAAACAAAAAAAACTTAACAAAAAAAATCTATTTCAACAAAAAATCGCACATTTTTCACGAATTTTTGCGCACATGACAAAATAAAATTAAAAAAAAAACAAAAACAAAAAGGGTAAGTAAAATGATTAAAAATTGCAAAGTGTATATCAATATATTTTCACTCTCTACAATTTGAGTGACTTTATTAAATATAAAAAAAAAAGTATAAATATATATATTTTGAATAGTTGTTAGAAATAAAACAAAAACCATAATAAAAAAAAATACTCTCTTTAAATAATATGTGAAGCCAAAGGATTATTTTTAAATTTTTTTTTTATGTTCAGTGTAGTTGATAATGTTAATTTCTTTCTTTTTCTTTTTAAATATTTTTCTTGAATAGATGTGTTTTTATGCTTTTAAGTGTTTAGAGTTAAATATAAAAAAACTAAAAAGAAAATCTTCTTTTAAATCGCGCTAAATATATATACAATATAAAAACAAATAAATTTATATATATTTGAACAAAATACATCCATAAATTGCCAAATGTATAGCTTTTGAAGTAAAACAAAACAAGAAAAGAAAAATCAATTAAGATAACAAGCGTATACCAATAAAACAAAAAGAAAAAAAAAAAACAAACGCACTAAGCAATAGAGGGTAGAATATCATTTTTTTCTAAAAAAAAAAAAAAAAAAAACAAACAAAAACTTGTGTAATTTACTTGTGTAAAATTGTTAAACATTAGGTGATCAAAAATAAAAATAAAAGTAAAACAATATTTCGCCCCCCAAAAAGAATCAAACAAAAAAGGAAATATATTTTTGTCTTCTTGTAAAAAAAAAACAAAATAAGTAAAATCATGCATTGACTGAATCTCACTGCAATTAAAACAAAAAATTATATATAAAAATTTCAACTTTTTTTTTTTAAAATACAATTAAACCTTTGAAAAGAAAAATCCATGTAGTATCGCTAAAATAAAACCCAATTCTCTATTACAACAGAAAACAAAAAAACACAAAAACAAAAAAAAAATCAACAAAAAATATCGTATCTACTTTTAAGCTTAGTGGTAAAAAGAAAAACAAAATATTTTGTAGAGTGAATAAATATTATGAATACCAGTTTTAAATATAATGAAAAACACAAAAACAAAATCCAAAAGGAGACACAGAGGATTAAGAAAAAACAAAAAACAAAATCAAACACATAAACACGTTTTTAAAAATAAATTTAAAGTAAAATGTGCCAAATTGTACGATGTTTCCATTAAGCTATTATTAATAAAAAAAAAAAAACTAAAAGAAAACATATAAGAAAAATGTATGATTTGTTTTTAAAAAAGAGCAACAAAAAAAAAAAAAAAAATCTCTTCCTTACAAAGAAAATTATCATAAAATAAAAAAACACAAACACAACCCAATCACAGGAAACAAAAGAATAAAACAAACAAAAAATAATTCAATTTGATTTTTAGTTTTCTTCTTTTGACTTTGTTTTATTTGATTTTCTTGTCAACACAACAATGTAAATAGCTGATAATTAATTAAAGAAAAAACAAAAAAAAACAAAAAACGAAAAACGAAAAAATAAACTATAAACAAAAGAACTCAAGTCAAACCCACATGCCATTTTTTAAACAAAAGAAAAAAAAACTTAATCAAATCTCTTAAATTGTTTCTTAAATATAAAAAAATGAAAAAAAAAACATAAAAATCTACTTTTAATTTCTTCAACAACAAGAACACCGCATAAAGAAATTATATAGGAAATCATATACACCACGTATATATATAACATATATATATATATATATTTACCGATATACAAAACAAAATCAATATATTTAACGTAAAATGAAAATTAATATTTTAATAAAAAAAAAAACAAACAAAACAAAACATCACAATTCAAAAATAAAAGTATTACGAACAAAAAGAGAACAGAGAACAATACAAAACAGAACACCCGTGAATACACATTTACAACACGCAAAATGAAATCACAAGTTTTTTTTTTATTTAATTTACTAAAAATAAAAACAAAAACCAACAAAATGACAGGAACAAAGTAAAACGTAAATAAGGGGATCTTCTTTTGTTCTTTTTGTTTATTTCAATTTAAGAAAAAAAATAAATAAAAAAGTAAAATATATATATATATATATATATATTCTTAAAATTTAGTATTGGTTATATCAATTTTCAATTTGTAAGGTTGTGAACTGTGAGAAATACAAAAACAAAAACAAAAACAAAAAAAAACCATAAAAACAAATGAATAAAGATAACAAGAAAATGTCTCTTAAAAATTCCAGAAAAACAAAATGTGTTTTTTTTTTTTCAGTTTCCTTTCAACGAGAGCGTTTATTACTTTTTTTTACTTGAAGGGCGCTACAGTCCAGCCTTAACTAATAAGGCTTCCTAGTTAACGCCGGCTTTGGTCAACTGCCTCCAGTCATGTATTCTAAGGTGGTTAGGATCCGCTTCCGTTTCTACGCGCTAACCTAAAACGAAAGTGTTCCCACTAGGTAGAAATTGAAGACTCTTCTGGACGGGTGATAACACTCATTCGCTCTTAGCTGGGACATTCCTTTTCTTCACTCCTTCTTCACTTTATACTGCCAATCGCGTATACACAAAACGTTCTTCCACACCGTCCAACCCAATTCAAAAACGTGTATCTTTTAATCTTGATCCTCCTCTCAGTCAGTTAAAAAACCCAACAACATCCCCTCATTCCACTCAAACAAAAATGGCATACCCTAACTTTATTCGCTCCCATAATTTAAATACCTCCCCATCTTCTAAGGTAGAGTCGCACCCTAATACTAACCCATCCTCTTTTTTAGACCCCATACTTCCTCCAAAGGCAAAGTTAACCAAGCACCTTATCGATTCAGGGGAAGATGGCCGGTATGTTCTCTCTCGATTAAGAGACCGCAGATTATACGATAATGTTCGTTTATATATCGCATACCTACATGATAAGCCAGACCCTGTCTGTATCGACGGTATAACGAAAACGAATGCAATGGTTTCCATTCTGCAAGTTCCAAACGCATACTACACCTCCAGCGAACACGGTCAAAAACTACCATCGCTCCTAACCCACCACTCAATTCTTTGCCGAAGCCTCCCAAATATCTGTCCCTGTATTATCAAAACGTAAGAGAATTACGAACTAAACTTTCTGCTATATATCTTAATTCGCAGATTCTGCCCTACGATATTTTTACCCTCACAGAAACCAATCTCACCCCTAATATTAAGAATAATGAATTATTTTCCCAAGACTTCGATTTACACCGTGACCATGGTCTAGGTAAAGAGGAACCTTTATATGGCCGTGGTGTACTTCTAGCTATACACTCTCGTCTCGAGTCTAAACCTTTTAAAAAATCGTCCACTGCATTCTTTGAATTTGTTTGCGCTAGAATTCCTATTTGCAAACGCAACTTATATATTTGCTGCTGCTATATTCGCCCCTCTCAACCAATTCAAGGTTACCAGCTACCTGTTGATGCAATCGACAACATTTATAATGCTGCTGATTCCAACGACGTAGTTATTTTTTTAGGTGATTTTAATCTACCTAAGCTTCTATGGGCTCAGACTGACCAGTCCTATTTTACAAATCCCACCTCTAATAAAGAAAATCTTTTCATCGACTGCCTTACTGACTCTGGTCTGTATCAATTAAATGGCGTCACCAACAACATTGGCAGACAACTTGACCTAGTCTTCGCCACTGATACAGATAATTGCATCGTTTTAGAAAATAGACATCTTCTTTCTAAGTTGGATAATTACCACCCTCTTACATTGGCGTATGACAATGGTCTTAATCGCGTCTCCTATGAGTATTCTTATAGTTTTAATTTTCATAGGGCTAACTACGCCAAACTGAACAACCTCCTCAGTATGGCCAATCTAGATTCTCTTTACGATAATCCCAACCTGACGGTTAACGATGCTCTCGTATCCTTTTTTACCTTTTTTACCCAAAAAGAATCCCTCAACATCACCACCCTGGTATAATAAAGAGCTCCGATCTCTTCGTAATAAGAGAAATAAGCTCTGGTATACTTACTTAAAATCGCGTTCCGACACCAATTTCTTTTACTACCAGTCTACCCAACTAAATTTCTCTGTACTTTGCCAAACTCTATATGGCAACTATTTCAACCAAATGGACTACATTTCCGACCCCAAACGATTCTTTCAGTTCGTCAAAACTAAAAGTAAATCGGATAACTATCCATCATCTCTGAATTTTCTAGATGGAACTCAATTTCCGTTCTCACATTGATAATATAATAAAGAAAAGCCAACTCTGCCCTTGGCTTCATCAAGAGTTGGTCTAAGGAGTTTTCTAATCCTTATGTTACCAAATCTCTTTTTAAATAACCTTTGTTAGGGCACTTCTTGAATATGCAAGCCAAACTTATAAATTTACAACCCCTTTCTATACGTCGAAAAGTTGCCGACATTCTCTTTATTCATCAAATTTTAGTTGGTAATATCGATTGTTCTTCTTTACTTCAACTTATTTTTTTAAACACCAACCCAGCAATCTTAGGTCTATGCCACTTTTCCGGCTCAATCTTCACAGAACGAATTACGGACAGTTGGAGCCAATGTCTAGAATGCTTCGTGAAGTTAAAGATATTCTGCCTCTCTTCGACTACCATCTCAGCAAACTCTCTCTTAAGAACATTCTTATTTCCACCTATGCCTCACGTTCTAACTTTTTTTTTTAACCGCTACCACCCTTTAGTTTGTATCTTTAGTTTTAAATGAAAATTATTAGTTTTAAGAATACGCTTGCAATAAGTGTTAATAAATCTGTCCGGGATTGACCCGGGCTGCAAATCAAATATATCCTAGCCAACTCAGGGGACTGATGAGCATTGTCCCGACTAAATGGATGTTGCTGTACAGCTCGTAGAATTACCTATTGCATCTCTCTTACCTAATGGTCGTGCTTCTACGCCAAGACTGGGTTGATTAGGATCTTATGTCGAGTCTTGTTAGTGTTTTTGTATAAGGCCTACACTAAAGGAACAGCGATATGGAAGTGTAAATCTTCGTTTGATTTCTAATGGGGGTCATTATGAAAGCAAAGTCCGTAACTACCTCAAAGCCAAAACTGCCGTCTAATCTGATTCGTAATGGTTTTGCCCTCACTTTCAGAAAAACCCAACTTAACAGTGTTGGTGCACTGTTTTCTATTGTTGTAAGGGCATAACACCTACAACAATTGGATTCGGTAAGCCAACGTCTGAATTTTCACTTCGCAGCCTTGCTTAGCATCATCGGTCTTTGTGTTTGTTTTAATTTTCTTATAATGACTCGGGAATTTAGGATGGACATTGCGAACATACGCGGTCTAAAAAATAATCACGAGCTGTAAAGAGGACGTCAGGGTTAGAGAAATGTTTTTCCGGCCCTACAAGACCAACCCGACAGAGGAAAACCGAAAAAAGTTTAAACGAGCCAGAAATGTCTGCAATGTCTTTCTTAAACGTGTAAAATTCCTATACGACCAAAAACTGAGGCAAAAAATACTCCAATGTCCCAAAGGCAATAAAACTGTTTGGTCGTTCGTCAAAAATATTAGAAATTCTGCCTCATCCTTCATCCCAAAGCTCATTTACAACGACATTCCAGCTGTCAGCTCTTTGGATAAAGCCAATCTGCTTGCTGAACGGTACACACTTTGCGGTCAGCTCAACACTCCCAGATTGTGCTCTATCTCCGCCTACACTTGAGTGCGTCGAATCTTCAGTGGGACGAATCCACTTTCGCACTCGTGTGTAGCAAGAGTACTTAAAGATCTCAACATACAGAAATCCGCTGGTCTCCCCTTCTTCTGAAGAGGTGTTCTTCCACGCTGGCAAAACCACTGCGTAAGCTTTTTCATCAATTCTACTCTTTAGGACTCTTTCTGAGCAGATGGAAAACAGCATTTGTCCAGTCCGTCCCTAAAAAAGTCGAATCTTCTTCTCTCTCCTTCTACAGACCAATTTCACTTACGTCCCTTCTCTTCAAGGTCATGGCAACGCTGATAAACCGTCAGCTCATGAAATATCTCAAAACACGAAAACTTCTCAATGACCGGCAATATGGTTTTCGTAGCAATAGGTCCACTGATGATTTGATGGCATGTCTCATGGAGCGTAGAAAATGCGTGCTTTTGGAATCGATGACTCTCTTCTTCAATTTACTAGAAATTCAAGTTGTCTTGGATGGTTTCAAGTTTGATATTCACAAAATTAATGCTGGTCTGCCCCAGGGCTTCATTCTATCTCCGACACTCTTTTTAATATTCATCAACTATCTCTTGCCTGCTGCTTCTAATCCAATATATTCCTTTGCTGACAACAGTACTCTCTGCTTTTCATATTCGTTCCCGGACTCACGCCCCTGCTCTTTGGCTGTAAAACGGGAACGGCAGCGTATATTAAGCTCATTAAATTCCGATATCAACAGCTTAACCAATTGGGGATCTATCAACAGAGTGGAATTTAATGCTTCCAAAACACAATGCTGCCTGCTGTCGTTTAACCCTTATCCTGTACTTGTACATAGTATTTGTGGGTCATATTTGCCCAATGTACTTTTCATTTAGCAATCACGATTTTTGCATGTAATTTTTTGTTCAGAATGATTTTTACAAATAAATTTTGAACATTTTGAGCATTTTGTTGAATATTTCGTGCTGTTGAAGCGACTTGGGCACAAGTAGCAGCGAGATCTCTTTAATGTTGACACTGTAGCTTGTTCTGGATTTTTTCGTGTTTGGGCAATTTTGACCCATGTGTACAGGATACAGGTTAAGCGAAATTTAAATACCCAGCCATTATCCATGAATGGCACTTACATCGTTGAAACCGAAAAACTTTCCATTCTCGGTATGTGTGTCAATGACAACTTACGTTGGAATGACCACATATTCGATGTCGCCAAAGATGCTGCGAAATGTCTAGGCTTTCTCAAACGATGTAAGATATACTTTTTCCCTTCTGATCTGGCCTCAATAGATAAGGCATTCGTCCGCCCAAAATTGGAGTACAAGGCTCACATCTTGTCAGGTGCGCCTAAAACATCTCCGCATCTGCTAGACCGGAGTCGAAACCGTGCGATAAAACTCATAGCTGATACCAATATCACTCAGGCAATGGACACCCTCGAACACCCACGAAATGTCTCCGTGTCCCACTTTGTTTTATCAGTATACCCTCAAGCTCACTTTCGAACGTACTCCGAAATATCGTGGTTCGTTCCTAAGCCGAACAACTCGCTTGTGGAATGCCCTGCCGAGCTCTCTATTTCCTAGTCATTATAACATTCAGACATATAAAACCAATGTACATCGGTACCAATCCTTTCTTCCTCCCTAAATTTCCTTCGCCTGTGTCGTGTGCAAACATTTTAAGGGTACCTTAACCCCTTGAGCTCGCGCTAATTTATAAAAAAAATAAATAAATAAAAAATATGGCTTTGTGCTGGGGATCAACATTTGTTTTGTGCTTCGTTTTTGCGTTATCGTCTTTTTTTCGTTGCATATCGTTGTTCAAGGGCTAGTGGTTATACGAATAATAGTACACAGTACGTTTAAAGGCTCCGTCAAACAGAGCGCGTTTTAATGCCGCTTTGTATTCTATTGAAATCATAGAAACTGTCACACGGAACGCGTTTTTAACGTCGCGGTGAATTCACCGCGGTGTTGTGTTGAAACACCTATCCTTCATTTCAACGCGGTGTTGATATTGGTTCTTTTTGTGAAACAATGGAGGTATTAATTGAATTTGTGCGTAAATGTCCATATATATACGGCCGGAGTGATAAAAAGTACAAGGACATTGGTTTAAAGGTCGAAATATAGGAAACTCTTTGGAAAAATTTTAATGAAACTGAATGAAATGACGTCTTGACCAGTAATACAAAGGTACTGAAACAAAATGTTGTACAGTGATGACCGCTCTCTGTTTGACGCCTTCTAACGTGGCGATTATAATACGACGTAAAATAATCTTACCGCGGCGTTAAAAACGCGTTCTGTTTGACAGAGCCTTAAGCGTCCGTGGGACACAGCTGTGCTTAAACGAGTCTTTTAAGATGAACAAACGGCCGTTGACTATTATGTTTTTAGTTTTTTTTTTGATTCCGTGGTAAAATTTAAATTCTGGGAATCGATTTTAATAATTGCAAGTGAATTTTTGAAAAGCTTGGTGTCCCAAAAATCAACATCAAGCCGGAAACGGGTGATAGGTCAAGTGGTGGCGGTTATCACAAAATTATAAAAAAAAATCTAAGTCATGCACTTTTAAAATTATTGCCACTCAAAAAAAAATCGAGAAATCTTTCAAGTACTGTGACCACAAATCTTTACTTTTCTTCGATTTTTTTGTTGTCACGTAACCCTGAGTAACTGTTCTGTAAATTACGGTTCAAAATTGAAAGATAATTATATCAGTTTTAATTAAAATATTGCTTTTTTGTCCGTCCATGTATCTGAAAATCATTAAGCACCCAACTGTACGAAAACATGTACTGTGCCATTTTGGCAAGTAACTTTAAAAGATGGCGTATTTAGTCTGAATTCCAAAATGGTATGGCACTTGCTAGACTAACGCTTAATTATGGATAATAAAAATATTTTATTAAAGAAACCCGATTCATAATTAATTCTTTTTAATAAGTTAAAATGAGTACCAAGTGTGAGCGAGACAGACAGTGACGTTGTGATTGTGACGAATAAACACGCCATTTCGACTGGTTTGAGTGAAGCAGATAGAGATGCCACCATTGTCAAGCAGTGACAGCGGATCATTTTGTATTCGTGTTGATTTCGTGCTTACAACTTTGGCTTTCTTTATTATACTTCATTGCATTGCGACTTTGATTTGCTATCTGACCGTTTCTGTCAAACCTGGATGTCTTCTGGGCCATTATTGATCGTTGATCCCGTGATTGTGTAGTGTGAATGCCATCATGCTATCTCGATACACTGCTCAGGAATATGCTAACATGCATCTCATTTATGGGGAATGCAGGTGTAATGCTAGTGCTGCAGCCAGACTTTATCATGAGAGATACCCAAATGCTCAGCGTCATCCGGACCATCGAGTGTTTGTAAATGTGCACCGGTCATTCTCAGAGGGTTGATTTCCAAATCTAATGTTTAGTGAGGGAAGACCCGTCATGCCCTACGAGGACGAAGTCTTACAAGCAATGGCACAAGACCCTAGTACCTCAAAAGTACAGCAAACCGAATTCTAAGGAAAAACCAGCTCCATCCGTACCATGCACAACGAGTACAAAGTCTGCTACCCCGAGATTATCCAGACAGAGTGCAATTTTGTCAAACGATATTGCAGAGGTTCAGAGAAGATCCGAGATTCTTCGAATAAATTCTTTGGTCGGACGAATCAACTTTTTAAAGGGACGGTTACATGAACCTCCACAATTTGCACGAGTGGCACGAGGAAAATCCACATTTGATGGAGGAAGGTAGATAACAGTATTGAATGCCGACGTTTATTTAGATTTTTTGGAGAACCACTTACCAAATTTATTGGAAGACGAGCTACTAAATATTTATGAATGCATGTGGTATCAACAAGATGGCTGCCCAGCGCATTATGCTCGCACAGTACGAGAGTTCCTCGATCCGGAATACTCCAACAGGTGGATAGGGCGGTCTAGTACAATTTCGTGGCCAGCCCGTTCACCTGATTTAAATCCACTCGATTTTTTTTACTGGGGATCAGTGAAAGAAAAAGTTTATTCTAAGTCGATAGAAAATTTAAACGAGCTGCGACAAAAAATTTCAGAAGCCGTTGAAGACATCAACTCCTGAAGATATGCCTGTCTTATTACCAGATCATTTGCAAGAAGATGCAGAGCTTGCATTGCCGCTGAAGGCAAACAGTTTGAACATTTGTTGTAAGATACAAGATCGGTAGATGGCGTTTAGTCGCGCAACAAACAACAGTTGTGTAAAGCGATCCTGAGAATATACACCAAGAGAACGTAGTGTTCTTTGATGGAAAGAAGTGAAATGAAAAGACGAGGATGGCATCTCTATCTGTTTCACTCAAGCCAGTCGAAATGGCGTGTTTATCCGTCTCAATCACAGCGTCACTGTCTGTCTCGCTCACACTTGGTACTCACTTTAACTTACGAGTATTAAAAAGAATTAACTATGAATCGGGTTTCTTTAACAAAATATTTTTTTTATCCTTAATTAAGCGTTATTCTAGCAAGTGCCATACCATTTTGGAATTCAGACTAAATACGTCATTTTATAAAGTTACTTGCCAAAATGGTATAGTACATGTTTTTATATGTACTTATATGGTATATAACTTAATTCGTGCGGTTTTTTTCCCAAAATTTGAACGTTTATTTAAGACAAACATGTACAATAGTATTATTCCAAGTATTGCCCATCTGAAGCTATGACTTTTTCCCATCTTTCTGGCAATTTCTGGATCCCATCCCAAAAGAACTGCGCCGGCTTGGCAGCCAAGAATGAATCAAGTCAATTGTTGATATTCTGCTCTGATGTGAATCGTATTTCAGTGAGGGCGTTCTTCATCGACCGGAACAATTGGTAGTCAGAATGAGCAAGCTCTGGGCTATAAGGCGGGTGGGGTAAGACTTCTCATCCACTGTTTTCCAAATAGTTCTTAACCGGAATAGCAACGTGGGGCCGAGCGTTGTCATGATGGAAAATTATTGCCTCGTGTCTGGTCGCATATTCCAGGCATTTTTCGGCCACTGCTCTCTTCAAACGGATTAATTGTGTTCGGTAGCGTTGTCTATTGATGGTTTCACCCGGTTTTAGCAGGTCATAATACAGCACACCCATCTGATCCCACCAAATACAGAGCATTACCTTCGCACCATGGATATTCGGCTTTGCCGTTGATTTTGTTGGTTGGCCGGGTTTCACATATGATTTTTTGCGGTTGGGGTTGTCGTAATGGATCCATTTTTCAACATCAGTAACAATCCGATGCAAAAATGACTTCCTTTTGTGGCGTTCCAACAGCATTTTGGACATGCAAAATCGCCTTTCGACGTCTCTCGGCTTGAGTTCATGTGGAACCCAATTTCCTTGCTTTTGAATATATCCAGCTGCTTTTAAACGTTTTGAAATGGCTGCTTGAGTAACACACAAAGATTCTACGAGCTCTTCTTGTGATTGGCAACAATCTTCATAGAGTAATGCTTCCAGTTCTTTATCTTCAAACTTTTTTGGCTGCCCAGGACGTTCATCGTCTTCCAAGCCAAAATCACCATTTTTAAATCGTGCAAACCACTTTTGGCACGTTCGCTCAGCTAGCGCATGTTCACCGTAAACTTCCACCAAAATACGATGACTTTCGGCAACGGGTTTCTTCATATTAAAGTAAAGTAAGAAGAAGAACTCCCCGCAAAAACACTTTTTCAGGCACAAAGTTCGACATATTTGAGTGAAAAAAAATTATTTTTGTTTACGCTTCAAATGAGTGACATATACTGAAATGACGTACAATGACAGTAGCTTTCCAACGCATGTTCCAAAGGAATAATACAAGTTACGCCATCTCTTAGCAAACCGCACGAATTAAGTTATAGACTCAATAGTTTAAACCGATATACGAGTAGTTACGAGGGGCGTTCAACATATTCTCGATATCGGGGTGAAGCTGTGGTTGTATATATAAATTGACTTATTTATCAAGTAATACTATTATTTTAGTGCATTTATGTAAAATTTCATATAAATGTGATTATTAATTCGCGTTTTATCTCTAATTAAACAGAATCATAACAGCATCAAAGAAGTCGAAAAACTTGTTCTTGAGGATGCCCGAATAAAGGTGAAAATGATGGCAAAGATCACCAAGCTTTCAATTGGTACCATTCACACCATTCTTCATGACCATCTTAACCTTTCAAAGGTCAGTGCAAGGTGGGTGCCACGAATGCTCACAGCGCCTCAGAAAAAAGTGAGAATCGCATGCTGTAGAGAGCTTTTGGAAATGTGTAGTGAGAACGCGGACGGTGTTATGGATCGAATTGTTACTGGAGACGAAACATGAGTCCACCACTATGACCCTGAAAGCAAACAAGAGTCCATGCAGTGGCATAAAAAAGGAACAGACCCCCCGAAGAAGTTCAAAGTCACTCCGTCTGCCGGGAAGCTCATGGCCACAGTTTTTTGGGACTCAAAGGGAATCTTGCTCATTGAGTACAAAAAAAAAGGTGAAACCATCAACGCCACATCCTACGCTTCCACCTTGCATAATTTGCGGGAGGAAATTAAAAAGAAAAGACGGGGTAAACTCGCAGCGGGTGTGTTGCTTCTTCATGACAACGCTCCTGTTCACACGGAGCGAGTTTCCAAGGCTGCTGCGCGAGATTGTGGTTTCGAAGAAATCCAACACCCACCCTATAGTCCAGACCTTGCCCCTAGTGATTATTTCCTGTTTCCGGATTTGAAAAAATGTCTTCGTGGAAAAAGATTTTCGGATGATGAAGAACTCAAGTCGGTATTTTGCAGAGAAAGAGGAAATTTATTTTTTTGAGGATTTAAAAAAGCTTATCTCAAGATGTAACAAATGCATTGATGTTAGAGGAGATTATATTGAAAAATAAAAACAATTTAAATTGAATTCGCATTTTTCTTCATATCGATACCGAGAATATATTGAACGCCCCTCGTATGTTTGAATTTTGGGCTGTAATTTACAGAACAGTTACTTAGGGTTACGTGAAAACAAAACAAAAATGGAAGAAAAGTAGAGATTTGTGGTCACAGTACTTGAAAGATCGTCACAGGGTGTCAGATCTCTCGATTTTTTTTTTTGAGTGCCAATAATTTTAAAAGTACATGACTTAGATTTTTTTTTATAATTTTGTGATAACCGACCTATCACCCGTTTCCGGCTAGACGTTGATTTTTGGGACACCCTGTATATATAAGGACTAAATTGGCTTAACTCAATCACCGTTTATTCTGCTGGTAGCATGAAGTTCTTTTCTGGATACTGGACGATTAGACGGCGCGGGAAATCGTCTACATTCAGAGGGATTGTTGAATTATACGACGCGGGAATGGGTTTGACACAGAAAACTCACAAAATGTTTTTTAATAGTGTTAAAGTATCCTGCAAGTGTTCCTGCAAAGAAATCCAAAAAGGCCCCTGAGTAGAGAACACTCAGCTTGGATCGAGAAACTCCCCAAAACAGGAAGGAGTACTACTGCCAGCTGAAGGAAAAGCTAAATCATTTCACATGAATTTCGCTTACAAACAAAATGTTACTATGTTCGTACAACTTTCTTACTTTTGATCTTATTTTCACCACGTCTTTCATACGACTACAAAGGCGATTTTGTTCCCAGTATTTTGTTGCTGTGTTGTTAAGGTTGTTGTTGCTAACTTATTGTTGAGTTTTTCTACGTTATTTGGTTGCTGAAAACTTGGTGAATATCGTTGGTCAAGCTGAGTTTAGACTAGAGCGGGGTATAACTTGTTGCCATTATTATAGTTGTTTGGAAATTTGTTGCTAAAGTCTCAATTTCGTATACCTACCGTCTCTCTCTAACCCCTTCAGAGACAAAAACTGCGTATTAATCTAATAGGATCTACCATTTGATTTGATTAAGTTGAATCTTATTTAGTTGTTGATTGTTGGAATGCGGATCCAATTTTACCAGATCATAGCACTGGGGAGATTGATGGTTCCGCTGATGTTTGCTTTTATGTTCGCCTGCTTTTTTCAAACATTGTTATGCACCTGAACTTAGTGCGGACTGCAGATCGCCTTAAAGCTGAGCTATGCGCACGGTAATGTAAAGAATTGTTTATCAATATGTTACGAGGGGCGTTCAACATATTCTCGATATCGGGGTGAAGCTGTGGTTGTATATATAAATTGACGTATTTATCAAGTAATACTATTATTTTAGTGCATTCATGTAAAATTTCATATAAATGTTTTATCTCTAGATAAACAGAATCATAATGGCAACTGAGACGATGATGGTGAAAATTGAGCATCGCGCTGTAATTAGATTTCTCACTAAGCAAGGAAAAAGTCAAAAAACTATTCATGAAGAGATGGTGGCTGTTTACCAGGGTTCCGCACCTTCATTATCAACTGTGCAAAAGTGGTCAAGTGAGTTCAAGGGAGGCAGAGAGAGCATTGAAGACGACCCCCGCTCCGGTGCCCCGGCTACTGCTTGTACGGGAGAAAGCATCAAAGAAGTCGAAAAACTTGTTCTTGAGGATGCCCGAATAAAGGTGAAAATGATGGCAGAGATCACCAAGCTTTCAATTGGTACCATTCACACCATTCTTCATGACCATCTTAACCACGAATGCTCACAGCGCCTCAGAAAAAAGTGAGAATCGCATGCTGTAGAGAGCTTTTGGAGATGTGTAGTTAGAACGCGGACGGTGTTATGGATCGAATTGTTACTGGGGACGAAACATGGGTCTACCACTGTGACTCTGAAAGCAAACAAGAGTCCATACAGTGGCATAAAAAAGGAACAGACCCCCCGAAGAAGTTCAAAGTCACTCCGTCTGCCGGGAAGCTCATGGCCACAGTTTTTTGGGACTCAAAGGGAATCTTGCTCATTGAGTACAAAAAAAAAGGTGAAACCATCAACGCCACATCCTACACTTCCACTTTGCATAATTTGCGGGAGGAAATTAAAAAGAAAAGACGGGGTAAACTCGCAGCGGGTGTGTTGCTTCTTCATGACAACGCTCCTGTTCACACGGAGCGAGTTTCCAAGGCTGCTGCGCGAGATTGTGATTTCGAAGAAATCCAACACCCACCCTATAGTCCAGACCTTGCCCCTAGTGATTATTTCCTGTTTCCGGATTTGAAAAAATGTCTTCGTGGAAAAAGATTTTCGGATGATGAAGAACTCAAGTCGGTATTTTGCAGAGAAAGAGGAAATTTATTTTTTTGAGGGTTTAAAAAAGCTTATCTCAAGATGTAACAAATGCATTGATGTTAGGGGAGATTATATTGAAAAATAAAAATAATTTAAATTGAATTCGCATTTTCCTTCATATCGATACCGAGAATATATTGAACGCCTCTCGTATGTTTTCAATATACACCGTAGCTGTAAGGAAAACTAAGCTAAGCGCATGGCATTTCTGAGGTTTGTTTTTCATTACGTAGTGACACCACAGACGCTTGTTGCATCGTCAATTCATTAAATACGGGCGGAGGTACTCGACACCAGTTTGCTGATGGCTTTTTTTGCAAAGTCACCTGTGGTAGCCTGCTGCTTTTTGCCAATGATACCAATGTCATCAGACTTTTGGAGAATTATGCCTCTGGTGTTGTGTTACGAGTTTTTCTCAACTCATGTCACTGCGCATCACCTTGTCTAAACTAAACCCGTTTTTGAATCAAAGGCTTTAGTGTTATCCTCTTGGCTTTTATTGCAAATTCCCCGTCATTTGAATAATTGGTAGTTTGTTTACTAACATGACCTAAACCTGCCATTAAACGGTCTCCTTTCTTGTAGATCGGCCAAACAATGCCGATTTGCATTGATCAAGCATTCCTTCCCCCAACCAAATCTTAAAAATGAGTTGATGTATGCTCTCTACCAAGCCATTACCTCCTGCCTTAAAAACCTAGGCATGTAGACCATCCGGTCCAGTAGCTTTGTTATGCTTATATCTACATAGATTTTGGTACCTTATTTTCATTTTAGAACGGTGGACTGAAATCTTGACTTTCATAACCAAAGCTGAATGATTCGTTCTGCATGACAACGGATTGTGGCTTGCCCCGCCGATTAATAGCCTACAGAAGTGGTTTTCCTCAGCACCGACTATTTATATGTACGCAGGCTTCTGTTCGGGCCCTTTTTACTTGAACTGTTCTATTGGCTTATACATTTCAAAAACAACGAAATTGATGCTTTTTTGAGAAATGTATCGTCTATAACAACATCAATCGAAAGCAATTATGATCGAAGTGTGATGAACCAGCGCACGCCACATCGAAACCTGAACTGCATTAAAAGAAGGTTATGTTGTCATTTTTGTAGGACCATAAAGGTGCCGGATATTTTGAACTGCTTCTAAGGAAAAAAACGATTCAGATTCAGATGTTTACTGTAAACAACTAATGAAACTAAAGGAATCAATCAAAGATGTTTTTTTTTTTTTGAAGAACTTACATTCAATGGCTGAGCCACTGGAAAAAGGGACAGAAAGAGAAAGAAATTGACTGTTTTTATTATATTACAAAACTTAAAATTAAGACTTACAAGTCCCCCATCTCTCTTGTTCTTTTTTAATTTCTTTTATTTATTTTTTTTATTTATTTTATTTCCTACATTCTACCTGATGCTATGTATATAAGCCGGCCACGACTTAGAAACTAGCCAGACGACCGACTTTGCTTCCTAATTCGAGGAGTTCGACGAAGACGCTCGGTCATCCAGCCACCAAATATGTTGATGCTGCCGAGCAACATCCCTCATGTCGCGACTTTCTAACGCTCTACTGAACGGGGAACGCTCTGACCTGGCGTTTGTGACGTCTCCGTCCTAATTAGCGGCACCGCTAATTAGTCCTGAATCATATCTAGGTAGAGGACCGCTTTTAAAAGAATAAAGCCGTCAAAGCCCACTCTTGTGATACATATAATTGGGGTAGTATGCCCCGGAGATCAGTGTGTTCGAGGAAGTCACTGCTTATGCAATGTGCTTTCGAGTCAACTTAATGACAAAATGGTCCACTCTAATTAGGTTCGACCTATTGTACAAAACCTAATTAGGATGGAATCTTGTATTCTGTATGAGTGAAAATAAGCTCTAAGGCAAGTCCCCTCAAACACCCGAATCTTTTCCAATAAACTTGCTCTTACGTTGAACCAACTCGGGACATCCAAATACAAGCATAGGCCGGATAAGAGTCATGTAGCAGATGCCAATACACTACCACTTGAGCCACGGCTACCAGAAGTTCTATGAGCACGGAAGCATGAAGTTGCCAGACAGATGACATAAGACCGTCGAACAAATTTAATAATACTACTTACTTACTTAGGTGGCACTACATTTCGGGGTGTACCTAGGCCTCAACCGAATATTTTCCGAAGGATTTTTCTCTTCTCTCGGAGCGAATAAGGATATCTTTATCCGCTTTCGATAGGGTCTTCTGCGCCATAAAGTAGGACTGGGATGATGAGGGTCTTATATAGAGTCCTCTGACTTTTGCGGGATAGGACTTTACTATTCAATTGCCTTCTTAACCCAAGGAAACAGCGATTGACAAGAGTGATTCTTCGTTTCATCTTTGCTGAGGTGTTGTTGGCCAGGGTAGACAAAGTCCTTTACTACATCGAAATTATAGCCGCCACTGGTATTCAGTACTTGATGCTGGCGGCATGAGAGTTTTTAAAAGATTTCGGGATACGCTTTCGGCGGAGATCCCGGCGGTCTCTTGCACAGTCTCTACTCACAGTAGTTCTTCTTTGTTGTGGCACTTGGAAAATCCGCATTCACACCTTGGCTGCAACAAGGTGATGGTCCGAGTGAATATTGGTTACCCGGAACGTCCGGACGCCCAGAATACTGGAGGCATGCCTTACGTCTATCGCAAAGTGATCAATTTGATTTAGAGTTTATGATCCGGAGACTTCCATGTCCCCTTGTGTATAGTGAAATGAGGAAACCGTGTGTTTGCTATTGTTCGTTGCCAGACGTGGTGTCGCCTAGTACGAATATGGCGTCATACTTCGGACATTGCTCATAAGAATTGTCGAGGAAACGTTCTTTGGTTTCGTCGTCTTCGTCTTCCGTAGGGGCATGAGCGCCAATTAGGCTATATTAGCGAATTTATCCGAAATTACTTTCTCTACTCTAAACATTGCTCTGTATAATTCGTCTCTATAGATGCTGTCATACACATCCTTAAAATCGATGAATAGGAGGTATGTATCGGTTTAGAGCTCATGGGTTTTTCCAAAATTTACTGTAGTATGAATATTTTGTCGATGGTGGATTTTCCTGGCTTGAAGCGTTCACACAATACGGCAGATAGGACCTTGTGGGCGTTGTTAAGAAGTCAGATACCTCTCTAGTTGGCGCAGTTCAGAGCGTTTCCTTTCTTAAGGATCGGACAAACAATGCTGAGGTCCCATTCAACTGGCATACTTTCGTCCGACCGGTGTACGCTCCTTACTAAGTCATCGCCTGCCGCTTTGAAGAGCTCGGCTCCAGCAGCTTTGTTTGACTTATCTTGATCCAGGTCGAATGGACGGAATTGTTGGTCTACATCACCCAAGTTGAACGGTTCATTCGGCCTTACAGCGGTATTTGGTTCGTCATCGCCGTTATACAGTCTACAGAAATCTTTTCCTAAAACTTCCGCATCTCATTCTTGGAGAAGCATCTCTCAATTTCCTCAACCGCGCACTTCTCATGCTCCTTCCTTTTCCTCATGTTCATCTCTTCTCTTCTGCTCGTAGGGCTCGTGAGCTGCTCTAATCCTTCTATGCAGTGCCGTTTTGTATGCCTCTTATCTAGTTGCATGTGTTTGCCGGCACTCGTCGCCAAACCAGGACTATCGTTGTGGAGGCCAAATGCAATCTAGCCTATGAGAGGCGGCATTTGTGATGGCTTTTTGGCAGTGTTGTCACTAGTCTTCGGTTCTTGACGCTGTTCGATATTAGAAGCTGACGGCATAGGACCTCTTAAGAGATTAAGTGAAACTCGATGGGAAAATGATTTGGTGATGTCTTGCGATTGTTTGGGATATCCGCAACCGTACCTTGGCTACAACAGGTAATGGTCCCTCGGAACGTTCGGGTATCCATAATACTGGAGGAGTTCCGGTAGGACAATTTTGATGTCATAGGTAGGGCACTGCGCATATAGGGCTAGTGTTTGCAAATTTAATGTTAATACGGATTGTTACGAGGCGCTCGCTTCCGTGCAGGAAGATCAAAACTTCTTGCCTAAGTCTGCCTCAACAACAAATCCGCATCCAAATAGGCGCTGCTTTTCCGGTCGATAACCATCGCCGTAGTAGATGCGACAGTTTTTCATTTTCTTTTTGTCTGGCGTATCCCATCGTAACATCTGCTTTGCAGCAGTCCAGAGGCTCCACATTGCTCGGTTCCACGTGGCCTATTATTGCACTTAACATTCCACGTGTATATCCAAGTTCGTTGTCTTTGTTTCGCTTGTAGGATTTTTCAAAAGTAGATCCGTCCATATCCGAGACTTGCTGTTGCCTCGTAACTTAACTTTGTTTTCTATGGCCCGGCAGTTACCCCAGCGGTACAATCCCCAGCTAGTCGGTTAGACCGAAGCCAGTAACCCGTTCTAGGATATAAGCGCTGCCCATTAGGAGCCCATCTCCTGGCCTGAGCTCGAAATATGTCAAAGTACTCCGGATAAGGTCTAATTCTTTTTTATTCCGGGATTTTACTTCACCGTTGATTCCATCTGTGGAATTCGCCACCGTCCCGTTAATAGTGCTGCTATTTTTGTCAGCTGTGTAGCACTCGCTGTCCAGATGGACACCGACATCGACATCGGAGGTAAAATAAGCACAATTTATGTGTAGGAACAGTTACAAAACTGGGCATCGCGAAGCTGTCACCTCTCAGTGCCTACCCTATTTCTACAGCACCCAACCACTTTGCGGCTAGGAGCAAACATTTTAAAAACCAAACTAGTGTTCTTCGTGCGAAGAATCTATCAACGCTTGTAGTTTGTAGTAGATACGAGTATGTACAATCTCGCTGCGAGGGAGATATCCTTGGAAATAATAATAAAGTAACTACAAAAATATTAGTTTTCAATTTCTTTACAATTATCTGTTGCCTGAAAAGACATCACAAGCAGGCAAAAGTTCCAAGTTTAAAAATCTACTACAGAAAATCAAACAAATCGTTTAAATGGTGTACGGTGGTTCGAATCATAACTACAAGAACTTTGCTTTGGTTTCGAGATACGGTAATATTAAGACAACTTAGGCAACTTTTCTCAGTTATTGAGTGTATAGATGGGGAAGGAGTAGGTAAGAAGAATGTGGATGGACGATTCAGTTCAGGTATATAGTTGACAAGTGAGCTGACTTGTCTATTGACGGAGTTTTAAGAATTGGGTGTTGTTAAATAGCATTAAATCAAAATGATATATTAATGTTTAGTGTTATAAGTACAAAGACATAATATAACATTTGTCTTCCTAACTAAATTGTTCAGCAGCGTCCTGCACTTTTCTACAATGGAACAATGTATAACCTGATTCTCCAATTAGGCCCAGACACACGACTACAACATAAAACGAACCTTAAGTTTCAAGTAGCATATTTTAGTCACAAAAGGCTGTGGAGTTTTTTGCGGAAGTCAGGAAGGGATCAAACCTTATAGAAACGCATTAGCTTCCTATTACCAATAAACATCCATTCACAGCTTAGTATATTGCGAATCAGCTGACTGCGACCAAATCGTTTTTAGTACACTTAAAGGCAGGCAAGTGACAATTTTATTATTCCAAAAGCACGGAACGTAATTTATGTCCGGATTAATAAGAAAATCAAATTCAATTAGTTTTTGCGAAGAAATCAACGATTTGTTCTTCGCCAACTGTCAAATTTTACTCGCATTCCAGCTTCTCCAACATTTTTGCAGTTTAGCTCCCTTGGAGCAATGCAGGTTAGGAGCAAAACTGTTTTTGCCTACAATAAAGCCTGCCAATAGTAAACTGATAGATTATTAGTGCGACCAAGAAAGGAAACAAACTTTACAGTAAGTTGAATCACAGCCCCCTTTCCTGTCGAATGAAATAGACCCCAACAGCTTTCAATATAATACGATCAATCATGCAACTCTTGAACATCAAGCTGATTTTGAGGTTATTACTGGGATAGTTGCAGTTGGATAGGATGGGGTAACACTTCGTTTTGTGAAAATTATTTTGCCAATCATTTAAGATACATAATCCACGCACGTGTAATGACTTCCACTTTCCCTTTGGATTGGAAACGTGCAAGAATTACTCATGTCCCTAAGAAACGTAATTCTGCGTATGCCAATGATTACAGGCCTATCAGAATTCTACCATGTCTATCTAAGGTTTTGAAAGGGTACTGGCGACGCAAATTATTAAATTTCTTGCTGATCCCCGTTCAGTCCGGCTTCAAGACAAACCATAACTGCGCGTCCGCTGTGTCCAATTTCTTGGATGATATGAGGACTGAATTTGATAAGGGTTTTGTTACCTTGCATGGACTTCTGGACTTTATTAGAGCCTTTGACAAAGTCAATCACTCCAAGTTTTGTTGGAAACTGCGCATTACTTTTCGTTTAGTGATAGAGCTGCAAGGCTCATAGGTAGTTTTTTGAGTGATAGGCCGCAAGGGGAACTGTAGGCGATGCAAGCTCTGAGTTTAAGCTCCCGGTGCAAGGTATACCTCAGGCTTCAACCGTAGGGCCCATTCTGTTCTGCATTAATGACTTACTGTCGATTTTCAGTCAGAATAACGGACTGATCCTAAAGTCAACTAAATGCCAAGGAATACCTAGCTCGAACAGATCTCTTAAAATAGCTTCTGTGGTAGATATCTTACTATCAGGCACTAAAAAAAGCTATTTGGCACTGCAATAAGACTCGGCTTTGTCATAAATCGAAACCTATTTTGTTACAATCGCATCAACGTTGGAATTGACGCAACGCATCCATAAATACGATGCTTATGCAAATTGTGGATTTCAGTTATTTTGACTCCGCTTGAGCTAGGTTGGCAGGTTGTGCGAACACTCATGAACACAACAGCCTTGACTCCCTTTCTTTTCATAAGCTGCAAGTAGCTTTCAATGATGCTGTTAGGTATGTTTACCAGCTGCGTAGGTATGATCGCACCCCTTTTTGTAAATAAATTGAAAAACAAATTTTATTGAATTGATTGATTTCATTAAGCGCTTCCTATCTTTAAATTTAAACAAAACAAAGTGTTTGTATGATATGTATGGAATATAACATCGTTCAAATGTCCGCCGCGGCTTCTCTGGGTGGCGCGCATCGAAAAGTCCAATTTTCCATGACTCTGGCGCATAAGTCAGGCTGAATTTGACCGATGGCATGGGTTAGGTTGGTTTTGAGAGCCACTGTGGTTTGTGGCTTATTCGCATAGACTTCCGACTTCAGAGAACCCCACAAGAAATGACCATGCCCAAATCCACACCAAAAAATGACTTTTTCGATATGCATTGGACGCTCTTGGATCTCATGTGGATTGTCAGGTCAGGTCAGTTTCCAACTGCTCCAGAGCCAATTCAGCGAACACACGTCGTTGTCTATGGTTGTTTACCTTCAGCTCCTGGGTCAGTTGAATTTTGTGCGGGTGCAGGCCCAAGTCGCGACACAAAATTCGTCAACTTGTGGTCTGCTAAAGGCCGAGTTCTTGTGAGTGACACGAAATTGACTGCCTCGGATTCTCCTGTACATTCTGGCGGACAGGCGAATTTTTTTTCGGCAGATCTTGCGTTTCACCGACTGCGAATAGTCCTCTCGGTAGAAGGATTATAGCGACCGTAAAATGGGTGAAGCTCGCGGAACATTTCCCGAACAGGACACGCATTTTGATAAAACAATTTTATTATTTGCACGTGTTGTTGAACGCTACATATCTCCATCCATGGTGATTTGGCAAAACAGACTGAATAAATGACAGCTAATTTTACAGATGTAGCTTCAGCAATATGGCTATCAACTGTCAAGCCACTTTTATAATATCTTTATGGATTTAGAAAGCTTCCTATATAATCCTTTCGTATGGAGTGGACGTCCTATTCTTACCCATATTCAATGTTATCTAAAATTTTGACAATTAGATTCATTTGCAACATAAATTTCATTGAAGATTTAATTAAAAGAGTAATCAGCTTACCTTCGGATCGAAGTATTTCATGAACCGAATTCACTTTTTCCTCTTCTTATTGCATTGAAAGGGAGATAATGGTACTTAATAAACATAGGAGAAAGGCGCTTAAAGTAAACAAGAAACAACATTTGCGAAAATAGTATTCCTCAATTTTTTATGGCTTTATTATAATATTTTAAATAATTTCACAATAACTTAAAATTATCTTCAATGTAATCATACTCTTGGGGTCTCCACTTTGTCGAATACCCCTCCATCGATTGTCATTTTATCACACTACCTACCCGACATTTGAAGAGAAAAAACCCTCCTTCTCTCTCTTAAAATTCTCTCAACGCTCGTTTTTTTGGGTTTCACGCATTGAAATTTCTTCTCGTTTCTCCTTCAGTTTTCAGTCAATTTTCACCTCTGTTGTGCAGTGATTGCGCACTTCTTCCACCATCGCTAGTCGCTGCCGCCACCGTTGCTGTTGTTGTCGTGTTTTTCGCTACATTTTTGATAACAAAATTACAAATCACCAACAAAAAAGTCGCAGCCCTGAAACCACAACCCCCTCGACAGAAAATAAAACGGCATAATCCAATTTTTATCATTCGTCTGGATTATCAATTCGGTTTGTCGTTATTTTGTTTTTGCTTTTTCGTTCG
This sequence comes from Volucella zonaria, assembly GCA_963966105.1. Lineage (NCBI taxonomy): Eukaryota > Metazoa > Arthropoda > Insecta > Diptera > Syrphidae > Volucella > Volucella zonaria. Next base: position 122,565,784 of record OZ014534.1, on the reverse strand, counting down.
CAATATCTGCTCGTCGTTTTCGTTATCGTCACATACGCGCAAAATTCTCTACCACAGTTCTCCGCTCCGTTGTTTGTGGTCCTACTGCCTGTTCTTGTGGTGCTTGTCCTGGTGCTGGTGCTGGTTCTGGTGCTCCTGTTTCCGTGCGCGCATACAAAGCCTTCTGCAGACTTGACCAGGAATCGCTTCGAAAATTTCGTTCGTCGTTGTCGTCGCCTTGAAAACATCTGCCAAATTGCAAGTGAAACAGAAAATTAAAAAAGTAAAAAATAAATAAATAAACACGCGCCCCATTGGAATAATAATCATCGCCCGTTTGGATTTTCCTTCGCCCGTATCTACACGTCTGTATGTTCGTCTTCCTGCATGTGGTGCGCCGCCTCCCATAAGATCTTTATCTGTTTACAATAAAATTTGCGTTGCCCCTGTCTGCCTCTGCCTCTGCCTTTGCCTTTGCCTGTGCTTCTGTTCCAGTGTGCGCATTGCAGAAAAATTAAAAGAAAGAAGAAAATACATTTCTCCCCGTGTTTACATTTTTTTTTTTTGTTTTAACAACAACAAGCAGAAGAAATTGTCGGAGAAGGCTGCTGCTGCAAGTCTCCCTTTCGTAGTCAGTTAATCGCGCGGGTGATTATCTTTAAATCTTCTCCACGAGCCAATCATAACAGAAGGACAAACTAAGAATTTCCTCAAAAATTCGCACAAATTGTGTTCAAAAAAAGAAAACAAAAACCAAAAACCAAAAACCAAAAACGCAAACACATCCGCATCTTCATCACTGCCCGGGAGACATACGATAAACAAAAGAAAAAAAAAAAAACTTCGTTCTCTCCACACATTCGTGCTTCTATTTTATACACTGAAACAGTTTCTCCTCCTTCGTTCGTCGGTTTTTATCGGAGATTTGTTTATCGTTTCTAAATTCGAAGAGCAACGAAAATTATCGTAAATAAGAAGAAAATAATCGTTATCCACGCGGGGGTCCTTGAAAAGTTCGACGCAACTACAAAGGCAACTTTGATCGCAGGAGTGACTGAACTCGTTGCTGGTGTTTTTGTGTTCTTTTTTGTGTCTATTTTCTGGTCAAGGATATCCGTTTGCGTTTGTAAGGATTTCTTATTTTCACCACACCACACTACACCACACACCGCCACCGACAAAGGCAAACACATTTGCAATGGGAAAATTATTGAGCCTACTCGCAAGGGACGATTCCAATTGTTGCACGGCCAAGTCTTACGATGTATTCCTGGATTTCGAGAATGCTGCCCCAACCGACACGGAACGTGAGATTTATGATGAAGTGGAACGGGTGCTGAAGGAATCCGAAGCGGTGCTGGACGAGATTCAAGTCTATAAGGTAGGTTGGGATGGGCCACAAACTTTGTTGCTACAACTTTTTCGTAGGGGAAAAAACATTCATATGGGGTGGGGGGAATGGAGGAAGCCTCCCGATTGGGGTAGGTACCCTTTCAAGGATTTTTGGCAATAAAAGTGTCTTTTCTCTCATCAGAAGGTTATTGATGGATAATTGCATTGCAATCAGATGGAACAATGTGTTTACACTTCAGCGAGCTTGAAAGGATAGATAAAGATATTGTTGCACAGTTTTTAAGGCTGTTTCAATTTATAACTGTAAGTTTAGATGAGAGTGGTCTCCGATTAGGTGCACTTAGACCAGTTGTGTAGGTCCATTGTGATACCACTGTGAGAGCTTGGGAGTACGATGGTCTAATATCTCTGGCAACACAAGAGGTGTCTTGATACATTTGTCAAGGTCGGTGATCTTCATAGGGCAGAGATTATTTAGATCTCAGCTGCAAGAAAAGTGCTTCGCAAGCAAGTTAGTTGCACTCGATAACTATTTCTAAAGCATTTGGCAGAGTTTGGCATCAGGCTCTTCTGTCGAAAATGCGTTCTTTTGGGATCGACGACTCTCTTCTTCAATGGATTAGCACTCACTTTCCGAAACGTTCAATTCAAGTTGTTTTGGACGGTTTCGAGTCTGATATTTACAAAATAAATGCTGGTATGCCCTAGGTGTCTGTTCTGTCTCCGACACTCTTTCTAATTTTCATTAATGATCTCTTGTCTGCTACTTCTAACCCGAAATATTCCTTTGCTAACGACAGTACTCTCTGCTTTTCATATTCGTTCTCGGTCCTCCTCTTCTGCTATAAAGCGGGAACGGCAGCGTATATTTAGCTCATTAAATTCCGATATTAACAGCATAATTAATTGGGGAACTATCAACCGAGTGGAATTTAATGTTTCCAAAACTCAATGCTGTCTGCTGTCATTAAAGCAAAATTCAAATACCCAGTCATTATCCATGAACGGCACTTACATCGTCGAAACAGAATAACTTTCCATTCTCGGTATGTGTGTCAGTGACAGCTTACGTGGTATGACCACACATTCGATGTCGTCAAAATTGCTGCGAAACCTCTAGGTTTCCTCAAGCGGTGTAAGAAATATTTTACCTTCTCTGATCTGGCCTCAATATTGGTATATGGCAATCATTCGCCTCAAATTGGAGTACAATGCCCATATCTGGTCAGGTGCTCCTAAAACATCTCTGCACCTGTTAGATAGGATTCAAAACCGTGCGATAAAACTCATAGCTGATACCAATATCAGCCAATTAATTGACACCCTCGAACATCGAGGTAATGTCTCCTGTCTCATTAATTACTTTTTCACTTCGTCCTTGCAGCTCCTGCAGGTGTAGAGAGCTCGGCTATTATTAGTTTTTATGTGTGACTTCTGTGTTCGACTTGATAGTGTGCTCAATTCCGCATGAAGGTTGGAACATTGGTTTTTAGGCAATACTTGGTTCACGCCCGCTTTATGGGATGGTGTCAAATAACCAGCCCCTGCTAATAAAATGTGTGCATGCCAAAGGCGTCAATGCATCTTCAAATACAATTTTAGGATATACGGCCGCACTTACCTTAATGCCTCGGCCCAAAAATATTAACGGAGAGCGGCCATCGCCAGTCACAACGCCCCAAACCATTAAAAAAGGTGGTGCTTATCTGCTGGTGGCTATTCGAGTGTCAAAATCTTCTGTGCAAAAAGCTTGCTTGTTGATTTGTTTCGCATTTGGAAATGGTGCTTTATCCGATGACACGACGTTTAGACCATTTTCGTGGTCCTCTCCTTTCCTTTTCGGGCTGACTTTTCTGCCTGCGACGTACGATGACCTTTTGTAACATAAGGCGCTCTAGTCCGAGCTCATTTTTTAATGAATTTTTTGCAATTGGCCCTTTGATGTAACATATTCAGCTCAGCAGTAATTTTTGTGTCTGTCACAATAGAATGGACTTTTTTGTTCTTCAATCTCTCTGTCTTGACAACTTTCTAGGGATATTATTTACCCGGTCTCTTGCACAGCTCTTGGCAGTTTTTTTAATTCTTGTTTCTTGTATCTTGATGTATTTACTGCTTCACTAACGACAGCCTAACTATTTTCAATTACATTTAAATTGAGACGTTGATTTGTTCTTCTCGAAATATATTTCTATAATTTTTGGATTGTTGTTTGTTATATTGGCCGCGTTCAGAATTCTAGGCACTAAAATGTTAGTCAAAGCCCAACATTCTGAACGGCAAAGTGACTGCATTTGCAGTTGACAATTCCGTATGATGCATATGTCATAATTTAATTTTTACTTTTTATTTCCACTTCAGATTTGTTTGTGAATTGGACTTGGTGAAGATGCGGAAGCCGGTTCAATTGGCTGTTTTGATATTTTTGGGAGATTCGGCAGCCGAGTCGTAGGTCGGACAATCCTGCACACACACTTCTTCCTCGTAAATACTGCTCACCATTTCACAATATGGCCATGTCATGCGGCCTCTTCCATTTCGTGTTTTTTTTGTTGTTGTCAAGTATTACTTTTTGTCCAGGGAAGTTTCCGAAAAGTTATATCCCTTACTTTTCATTCGCTGCCGAATCTCCATAAATACCGACCGTCCCTTGATCTTAGGGTTCCTCAAGTCCACCTGCTTCTCACGGCACTCCTCTAAGAACAGAAGTACTGACTTGTGTTCCCACGCTGCCTCACGTTCTGAAAATGCAGAATAAATCATTTTTATTTTTTTGAAATAAAAATTCGTACAAATCATAATACATACATACCTTCAGAATTTACTTCAGACTGCATGGCTATTTTATTTATTTGTGTAAAGTACAACTATTAGTTGAACAATAAATCGGAGAATCTTCTTCAACTGACTGAAATTTCAGGGAGATTTGTTTTGACTAAAAACCAGTCCACTACCTCACAAAAAGTTCCTGCATTTGCAGTTGCTCTTGACCAATCAGAGCCGTTTGACTATCTAGTGCCTAGAATTCTGAACGCGGCCATTAACTCACTTATGTTTCATTTTCTGAAATTCATGCAATCGTTGTTATAAAATATTTTCTAGTTCCTCTCGAGAGTTTTTGGATTAATCTGTCCCGTCCAAAAAATATTCTTCCATTTGGAAAATGGCCATACCAGATTATTCGTGAAAGGTCACACCGTAGATTTGTATGCCTAAGATCGGGCTTTCCATTAGGGGCTATTCGTTTTGGTAATAAATTTTATTAATTTGTAAAAATTGCTCGTTCGAGTAATGAACCATGACTAAATGGTAGAATTGACAAGCAAAATAGTAATGACAGTTCACAAAAAACAAAAAAAAACATTAAGGGTGGGTTCAAATTAAAAAAGTAAAAAAGTAAAGTTCTTAATGGGAAATCCTGTAAGCTTCGATTTTATGCGTTTTATTATTTGCACATCGTGCTTAGCTGTTGTTTTCCTCTCTTTTGTGGCGATTGTCCTATAAGTCAATTTTGGATATCCTTTTTTGTTGGCAGTTATTCAAACCCGATTTTGCGCTAATTCACGGTTAAGCCGGTTTTTTTTTTGTCTACTGCTTCAATACTTGCAGATGCGCCAGTGAGAGCTCGATGTGTACTGCCTATGATAACAATATTTCATCAGCGTAATTGCTCAGATTTTCGGAAGATTCTCTTTTGTATCTCCGATCTTTACGGTGCAACCGAACAACTAGCGGAGGCCCTGCTGCAAAGCAGATGCGGTTTCTGCATCCCGACATTGCGAATGATGCAAGGCACTTCTCCAGCATTATGGATATCCAAACTTTCCAAGTGATCAACATCGACTCGGGCTATTATTTCATTGTAGCCAAGGTACGGTTGCGGATATCTCGAACATTGCAAGGGCAACCTAAAACTGTGAGGAAGTTTGACGTCCGACGGCTACAATCGCAAGAGATCGCCAAATCGTTTTCCAAACGAGTCACCCTTAATCACATAAGAGGTTCTATGCCGCCAGCATATAGTAGAATACCAGTGTGGAATAAGGCCAGGAATGTGATTCGGAAGTTTTATCAAAAGATAAAAAAATATGCCACGGACACAAACTCTGGACCGAAGGAAAATCGTAGTAGAGTCGCAGTCGGTGCTGGGGATGTGGAAAGAATATTTCTGTAGACTGAATAATGGCAATGACGAACCAAATACTGCTGTCAGGCAGAATGAATCTTTCAACCTGGACGGTGTAAACCAACTACTGGGGTGGACAGCCTGACTGCCGGGCTCTTCAAAGCGGCAAGCGATGACTTGATAAGGTGCATACACCAACTCATATGTAAAATATGATCGGACGAAGGTATGCCCGATGAATAGAACCTCAGCATTGTTTGTCTGATCCTCAAGAAAGGAGTTCCTCTAAACTGCAACAACTACAGAGGTATCAGCCTACTTAACATAGCCTACAAAGTCCTGTCCGCCGTATTGTATGAATACCTGAAGCCGATTGCCAACAACCCTTAGGCCAGAAAAATCCACCATCGACCAAATATCCACACTACGTTGGGTCTTGGGAAAACCCCATGAGTATGACGTATGACAGCATCTATAGAGTCGAGCTACCTAACATATATACAGAGCAATGCCTAGTTTTGGCATCCCTGCCAGACTTGTCCATTTGTGCAGGATGGCGATGGAGAATGGAGCTGGGTCTTAGCCAGCTTAGTGTTCGAAACAGGAGGCAGCTACTTAAAGATCGAGGTGACGGGACACGGTTTTTAGTTGAGGCCCAGGTAAACCCCTCAAGTAAGCAAGTAATTCATGGCATCTCTGTACATATTTAAGTTTTAACAACTTTTTGTATTGAACAGGTATAAAGGATAATCTACAAAATTTCATTAATAATTTACAAGTTTTAAATTTAAAAGAATTAACAGAAGTTTGATTGGTACGAATATAGGAAGTAAGAGAAAGATTGAAGAACAAATTACAGAAAGATAAAAGATAGAAAGAATAGAAGTATTATCAACTTGGATAATATTTGAAAAGTTTCCTAAAGTGGTTTTCTGTACTCATTATTTTGATATTAGTTAGTAGGAATATTGTTCCAGAGACATACTGCATCATTGAAAAATTGACGACTACTCATCAGGAATTTGTGTCTAGGAGGTATTACTTTGAAGGTTCTTTGACAAGTATCTTGGTATTTTAAAGTAAATAATCTGAGAGAACAGCTCTATATATGGCGAGTGCATCCAATGATCATTCAGTGGTTTGACTGGTGAAAGCTAATATGTGGTCATATCGTATTAGATTAAACTTATAACCTGCACAACTGTTACATACGAATTTAATTTTCTTGAAGACGAAAAGTATAAACTTCCAAAGACTTCACATCCGCAAGTTTGCTGGGCAAGTACTGTTTTGTTGAGCTTAGTCACCTAAGAATGCCGTATATCCTAGAGACAATGCTGTTTACGTGATGGACCCAGTTAGGATGTTGGACGATATGGATTCCCAGATTTTTTATTTTTGTTACAAATTACAACAGGATCATGATTAACATAATGCGCCAAATTGAAATTCTCCAAGTTGTTATTATCACACATATCATCCTCGCATTGGCTTTGGATGAATTAAGGCTTCAGCAGTTTTTTTTGTGACCAAACAAATATAGAATGAAGGTCTGAGATGAAATCGGTTACACTGGAGGATACGAAAGACTTGGGTATTTTTTAATAAAGTTGAACATTGTCTGTATAAATATGATAACCGCAGTATATTATTCTTTTATAGCACATAGCACAGATCCTTGGCGCACAAAGGATGTTACTGACAGACTCAACGATTATTTTCTGTGAGAATTATCTTCACTTCTTGGCTAACGATTTTTCCAACTACTTTGCTGAAGAAAGGAATAATAGCAATTGACCTATAAGCGGAATTATTTGGTGAGCATGATTTGGGAGCAGGGAGTATTTTTGCCTGCTTCCATCCTCCCGGGATAATACCGGTCATTAAAATTGTGTCCTGTTCCGCTGTGAAGCCGTCAAAGAGAAAGAAGTCCATTTGATTGCTGCTGACTGGTGCTCTATTGGCAAATCTTTGATTAAACTCATTAAGGCCAATATTACAATCGTCAGAGTCACTTTTGGTAATGCTGATTTGGCGAATAGATTTTCAAAACGCTGAGCTTGACTTATCAGAATTAAATTTGGTAATGCTTAGTTTTATTTTTGCGAATCAAAGATTTAACAGCATTACGGGTTTGTCGGAATTGGTCAATTTCAATTCTTGCATCTTTTGGGTGAACCAAGGAATATTTATGCACATTTTCTTAGTTTTATTTTAGTCCAGAAGATTGTATACATATTTACATCTGCCGACCAATATATTGGTGGCCAAGCAAAGTTATAATAGTCATTAAACAAGATGGCGATATCAGTGGAAGAAAATGGACGGAATTGAGCGAGTATTTCATTTGAACAAGGAGACATAACCTTTAAAAGCAATATAATCATGTCTTGGAAGGAGAATCCCAGGAAGGCATAATGCTCTACTAAGTTCATTTGGGAAACAAGAAAAACAATGAAACTATACCAGACTCTGTAAACCTTGTGTCTGCAAATGCGGATAAATCGATTTAGGGGTAGTGACTATCAACCTGCACTGTAATTATCAATGCAGTAGTGTGAATACTTGGTCCAATCTAATCGTTAGCAAATGATTTCCAGCACTCACCCAGATCCTACAAGTGATGATAAGCTGGCGCAGTTTAGAGAGTTTCCTTTCTTCTTTGTCAGGCAAACGAAACAAATCAAATCTTGGAAATGCTCTAACCAAATCATATTCTGTAGCCTTAAAAAACTCAGCCGGTAAATCGGCCTATCCAACATCCTTATTATACTTTAGTTTGCATATATCGTAATTTAAAAATTTACCTAATTTTGATCAGATGGCAGAAAATATGTGGCTTTCATCACAAAAGCTGCCTTACATCACAGTTTGGTTCGTCCTTGTTGTTTAATAGTCCAAAGGAGTGTTTTTTATACGAATATATCATCATCATCCATAGTCTTCCTTAATTTGTAAGCATTATTTTATTTATTAAGTCGTTTCTCTAAATAATGGCTTTGTTTCCGAGATCTGACAAGTGCTCCTTCAACGGCAATTATTTTGTTTTATTGTTATCGTAAGCTATACTATCAAAAGCTCAAAATTTTCTTAGTTGTTTTTCCTTGCATCGTAAAGATATATTTACGATATCTGTACATTGTGATTTTGGGTAATTGTAATTGGTTTTGCCATTCCCCGCCGCACTTTGGCTTTGAGAAACGAAGCAGAATAAGTATCTGGACTTCAGATCTACAGCATGGGTTGGTTTTTTTTGTTAACCAATTTTAATCCTGAGTTTCGGGTGAAGCGTGAAGCGTGAAGCATTTCTTCGGATTCTGATGGTGTTGTGGTTTTTGTTACTCTCTATGAGGATTGAAATAATCTGTTAGCACTTTTATCCATCCCCTAGGTTGGATTCACATGTATTTTTTATGTGCGAACTGCTGAATATATGACGTGTGACCCTGACGCAAAATTCTCTGTTATTACCTTTCTTACATAGTCCTAATTCATTTTTAAGCGTCAAGCTTTTATTAAAGATTTTTATCTCGGTCCGTGTTGTCCATCTACTTTACGAATGTCCCGATTGATTGAACTAACATGTGAAACAGAAATATTATTTCATAATTCATTGATTAGAAATGTTTATAAAAAAATCATTGCTCTCATACAAATGTATGTATCTTAACGTATGCATCTGTACGTATGTAACTTGGTAAATGTACACATTTTTTCTTCTGGGAAGAGCAAGGTCTTAAATGATTTCGACAAGATTTCTTACCAACAACATGCGTCACATAGGGTGTTGTTCCTCCACATTGCCATGTCCCTGCGGGATAGAAGACTTCCAGACTACCACGTTCGTTTTCGACTATCGCATACAATATGTGCACGTGTTTTATGATAGATACTCGTATATTTGTACCGTCACATGCGAATTATCTGATCTAGGTCAGTGTCAATGTATACCATGTACAATTACGAGTATATCTTTTGTACACATTTATATATTATATGCGTGTACAAAATTATATCCTATGTTCCAAGCTCCGTCAATACGAACTAAGCGACCTTTTTTTATCTGTCAATCTGTCAAGGTGCAAATTATGCTCAGATGCGGGATGATAAATGTAGGCTTATATAATGTTTTACTGTTTTTTTAAGGGAGGGGTTATTTTTGCAAGTTACCTTCTTAGCCTATATAAGTAACGATTGACAATAGTGACAATTGTGGAGACACAATCGTTCTCTTCCACCCAAATAAAGCAGTATGGTATGCGGTGTGGGTTTGCAGTCGAATGCCCCGATGTTGTTATTCTTTTTTTTACAACTTAATCTATCTTTACCGATTCCGTATCAATGGTTACAATGATGCCAACATTGCCTGTGTATGCTTTCGAAAATTACATTTCAAGTACGGACTAGGATGCCGGGTCAGAGTTCAGAGTTCCTTATAAGTATTATGGTGAAGAGAGTACATTTTAATGAATTGCCATCAATATGAGGTTTTACGACATCGAAAGGGTTACTTACGGGGAGAGCACCATGTTTTCTACACATCCGTAGGAGTTGAGCAGGGATACAGAGGGTAAATGTGACTTCTAATACGAGTAGTTTATATATGTGAACTGCTGGTGCATCTGAGGTGATTTCCTTTTTTGTGGATCAGACAAACGATACTGAGTTCCTATTCACCAGGCATACTTCTTCGGACCAAATTTTGAAAATGACATGTTATATGATCTCTACTTATCCATCCCCAGCTGTCTGACATAGTGGTGCACAGATTGAAACTGCACTGCCTTGGCTTGCATCAAAATGCAATAAATATGCAATTACCACTTTCAAAATCTGAATGATCTTTGTTCTTAAAACATCATCGACCGGGACAAATTTATCAAGAAATCTCGATAGAAAAAAAACCTTTGAGTTAATTTGCGAAAGACCCATTCTAAATACGCCGGCTGAGCACCTAAACTTGTTCTCCCAGCGATTTGAGGTAGACTGTCATTAGAAATGATGGGCATTGCAATGAAATAAGACGCATATCCATAAAGTGCCATGCGAAAAGTATCTTCTTGTGCTATAAGACTCTAGGGTAGGGTAGGTAAGAGTGGCTGTTGGAAATACCAATCTACTTAGGCCTATTGGCCACGTGGATCTATGATCCTTTTACTAATGGAACCAGTTTGAGCTTCTGACGAAGCGTAGGAGACTGTTAACGTGTATATTTTTTAGATCGTTTAGGTCGTTGTAGGACTGATCAACTCTCCAAGTGAGTCGTCTACCTGTAGAGTTGAGAGCGCAGTCGTGATTGTGGATGTGTTGACGTTGCTAAAGGCACCTTCTATGTCCAGGAAAGCAACCATTGTGTACTCTTTATATTGTAGGGATTGTTCGATGTGGCTAGTCAGTGAATGCAGAGTCGTTTCCACCGACTTTCCTTAACAGTATATATGTTAAGTCTAGAATCAGTTTTAGCTCGTATATGGATATCAATCAGTCGTTCTAGAGTTTTCAGAAAGAAAGATGATAGACTTCTAGGTCTGAGGTCCTTTGGGACAACATGAGAACATTTTCCGGCTTTGGGAATGAAAACTAAATTGACTTCTCTCCATGACAGTGGAATGTGCTCCTCATAATATTTTCTAGCGCAGGCAGGATAATATCTGAGGACCTCTGTAGCTCGGCAGTTCTAGAATTGAGAGCTACCTGGAAAGTGGGTGTCCAGTAGCTAGTTGAGTGATCCATCACTTGAAGGTTGTCCAAGAGCCATCGGTTTTTTTCAAACAGCTAGGCATCATAGGATTTGTAGAGAGGATTTTGTCACAGAAGGACCTCCAGGATTGTCGCTTTACTTTCCTCAGTTCTTTTTTGTATGATTTGAGGGATTCTTTGTATGAGTCCAAGTCAGTCACTTTTCTTGTGCTTTTTGCTAAGTTGAAAAGTTTTCTGCAAGTGTTTCTGAGCAGTCTCAGTGCTGATGTCCACCAATGTGGCTTTTTTCTTGCCTCTAGGTTGAATTAGAGGGCAGGAAGCGGCCGTAGCCTGATTGAGAGCCAGAATGAATTCCCTGACTTTCATGTCAAGCTCATTGGTGTCACTAAGACTCTAGGATTAGACTTAATGTCGTCGCATGTGTCTCAATTCACAAAACATCTGAATTTATGTACTGGTTCCGGCTTTTAAGAATATTGACCAAGGTATATTGGCTAGATTCATTCCGATCAAGTTTCGTTCTTTTTTTATTTAGTCCATATCCTTATAGTTGATTCTATTTATTTTCGATTAAGTTGAAAAGGCTCCTTGCTTCAATTTAATATACTAACTGAACACTCCACCGCAGACTTTTACAAGAAGTTTCCTCAACTGCTCTGCAGCATCCTTAAGTTTTGTTTCATTTTGAGTATGAGTATAATTTTAATTAACCTATTCAATTCTTCTATAAGCTTATTGTTTTACAAATTTTTTCTCCTTGACATTTGATAAGAATCTCTGGGAATCTTCAGAACCACCATCATGCCATCCTTTGGGTTAACCTCCATACCATTTGATTCATAATGTGATATAAGTAAAATTCCGCCCATTTTTCCGCTGAACAGAGAGATGAACTCTCACAGATCCTTGACAATTCTGTGAAATAAGGGATTAAATCTTGAATTCAGGGAACAATAATCAAAAAATGCCTGAAATTACACTCAGAGCTCGAGAGCAGCATCACTTTTAAACAACTTTTACCGTAAAATACCCTGCGCATTCTAGCAGAGTCCCTATGTTTTTTTTTTATTAATGGCAGAGGTGGGACTATGTACCCTTATCACTGCGGGCTGGTTAGGCCTATTGAGATTTCCTCAAGTTAAAGCTCATCCATGATACATTTTGAGTTTTTAATAAATTCGGTTATATCTTTGAGTGAGGTGCCAGCGATATGTACAGCTAGGGCCAAAACAATAGGAACAGTTATTACTTTTCAATGATATCTTGCAAGGCGACTGCTTTGTTTGAATGAAATGATGTAATCAAACAAACGGTTCTTTATATGCGCAACCGTTTCTTGTATGCACATCTGTTAACAACAAAGAAAAGTTCGATCAGATGCAATTATTCTGTAAATAGCTAGTGATCTGTCTGGACAGAAAAATAGGAACACTCCCAGTAAATTTCAAGGAGACAATTTTTTGAGCTAGTAATAATTTATAAATTGCTAAGTTGTAATTGCTAAATAGTGTCCGGATGTTTTAGAGTTATTTATTTAAATATTAAAATTTTTAATAAAGGATATTATAGGCAGAAATAAACACTGCACTGAAGCTCAACATGCAAGCATTTTGGTATTACACAGCCAGGGTGAATCCATTCGAAACATTGCAAAACATTGCAGAAGTGCTCTTCGACGGTGGTATTCAACGCTTTGCGACCTAAAAACTTTTCTGAGACCAGAGGACGTCCGCCTAAGATGTCCACTAGAAACAAAATAAGAATAACCAGGGAAGCCCAGGCAAACCCTTTCATTTCCTACAAAGACCTGAAATACGAAACTCAAATTGAAGTGGGTGCCAGAACGATTCGCCGAGTCTTAGTGAATGCTGAGCTGCGCGCTCGAGCTCCGCGGAAAGTGACACTGTTAGAATGAGTACATGTCCAGAAACACAGAAGGTGAAGCGTGACGATACACAAAACCCACTTTGAAGCATGGGGCGGTAGTATAATGATATGGGGTTGTTTTTGCTGGTGAGGCGTAGGTCCAATATACCTTATTAAAGGCATGTTGACAAAAGAATCCTAAGTGGACATTTTGAGGAATGTCATGCTACTATGGGCCGAAAAGAATATGCCCCTAAAATGGAGGTTCCAGTAGAATAACGACCCCAAACTCTCGGCAAAACTAACAAAACAATGGTTTCAGCAAAGCAATGTAGCTGTATTACAGTGGCCGTCTCAATCGCCGGATCTAAATCCAATTGAGAACCTCTGGAACGAGCTTTAAACTGAAATAAACAAACGGCAACCTTCCAGCAAAGTAGATGTTTAGTATTCCATACCTGGAGCTGGTGAAGTCCATGAGTCATCGAGTGGATGCTGTTATTATAAAAAAAGGTTTTGTTACCAAATATTAACTACGAGTATTAATTCAAAATAAGTTTAAAAAAAAATTACTCTGCATATGTTTTTCTTTATAATGTCTGGGTGTTCCTATTATTTTGACCAGATAATTAAGCATTGTGAAGCAATTAAACAACTGCTTTCACATAGTATATATTTTAAACATATTTCGGATAAACCTGATATTATATTTGCTCCACATATTCGAATAAAATAAAAGTTACTTTTACTGGTTTCGAAAAGTAATGAGCGTTTCTATTATTTTGGCTATAGCTGTATGTTGAGCCTCAAGGTACAGATTGCCTAGAAGACGTAGACGTGTTCTACTTAAGCGGTTACAGTGGCAAAGGATATGATTTGCTGTTTCTTCGTCCTCGTTTCATATTGATTGAATGGGTACGTCGCTCTACCCGGCAGCTTGTTATACTGAAATTTAGAAATTGCTTTCTTTACTTCATTTTGGTCGAGTAAACGGAAGTCTTGATGTGTCCCAATAAGACTGGAAAGTTTAAATCTTATAAGAAACACAGTGTAGAAGACATCGAAATTTTGATTTAATCGTTAAGTAGAAATATGGCAATCTGGCACCAACTCTGCCAAATGTCCTATGTGGTTTTGATGAAATTTCCAATCACGGTTTGCCAGGAATGTGAATGTATTTTAGTGAAATGGCTGTTGCCCTCCATCAAAGCTTATCATAATGGGAGATAGACCATTTGTGAATGTTAAGATCTTGCTACTATACGAGTGCGAAAGTGGATTTGTCCCATTGAAGATTCGACGCACTCAAGTAGTAGAATTTCTAATATTTTTGACGAAGATCAAAAATGTTTACTGCCTTTGGGAAATTGTAGTATTTTTTGCCTCAGTTTTTGGTCGTATTGGAATTTTGCACGTTTAAGAAAGATGTTGCAGGGTTGTAGTGTTACATATCGGGCATATGCGCTGCACGGCTAGCTCGAATGAAGCGCAATCGTGAAGTTAAATTTTCGACAACTTTATCGAGCAACTGGGGTCGTATATCAGCAATAGCACGGTGAATGTTGACTTCCAAATCGTCCAACATCTCTGGTTTATCGGCATAGACTAGTGACTTCACATCCTCCTAACGAAAGTAATCTCAAGCCAGTTCATAGGTCCATTACGCGAAAATATGCGCTCAGCAAATTTATTCCCGCAATAAATTGATGGTGTCGCGAGCGGTGTGGCATGTTGCTCCATCTTGTTGAAACCAAAGCTCTGTTACGTCAATGCCATTGAACTGAGGAACGAAGAAGTCAGAAATCATGTTTCTATAGTGCCCCCGATTGACGGGAACTTTCTTGCCGGGATCGTCCTTAAAGAAATATGGACCGATGATTCCACCAGCCCATAAAGCAGACCAAAAAGTGAGTGTTAATGGTTGTAAGGGCGTCTCGACAAAGACTTCTGGCTTTTCTAAACTCTAAATTTGTCAATTTTGCTTGTTTACATATCCATTCAACCAAAAATGGGCCTCACCGGAGAACAACATTTTGCGTTGAAAATGAGGATTAAGCTCAATAATGTTTTCAGCCCATTCACCGAACCTACGACTTGTATAATGGTCATGCGGTTTCAATTCTTCCACAAGCTGGATCTTTTAAGCTTTTAAGCCAAGATCTTTCCGTAAAATCTTCCACGAAGTGAATGGGCATAGCTCCAATTGCTGTGCACGATGGCGAATCGACTCATTCGGATTTTCCTCAGCACTGCGCCACAACGGCAATAACTTCTTCTGTTCGCACTGCTTGTCGTCTTTGGGGATGGGCATTATCCACGTATTACGTGGTGCGAAAACTTTTCATCGTGTTCCGAATAACTTGCTCAGATGGATGATTATGTCGACCGTAAAATTTGGCGAACCGAAAAATGGTTTTCAAAATAAGTTTGCACCATTTGTTCACCGTAAAATAGCAAAACGTACTAACCACAAATCAACTTCCAACTGTCAAATTGACAATCTGTGGAAACAGTGTTGCCAGGTTAAAAACCAAACCTCTAAAAAAAACACCCT
The DNA here is from genome assembly GCA_963966105.1 of Volucella zonaria. Taxonomy (NCBI): domain Eukaryota; kingdom Metazoa; phylum Arthropoda; class Insecta; order Diptera; family Syrphidae; genus Volucella; species Volucella zonaria. The sequence continues at coordinate 122,550,206 of OZ014534.1, read as the reverse complement.
TTTTATTGCTGCTGAACAATCTGGACAAACAGGTGCCGGTGGTGTGACATCCTCGATAGTTCTTGTTACAGTTGATGTACTCAGAACATTTTCATTACCAACAGTTGGACGTAGTTTCGAATTATGGCAGTGCAACTTTCATCATGTTCAATGCTTAATGTTCAGCAATAAGAAAATGTTGTTTTAGCCGAAAGCGATTCAGTGCGATTATTCTGCAATCAAAGAGTTATAATGATTTTTACTGTTAAACCACAATAGCAAAAATTGCGCCAAATTCTTTGGGACATCCTTTTAATGCTGCCGCTTTTCTTAGTTTTTTATTAAAAGAACTTTGCGGTCTCTCTCAATTAAATCTTACTGTCAACCCGAAACTTCTTAAGATGATGGCTTCGGCAAAACAAGATTATATTAATTTATTTTAATTTAATTTTTGCTTTGCTTAAATCTCTATTTTTCTTATCATTCTCGCCATTTCACGCCCACAGGAAACCATGAGCAGAGCACATTGGTATTTTAAAAATAAAACTAGTGTAAGTAAGTGAGCAAGCGATCCCCGTGGGCCGCTAGCGCCACAAGTTCTTTTAATTGCCTTTTTAAAATTATTTTATATTTTGCAGTAAATGTATGATAACTGGGCTCGTATGTTGACTTCGTTTTATTTGCATGATAAGATTATCAAATTTCTACGCAACGTTGGATTTTGTATGGTGGCGTATTCATTACCTACTTGTAGATGACTCCTATCTCTTATTCAGCTTACTTCTTGGTGCCCCTAGTTTCTATAAACTTATTTCTTCTTCGACTTGTGTTTGCAAGTGTCTTACAATAATATTCCTTCCTAATCCATTCTGTAGATAAATTTACTTTTTTATTTAAGGTGATGGAAATACACTTAGCAACGCGACCCGATACCTAATTAAAAGTCTTTCTAATCAACTTTTCCTTTGGCTCAAAGAAAACTACCAACAGCTGCAGTATGTCGTTGGCTCTTTTTGTTTGTGCAGCGGTGCAAGTTTTTTATTTCCTAGAGTTAATTAGCAACGGCTTAAATTATAAGCACTTGAATCGTGATTCGAAAGAAACAAAAAAGCAAAAACAGTTTTTTTTTATAAAAAGTATGGATGCAAGGGTAACATTCGTACTTTCCCCGAAAAGGTTTTCAATTTTATTTGAATACTGCAACACTTGAGTTTGGAAATAAACATAAGTGAATTATTAATTATGAGGTGAAGACATTACGTTGAACGTCTAAACATACGAGTATGTTGATTGTGTGAGAGATATTTATAACGTTAAATCGAATATGAAATGCAAATCGTATTCGGAATTGTTTTGTGAAATAGAAAAGAACGGAAATGTTCAGAAAATTGGTAAATTAATTAATGGAACCACTAAACGGAGCTCAATTTGAATTTGATATTTATCTATTAAAATAAGAAACTATTTATAGTCATGTTTATTCTCTTTAGCACTGCTGTAACAAATGGTTTCTTGCTTGCTTACATATGTAGATATTTTCCGCTGTGGATTCGTAGGTCTTTTTTTTATTAGATTTTTTTTTTTTTAAATCCAACCTACGAGTAGTTCTATATTTTAGTTGCATTTTTCTTAAAAATTAAATAAACACGAGTTCGGATCAATAAGTTGGTGAGTGCTCCCATCAATTATCATCTCTCAATAGGTTCCTGTCAAGCAAGCTGCGCCATTTAGTTTGCGAACCATTCACAACCATTGAAAGCAGACAAAGGCTTGAATTTTTGGCACAAATGGTAACCGCCCTTTTATAATCGTTAACGAAGCATAGATCAGTCAGAACACACCGGAGACCAAGCAGCAGTCGAAGCATTGTGTTTCACCGAGCGAACCGAAGAAGGCTGTCCAACAAGGTCATGGCGACATTTTTTAAGATGCACTCGCCAACCTTCAAAAGGGAAAAACAATCACCGGCGAATGTTATGCCAACTTATTGGACTGGTTGAATGACGTTTTGAAGGAAAAATGACAACATTTGGCCAAGAAGAAAGTGTTCTTCCATCAAGACAATGCACGGCTGCACAGGTGCATAGTCGTCATAGCGAAATTCCATAAATTAGGCGGAAAGAGTTGAGAGGAAATACTTGGTTTTGCCCTCATTTACAGATAAACCAATTTTTGCTGCTTCGATACTCCTCCAGTTACAACTCGTTGCTAAAAATCTTGCGGATGAAATCAGTTTTATATATTTTTTTGGAAGATTTGTGTTCCTAGTGCTGTAGTGAATATTTTGTAAAACGGTTTTAGGCGCTCACAGACCAAGGTAGGTCTTGTAGGCTAACTTAGGAACAGTGGTGCTCTCATATTCGACACAGTTAGAATTTAGATTCTTTTCTTGTGAATCGGACGTACTTTCCCCTAAATTGGTTAAGGTTCCCTTCCGACTACGTGCGCCACCTGAGTCCGGAATCATTTGTGTCCATCCGCTCTACATGACCCAGTCATCTCAGTCGTTGTACTTTCACTCTTCTGGCTAAGTCCATGTCGCTGTACAGACCATACAGTTCGTCGTCTATGCAAAACGGACCGAAAGTCGCCGGAAGAATTTTCCTCTCAAAGCAGGCAAGAGCACTCTCATTTGATAAATCCGTGCCTCTCAACTATTGGACAGCATTGAGATTATTTGGGTCTTATATAGGGTCACTTTTGTTGTTCGAGACAGGGCTTTGCAAGTCAATTGCTTTCTTAGCCCAAAGAAGCAGCGATTGGCAAGAGTTATTCTTCGTTTGATCTCCGGACTGGTGTCATTGTCTGAATTGATAGCGGAATGTAGGTAGACAAAGACCTTAACTACCTCCAAGTTATATCTGTCGAGGATGACGTCCTGTCTGAGACGTCGGTGTTGGGTGTCCCTTCTTGTTGACAGCCTATATATGGTCTTGCCCTCATTGACCGTGAAACTCATCTTTGTCGCTCGCGAAAGCGCCAATGCATCACGATGCTTTCTTTCGATTATGTCAATATGGTTGACATATGCCAGCAATTGGACGGAATTTTGAAAAATTGTGCCTCTTGTATTGGCACGTGATTTTTGCACTATTCTTTCGAGAATGATGTTAACGAAATCGCATGACAGCGCATCGCCTTTTCTAAATCTCTTTTTGACATCAAAGGTCTCGGTTAAGTCGTTACCGACCTTGATGGACGTTCTCCGCGTCATCCTGGAAGAGTTTGGTAGGGATTCCAAAACTGGAGATTGATCTGCCGTCTCTATAGATGCTGTCATACGTGTCCTTAAAATCGATGAATAAATGGTGTGTATCGATTTTAAGGTCATGGGTTTTTCCCGTAGTGTGAATTTTGGTCGATGGTGGACTTTTCTACCCTCAAGGTTGTTGACTAACGAATTCAGGCGTTCACCCAATAGAGCAGATAGGACCTTGTAGGCGATGTTAAGAAGACTGATGTCTCTGTAGTTAACGCAGTTCACATGTGGTGATGTGAGATTTAAGCTCAAGTGATAGTTTATTGGCTTCCAAATCGGACGGTTAGACGTTCAATCAAAACTACGCCCGAAAGGCTTTCTTTTTTTCAGGTAACAACATAAAGTCCAATTTATACTAATAATTTAGTCTCCCCATTAAATGATGAATGCCACTCATGGAGCGAAATAACCTCTGAGCCCAAAAATCTTTATTTCTCTCTCTGTCCAATTTTCCTAAAACCTTAACACATGCTCAGGCATTTTAAGTGTAGCAATACCCACTTGAGCGTTAAGTTCTGAGGTTCCATTCAATGGGCATACTTTTATCCAATCATATTTTACAGATGAGTAGGTGTATGCTGCTTACCAAGTCAGAGCGGTAGGCCGCTCCAGCAGCTTTATTGGACTTGAGCTTAGGTATGGCTATCTACAACGTCCAGGTAGAAAGGTTCATTCTGCCTGACAGCGGCATTTGGTTGGCCTTTGAACCGTCTACAGGAATGCTTTTTCCAAATCCTCTACTACAATGTTCGCTTGTTCGTCTCTACAGATTTCGGTTCGGGGTTTGTGTACGCAGCATGTTTGTCTACCTTTTGGTAAAATTTCCGAATCTCATTCCTGAAATATCATCTGTTAATTTCATGCTCCTTCCTTTTTGTTACTGAGAAGCCAGTGTTCGTTGTTTGTCTTCTGCTTGCGTGTACAGCTCCTTCTATGCTGCGCCGCTTTGTATGCATCTTGCTTAGCTACATGTATCTGCCGGCACTCATTGTCAAATCAGGGGTTTCGTTGTGGATGCCGAATGAAACCCAGCACATCAGAGGCAGCATGTGCTGAGATTAGGGGGACTCGATTGGAAAAGGGTTTGGTGATCTCTTACGATTGTAGCCGTCGGGCGTCAAACGACAGTATTAGCTTGTCTTTGCAATGTTTGGGATATCCACAACCGTACCTTGGCGACAACTAGATAATGGTCCGAATCGATGTTAACCCGTCTGTAAGTTCGGACATCCAAAATACTGCTCTGACAATGTTTCGCATCACCGCAAAGTCGATTAGCCTCAATCCGTTATCGGATGTGGTGTCGTGAGGGCTAACTTGCCGACAGTACTACTAAAGATGCCCTCCTAACATTCCACGTGTAGATCCGAAGTTCGTTGTTCTTGTTTCGTTTGCTTGTTGTTGCTTCGTAACGTTATCCCGACGGCACTCTATATTTAATAATAACCTTCTTTTCTCATTAAACTTCGTACGTATTTTCCTGAGCAATTTTCTGTCGGCGAATGTTGTTGACGGGGATCCAGTCATCTTCAAAGGGTCTCGCTTGGGCTGAAAAGCTCCAGTTTATATCGCTTGAATTTCGCCGTCAATTTAAAAATAAAATGAAAATAGTTATACACGAGTATAGTTACAGTTTCGAATACCATTACTCGGCTTGATAGCAACTTCACGGAGGCAGATACCACAAGTCTTTAGTTGAATTTTTTCAAGAAATTTCTTAGCCGTGTCCACAGGAAGATTGAGGGTTTTCTAAAAAGATACAAGATGATGAGTAATGCTGTTGAATGTGAACGAGTTTTCGTACTTTATGTTTTTTTTTTTGCCGTAACTCGTATCTTATCAACTGCAGAAAACAAGTAAAATCGTATCTTCAGATGCCACTAGAATTTGGAATTACAAGGTGGCTCAAAAGTAGTCACCCGATGTTCTTTGGCTGTAATTTTTTTCATGAATGAAAAACTTTGGTTCTGCTTTTGGATTATGTTTATTTGATGTCTTAAATTTTTTTCCATTAAGTCGAGAAAATGATATCAGCTAAGAAAAATTGATGGCTATCCGGGCCCCATTTATGACATTTTCCATCACTCTTGCCAGAACTTCCGGCGATAAGTCCTCGCATTCTTGACGGATATTCCTTTGAGGGCTTCAATAGTGTGAGACTTGTTGACATGGACTCGTGATTTCAAAAAACCCCACAAAAAGATGTCTGGAACGGTTAAACAATTTTGCTTATTTACATATCCACAGAGATGGAAATGGGCCTCGTCCCTCATGATGATTTTCGATGAAAAGTTGTTTCCCTCGTGCTCGAGATTCAAGATGTCTTGTGCGTAGGTCACACGCGCTTGGTGGTCAACAGCTAACAGCTGATGCACTGTCTGCACTTTGTAAGGGAACATCTTACGTTCTTTCACCAAAATTCACTGTGAGGGCCGCCGATTCACGTCCAATTGCGTGGCATGTCATCTGGTTGATACTCCGGGGTCCTCTACGACATCTCTTCAACCATAGCTGCGATATTTTGCGCAGGACGGCTGGTCTGGAGCCGGCAGCATCTCGTGTTGTCCCATACTTTTCTAGGCGAGCGGCTAAACGTCAAACAGTACGCCCAGTTGGTGTCGGACAACCGGGAAATCTGCGCTGAAATTCACGCTGCGCCAGCACCACCGAGGAATTATTCCATAAAAAAATCGTGTATTTTGTATCTGTTTACCTCACAAATGTCAAAGTAGAATTGAGATTTGCCGCCATTTGCAAAAATTGTAGCATCTTCCGATAGGGTGATGACCTAGTATGCGCCTATATGCATTGTAAACACTACATCGATTCTTTAAGTTTCCCTTCCTCCTTCGATTGATTGGATAAGATCAGCACAAGTATGCCTTTCAAAGAATATGAACACACTTAGACCGGAACGTCATACAATGGATCTACCTATGTACATTAGTCTCTGGTTCTTAACGTAAACCACCTGTCATGTAGACTTATGTTTACGGGATGCCCATACATCCATGGGGGCAAGGATACGCCTTGCCATCGCTCTCCGCCAAATAGTTTGATACCAATTCGGAACTGTGTTGGAGGCACAAGTTCCACCCTTGGTATGAGTCGAGGCCGATCTAAAACCTCTTACTGCTCTTAGGGTCACAGTACTCAGTACTTATTTGCTACTCTACAATGGGTCAAACCAAAAGGAAAATCCTTCGCGCGATTTGGGCTTAAACCACAGCCACTATGACGCTCCCACAAGGGAGCCTACCTCAACAAGTCAGTCCCGGACCGAAATCCGGGGGACTCCTGACTCCCATGGTACCGTGATTTAAGTCCTGGTAGGGACTACCGGTGGTTTTGCCACCAACAAGACCTACGACCGGCAACTTGTAACTGGTCAAATCGTAGCAACCTTCGGTGGCGTCATCTGAAGATGTTTACGATAAGACCAGTAATATGCTCTACCCCCGCTTTTTATTAGACAACGTCATTGACGGACGAAGCCTTGATAATTGGGCGGGGGCCCCTACATATGTACATACATATTTCTCCAAAGTATGCAGGGGCTTTCGTAAAGGATGCCTATGACGTCAAAATATGTCAGTTAAGCCGCCAAAGTCAAGGGCGGTCAACTGCATGTTACGTGGTGAATGATTTCCACTTCTTCTTCATCACTCTGCGGTTGGGCGCATCCAAAGGTCGTTATATAGCCGGAATGTTAAAAATAATACTGTTTTGAGAAATCCGCAAGCTATCCAATAATTCGTTATATCTCTACACCCAACCCACAGTACTGAAAAATCTAGGACTATTCTATCACTACCGTGAAGGCAAACGGCATCTTAAAGCGACTTCTAATGTAAAGGAGCACGATTTCATGGGTTTGATTGGTGCTTGCCTGGCAATGAGGATGCCAATGTTCCTGAGAGATATTGGATGTTATTTAAGCTAAAAAAAGACTTAGATGCAACACTATTTTTTTCATCGATTTCAGTTTTAGAAAGAAAACTTCCCTCGGACCACTGTTCTTCTTTGTTGTTAATAGCTCTAAAATTTAAAATTAGATTCACAATTCATCTTGATATATTTTTCTAAGTAAACAAACATCATCAATTCACTTACTCATAAATAGAAATAGTGTTGTTATATCGTACCATATTTCAGCTCCCTTATTTGCCCCTTGCGGTTTAGTCAAATTATATTCATTCGCAATCACAATCACAACGAAAACCCCCATATTTCCGAAACGGAAATAACAGTCAGAAATCTGCAAGTGTAAAGCAAATATAAGCGCGCGAGTAATTGAATAAAAAAGATTTCCTATTAACACATGCCCAGTGTGACAGCTGAGACTGCAAATGACTCACAGACATTTTCCACATGTTCTCCTCCTGCATTCGTTATTCTGATTAAAATTCAATAGATACGAGTATGCTCCACAAAAGACAAAAATTAAATCCGAATCCATACATACTTGCATGCTAGTACTCGTATCTTGGTCACAAAGAGTGCTTCATATGTACTCGCATACACTAAAACTCGTCAACAAAGGAGATTATGATTTGTATCTTTTTCTTTTTTCAAAGAATTTAGATTTCGAATTCTATTCGTATTCATCGTATTTTTTTTTTTAGTCAAAAACACATCAAAATCTCAAAGAGGTAGCCGGGAAAAAAAGTAAAAACAGCGCACCGGCTTAAGATATGAGTCACACTGGCGAGTGACTAAGTCGCTCTTGGTTTCTGCCAGAGATCTCCGATCATGGTACTTGTGGATACTCGTATTATGTGTTCATTCAAGAAATAACTCTTGAACGTCTGATACGAAATGAGATTTCTTCAAAAGTGGCTATTTTCCGGACTTTAGATTATGATGTCACACCTTGCGGTTTCGTTTGATGAAGCTGGAGAGTTGAAGTTGATTCCTGGAATCATCGTAGTTACTGACGACGGGTGACGTTTGCTGATTGGCAATTGGCGACATGCGATTGGGCGACTGACGATGGCATGAGAAGTGGTTTCATTGCAATCAATTTGAATGCGGTGTAGTGCTTCATTGGAATAAAGACATTGTTCCCCCGTAATTTTCTCACAGACACTCGTCGAGTTGTCGTTTAATTATAAGGTCAAAGATCGAATTTAAATTGACTCATAACTTATGCACAATAGTCAGCTTGATTTGGAGAGAAATGGAGTTCACTGACAAATGCCTTGGAGTATTGGAATATACTCGTGTGTATGTATATATGTTTATTTTTTCCAACCTTCCTCACTTGTCATTTTCAAGAAAGCATGAAATCATTGTGTCGGATTTGCAGTTGCATTTGAAAGGGTCAAACAACAATTTCTTGGTACAAAATGCGTTGGGCAAGCAAGAGCATGAATTTCAGTGTCAGAAATATTGCATTTTGAAACTATAGGTCATGTTTCCTTTGTACATATTTGACTCATAAATCATTTATTCATCATAGCATTAAAGGAAGTAGAAATCACAAAAATTTGATAAGGAAACACCCAGTTTTTGTCGTTATGTCATGGGCATCCCAAGTGATTATTTTGGACAGACCACTTTATTGGTGTAAATTGGGGAATTTCGCTTTGCGAGATACTACATAAGCACGAAGTTACATAACTGTTTCATTAATATCCTATACAGTCACTAGAATTGGGAGTAATTGTATCCGTGTATATCCTTTTTACGAAATCGTTATTGTAGACGGTTTCAATACTTGCAATTCTAGGTGGCTGCGATACTCTAATGGGATTATACCAAAAAGAAGTCTTATTAACATCTTAACAACCTACCCCAGCCAGTAAAATCATGTGCGTACTCGTATTTTTACTGACGAAACAAAATTGTTTTTCAATTGGAAAGAATTGAGTTAGTGACACTTATTACAATAATACCATAATGTATGTACACCCTAAATGACTCGAACCAACTTCAGACTGCTATAATTTCCTAACCGTTCATGACAGTGAGCTCAAATTTTGACACATGACAGATAATTTTATTATTTACAAGCCTTTCAAACGATTTGCGTCTCAGTTGTGTTGAAAAATTTTTATACGCGATGGAATTCAAACGTGATAGTGTGATTGCTTTATATTTGGCTGAAAAACCACAAGTAGCTATCGTTAGAGCCCTCCAGCACCTCAACGTGAATAAATCATTTGTGCCTCGAACCATAGCTCGTTACCGTGATACTGGCAGCGTTGTAAAATGCCATGGTGGTGGTCATAAAAAAAACAGCAACATCGGCAGAAATGATTCGGAAAGTGAAGGCTCGAATTGAGCGAAATCCGCGTCGAAGTGGAAGAAAAATGGCTCGTGAGCTCAACATATGGTTGGAACGGATGCAACACATACTGAAAAATGAGCTTGGACTCAAGCCATTGAAGTTCCAAAAAGCACACGATCTTACACCGCAACAGAAAAAAGTTAAAGTCGAAAGAGCCAAGGAGTTGCTACGCTTGCACGAAAGTGGTGAGTTGCCGAATTTGGTTTTTTCCGATGAGTCGCCATGTGTTTTCGAGCAATATGTCAACAAACAAAATGACCGAGTTTACTTGCCAGAGAGGTCCTTCAAAAATTTACACCTTCGGACGGCCACCAGAAAGCAGGTGATGGTTTGGGCCGCCATAACCGCCGATGGTCGCTCTCCGCTCGTATTTTTGAACCGTGGCGTCAAAATTAATGCGATCGTATACCGTGAAACTGTCTTGGAGGCAGTATTGAAGCCTTGGGCAAACAATCATTTCGGTCGGAGGCCGTGGACATTTCAACAAGACTCGGCACCGTCTCACAAAGCGCGCATCAACCAAGATTGATTAAAAAACAATGTTCCACACTTGATTTCTTCGACACAATGGATTGCAAATTCTCCGGATGCAAATCCGTTGGATTTCTCTGTCTGGGGTATTTTGAAGGCGAAGGTTGGCACTGAAAAATACCAAAATTTGGACCACCTCAAACAAGCACTTCGCCGGGAATGGGCCAAAATACCGCAGAGCCACTTACGCAGAGCGTGCGATGCTGTCTTCGGCCGTCTCAAGGTCATTATTCGCGCCCAAGGTGGACATATTGAAAACTACTGATACAATTTGAAAATTGATGTATTTTCCAACATTTTTTGCTTTGGTACAATAAAATTTATCAAAAAATAAAAAAATTATAGCGTTTTAAAAAGTTGGAGTTCGAGTCATTCACCCTGTATACGAGTATACTGCATCCTTTTTTACTTCGAACGTTATCCACTACAAAAATTTAATTTAATTTGGGTGGGGGCGAAGACCCCCATTCATTCGGCTCAATACAAGCTATAACTTAAAATTAAACTTAAACTTAAAACTAAGGTTGGTTGGAGTGGTGAAAGAAAACGGATTTGAGGTAGGGAGTGGTGCGGTGTACTATAAGTCGAAGACTGTAGGATTTGAATTGATTTTTCGTAGCATACGGGAGATTGGTTCGTTCGAGCGATAGGAGATGTGGGGGGTTGGTAGATAGAAGAGACAAGGGGTACGTACATTACGAGGTAACCCTCGTTGAGGAAAATAGAGCTGTGAAGGGACGCGCATTCAACGTGATCTGAAAGGAGTCGATGAATGAAGAGACAGTCGGTTGCATCTCTGCGTTCCTCAAGGGTGTTTAAGTTAATAGGGTTGATACGGTTTTGATAGGGGGCAGAGTAAAAGGATCGTCCCAGGGCATACCTCGAAGAGCAAATCGAAGAAAGCGGCGCTGGATGCTTTCGATTCTGGAGATATAAACACGATGATATGGGGATTACACTTGACTGGCGTACTCTAGGAGGGGGCGAACAAAGGTAATATAGAGGGACCTGGTCACGTATGGATTGGTGAATTCGTTGGACCATCGTTTTACAACAGCAAGTTCAGAGTTGGCTATAAGAACTATCCCATCCATATGTAAATGGAAGTAGAGCTCCCTACCACACAAAATGGCGAGGTCGCGAAGAGATTGAAAGGAGGAGTTAGGTTGGTTGTGGAGGAGGCAGAGTCGGGGAGGAGGTTGGTGCCGGTTATGTGAAAAGATGATGGATTGGCATTTGTGGATATTATTGTAAGTTCTAAACAATTTTTGAGGCACCAGATCGAAAAACTATCAAGGTCTTGTTGATAGAGGAAGGAGTTAGGGGGAGAAAAAATGGTTTTACGAAATTTTGTATCGTCGGCGTAAAGCGAGACAGACGAGTGTTTGATGATCCTATCGAGATTATTTATGGTTACTAATAAAAGAAGGGGGCCGAGTTGGCTGCCTTGTGGAATTCCGGAGATGAACAAAAATGGAGCCGAGTGGGCTGACGGTTTTTGAGGTAATCTATTTTAACAGTATGGGTTCAAAGCCGAGGGCAGACAATTTGAAGAGTATTAATCGATGAGTGATTTGCTAAAGCTACATCGACTTCGTTACTATTCTCTAGGCCAGAGAAGTCAAAGGATACGAATTCAACGAGATTTGTCGTGGCCGATTCTACCCTTTAGGAAGCCAAGTTGTCTAGGGGATATAAGTGATTTGCATGGAAAGCCTAGAGCTTCATACAAAATACCTTCGAAATACTTTCCTCGAATACGATTTTGTCTCACTGCATTGGTTTTGAACTTTTTGCAGAACATACCAAACATAAATTTTGATCGGGACAGACGTTTTCCAATGCAACATTTCTGTTACGATATTAGACTGCGTCGAGATACTCCGATTTCCATTGAAAGGCTTTCCCGAAACACATTAGTTAGTGCTTACTCGTAAAAGAGTACATCCTTGTCTCATGCCACTATGGATTTCGAATTCAACCGACTGATTTGCTCCATGTAGAATATGGCTTTTTGATCTAGATTTTCACACTCCAAAATTTCATTACGGAGATTGACGATTATTTCCTGTTTTAACTCTTTCGGAGAACTCAAGAATTCTAATGATGGATGAAGGAGCCGTACTAACACTGTTATCACTAATATTAACAGCTCCTTAACAATGCGTTTTTTTTTTACTGCCGTAATCACGTCGTGGAGGATCCTGTTCTTAGGGATTTGTTTGTGGATACGTACAATTGCTTACAACTCATTTTGAGTGTCTGCATACCTTTGGAAAAAACATGGTTCAAAACGGAAGCCAACTGTTCCTTTCATCCCCTTATTTGGCTCTCTTTTAAAATGGACAGAGTCTTTCGCTAGATATAATGTAGAACTAACCAGTTTCGTTCGTTGATGGTTTCTGAAGCGTCTATGTTCTTGTACCTCTTTGTCGCTTCCTCAGATTTTGCTGCCACAGTATATGTACATACCATATTTGCATATAGTCACGGTTAAAACTTCGCATGATGTACTGCTATACTATACTATACTATACTACGAATATACGTCTGTTATACTTATTCCATATTGCGACATAAGCTCGTCTCCCCCTAATTTTTCTTTCACCTTCGACAAGTCTTTGGGTGTCTTTTAAAAGCTACTATCTCCCTTACCCACTTTCGAAAATATCTTCCGCTTCGGTGGCGAAAACATTTCCGCAGCATTACATTGTACAAGAATAATTTCGGGAGAATGGTTTATTTTATGTGGGTCATATCTAAAACCACAATGCCAGCAGAGGATGTCGGAAGCCTTCTGATACCATTCCTTTTATAATTGTCCTTTGCCTATATTTTCAGTAAGCTTAAAGTTAAAAATATTACAGCAGAGTTACGGCACCAATGTATTTAGCTTTCGGCAGAACACTTAAGAGCACTCTGCTACAGTTATTGAACTCATAAGACACAATCAGAATTCAACTCCTTAAGCGCAGCTAAAATATTGATGGTGGCACCTTTTATGTCTGACTGAACTTTGATCTTGGCGCAAGTACGTATATATGAGAGATAACGCGATGTCGTCATCACTTTCACAGCAAGCATCTCAGGATGTTGCATCACTCATTCCCAGTACATTTAAGTGCTTAGAAAAAGTGTAATGCCCCGTCACGACGCGAGTAAGCAACCTGTAGTCTTTCCTGGTGAAGGAAACAGGAAAGTCACTGACTTCTTTATGACGCCGGAAAGCATTCGTTTGATCTGCCTGCAACCTGGGCAGTCATGGCATCTGCAGCTATGTTTATATGAAACCCAACTATCAATGGAAGCCATAACCGAGGAAGTAGGCAGACTTAACGTAGGTTCAGGTCCTGAAAAATTGTTCTTTGCCCCTTGCCTGGCAAGTTCATCGCCGATTTCTTTTCCCGTGAACCAATTATGACCTGGTAACCAGACAAGACTTAGTGAATTTAGCCGTCTGACTGCGTTCAGTTATGTCTTGCATTCTCGAATTAGCTTGGAATTCCAGCAAGGAAGAGGGTCCAGCAAGGCTCCAAGCGCAGTTTGGCTGTCGCTGCAGATGCCAACGCTTCCCTCACTTCACCGGGTCTTCACAATATAGTGCGTCCCATCAGCATTGCGTATATCTCCACTTGGAAGAGGAGTGAAATCTGACACTGTCATCTTCCAGGGTCGCATCGTATATCGGTTTTGGAGCTGTGCGTGAAGATTCGACGGTACTCCTTTCCAGGCTCAGCCTTGGGCACAGGGAAAGTCGATTTCGTACTTTTTCTGCAGCAGGAGTTTTGGTGTCATTGCGTCAGATGACATGTCCATAAGACCGGAGCCAAAAGATAGCTTGCGCTCAAGGCGATCAAAGCTCCAATACGTGTTGTACCAAAGACCACATATTTTAAAATGGAAGATGGCTTTGAGAGTGCAGCCCTTGATATGAAAATCAAGAAGAGGAGATTCATCAATGCATCTAGAGCGGAGCCAGGCTTCTCTAACACGCCCCCATGCAGTGGAGACATACCGCTCTTTGGTGTCTGGTAAAAAAAAGCAATAACGTATTTTCGGGAGTGATTGTTCCTCCAGACAACCGGCGAATAGATATAATTGCCCTCACCATAGACGTGTAGCTCCAGAGGACCCTTCTCGGTGACAAGACCCACGTATTACCGACAACTTCTTTGCACTGCCAGAAAGCCGACAACACCGTCAAATCTTAGCATTCAATGGAGGATTCTCAGTTTCTCTGCCCAAACATTTTTTGATCTTAAACTCAAATTTTCTACGAAAGCATGGTTTATGGGACATGAAGTGGGATATCGTGTTGACCATTTCCAGTGGTACTTTTTTAAATAAAAATCTGCAATGAAGTCAGCTGAATAAAAACGTCTATGGCCGCCACAGGGCAAGTTTGCAAGCTCTGTCATGCCGAGATATGATAATCTTTGAATACGTTGCATATTCAAGATTGTTTTTCTCTAATTTGACTTAGTACCACATCTTTTCAGAGAAATCTTAAGCCTAGGTTAAGCTCATAGGGAACGGTACTAAGATGTCTTATTCAGTTTTATTTATACCATGTCGTTCCGTTGTTCGAGGCCTTGCGTACCCATCATACTCATGTATGAACTCTTGGTTGTCTTTGCCTAACTTGGCATTTAGATTCCAATCATCCATTCGGGGCAGCTTTTCCTTAAAAAATTATTCTTGCTTCCGAAGGACTTTCCAGAATCGAAAGTTGGCGCCAAATCATCTCATTCAAATTTGTATCGAATGTACTCACGATTCAGTAGGTGGCATAAGAAATTGTCACAATAGTACAATAGTTGTCAGTAGAGGCCACTTTCTAAATCGAGGAGCTTGCTGATATTTCCGAAACCAATCTATCGGGAGATCATTCGAGGCGAGACGTGGCGTTTTTGTTTTGTATTACCCATAATGTGAACTTATGTTACCTGGACTGCCTCTTCAGCGTTTGCCCTTACAATTTTAGACTACATCTATAACATTGACAACAAAGCACTTCATATCAAATGCTATTATTATTATTATTATTTAAAAATACTGATTTAATCCATGTATCGGACGGTTAGTCACATGCTACACAATCGCATGCAATACAGGCTTTCGATTCTTGCCAAAGATAATTTATTAATCGTCACTCTTATTGTCTGGCTTATAAGCTTATCAAAGTTCTATTTTAACCGTCCTTAATTACAATAGTTTTTGCTTAACATTTTAACATAAATAAATGTTTATGGAAAGTGGTACTGACGCCTTGTAGTATCTAAAATAAGTTCTAGTCCGCTGGTTCTACTAGCCCTGGTTAAAAATACTCCAAATCCTGTAGTCCGATTAAATTATAATAACTAAACTCATCTCCTAAGCACCATCTTTAACAAACAGTTCTTAAAAAAATAAAAAATTCCCCACCTTAGAACTAATAACCTCACGATTTAACCCTCGATAAATTTCGTCAACAAAATACTCTGAAAAATTGCCAAAAACTACCACTACACAGGAGGTGAACCAATTAACAACCAACTGCAGGAAGTTCACCCATTTACAACTCATTCTTGGCAGCATTCCAATTCTCATTGAAATCGGCCACCTATCCATCCCCCGGCAGAACTTCATGAAAGGCAACCCCCAACCAAAACCAAATTTTAAGACTTAAACTCCGGAACAAATTTTCACAAAAGGCTAGCTAAAATAATTCCCAAGTACCCACTCGTATCTAGGTCAGAAGGAAACAACCAGACTCAGTTCAAAATAGGCCGTAACACAAGGGTCTAAGCACAAGAGGGTAACAACCCTTTTTTTTTATTGATCGTTTCCTTTTTTTTGTTTCCCTTTGTTTCTGACTCTAATCAATGTCGTCTATTGATTTATGGGAGTTACTGTATTGCTGTGTTCCTTTCCTACTGCCATTTGAATGAAATGTGATTCCAACAAATGGTGCACCCAGGGGACCTCTGGTTATCTATCTAAATCGTGAACTTTTTCAGTTTGTCGCACTTACGAGCAACTCACTACTCGTTCGATTGCCAGATACTTTATGATGTGTTGCCGCCTTATCTGGTGGGGTCAACCCTTGTACACTAGAATTCTGTTTCTGTTAAAAATGCATCGTGCGAGTTAATGATGACTGACATTAATTTGAGGCATGACGAAAAAAAACCCATCCTCGTACTCGTATCTCATTGCGGACCAGTCAGGCACGAAATTTACCAATTGTCAGGCTCCATGCGAGTGTACTCCACCAGCAGTTTTTTTTTTTTATTTTTGTCTTTTATATATATTTTTTTTAATTATCTTTGTTGTTGTTATGGAGGACAGATTTTTTAGGTCACGCGGCTATTGCATAAAAAACTCAATCGCTGTAGACACTGAACAGAGAGGTAATTAATGTTGTTCTTCCGGTTTGGGTTGGGAATAATAGTGGCCTAACGAAAAAGGGTGGCAATCAGCGGTTATTTTAGTGCCGAAGCTAGGGGAGAAGAGAGAGCAAAGAAATATTGCATTGCACTGACGAAATGGGGCCCTTTTGAACTGTGATTGGAGATTTCAACAGTGTGCATCGTAGCGCACTATTGTTATCATGGATTTCTGAGCATTAATCTATCAGAAGTACGAGTAGCCCCACCCTTGATGCAAGTTGAGTAAATCTTGAGCAATGGTACTTAACGAAGCAAGAAAGGCTGAAAAGATAACTAAGAGACTCTATCAAGGATTTATTTATTTTTTTTTTTAATTAGGTGTAACTAATGCCAAACACCCGGAAGTAATAAAATAAAAAATTATAATCTCACAAGGCATCGAAACAAAAGATGGCAAGACAATGATGAGATGTGTGTGCCTTGTTATCTATCAGTCATGAGGAAAATCGTTAAGTGCATTCTTAGAGTTCTGAGAAGTGCCCACTCTGGGAGGCGAGTAACCTAATTATTGCGATTTTTCTTATTGATAATACATATACGAATAGGAGTATCAGCCAGACTACATATGCACTACACGTCTGGTTCTTTTGGTTCCACATCCATTTCAAACTCATTGGAAGCTTTTAATGCTATTTAAGTGTGGTTGGAGATTTTTTCCACTATCCGTACGTCCTTATACGTTCTTCCTCGCAAATGGTTCATTTGCCTCGGTCGATATGTGGTGATAACATTCACAAGAGGATGTGTGAACTACCCCAATGCTATTGAACTTCTAGTGGAAAGCACGGTTGAAAGGAGCGTAGACTGGTATGGGAGACTTAGTTCGTACCATTTGTAGAACGAACCAGAAGGATGATGATGATGATGATGTTGAGATTTCTAATGAGTTTTTCTGATGCGTATTGAATCGTGGCTTATGGAATTTTTATTGGAAAAATTGCTGTTTGGATTAAATTTGTAAAGTTAAGCAGATAAGGTGTTGGAGGAGGAAAAGAATTACTTAACCGTTGTGGCTCCTATATCGTTTCAATGTTGACGTTGTCTGATTTCAATTTTATTCTATTCTTAGTTTAACACCTTTTTGATATTTTCTAGGATCATTCCAGGAAATTATGATATTGTCTTGTATGACATGCCCGCATTGAGAAGCGTTGTCGAGTTGATCTACGTATTATGTCCATTATCGGTTTTTTACCATTAGAAATATCCATCAAGAAGGCAGCTTAAACAGGCAGATGTACCTTCAAACTGCGGTTCATCTGTGATATAAAGTAAATTTGTTTACTTACTTACTCAGGTGGCGCTATAATTCGGGGTGTATCTGGGCCTCAACTAACAAGCCTCTCCAGTTCGTCCTGTCTTTAGCTGACTGTTTCCAGTTGCGCACTCCAAGTCGGTTGAGGTCCCCTTCTACTTGCGCGTCGTCTCTCCGGGTTAGATTCGAAGACTCTGCGGGCGGAGGATTAGTGTCCATTCGCTCTACATGTTCTGATGCGAAATGTTTAGAATAGATCGATGTCGCTGCCCAGCTCGTATAATTCGTCGTTGAATCTTCTCCTCCAAAGCCCATCAACGCAAAGGGGGCCGAATAGATATGTGGATATATTCATCCAATTTCGATAGACTCCATGCTTCAACATGGGACGATCAAGGTCTTATACAGAGTCTTCTTAGCTTCCCCGTCTTATTACTCAATTACCTTCTCAGCTAAAAGAAACAGCAATTGTCAAGAGTTATTCTTCGTTTTATTTCTACTGAGCTGTTAGTGGCAGAATACATATCAGATTCAATGCAGGCGAAGTCCTTAACTAAGTGCCTCGATAGCTATAGATTGTGACGTTCTGTCCATGTTGTGTGTCCCTTCTTGTTGGCGGCATATATTTGGTTTTGCCGTTATTAACGCTGAACCCATTTTGGGCATGCCCTTGCCATACAGTTACAGGGGACCACCACTGGGAGTTAAGGCAAGCACTTTGCTACGAACTTGATTGTTGTGTTGCTGTACCAATCCAAGTTATAGGACTCTCAGCAGTTTCCCCATCAATCGCCACGCAGGTAAATTTAGGCAACCATATTAGCCTCCTGTTTAATATATAATTTGATAGTCGAACCTGGGTTGCGCTAAAATGTTCCCCGGGTATATTGTTTAATTAGGAAAGACGGTCGATTTTAGATCGCGCTGGATGGCTTAATGTTGTATCATCCTTTTAGTAACGTATCAAAGACAGATTTAAGCTTTTCTTTTCGGCCAGAGCAGAGCACAACACTCTGACAAAACTAGTACATTCTAAAGGGTGAGCAGATAAAAACGATAGGGAAAAAAATTTATATAAAACTACAACGGTGTGAGATATAAAATTGTCTCTGGTTTTATTTTGAAGCTGCGTTCATACCATTATGTGTGGAATAGCACATCATTCAAATGGCCGCCCTGGCTTCGCCTGGCAGTGCTTCAAGCGGTCGGTCCAATTTTTGATGACTCGGTCTAATATGTGCGGCGTTATTACGGCTATAACGTGTCGAATGTTGGCCTCGAGCTCCTCCAAAAGTGGTTGGCTTGTTAACGTAGACGACCAGTTGATGAACGCTCGCAGTAAGATGACCCAGTCGCCAAATTTCTCCTTCATAACTTCGAGCGTTGCGTCGCTTGTATGTCATATAGCTGCGTGTTGTTGAAACTATAGCTCGGATATATCGATGTTGTCTAGCTGTGACCACAGAAATTCGGTTAACATCATTCTATACCTGAGACCATTGACGGTAACGGTGTCTCCTTCCTCATTTCGAAAGCAGTAAGATCCGACGATGCCGCCATGCCATAAACCGCACCATACAGTCAATCTTTGTGGACGCATTGATGCTTGGCCGAACACTTGTGGATTGTGTTCGCTCCCATAACGCTTATTGCTGAGCCAAAAATGAGCCGCTGAGCTAAAAGTGAGCCTCGTCCGAGAAGATGATTTTTTGGCCAAAATCCGGATTACCAGCCAATATTTCCAGCGCCCAATTAGTGAAGTCACGGCATTGAGTATGGTTGCCCGACTTCAATTCTTTGGTCAGCGCAATCTTATACGGATGTAGGCCCAAATCAAACCGCAAAATAAGCCGGGTTCATTCTCTTGCGATGCACAATGCAGCTGATCGGCGCCGAATCGACATTTCTGGGTCTTCTTCGATATTGGCCGCTACGACGGCTATATTTTCTTCATTTCGCACCAATCTCTGACGCTGACAACAGGAGTATAAAGAAGGGTATTTTCGGGATTGCTTGTAAGGAAAAGGGCACTGAACATCCACTCAAAGCCACTGTGTGGTGCTTCATGCACGCGGGAGGAGTGATTGGGCCGTATTTTTTTGAGAACGCCGATTGGGTGAGCGGGGCTTGGTGAACATATGGTCTCAACAAGACGGTGCAACTGCACACACAGCATGAGCTACAATGGTTATTGTGAAGCAAACGTTTCCTGGTCGCGTAATCTCCCGTTTTGCTGATTTGTCATGGTTAGCCCGATTTAACCATTCCAGACTTCTTTCTTTGGGGCTACTTGATGTCACGGGCTTATGCCAACAAACCTCAGACAATCGCAACCCTTAAGGGGAATATTCGACAGGAATGCGAACAGAAACAATAATTGTAAAAGCACAAATAGAGATTTCCACCACTCAAAATCATTTTTTTTTATTTTGTAAAAAAGTAATGCCAAAACAAAATTGCCTGGTTAATTTAGCGCCACCTTATTACTAGCATACTCTTGAATATTCTAGAAATGTAATGAGAAAATCTTTAATAGAGTCTCTCACTGGACCCAGAAGTATCAACCGAAACATTGATTACAACATCGTCGTACTTTTACTTTTACTATATAACAATTTCTCAGTTTTTTGTTTGCCTTTAACTTTCACAGAGCAACATAAGCAACAAATTGGGAAATCGCATGGCACCATCGTTGTAAGCCAATATCTGAGAATCCAAACTAAGGTTTACATCATAGATAGTGTTAATGGCTCACTGTGTTGTGTTTTCTATTTTGTAATAACCCGAAGATAACCGATGCCGTTATCCGTTTCTGGAGTGAACACAATCCTCACGAGAGTCATACCACTGACACAAGCGGGAATTAACAAACCTAATGGCATCTACTTGTTGAAACCCAAATTACTTTCTTGCCAACCCAATGTATGGAAAAATTTGACTCCTTCATAGCCATGCCCCCAAATACGCTTTCCAACCAAATATTGTATTGTTAGAATAATTAAGAACTTAATTTTATGTCACAAATTAATAATAAATAACAACCTTGAATAAGAACGAATCTAATTTTATTTTGAAATTTTGTATCTTTGCAGGTAAGCTTCGTCAATATGATGTTTGATTAATTGAACAATAAGAAGGAAACGAATCCAAGGGCTAGATGTGGGCGACGAGTTAATATTTTCGAGCGAAAGTTATAAGAAATAAAATTTTTGAGTTATCATATAATACGTAAAGACGGCCAACTTGTCTTCAATCTTCTTAATACTCTAAGAGAAACAAATAAACAACACTCGGCCAATTTTGGATAAAGGCTTGACATGAATGTTTAGTCATAGAAAGTTGAGTAAACCGCATCTCTACATCTTGCATCTCTAGATTCAACCAAGAGAAGACATTCTCGCAGCATTCCTAAAAAAAAAATAAAAACATGAATAAGCCTTCTGTGTTCTGTGGACAATAGCTTTGAAAAATGGCCTCTTGAGGTTTTTATGATGCGTCAGTGGTTCCAAGAACTCATTTTTAAAGCTCTTATTTTGCGGTCCTCGGAAATTTTTGAATCAACAGCTCGTTTTTGAAAAGATAAGAATAAGAACAAGAATGCAGCTGGTGACAAAGTAATCAAACCAAATGGTTGCAAGTGAAAACAAATTTGTCGTGTACATTCAAGATTATGTTTTTCGCCTCAAAAATGTGCCCCAGATGTAAACAACAACTGGATGCAGATTAAAAATAATAAAAAAAAAAGAATAACACAAGTTAATTGTACATATGAACACACGTACCTACTCTTGTACTCCTAGTCATGATGATATCATTTCAAGTGGATTTTTTTTATTTTTTTTTAAACCCGCAATTTGCAGATGGTTTAAGTTACAAGGTCAGTGTGTAACCTAACGCGCATAAATGTTCGAATTTTTGGACAAACAAAATTTCGCTCTCGCTCCAGCGTTACGAATTTCTTCTCCATATTTGTACTATATATCCGGCCCATGAGTCGTCTCTCATGCAAAAACGGAAGTGCTTACAATAATAATTTACAAATGTTTTCACCACACTTTGGCGTCCACATTAACATTAAAACATCCATAATCACCGGCAAAGGCAACAACAACGGGAACATCACTAGTGTAACGTATAAGACCCTCGCCAAATAATTTAAACTGACAAAACATATGCACGATGGTTTTGGTTTGGTTTGGTTTTGTTTAAGAGTGGAACTGGGACTGTCAGTCGGAATGAGAACCCCCACGAGACTACCGAAACACAATTGGCATTCCAACTTTTGCCAACTCTAAAGGGCAGACTATGAGTGACTCTAAGTGTGGCACTGGTAGTATGAATTGTTGTCACTTTGGGGAATGGCACATGTCATTGTTTAAGCTCTTAAGGCTAGGCCCACTGACAGTTGCCGTTGTCGTAGTCATTGTCGGTTTAATATGACCGGAAGTAGCACATTGCCTTTTGTGGCAGCGTAACAGCAAAAAGAAATACTATTTTATTAAAGGGGGTAGCGCATTAGATGTCTTCCATTCTATTCTGTCTAATTCAGTGTGGCTTAATTTTAATGATGTACGCGAGTACTCGTATTATGGTCGCTTGAGAAGTATTTACGAGTGTGTACACACATTTATGCATGCTGGAACTCATTGCATTGGGAAAAGGGGCCACCGCCAACTTTGTTCCACGAAATCAGAACAAATTGTCACCAAGTAGGGGGTTGACTGTCAGAGTTTAGGGGGTGACTAAAGGTTTGCCCGTGTGTGTGGAAGCAGTGGCTTTCGGTGTAAAGTTAATACCATTAAACGACCCGTTGACGGTTTGGGCAGTTGGGAGCTTTGATGTTTAAGAGATTTATTTTCCATGTGGGCGGAGGTTTAAGCTATGTTAAATGTGGTTTTATAGTAGTAGGCGGCTGAGATCAAGAAAATTACTGGTGGGAACGGAAGGAAATAGAATGTATTGGGGGCGGAAAAGTCATAAATGCTCATAAGAGTGCTGTTGGTGAAAGCTGTGATTTATAATATGGTTTAGTAGGCAGTTTATGTTTTATTAAGAGTGGCATCTTTACAAAGTCGTAAACACAATCGTACGGGAAAGTCTCACGTGGTAAAGACTTGGAACCCGTCTGATTAGAAAACGTTAATAATATTATATTCCTATTACGGATTTCAGGCCTTGTGTCGGCGATTTTTTAAATGCTCCCTTCGGCATATTATATTGCTGAAGAATTTCTCGACGTTTTGTGTTTACTGCAAAGTTTGTTTCCTATAATATTGCAGCAAGATCTAGTAAAATTTTGTGTAAATACTTACATATGTAATTGAAATTGACAGCAGTTCGACTTTCAAAAGCTTGATGCGCTGTCTAGTTCGATTTAAGGAATTTTATCCCTGTGTTCGCACACTAAATTGTTTTAATACACACAATTCTGAACACCTGAATGTCTTCGCTGCGGAAAATAACCTCATCTAGCTTAAACAATAGGTGGGTTAAGTTGATATACGAGCTACCAACTGGTGGACTTGTTTTTAATTTCTTAGTCTGATAAGTACACCGTTTATGCACATTTTCCTCTAAGCAACAGTGTCATATCAGCTAATTTGAAAAGATCACACGGTTTAAGAAAAAATTAAGAAGGGAAACATATGGGTCTGTGGTATGCCCATTCAACAGCTTTAGGAAATTTCTTTTCTCATTATGTTTCCTCGAAAAAGGCGTGGATGCTACTGCTGATTCCTAAAAGAACCGTATGGTATTACGAGAAAGCCAACTGGAGCGGTCTTAACAGCTTCTTTAGGAATTTTAACTGGTCGTTATGTTTCCCCGATAACGACGTGGATGCCACTGCTGATATGATCACAGACACCATTCTCTTTGGAGGGAGACACTTTATCCCTCTTCCGATGAAGAGTATCAAACCAAAAGAAAAGGCGTGGTATGACTGCAGCTGTAAAGAGGCTATCAGGGTTAGAGAAATGTTTTTTCAGTCCTTCAAGACCAACCCAACAGAGGAAAAATGAAAAAAGTTTAAATGAGCCAGGAATGACTGCAACGCCTTTCTTCAATACGACCAAAAACTGAGGCAAAAAATACTACAATGTCCCAAAGGTAGTACAAATTTTTGGACGTTCGTCAAAATTATTAGAAATTCTGCCTCATCCTCCATCCCAACGCTCATTTACAATGACATTCCAGCTGTCAGCTCTTTGGATAAGGCCAATCTGCTTGCTGTACACTTTGCGGCCAGCTCAACACTCCCAGATTGTGCTTTGTCTCCGCCTACACTCGAGTGCGTCGGAAATTCAATGAGACAGATACACTTTCGCACTCGTGTAGTAGATCTTACAGATCTTAACATTCACAAATCCGTTGGTCCAGATGGTATATCTCCCCTCCTTCTGAAGGTGTTCTTCCTCGCTGGCAAAACAACTTCGTAAGCTTTTTCATCAATCCTACTCTTTGGGATTCTTTCCGAGCAGATGGAAAACAGAATTTGTCCTACAGACCCATTGCACTTACGTCCCTTCTCTCCAAGGTCAATGAAACGCTAATAAACCGTCAGCTCATGAAATATCTCGGAACACGAAAACTTCTCAAGGAACGCCAATATGGTTTTCGTAGCAACAAGTCCACTGATGATCTGATGGCATGTCTCACCGAAAATTGGAACCAAAGCGTACATCAGTCTGGCGAAAGCAAGGTAGTTCCTCTTGATATTTCTAAGGCATTTGACAGAGTTTGGCATCAGGCTCTTTTGTCGAAAATGCGTGCTTTTGGGAACGACGACTCTCTTCTTCAATGGATTAGAAATTACATTTCGGAACGTTCAATTCAAATTGTCTGGGATGGTTTCAAGTCTAATATTCACAAAATAAATGCTGGTGTGCCCCAGGGCTCCGTTCTGTCTCTGACTTCCTTTATAATTTTCATCAACGATCTCTTGTCTGCTACTTCTAATCCAATATATTTTTTTGCTGACGACAGTACTCTCTGCTTTTCATATTCGTTCCCGGACTCACGTCCCTGCTCTTCGGCTGTAGCATAACTAATTGGGGAAACACTAACAGAGTATAATTTAATGCTTCCAAAACACAATGCTGCCTTCTGTCATTAAAGCGAAATTTAAACACCCAGCCATATTTCACCCCCTCTGATCTGGCCTCAATATATAATATAAGGCCTTTATCCGCCAGAAATTGGAGTACAATGGCCACATCTGATCGGGTGCGCCCAAAATATCTCTGCATCTGCTAGATAGGATCCAAAACCGTGCGATAAAACTCATAGGCGATACTAATATCACTCAAACAATAAACGCCCTCGAACACAGACGTAGGGCCTCGTGTCTCACTCTGTTTTATCGCTTTTCCACCACCAGTGTTCCATAGAAATCGCTAGTAGCATTCTGCCCCTTCAAACCTTTAAACGTAACACCCGTCTCGCTATGAATGCTCATCAGTTACCCTCAAGCCCACTTTCGTACGTACTCTGAAATATCGTGATTCGTTCCTAAGCCGTACAACTTGCTTATGGAATGCCCTGCCTAGCTCCTTATTTCCTAGTCATTATAACCTTCAAACATTTAAAACCAACGTTCACCGGTACCTCTCTTTCTATCCTCCCTGACTTTCCTTCGCCCACGCTGTCTCCAAACATTTTAAGGGTTCTTAAATCCCTTGAGCGCGCGCAAATTATAAAAAAAAAAAATAAAATTCATTAAATGAGGCTGTCAGGTTTGACGACCAACATCCAAAAGTTTTAGACAATATTGCTCGTTGGTCAAAAGCATAAAGAATTCTGATCCTTTCATCCCATCAGTGATTTTCAACGTTATTCCAGCAGTTAGGTCTTTGAGGAAGGCACTTCGAAACTAGCTAGCTCAGCGGTTCCAGATCTTGCGATCCTATTCGTTCGCGGACCCACGTCTCTGCTCATTCGCTGAAAAACGGAAAAGGCCACGTATGTTAAGCTGTTTAAATTCCAATATGAACAACATAACTAAATCCATCAATACCTCCAAAGCACAATGCTATGTTATGTAGTTAAAAAAATTAAAGGACTCACACAGGATCTTACATACTAGCAATCCATTGCTAAGTTATCCTGCATTCCTAGGATCTTTGAGAGCATTATTTACGGTTCAATGTTCTTTCATTGCAGATATATGTTTGCACCGAATCAACATGGATTGGCCAACCACTACCAACCTTATTAAGTTCGTTTCTAGTATATTATATGCCCTAGAGCAAGAGAAAGAAGTGGATGTGATTATCATAGCAAGCCTTTAATAGAATCCCACATAAGTCAATTCTTTCCAAACTCAATGCACTTGGTTTCCAACCTGGGCTGGTTTCCTGATTCAAATCCTATTAGGAAGACCGCTGTTACCTAGTCCATTTTTGTTCTTGTTTGTTTGAATCAATTAAAGCCACTTCGGGTGTTCCACAAGGTAGTCACCTTGGTCCATTAATTATCACTTTGACTGTTAATAATGTTGTAAATATTATAAAGAATTCACATATATCTGTCTATGCCGATGATATGAAAATTTATCGACAAATTTCTAAATTTTCTGATACTCAACCTCTACAAGAAGATCTCGATACGTTCTCAACATGGTGCCATAAAAACTTCCTTGAGCTCAACATAAAGAAATGCCAAGCCATCTATTGTAATACTCCCGGAAGCATTCAGTACTTCCTGACCGAGCTTAACCCAAGCTGTAGCTTCGGTCATTTCAATGAAGGATCTTGGCGTTATCTATGATACTTGATTGGCACATTGATTCTATAATTATTGCTAACTCCACGCTTGGCTTTGTTAAACGATGGTCTAAAGAGTTTTCTGAACGTCACAAAATCCCTGTACATCACCTTTATCAGGTCACTTCTCGAATATGGTATGCTAATCAGGTATGGTCCCTTTACTATGAACCCCATATTCTATGTATCGAAGCTGTCCAACGCAGATTCCTACGATTCACTCTGCTCATGTTCACATGGGCTGACTAAATCCTTCCGCCCTATGATGACCCACTCTATCTCTGGAAAAACGTCGCGAATCCGTCGATATTCGGCACCATCGACTGTCCCTCACTGCTAGATAAGATTTTGATCAGCCAACCAACCCGCGCAATTTAGGGTCTGTTCCTCTTTTTCGTCCAAATAATCACTCAACGGCATATGGTTTTAACGAGCCATTGTCTTGTATGCTACGTGAAGTTAATAGAACTATCGTAATTTATTTCGGATTTTCGGAACTTCAATTATTTTTTTGGCGTTCTTAACAGCACTCTGCAATCGCGATCTAGCACAAGGTCGCCTAGATCGCCTTCTCTTGCGTAAGTTGATCAATGTACCTTTACACTTAAGAACATTACTTAACGCGAGATCTTCTTCTACCATATTTTTTTCCCAACTGAAGCGTTTACCGATGTTTCATCCGATGAATTCGAACCCGCTTGACCAGGATAATGTTGTTTCCATTTAAATAGTCATAAGCGCTCAATTGAGAATGTCAATGTTAAAATAATCATAAACGCATAAACAAGAATGTCAATGTAGAGACGTACATGTATATTTGTATAAGTAAGACAACTTAATATCACCACTCCTGTCTTTTTTTAAAGTATAACGTTGTAGAAATTACATGACATCGTGTCACTTTGTTGAAAAAATCTTATCTTGACATCGAAGATATCGAACAGCAATTGTTTTGCGTTATTTTGTCGGCAAACGAGTTTGGCTGATATGCCGAATCTAGACATGACTAATGCGTATACAGTTCGCATCTATAAATGGTGCCATAAAACGATGAAAAGGGCTACTGTGAGTTAAATGTCTATTTGAGGTCTAACACCAAACTGACAAGGACCTAAAAGTTCATCGACGAACAGTTTCAGCCGACTACTATGTTTGATGACTCATACGCTACTGAAATATCTCGTTCTTTCGTTCCTTTGCTCTGGGTAAGTACTATTCCAAAGAAAGATCTCGTTACCTGTATCAAGAAAAAATAACGAAGCAAACTAACCAAGCTTGGCTGAAAAATTCGAAAACCATATCCATTCTTTGCTTTAAAACACGAGGGATGGCGAAAAAGAACCGCACTGATAATTTGGCGGGCCGAGTTTTTGTAGTACCGCGTTCTGCCGCTAGGAGCGTATAGAGCTACCATTTCCGAGTTAGTAAGCCAAGTGTCGTCAGTAGAGAAGTTTCCGTTCGGCTTGTGTGAACTTTTTAATGACAGTAGTTTTGTGGGCTCGTCATTTTTTCAATGACTGGTTTTCGTGGTCGTGGTCGACTTCTTGCTCGCAAAAGCTGGCACAGGAACTCTTGAAATGTTAAAAACGGCCGACAGGAATGATTCTATTGAAAAACTCAAGTATTTGAGTGGTTTTTCTGTTTCAAAAGAGATGAGATGTAAACTGATGGCAAAACTCGCTCTGATCGTCTTTCCATGGCCTGAGCCGATGAAAACGTTGGAAAAATTCTGCGAAATTGTCAATCCATTGATGAAATTGTGGAGCTGTTTGGAGTGGCTTGGAGTTCAATTTAACGAATTTAAACTGAAGACTTGGGGATGAAAAGGGAGGCTGCAAAATTCGTGCTCACACAGCCCTATGTGTGCGCCAATTTTTGTCTAAAAATGGCATGACCCCTGTGCCCCATCCGTCTTATTTGCCAACTTTTTCTTATTTCTCCGAATGAAAGGACACATGAAAGGGAAAAATTTTGCCGACGTTGCTGAGGTAAATAAATGGAATAAAAGATTAGACAAATGTATTAGAGCCAGTAGAGAGTACTTTGAAGGGACTCGAAGAAATAAATTAGAAACAAATAAATTTTGGGTAGACTGGGTAGACATTGACATTATCTTTTTATACATACATGCATACATTTTTACATGTATGCTTATTTTTGAGAAATGAGTTCTGAAGGGTATTCATTGTACGAGTTGTGTGAGACCTCGTTCCATTGCTTTATTTTTTTTTATAAAGCCCGTTGTTATGATTTTTATAATTAAACATAAACTTTACATCGTTCATCTAATCAATAATTTGCCTTTGATGAAAATGTTAGGTGGTTTCATATATTACAAACGGCTATACGATATCATTTTACACTCCATCGCAACACCCTCCTAGCAGTAGAAAGAGTAAAAAAAAAATATCAGTTACATGATAAATCCCACCTGTGAACGCTAATAGTGAATACAAAATATACGTACATCAGCAACAGCTAAAAATAACCTCAGCAAAGGAGTGCCATTGCTCCAAAGCTATCCTCCTACACACTAAACATAGTGTACATGTACACTTATAGGTACACAATCATCAGGCTGGTCAGCGACGGAAAACCGATTAAATTTTCCGCTCGAGAAAATTTTGCGGTATTCTTTAACGATCCATTGTATTTACAGTCGACGGCGAAAGTATTGTAAATGGGCCTCAGTTATTAGTTTTTACGAGTATTTTATATCTTTGCACACTTAAGGGGTTTCAAAATGAAAGTATGTGGAGCTCCAGAGCGTTCTTATTTCTAACCGCACTACGTTCAAACACGAGTATGTCGATTTTTCAAATAAAATTTCCTATTTCGAGTGATCGTTTTGGGCCCTGGTGCCCACATGTCTGGAATGTTTTCTAGAAAGACAGTGTTAGTCACATTACTATTACGAGTAGATGAATTACCTAGCTAAAGAGTTCATATTGTAAGGCTTTAAGGCCATAAAAATATTATTTCCCTAATCTCCCTACACTTAATGAGCGGGGTCTGTATCTTCTACGCGGCAGGCCCGCTTCATAATCTTACTCGCATATGAGTATGTGCGGCAGTTTAGATCGAATCTATCAGTATTTGATTAGAGGGCCTTAAGAAAGGCTTAACTAGCCATACTCGTATATGTATGTAGACAGCGATAACATTGCAATACACAGATTTTAACTGCAGTAGTCTATCTATATTGCATACATCGATAGTCAGGCTGCGCTCAAGGCACTAGGATCCACTAACCGAGAAAGACTATGCTGCGTACTACGGCTACTATTGCTAATCAAATCTGGGTCGGGAAAAGGATATCTAAGGCATTTTGGGCATTTTTTTGTTTTTATTAAAAGATATATAGACAAACTTTCAAATTTATCAGTGACCAACTCCGAACTACAGGAACCCCTAAAAGACTACTCAGTTTCTGGAGCTTTTAGTTAGGTTGACCTTCATTTCAGCTGCTTCTTCAGGGATCTCCATGGGCCCTTTTAACCTTACCTAAAGGAGCTTACTCTTACAACTAATTTCGGAAGATCTTTTGTACGGCCTCGTCGCACTGTAGCAGCTTTTTCCTGTAAACTTTCGATTTCTTTAAAACTATATAATCACTTTTCACAAGCCAGTAAACCCATATTAGGTCATAATTCAATATTTTTTGTTTACAAAACCAGGAAAAATTTTAATTATGGCAAACTCTCACATAGTTGATTGAAACACATTAAAAAATGTTCATGCAATACTTTGTTATAACCTTAAGCTTCTTTTTGTAAAGGGTGTTTTTGTTTTACAGGTTTGGTTTTTAAACTGGCAACGCTGTTTCTACAGATTGTCAATTTGACAGTTCAAAGTTGATTTGTGATTAGTACGTTTTGCCATTTTACGATGAATAGATTAACGCCAGAACAACGCGTGCAAATTGTGCAAATTTATTTTGAAAACCATTGTTCGGTTCGCCAAACTTATCGTGCGCTACGTCCATTTTAAGGTCGACATAATCGTCCCTCTGAGCAAGTGATGAATCGTTTTCGCACCACGTACACTCTAGTGGATAATATGCATCCCAAAGATGACAAACAGTGCGAACAGAACAAGTTATTGCCGTTGTGGGGCGCAGTGTTGAGGAGAATCCAAATGAGTCGATTCGTCATCGTGCACGGCAATTGGAGCTATGCCCATCCACCTTGGCTTAAAAGCTTATAAGATCCAGCTTGTGCGAGAGTTGAAACGCATGACCATTATACGCGTCGTAGGTTCGGTGAATGTGCCGAAAACATGTTTCAGCTTAATCCTCATTTTCAACGCAAAATTTTGTACTCCGATGAGGCCCATTTTTGATTAAATAGATATGTAAACGAGCAAAATTGCCAAATTTGGAGCGGAGAAAACCCAGAAGCCTTTGTCGAGACGATCTTACAACCATTAAAACTCACTGTTTGATGTGCTTTATGGGCTGGTGGAATCATCGGCCCATATTTCTTTAACGACGATACCGGTCAGAAAGTTACCGTCAATGGAGAGCGCTATAGAAACGTGATTTCTGACTTCTCAGTCGAATGGCATTGACGTGACAGGGCTTTGGTTTCAACAAGATTGCGCAACTTGCCACACGGCGGGCGACACCATCAATTTATTGCGGGAAACATTTGCTGTACGCATAATTTCGCGTAATGGGCCCAGCTTCCACGATCCTGTGATCTCACACCTTTAGATTACTTTCTTTGGGGGTATGTGAAGTCACTAGTCTATGCCGATAAACCAGAGACGTTGGACGATTTGGAAGTCAACATTCGCCGTGTTATTGCTGATATACGGCCCCAGTTGCTCGATAAAGTTTTTCGAAAATTGAACTTCACGGTTGCGCTTCATTCAAGTTAGCCGTGGTGCGCATATGCCCGATATCTAACACTAATGGCATAAAATTGTCTATTAAATAAGGCTAACATCAAAAACATTAACATTAGCTTCAAGTGTTTTATTTCATATTGAATTTTTCTACCTCTAAAAACAACACCCTTTTTATGAAAAACGCGCTTAACGTATCTTACTCTCCTATCCAATTAACCACCTGTTTAAGCCATTGCATTCTGAAGTATCAATTGCGTTGATTTTTTTCAAATCGCTTCCTACTATTTCGAGGTTATGCACACTTTCGTACTCGAGTAGTATTTCAGCTTTAAGTAGTCTTTACAATACTTTTCTTTTTGGAATTGAGATGTTATGTACTATGGTTGTGTCACCATTAAGAAGATACGTGTAAATGGAGTCTTGTATTTAATTGAACTTTTGTGTGATTTTTGATAAAGAAAATCAAATTTATATAGCGGCATTCATAAAGAACAGCATCTCTGGAAAAAATGGTTAATAAATAGTGAGATTCTTTTATATATGAAATTGTTTTGTAAAATATGGAAACCAATAAATCATGTTATGGCATTAATTAAATAAATAAACACTATTGTGCGCTTAATTCGTTACGTAACAAAAGTTGAAACGAGAAGGTGAAATTTAAGAAGCATTACATAATTTAATTTAATTTAACTTTCGACGCTTCAATTTATAAGTCTTTTATAACTCGTAACAAGAGATACATTTTTTTGTGATCATAAGAGGAGATTTGAAAGAAAGTGAATTAGAAAAAATATGATATAGAGTAACTGATCATATAATGAAGTTTGAATAATAATATTTCTTGAATGCCTAATTTCTTTCTGGAAAACAATAAAGGTTACTTAAGTTGGAATATATTTAAGCGTTGACTGTTTCCATCTTCCTTTGTATTCACGGATGGAATATGTAATGAATACAAATACATCTTATGCAATATATCCCTTCCATGTATTTGGATAGCTACTATGTCGCTAATAAATTTTACAAAATGCAGATCTTTCCAACATTCCTTCGCTCAAATTCTAACGTCTTGATGTTGTCGTTAGTATTCTATACCTTTTTATATGCACACATCTCCGGTACTCTTTGTTATATTAGGACAGTACACAAAGGTATCTCAGAAATTTAAAGAAAACTTTATACGTTTTGGTGAGGACAGTACGAGTCACAAGTTCTGGATAGGCCTCCGGGACAGCACCTGCGGCAAAAAGATTTCGACAAGTGATATACAATACATATGTTTACCGGCCTACACGAACGCCAAGTATGCGAAGGTAAGCAAAACGTATTACAATATTTGTCTTACTGCTGCGTCAGGGAGTACTATCAATAAACGCGATAAGGGAGCCTTAGTTTCGTTTAAAATTAGCAAAAAGCTATCCTAATTTGTGTGACTTCCAATGGTTCTACTTTAGGTTTTTTTTTTGATGGAGTCTAATATCAAATATAGACTCCCTGCACAAAAATAAAGCTCCTATTGTCGCAAAACTCATTCGCTTAGAGAGGGAGAATAGGAAATAGAGTAGATAATTAGGTCACTTGGCAATTTTCTCGAATCTTCTGAAGATCAGATGATCAACGTAGTATCCGGCTTCTTGCCTCATTAGGGATAGACCCAAAAGTATTCCACACCGAAATATTTTTTGTCGCCAAATCAACGATGAGCTAAATATAAAAGGGGCTAGGAACAACAAGAGTTCTAGGACAACTAAAGATACAACGAAACATTAGGTAGTGACCTCCTCGAAATCAAATCGGAAGTTGAGGAGTTCCTAGTGTAATCTGCTTTCGGCCCAAAAAGCCCAGAGGTCACAGTGCCTATTGCTGTTTTGGAGCTAACCCGAATATAAATATACTTTATTTTATTTTGGATGGCGGCTTATATAAAGAGGCGGTTTTGGGACATGATGCCACAAAAATCGCATGATAGGGCGTCAATTTGCCTTAAACCATTTTAACATGGAAAGATTCGGTGATATTTAATAGAGCAGAAGGAGCTCTTAATCGACATATCCTGCAAATCCGAACGAGTTTATAGGGTATGGTAAAACTAGACATGAGCCTGCATCTTTAGAGCTCGTATCTATAAGACGCTATCATGAACAACCTTAAAGTCGCTGAAGTTGTGTTTTGATTCGTTATTTTTGAGTCTTTTTCAAGATCTACATCAAACTGAATATTTGGTGGAAATACCAGTTCTAGAACGACACTGATATGGACTTAACAGGTTGTTGAGCTAACATAATACGTAAGCAAGAAATTCATGTCTAATGTTTAGCGAAACCTTTTTTAAAGTTCGAATGCTGACAATTCATTCATTCCGAATGCATTCGCAAAATTAACATATGGCTGGTATATGTTTTTGGTCAGATTATTTCCTCCAGCTTCGAAGACATCGGTAGCTTAGCCATCGGCTCGGACGGATTTGAAAAATTTGAGGTTGTACTATATATATTGTTATGCTCACTTGATTTTGGTCTTGTGGGCGATGGTTTTCACGATGTCTCCTGATTGATTGGTGCATCCTGCCTGATAGCAGTATGTTCTTTGGCTTGGACGTTTATGGGTACTTCACTAGACGAACAAATGTTCGAGTGTTCAACTCTAAGTGGTTAGGCCGGCAGGCACCCCTTGGAACTGATGAACTTATGC
This sequence comes from Volucella zonaria, assembly GCA_963966105.1. NCBI lineage: Eukaryota > Metazoa > Arthropoda > Insecta > Diptera > Syrphidae > Volucella > Volucella zonaria. The sequence continues at coordinate 122,516,152 of OZ014534.1, read as the reverse complement.
TCGAATGTTTATGATGGTTTTAATTTTACTGCTGCTCTTCTAATTGACAAAAAGCTTTTCGTGCCGTATCATAAAATACTTTTGTACATGTGTCGAAGACATTACGGGTGATTCTTTAACGTATTTTGGAAAAAAAATCGTGTAGATGGGTGTTCGTTTATGCATCCCCTCCGAGATATAGAGGTTTTAAACAAAGCCTTACGCTGTTCTGATTTGACACCAAATTGAAAATAACATCTTACAAATTTACGCGTGTATTGGAACGCATGGAGTGTCGTAGAACTCGTAATTATAAGCACTTTAATTGTTTCAAAGTAAATATTGCCCTAAAATTAATGTGCGAAAAGTTATTGAAGATGAAAACTGATTTTTTTCATTACTTTTTTCGAAAAATTATTTTATTAACTCCCACCTTTTGTAACTTTGAAACGTCCAGCTATTATTTAGAAACAAAAAAAAAAAGTCAGAGCAATTCATCTCAAGTCGATAGTTTTCAAGATAAGACCTAACTTGTTCAAACTATAAAACTAAAAAATGGGCTATCCTTTTACACCAGCCATATAAAATTAATTAGTTACTTAACTATCAGTTAACAGTATAAATGCGGTTTTGGGGGCGTTGGTAATGCATATTTATCTGATATCTTCATATTTATCTAAGAAGGCAAAGGGTGAAGGTTAATGGACAACTCAGTCCTACTTGTTTTATTTCTATAAGAGTTCCTCAGGGTTCTGTGCTTGGTCCGATATTTTTCTTAGTTTTCATTAATTCGTTTTTCTTACAAAAATATCGTAGCAGAATTAATGCGTTCGCTGACGATATGGCATGTACTTTTCACTCTGTTTTAAACCTCTCTGCTGATATACATAAATCATGATCTAGAAGTCTTACGTTACTGTCTCGAAATGCATAAAATGCATGCAAGTTATCGTTTCTTTTTATGGAAATGCAAGTTAATTGTGAAAAAATGATTACAAGTGAATCATTCAAAGTATTGCGCATCGCTAACTACAACTTTTTCCCATCTTTCTGGTAAAGCTCAAATGCCGTTACGGTAAAAGTGTTCATCTTTTGAGGCTATCCAGAAATCAAGCCATTTTTTGATGTCTTCATATGAGCGGAACTGCTGATTAGCCAGACCTTGTGCCATCGAACGGAACAAGTAATAATCGGGCGGCGCAATATCTGGAGAATAGTGCGAGTGGGGTAGGACTTCCCATTTGAGCGTTTCCAGGTAGGTTTTAACGGGTTTGGCAACTTGAGGTCGAGCGTTTTCGTGCCTCTGCTCATATTGTGGCCGTTTTTCGCATGCAGTCACTTGGAAATGGCTTGGCGGGTAACTCCTAATTCTGAAGCAAGCTCTTCTTGCGTTTGACACGGATCCTCATCGGGCATGCCTGCAATTCAGAGTCTTTGGCCTTCCTTCACGCGGACGGTCGTGAACATCGAAATCACCGTCTATGAAGCGAAGGGACCAATCATCGCACGTTGTTTCACTTCACTTAATTCAGCATCTCTGTAAACTTTTTGGATGCGCTTCAGCCGCTGTTTTCTTCGAATGAAAGAAGAAAATCAACACTTCCCGCAAATGACGATTAGTTGGCACGAAATCAGACATTTTCACACAACCAAAAGTAACACATTGGCTGAAAAGTCCGTGCTGTTTCTAAGAGAGGGCACCACTTGAATTGAATCCATACCATTTTCAGTTAGTACCAACATTCAAAAGATCCACAAAATGATTACGAATGATCGAAGTTGATCGAAATAGCTGAGGCTCTGAAGATATCAAAAGGGCGTGTTGGCTATATCATACACGAATATTTGGACATGCGAAAGCTGTGTTCAAAGTGGGTGCCGCGTTTGCTCACAGTCGACCAAAAACAACAACGTCTTGATGATTCAGAGGAGTGTTTAAAGCTGTTCAACCGCAATAAAGCCAAATTTTTGCGTCGGTATGTGACAATGGATGAAACTTGGCTCCATCACTTCACACCAGAGTCAAGTCGGCAGTCAGCTGAGTGGCGAGCAGGCGACGAACCTCGTCCTCGGCTGGCAAGATTATGGCATCCGTATTTTGGGATGCACATGGAATAATTTTCATCGACTACCTCCAAAAGGGGCAGACTATCAACAGCGACTATTATATTGCGTTCTTGGAGCGTTTGAAGGACGAAATAGCAGAAAAACGGCCGCATTTGAAGAAAAAGAAAGTGCTGTTTCATCAAGACAATGCACCGTGTCACAAGTCGATGAAAACGATGGCAAAAGTGAATGAATTCGGCTACGAATTGCTTCCCCACCCACCGTATTCTCCAGATTTGGCCCCCAGCGACTATTTCCTGTTCGCAGACCTCAAAAGAATTCTCGCCGGAAAGAGATTTAAGACCGAATCGCCGAAACAGAGGCCTATTTTGAGGCTAAACCGAAATCGTACTACAAAACTGGTATCGAAAGATTGAAAAATCGTTTCAATCAGTGTATCGCCCTCGAAGGCAACTATATTGATAAATAAAGTTGAATTTTGCAAAAATTTTGTGTTTTACTATAAAACGGCGCGGACTTTTCAGCCAATGTGTTATATGACGCCAAAACAAAATCGCTAATGTGTCAAAACGGTTTATTTACCATATGTCTAAGCTTGGTTCATTACGTTTTGGATATGTCAAAATCGTCCAGCACTTACTGCTGGAGCCATCTATTGAGAAGTAGACTTTCGACAATTCTTTTGTGACTGTGCAAAGTATTGTATAATAATCATAAACACAGCAAACATATTTGTAATTCGGGAGTAGAGTCTCAGACATTTTTTGACTTGCGTGCACTCGTATGCTCTGATAATTGAGAATGTTCAAACCTTCAAATATCTTGGTGTTTTATTTTACTGGAAGATGACTTGGTCTGCCCATACCGATGCGTATATTTTTTAAAATCTTATTGCTCATGGGATCTTGTAATGGCTATGGGTTATTTCATGAGTATGGTATTGTTTGCTGGTACAACAAAAAAATAAATCCACTTCTAGTTTTTCAAAAACACGTTATCCGTCTTATTTGTAATCGACAATCAAATGGCTTAGTACTTTCAAAAGCCTTAACATTTTTCTTTTAACACATTTTTGTTTTTAGAAATATTTTTCGCCAAATCTGGCTATCTATTGAGCCGATGGTCTTCTAGCTACAATCTACGAATCAGCAATCAAAATTTGGCTTCAGTACCACATCACAATTTCTTTTACCATAATTACAATGATATCTGTAATCTACTTTGCACAACTGCCTAATTATTCATTTACCAATTTAACTTTAATATGTATTTGACTACTAAATAGTACTTTAGGTATATATATACCATATAAAGAGTAAACAACTTATTGTAACCCCACTACACTCAAAAATTGCTAAATTGTGCGAAGCTTTTTTTCTATATTTCGGCCGCTGCTTTCGCCTCTAGTTCCCTATGAACTAAAGATCACAGATACTTTGTCAATTTAAATTTAGCTTATTTAAGTTGGTTATTACTGTGTATAATTTATTTTGAATTGTTAAGAATTGATAAAGTAATAATTTAAATTGAATTGAATTGACGCTATTCGGCCCAACAATGAGGAGTTCCCACTTAGCATCACGATTTTTTCCATCATTTGCTTTCGACAACCCCGTATAATGACTTGCTCGATGCGACATTACATTTATCGATCAGTAATTATGAGAGGACTTTCTCGCGTCCTCTTTGTCATAAAGGGCAGTAAGGAAATTCGTTTGCATCGTTATCAAACTTTATGTTACCTGATTGTGTCTAACTTCCGAAGGAAAGCAAAACAACGTTCCTGTAATGCGTTTAAGTAATCGCTGGTTTTTTACAATGCTTTTGATATGTACTCGCACGTGGAGTCCTATATATCGAAGAGGAATTCTTCTGCATATGAAAATACCCCTCGCTCTTCCGACGTTCACAGTCGACATAAAAACGTAGGTCCCTGTTCCTTGATCCACATCGGACTGTTTATTTATTTTGCATGTTTGCATTTATTCTCTAACATATGAAGATTTTGTTATTATGCCTCTCGGCTGTCAAGATAAGTAGATGAGATATACATAAGTAATAAGCCTTAATTCACTACAAGAGCTATTGCAATGGGTTCATGATTCTACCAGAACGGGAAGGTTAAAATACTGGCTTGAATATACAATAAAGCCACGGCCAGTTTCCTAGTTCGTTCAATTCTTTCAGTAGCTTGAATATTTTGTTACCACATAACGTTTAATAAGGAAGACCTTTAAAAAGTGGGATCGAGCATGAGTACGACTCTGGCTTCTACATTTCTTTCTTACAAATACGGGGGTAGTCCCAGAAGTGCCCGACGTAACAAAGACAACACAAAAAAATTTGGGAAAAATATGCTTATTTCTCTACGTAGTCTCGATACCCTGTTTATAGTGAGAATCGTCGAGCTCCTTAAAATAGCCATCAACCGCAGACTGAACCTCTTTACTGTAGGCAAATCTTTTACCACCGAGCCATTTTTTCAAATTCGGAAATAGAAAATAATCCGATCAGGCTAAATCTGGCGAATAGAAAGAAGCCATTCGAACTTGAACTCATTGATTTTGGCCATCGCGATGACGGATGAGTGAACTGATGTATTGTCTTGGTGAAACTAAATTTATTTCTTCGCCAAATGCGACCGCTTTTTCTTGATTTCATATTTCAAACGCTGTAATAAGTTCGCATAATACACGCCGTTGACTGTTTTTCCTTTCTGAAGATAATCAATGAAAATTATCCCACGCTTATCCTAAAAAACTGACGGCACGACCTTGCCTGCGGATGGAACTCCCCTTTGAGTCCATTGTTTTGATGTTTCCTTCGTCTCGGGTGTGAAGTTATGGACCCATGTTTCACCCATAGTTTCATTTCCAAAGCCGGAAAATGTTCTCATGTTGTCCCAAAGGGCCTCAGACCTATAAGTCTATCATCTTTCCTTCTGAAAACTCTAGAACGACTGATTGATATCCATATACGAGCTAAAATTGATTCTAGATTTCTGTCAACGGCTTAACACACCTACTGCATAGGAAAGTCGGTAGAAACGGCTCTGCATTCACTGACTAGTAACATCGAACGATCCCTACAATATATAGAGTACACAATGGTTGCTTTCCTGGACATAGAGGGTGCCTTTAACAACGTCAACACATCCGCAATCATGACTGCGCTCTCAACTCTACAGGTAGACGACTCACTTGGAGAGTTGATCAGTCCTATGCTAAACAGCAGGATAATCAACTCCAAACTGGGTGAGACTTCTGCTAAAAGATGTGTCAGCAGAGGTACGCCGCAAGGCGGTGTCCTCTCTCCCATTCTCTGGAACTTAGTAGTAAAAGAACTGCTGATATACCTGGAAGCGGGTGGTACCAGGGTGATTGCCTATGCGGATGACGTTGCTATAGCCGTCTCAGGTAAGCATAATAACATTAAAGAACTCCTTCAACTAAATCTCAAGAGATTAACCCGTTGGGCACATCGCTGTAGATTGGGAATAAACCCCCATAAAACTGATCTTGCCCTCTTTTCCAAGAAATACAAAATTCCAATTATAGACCCTCCTTCAATAAACGGTACCAGTTTAGTCTTTTCCGATACAGCAAAATATCTGGGTCTCATTTTTGACAGAAAACTAAACTGGAAACCTAACATTCAAGAAAGAGTCAATAAAGCTACAATAGCTTTATTTTCTTGCAAAAAAGCCATTGGTAATAAATGGGGCTTTCAACCTCGGATAACCCACTGGCTATTCACCTCGGTCATAAGACCGATACTCACTTACGGGGTGGTCGTCTTGTGGACGGCCTTAGAAAATGCAGTTAATTACATTAAACTAAGCAGAGTCCAAAGAACCGCATGCCTATGCATAAGCGGAGCATTGCTGTCTACACCCCCTCTGCGGCATTAGACATTCTGATTTGTCAAATGAATCGATATTTTCAGCAAGCAAATAGCTGCGACTGGAGCTATTTGCCTTAAAGCGACTAAGCAGTGGACAAATAATCCATTTGGCCACGCCAGCATTCTTAATACATTAGGACTCCTCACAGAGAACATTGATTATACCTGAACTTTGGTTTGACATAAACTTCCATGTAAGCTTCCCCTCTAGATCCTTCTGGGAAGAAGATGCTTTCATGGAGGACAAGTCAATCCATCTCTACACAGCTGGATCTAAAACCGATAGCGGAGTTGGTGGCGGTGTTTTCTCAGATAAGCTAAATCTAAGCCTCTCTTTCCGTCTTCCAAATCATTGTGTCGTGTGTCAGGCGGAAATTTTGCCAATTAAAGAAGAACGTGATATCCGCATCTTTTCGGATAGTCAGGCCGCCATCAAGTCTCTGGACTCGGTCTCACTAAATTCTAAAACCGCCCTTGGATGCCGATGATCTCCTACGAAGATGGCAGAGCGGTTCAACCTTCACCTTTGCTGGGTGTTGGGCCACAGAGACATTCCAGGGAACTGTAGAGCCGATGAACTCGCCAAAATTGGAACCACTCTACCTATTCTGGAAAAGAGTAGCATTGGTATACCAATCGCTGCGTGCAAACGAACATTAAAGCTGGATGCCAATAAAAGAACAGACCTTAGGTGGACTGATGAACCAATTTGCCTAGCGACGAAACAGATCTGGGAAAAACTGGATATGAATCACTCTAAGTGTCTGATCACGCAAGAAGGCTTGGCGCCTTCAAAAACGATTTCTGCAGAAGCTGCACGGACGAGGAGGAGAAGACAATCCTCCACCTACTCTGTACATGTCCAGCTCTCTCCCAGAAAAGAAAACTTCACTTAGAAGCTTTCTTCTACAACGACCTAAACGATCTAAAAAATATTGACATAAACAGTCCCCTACGCTTCATCATAAGCTCAGTCCATTGGTAAGAGGATCATAGATGCACGTGGCATCACAATGGGCCAATAGGCCTAAGTGGGTTTGTATTTCCAACAGCCACTCTTACCTACCTACCTTACCTACCTTCACCCATATTTATGAATCGACGCAAAAACTCGGCGATGTACGGCGCGTTTAGAAATGCTAGTTCACGCACTTTCAATCGACGGTCATCCAATACCATTTTGTGGATTTTTTTTTCAACATTTCTGGTGAAGTCACGTCATTTGGTCGCCAAGTGCGATGTTCGTCTTGGCAACTTGTACTGTCTCGCTTCTTTATTGTTGTAAACGAAGGAGCAGACTCCCCCAGAGTAGAATCCAGTTCCGCTTTGATGTTGGTTGGATTCAGGCCTCTCAGATTCAAGTGCTTGTATAACGATGACCAATTTTTTCCATATTTAAAAATTTATTAATAGCATTCACTACTGATGGCTGCCGAACAAATACTAAACAACATAGCGTCGTCAAACTTCAAATTTAAGCTTTACAAAGTTGGTACTTTCTACAATTGTCATTCTTTTTAAACAACAACCGCCATCTATACGTCTGGTCGGGTACTTCTGTGACTACTCTCGTGATTAAAGACATGAAAAAACCTATGTTTCTCGGATGAAACGTTCTTGGCTCCGTGATGTGGCTACGAAAAGTTAATGCAGCATAAATGTACTATGTCGAAATGGCCTGTTTAATTTGTTTGAATCGCCAAAAACCCTTGATGCCAAACTCAACACTTTTAAATTATTAACAGATATAAATCAGCGTCTCAGTTTTAATAATCTTTAAAAGTCACAATCAATCGTTTACCTCTCAATAAACTTGGCTTTGTTGTCCATTGAAATCATTGAAAATTCCAAATCAATTTCTACTCCTTTCGCTAAATCGTTTCGCATTCATAAGTTAACCACGACAGTTGGAGGATGACTGCTGAGCTTCCTTAATTTAAAGCAACCCACAGTCTGGAAAATCATTTCGACATATCGGAGAATAACAGCACCTCGATTTCTAACCTCGAGCACACATTTCAACATTCGCACAAACCGTTATAATCGATTGAACATGCACTAAGCACCACAAATCACTTCTGTACAAAAGTATCTACATACTCCAGACTCGTAGTGCCTAAGACTTGTGCATGAATAAATTTGAAGTCTCATGGAACAAAGAATTGAATTATCTGGTGCATTACCCGGAATGCGGATTAACGTTATACCAAGTTGGTTAGACTGGCTGGCTGGCTGGTTAGTTGGTTCGTTCACCTGCTTACAATTGGAATCGACTTAATTCGAACTGATTCTCAGTATACCAGGAGGTAACCAGGTGAAGAAAACCTAACTCGCATGGTCATTCTTTGCGAAATTGCCTGCATTTGAATAGAGAGCAACAATAACCGATTCCAGCGAGATTGGTGCTCGTACAAATAGTAGCATTCGTTGTTGCGTGCACTAATCTGGTTTGTACCGTCTGTCGGTCGTCGCCAACACGAAAACCACACTCACAATCTGGTGTTGGTAAGGAAGTCATTCCTTACGCCTGGCTATAGAATTAAAAGTGAATCATTGCAGTTTTGCTCATGATTATTGTTACAAACAATTTAAATTGTTGTACAAAGGATGACAAGGCTATGTATGTACTCGTATTCATAGATTTGCGCCTATTCGATAGGACGGGCTACCCATATTTGGGTTAATTGCAAAAGTTTTACATATGGCTAGTGGGCGCGTTCATGAATGTGATTGTTACTATGATAGTTGCTTTTGTTTTATTTACGGACATGAGAATACCGATTACAATTGTTGATAAAGAGTTAAAAGCAAGGTTTTCCTTTGTAGTTTCTAGTGATCTAAGGCACGCATGGCATAAGTGCATTGAACTTTGAGTAAACTTTTGCCTCTGAATTTGTTAAATTTGGTTTTGTATGGCACTATGCTGCTTTGTCTGGAACATTAGCAACAATTCCTCTGGATATCAGTTATTCGATGAATCACCACATAACTGCTGTTGCCCTAAAAACGCTGAACTCGCAAAAGGTTTTTAAGCAGAAAAAGATATATACATGTATATGCAAAGGCTGGATGTGTGCAAAAAATTACAGAATACTCGTTATTTTAATCTCAATAATGTCGCTGCTTTGGCTAATGAAGACTATCTCTCGAATAGAAACTTTGACTTGATTTCGTTGAATTATGAATCATAGTCTAGGTTGAAAAAAGTGCACTGAAGTCAGGTTTATGGGGTATTTTCCAATCTCTGTAACAGAATTGTGTCATAGTTTTTCATTTTTAAACAATCCCTCTAGGTGGAAGCTTGAGTTCTTAGTAAAACCCCTAATATAATCACAATGAAATGATGTTGGGATGATATCACCTTTCATTCTTGGGTTGTAATAAAGGTAATTCTTGACTTGCTTTACGCTGATTCTAATGTGCGCCATTTGGGCATATCATACCACGGCTTAATAGAAAACTTTTATCGTGAAAGCGGCTTATTTTTCACTCCTTTCAAAATAATAGCGATTTGGAAGAATAATTATCGCAGCTTTCTATCCGATGGTCTAGGCTAAGAGCGCTGAGATTCCAAGCCATTGGCCGTAACTAAATCTAACCATAGTAAGGATATGAGTTGATGTACTCACCTTACGAAATTAACTTTACCTGGTTTTAATATTCTTGTCAACGTTGAATGATCCATTCCGCTCGATAGCAACTCTAAAAAATATGAATTCTTAATGCTGTTCAATATCGTCCTTGGTTCGAACATCATATCTGTACCTTCCGATTGCGTCTATTGATCACTAGCTTGTCTACATATCTTCTTTTTTTATTTTTTGAAGAATCCAACGTTCCTTCCGTCACGTTTGCTTGAGGAGTCTTTACTAAGTTTTGGTCACTTTCTGCGGCGCTGCAATTTACAAAACGGAGTTTAATTAGGGTGGCCGAATGATATACAGTAATTTTCTTCAGATGCGACGTGTCTTTCTGGTCTACTTCACTTTCTTAGAGCATAGAACTTTCCGTGACTTTTTGAGAAACTTCATCGGAAACATTTCTTAGGCACTTTTCTGATTGCAGCCGTTCGATGTCCAAAGCTCTTACAGTCCTCATATAATTTGAGTGATCCTTTTAGTGCAGTGGCAAAGGTCGCTGACTATTTTATCAGAAGCTATGTTAAGTTCAACTCCCAGGCCATATATCTGACGCCACACCAGCCTTTTATCAGATGTCTGAAATCGAAAACGCTTGCCAATGCAAAGCTGCTTCTTCCTAAATAACAATTCTAGGAACACGTCTACGTCATCCTGTTGTGCCACCAATTTATTAATTATTTATATTTTAGCTGCTATAAGAGTTGCAATTATGAAGCTATTTTTTTTATTCATTTATCTTTAGTCCTACTTTCCAAATAGCAAAGGTTCTAATTGGGGATAAGTGTAAATGGTGAGTGTCCATAATTTGTGCGACAGTAGGCAAATTTCATCGCGAAGCAATGTGTTTAAAACGTGATGCAATTGTCCAGGTTAATCTTCAGTTACCTTCGTTCAAAGCTGCATTAACTTTCTCATTGACAAAACATGGGACAGCATTTTTGACGAGCTCCATTTTCGTCCTTCAATTTCTATGATATCTTACCATTATGCAGAGCCCGAAACTTACCACTTCGTGTGTAATTTTGACTAAAGAAAGTACTCAAGAACTTTCTTAGGGATACTTCTCCTCTTGGATAAACTTGTATCCAAATAGGCGACTCGATCCAAGCAAAGTTAATGAACAGGAAATATGTATATTTTTCTATTATGAGTATGATATGACTTATACTAGGAGATCCGGTACATCCTAAAAGCAGCTCTAGGACTTTCTTCGCTTATTTGTTTGCACAGAAATTTGTTGCTTTGGCATGCTTGCGAGTCGAGGTACCCCTCATTGTCGCCCAGTTGGTTTAGCACTGTTTGATAGTTCACCCTTCATCTATTAAGTTGATCCTCATCAAACCCATTCACTGGCTTTGGTTCCTTAGGATACATTATTTTGCAATTCGAAACTGGCGCTTTTTTTTATAATGAACGCGCGCTCAAGGGGTTTGTGTACCCTTAAAATGTTTGTACACAGCGCGGGCGAAGAAAATGTAGGAGGAAGAAAGGACAGGTACCGATGTACATTGTTTCTAAATGTTTGTAAGTTGTAACGACCAGGAAAAACAGAGGTCGGCAGGGCATTCCATAAGCGAGTTGTACGGCTTAGGAAGGAATCACGATATTTTAGAGTACCTTCGAAAATGGACTTGAGATACTGATGAACATTCATAGCGAGACGGGTGTTACGGTTAAATGTTTGAATGGACAGGATGCTACTGGCGATTTCAATGGAGCCCTGGTGGTGAAAATAGCGATAAAACAAAGTGAGACAGGAGACATTACCTCGGTGTTCGAGGGTGTCAATTGATTGACTGATATTAGTACCACCCATGAGTTTTATCGCACAATTTTGAATCCTATCTAGCAGGTGCAGAAATATTTTAGGAGCACCTGACCAGATGTGGGCATTGTACTTCTATTTTGGGCGGATGAATGCCCTATATATAGAGACCAGATCAGATATAGGAATTTAATGAGCTAAATATACGCTGCCGTTCCCGTTCTATAGCAGAAGAGGAGGAACGAGAACGAATATGAAAAGCAGAGAGTACTGTCGTTAGCAAAGGAATATATTGGTTTAGAAGTAGCAGATAAGAGATCGTTGATGAAAATTAAAAAGAGAGTCAGAGACAGAACGGAGCCCTGGGGCACACCAGCATTTATTTTGAATATCAGACTTGAAACCATTCAAGACAACTTGAATTGAACGTTGGGAAAGGTAATTTCTAATCCATTGAAGAAGAGAGTCATCGATCACAAAAACACGCATTTTCGACAAAAGAGCCTGATGCCAAACTTTATCAAATGCCTTAGAAATATTAAGTGCAACTATCTTGCTTTCGCCAGATTAATGTACGATTTGGTTCCACTTTTCTGTGAGACATGCCATCAAATCACCAGTGGTCCTGTTGAAACGAAAACCGTACTGCCGGTCATCTTTTATTGTCACTGTGGACACTAAGCGATCATTTGATTTAATTTTAAATGAAGTTTTAATTGAATTCATTCATTAACCCTTACATGCTACTCAATGCTAAATATATAAGCCGGCCACAGCTAAGAAACCGAATTTGCTTCCTAATGAAGCTACCTATTACCAGAGGAATTCCACGAAGAAGCTTTCTCTCATGTGGCGACTCCCTGCCGCCCTACCCAACCGGAGACGCCACTCCCGTGTGCCACGTTTCTGTCCTAGTTGAGTCCCCTGTCCGCAGCTGTTCGAGCGACGTGGAAGATTAGCGTCACCGCTAACTTGTCCTGTATCAGCCCTTTTCAGTCTAACAAGGGGAATGAAGCCGTTAAATCGCATACTCTCGTGATATGTGATATGATGTCCATTCGAATTTATAACGAAATTGTCGAATCTTATTAGGTTCGCCCTATTTACTCTATGTACTCCGACTCTCTAAGGAAGCGCTGACAAGCTCTAAGGAAAACCCTTTCAAACACCCAAACCTTTTCCATTAAACTTGTTCTCACGGCAGATCCAAATACAAGCATAGGCCGGTTAAGGGCCATGTAGCAGATTGCCTTCACCTTCGCATTGAGTTGGCTGCTAGAAAACTGTCTCTTTGTAAGAAAAAACGTACCTTTAACTCTGGCCAGGGGTATATCTACTCGTATATGTTTATTAAAATATACATAGATATTGATCTAGCCAAATCCCAAGTTATCTGACTACGTTTCGACAAGCAAGTGGCCGCCCGTGCTGTCCCACGAACGAAAACTTTCGCATTTCTTTCTGGTATCCGCAGAGACCCCAGACAAAGGCGTCTTAAAAAGAATGGTTTTTGACTTCTGAAAGTTAATCGCTTAATCTTATCGAAGTAACGTTCTAAGAGCGAGTTAACGATCTCATCTTTACGCAATCAAGACGTCTGCGTACGCTATGGCATAGTGAAGTGAGCTTTGTGCAGATGTTGAAAAAGATCGGCGAATTAACCGCACTTTGTTTTTAATGTTTGCTTTTATTCCTTTAGATATCATTGGATACCAGTTTGGACAGGGCATGTGAAATATTATATTGTAGTCCGCCTTAAAACCGAATTGGTTATCCAGAATTATATATATTTTTGTCCTCAACCCACGTAGTCAGGACTCTATCACCTTTTCGAATACCTTACTGGTATTCGGGAGGAGACTTATCGATCGAAGATTTCACCGGATGCCCCACCGCTGTCTTTCGCGCTGATGCGTGAAATGTGCATTATTCTTGATGCGCTGGATAATGTGCATTATTCTTTGCATTATTAAATAGTGTGGTGTAAATGTCAACCGCTTCTAGTAGGAGATGTCGAATCGCAATTTTCGGTATCCCATCGGTTCCTACTCATTTCTTGCTTCTAAGTGATTCGAAGATTGCTTGGAGCTCTTCCTTCAAAATGAACGGGACATCTCCGTCTCGTTGGTGATGGCATTATTTGCCATATTTTCGTCATTGAACTCCGTGAAGCCTGAGTTCTTGAATTGCCAAATGGATATTACATTTCGAAGGAAGAAATGCGAAAGGACTCGATTCTCCAGATTGTGATTCAAGCCAATGACATCATTTTCTTCATAGGTAGGTACACATCCTGGAAAGTCGCTCCTATGGCCTCTGCCTTCTCCTCCGGATCTTCGATTACAAAGAAGTTATCATCATCTATAGCTTTTCCTTGTTTGGGCAATTCTTAGACACGGAAGATCATTTTGATCTTTTCCCCGAAGTATTTTATTTATTTGCGGTCCGAATTTTGTTATTCCAATTCAAACTCACAGATGCTCTGTAATTTTCTTTTATTAATATTTAGAGGTCTTTGATCGTTTTTTTTTATTGCCTTCTCGTCCATTTGTTTCAGGTACATGCCAGTCTCCCCGTTCACAGATTCCTGTTGGACGTCGGGTAGAGCGAGTTTGAGGAGAGTGCTCTCGTCAGTGAGAATGAGAAGTGTGTGCAACTATTATAATTGTAGGAATACTTTTGGATAAACTCCTCCAATTCTGCAATATTTCGGTACTGAGACCACAATGGTCACTGTCATACATGAAAGTGCGTAGATAGTTTATAATTTGTTGGTTCGTGCCTGTCAGTTGTATCCGTGTGTCGAACAACAGGAGATCCAGACAGGTTTGGGAAACGATGAACTACCCGTCGCTCTTACACCGAGTCGGTACATAACACTTTGCTGTACCCTATTCATTAGCCTTAGCTATTATCGGTGGCTAGAGGAACCCACCCGAATGATTGTGAACGAATTCTACTGATGACGTATTCTAACCGGTGTTGTCAATTTACATTATCTTCACAGCTTGTATCGCCCATTATGATTGCTATACTCCTTTTCAGGATTAACTGCTTAGGATACTGCCAAATTGGCTGCAGATACTATTCTTTTTGCTCTCTATCGGAGTTCGTATTGAAGTACAGGGTGCGACAGAACCAGTTGCGCTGTTTTTAAGAATTATAAAAAAAAAAAAAACCAGGGTACATATGAAACAATTTTTTTTATTTTTGAAATCCATAAAACTTCCCATTTTATAGGCATTAATTTTTAAAAATAATGTCTTTAGATGGCGGCCGTTAGCTGCAATACATTGGTGGAGTCGATTTCTAAAGTTTTGAACAGCCCGTTGACACATTTCGAGTTGTATCGCGTTCACTTCTTCAACAATTCGCTCCCTTAGCTCTAGCAGGTTTTGGGGGCGACGTTTAAACACTTTTTCGTTAAGGTATCCCCAAAGAAAGAAGTAGCATATCCTTAAATCTGACGACCGCGCAGGCCACCTCACCTCTCAAAGACACTAGAGGTGCGGGAAACATTTTTCTTAAAGCATTTAGAGAATTTCGGGCTGCGTGGGCCTGTTGGAACCAACCTTAAAGAAGTAGGGGCCAGTAATGACAAATTGTAATACGGCACACCACACCGTTAGCTTAGGAGAATGTAGCGGTCTTTCGTAAACAATTTGGGGGTTGTTTTCAGCCCAGTAGCGAAAATTTTGTTTATTCACAATCCCGCTTACGTGAAAATGTGCCTCATCGCTGCCGAAGAATGGTGCCTCAGGAGGGATCGATGCAAGCATTGATTTTGGCAGTTGGCGTAGTCTGCTGGGTTCAATTCTTGGACCATCATTATTTTGAAGGGATGGAAATTCAAATCTAAATGCAAAATCCTCCTCAAACTGCTGTCTGAAACCCTCAATGCAATAGCGTGCCTTCGAGCAGAACGTCTTGGCGATTGCTCGAGTGCTGCTCTCACTAGCTCCACATTTTCTGGTGTTCTGATGGATCCTCGTCGGCCATGTGTATATATTTTTAGTGTGCTACCAGTTTCCTCCAACCACCGAATCCAGGACCGAATTGTCTTCGCAGTAGGAACAGCATTATTGCGCAGAATGTTAAAGCGTCGCCAACAGATCGGTTGTATTCATAAAACGCACGCACGGTAAAGCCACGATATACTCCGGTCCAGACCATGTTTTCTACTAAATGGGGATGCCGATAGAACAAAAGGAGACATAGTGCAGCCCGAACACCTGCCCCTTCAAACTGCTCAATTGGTTCTGCCGCACCCTGTATAACGCTCGGAGATGGTGATTTTTGTAACCTTTCTCTAAAATCATTATTCACGATCTAAAAAGTCTGGAAGGCTGCTACATGGTGCGATTAGTTATTACATATTACGCACATGTGTGTGATAGATATATTGTAGATATCAGTTGCAAGATCACCTTTAGAACATGAAAATCAATTTTGAAGAATCGAAAAATTCACATCTCTCTCAAACGTCGAATGCTCCTAACCCCTTTAGAACTTGTTAATTAAATTATGAATAATTACGTTTCAATTACAGTTCTAATTTTCTCTGTCAGTTTCCCTTGTTTTCTATTATACGAGTACGAGTACAAATACAAATAGTGATAAATAAAATAATTTTATTCTCGTTTCTCTTTAACAAACACATCTGTTGTAAATAAATTTAAATAAAAAGAGAATTGTTTAACCTAAGTTAGGCACTTTACCTATTTCTCTCCGTCTTGACACTTATTTTACATTTGTGTTCCATTCATCGTTGACCACTTGTGGTGGATAAGTTTTCCGAAACTTGAAACCGGCATTTAAGTGCTGAATAACAACAACAAAATACCGTCCAAGATGAGGACGACAATGACGACGACGACGACCAACGACAACGGCGACGGGAACAACGACGAATGAACGTGAATGACTTTATCATCAATATTTATGAGCTAGTTGTGAATGATGACTCGTCGCGTGTTCCGTTCACGGATCAGTATGGCATGTGTCATTGAAGCACACCACAATGTTCCTTTGGTACTTTGGTCTTGTTTTTTTTTTCCCCCTTTTTTTTTGTTCCTCCTCTCAAGCTCTCATCCATCTCCAAGGGGAGTACGCAGTTATGAAAGTGTTTTTGCTCCTCAAGATCGACTCAATTTAGTACTTAAGTCTGCCGCGTATCGGTGCAAGTACACTTAAGTCACTTGCAGCGCACAACTCTATTCTGCTATTCAGAAATGCTCCTCTGATTTTTATTGTACAATATTTTGATTTTTTTTTAGTACGCCTTTTGTGTGTCAATAATTTTTTGTTTGGTGTATGGTGAGGAGGATCTCCGTTTCAGTGATCAGTGGGCGACCACAACGGAAGAAGCAAGTGCGACGCGACTGATCATTTATGGATTTCACCTTGTATGGCGGTAAGGTGTCACTTCATTGCTGTGACACATGAGAGCACGCAAACAATAATGACAAAGTGATTGATACTCGTATGATCGATGTGCTTGAATGGTGGTTTAGGTTAGGTTTGTTGGCTTCACGCTACCTGTAGTGATGTCTATGAGTTGAAAGACTGGAAACGGATTTACAAATGTTCAACAAATGCACTTCAGTCAGTTTAGTTTTTCGTAATGGCTATGAAGATGGGTAAGGGTAATTTTGTTGTGATTAAAGCAAAGTGAGTGACAGGTAATTATCACAATGCCATCAGATTAAAAAAAAACAGGTCGTTACAACTTTGAGCATTGAAAAAAGTGAAGACTTTATATGGTTTCGTTACTATTGTTTAGTAAACATACAGTATGAATGAATGAATGACAGGTAACAGATAACAAGATGTTGAAATATCGTAATCACTTTCAAGGAAACGACAGAAGACCTTCAACAATTGAAGATACTTTAGTAAAGATAGAGGTTTTTGTTTTTTGTTTGCGATGAGAGGCAGGATCAAAACTCACATCCAAAATCGTAAGAGCTAAAATCCAGAGGAACAATTTTTCTACTCATAAAAAGGATACATTGTTTTAAGCTATTAACGCCATTGTTATGGCGTTTTCCATTGGTCTCTCACTGGAAGTTGGGCAATTTGGATTCCAATGGAACACAAAAAACTGCTGTCAAAATGTTTACTTGTTTGGTTAAATGTCAAATTTTTATTTCACACTTTCTTTGTTTGGTATGGTGGCAGGAGACCGATTTATTGGGCGAAAACAAAAATCTGGTTTGACACACAATGCTATTTGACGTTTATATTTATGCGTACATTTTGATTCCAGAAGAGAAATTTTGCTGGAACAATTTTACGTATTTTTTTTTTTTGTCGGAGTGCAAAAATAAGGCTTCTGTCGGCCAATTGAAAGTGCGTCTAAGACATTTTTCAACATCAAAATATTGGATGATATTCCACCTTTAACCCTTCGTTGCACTGAGTTGCAGATCTGTAACATTCCCTATTTAACGGTATAAGGATTATATGTTCCTATTTTTTCCAAATCAGAGCAATGTTCAGGAACGTAACATACTTCTTCTAAGCGCGATCGTGTCTCAAGTTATCTATTTGACATTTGCTCTTCGTTATCATCAGTCAAAGTTGAAATTTTGCATAAAATCCACGTTTGTGTTTGAGTTCATTTCATTACGAGTATTTTTCAATAAAAGTTATTTCGTTTTCAATGTACATTTATATTCTGCGGGAAATTTGAGTTTTTGTTTTGTTTTTGAGCACAGAAAGGCCGTAGTGAGCAAAAGCCGTATTGTTGCGCATCTGCGAACTTGATTTTTCGTCCGATGAAGGTGTTGAGGATCCTACATTTATCCCCCAGGAAAAAATCTCATCAGGGAACGCATCGGACAATCCACCACCACCAGAAACTTTGCTTCGGCCTACTGTCCCACCTCCTCCACCTCAGTCGTCTACTTCTCGAGGAATTCCAAGAACTGCAGAGACGAAGCCAGCAAAAGCTAATGTTATATGGAAGAAAAAATACGCTATCAAACCTACATATATAGCGTATAAAAAGACCTAAGCAAACAACTATTGTACGGACGAACAGTTATGGTCCGATAAAATGGGAATATCGATTATTAAAGACACTTTACCACTACAAAAAATTTGAGTGTTTGCAACAAAATTTGCATTTCAATGACAATTCCAAAATGTTGCCTTACGTCCAGCCCGGAAGTGATAGACCTTATAAGGTAAGACCACTGATTGAAAGGCTCAATGAATGGTTTTCAAAAGTGGCCCTGGAAAAGTGCTTTGATGAACGAGCCAACCAATGCTCGAAGTATTCTAAAACAATATATGCCGGCTAAACCTCACAAATGGGGTTTCAAACTATTTATTTTGTGCGGGGTTTGTGGTTTTGGCTACAGATTCGAGATTTATAGTGGTCAAGAAAATATTATATGCCAAGGCGAGCCACAATTGAGTGCTGCCTCAAACGTATTTGTGCGTTTAGCGAGGCAAATACCACACAATTTCAACTCACAGGCTTTACTTCGAAAACTATTATACCTCCTTGCGCTTATCAAATTTTTGACTAGGAGAGGCATTCATAGTCTTGAAACAATGAGAAGAAATAGAGTTCCGAATCGTAAGCTTCCTGACGAATGCTTTTTCAAAAAACAGCCAAATGGTACTTAGTTGAGTTTATTGGCGATCACAATGGGATTCCGATTTGAAAAACTGCTTCGAAAGACAACAAAATTTTTTGACTGGCGTTAAATTTTGCAGGTAAGAACCCTACATCCAATGTTCAGCAATATGATAACATAAACAAAGTCCACGTATCGATTGAACGACCATTTGTGGTAGACGAATACAATCGTCACATGGGAGGCGTGGACTTGATGGATTATTGCTAGACACAAAATTTTACTAATAAGTAGATTTTGGTGTAAGACCTTAATCAAACATTTTCTGGAATTTATTCAGAAAATTAAAAATACAAGTTTATTCATCTACTAGTAAATCTATATTGTCCCCTTCAAAGTAATCCCCATCGACTGCAACACAATTATGCCAGCGCTTGATCCAATCCTCGAAACATTTTTTATATTCGATTTTCGGTATGTCAATCAGTGCTTCCTGCGATTTTTCCATTACTTCCTCTCGTCTGCTGAAACGCGTTCCCCGTAGTCCTTTTTTAACTCGATTGAACAGAAAGAAGTCACAGGGAGCCAAATTAGGTGAATTCGGTGGCTGTTGGATGGTATTTGTTGCATTTTTCGTCAAAAAATTACGAGTAATGATGTCACTGTGCGACGGTGCGTTGTCATGGTGCAAAATCCACGAGTTTTCTGCCCACAATTCTGGTCTCTTTCGGCGAATTGCTTCACGCAAACGTCTCATAACGCCCAAATAATACTCTTTGTTTACTGCCTGGGCTTCTGGCAAAAATTCATGATGCACTACACCGTTGTAATCCATGAAAACCGTGAGCATTGCGTTCTTTTTTGACGTGGTTTTTTTGGTCTCGGGTCATTTGGTGAACGCCATTCACTTGCCTGATGTTTGAATTGCGTGTCGTACTAATAAGCCCACATCTCGTCTCCAGTACTATAATGATCCTTTTGATGAATGTGGGATCGGATTCAACCTCGCAAATCGTCTCTTTTGCGACATCAACACGGTCTTTTTTTTGCATGAAATTGAGGTCTTTTGGCACCAACTTTGCTGCTACACGACGGAAATCCAAATCATTAACCAAAATGTCTTGGACGGATCCATAGGCAATGTTCAAGTCCTCCGCTATCTCTCTGATGGTTAATTTGCGGTTATTCACCAAAATTTCTTTTACTTCATCAATGCTTTCGTCGGTTTTCGATGTCGATGGTCTGCCACTGCGTTCATTATATGCGATTGACTCACGACCACTTTTGAACCGCTGGTGCCACTGGTAAACGACCGTTTTTTTTAGAGAATCGTTGCCGAAACACTTTTCCAACATTTCCAACGTTCGCGCACCATTAAATCCGTTTTTTACGCAAAATTTAATACAAGTTCGTTGTTGCAAATTTAAATCCATTTGTAAAATTGTAAAAAATCGCCAACATACACAGAGATAGATGTACTCTTGGCTACTTAGCTTTTGCAAATGTCAAGCTATGACGCTAAGATTTAAAAACAGATTTACCAATTTAACAAAAAAAAACAGAACGCAAATCGGAACAATGGGAGCGCCACATGGTGGTGTGGTGCGGGAACTTTCTGATCAAGGTGGTATTTTGCGTCTATTTTCAAATTTTTTGCGAAAAATGAGTCTTTGCGCTACGAAGGGTTAATAGAGCAACAGGAGTTCTTCAACACTCTCAACATCCTGCACAACCGAAAGGAAATAGGGATGCCACAATCAAACATCATGAAGAGGCGAGTAGATTCTGAGCACCTTGATCTCGCAGTTTCCTTTCCGGATGGCTCCCATATTACTGGTACTTACTAGCAAATCTTGTAGAGCTGACGAAAATTATAATTAATTTTCGAATTGATTTATAATTTCTCATTAAACAATTGGCCTGTACAACAAGCAAATGGTATGAGTCGGCTTTTACCACTCTGTGCCAAAACGTGTTGGATTTTCGTTAGCACTTCGACCATCTAGAGGTAGCTACGTATGTATAATATATTAGTTTGTTTATTCGAAATTTTGGAACTTAGAGTTGCTTATCATCCTATTTTTAGCTACAGTAAATTTAGTCATAAGCCTTTATTTGCTTTGGTGTTATATGGGCTGCGTTTTTTTAACAAGTAATACGTCGAAGAAATTTGCTTTAGAGTCCCGGTGTACGACTTCCAGTTCCACGTTCCTCTCTATAAAGCACAGAGCGAGAGATCAGAGTCACTCTTCTGAAAGACAACCACTTTTAATCGGAAAGGAAAAGTTACGCTAGTGCCAGAAAACGTCTTTGCAAATATAACGCTGCCGTTAAAGATATAATGCTATCTCTTCTCCAAGACCTCGGGAGCACTGTTGAACATACCTTATGGACAACTCGTATACATACAATATTTTGCTGCAAATCAAAATTTTTGTATGATAACGATCGTGAATTTTTGAGATTTTGTAATGACATTTTTATTAACTTCCCAGAAACGTAGTGTTTATGTACTGCGTTTCTATTTCGTCATATATTAATATAATTGAAATATTAAGTCATCTAGCTGATCTATCAACTGGCCCTTCAATTAAACCATTAACGAGTCTCAACATAGTCACATTCGTATTCTGTATGAAAAGTTCAAGCAACGCAAGCTCACATTATTCTGTCTCAGTGTCAAATGGGAATAAAAGCCCCCTCATTTGCTGCAATTTATCTGCTTACCCATGTCATCCATGCCACAGCACATTTAGTAAAGCATTATATAAAATGTCTCATTAACTCAAATGACGCATTTGATGTACCCCATCAGAAAGTCTCTTGTTATCTGATGTTATTCAGTTTGTTTTATTTTCTTTTTCGATAATTTTTTCTGCGAATCTTATCTTATCGCGCCACACTAGTGCTAGTTTGTTTGCTAAATAACTTAACATACAGTTATGTACCCGTAAATGTGATTAGCGAATGTCAAGAGGAATTCAACAAAATATTATGTTTATCATGAAAATTGTATTTTAACTGCGTTTACATTAATGTTGACGTAACGAAATGAACACTCATGTGCTTTGACATGTAACTAATTTTGGCTCGCGTGACATAACCGCAACTTTGAAAAGAAATTAAAGAGATCTTCGTGCATGGTGGATATACATATGTATCTGCACGTAAAAGAAGTAGTTTTATTGATAAAGATACTCGTAAATGAAGTAATTGTACTATGTACGAGTATCTGTTGGTCGTTTAAGACAGTAATGTAATTTTTAAGGGATATTTAATAGATTAGTGCGCCATGCAATTCTGGCAGTTGATTGACGAGTAGATTAGTAGAAGTGGCACTTAATGTAAAAAAAATAGAAAATAAAATGCAATTGATAGTGACGATAAGATAAGCAAAGATTTATGCATTTGATTAAAAATTTATTTCGGCTTGAGTCAATTGAAACTACACAATCATTGGGCGTAAACGTTTATACGCGCTTTAAGTCTTCAATTTACCATTTACCGTCATAGTGTCATAGAACCTTAAATTTTTCATTAAAATGTGTCTACACTTTTTGCTTATTTAAAACAGAACTACACACAGCAAACCACCTTTTGCAATGTCCTTTAGCAGTCATTGATAGTGTTGCCAGGTTAAATTCAATCGTAGTAGATCCACTCTGATTCCGACTTTCGTATTGGAAGTTGAAAAAAAAAAATTATGAAATAAAGGGTGATGAAATAAAGGGTGATGAAATAAAGGGTGATGAAATAGGGATATCTTTTAACCCGTACTGTCGTTTTGATGGTCGAAAAGAACACTTCCATATACTTAAAACTTATTTTGAAAATCGGTCTTCAATTCGCGACGAATAAAACAGGTTAAAAGATTTTTGTTGGACCTCATAATCGAAAAACCGAGCACGCTATTTGTCGTGTTGTGGATAGATTCCGTACCACATACACTATTCGTGACGCAAAGCCAACAACACTTCACATGTACAATAATATGATTATAGAAAAAAGTGTAGCCGTTGTGAGTCAAAGTGTGGCAGAAGATCCGGAATTGTCGCAAATATGCGAAAAGATCTCGGCTTATACCCGCATATGATCCAACTGGGGGAAGAACTAAATCCACGACAATATACTGAGCAACTTGAAGTGGATTTAGTGACAAGCTTCTCTTTCGGATCATTTGGCTTGTGAACATGAAAAATAACTATTTCTGGAATGCTAAATTTAGGAGGGACCCACGAAACTCAATTATACTCACAAAACTGCACTGTTTGATGTATAGTTGTACTGATAGCATAACCAGTCAATGACGAACGTGAATGACCAGTGATTAATTCTTTGAAAATATTAACGAAATTCATACGGATGATATTTGCGTCCAGTGGTATGGCCCTACGTGCCATCACTTACTGAAGGGTCGTTTCAAAGAGATCATATATCGCAAATTGAGCAGCGTAGTGACTACTGAAATCGTACACGAATCACAAAGTACGAGTATTCAAGCTTTAGAAGCCAATCAGCTCATTTTTAGTAAGATAGAGCCCAAAATACTCGAAAGAGTTGTCTAAAATCTGACCGGCTGGATGTTCTCCGTCAACAGAAGCCGAGGAAATTATATGCAAGACGTCGTATTTAAAACATAATGTCATGAATCATTTTTCATAATAAATTTTTATTTCTTGAATATTTATTGTCTTTATTTTCAGCAAAAATATAAATTTTTAAAACTACTGTTACACATTTTACAGATATTTGGCTATTGTTACCTTGCTGCTGTAAATTCATATAATGTTAACAAAATTATTGCATATATTTAATATAGTGTTTAAGGAAAAGCTGTTGGAAAAAAACCCGGCCCGCAAATCAAACCTCCACTTACAGAAAACTTGCAAATTAATAAAATAAATAAATAAATAAATAAACGAATAAATAATGAGCAATTAATGAACAATGAATAACTTAATTTAGAAAATAAATAAATAAGTAAATAATGTACACAAGATTAATAAATAAATTAGTTAATCAATATAATAGGAAATAAATAACAATAAATTGACAAGTAGGAAGTAACAAACGAATTTTGAAAATTGGTTATACGTCAGTTTGATGTAGTAAACCGGAAATCAAGTGGTTATCAGACAATCTCCAAAACCAACTGTAGCGCTTAAATAATTTATTCAATCTTACGGATACTTTTTCAATTTTTGAGATGACAGACGAAAATTGCCAGAACAAGTTTAATATCATTTTCAAGACCTTATTTTGTATTACTTGTAACCTACGGAGGTGATTTTTTTGAATATTTGCCCCAGACTGGTGATCCATAAAATATAACAGCTTGGAAAATATTTAATACGAAGTCAAATTGTTTCAAAAAAAAAAATATCTATGCGTATCTATAAAATACCATCTAGAACTGACAAACCTGAGGTGGATGCTATGTTTGCTGACATACTGAGTACGGAAAACCATGCCTTAGTACAAGGTGACGCAAAATTAATCTTTCAATTTTGTTTTTGAATTACTTTTTTACTAAATAAAAAAAATGGTTTTGAGTGATGGAAATCTTTATTTGGACCTTTACAATTGTTTCTGTAGAAAAGATGATATCCGCCAAGTGGCTGCCGTCAGTGTTGATACACATTTGTGCCCGTTTTATCGCATTTTCCATGACTTTCCGCAAGATTTCCGGTGATAAATGTTCACATTCCTGTCGAATATTCTCCTTAAGGGCTGCAATTGTCTGAGGCTTGTTAGCATAAACACGCGACTTCAAGTAGCCCCAAAGAAAGAAATCTGGGATGGTTAATTCGGGCGATCTCATGGAAACGCTTCCTTCACAATATCCATTGTGGCTCGTGTTGTGTGTCAGGTTGCACCGTCTTGTTGAAACCACATGTTCACCAAGCCCCGCTCATCCAATTCCGGCAGTAAGAAGTCGTTTATCATCATGGCTTCGTAGAAATCACCAGTAGCATTCCGCCCATTCAAACTTTTAACCGTAACACCCGTCTCGCTATGAATGCTCATCAGTATACCCTCAAGCCCACTTTCGGTACTCTAAAATATAGTGATTCGTTCCTAAGCCGTACCACTCGCTTATGGAATGCCCTGCCTAGCTCTTTATTTCCTAGTCTTTATAACCTTCAAACATTTAAAACCAACGTTCACCGGTACCTCTCTTTCTATCCTCCCTGATTTTCCTTCTCCCGCGCTGTGTGCAAGTATTTTAAGGGTACTTAAATCCCTTGAGCGCTCGCAAATTATGAAAAAAAGGCCCTGTAGCGCTCGCCAGTAACAGTGATCGTATTGCCGATGGCGTCCGCAAAAAAATACGGCCCAATGACTTCTCACGCGTGAACGCTGCACCACACAGTGGCTTTGAGTGGATGGAATGAGTCTCCTTGCATCACATGCGGATTTTCAGTGCCCCAGAAATGAAGATTTTGCTTATTGACGTAACCGCTTAATTGGAAATGCGCCTCGTCGCTCATGACGATTTTCGACACAAAATCGTCCTCTTCGTTGTTGAGATTGAGGATGGCGTTACAGTAATTCACACGCGACTGACGATCAGGAGGCATTAACTGATGCACTGTTTGCACTTTGTACGGGAACATGTGTAGGTTTTTCATTAAAATTCGCTGTAGAGTCCGTCTGGTGATGCCCAAGTTCGTGGCCCGCCGTCTGGTTGATGTTTCTTCGTTCTCAGCGACGTCGGCTGCCACAGCCGCGATATTCTCGGCCGAACGACTAGTCCGTTGGCGGCCAAGCCCTGCATGGTCTCCTGTGATTCCACTCTGTTCGAGTCGAGTAGCTAAGCGCCGGAATATTTGCCCAGTTGGCGCGACACGATTAGAAAATCGACGTCGAAATTCACGCTGCGCTAACACCACCGAATGATTTTTGGTCAAAAACATTGACACTATTATTCCACACTCTTGCGCAGTATAGCGTTCCATTACTTGTCTGTCAAATGTCAAATATGATTGACGTACGACGCCATTTGCAAAAATTATACCCTATAGGGTGATTAATTTTGCGCCACCTTGTAGGTACTTTCGTTGAGACAGGACCAAATTGTTAAAGTTTTTTCTCATTTTATGAGTCAAGTGTGTATGTTTTATATTCCCCTTACCGGGTTTTTATTTAATATTCTGCCACAAAAAAAATTTGAAAATTCCGATCTTATCAGTTAACCTCTTCGATAACCACCATTTGGTTACCGAGAATCCGTACACTTCCTCAATTTTTTTTATCTTACCGGTTCTATAATCATTCAATTTCCGAGGTTCGATAATCACACACTTAGAAAGAATATTAATCGCCCATAAGGAGAAATTGTAATTGCGATTGCAAATTACTTTTTGCGAAAAAGGAAATTAACTTTAAAATTGAAAGGAGAAGTAATTGATCTCACAACTAACAGTTTGCGATTTACAACTATGATACAAATCAACTATTTGTTCAAGGATAGTCATAAAACGAGGGGGTTTAAATAAGTTGTAGATGATCGTTCTCAGGTCTTAAGATTGATTACGAGTTGATAGGGCGAACAATTTTAACCATTGCTGAAAGTATTTATAATATGTAACATATAATCAAAGATCTTACGGATGTTTCGCAAAATGTTTAGAATTGGCGTATCCTGCTTAGAAAAATTTCTGTAGATCTTCCTTTCTATAGTGGAATGCAGATTTACAACAACTTCGTAAGGAATCCAGAAAACTTCTTCAAAGGTGACTAAAGACTAATTTGGAAGAAGATTGGAATCTTTACTGATCGAAGCAAGAATAATATTGGGGGCTTATTTGGATTATGAAGAATCTTTCCTGTAGAGACTTCTGCGAATAGATCGACACGTCAGACTAGTCAAAATCCTTAAGAGGGACAAATCAGTCAGGCTGAATGCATTTAAGAAATCTGATGGCACCTACACTCAAAAATTTGAGAATCTCAATCCCATCCTCGAAAGGTACTTTTTGGGCACCGAGATCAAATGCGGAGTACAAAAAAAAAAAAAATACCTATCACAGGAACTGGAATCAGGTTGAGTAGCTGGTATCTGCCATCGATTGTGGTGAAGGATGAGGCTATTGAAAAGAATCCGCTTACATACTCATAGCGGCAGATGTTATAAGACTGCGCTTTCAAATCTAGTTGGCATTTTCATCGACATTGAGGGTGCCTACGCCATCGAAATTCTTTACTGCATCTGTAAATCGGCCAGAGATGGATCACTCGTTTTGTGGATTAAAAGAATCCTTGGTGGCGGATGCTGACTGCGGTCACAAACATGTGCTGCCCGCAGGATGGCGTCCTATCTGTACTCCTATGGTGCTGTGAAACAATTTAGGTTTTATCTTGAATGTACGAGTAAAGTGCTTTCTTCTTGTTAATGTCAAAATTGATAACCAGGAGGAAATTAGCTAAGTCTGTTCTACATGATTCCTCATATTAAATTCAATATGTCACTACTCTTACAAACTGAATACTGGTCTAGTGTTAGGCAAAAAACTGCACCTAGTGCAACTTCATCCGTTGTAAGAACTTTATATTTGGACGTTTTGAATAAAATATAATGCTTATCCTACGTCAAATACTTTTTTGAATTCTCTAATTATTTTCTTCTGGATTCATTATTTCGGACTTTCCTTTTTCGGGTTGGAATTAACCTGAAGGCGGTAACTATTTACCTGAGAATACAATGTCTATATTGTGTATCTGTTCAGATTTGTTTCTTCTGTAAGATTTTCATAATTTGTTTTAATCTAAAAACAGAACTTTAATTCGTTTTAAATCCCAAAGTTTAGTCCCATACCAATGGCAACACTGGTTAGCATATGAATCGACCACAACTGAATAGAAATACACCACCACCACCACTAGACCATACGAACAAAAGCTAGAGGATTCATTCGTCCAACCAAGAACCACTATCATTATTTCCATCGTCATCAGTACACAGTAAATAGGTAGCTTTTGTGGATAGAAAACATTTTTAAATTGACAGTCTTTATGCATAGGCACAGCAGCAACTGTGCCTACTACTATCGTTGTTGGCCGTTGAAATCGTTTGGTTGTATAGTCGTCGAAAACATCGTATCACTGGCCGTATCTTCCATATCGTCGTCGACATAGGTAGTGTTGGGAGTCGAGCACCATTGTCTCAAGGTGTTAGGGGATTAGATTCATGTGTACGAGTACAACGATAGTGGAACTCACAAAAGCGTAAAAGCAAATCCGGCAAAAGGGACTCTCCGGGCCATTGTGTGTCTGGTGTGTTTGATGTTGAATTCCTGTAATTATTATTTTAAATCTGTTTACTTTGCTACTACCGATGTTTTTACCGTCTCTTTATTTATCTTCTTTATTCTTTTGTTCTTTTGTTCTTTTATTTTTAGTTTGTTGGTTATTTTCATTTTCCATTAACTCTACTGAGTGGTATACGAGTACTTCGAAGGAGAAAGAGAAATTAAAACTTGATGAATTGACCAGGGAAATTTGTGTATCTGATTCTGTATAGATATGACATTGACCGACTTATGACTGGCATTTAATTTATATTTTTTTTAATACAAAAAAAAAGAAGCTTTTTCTATAGTTGCAAGAAGAAAAATGACTGTAATCTCAAAGTTTTCAACAAAAATAAATGTTCGCTCAAGTACATAAATCGATTTGAGAATGATATAGGAAAGGACCAACCCCTTTGAGCAATTTATCTCAAAAGTGAACTAACTTGCAACGCCTTGTCCTATTTTTCTTGTTCGCTTTTGGTTTTTTGCCGCCCTTTATGCAAAAAAGGATATATTGTAGAATAAGAAAGGATCTTTGTACATTTATCAAAGTTGGATAGTTTTCTAGTGGCTTAAGTTTTTTTTTTATAACAACGTAAGCATGAATTGCAGTTGCAGTACAGTTTCGTAAGAAGACTTAAATTTTATATGGTATCAGGACCATTGTTCTCTTGAAGAAAGGAAACGAACGGGTGACATTGAATTATTACCTACCTAGTTCATTGTATAAATTCGGATTTAAATTGTTGGTAGGGTAATAATGGTGGGGAGTTTTGATAAGCCATGAAATGGGGAATCAGAATTTCATTCTTCTATTCAATATTCATTTATTAATTTTTTTTTATCTTAGCTAAACCCTGATTTATGCAATAAATTGCGAACTCAGCAAAATATTTGGGACCAGTACAATCAATTTGTCTTACTACAATATCTCAAGCCCAAGCGATAAGTTTGTTTGTTGTTCTACGTTAAGACGAAATTATCCATGCGATATTCACCCTGAAGAACAAAGAAACTTCATACATTTTTTTGTTAGTCGTTCTTTAAAGATTTATAAGGGATACAGCTGAAGAGTTCAGCCCTTCTGTTCCTTACAGGTAGCTTGTTTTTGTTAAGTCATATCCTCAATGTCCCTGCAATCAATCACCAGAGTCAAACCTGGTTGAACTTTTTAAGCTGATTAATATAGGCAAATGTTTTGTTTGTTGTTTTTTTATTAATTTTGTCATTAAATATTATTGAATTGATCAACTCACTTCCAATCTCTAAAACTATCGTATTTTTTATTATCCATCTAAACACGTCTCGCAGTTTCCGACCGCAACATAAAGATAGCGGCACTCGTCAATAAAAGCTAGGAAATGCTAGTTGTGCATCTTTTGACAGTTACTTACCGAAGTTTCAGTCATTTTGGACGCGCAGTTTTTAGTTGACAGTCGTTTGAGTGTTTTTTGTGAAAACGGAAAACATTGCGTATCGAGCTTGTTTTTGAAAGGCAATACGCCTACGGAAATCAAAAATAAGTTGGACTCTGTGTATGGGGACTCTGCACCATCATTTACCACAGTGAAATGTTGGGCAGCTGAATTTAAACGTGGCCGTAAGAGCTTGGGAGATGATGAACGTTTGGGACGTCCAAAAACTGCAACCACTGACGATAACATTGCTAAAGTTCACCAAATCGTGTTAGACGACCGCCGAATTAAAGTGAGAGAGATAGTAGATGTTTTGAAAATGCCCAAAGAACGTGTTTGTTACATATTAAATCAAGATTTAGGCATGAGAAAGCTGTTCGCTCGTTGGGTGCCTCGTTTGCTTATGTTACACCAAAAACGTGTTCGAATGAACATTTCCAAAGCTCTGTTTGCGCAGTTTAGGTGCAATAACTCTGAGTTTTGGCGCCGATTAATTATTGTAGATGAAGCTTGGATACACCATAGTAAAGGAGTTATCTTAATCGATTATCTTCAAAAAGGGAAAACCATTACAGGAGCATATTACGCATCATTACTTGCCAAGCTGAAGTGAGAAATTGCGGAAAAACGGCCACATTTACAGAAAAAGAAAATCCGTCTCACACCTCAGCGGTTGCCATGGCGAAAATCCATGAATTACGGTTTGAACTCGTTGACGATCCGCCTTATTCACCCGATCTAGTCATAAACGACTTCTTTTTGTTCCCTCATCTAAAAACTGCGCTCGGAGGACAGAGATGAGGAGGCAATCACCTTCGTGAACAATTATTTTGCAGAGAAAAACTCCAAGTACTATTTGGACGGGTTAGAGAGATGGGAGCATCGCTGAGAGAAGTGTGTCGAGTTACAAGTAGACTATGTAGAAAAAAAATAAAAATATTTTGTATCATTGTTCGGTCGGAAACTTTTCAGCCAACCCTCGTATGTCGACCAGTCCACCACTTCAACTGAAAATGACTCTAAGAAAGCTTTAGGTTGGCGGCTTGTGTGAATGCGCGCTTTGTCGTGCATGAAAACATAAGGCTTTCCAAGTGTGTCATACTTGTGAAATGCATCTCAAACCATCACCGAATCACCACCGACGTTTTTCTTTAAAATGACCCGAGGGCGGGTCAATAAGTCCGTGACTTTTGGATTAAAAACACAAATTTTTTGATAAAAAAATTATTTTATTTTTCAACGTAGTCTCCCTTGAGCCCTATACACTTTGTCCAACGCTTCTCCAATTTTTTTATCCCTTCCAAAAAAAATGATTTGTCGAGGTCCTCAAAATAGGCCTTTGTTTGCGAGATGACTTCATCATTGGAGTCAAATCTTTTTCCACCAAGCCATTTCTTCAGGTTTGGGAACAAGAAGTAGTCGCTCGGAGCCAAATCTGGAGAATAGGGTGGATGAGGGAGCAATTCATAGCCCAATTCATGGATTTTTGCCATGGCAACTGCACATGTGTGCACCCTTGCATTGTCTTGGTGGAAAAGAACTTTTTTCTTGGCCAAATGAGGTCGTTTTTTTTTCAAATCGTCATTGAATCGGTCCAATAAGTTGGCATAATATTCCCCATTGACTGTTCTTCCCTTTTGAAGGTAGTCAATGTGGATTATCCCGCGTGCATTCCAAAAAGCAGTCGCCATAACTTTATTGGCTGACAAACCCACCTTGGCCTTCTTTGGCGCCGATTCACCCTTAGAAACCCACTGTTTTGACTGTTGTTTGTTCTCTGGTGTGTTGTGATGGATCCATATTTCGTCCACGGTTACAAAACGGCGCAAAAACTCCTCCATATTGCGATTAAACAACGCCAAACCTTCCTGTGAAGTTGTTACACGATTGCGTTTGTGGTCGACTGTGAGCAAACGCGGCACCCATCTTGCGGAAAGCTTTCTCATGCCCAAGTGATCATTCAAAATTGAAACCACTGAGCCATGCGAGATCCCTACGGCTTCCACAATCTCTCGCACTTTCAATCTTCGGTCGGCCAACACCATATCGTGAATTTTTTCGATTGTTTCGGTTGTAGAGACCTCAACTGGGCGTCCAGGAGGTTCGGCATCTTCAGTGCTTGTACGGCCACAACGAAATTCAGTAAACCACTTTTTTACCATTGAAATCGATGGTGCAGAGTCCCCATAGCATTTATCAAGCTTAGCCTTGGTCTCGGTAATGGTTTTTTTTTCGCAAGAAATAATGCTTAATAAGCACACGAAATTCACTTTTTTCCATTTTCTCCTCAAATTAGTGAGTAGTCTGATAAAAATAGCTGTCAAACACAAACTAACTGACGCAGCAAGTTTAAATTTTGACAGGAGTCAACTGACAGATGCCTGTTGACAGGAGCAGTGCTGCTGTGTGTAAACGAACATTTATGTCCAATCCATGCGTATAAGGATAGCGGTATGTCTAGTCGCCAAATTTGGTACCGTGAAATAACGCCGAGCGCAATAACGCTGAATTCCAAATTTCACAATGACAAAGTGAAATAACGCCGACCATTGCTTGTGAAATAAGGCCGAATTCAGAGAGAAGGCAAAAGAATTTGCAAAGAACTGTGCTTAACTCAATTCTTTGTCTAATTTGCAGGAAAAATTGATCAAAGTACAACCAAAGTATATGGTTAAACTCTCATATTCTAAGCATTTATTTCTTAAACGTTGTTCTGTTTTAAGTGATTAACATAGGTTATCGTATACAGTGTGTGACAAAACTAAAGCAACTTTTAACATTCTACTCTCTACCATTGCTTACTAAAAGAAATACGATGAAAAGTTATTTCTATACACAACTTTTCGTCTTTAGTAACACTTAAATATTATTTATTAAAAAAATATCAAATTTCTATGTTTTAAATATCAAAAATAATAAAAAAAAACAATGCATTCGTAAAATGCGACATTGACAAAACTAAAGCAACTCCCACTGAACCTGAGCATCTGGTCAAACAAATCAAAAGTACATAAACATTTGGGTACCGTTAAACAATACTTGCTGTTGTCTGTTTACATCTATTATTCATTGTATTCATTACCCATTGTTAAATGTTAGCAAAAAAAAGCAAATTTTATATTTAGAGATTTTTTTTAAGGATAGTGGCCAGAAACAAATTTTTAAATGAACTTAAAAATAAGTTTATTGAAGATTTCCTTAGTGGAACGAAACTCAGTTGTTTGTCGTTTAATTAAGCGATTTCAACAGAAAGGGACAGTACAAACAATTCATCTTGGCGGTAGACCCCGAAAAACAACTGCAAGGAAGGATCATCTCGTAATACGGGAGTTCAAAAAAGTTCCTAGAACATCTTCACGGAAAGTTGTCAATGACTTGAGACTCCACAGTCATCCAAGAACAGCAAGCAAAAGATGTCACTTAATACCCATTAAGTGTTATTGGCCTGCAAATAAACCATTTGTGTCAAAGAAAAACAGGATAGCGCGCTTAAAGTTTGCGAAAGAACACATTAATTGGACGATGGAGAACAGTGCGATGGTCAGATGAATCCAAATAAAACATCAAGGGATCAGATGGAAGTGCGCACGTTAGACGACCAAAAGGAAAAAGCTTAGACCCAAAATATTGTCACGTCATTGTAGTTTAACACGGTGGGGGCAATGTCATGGTGTGGGGTTGTTTTTCCGGCCAGGGAATGAGGCCTATCGACCAAATTACGGACATTTTAAATGGTCAAGGGTACAAAATTATAATGGAGGCCCTTGCGCTGGATATTCCCACATGACAATGACCCCAAACACAAGTCTACGCTCGTGACTGAATGGTTAACTGTAGCCGGAGTGTGTGTTCTGGAATGGCCAGCCAAATCACTTGATCTCAATCCCATAGAGAATCTATGGGAAATTGTAGATCGCAAAATTCGGACTCAAGATTACTCCTCCAAGGCCTCTATTTTTGCAGCTATAAAAGAAGAATGGTGGAAAATCCCCATGGATTTTCTTAATTGAATCCATGCCCCGTCGATGCCATGCAGTCCTTCGAAATTAATTAACAGTCAATATTTATTCCGAAATAAGGTTAGTGGTTAAGTTGTTTTAGTTTTGTCAATGCCTTACGAAAAGATGGTTTTGTTTTCCATTGAATTTCTTGTTATACGAGTATGTATATTACTTTAAAATAAATAAAAAATAATGTTCTTGAAGAAAGAATATATGAAGTAACTTTATGTTTTAAAGTTTTTACTTACATCGTTTTTACATATCCTTTTGTTCTCGTGCCAAGTAGAAAGACAGGTAGGTTTTTAAAAATTGCTTTAGTTTTGTCACACACTGTAGGTAACTCTAAATTAATTGAAGAACTAATACCTTATTAAATACATAAAATAAAAAGAAAACAAAATGTTGAATGTTGAAATATGTGTTCAATTCAAGTTTGAAGAAGGTGGCTCGCTTCGCTCGCTAACATGATTTCACCCTTTTCTCCGCAGAGTCTAGGCGCTGACGCGATTTCGTCGCTCCGCTAAGGGAATGTCAACAACTGTCAGGCAGGCGCCTATAACTTCTTAGCAATTGTATTTTAGTTGTATGTAATTGTAATTATTCGATTAAATATGGTACCGTTTATTTTAATTCTTTTTAGCATGATATGATGACAATTCATTTATATTAAATAATATTAAAAACAATTTCACAAAGTGAAATAAAGCCGAATTTTGGAATTCGCTCGGCGTTATATCACGGCACCGCCAAATTTCCATTAAATTAAATCGATCGGCTGCCGCAGTCGATAATGTTATTAAATTAGGAAGTAATTACAACGCGAACCGGAGAAATAAAAACAATCAAAAAATGTCACCGAATGTAATTAGAAAATTATATTACTCTGTTGGAAGATGTTTTGGTAGACCTTTTGGACCATTTTCCAGCAAGATATAACTGCCATTCATGTATCGCGGGCCAGTCGCGAGTGGTTTTCAGACAAAGAAATTCAACTTTTAG
The DNA here is from genome assembly GCA_963966105.1 of Volucella zonaria. Taxonomy (NCBI): domain Eukaryota; kingdom Metazoa; phylum Arthropoda; class Insecta; order Diptera; family Syrphidae; genus Volucella; species Volucella zonaria. The sequence goes on along the minus strand of OZ014534.1, from coordinate 122,481,500 downwards.
AGTGGCCAGCACGTTCACCGAACTCAAACCAGATCGAAAACATCTGGGGAAATCTGTCTCGTCGTGTTTATGCTGGCGGGCGAAAATTTGCTTCGGCGGCCGTTACAACGGAATGGGGTCTAATTCCAGCTCAGGAGTTTAAAAACTTGGTTAATTCGATGTCAAGTCGGGTTTCGAATTTATAACTAAGTCTGGCGGTTGGACTCACTATTAATTTAGACTTTTACGTTATTTGTTATACTGAATTTTCTTCTGTTTTTACTTTACCTTGACTGCCTTTCGAATTTCGCAGTATAAATTGATTTTTTTTTTTGTTTCCCTAATTAAAGATGTGTTTATTTGTTTTGGTAAATTTTTTTTTTTGCTTAAATACGAGGGCGGTCCGTGACTTTTGGATTAAAACCCAGATTTTTTGATAAAAAAAATAATTTTATTTTTCAACGTAGTCTCCCTTGAGCTCTATACACTTTGTCCAACGCTTCTCCAATTTTTTTATCCCTTCCAAAAAAAATGATTTGTCGAGGTCCTCAAAATAGGCCTTTGTTTGCGAGATGACTTCATCATTGGAGTCAAATCTTTTTCCACCAAGCCATTTCTTCAGGTTTGGGAACAAACCTCGGAGCCAAATCTGGAGAATAGGGTGGATGAGGGAGCAATTCATAGCCCAATTCATGGATTTTTGCCATGGCAACTGCATATGTGTGCACCCTTGCATTGTCTTGGTGGAAAAGAACTTTTTTCTTGGCCAAATGAGGTCGTTTTTTTTTTCAAATCGTCATTGAATCGGTCCAATAAGTTGGCATAATATTCCCCATTGATTGTTCTTCCCTTTTGAAGGTAGTCAATGTGGATTATCCCGCGTGCATCCCAAAAAACAGTCGCCATAACTTTATTGGCTGACAAACCCACCTTGGCCTTCTTTGGCGCCGATTCACCCTTAGAATTTGACTGTTTTGACTGTTGTTTGTTCTCTGGTGTGTTGTGATGGATCCATGTTTCGTCCACGGTTACAAAACGGCGCAAAAACTCCTCCATATTGCGATTAAACAACGCCAAACCTTCCTGTGAAGTTGTTACACGATTGCGTTTGTGGTCGACTGTGAGCAAACGCGGCACCCATCTTGCGGAAAGCTTTCTCATGCCCAAGTGATCATTCAAAATTGAAACCACTGAGCCATGCGAGATCCCTACGGCTTCCACAATCTCTCGCACTTTCAATCTTCGGTCGGCCAACACCATATCGTGAATTTTTTCGATTGTTTCGGGTGTCCAGGACGTTCGGCATCTGCAGTGCTTGTACGGCCACAACGAAATTCAGTAAACCACTTTTTTACCATTGAAATCGATGGTGCAGAGTCCCCATAGTATTTATCAAGCTTAGCCTTGGTCTCGGTAATGGTTTTTTTTCGCAAGAAATAATGCTTAATAAGCACACGAAATTCACTTTTTTCCATTTTCTCCTCAAATTAGTGAGTAGTCTGATAAAAATAGCTGTCAAACACAAACTAACTGACGCAGCAAGTTTAAATTTTGACAGGAGTCAACTGACAGATGCCTGTTGACAGGAGCAGTGTTGCTGTCAATAAGTTTGTTAATAGTAATATACTTAAATCAACATTTCAGAGGAAAATAAGTGAATTTCACTGAATGTATAGGCGTTCTTTTCGTAAATCTCTCCAATACCATCGTAATCCAACTGGCCCATCTAGATTTTACTTCTTTTCATCCGAAAAAATTAACTTTTTAGTAAAATCAAACTGTAAAAAATATAAATCAGTTTATTGAAATTTACATACGAAGTCCCAATTGGTGTCGACGTTATTTTCTGCGTATCCGACTTGAGCTGCTTTGTGACGCGGTTCCAGCCGTGGTGTCATATTTTTAGTTGTTGATAGCACGCCAAATGTCATTTTGCTGATAAATGTAGTGCGTTGGGAGCAGGAAGCAGGCGAATTGCTTTTAATATGATTCGCCGCTTGTCGCGTTTCAAGAGTACTGGTTTTCTGTTAGATTTACGCTCTTTAACATAATTTCCGGATCACTTAAATACCGATTGTCTAAACACCGCCTACTACCAATTTTTTTGACGATTTATGCATAATTTATACCGGAGTATAAATTATAGTAAACCTACTCGTGGGAGTTTGCTTAAAATTCCTCAAATACAATTGGAAATTTCCATTCCTTGTATGAAGTTGTAACGCTTTGAATTGAAACCCACATTACAGTAGGTGTCTTATGCAAATAAGCAAAAACCGAAGCAACGCAAGTTAAATGAACGGTACCTTTCCAGGCATTTCCATAAAAATATGGAGCTCCTATCCGTAGTTTAATTCTTTCAAAATACAAACAACTTAGGGTGACTTGGTAAAGAAAGTCAAATTTCTCAAGTGTTAATGTGTTAATTTTGAAACGCAGTTTATTTAAGCTGCTTTACTGTCAAGAAGTCTTGGGCACATGTGTGCATACCTAGTGCCTCAGATTTTGTGATTTTTTTTTTTATAATTTCCGCGCGCTCAAGGGATTAAGAAATAAGGAGCTAGGCAGGGCATTCCATAAGCGAGAACGAATCACGATATTTTAGAGTTTGGACCGGATGTGCTAAACCCAGTTCCGTAAACCATCAAACCGTCCGGAGCAAATGTCTATTTATTGAAGCACTGCAAAACGGAATAATCCATTGACCACAGACTGAGGTAGTTCTCGTGAATTTATGTCAGAATTTAGGCCCATTGTAATATCATTACAAATTATCGTGGATGGCTCTGTATCGGAAATTTTTTTCAATCGAATAGCTAAGACATATTTTAAGGCCGTCTAGGGCCAGATTATAGCATACGATTTCAGATTGTTGATTTAGTATAGCGAAGTAGCCATAGTATATTTTTAAGTAAAGGATCTGTCTATGTTCTATGGTACGGGAAAAACCATTGCTGTTTTAATTTCACCGGTTTTCCCTTACAATAGTTTATATAAGTTGTAAACGTTTATAAGAGTTCCGCTGATTGGCCTGCAAAATTTTGGAGATGATTGAGAGGTTCTACCAGATTTTTTGCTGTGTTGGTACACGTGTCAGCATAAGTATTTAAATTGTTTTTGACAGATAGAAAGATTAGACATGTTTCTGTGTTCTCGGCGATTTTCATTTATTAGAAAAAATGGAGCAAAGAATTTGCATCAAATTTTGTGTAAAAAATGGAATCAATTGCTATAAAACACTTGAAATGTTGACAGTGGCATCTTTTCCAAGTAAAAAAAAATATATTTGCAAGTGGTATAAGCTCTTCCAAGATGGCCGAGAATATGCCAATGATGAACGTCACTCTTTACGCCCCAGCACATCAACAAAAGATGATAACGTCGAAGCTGTGAAGAAAATTATATTGGAAAATCGTCGAATTACCATAAGAGAAGTTACTGAGGATGTTAACATATCGGTCGGCTCGTATCATGAAATTTTTTCGATTGTTTCGGGCATGAGACGTGTGTCGGCGAAGTTTGTTCCGAAACTTCTTAATTTTGATAATGCACCTGCTCAGTCACTCATCGTTGCTTGTTAGAGATTTTTTGGCTAAAAACAACACGACAATCATGCCCCAGCCACCGGATTTGGCCCCATGCTACTTTTTCCTTCTCCCAAAACTAAAGAGACCTATGAAGGGACGGAGATTTGCAACGATTGAGGAAATAAGAACAGCATGGCTGGAAGAGCTCAATGCTATACCAAAAGGTGCTTATGAGAAGTGCTTCGAGGATTGGAAAAGCGTTGGAACAAGGGGGATTACTTTGAATCCCTTACCACCTTACTTTTTTAACACACCTTGTATATGTGAAGACAGATCTTGGCGATGTACCAAATTTTAACTCTGCTGAAGTTCTGCTTGTATAATGCCATCGTGTCCTGGGATTTATGGGGAAGGTAGACTATGCTTTGGTACCCGATCGTGTTTGGCAGCATATTCTAGTTTCGACTTGGTGCCCGGAAAGTGCATTCTCAGGAAATGATTCAAAGAGTCGTATTCTGAAATGAAATGTCAGGTTTCCTACTAATGCTGGGACGAACAACAGTGGAAATGAAATAGATTCAGTAACAGAATGAATCCTTATGGCTTCCCAGCTTCATTGGTCTCGTTTTGTATGGTGATGTCTGAAACAGTTTTCTTTCTCACAAATAATGTGGAATTTGTTTTTAATACTTGCGGCGGATGATATTGAACAACTGGAGAGATTACGGGATTTCCCCTTTTAAAAAAGGCGTTGACGATCTAAATGGTCTTTCATGCGTGCGAGATGTCATCGAAATTTTTTTGTTCGTTTAAAAGGCCTATCGATGACATTATGTATGGAATATAACATCGTTCAAATGTCCGCCGCAACTTCTCTGGGTGGCGCGCATCCGAAACGTCCAATTTTCCATGATTCGGGCGCATAAATCAGACGGAATTTGACCGATGTCATGGGTTATGTTAGCTTTGAGGGCCGCTGTTGTTTGAGACTTATTCGCATAGATCTGCGACTTCAGAAAACCCCACAAGAAAAGGTCTAACGAGGTCAAAACGTACGATCTCAGTGGCCAGTTCACACCACCTCCACGTGAGATGACCATGCCCTCGAATCGCTCGCGCAGAATTTCCAATGCGGCGTGAGCTGTGTGGCACGCAGTGCCGTCCTGTTGAAACCACATGTCGTTAGTGTCCATATCATCTAATTCAGGCCAAAAGAAGTTGGCAACCATCGACCTATAGCGCTCGCCGTTGACGGTGATGGCCTGGCCAATGTCGTTCTCAAAGAAATATGGGCCGATGACGCCACCAGCCCAAAATCCACACCAAACAGCGACTTTTTCGGGATGCATTGAACGCTCTTGGATCTCATGTGGATTGGTATCGTCTCAAATTCGACAATTTTGTTTGTTAACGTACCCATTCATCCAGAAATGGACAGCATCGCTGAAGATGATTTTCCGTTGAAAATTAGGGTCAGTTTCCAACTGCTCCAGAGCCCATTCAGCGAATACACGTCGTTGTCTATGGTCGTTTACTTTCAGCAAGTTGAATTTTGTACGGGTGCAGGCCCAAGTCACGACGCAAAATTTGCCAAATTATGGTCTGCGAAAGGCTGGGTTCTTGTGAGCGGCGCGAAATCGACTGCCTCGGATTCTCCTGCACACTGTCACGGACAGCGGCGATGTTTTCGGCAGATCTTGCGTTTCGTCGACCTACGGGTGTTGGTTTATCGTTTACTGAACCTGTGGACTCAAATTTATCCACCACATTATGAATAGTCCTCTCGGTAAGACGATTATGGCGACCGTAAAATAGGCGAAGCGCGCGGAACTTTTCCCAAACAGAACACCCATTTTGATAAAACAATTTTATTATTTGCACGTGAACGCTACGTCCGCCCATAGTGATTTGGCAAAACAGAATGAATAAATCACAGGCAATTTGACAGATCTAGCTTCAACAATATGGCCGCTATTAACTGTCGACCTACATAATTTCCTTCCTGTCTATACGAAGCATTCAGGCAAAGAACTAGTCATTGTACTCCATGTATATTCCCTTTACTTAAATTGTTCAGTCTTTCGTACAAAGAAAAAGTTGCAATGATACAATACCATCACCCGCCTTATCAGCGTAAAGTACCTGCAGTCTGATGTGGGCATATCCTGTACACTCACACAGGAAGTACTCCGCGCTGTTGTCATCACACTCACAGGAAGCTTCGCAAGATGTTTGTCACTAAGCTTCCTAGATGCTTAGAAAAAGCGCAGTGCCGCGTCATAATGCCAATAAACAATTTACAGCCTTTCCTACTGAGGAGCAGCATAAAAATCGTTGCCATTTCAAAGATGACGGAAAGCATTCAATTGGTCTGCCGGCATATTGAAGAATCGTGCTATCTGCAATTATGATCACAAGAAACCCCAACGCAGGTTCGGGTCCTGGGAAACTCTATTCTGAGCCTTCCCTAGCATGCTTATAATTGATTTTGCTTCCCCTGATACCATTGTGACCTTGAACCCAATCAATGAATCCAACTTTCTGACTGCGTTCAATGAACATTATCATTATCGAACAGAATTGTAAGTTGAGGGAGCGCAGAATATCTGTTGCTACAGACGCAGATACTTAGCTCCTTAAGGCTTGAGTTAATTGTTCCATTTATTAAGAACCTGGATCAGAACCTGCTTAGTAAAATCTACTCTAATCAATGTGATAACTAAAATAACGAACTGATGAAATAAGACTGCACTACTCATTATTGTATATCATACAAGGAAGTGTTAGCGTAGTACCTTTCTTAATGCTTGGATGCGCTCAACTTTAAAAATGGTGAGCGACATTCGAATTTATCCTTCAGAAGCACTCATGTTGAAGAAGAGTATAATGAAGAAAGTTCAGCAATCATACCCTTACTCGCATACTCGTATGTATGCGGTTGCATTTAAACCATATTTAATGTCAATCTCTGTGTGGCCTCAAATTCATACCCCTATCCCTCGTGTATCCATTCGCTGTATTCCAACAAAATTAAGTAAACTGCACATGGAAACGGTAAAATATGAAACTTAATTGCATCTGCAATTGCTGTTGCTGTCATAAAACGGCAGAAAATCTGTTCATCATCTGCACGATGTTGATGACCATAATAATGATGATGTTGCGCGTTATCGATTAATAAGTAAGTTTGCCCGTCACCTCTAAGTGGTACGCTTACAATAAAATCTAATTCAATTACCATTAAATTGATTAGCACTCCAAAGCAGAGTAGAGCAGAGCAGAGCAATGAACAGTGAATAATTAACGCGCTCCGCCAAAGATAGACAAAGTGCCATGAAAACGTGAAAACGGAGTGTGGTTATGGAGAATCTGAGTCTGAGTCTGAGTCTGTCTTCCGGTTGTTTCTTAATCAGACGTAACAACTATGAATGTGAGACGTGTGCACCGCCGTAATGCTAAACGCTAACCAGGTAAGTGATTACGGAATTCTAGTTGGCAAACGGACAAACGTCAATCAGTCCGATGAATCGTTGGAGGGAATTTCAATTCCCCCGTCCCATATAAAGCAAATGTTTTTCTTCTATGAGACGTTCCACCTCCTTACTGGAAAGAAGGCGTTCAGGAATATTTATAGCACGAAAAAGGTTTGCATGCAAAGAAACATGATTAACAACAATTACGAGTACAACGGCGCGTCGTGTAGGTACTCCACAATCAGTGGCAGACCAAGCAATTCAACCTCTTTCCGATCGTTTCCTTTCATTTCTTGATGACTGCAATTTATCCTCCTCACGTATTTGTGATAGTAGTAGTAGTCTAGGGTTGGTCGGGAGGTCGCGTCGTGCCAAATTCATAAGCCCGACCGCTAGCGAGTAGGGGGTGAAATTTGCTTTCCTGTTTGCTTAAATAAACATTTGAAAAAGGAAGACGCGAACTCGAGGAGCTCTTATGGAGGAGTAGTGTTCGAGCGCTCCTATACGAACATTCGGATTTGAGAAATTCAGTGACCCCAATTGTGTGGATCGTTATTTCGAATAAATGTTATAACTGGTTACAAAAGGTAAAAGGCAACACGAACGGAAAGGGAATGCGGAATTTCTCCATTCGTTCTTCGTTGTTGTGTTTCGTTTTCATTGAATGAAATTGCGGGACACACGAACGAAACAGAAGTGCCGTATGACTGGAAAGAGGGAAAGGTTTATATCGTTTGGAGACGATCTGACGCCAGTTTTGCTTGCAGTCGTCATTGTCGCTATGGTATAGTCACAGTTGCACACATACATACACACGTATTTACGAAAGTTAATGGCAATAAGAAGAATAAGTGGGTTACGTCTGGACTTTATTTAAGAGTGAACATTTCGATTCCTGTGTGTATCTTCAGTCTATACAGCCAATAAAGGGTTTCTTGTGCCTTAGTAGAGGAACACTTCGTAGTCGGTTATCTAGGACGGTAGCTCCATACGACGACGTCTTGTACATAACGAGTTAAATTTATGACATTGCTCTGAGTGTCCTGGGAAGTGTTACCTAATTTATTGTAGTTAGAGTTCTGATGTTTGTGAAGAAAGAATATTAAGAGAAAGGAAATCTTAAGATTTTAAATGAATTCAATGTGGTAACGGAAGCACTTTGGTAATTGGAGTTTTATTCGAAGAAACGTTAGTGTAGTGAAGGCGAGGTTTTAATCCAATTTGGCATGGGGTAGTATAGAAAACCTCAACATGATTGTATTCAGATACCTGAGCCAAAGTACGAAACTTTCTGGCTAAATAGTTTCTTACATGTATTCATATGTATGTATGTACCTACTCATTAGACTAAATTGGAAAGTCAAAAATCTCACGATCCTTGACTTTGGTAACCTAAAACTTCGAAACATAAGCTTTCAGAAGTGGGAACCTGCCTTCATATCACTTTTTTTTTTTATATATATATATATATAATGAGCGCACGCTCAAGGGGTTTGTGTGCCCCTAAAATGTTTGTACACAGCGCACGGGAAATTTAGGGAGAAGGAAAAGGCAGGTCCCGATGTACATTGTTTTTAAATGTTTGTAAATTATAACGAGCAGGAAACACAGAGATCGGCAGGGCATTCCACAAGCGAGTTGTACGGCTTAGGAACGAATCACGATATTTTAGAGTACGTCCGAAAATGGGCTGAGAGGATACTAATGAACATTCATAGCGAGACGGGTGTTACGATTAAAAATTTGAATGGGCAGGATGCTACTAGCGATTTCAATGGAACCCTGGTGGTGAAAATAGTGATAAAACCAAGTCAGACAGGAGACATTACCTCGGTGTTCGAGGGTGTTAATTGATTGACTGATATTAGTATCGCCTATGAGTTTTATCGCACGGTCTTGAATCCTATCTAACAAGTGCAGAGATGTTTTAGGAGCACTTGACCAGATGTGGGCATTGTACTCTAGTTTTGGGCGGATGAATGCCTTATATATTGTGACCAGATCAGAGGGGGTAAAATATTTCCTACATCGCTTGAGGAAACCTAGACATTTCGCAGCATTTTTGACGACACCGAATACGTGGTCATTCCAGCGTAAGTTGTCACGAGAATGGAAAGTTTTCGGTTTCAAAGATGCAAGTGCCATTCATGGATAATGGCTGGATATTTAAATTTCGCTTTAATGACAGCAGGCAGCATTGTGTTTGGGAAGCATTAAATTCCACTCTGTTGATAGTTCTCCAATTGGTTATGCTGTTGATATCGGAATTTAATGAGCTTAACATACGCTGCCGTTCCTATTGTACAGCCGAAGAACAGGGACGTGAATCCGGGAACGAATATGAAAAGCAGAGAGTACTGTCGTCAGCAAAGGAATATATTGGATTAGAAATAGCAGACAAGAGATCATTAATGAAAATTAAAAGAAGTCTCGGAGACAGAATGGAGCCCTGGGGCACACCAGCATTTATTTTGTGAATATCAGACTTGAAACCGTCCAAGACAACTTGATTTGAAGGTTGCGAAAGGTAATTTCTAATCCATTGAAGAAGAGAGTTATCGACCCCAAGAGCACGCATTTTCGACAAAAGAGCCTGATGCCAAACTCTATCAAATGCCTTAGAAATATCAAGTGCAACTATTTGCTTTCGCCAGATTGATGTAATCTTTGGTTCCACTTTTCGGTGAGACATGCCATCAAATCACTAGTGGACCTGTTGCTACGAAAATCATACTGCCCGTCATTAAGACGTTTTCGTGTTTCAAGATATTTCATTAGCTGACGGTTTATCAGCGTTTTCATGACATTGGAAAGAAGGGACCTAAGTCCAATGGATCTGTAGGAGGAGAAGGAAGAAGTTTCGCCTTTTTAGGGACGGGCTGGACAAATGCTCTTTTCTATCTTCTCGGAAAGAGTCCTAAAGAGTAGGATTGATGAAAAAGCTTACGCAGTGGTTTTACCAGAGAGGAAGTACATCTCTTCAGAAGAAAGGAACATATACCTTTTAAGAACTTTTGCTACTACACGAGTGCGAAAGTGGATTTGTCCTATTGCAGATTCGAAGTACTCAAGTGTAGGCGGGGATTAAGCACAATCTGGAAGTGTTGAGCTGGCCGCAAAGTGTGCAGCAAGTAGATTGGTCTTGTCCATAGAGCTCACAGCTGAAATGTCATTGTAAATGAGCGTTGGGATGGAGGATGAGGCAGAATTTCTAATGTTTTTGACGAACGACCAACAATTTTTACTGCTTTTGAGACATTGCAATATTTTCTGCCTCAGTTTTTGGTCGTATTGGAATTTCACACGCTTAAAAAAGGCGTTGCAGTCATTTCTGGCTCGTTTGAACTAGGACCGAAAAAACATTTCTCTAACCCTGACAGTTTCGTACCATGTTATGATATGATATGGTTTAAGCAAAGTTGGGTGGAGCTATGAACCGGAATGCATGTGGACCTTCACTAACAAGCTTTTTTAGCTGGCTCTGTTGTAAGCCAGCTGCGCTTTCAGTGCTGCAACGACGTCCTTCATGATGTAGTTTTCCTTTAAGCTGAGCCCAATGATTTTTTGTTGATTTGACCAATTTTTCAGCTATCTATGTCTTTTGATTTAGACGTTAATTTATCCAACATCAATGCAGTCAGATTCGGAAATTATTGACTCGAAAAATAACGTCAATGAGTCAAGGCCCGTTAAGTTCTTATATGTAAAGGGTGTTTTTTTTAGAGGTTTTTAAACTGGCAACATTGTTTCTACAGATTGTCAATCTGACAGTTGAAAGCTGATTTGTGGTTAGTAAGTTTTCCCATTGTGCAAATTGTGCACACTTATTTTGAAAACCATGCTTCGGTTCGCCAAACTTATCGTGCACTACGTAAATTTTACGGTCGACATAATCGTCCATTTGGGCAAGTCATTCGGAACACGACGAATCGTTTTCGCACCACGTACGCTCTAGTGGATAATACGCATCCCCAACGACGACAAACAGTGCGAACAAAACAAGTTATTGCCGTTGTGGAGCGCAGTGGTGAGGAGAATCCGAATGAGGCGATTTGCCATTCGTGCACAGCAATTGGAGCTATGCCCATCCACTTTGTGGAAGATTTTACGGAAAGATCTTGGCTTAAAAGCTTATAAGATCCAGGTTGTGCAAGAGTTGAAACCGCGTGACCATTATACGCGTCGTAGGTTCAGCGAATGGGCCGAAAACATGATTCAGCTTAATCCTCATTTTCAAAGCAAAATTTTGTTCCCCGATGAGGCCCATTTTTGGTTAAATGGATATTTAAACGAGCAAAATTGTCGAATTTGGAGTGGAGAAAATCCAGAAGCCTTTGTCGAGACGCCCTTACAACCATTAAAACTCACTGTTTGATGTGCTTTATGGACTGGTGGAATCATCGGCCCATATTTCTTTAAGGACGATGCCGGCCAGAAAGTTACCGTCAATGGAGAGCGCTATAGAAACATGATTTCTGACTTCTCCGTTGCTCAGTTGAATGGCATTGACGTGACAGAGCTTTGGTTTCAACAGGATGGCGCAACTTGCCACACGGCGCGCGACACCATCAATTTATTGCGGGAAACATTTGCTGTACGCATAATTTCGCGTAATGGACCCAGCTTCCACGATCCTGTGATCTCACACCTTTAGATTACTTTCTTAGGGGGTATGTGAAGTCACTAGTCTATGTCGATAAACCAGAGACGTTGGATGATTTGTAAGTTAAGATTTGCCGTGTTATTTCTGATAGACGGCCCCAGTTGCTCGATAAAGTTGTCGAAAATTTGACTTCACAATTGCGCTTCATTCGAGCTAGCCGAGGCGCGCATATGCCTGATATCATATTTAATGGCATAAAATTATCTATTAAATAAAGCTAATATCATAGGCATTAACACTAGCTTCAAGTGTTTTATTTGATATTGAATTTGTATAACTCTAAAAAAAACACCCTTTATAATAATTCTCTAATATACTAAGAAAGTAGCGATCGACAAATCAATTCTTCATTTTTGCATTGACTAACCACAGCCGAAATCACTTGATTTTTGACGGATTGTTCCGATTCGGAAGTCGATTCGATTCGATTCATTGGATCATCATTACCGATGCCAAGACTTATCTGGTCATGAGAAGCCTGATGGTAGCAGAAAAATTTCAAACTAAAGTATGATCCTGTTATGGTGACTTTGTCGTTCTTTTCGACGTCAGAATCAATGGGGGTTTAATGACAAGGTGGTCTGAATTGATTTCGCATTCGTCCGTATGTCGTATTGGGATGCAACGATATAGCAGGATAATTTGACTTCATGAAGTCTACCTCCTTATTCGTTAATTTAAGGTCTTAATTGGTAACAATCACTAATTGCTTTTCCTTTATTCCTTAATGTACTGGGCCACATATTTATCCATTGTACAGTCAAGTGATCGGCGTACAATCAACTAAATTTTTCCATTCACCGGGGATGAATTAGAATAGATGTATTTTTGGTTCTTCTTCGTACGGCCAACCTGACCGACCAGAGAGCGTGTTTTGTTAAATTAGGATAAAGTGTGATAACCTTGCTGTTGGTATCCTCATCTTCACTCAAGTACAAGTTCTTTGTCCCTACAACATGTTACGAAAGATGGTTAATGGCAAATATTCGGAATCGACGACATTCTTCATAAAGTTAAAGTAAAATAAAAAAAAGGCTGTCCAGTATCCATGATGAACATCAGACGAAATGTATGAGAAAAATGCTTGACATCTAAGTGGTCGTCACAGTTGTTGGTCACGAATTTACAAAGCGCGCCGTACTTCTTGGTTGATTTCTTAGTCTTGTTCAATTCCTCTTATTCTGGGTTCTAGGCTTATCATAATCACCATCTTCATCTCAACGTCATGTATTTTTGCTCAAACAATAAGTGGTGACCCCACTTATGAACTCACTGTTGTCAACGCTTCGAGGTGTTAACAGCTTAAAAATTGTTGCCAACCAATTAATTGTTTGACATGACAAGTCACGCTTGTTGAGCCGTATTTCCGACACTTTCCCAAAAGTAATTTTAAGCAATGCGTCGATTTTTTATAAAACATTTAATGAAGCGTGACCCGTGGTCTGCACAAAAGATCCTCAACAAAATCAAAGATCTATTGGGTAATTTTATGTTCTGAAAAACAACACAAATTCTGAGATAATGTTTAAACGTTTATCCATCTGTTTATCTGTTTATCTGTTTATCCATTGCGAATATTTTACTATGGACTGGACGTCTCACGAGTTTTTTCGATTGTTTTTTGTTCACCAAATTTCAAAGCTCTTTACTTTTTCCTCTGAAGATATGTATAAATCGCAGGTTTTCAAGCACAACTTGATTTGAAGCAGAGATGATTTGAAATGCAGAGGTCATTCATATTCCATTAGAAATGCTGCGCGACATCATGAGCAACTTCGCTCTCAAATATTGATAATGTAAAAAAAAATAAGCACTCTCTTAGCAATTTTATATTTTTAAGATTTTTTGGAAGACTTTCCTTTTGACCTAATTCTATAGAAGAGAATTATTTAATTTCAATAGAATGCCGATGTCTCGCTCTGAAGAAATAATATCTTGACATGCGATGATGGCTTGAAAGGTGACAAAAAAAACAGCTAAAAATATAAGGACTAAAGGCCCTGCGAAATATGAATTGTCGACCTCTTCCTCTCTTCCTTGCATACTAATCAGCTCATTCATGCTTGTGATATTCATTTGCCCAAATAGCCAGGTTATAATTACCGCACTCAGTATCTCATTGAAGAGATTTCTGGCGGTTTCGCGGAGCCCAGAACCTTATCAACTGCTGGCTATCCAAGTAGACAACAATTGGCCTCTTGGGATGGATAAAGCGAGTAGCTTTGGCTTAGAAGTAAGGCGTCGTAAGAAGTGTTTAATTCTTAAAATTTCGCAATGGATCCCAACACCCGTGCATTTTATCATAGAATTATCGTTGTAGATAAAAAGAATTCCTATTTTGTTGATTTGATTATTTCTCTACTTACGAGGGTAGTCGCAGGAGTACCCGCCCTAACAAAGAAAACACAAAAAATTTCGGAAAAATAAGTTTACTTGTCTACGTAGTCTCCTTTTAGTTCAATACACTTTTCTCAGCGATGTTATTGTGAGAATCGTCGAGCTCCATCAACCGCAAACTCCACCTACTTATTGGTTATTGGTTTTGGCCATCGTGATGACGGATGGGTGCACTAGTGCATTGTCTTGATGAAGCAAAACTTTTTTCTTCGGAAAATGCTGCCGTTTTTTCTTGATTTGATCTGTCAAACGCTGCAATAAGTTCGCATAATACACGCCGTTGATTGCTTTTCCTTTCTGAAAATAATCAATGAAAATTATCCCACGCGCATCCCAAAAAAACTGACGCCATGACCTTCCTTGCAGATGCAACTGTCTTTGCCTTCTTAGGAGTCCATTGTTTTGATGGTTCCTTCGTCTCGGGTATGAAGTGATGGATCCATGCTTCATCCATGGTTATGAATCGATGCAAAAACTCGGCTTTATTGCTGTGAAACTTCACCAAACACTCGATTGAAGCATCCTCACGACGCTGTTTTTGTATCATTGTGAGTAATCGCGGCACCCATCTTGCGCACAGCTTTCTCATGTCAAATGCACAGCCCGTTTTGAAATGCCTACCATATCTGCTGGTTCACGCACTTTTAATCGACGGTCATCCAATACCATTTTGAGGATTTTTTTCAACATTTCCGGTGAACTCACGTCGATTGGTCAACCACTACGATGTTCGTCTTCGCAACTCGTACGACCTAGCTTAAACTCAACCACCCAAAATTTTATTGTTTGAAACGAAGAAGCAGACTCCCCCAGAGTAGAATCCAGTTCCGTTTCGATGTTGGTTGGATTGAGGCCTTTCAAAGTGTATTACATAACGATGACCATTTATTTGCCATTTTTAAAAATTCATTGAGAGCGTTCACTATTGATGGCTGCCTAAACAACATAGCGCAGTCAAACTTAAGCTTTACAAGGTTGGTATGTACTTTCTACAATGGTCGTTATTTTTAAACGATAACCGCCATCTTTACGTCAGGTTGGGTACTTCTGGGTCCACCCTCGTATTCTTGTAAGGAACTCTGATAGAGAATTTCCTGTCATAAAAGCAACTTTGGAGTCATGGGATTAGTACTGGCAAATTTATGGGATGACGAAAGACTTCCATTGGCAGATGATTTAATTTTCGGAGGTTTGCCCTTTTTGGTGCTGATTAACCTCTTGTTGATCAAGTACAAGTCGTCCGTCCTTGATGTATGTACTCCTAGTAGTAAGTGATAAAGCCTTTCGCTGAGAACCGAAGGGACGGTCACACCATCGAGTCTTTCAGTATTAACAAGATTTTATCCACTACAACGAGCCAGATGAGCGGTTAGCGGGCACCACCCGCTTTAAAGTTCATGCTTCGTAATTTGAGCATCTTGGCCAGTTACATAGACTACTGACTGTGTGGAATCGCATTTATACTTTCGTTATTGAGTGCTCCTGTTATGTCAAGAAAATCGTCAATCCTGAATGTCTTTAGGTAGATCTCTCTAATAACCGATCCACAATCCTAATCAGAAAACACCATAGTGGTGTCTTTTAAAGTGGTGTTAGTGACTAGGGAAGACTTTCCCGCTTTGCGATATAAAACACGATGTCATCAACTTTGATTGACTTCACGTTGTCAAACCATTTGCCTAGTTATTACTGGCAAGTATTCGCGAACCCATTTTCTCCAAAAGGCGTCCACAAGTTGCTGAGCCATTTGCCAGTTCCTTCGCAGTTGTATACCTTCATTCACGTTCTTAACGAGAGACTTCGCGCCGCTCGAGCTGCTTAGCAGAAAATGGTTTGCCGTGAGAGCTTCCTCCTCATCATCGCTGATCGGTATGTATGTCAGTGGCCGAGCGTTTACGACCATTTCCACCTCCATTACTTCCGCCCGTAGAAGTTCATCAGTAGGATTGCGTGAGGGTAACACCTTATAGAGCGTATCTTTCACCGATCGTACAAGTCGCTCCCAAAGCCCTCCCATGTGCGGTGAAGCCGGCGGTATAAATTGCCACTTCATCAAAGGCGCTGTAAAGGTTTTTATCATTTTGTCTTGTTCCACCGAAGAGAAAGCTTGTCTCAGATCACGCTTTGCGCCCTTAAAATTTGTTCCATTGTCACGCCAGAGCTCAATCGGAGACCCTCGGCGTGCTATGAAGTTTCGAATGGCGATGATGCAGCAATCTGTAGATAACAAGTGTGCCACCTCAAAGTGAACCGCTCTGGTGGTTAAACAAGTCAGCAGCACGTCATATCTTTTTTCACTGTTTCGTCGGACGGGCACACACATCGGCCCGAAGTAGTCCACTCCAACGTACGTAAATGGGCGGCAAAATGACGCGAGTCATGCTGGTGGAAGGCATTCCATTCTTGGCGGTAACGGCTGTGCCCAACGATTCATACAAGCCTGGCAGCTACACCGCACTCTGTTTAATTCCGCTCTAAGTTTCGGTATCCAAAACTGTTGGCGAATCTCGTTAACTACAGTTTCGTGGTTGGCGTGTTGGTATCTGACTTGTCATATACTGACCGGCCGGTAGTATCACGGAGTTCCCTTTGATCCCGATCGGCGCCCTTTCCATTAGTCTAAGTAAACCATCACCGTCAAGATAGGGGGAGAGCTTGTAAATGGGACTTGATTTTCTCACGGGAGATCCTTTCGACAGCAAGGTACTCGTAACTTCTTTGCTATATTCATTAGCCTGCGCCTCTCTCCAAAGCATAATTTCAGTCAGTTGGATTTCTTGTTATGATGGTGATTTGATTTTCAGCTGGTACTTACGGGCCTTATCCACATTGTATTACCTTAGCTGCTATTTTCGAAACCTTCTTTCAAGTAGAGAAGCGTTCGGGGCCTACGGATGTAAATGATTTCTACGGCAGGTGGTCATGTGTGTGGTGGCCTAGATAGTGGGCTCGAATACTAGATTGCAGCGGGAGGTCCAGTCTCTTTACAGTGTGGACGTCCTTAAGCGGAAATCTCACGGCGCCGCCTACTGCCGATATCTCCAGGTCTGCAATTACCGATCGACTTCATAGAGATGAGTTTTGGAGGTCCATCTTAGACATAGCGGCTGTGGGTTTCCCTTTTTAGCTTTAGTGCTGTCATCAAATCTTCATCTATAGCGTGAGGGACGACCCGTCGTCAAAAAATGCAAAGGTTGGAGTGGAAATAACTGACTCGTGCCTTCTTCTGTAGATAAGGCTGGTGCCTATAGCAACATTCATCGACTCCGCAGACAGCTGTATAAGAGCATGGGTCTGGATAATGTGGTTCAAGACATCTCCGGCAAAGGCCGTAAGTTCTCACTGTTCTCCACTTCTTGGGTCTAGTAAGGTTGAGGAAGATACCAAAATTTTCTACGTTTGGGCAGCTTCCTTGGCAGATGACACAGTTGATCGTGCTGACGTCCTGGGGCGCCTCAATATGAGCGTTAGGCGCCCCTCGCCGATGGGTTTTAAGCGAAATGTCGGGAAAAACGTTATTTGCGCCGTCGGCTAGTTGAAGAAGCCAGTTGCTAAAATCTTCCAAAGTGGATGATGTCAGGCTGACCTTATACATTCCACAGAAAGGATCTACGATGCCAGGAAGTTTGCTGACTAGCTGTTGTTCAAGTTGCAGATTGTTTAGGTGGTTAAGCGTTCCCGACCCTTTCATTGTCGCACAAATGTTCTGTACTTCGATGGCAAAGTCAACAATGGTTTCAGGACGACTTTCTTTAGGTAGCGCCATTTCTCTGATCTGTGCAAGTAGTACATCTATGATGAGTTCTGGTCGGCCAAATTTCTTGCGTAAAGTGGATATTATTTGTGGAACGCATGAGACGTGTAGTAATAGATTTTTCACGGTGTTTCTTGCTAGGCCATCCAGAGCCTGCCTAAGACGTATTAGGTTTTCGAAGTCGGAGAACCCACAAAGAGTAGTGGTCTGTTCGTAACTGGCGGCAATAAAAGCCACTCTGCGGGATTACCTCCAAATTTGAAAAGTTCCTTGGATATCCCGCCAGCTGGTTTTGAGTAACACAGTGGGGGCAGACCTGCTCTTGTTTCCCAGTGTTGGAAACATGTTCGGCGTTGGAAACATGTTCGGCAGCCATTCCACTAAAGGTGTATCGTCAAACTCCGATATACACTTTAACTCTAACCACCCCAGTTTCTCCATAATATGCCGAAGAAGTGACTCCAGCTGTTCTACTCCGGAGTTGCAAACGATGGGAACAGTATGTATAGTGTTCGTTGCACAGCCTTCCTTTAACCAGCTCTCCACGTCGACACGGCTTCCATCGTCGTCATCAGATCCCGAGACGCATTCCATCTCCTCTTCAAGTTGCACCATTGCATCTCTTTGCTTTCGTAACAACTCTTTTTGCTGCACCAGATAAGCTATTGTTCACGGATAAACTGCATTTCAGTACGTAATCGGCGAACGCTTGAAGAAGAAGCTTTAGAGCCCAGTGAGCCGGTGGACCTTGCAGCCCCTCTGGAGGCTTCCTTTCGCTGACGGGTATGAATAACCAGTAGGGAGAGCGGACTCGCTTAAAGCCGTGTTGGCAGACACAGAACAATCGTTCACAATGAATGTAGAACGTAGGAGTGGACTTTAGAGGGCATTTGAGCTTGCAACAGTACATGCTGTATTTGTTTCATTCTCGTCGATTGCTTTATTAAGAATTTTTGCTGGTTCATTAAGCCGCGCATCACTTCGAGCTGTGCTGTTGAGAGCGTTAGGAACCTGCGATTGTGTCGTAGCATTTGAATTTTGTTGAGAATTGACTAAAGCGCTTGCCAGTAGTCCAGAGCACCATTTGCAGCGCCAGTCTGGGGACGTTACGCGATATACAGGTAGTGATACCATCCGTCGCAGTTGTCGCAGCGAACCATTTGCAGGTTGTCCTCCTTTTTACAAGCAAGGCAGCTGTATGTCTTCGCCTTAGTTCCAATATCGGCGATTTTACGAATTTTTGGCGCCAAAAGAGTTTTTAAGAGTTCAAAGAAGATTTCTCCAGCGAATAAAAGCGTCGATTCAATGAGTTCAGGTTTATTTCACTTAAAAATTCCTACAATATTTACATTTTAGTTAATTGTAATAACATTGATATTTCTTAAATACTTCGTGTTCACTCCTTTCTTCCTTAAGCTGCCAAATTCTCCAAAGCCTCGCGTTGAAATGTGAGTAGAAGCGCGCAATTGAATTTCTTGACACTTGGTGTTTGACGTTTCGTAGGGTCTGTTCAGATTGATTATCGACTGCTCGCGAGAGGCGTTGCCACACATACACATTATGTATATTTGTATGCTCCTGCAACTATAGACACATTCCACATCAAGATCTTTAAGTGACAGTTGTATAGGCTTGAAAGAGTCCCACTAACATCTTTGGATTACAGGTTTGTCTATATTAAATTAAAGACTCCGTATTGGCAATATTCCAATTTTTGGATTGGGGGTAGGGGAAAATCTTTTTGCTTATTTCCATCCAAGTAAACTTAACAAGTGAAACCATTCCAATCACATCCTCCTTATTGTTGTTTACATTTCGTTTTTATTATTTGTTCGCATGCATCGGCATCACATGTGCAAATGTTTCGAATTATCCGAGAGTTCACAAGGGAGCAACCCCTTTTCTGAAACCAATGCCACATTATTCACAAATGTGCACATGCACTAGAAGACAATGAATTCCAGATTTTTTAAAAGTTGAAAAAAAAAAAAAAAGAATAAAGGAAACGAGTGTGTTACAAAATCCGTAAGAGGGTTTCTTGGCATTTGTAAGGCATGAATGCATAAATTTTCCAACTGAAACAATCTACGTACTCGTACTCGAACTCGAAGCCTTTCCGTCGAAGGGAAGAATACAAAAAGATAAAACACGAGGAAAATATTTGAAAACAAATAAAAAAGTTTCAACGACAACGACGACATCATGGTCTCCGGCTTCGACACATTCGACAGATGAATTGGGGTCGCAAATTGCAGAACAGATTCTTATAGGAATTTAGAAACTCGTCCGTCGTTATTCTCCTTTTTTCCCACCCTTCTTGGACAGAATAATGCATATCCAACCCTTAATGAGGAGAGTAAAAATTCTATAAAAAAAAAAAGAAAAAAATATTAAAACCTCAGCAACATCCTGTTCTTGGTCTTCAACGGAATCCGATACGATCTAATTGCATTTAATTGCACTGCAATTAGAGATCTAAAACCATACGGTACTCGTAAATAAGTTTTCGAATTTTCACGCAACTGTTTATCGGTCTGTCTGTCTTTTAGCTGTGATTACTTGGCTGGCTGGTGCACTCGTTTTGAAGGCGACATCTTAAGTTTATTTTCGTTAGAGAAGAGTCGCTGAAACCAGCAATTAGCGGTTGAATAAGAACCTCTTGCTGCAGCCTGTTTAGACGACCGGCACTGACGGTAAGTAGAGTTCTTGGCACTAAAAATAATGCACGTACGTGTACATTTGAGCGATTCTGCTTTATACAAATTCATGGTTTGAGTGACATGACTTGTAGTGCATAGTGTGGTGCCATTGATTCTGACAGTGTTTATGAGAGAGGTGGTACCTATTGATGGATATCTTGGCCCAAAACTGCCAGTCGGTTTTAGGCTAAATTTAGTTGGCATGTTTATTTGATGATTCTTTATTGGTGTTGCATATCAAATAAACATTGACGATGTGAGTCATGTATGATAAATGAATTTGCTCTACTTTTGTTGGACGTGGTGGGACGATAAAAACCGAAAGTTTTCATTTGCTTTAAACATTTAAACATTTCAGACAGAACGAACTCATAGTCCCTACACAAGAGACATATGTACGAGTACATGCGTGTTAGCTGTGAGAATGTTCATACATACATTCTATTTGGTATGTACATGCTTCTTGTATGGAAGTGTGTATGGTTTGTAGCCGTTAACTTGTAAAATATGGCAAATTGCGTCCGTGATAAATTATTGTACAAATAAATACTAACAAACCAGCAACAAAAGATATACGTACAACGTTTTGTTAACTCAAAAATATAGTAGATAGGAACAGAATTATTGAAGTTAAGCCACACTTGCCCACTTCATAAAATGAGCAGAATTTCCTCCAGTTCAGTATCATTGATGCTTTAAAATTATGAAGCCTAAAGGGTGCACGCATGTACACTCTGAATGACTCGAACTGCAACCAACTTCAGACTGCTATAATTTCCAAACCGTTCATGACAGTGAGCTCAAATTTTGACACATGACAGCTAATTTTATTATTTACAAGCCTTTTAAACGATTTGCGTCTCAGTTGTGTTGAAAAATTTTTATCCGCGATGGAATTCAAATGTGATAGTGTGATTGCTTTATATTTGGCTGAAAAACCACAAGTAGCTATTGTTAGAGCCCTCCAGCACCTCAACGTGAATAAATCATTTGTGTCTCGAACCATAGCTCGTTACCGTGATACTGGCAGCATTGCAAAACGCCATGGAGGTGGTCATAAAAAAACAGCAACATCGGCAGAAAAGGTTCGGAAAATGAAGGCTCGAATTGAGCGAAATCCGCACCGGAGTGGAAGACAAATGGCTCGTGAGCTCAACATATCGTTGGAACGGGTGCAACACATACTGAAAAATGAGCTTGGGCTCGAAAGAGCGAAGGAGTTGCTACGCTTGCACGAAAGTGATAAGTTGCCGAATTTGTTTTTTTCCGATGAGTCGCCATTTGTTATCGAGCAATATGTCAACAAACAAAATGACCGAGTTTACTTGCCAGAGAGGTCCTTCGAAAATTTACACCTTCGGACGGCCACCAGAAAGCAGGCAGCACCGATGGTGATGGTTTGGGCCGCCATAACCGCCGATGGTCGCTCTCCGCTCGTATTTTTGGACCGTGGCGTCAAAATTAATGCGATCGTATACCGTGAAACTGTCTTAAAGGCAGTGTTGAAGCCTTGGGCAAACAATCATTTCGGTCGGAGACCGTGGATATCTCAACAAGACTCGGCACTGTCTCACAAAGTGCGCGTCAACCAAAATTGGTTAAAAAACAATGTTCCACACTTCGACACAATGGGTTGCAAATTCCCCGGATGAAAATCCGTTGCATTTCTCTGTCTGGGGTATTTTGAAGGCGAAGGTTGGCACTAAAAAATACTAAAGTTTGGACCACCTCAAACAAGCACTTCGCCGGGAATGGGCTAAAATACCGCAGAGCCACTTGCGTGCAGCGTGCGATGCTTTTTTCGGTCGTCTCAAGGCCATTATTCGCGCCTAAGGTGGGCATATTTTAAAACTACTGATACAATTTGGAAATTGATGTATTTTCCAACATTTTTTGCTTTGGCACAATAAAATTTATCAAAAAATAAAAAAATTATAGCATTTCAAAAAGTTGGAGTTAGAGTCATTCACCCTGTATATCTATCTAAACATACAGTTCGATGTTTCAATGTTCGAAATAGCAGTGCAGAACACAGTCAAGTTTTATAGTCCCAGAATATGTTCGTTTTTGTGGCGAACTTGAAAATAGCAGTGTTTAATACGAGTACACCCTTCGTTTTTTTTACAAATCTTAAAATAACTAATGATTATCTGTTGCCTATTAAAATATAATGGTGTTAAATACCTAATACGAGGGCTGTTTGATGAGTACCCGGATTGGAAGATAGGCGGCGCTACTGAGCCAAAACAAGTGTACTATCATTTAGTATAACCTCTTTTATCAAAATTGGTGACAATCCGACGCTTAGTTTTGTTTTGACACCTTTCCGGCCAAAGGCACGGTCTTCGCGTTCTTTGGAGCACGTTCACGGTAAAACCCATTGTTTCGATTGTTCTTTGGCCTTTGGTGTGTACCAATGAATCCATGTCTCATCGACGGTCACGAAACGACGCAGAAACTCCTCAGTTTTTCGATTAAGCAGGGCCATGCACGTCTTTGAAATGGTCTCACGATTGCGCTTGTTCTCCTGTGTGAGCAAATGCGGCACCCATCACGTGGACAGCTTTCTCATGCCCAAAATCTCGTGCAGGATATGGATAACGCGTTCAGTTGACATTCCTGCTATCTCAGCCAACTCGCGAATTTTCACTCGGTAGTCCGCCAATACGAGATCATGGATACTTTTATTTTGGCTCAGTAGCGCCACCTATCTTCCAACCCGGGTACTTATTAAACAGCCCACGTATTAACACTACTACCACAACTTATGTAGTTTCACGATCGTTGTACCATTAACCTCGCCTTCAAGACATATATACTTGGAAAGACACCTATCCTCATGTTGGGGAAAATCTATAAGACTTTGTCTTATACTGTATAACTTATATCGAACAACTTGTGATAATAGCCTAATCCGTGGTCTCAGCTAACTATTTTAACAAATATTTTACTTCTTTAATTATCTTTAAACAACGTTCATTAACAATAGTACCATAACGTTTATCTTTTATCCTTAGAAGTTTTTGTAATACCTTGAATTTGGAATTGTAAGACGTTCTAGTTTAATTTCTGTTTTACGGTAGCAACAAAGTCGCTCTTAATTCAAACAAAAATCTATTTAATTTTCTCCAAAACATAAAACAAACTTCTCGAAAGAAGTTTCGCCCTTGTATTCGTACAAAAAAATAACGAAAAAAACTAGAAACCTGGAATGAAACTAGATGTTTGCACTTGTTAGTTCATGGCTACGTGCGAATGTATTCATTTCCAGGACCAACAAGGATAAATACAACCGTATTCTACGTGAGTCTTAGATGACTCTGTAAAGAAACATTTCAAGTGCTTTTTGCTCACTGCTACTGCGACATACCATGGAGATTATAAAGATATACCGCTGCAAAGGATTGTCTTTATCAGCTGCACTACACTGAGCTGCACTGCAACCAGGTCTAAGTCATCTAGTGCATCCACCACTCACGCCGTTGACATTTTGTCATGCTGCGCTAAACACTGCTGAGCTGCTCCTTTTGTTTTTTTTTAATTCTTTCCTTTTTGTTTGTTTGGTGATGGTTGTTAGATTTCCTTCTCGGAATTTCCCTCTAGAAATACGGACTTGTACAAGATGGTGGAGAATAATTGAGGGAAAGCCGAAGGTATGGTACACGTAGATGGAATGGCACTTTTGTTATATGACAAAGAATGTTACACGTAAGGGCGCATGGAAAACCAAGACTTTGGTGTAATGTGAATGTCCTTTTGTCCTGGAGGCGACAATGTAACTCTTTAGACATCCTTATGTAAGGAATTTCAAGTGTCTGGCCGCAGTACCTCTGCCTCTGACGCGGCCTTTGCCTCTGTCGCTGTGTCTTTCGCCTGAAGGAATTTATTCTGGTACAGAATTTAGAATGAATGATGCTTAGCGGTTGCACAAATCAACACACACTACCGTCTTTTTCTTTTTTAAATCAGTCTGAGGCAGTGTTAGTTTGTGAAAAGGAGTTCTTTAGAAATAGAAAGTAGGATCATTCATTTTATTTCTAACCGCTCTGAAATAGAGGATATCTTAAAAGCAGAAGAGTCATTATCCTTTGTCTGATCTGTTTTCTTCTACGTTTTCCCGCTCCATGAAATTCTGTTTTAGATCCAAGCATCCGCATCCTTTTAATAGTTTTCTCTGACTAAACTCTTAAATATACGAGTAAGTTTCCAACAACTTCCTCATTCAGCATTATTTAGTCTTGACTTTTTAAGGATTACTATGAAGGGTATTTAAGTATAATATGTTCCGTAAACTACTGCAGCACCATAGGCAGGTAGTGGTTAGGCGGGTTTTAACGAAATAGCCTTGATCTGAGTAAAAAAAACCTTCTTTTTAAATTACTTGCGTTGAGATAAGAATCCACCATGTTGACCCAGATAAGTAATTCATTAATTTTTTGTATGAGATTCTAAATGGACGTCTCATTTTATCTTTTTATCTGTGAGATGTTGTGATGCTTTTATTTTGTTTGTTCTCCAAAGTAATGAGACAGGTGTTAAATTTAAACAGGTACGTACACATTGACACATTTACCAAACAGCAGCTGCTTTGGTATATCTGTTCTGTAAAAAAGCGAAAGCAAAAAACTACCAATTATGGTGTACAAACTCAAAGCAGTTTGTAGCCGACAATTGACATGAAAGGACTTTAAGGAAACATTAATCAAAGAGCAGATGACACCACGCAGTTTAAAGTTTCCTTGAATTTCACTTTCTTTTGCAAAAAAAGTGTATCTTTATAGGTATATGACAGGAGGATATGTTCAATTTTTGGTTTGGAAGGAAATGGTCACTTATGACCAACACTCCTTTTATATCTGAATAACGAAAAAATGTTTAAGAGTAATTTTTTTTCCAATTCTTTTCACAAAATTTGTTTGTTCTGTCTGTGGTGCCACCAAGTTGCCTTAGGCCCTCTCATTTTCTGATTTTGAATTAAATAGACGCAGACAACATGTTTGTTCCTTCGTTGTTTGGCTCCTTCTGTTGCCGAGCTTTTTTAGTACTTAGTAACTAAATATTGGAATTCAAAAATCAAAGTTGACTAGCCGTCCGTACATTATAATATGTATAATACTTAAAATTAGATGATAAGGATTGATGGAAGGATTGTATAGATTTATTGCGGGTGTAAGGAGAAATGTCGTAGGACTGCACTTTTAAACAGAGAATAATTACGTATGGATCTGATGGATGATGGTAATGAGTTCCACAACTTAACAGTGTAAATGAAAAATAAACGAGAGGAATTAAGAAAATTCCAATGGTGAGAAATTAGGTTAGTTGTTCTAGAAGATCGAGTGAAATTGAGTCGGTTAAATAAATATGGCGGAGAACGTTTATTAATAATTTTATGAACACAGTTCCTGGCATCGAGGTATTGTTGCAAGCTGCACCCAAGCAGTTCCCTGGTGTAGAAGGAAATATGTTCATACCTACGAATGCCATAGACATATCGCACACAATCATTAAAAGCGACTTGTAATTTGCGCTGGGACAATGAGTCCAGGCTACTATATGTAGACTACTTTGGCATATGTAACCAGAGGCAAAATTAAGGCAATAACTAATCTATGTCCCGTCTCAAGTGAAGTAAAACAAGCGCTAACCCAAAGCTTACGAAGGCATCCGTAGATACGACCTACGACGATGTTAGTATGACTATAACCCGACAAACCTCGACTAATAATAAATCCAAGGCTAGTAACAGACTCTACGGCTTTAACTTTCGAATTGTTAAGAAGAACGTCAGGCAGAAGATTTAGGTTAAACCTTATTTTGGATATTGGAATTACTCGAGTTTTAGTCGGGTTCAGTTGTAGTCCATTTGTAACTGACCAAGTATAGACGCGTTGCAAGTTATCATTGAGCAGTAGGGTCAGTTCGTCGATCTTGCGAAATAGTTTGGCTAGGTGTAATTGTACATCATCAGCATACATGTGCACAAAAGAATGCCTGCATACTGACGGTAGATCGTTGATAAATATACAAAATAGAATTGGACTCAATATCGACCAATGAGGAACGCCTTGTTTAAGTTCCATAAGGGATGTGCTACATCCATTGGAGAAAACTCTTTGGCACTTTTCGGAGAGAAAACTATCTAGCAACCTTACCGCACGACCGCCAAAACCAAAATAGTATATTAGCTTCCAACACAATATCTTGTAGTTGACTTTATCGAAAGCCTTCGAGAAATCTACCAGACAGTCTAGTGAGACATATTTCTTATCAAAAGATTGTCTAGCCTCTTCAAGCAGGTTGACCATGGCTGAACAACAGCCGTAGTTGGCCCGAGAGCCTGATTGCTTGTCGTATAAAAGCATATTGAGAGTTAATTACTCTGTGATTTTTTTTGCTATAATTTTCCCTAAGACTTTCGAAAAGCAGGGCAGAATGCTTATTGGCCTAAAATCGGCAGATGATGCTGGATGAGTTTTCTTAGCGATCAGCATAACTCGTTCATTTTTCCATGACTTCGGAAAGTTTGATGTGATTATGCACCAATTAATTACATGGATCAGAGCCGAAACAATTTTCGGTAGGATGAGTTTGACGAAGCGCACGAGAATGCCACCTTCACCGATAGAATCAGATTTGACAGCCATTACATATCTAAATACTTCATCCTTCGTAGCTACCGCAAAACTCAGAAATGTATCATTTAACTTAAGTGGGACGATCCGGGTTACCTTGATTTTTATTGTGAAAAGAAAAGATCGTATCGAAATCGTACTGAAGAAAGTCACGTCGTCTGTGTAAGCTACCACACTACATCCCGCGCACTCTAAATTGCTGAGGAACGACCAAGGGTAGTATTTATGACTCTACTGTTGAGAATAAAAACTATGCCTGTAAGACTAGAAAGCATTAGAAGAATCGAATATACGGTGTTTTTTTTTCTTTTGCAGTGCCAGACATTTCAAAGGGATTAAATGTCAAATCAGATGTCCTATTGTGTTTTCATCGTGGAAAGATTGACTTCACAGCAACGATTTCAAAGCGTTGAAAGTTATTTCCAAAATCCAAGCTCTGTTCGCGAAATTTATAGAGCACTTCGTAAAATTTACGGTAGATATTATCGACCATCTGAACCGGCTTTTTATCGTATTATTAAAAAATTTCGCATGCTATTGGATACTCACATACGAACAAGAACGAGGACAGTATCGCAGGTGTGGAGCTTGTCGTCGTCGTTCGCAGCAACTTGGCATTTGTCCATCCACTATCTGGAAAATTCTACGGCAAAAACTAAAGTCCCTTGACCATTTGTTGCGTCGGGTGTTCAGTAATTAGGCTTTAAGTCTACTGGAAGTTGGAAATCTTTTTTGTGAAGTGATGAGGCTTATGTTTGGTTAAACAGCTACGTAATCAAGCAGAATTTAGAGCGAGGACAATGCGGGTTCACCACATGCCATTGCATCCACCGTTTGGCGCGGATTGTGCGCCGATGGCATCAGCTTTGTTTATTCAAAAATGAGGACGGAGTATAAGTAACTGTCAATAGATATTGGTACAGAACGTCTCTAGTGTTTAACGTGAACATCTGTTTGCGAAAAACTTAGTTTCAAGGGATGCCCATACATCCATACTCGTTGCCATCGCCTGCGGCTTTCCTGAGTACAAATTCGAAACTGTGTTAGAGGCGCAAGTTCCACCCTTGGTATGAGTCGGGGCCGATCTAAAACCTCTTGCTGGTCTTAGGGTCACAGCACCCAGTATTTTTTGCAACTCTGCATTGGGTCTAACCAACAGGACGACCCTTCCCACGATTTTGGGTTAAAACCACAGCCACTATGTCGCTCCCACAAGGTGCCCTACCTCAACAAGTCAGACCCGGACCGAAATTTGGATCCTGACTATGATACCGTGATTTAAATCCAGGTCAAATCATAGCACCGTTACGATAAGACCAGTGCTTTGCTCTACTTCCCCTTTTTATTAGACAACGTCATTGATGGGCGTAGCCTCAATAATTAGGCTGGGGCCCTGACATAGGTACAATGATTATTTGTTCCCAAATTTTGCGTGACATCAACGTGAAAGAACTGTATTTCCAACATGATGATGCTCCACGCTACTACCAACGAAAACATCTCTTTATTGAAGACACCATTTGGCAATAGGGTCATTTCAAGAAATTGAGCCGCCAATTGCGAACCAAGATCGTGCGGTTTGACATCGTTGGATTATTTTCTGTGGTCTACTTCAAGTTCCTATAATTCGAGTAATACGCCCCCAATTGCTCGAAAATTAGACATCTAGAATGCACTTTTTACAAGCAGCCATATAGCATACATATGTCCGAATCTATTTTCAAATATCATATTAAATGGCATGAAATAATCTTTCGAATGAATTCAATAAATCGCCATCAATTTAATTTCTTTTCGTTTTATTTAAACAAAAATATCAGAACGTCTTAAAAAAATCAGCCAGTAATACCCGGGATGTAATTGATGTAAGGAACTGCCTTTAGGTGCGTATGAAACATAATGGATATTACGACCAATACATAAAGACCTGGTGATTTATAAAAGAAGAAGTTAGTAACTGTTGAGGCAATCTTTCCCTCGTATACTACTGATTCGGAGAATTCCGATTACATTTCTGAGTGATGTTTTCTCTAGGGCAGAAATCAGTGCCCGATGATTGTCCCAGATACTGGATAAATGCCGAGTTCTTTTATTTGTTTGCAGAGTCTTTAAAAGATTGGCAGCACTCTATCCAGACGTGCTATCGACCTTACTGATAAGTGTTTATAAAGCTTAGAATAGCTTTTATACGGCTTCTAAAAGAGGAATGAACAATTGTTGAGATATCCCTGAAACCTTTATAGCTTTATAAAGCAGACACATGGTGCACAATATCTTCCAAATGACCATCCTGCCTCCATACCCTCATCCTTTTCTCTAAATCTTCAATGTTCGCTTTCAGAGCTGGAATTGTTTGTCTACTATTGGCGTAGACCTTTCTGTTAATATAGCCTCAAAGAAAGAAGTCTAACGGTATTAAGTGGCATGACCTTGGCGGATAATGGGTGTCTCCGCAACGCGAGATTTTGCGGTTCAGGAACTTCGTGCGCAATAATGATTATTTCGCCACTTCTATGGTACGTAGCACCATCCTGTTGAGTTCCGGCTACAAAAAATTGTATATAATATCTCAGTACTGCACTGCATTAACCTTAATGGCTTTTCCGGCCTCATTTTGGAATTAACGGCAATTTTGCTTATTAACGTAGCCGCCAATGTGCAATAGAAATAGACCTTATCCGAAAACATTATTTTCTTGCAAAAATATCAGCATGCCTGCTTTCCAGGACTCAATCCGGGAACGTACGGCCCTGCTAGTGGTCGACCGGCTTCAGTTCTTGCGTTAATTGGACCTTGTACGCATGGAGAGCCAAATCTTTGTTGCAGAGTGACTGTGGAGTGGTCAATCTCCTGAGAGCGATTACGAAAGGAGGTCTTTAAGTTGTTTTCGACACTTTCCTTTACAGCAGCGATATTTTTCATTGAACGCCTGAGCCGAACACGTGTCGGCGTCTTCGCATTTTGTGCTGAGTTCGTCTCTTAGAAGTTTTTTTTGATTATGTTGCGCACACACGTCTATTCCGGATTTAGTTTTGAGGATGCTCTTACTTTCAAAAAGTTTATCCTACTGCTACAGGCTGTACTCATATACAAGTCAGTAGTCGGGGCAACGAAATTTCTTCATAAAATGTATAAAGTTTATTAATTGCCCATTCTACTTATGGTATTGCCCCCTAACTCCCTGTATTACGATTGTCCGATACCCACACTGTTTCTAAAGTTTAGACATGAAAAACAAACCATTCTGGAAAGTTGATCACTCCCCAAAATTAGCAAGCATTAGTCCTATGTATGCACTTATATTAAACAATGCCTATAAGCATTCTCTTTGAACTTACGAGTATCTTCTCGGCAAACTATAAATATGTCAGAGCTAATAATCCGGATACCGTGACACTGTGGATCACAATTCCTCTCATACCACTACCAAGGCCACTCTGCAGCTTCTGTTCCAAGATGGCCTAATGAATGAGTAGAATATTACTTTTCCTACTTCAGGGACTGCGCAAGATAACTTCGTTTTATTATAAATGTCATCGCAAAGCGGGTGATTAATAATCCGTACACAAGTGCAGACCTACACTCCTCGACAACTGGTTGAGACACTCCCTGATTTCGGTGTTTCTCGATAATTGTGTTCCGTATGTGCTGCAAATATTACTGTGAGGTAATCATTATCAATTTCTAAGAAAATTCTAATCACCATAAATCCTTTTTCTCCCTTAATTTTCTTGGAATTTGCAATTTGTCCCTAATTACCAGGTTGAGACAGGATTGGGTTTTTTGAAATAAAAACAAAATATAGAGTTTTATGGCAATGGTTTTACTTTTTTTTAGTAATGAGTACTTCCTCCCTCATTACTTACAACATCTACAATTCTTGAAGGAAGAGATTTAAACAGTTTTTAATTAATTTTCGTGCAATTTTGTCCCATTCAGTTTCAATGGTGTCTTAAGGTCTTCTAAGTTATTGAATTGTCGTCCGCCTTGGTAGATAGCTCTGGAGAGATATCCCATACATTCTCAATTATGTTGTGGTCTGGAGATATTGCTGGCCAGTCAAGAATACAATTGTTACGATTGAAGTACT
Source organism: Volucella zonaria (assembly GCA_963966105.1). Taxonomy (NCBI): domain Eukaryota; kingdom Metazoa; phylum Arthropoda; class Insecta; order Diptera; family Syrphidae; genus Volucella; species Volucella zonaria. The sequence continues at coordinate 122,450,283 of OZ014534.1, read as the reverse complement.
CTTTCACCTTCTGAGCTGTGTGGATTGCTGCATTATCTTATTGCAGGATGAAATTTTCGCCGAATTTTTCTTGGTTATGATGGACGATCTCTTCGTCTAAGATCTTAACGTAGTCGTCACTTTTCATCCTGCTGTTTACGAAGCGGATATTACTCTTATTTTGGTATGCTATTCTTGTGCAAATCATGACTCCACTTCCGCCTGGTTGCCGTCGTCTTAAAAACAGCTCATTGAAAATGATGACGAAATCCGTCAGGTCCATCAAGGCAAAACAGTTTCTCATCTGTTAAGATGACAGTTCTTCAACGCTTCTTCCATCTTAAATCATTTCTGGCAAAGGTCAAACGGCTATTTCGATGACGTTGTAGTAAATCAGGTTTTCTTTTCAAACGCTTTGTTTTGAAGGTGTTCCGCTTCAGCTAACACATGCTGGCAAGTCCTTAGTTTTCTGTCCATATTCGAAATTCCTGCTGATAAAGCGATTTTCCTTGTTGTTGCTGTAGAATTTGACACTTCTCTTAGTAGGGATCATCGATCCACAGGTGTCAATCCATATTTTCGTCCAGGTACGAATCTTTCCCCGTAGTTTTCTGGATCACTTAAATAGTTTAAAATAACTGTACGACTGTGCTTCAAGAGTTTTGCCTCTTGGCGCATTCTTTTAATGCTTTGGATCTCCGTTTGATTTAACATCTTTCCCGATTCCATTTTTAACTTGCGAATGGAATCCGTAACTGAACTACCAAAGTATTTATACCCTGTCGCAACCACTTGTTGCGGGTAATTAAGGACAAATTGCAAATTCAAAGAAAATTAAGGGAAAAAAGGATTTACGGTGATTAGAATTTTCTTAGAAATTGACAATGATTACATAACGGTAATATTTGTAGCACATACGGAACAAAATTATGGACAAACACCAAAATCAGGGAGGTGTCGCAACCAGTTGTCGAGGGGTATATGCTTAGAAAGGCTTTTATGATATTTTAGTGCAGTAGAAGGGGGTTTGAAGTATCATACATCCGGCATCGAAAATATTTATTTCCATCATCTAGGGGGCTTATTCTTATCTCAAGTACTAAAAGTTTTGTCCGCACTTCATCTATATGTATGTATTCCTTAATTCAAACATCTGTTCGAATTCGCAAACCGCATTTTGTTTATAATTTCTTCGCAAACTATTGTAGGTGAACGTTGTCAGAGTATTGTATACTGTAATCCCTCGATTTACGTTGCCTCGGTTTACGTCGTCGCGATTTACGTTGTGTAAAATTATGAACCTTGCCTTGTATAACGTCGTCCTGTTCGGGGATTTTCTTAGCCGTTTAAATTTGCGGATTAACACAAATTAAAATTTGACATTGTATGTGGTTGAAAGTGCTTTCCCTTTGTTGTCTTACTTACCAAAAAGGTTCCGTGGTCGCATAAGGTGATTTTTTATTGTTTTTTTGGTTGAGACATTTATCTTTAATTTTGTTAGGTAAATTAACTCTCACAATAGACATTATTTCTGATATCTAATCAACGTTTTATTTAGCGAAAAATGAGAGCAAAACGGAAGAATAACAACGCTGAAAGTGCTCGTATAAAAAAGAGGAATGCCATATCATTAGAAGTGAAAATGGATGTTATTGGACACTTTGATAAAGGAGATAAGGGATTTAATATAGCCAGCTCAATGGGACTATCGCCACCAACAGAGAGAACAGTGACATTCGCGCAAGTGCTTCCGCGGGAACGACTAGATCCATCAAAGTGGTTACGAAGTCCAGGCCACTTATATTAGAAAAAATGGAAACGGCGTTAAGTAATTGGATAAGTGACTTAAATGAAAAAAATCATACATGTTACTGCACTAACTATCCAAAAAAAAAGCGATGAGTTTATTTAAAGACCTAAAGTTAATGTCAGTTGAAGAGGATAAGGATGTCAGTTTTAACCCTAGTTCCGGATGGTTAGAAGAATTCAAAAAATTCAAAAAGAGAGCACAGCTTCACAATGTTAAAGTTACCGGTGAATCTTCAAGTGCAGATTTTGAAGCAGCCAAAAAATTCTCTGGGAAACAAACAAATTATTACGGATGCAGGAGGATACACTTCTCAGCAAGTCTTTAACGTTGACGAAACCAGGCTGTTCTAGAAACGTATGCCGTCAAGAACTTTTATATCTATTGAGGAGAAAACGGCACCTGGATAAAAAGTTGCGAAAGATAGGGTGACGCTGCTTCTTGGGGGCAATGTTTCGGGAGATTTTAAGCTAACGCCATTGTTATTGTACAATTCGGAAAATCCAAGAGCTATAAAAAAATATTTGCAAACAAACCCTCCCAGTCATATGGAAAGCCAATAAAAAGGCTTTGGTAACTGGTAGTATTTTTTCTAAATAGTTTAAAACAAATTTTTGTCCCATACAAAGTCTTGCTCCTTGTGGACAATGCTCCTGGTCACCCGGTTAATTTAGACGAAACAAATGATAACATCAAAGTAATTTTTCTACCGCCAAACACAACTTACCTTGTACAACCCATGGACCAAGGTGCGTTTAAGAGATATTATTTACGCCTGGTTTTTAGTGATCTAATTGCAGCAATTGATGAAAAGTCAGAGTTAACAAATGGTCGTGACATGATTCGGACGTTCTGGAAAGATGTTAATATCCTGAAAGCAGTTCAAAACATCAATCAATCCTGGAATGACGTCTCGGCTGTAACAATGTACAAGGTATGGAAAAAAGTGTGGGCCGAATGTACCTCTGAAGATACAAATGGGGATAATCCTGAACAACTTCAAAAAAAAATCCTTGATTTAGCGCATCGCATAGGGTTTTCGGATGCTGATGAAATAGACATAACTGAGATATTCACCGAACATGAGGAACCGCTGTCTAATGGGGACCTACTACTCGCACTTAAGGGAGATTGTTCCACTCAAAATAAGAAAGTTGAGGATAGTCAATGAAAGAGAAGAATCCCGATTTCCGCTGCGAAAAATATCAGAGGCTCTTAATCATATTAATCAAGCCATTGAAATTTTTGGGAAATACGACACGGACAAAGAAAGATTTGAAACAATAACGCGCTCAATCACTTCCAGCGTTGGAAACTACAAAGACCTGTATGCATAAAAAAAGAATTGTTTAACGCAGAAGCAGATAGAAAGATTTTTTTAAGCCACTTTCAGTGAAATAAACTTCTGGCCCTCCTTTGAATCGGGAACAAAGTACTCAAGACCATCAATCATCTGCAGCTGGCCGCTGTCAGTTAGAAATATTTTCTTCGCATGAAGAAAGCCCTAAAGATTAATAAACCATCAGAGCACTATTTATTGTTTTTATTACTATTTTTTTAAATAAAAACCTGCAATATGTATAAGTACTAGTATACTAATATGCTTGTACCTATACGAGGGTTGTCTGAAAAGTTACCGAACCGAACAATGATACAAGACATTTTTTCTCAATTTTTTTTTTTATTTTTCTACATAGTCTCCTGGTAACTAACTATACACTCTTCTCCCAGCGATGCTCCCATCTCTCTAACCCGTTCAAATAGTACTTGGCGTTTTTCTCTGCAAAATAATTGTTCACGAAGGTGATTGCCTCCTTATTTGACGAAAATCTCTGTCCCCCGAGCGCAGTTTTTAGATGAGGGAACTAAAAGAAGTCGCTTGGGGCTAGATCTGGTGAATAAGGCCGATGGTCAATCAGTTCAAACCATAATTCATGAATTTTCGCCGCGGCAACCGCTGAGATGTGAGACGGCGCGTTGTCTTGGTGAAACAGGATTTTCTTTTTCTGCAAATGTGGTCATTTTTCCACAATTTCTGCCTTCAGCTTGGCAAGTAATGATGCGTAGTATGCTCCTGTAATGGTTTTTCCTTTTTGAAGATAATCGATTAAGATAACTCCTTTACTATCCCAAAAACAGTCGCCATCACTTTCCCAGCCGAAAAAACAGTTTTTACTTTTTTTTTGGAGCCGGCTCGCCCTTTGCAGTCCAGTGTTTTGACTGAATTTTTGTTTCGGGCGTATAATGGTGTATCCAAGCTTCATCTACAGTAATTAATCGGCGCCAAAACTCGGATTTATTGCGCCTAAACTGCGCCAACAGAGCGTTGGAAATGTTCATTCGAACACGTTTTTGGTCTAACGTAAGCAAACGCGGCACCCAACGCGCGGACAGCTTTCTCATGCCCAAATCTTGATTTAATATGTAACAAACACGTTCTTTGGGCATTTTCATAACCTGTACTATCTCTCTCACTTTAATTCGGCGGTCGTCTAACACGATTTGGTGAACTTTAGCAATGTCATGGCCAGTGGTTGCAGTTTTTGGACGTCCCGAACGTTCATCATCTCCCAAGCTCTTACGGCCACGTTTAAATTCAGCTGCCCAAAATTTCACTGAGGTAAATGATGGTGCAGAGTCTCCATACACAGAGTCCAACTCATTTTTGAATTGCGTAGGCGTTTGCCTTTCAAAAACAAGAATTTTTTAACAGCTCGATACTCAATTTTTTCCGTTTTCACAAAAAACACTCACATCGACTCACTCAAACGGCTGTCAAGTAAAAACTGCGCTTCCAAAATGACCGAAACTTCGGTAAGTAACTGTCAAAAGATGCACAACTAGCATTCACTAGCTGTTATTGACGAGTGCCGTTATCTTCACGTTGCGGTCGGAAACTTTTCAGACAACCCTCGTATGTTTGCTTGATTTCGATTTTTCGATTTTATTTACAGCAAATTTTTGTACTTCTCGGTTTACGTCGTCTCGATTTGCGTCCCCATTTCTTTGAACACCTTTCGCCGTAAATCAAGGGATTGTACTGTAAACAAACTTTTCAAAATTCTTAAATTAATTGCCGCAGTCTGCCAAATTTAGAACTTACTCAGGCGAAATTTACGAGATGCAAATAGGCAATTCTTTTCTTTCAACAGAGAGCAACAAACGTATAAATTCGCACAAAGAGTACATTGTTTACAATCCGTCAAAAATTATTTACCGATTAATTAAATTTTAGGAGAGGGCAGTAATAGCAATTTCAGCCAAATTTACAAATTTACATCGGCCGCCTTATTTTCGGAAACTTTAAAAATATATTTTTTTTATTGTATCATAGTAAAAATAAACTTAAATACCAACTTAACAAAAGCGTTGGCATTTATTAAACATTTATTCAGCTATTTTGTCAAAGTATCTACTCACATGAATATATCTTCCCTGAATATTTGACAAAGAGCGATTAAAAATTCTGCCCCTCTGATGTCATGTCACGTGTGATTCATGTATATAAATTGTTCATAAATTTTAATTTTCTCTCAATGGGAAATACCTTAAAGTCTATTACAATTTCTATTGGAATTCTTGATTTTTCTGAAAATGTTAAGCCCACATACCAAACGAGTTGTAGAGAAACGAAATTAAAAATACTCGTAAAACAACAGCAATCTCAAGGAAAAGTTTACACTGGCATTTAAAATGCAACTCCTAGATACTCATCTATGCAAAGTATTTGCATTTACGAAACCTTGAATCTTAAGTTAAGTGCGGGTAGAAAGATAAAACGGAATTCCTCCATCAAGTATGAGAGTAGTATCCTTGAGAGGGAACATTTTCTCATAAAAAAAAGTTACCGTCCTTGTATCTGGGGTAAAAGGCAAACATAAGGAAGCAACTAGAATTGGACAACTTATAAAATATAATCATCTATGCTTAAGGGATTACAATGTATCTTATTGTGTCTTTACACGCCGAATGGAATGATATATTTGTAGTCATTTGCTTTTCCGAGGGGGATGAAAAATAGTGGAGATATAATATGATAATTCACAGTCAAATAATCCTAATCCCCCCATTTTTGAGGGAATAACATGAGAATTTGTGTTTTAGATTCAAAAGCAGCACATTTCGCATACAACGGATGTCATAACAAATACTTATAAATACAATATTTTCATAAAATAGCACCGCCAAAGTCATCTGTTTACTTAGTTTTGTTGTTATGAATAATTTTGATGTTTATTCTTATTTTTATTAATTTAAATATTTTTTTTTTTGTTTTGTTATTATTTTCTGAGTTCGCTACTTATTTTCTTCGTGAATATATTTATATCATTTGTTTTCATTCACCACTTTAGGGTGAGGTTTTGTCTTACGTTGACAGCATACGGACCTTTGCCACCTGAAGTTTTTGGATATGTCGTTTTGTGTTTAAAAAGAATTGAAAGGTACAGGGGAAGAACGGCTTAGTCCATTCCAACAAGTTTTAAGAAAAATCAAATTTAAATTATCCCTACCCCTACATGATTCAGGTACCAGATAAAAATACTCAAAAATCATTATGTGATTGGATTATGTATTTATTAAAACTTAGAAACGTGAAAATAAGTTTTAAAAAAAAAAAACAAGGATTGAAGTCATTTTTCTCCGGTAATCAGGCGTCAATTAGTGGATCATCCAGGTATTCATCATCACTACTTTCTTTAGGTTGGTTGATGTAGATCAACCTTCTGTAAAATTGTTTGGCCTCTGGTTTTTCAAGGAATGTTGCCAGCGCTTTCAGATCTTCAAATTTGGTCTTTTTGATAGGTGATTGTTTGGTGTACAACTTTTTTAATGTAACGGCGCGCTTTTGCTTGCAATCTTCTGAAAAACTCTATTAGGTTGTTTGTTTTCAAATTTTAACATCCTTATAGGCCGGGTAGGGAAAAGACATTATCCTGTGTATAATGAACTAAGAAAGGCAGTCCAATTTTTAAAATCAAAATTATGCCCACAGTCAATTACTTGGAATGGAAGAGGTTTTATTCTACAGTTTTTAAATTCTTCCCTCCAGTCATCTGGAGTCTCTGTATATGGAATGCCCCCGGATCGGAAATATCACTTTCACCGAATCAAATCGTTTTTTTTCCACAACCATGTAATGCAAAAATCGTATAACCGTGAAATTCTTATTTTGTCTGGCACACGAGTCACAAAAAATTGCAAGCTCCCTGTTGCTGAACGCACCTCAAAGTAGAATTCGCCCATAGATGGCGTACGACATACCACGTTGACCAAAATGTTCCCGGGGGACACCACCGTGTGGCGCTCCCATTGTTCCGATTTGAATTCTGTTTTTTTGTTAAGTTGGTAAATCTGTTGTTGACATTTCCTCTAAATTTTAGCGTAATAGCTTGACATTTACAAAAGTTACGTAGCCAAGAGTACATCTATCTTTGTGTGTGTTCAATTTGAAACAACGAACTTTGTATTAAATTTTGCGTAAAAAACAGATTTAATTGTGCGCGAACGTCGGTAATGTTGGAAAAGTGTTTCGCAATGATGCTCTAAAGAAAACGGTCGTTTACCAGTTTTACGAGCGGTTCAAAAGTGATCGTGAGTCAATGGAAGATGATGATCGGAGTGGCAGACCATCCGCATCGAAAACCGACGAAAACATTGATGAAGTACGAGTAAAAGAAATGTTGGTAAATAACCGCAAATTAACCATCAGAGAGATAGCGGAGGACTTGAACATTGCCTATGGATCCGTCCAAGACATTTTGGTTAATGATTTGGGTTTCCGTCGTGTAGCAGCAAAGATGGTGCCAAAAGACCTCAATTTCATGCAAAAAAGAGACCGTGTTGACGTCGCAAAAGAGATGATTTGCGAGGTTGAATCCGATCCCACATCAAAAGGATCATTAATGGAGACGAGACGTGATTTTATGAGTATGACACGCAATCTATACATCAGGCAAGTGAATGGCGTTCACAAAATGAGCCGAGACCAAAAAAACCACGTCGTTTTCGGTCAAAAAAGAAGGCGATGCTCACGGTTTTCATGGATTACAATGGTGTAGTGCATCATGAATTTTTGCCAGAAGGCTAGACAGTAAGCAAAGAGTATTATTTGGGCGTTATGAGACGTTTGCGTGAAGCAATTCGCCGAAAGAGACCAGAATTGTGGGCAGAAAACTCGTGGATTTTGCAGCATGATAACGCACCGTCGCACAGTGCCATCATTATTCGTAATTTTTTGACGAAAAATGCAACAAATACAAAAGCCACCGAATTCACCTGATTTGGCTCCCTGTGACTTCTTTCTGTTCAATCGAGTTAAAAAAGTACTACGGGGAACGCGTTTCAGCAGCCGAGAGGAAGTAATGGAAAAATCGCAGAAAGCACTGATGGACATACCGAAAATCGAATATAAAAAATGTTTCGAGGATTGGATCAAGCGCTGGCATAAGTGTGTTGCAGTCGATGGGGATTACTTTGAAGGGTACATTATAGATTTAGATGAATAAACTTGTATTTTTAATTTTCTGAATAAATTTTGGAAAATTTTTGATCAAGGTGGTATTGTACAATATTTGGACATCATTCCCCGGACAGGTTTCATAAGAAGATCGTTTCAGATTGTTCATAAATATTTATATGGCCTATTCAATGTACCAATGTGGTTGGCAGTTATAATATTATTCTAGTGTACCTCATCGTTTTTTTTCTTTTTAAGTGCTTCTAACACTAAACTCCGATGTCAATACAATTTCTGATTACGGACAAACCTGGACGTATAATGTCTTAATAGAAAAAACTGTTTTCCTACATCAGTTCAACTTGTATAAGCATAAACACGAGTATGTACGCATCTAAAATATTCAAATCACACGCAACTCCATGAAGCCATTATGGAAAGGCTAAGGTGTTCCCTATTAAAAATGGCTATACTGTCAAATGTGACACTGCTTCATTCATCATATTTCGCACTTCTTACCCTTTTTACCTTATCCTCGTAAGTTTTCCAATTCATAGCACATTCTTCAGAACTCCTTTTCTTTTTTGTTTTACTGTTTTTGATTAAAGCAACGCAACGCATGTCCTTTTATCGAAGTAGCTGTCACACCCATACACTTCCGTCACTGCCATATGCCTTAGGGATATTCCCTCCCATCGGTTCTTATGTTCAGCTTAAGTCTCATATGTATGTATGTGAACATTCCCTCCAATCAACGAAGCATTCTTTTCATTAATTAAAATTCTTCTCACCCAATCTAAATGAATTGCAGTGAATGAAATAAATGATGGCAATGATTAAATTGAAGAGCCACATGAAGACTGCAACGGCTACGGCTACGGCTACAAATACGACGACACACATTTCACGCATTTCCTAACAACTTCCTTATTTGGCTAGACACCTCTGTTTACTCCTTCATGCAATCATTCATTCATTCATTCACCCCTCATGGCTAGAATTATGAAGTAACTTGTATTCCGCAATTGTCCAACTACCTCCATATACTCGCACATACTCGTAAATGTAGAAAACTCTGAAGGAATGGCTGTTAAGCACATGATTCTGATCTAACCCTGTAAATGACATTGTAAATTGTAAAGCTAATTACATTTCTGCTCTTTTGCTTCTCTTCTAGGGTGCTGGCAAGGAAATCAGAGAGGCTATTGCTGATCCATCACCACAGTGCCAAGAGAAAGCCTGGAACGCTGTCCTGCCGCTGGTTATTAAACTGAAACGTTGCTATGAACATTCGCTGGAGCTGGAGAAAATCGTACCAAAGCTGCTGGGTCAATTGGTTGGCGGCAAACTGAATCCAACTCAGCATTTGGAAACACAACAAGCACTGGTCAAACAGTTGGCGGAAATTTTAGAATTCGTACTAAAATTCGACGAATACAAGGTAAGTGGATCATTTAGTGGTGCTTTTGGCGGGATTACTCGCCGCTTGCGAGTAGGTGTTTTCGTGATTGCATTTCAGAAATTACATTCTCGTATTGGGAAGGTGTAGGGAGAGCATAAATACACGAATAGGTTGCGTGCAGAGGCGTCAAGTTTACGTGGAACGTATCATCAGCGTCATTATGTGATGCCTGCCTGTGAGTAATAACCATTCATCAAATCATGCGTAAAGATTGGACTTGTATGAGCGAGTTTTTCCACTACTCGAAAGGCTGTGTCTTCAACGTAGTCGTGCGGCAAAAATTGAATATGACTTCCTACTCAAGTTGGGTAATTTTCACCAATGTGTGGGAATTATTTATGAGTTTTAGGGTTTTAGGGTTTTAAAAAGGAGTTCGAGGTTATTTATTGCATACTTGGTATTACAAAGTCATGTTTTACGAAACACCAAGTTGGATTGGCTAACAATAAAAAATGTTCATCGTCATAACCTAGGCAAATGATCCGAAATATCTTTGCTTTTCAATTGTTGGACTATAAAATTAATCATAAATTTATGCAATGAGGATTTCTTATTCTAAATATCTTCAAAAGTAACTCAAGAATGTTCATAATCTATGGAAACGTCAGGGCAGTAATTGGGTTTGTTTGCCGTGTTTCTAGAGATACATTAGGTACTTGCATATGAAACGGCCGTTTATACAGATCGGTAACTTTGGTGACGTTTTAAAACTTATTACGAATGAAGAAAACGAGACAGTTGTCAATTTAAAGGGGGAACTCTGATCTTCAAAATCCATATTTGATTATTGACCAGATAGTAGACAACTAGGGGTAATTTTTTTTTTAAATGAGTTTTAAACTTGGACACAATGCAACAGAAGTAATAAGAAACATCAGCACACCAACAACTGGAAATTGGTTTGATAAACTTCAAGAGATATAAGCGTCGAAAATGAGCCTCAGGGTTACCTTAAAGCGGCTATAGACAACGACGAGCTAAGAGTTTTGGCGGAAGCCAATGGAATTCAAACTACTGAAGATATATGGTATTATATGTAGTTAAATAAATAAACAGTTACTCAATAATTGAAAGCAGTCGATAAAGTGGAAAAAAAAATAAATAAATAGGTTCCACACGAATTGACAGAACGGAAATAAAGGGTGCTTTTTTTAGAGGTTTGGTTTTTAAACTGGCAACACTGTTTCTATAGATTGTCAATTTGACCGTTGATTTGCGGTTAGAATGCTTTGCCATTTTACGATGAATAGATTAACGCCAGAACAGCGTGTGCAAATTGTGCAAACTTATTTTGAAAACCATGGTTCGGTTCGCCAAACTTATCTGTGCAAATTATTCGGAACACGATGAGTCGTTTTCGCACCACGTACACTCTAGTGGATAATACGCATCCCCAAAGACGACAAACAATGCGAATAGAAGAAGGTATAGCCGTGGTGGAGCGCAGGGTTGAAGAGAATCCGAATGAGTCGATTCGTCATCGTGCACAGCAATTGGATCTATGCCCATCCACTTTTTGGAAGATTTTACGCAAAGGTCTTTGCTTAAAAGCTTATAAGATCCAGCTTATGCAAGAGTTGAAACCGCGTGACCCTTATACGCGTCGTAGGTTCGGTGAATGGGCCGAAAACATGATTCAGCTTGATCCTTATTTTCAACGCAAAATTTTGTTCCCTGATGAGGGCCATTTTGGTTAAATCGAGTGGAGAAAAGCCAGAAGCCTTTGTCGAGACGCCCTTACAACCATTAAAATTCACTGTTTGGTGTACTTTATGGGCTGGTGGAATCATCGGCCCATATTTCTTTAAGGACGATGTCGGTCAGAATGTTACCGTCAATGGGGAGCACTATAGAAACATGATTTCTCACTTCTTCGTTCCTCAGTTGAATGGCATTGACGTGACAAAGCTTTGGTTTCCATAAGATAGCGCAACATGCCACACGGCGGGTGACACCATCAATTTATTGCGGGAAACATTTGCTGAGCGCATAATTTCGCGTAATTGACCTGTGAACTGGCCTCCACGATCCTGTGATCTCACACCTTTAGATAACTTTCTTTGGGGGTATGTGAAGTCACTAGTCTATGCCGATAAACCAGAGATGTTGGACGATTTGGAAGTCAACGTTCGTCGTGTTATTGCTGATATACGGTCCCAGTTGCTCGATAAAGTTGTCGAAAATTTGACTTCACAATTGCGCTTCATTCGAGCTAGCCGTGGCGCGCATATGCCCGATATTTAAACACTAATGGCATAAAATTATCTATTAAATAAAGCTAATACGAGGGCGGGTCAATAAGTCCGTGACTTTTGGATTAAAACAGATTTTTTTGATAAAAAAATTATTTTATTTTTCAACGTAGTTTCCCTTGAGCTCTATACACTTTGTCCAACGCTTCTCCAATTTTTTTATCCCTTCCAAAAAAAATGATTTGTCGAGGTCCTCAAAATGACGAGATGACTTCATCATTGGAGTCAAATCTTTTTCCACCAAGCCATTTCTTCAGGTTTGGGAACAAGAAGTAGTCGCTCGGAGCCAAATCTGGAGAATAGGGTGGATGAGGGAGCAATTCATAGCCCAATTCATGGATTTTTGCCATGGCAACTGCACATGTGTGCACCCTTGCATTGTCTTGGTGGAAAAGAACTTTTTTCTTGGCCAAATGAGGTCGTTTTTTTTTCAAATCGTCATTGAATCGGTCCAATAAGTTGGCATAATATTCCCCATTGATTGTTCTTCCCTTTTGAAGGTAGCCAATGTGGATTATCCCGCGTGCATCCCAAAAAACAGTCGCCATAACTTTATTGGCTGACAAACCCACCTTGGCCTTCTTTGGCGCCGATTCACCCTTAGAAACCCACTGTTTTGACTGTTGTTTGTTCTCTGGTGTGTTGTGATGGATCCATGTTTCGTCCACGGTTACAAAACGGCGCAAAAACTCCTCCATATTGCGATTAAACAACGCCAAACCTTCCTGTGAAGTTGTTACACGATTGCGTTTGTGGTCCACTGTGAGCAAACGCGGCACCCATCTTGCGGAAAGCTTTCTCATACCCAAGTGATCATTCAAAATTGAAACCACTGAGCCATGCGAGATCCCTACGGCTTCCACAATCTCTCGCACTTTCAATCTTCGGTCGGCCAACACCATATCGTGAATTTTTTCGATTGTTTCGGGTGTAGAGACTTCAACTGGGCGTCCAGGACGTTCGGCATCTTCAGTGCTTGTACGGCCACAACGAAATTCAGTAAACCACTTTTTTACCATTGAAATCGATGGTGCAGAGTCCCCATAGTATTTATCAAGCTTAGCCTTGGTCTCGGTAATGGTTTTTTTTCGCAAGAAATAATGCTTAATAAGCACACGAAATTCACTTTTTTCCATTTTCTCCTCAAATTAGTGAGTAGTCTGATAAAAATAGCTGTCAAACACAAACTAACTGACGCAGCAAGTTTAAATTTTGACAGGAGTCAACTGACAGATGGCTGTTGACAGGAGCAGTGTTGCTGTTTCAGTAAAGAGGTCAGAAATTCAAAAAGTAACGGACTTATTGATCCGCCCTCGTATCATAGACATTAACATTAACTCTAGTGTTTTATTTTATATTGAATTTGTATACCTCTAACAAAAAAAACACCCTTTAGATGAGAGGACTAGAGAAACCATCTTTTTCATAAAATTGTTACGTGTGAGATGAATAACATATGATAGCCGTCGACAATCTATGTACATATTGACACCGATGAAGGACCAAGGCGCTAAACCAACTTCATCATCCAAAGAAAGTTATGGTGCGGTCTGCCTTCCTAAAATTGGGATAAGTTGCTGGTTAAGCAGCTTGGATTTGTTAACAGACATGTTACAGACCAATAGCAGTAACTCTAACATTTTTTTATGCATCTGGATCATGTTGTTGTGGAAAAGACTTCATTCGGTCAAGGAATTTTAATTCTTTTAAAAGCTACAAGTTTTTAATGTTGCATTTCAAAAACAGCAATTTCATATAGATTTTCGCCTCTCACGCAAAAATGGAAAGAGATTTCAATCAACTTGAAGTTAGCTAAGCCCTCAACTATTTGGAGAAGCCTGTTGTAGCGCAGTAGATGGATACCCCACTTTTTAAAATGAGAAAATATGCTGCAATATCTTTGAGCAACAAAATACGGTGTGGATCCTTTTTGCATCGGGTCGTCACTTGCGAATAAAAGTGGATCCGACACGAAAATATGAAGGGGTCAGGGGAACGCTTAGACGTGAGTATCATTCTCAGGCAGGTGGTTAAGCAGAAATAATCCCACAAAAAAAGTAATAGTGACAGTATGGTAGATAAGTGAGGGTGTTGTTCATTATTCGCTGATCAAACGCGTTTAAATATGTAACGATCTAATAGAATTAATAGACATCAACGCTCCGGCCCTGGAGTTGGATTTTAACCCAGAGATTGCTCTGAGAGTGGGAAGATCTCATGGTGTGCTTAAGTGAAAAGAAATAACAACCAAATTGGATTGCGCACATACAATTCAAGGACTAGACTAGCGTTTTAGGTATAATTAAGTTTCCTATAGTTTTGTTACTGTGGGTATAAACTTGCGACTATAGATGCAATAATTGGGTAATAAATATCATGATGGTCCATTTCCAAATAGGGAAATCTATATCAAATATGACTTTCTAAATATATTCTTAATGTTGAATTGAATTTCAGAAAAGCATCAATATTAAAAGCGCATTAAATCGGCCTAATATCTTATCACTTGAAAGGAAGTCGCAGTGTGCAATGTTTATCTCCAATCTTTAATCTAATGACGGCAATATTTAATCTTATCTTTTAAGAATCACTAGATAGTGAAGTTGATGCGTAATGCTTTCACTGTACATATGTATAAAGTTAAGCAACGAATTTATGTGAAATGTTTCGTGAAACTTTAACATTACGTCGGAAAGTCTGAAAGTAAGACCATATAAACCGTTCTACCGAAGTATTACAAATGATTAAAAAGTAATAAACTGGCGAAATTGAAACAGGATCACGAAACCAACACTATCTTTTCACTGGGACCAAGACTAAAGTACTTAGTACTGGTATGTATTCGTTCTGGCTTTGCATTTACTAGTTTGAATTAGCGTCATTCACAAAATTTGACCATGCAAACATCAATCAAAGGTTCATAGGCTTTCCCAACACCGATATTTATCACAGGAAATCTGTTACAAGTTGTGATAAAACTTGGGCTTATGAATAAAATCGAATTTAGAGTCATTATAGTGGACATTTAAATAATGCGGAAAAAAGCTTGACTTGCTTTCAGATCTTAGAGGAATCGTCTCTACTTGGTCAACCAATTTTAATGTTTGTCCTTGCCACTGTCTCTATGTTACGTACGCAAAGCTGGCTTGCAGGAGATCATTAAAAATGTATGAATACCTAGAGTTTATAATCCAAAAATCCTCACAGATTCAACCAAGGAACTATGTCAACACCTTTTATTCAAGGAATGCATATACTATAAGCATGTCGTCAGAAATTTCAAAATTTTAATTAAAACCTGAAAATTTATTTCGATTAAGACCTGACAAACATTGTTTTCGGGCTGGTATTTGGTTTACACATTTACTCGTACCTATTATGATTACATATAGACCTAAGACACGAGCTCTCATGTATACATGATGTCCAATCTAAAGTTTATTACAAAAGCAAGCCATTCATCAACCAATTCGTCAGCCACAAACTTAGAAATTGGTAATTGGAAGCCAAGAAACATTGTCGACAACACATAGTATTGGTGGTGGTTTGGTCCAGTAGACCATAAATGATTGTTGTGAAAATAATCACGTACAATTAATTTTGACTTCCCTAAATGGACAGCCTTTTCACTATCACTTAAGACCAACAACAGCTTATCCAGTACCTGACCAGAATGCAAATGTCTTGATTAAAAAAATATTCAAATGACCTACAAAGAAATACAACAATCTGAGAATAGAAAAAAATAAATCCGTCTAGATCTAGATTGAGTGTTAGAGGTCATGGTGATCACTGAAGTATAATGTCCAATATTAATTGCTTGCATATTATTCATTGTTTGCGGTTTCAAAATTTACGAGTACGAGAGCCATAAAAGAGTGAAGTCAAAAAACAAACAGTCATATCCGACACAATGCAATTGATGTAGAGAGTGTTAAAAAGTTGTCTGGTATAAAAGCTATAGATTTGTTAAAGTTTAAATCAGTTTCTGATTAGAACTGGGTTTGGTAATTTCTCCAACCATGTTTCGACTTGTGAGTTGTTTATTTAAAAAAAAATTGAAGCTTAAGTACATAGAAATACATTTTGCATTTTAGTTGATTTCTCTATTGTGGATTGCATCATCACATGGCCATTCATCATATTTTGAGTCACCGATTATTGTTGAAGATATCCCACAAAGTGTTTCACAACAGAGTTACACTCTTTTCCAAGGAGGTGCCCCACTGCAAACAGAACCACAGATTGGAGGATACAATATTCCTGGTTATTCAGCACCAGAATATTTTAGAAATGAAAATGGTTTTCAAGTGCCCCAAATTAGACGACAAGGTCGTCTTCATACAGTGCCAATTGCCAGGCAATATTCTCAATTCCCAATAAAGAGGAATCGTGTTCTTCCATTGCAGTCAGCAGGAGGAGACATTGATTATGAGGAATATAAATATGATCCGAATCAACCAGTGGTTTACCATCATTAGAATTATCGAAGTCTTCTGAAATAAAACTAGAATTGCAAATCAAAATTTAAGATTTCTTTTTTTTTTTTTTTTTTTTTTTTTTGTTATAAAGATGAACCATAATGTATGACTCTATGATGCCCCAACGTAAATAGCACACCATCCAGTGACTTTGAGTGGATGTAATGGGCTCATCATGCATTGCTCACTTTTCGATAGGGTCATACGTTATGTATATCTTCAATGTATATGCCGAAATCTCGAATACCCCGTTGTCGCTAAACAAATATCTTTTCTGGATCTTAGTAGGGTATGGAGCTGAAACGGAGCAGATACGACAGCATGACGACCTTTCTTTCCTTGTTATAATAAATATAACCTTTGGCAAGAAGTGGACACTGCGTTTCAAAATCATCTGCGAGATGTTCACAGCCGTGCTATATCTCTTGATGGCGCTGGTAGTATGAAAGAAAAGGATACCACATTACAAAATGATCATCCATAGGCTTATACAGGTTCTTCCAATAGGGACGCTAGAAATTTGTTAGGTTATAGCGGTCATGTTGTTAGAGCAACATCTGTTGTGTTGTTGTGGATTGTTCAGCAGTGTATGGCAAATCACCATGAAAGGTTATAGCGTTGAACGACGTCTGCACATCATAATTTTTTATTTTTTTTCGAAATCAGTGCCTCCTTCAAGAAAAAAAGCGACGAGGCCCATTTTTGGATGAATGGATGTATGAACAAGCAAAATTGTCGGATTCGGGATGATACCAATCCATACGAGATACACCAGCACAAAATGCATTCCGAGAAAGTCACTCCTGGCCACCGAGATCGTACGATTTAACCCCTTCAGACTCCTTCCTTTTGGGCTATCTTAAATCGCATGTCGATGCGAATAAACCGCAAACAATTGACGCACTCAAAGTCAACATAACGAACGCCATCCAGCAAATTTAGAGAGATTTATGCGATAAGATCATCGAAAATCGAGGCTCCCAAATAAGTTCCACCAAGCGGCGGACATTTGAAAAACGTTATACGAGAATTCCATACTTAATACCATAAAATGTTCTTTGAAATACAACTTGTTTTTATTACATTTGAAAATCCGGCATCCTTATTGAAAGACACTATATTTACGTTTCTGAGGCTCTTGCTCTTACGCATTGATCTCGAGGTCAAATTCACTTTATCGTGCTACGCAGTTGGAGGTTCACAGTATGTAAGACTTCAAAGGCTTATAGCACTATTCTTAAATAGTAGCCCAGTGACCTCGAAACAATACCCACTGACTTATTGCACTAGACCATAGAAGATGGAATGAAATTTTGGGAAATTCGATGAAACAAAATATGGATGGGCGCTGACCAAATACTGCATCTTTTCAAAAATTGTTCATCTCTTTTCAGACACATAAATCTTTTCAAGTGAAATTAGAACACTTGCGCGTAGTCCAACATTCAAGACAAGGCTTCTTCAAGGTACTTACTTACTCAAGGCGGTGTTATAGTCCGGGGTGGGCCTATGCCTCAACTAACAAGCGTCTCCAGCCAGCTGCCTCCTGTTTCTCATGCTAGGTTGATGTCCCCTTACACTTACATGCGCCATCTGAGTCGCGGTATTGCGCTGTCCCCCGGGACGGATTCGAAGATTTTCCGGATCGGAGCATTGATGTTCATCCGCTCTACTTAACCCAGTCACCGCAGTCGTTGAATCTTCACTTTTCTGACTAAGTCGATGTCGCTATACAGCCCGTACAATGCTGCGTTGTATCTCTTCCTTCACTCACCATCTATGCAGACGGAACCGAAAATCACGCGAAGAATTTTCCTCTCAAAACAACCATGGGCAACCCCATACATTTTTAATAAAGTCCATGCTTCTGCACCATAGAGCGGGACTGGGTCTTATATAGGGTCACTTTTGTTGTTCAAGAGAGGTTTTTGCTAGTCAATACGAGAAAGCCAATTGGAGCGGACGTAACACCTTCTTTAGGAAATTTAATTGGTCGTTATCTTTCCTCGATAACGACATGGATGCCGCTGCTGGTATGATCACTGACACTATTCTCTTCGGAATGAGATCCTTTATCCCTCATCGGATGAAGAGTATCAGACCAAAAGAAAAGGCATGGTACGACTCGAGCTGTAAAGAGTCGTCAGGGCTAGGGTTAGAGAAGTGTTTTTTCTGTCCTTAAAGACCAATCCGACAGAGGAAACCCGGAAAAAGTTTAAACGAGCCAGAAATGACTAAAATGTCTTTCTCAAGCGTGTGAAATTTCAATGCGACCAAAAATTGAGGCAAAAAATACTACAATGTCCTAAAGGTAGTAAAAGCTATTGGTCATTTGTCAAAAACATTCTGCCTCATCCTCCATCCCAACGCTCATTTACAATGACATTCCTGCTGTCAGCTCTTTGGACAAGGCTAATCTGCTTGCTGCACACTTTGTGGCCAGCTCAGCACTCTCAGATTGTGCTCTGTCTCTGCCTATACTTGAGTGCGTCGAATCTTCAATGAGACGAATCCACTTTCACACTCGTGTAGTAGCAAGAGTACTTAAAGATCTCAACATACATAAATCCGCTGGTCCAGATGGTATATCTCCCCTTCTTCTGAAGAGGTGTTCTTCCACGTTGGCAAAACCACTTCGTCCACTGGTGATTTGATGACATCAATCTGGCGAAAGCAAGATAATTGCACTTGATATTTCTAAGGCATTTGACAGAGTTTGGTATCAGTCTCTTTTGTCGAAAATGCGTGCTTTTGGGATCGATGACTCTGTTCTTCAATAGATTAGAAATTACCTTTCGGAACGTTCAATTCAAGTTGTCTTAGACGTTTTCAAGTCTGATATTCACAAAATAAATGCTGGTGTGCCCCAGGGCTGCGTTCTGTCTCCGACACTATTTTTAATTTTCATCAATGATCTCTTGTCTGCCACTTCTATTCCAATATATTCCTTTGCTGACGACAATGCTCTCTGCTATTCATATTCGTTCCCGGACTCATGTCACTGCTCTTCGGCTGTAGAACGGGAACGGCAGCGTATGTTAAGCTCATTAAATTCCGATATCAACAGCATAACCAATTGGGGAACTATCAACAGAGTCGAATTTAATGCCTCCAAAACACAACGCTGTCTGCTTCGTTAAAGCGAAATTTAAATACACAGCCATTATCCATGGATGGCACTTACATTGTCGAAACCGAAAAACTTTCCATTCTCGGTATGTGTGTCAATGACAACTTACGTTGGAATGACCACATATACGATGTCGTCAAAAATGCTGCGAAATGTCTAGGTTTCCTCAAGCGATGTAAGAAATATTTCACCCCTCTGATCTGGCTTCAATATATAAGGCAATCCGCCCGAAATTGAAGTACAATGCTCACATCCGGTCAGGTGCGCCGAAAACATCTCTGCATCTGCTAGACCGGATTCAAAACCGTGCGATAAAACTCATAGCTGATACCACTATCACTCAGGCAATGGACACCCTCGAACACCAACGAAATGTCTCGTGTCTCACTTTGTGTTATCGCTATTTCCACCACCAGTGCTTCATAGGAATCGCCAGTAGCATTCCGCCCCTTCAAAGCTTTAACCGTAACACACGTCTCGCTATGAATGCTCATCAGTATACCCTCAAGCCCACTTTCGGGCGTACTTTGAAATATCGTGAATCGTTTCTAAGCCGTACAACTCGCTTGTAGAATGCCCTGCCGAGCTCTCTATTTCCTAGTCATTGTAACATTCAAGCATACATACAATACCTATCCTTCTTTCCTTCCTAAATTTCCATCGCCCGCGCTGTTTGCAAATATTTTAAGGGTACCTTAACCCGTTGAGCGCGCGCTAATTTATAAAATAAAAAAAAAAAGTCGATTGCCTTCTTAGCCCAAAGAAGCAGCGATTGGCAAGGGCTATTCTTCGTTTGATGTCAGCGCTGGTGTCGTTGTCTGAATTAACAGCGGAACCTAGGTAAACAAGGCCCTTAATTACCTCAAAATTATATCTGTCCAGGGTGACATTCTGGCAGAGACGTCGGTGTTGGGTGTCCTTTATTGTTTACAGCATATATATACTTGGTCTTATCCTCAGTGACCGCTAAACCTATCTTCGCCGCTTTTGTCTCAATTCTCAATTATGCTCCCTCTTTTTCCTCCTGAAAAGCCGGTGTTCATCTCTCCTCTGCGGCTCGTAGAGCTTAGGACATAGGGCCTCTTAAGAGATTAAGGGAGACTCGATCTGAAAAGGATTTGGTGACGTAGAACTTCCTCACAGTATCAGCTTGCCTTTGCGATGGTCGGGATATCTGCAACCGTAACTTGGCTACAACAAGGTACAAGGGCGGGTCAATAAGTCCGTGACTTTTGGATTAAAACACAGATTTTTTGATAAAAAAATAATTTTATTTTTCAACGTAGTCTCCCTTGAGCTCTATACACTTTGTCCAACGCTTCTCCAATTTTTTTATCCCTTCCAAAAAAAATGATTTGTCGAGGTCCTCAAAATAGGCCTTTGTTTGCGAGATGACTTCATCATTGGAGTCAAATCTTTTTCCACCAAGCCATTTCTTCAGGTTTGGGAACAAGAAGTAGTCGCTCGGAGCCAAATCTGGAGAATAGGGTGGATGAGGGAGCAATTCATAGCCCAATTCATGGATTTTTGCCATGGCAACTGCACATGTGTGCACCCTTGCATTGTCTTGGCGGAAAAGAACTTTTTTCTTGGCCAAATGAGGTCGTTTTTTTTTCAAATCGTCATTGAATCGGTCCAATAAGTTGGCATAATATTCCCCATTGATTGTTCTTCCCTTTTGAAGGTAGTCAATGTGGATTATCCCGCGTGCATCCCAAAAAACAGTCGCCATAACTTTATTGGCTGACAAACCCACCTTGGCCTTCTTTGGCGCCGATTCACCCTTAGAAACCCACTGTTTTGACTGTTGTTTGTTCTCTGGTGTGTTGTGATGGATCCATGTTTCGTCCACGGTTACAAAACGGCGCAAAAACTCCTCCATATTGCGATTAAACAACGCCAAATCTTCCTGTGAAGTTGTTACACGATTGCGTTTGTGGTCGACTGTGAGCAAACGCGGCACCCATCTTGCGGAAAGCTTTCTCATGCCCAAGTGATCATTCAAAATTGAAACCACTGAGCCATGCGAGATCCCTACGGCTTCCACAATCTCTCGCACTTTCAATCTTCGGTCGGCCAACACCATATCGTGAATTTTTTCGATTGTTTCGGGTGTAGAGACCTCAACTGGGCGTCCAGGACGTTCGGCATCTTCAGTGCTTGTACGGCCACAACGAAATTCAGTAAACCACTTTTTTACCATTGAAATCAATGGTGCAGAGTCCCCATAGTATTTATCAAGCTTAGCCTTGGTCTCGGTAATGGTTTTTTTTCGCAAGAAATAAATAAATAAAAAGCGGGGGCAGAGCATATTACTGGTCTTATCGTAAACATCTTCAGATGACGCCACCGAAGGTTGCTACGATTTGACCAGTTACAAGTTGCCGGTCGTAGGTCTTGTTGGTGGCAAAACCACCGGTAGTCCCTACCAGGACTTAAATCACGGTACCATGGGAGTCAGGAGCCCCCCGGATTTCGGTCCGGACCTGACTTGTTGAGGTAGGCCCCCCCATGGGAGCGTCATCGTGGCCGTGGTTTAAACCCAAATCGCGGGTAGGGTCTTCCTGTTGGTTTGACCCATTGTAGAGTGGCAAATAAGTACTGGGTGCTGTGACCCTAAGAGCAGCAAGAAGTTTTAGATCGGCCTCGACCCATAGCAAGGGTGGAACTTGTGCCTCCAACACAAGTTCTGCTTTGGTATTATACTATTAATGTAGGTAAGCGATGGCAAGCCGTATTCTTGCTCCCATTTTTGTCTGCTGGTCAGGACTCACGCTTAAAAGTTTGGTAAGTCTATTCCGGATGGACATCGACCAGTACCAGAGGTAAAATACGCACAATTGATGTGTAGAAACAGTTACAATACTGGGCATCGCCAGGCTGATAGCTCTCAGTGCCTACCTCATTTGTACAGCACCCAACCACCGTATAACAGGGCTGTAATAAGAAGAGTCTTGTGTTGGGACTTCCTTCACTTATAGTATATAAGAGAAGTTGAGACAAGTTTTTTTTATAAATAAGTACATTTTTGTATATTGAAGCATAATACATTATTTAGTAGGAGTATTCATATCTCTATTTGACAGTTCGTTTGCGTTTGAGAACGGATTGTGGGTAAGCTTCATAATTGTAGGCGGAACGGGGTCCAGAATTTCCTTTTAAGTCGGAAAAAGCGACCATGATCTGTTTTGGTGCATCGTTCATTGTCTACCTATGTAAACTTCCCACCACAAGATCTTTATTAGTAGACAGACAATAAGTCGTGGAAAAGATTATGCAAATTCAACAAAGTTTAAAATGAATATCATATTTATTCAATTGAAAATCAAACATTTACTATTGTAAAATACAAAATATATGGGCTTACATAAATTCATGTTGCCCAAGGAAACTTTTGGTTTTTCTCTAAACACATACTTTATCGAATTGGAGCAAGTTTCCACCAAAACCTCCTGCTTCTTGTTTTTTTTTTCGAAAGAATCATAACATAGGCTAATTTCTTCCCTAAATTATCCTTTCAAAAATCTAACCTTGTGACTTATCGATTTTCGCCCCCCAAAATAAACTAAAAACGTAGCTTTCCTGAAAAGTTACCAGTTGTGCGCGATTTATTCTCGACAAATTTTTGGAATCCACGAAACTTTGCCATGCCATTACCACGTCACCGCCACTTTCAAACCGTGTGTCGTATCCACTGGCCTATACTTTGTTAGCATGTACATCTGTATGTGTTCTTATGCTCTGGAATATTCAAATGACGACCTTTGTAGGAAAAAAACAAGAAAAAACAAACAAAAAACACACCCGATAACAAACGCCCTCAGGCTATTAGTTCTCGATAAACTTAATGAAAAACAGAAGATGAACAAAAAAAAAAATGTTTTGTTTTGAAGTCTTTTTCTGTATGCTTCCCATACTATTTTTCACCAGACCACAAGAAATGGGGGCTCCATATCAACCACTATATGATAATGACAACCAGATGGTGGCGAATAGTCGCCCACTATTTGTGGCCCTTTTATCTTCCTATCGAGAAATTCGGGCGTGATCGCAAAGCCCATATGGGAAATGTGGCGTTAACGTGTGTAACGTATGTATAATCCTTTTAGATATAAACTTTGTATCCGAACGCTGATTAGTGAGTTAGGTAGGGTTGCGGACAAATTATTGTTGCGAATAGAGAATTTATGATTTTGCTGATTAAATATTGAAAGGAAAGGGGTAGGAAGTTGGTTATTTATACTAATGGAGCGGTAGGGAGGTCATTTCTAAAATTATAATGCCTAATGGGCGGTTCAGAAGAACACTAAGGCTGTGAATTTTCTACAATATAATGAATTTTGCCTTTTCAGGATTAATAGGACAGTTCTATAAGTCTTTTAAATTTATTGCAACTATGCGGACTACTAGGAGCGCCTTTTGCATGATTTATTCATTTAAAAAATTAAATATTCTTTTTTCATTAAAATCTTAAGCTTTTGACTCCATATAATGGTTGTTTCAATATTTGAATTTGCTGCACCCTTAGTGATTTGGCTTCTGTTGTTAATTACTGGGCTTTACTCGCGCTAGTCATCCATAATGGTAAAACTAACCGGAAAGTCGAATCCGTCACCGAGAGGAAGACCTCAACCAACTTGGGGTACGGAACATGGTTGGCTGCAAAGGGATTTGGTTGATGTCCAGGTCCAGCCTCGACTATAGCGTCACCTAAGTAAGCAAATAAGTAACCGCTATATGAACGATGGATATCGAAACCATGAGACTCTTGGTCAGTTGCGTGCGCCAGAAATGCAAAGATCAACTCTAACATGCTCAGCAAAGCATATCCTTGACTTGGATTCCGTTTAAGACTCGCATAGAAATATCTTGTACATCAAAGCCATCAAGTGCAACGCATTCTATTTCCGCCGATGGTTGCATTCACCATACGAGATCGTGTACAATGTATACAACGGTCCAGCTACTATACCAGCTAATTTATGTGCAACTCTGCATAATAACCAGCATGGACAGCTTATATACAATTCCGATTTGTCCACGGGAGACGATGAAACGACTAGAAGTTTGCGACGGATTCAAATGTTTCGAGTGCCATCTCCTTTTTACAGTGACAAGACCAAATCAGCGGCCGATGGTACAGCCCAACCATTTTTTTTTTAATATTTAGTAGAACTTGTTATATACGCAAAATTAATCACCTATCGGAAGATGGTATAATTTTTGCAAATGGCGTCGTACGTCATATTTGTGAACTAGGCAACTGCAGTATACAAACAGAGCGCTATACTCCGCAAGAGCGTGTAATAATTGGGTCGATGTTTTCGACCAATAATCGGTTGGTGGCGCAGCGTGAATTTCGACGTCGATTTCCTAATCGTGTCGCGTAAACTGGGCAAACATTCCGGCGCTTAGCTACTCGACTCGAACAGAGTGGAACCATAGGAGACCATGCAGGGCGTAGCCGCCACCGGATTGGTCGTTCGGCCGAGAATATCGCGGCTGTGGCAGCCGACGTCGCTGAGAACGAAGAAACATCAACCAGACGACGGGCAGACGTACCCTACAGCGAATTTTAGTGAAAGACTTACACATAGTATATAGTGCAAACAGTGTACCAGTTAATGCCTCCTGACCGTCAGTCGTGTGTGAATTACTGTAAAGCCATCCTCAATCTCAAAAATGAAGAGGACAATTTTGTGTCGAAAATCATCATGAGCGACGAGGCGCATTTCCACGTAAGCGGTTACGTCAATAAGCAAAATCTTCGTTTCTGGGGCACTGAAAATCCGCGTGTGATGCACGAAGATCCATTATAATCCACTCAAAGCAAATATGTGGTGCGGTGTTTGCGCGGGAGGAGTGATTGTGCCGTATTTTTTTTGAGGACACTTACTTACTGCCAGAATTGGATGAGCGGGGCTTGGTGAACATGTGGTTTCAACATGACGGTGCAACCGCACACACCGAACGAGCCACAATGGATATTGTGAAGGAAGCGTTTCCTGGTCACGTAATCTCCCGTTTTAGCGATTTGGCATGGCCAGCAATATCGCCCGATGTAACCATCCCAGACTTTTTTCTTTGGGGCAGCTTGAAGTCGCGGGTTTATGCCAATAATCCTCAGCCTTTAAGGAGAATATTGGACAGGAATGCGAACAGTTATCACCGAAAATCTGGCGGAAAGTCATGGAAGATGCGATAAAACGGGCACAAATGTGTATCAACACTGGTGGCAGCCACTTGGCGGATATCATCTTTTCCACTTAACAGAAACAATTGTAAAGGTCCAAATAAATATTTCCATTACTTAAAATCATTTTTTTTACTTAGTAAAAAAGTAATTCAAAAACAAAATTCGGTGATTAATTTTGTGTCACCTTGTATAATAGTATAATGGCTACACAGAATGTCTTCTGACTACAGCATGTCTAAGTATCTATAATTTGACGATTGACTTACGAAACGATGTAACCGGATTTATTGTTATGTACATTTAGATTATAAAACTGTCTCCGCATTCAATACAGCAATTAGAGACAAAACGCAGAGTTCCTCTTTATTAATTAAGAACATTCAATATTGATCATCAATACATAAATCACTCATGCAAGTTGAACTTTCTTTGCTAAGATCCATTATATTTAATTGTCCTCGAAATTGGTTGGCGCACGCGATTTCATGAAATTGACGCCGTTGGCAATCTATCAAAAAGCAATACGAGTATATACAAGTACATAGTTCTATTGGATGCAGCATATCAAAGTACTTACATTCCAAAGGCAATGATTAAGGCGCTAAATTACGAAAATTCTCTAAAATTCCGGTCCTCGTCTTTGCGTTCCATAGCAATCACTTTCCGCGTTGATCTATTTCTGGCCTCACACGAACAGCGAAGAAAAAGAAACATACTTGTAGACTCGCTGATCGATATTAATTCATCTTAATACTGCACTCATCGATCTGGCCTTCTTGGATGGAAGTATTTTTCTTTTCTATTTTACGTGCCTGATGCGATCGATAAATTATTGGCTTCCTTAGTCGTAGTAAATAATGATTAGCGTCGTGCTCGGTGATCCAAGCATAACGTAACACATAACACAAGTCTCTTACTCGATCGATTATTATACATACTTTTAAACCATGGGTCTTCCATGGATCAGAGTTTGATTAAGCGTAATGATTTTTATGTGTTTTTCTTTTCTTTTTATAGATGAAGACACCAGCGATACAGAATGACTTCAGTTACTACAGACGCATTGTGAGTCGACAGCGTATTGATAGCACCAATAACCTTTTAGTAAGCACAGAGCTGGCGAACCGTATGTCACTGTTTTATGCACACGCGACACCGATGCTAAAAGTGCTCAGCGAAGCAACATCGAAATTCGTACACGATAACGCCGATGACGTAGAGAATACCACAGAAACATTGGGCACAATGGCGAAAGTATGTCTTCGGATGCTGGAAAATCCGTAAGTTTTTGTACAACCTCAATTTATAAACAAAAAAAAAATAATAATATCCCTTTCATTGTAGAAAACTACTATCACAAATTGAACGCGAAGAAACTCATCTTCTAGTCCTAAGGGTAATGGTTGGCCTTGTTATCCTTTACGATCATGTGCATCCAGTTGGAGCATTTGCACGTGGAGCCCATGTCGATGTGAAAGGATGTGTTCGATTGCTTCAAGCGCAGCCAGCTATCAAAGCGGAACCTCTTCTTAACGCACTGCGCTACACAACCAAACATTTAAACGAAGAGAATACGCCGAAAAACATTCGAAACCTCCTAGCGGCATAATAGTCAACATATAACCAACCACCAGCAACCCCCTTTTTCTATTAAGTGCTGATTGCATTAGAATTATACACACAGACACACAAAAGAACACGCGAAAAAAATTCAAAAGTAGAAATTCAAAAGTTATGCAAACGTTTTTCTTCTTTAACTGTCCTGTTGGTAGATTTAAATGTTTTTTTTTTTATTATTATTATTTTAATATTATTATTATTTTTTATTTTAATTATAATTAACCATAAGTATGTACACCATTTTTAAGTAGTTTATGCATTACATAGAAACCTTAAACCTATCCCCTAAAACAAGAAAATAAACGATTATTTCATTTAGAAAACAAAATGTGAGTCTTAATTCCTTTTCCATGAATGAAATAATTATCCAAATTCCTTTTGTGCTTTATTTTTTTTAAGTTATAAATATGAAAATTGATCGTAGATTAATTCTTTGTTATTGTTTCTATCGTGATTGTATTCTTTTTCGCCTTAAGGAACAGCAAACAAATTGCAAAAAATTACTGCGCATATTTTTTAAATATAAAAAAAAAACAAAAAACACTGAGAAAATAGTTATTCACCTACACAACAGCAACAGGCATACATTCTATTTTAGCGAATTAAGAGTAATTAACAAATACAAAAAGAAAAAAAAAACTGAAATCACTTTTAGATAAAAACTAGCAAAGAAGAAGGATAAACACAAAATGAATATACAAAGATATCTAGCGTAATTACTGCGAATATAAACAACATAAAAATTGATTATATATTTAAACTAAAACACGTATATGTATATTTAAAATATATGTATGTATATGAACATCTCTAAAACAAATACCACAAAATATGAAAATGCATTTATTATTAAATTATATACAAAAAGGAAAATGGAGATTTTGTTTTTCATTTTTTTGTACCAAAAAAAGTAAATAATTAAACAAAAAGAAAACATAATATGTAATTACATATATAAATGAATGCAAACATTTTATTGTAATCTAATTTTTTGAATGAAAAACCGAAGAGAAAAAAAATAAAAAAGAATATTTTAATGTTTTGGTTTTCTTCTTTTTTTTAAAAATAAAAAGAAGAAAAAATGGTCTGCAAGAAAAATAAAATTTATATAACTCTACCAGAAATTGTTTTATATTTTTATTCATGTATTTTCCAAATCCATTCACTTGGGCAACTTGTTAATTGTTTGTTATAGTGTTGGGAACTGTCGAATAAAAACAATCGACTCATTCGATTGTTGCAAAATATTCCTTTATTCGAAAGTTATCAAAAAATCGTTCAATTACTATTTTTCAGAAATCATTCATTCAAACCAGTCGAATGAAAAATACATTCGAACGTTCCATTGTTTTTCATACCAATGAATCGCTTTTTCACTCGTATGAAATGTGGACTATCGGGTTGG
Source organism: Volucella zonaria (assembly GCA_963966105.1). Classification (NCBI taxonomy): domain Eukaryota; kingdom Metazoa; phylum Arthropoda; class Insecta; order Diptera; family Syrphidae; genus Volucella; species Volucella zonaria. The sequence goes on along the minus strand of OZ014534.1, from coordinate 122,421,494 downwards.
GAGTATTGTTCTTTTAGCTTTTATTTCAATGAAAGATTTTTTTGACATTCGATTATCGGGGTAGGACAAATATTCATATGTTTTTCATATGAATGAATAATTTGTTCACTATCGGTTCGGCTGAAAGAAATGTTGGAATGTTACATTTGAATGAATGATTTTTTTCACTGGTTTGGACTTTGACTGTATGTCTGTAATGTATGTTAGGTATAAACCAGCCCACCCCGAGTGTGACAAAATGTTGGGATGCATGGATTTGAATGAATGAATATTCGACCACTGACACTATTCTTTTTGGAATGAGAAACTTTATCCCTCATCGGATGAAGAGTATCAAACCAAAAGAAAAAGCATGGTACCACTCGAACTGTAAATAGGCTGTCAGAGGTTAGAGAAATGTTTTTTTCGGTTCTTCAAGACCAACCCAACAGAGGAAAACCGAAAAGAGTTAAAACGAGTCAGGAATGACTACAACGTCTTTCTTAAGCGTGTAAAATTTCAACACGACCAAAAACTCTTCCTCTGTCTCTCCTCCTACAGGCCTATTGCACTTACGAGGGGCGTTCAACATATTCTCGGTATCGGGGTGAAACTGTGGTTGTATATATAAATTGACTTATTTATCAAGTAATATTATTATTTTAGTGCATTCATGTAAAATTTCATATAAATGTGATTATTAATTCGCGTTTTATCTCTAGTTAAACAGAATCATAATGGCAACTGAGACGATGATGGTGAAAATTGTAATTAAATTTCTCACTAAGCAAGGAAAAAGTCAAAAAACTATTCATGAAGAGATGGTGGCTGTTTACCAGGGTTCCGCACCTTCATTATCAACTGTGCAAAAGTGGTCAAGTGAGTTCAAGAGAGGCAGTGAGAGCATTGAAGACGACCCCCGCTCCGGCGCCCCGGCTACTGCTTGTACGGGAGAAAGCATCAAAGAAGTCGAAAAACTTGTTCTTGAGGATGCCCGAATAAAGGTGAAAATGATGGCAGAGATCACCAAGCTTTCAATTGGTACCATTCACACCATTCTTCATGACCATCTTAACCTTTCAAAGGTCAGTGCAAGGTGGGTGCCACGAATGCTCACAGCGCCTCAGAAAAAAGTGAGAATCGCATGCTGTAGAGAGCTTTTGGAGATGTGTAGTGAGAACGCGGACGGTATTATGGATCGAATTGTTACTGGGGACGAAACATGGGTCCACCACTATGACCCTGAAAGCAAACAAGAGTCCATGCAGTGGCATAAAAAAGGAACAGACCCCCCGAAGAAATTCAAAGTCACTCCGTCTGCCGGGAAGCTCATTGCCACAGTTTTTTGGGACTCAAAGGGAATCTTGCTCATTGAGTACAAAAAAAAAGGTGAAACCATCAACGCCACATCCTACACTTCCACTTTGCATAATTTGAGGGAGGAAATTAAAAAGAAAAGACGGGGTAAACTCGGTGTGTTGCTTCTTCATGACAACGCTCCTGTTCACATTTTCCTTCATATCGATACCGAGAATATATTGAACGCCCCTCATACGTTTCTTCTTTCCAAGGTCATGTAAACCCTGATAAACCGTTAGCTCATGAAATATCTCGAAACATGAAAACTTCTTAATGACCGGCAGTACGGTTTTCGTAGCAACAGATCCACTGGTGATCCGATGGCATGTCTCACCGAAAAGTGGAACCAAAGCGTACATCAATCTGGCGAAAGCAAGATAGTTGCACTTGATATTTCTAAGGCATTTGATAGAGTTTGGCATCAGGCTCTTTTGTCGAAAATGCGTGCTTTTGGTATCGACGACTCTCCTCTTCAATGGATTAGAAATTACCTTTCGGAACGTTAAATTCAAGTTGTCTTGAATAGCTTCAAATCTGATATTCACAAAATAAATCCTGGTGTGAACTAGGGCTCCGTTCTGTCTCCGACACTCTTTTTAATTTTCATCAACGACCTCTTGTCTGCTACTTCTAATCCAAAATATTCCTTTACTGACGACAGCACTCTTTGCTTTTCATATTCGTCTCCGAACTCACGTCCCTGCTCTTCGCTCATTAATTTCCGATATTAGCAGCATAACCAATTGAGCAAATATCAACAGAGTGGAATTTAATGCTTCCAAAATACAATGCTGTCTGCTGTCATCAAAGCGAAATTTAAATACCCAGCCATTATCCATGAATGGCATCGTTGAAACCGAAAAACTTTCCATTCTCGGTATGTGTGCCAATGACAACTTTCGTTGGAACGACCACATATTAGATGTCGCCGAAAATGCTGCGAAATGTTCAGGTTTCCTCAAGTGATGTAAGAAATGTTTCACACCCTCTGATCTGGCCTCAATATATAAGGCATTCATACGCCCGAAATTGGAGTAAAATGCTCACATCTGGTCGGGTGCTCCCCACACATCTCTGAACCTGCTAGGTAGGATTCAAAACCGTGCGATAAGTCTCATATAATACCAATATCACTCAAACAATGGACACCCTGGAACACCGGCGTAATGTCTCGTGTCTCAATCTGTTTTATCACTATTTTCACCAACAGTGCTCCATAGAAATCGCCAGTAGCATTCCGCCCATTCAAACTTTTAACCGCAACATCCGCCTCGCTATGAATGCTCATCAGTATAGCATCAAACCTAGTTTCGGATGTACTCTAAAATATCGTGAATCGTTTCTAAGCCGTACAACTCTCTTATGGAATGCCCTGCCTAGCTCCTTATTTCCTAGTCATTATAACCTTCAAACATTTAAAACCAACGTTCACCGGTACCTCTCTTTCTATCCTTCCTGATTTTCCTTCGCCCGCGCTGTGTGCAAGCATTTTAAGGGTACTTAAATCCCTTGAGCACGCGCAAATTATAAAAAAATTATATAAATTAAAAATTCAGTCGACAGTCGAATTCATTCGATAGTTCCCACCACTAGTATAGATGGAAACGTGTTTGAACATTTGTGGCTCTTTTTCATCGATAACACCACTGTTGTTCGTTGTAAGGGCTACAATTAACTGGTGAGCGTTAGCATAAAGCTTCTCTTTCACATGGTCCCAAAGAAAGGAGGATGTTTTCCTTAAGGTCTTAAATCGTATGATCACGGCGGTCATCACCGGTCATCTCGCAAAAGAGCAATGGTCAGCCTCACTTGTGTGCTACCTAGTGCTGTATTGTTAAAAACTTAATTCATCATAGTTTGATAACACAATCCATTCGTTGATACAGTCACACAGGCTTCATTTTCCATGAAATAAGGTCAAATAGTGCCCCCCTCCCTCTTGTATTTTCTAAGCTTAAATCCAGCGTTGCAGAGATATATAACTCAAGTCGACCACTTTCATGCATTTACAACTCATAAAACTTACGACGCTTCTTGCGACAATTTAAAATATAAGATTTGTGACCAAATTCTTTATACAAAATTCAGAAGAGCATTTAGGCCACACTTCGAGTTAGCAAAGCAATATTCCCAGTGGTTCTTGCGTGACGAGCATGATTTCTATTCTTCACATCACTAACTTATACAATGTTAATTTGAGCGATTAGGTTTACAATTCTGAACCAATTAAAAACGCCACAGTAAACTTTAATCTTTTCGATTCAACGAATTTGACAATTATTGTAGTGAATTTTAATAACCCATTGTTGATACGTTCCATTCTTATTAATGGCGGACTATTCAATATGAAACCTTTTATGGAAAAACTTTATATACATGAAGATTTAGCTTTAAGGTCTACAATTCCGTTGAGGTTTTATCCTATTTGACCGCACCACCTAACATAAGACTTTGCTCGACTGTGGTATTCCTCCGAGTAGGAATTAAAGATTCTTCGAGTCGGAGTGTTAATAACCTGACCATCCTGGGATACAAAATTAATCACTCTAAGTCCGTCGACTTGTTGCATAGAAAAACAATACAGATCGAGTAAGGAAATGTGTCTTAGTAATTCTTTTTAGCGTTCGTTTTTCGTGAGTTTATAACAGGAATCTAATGTGTTCACACACCCCCGGCGAACGCAGCTTAAAACAGCATGTCCGAAGAACAGCATCAATATAGTACTCGTGGACTTCATTTTTAAATTGACAAGGATGGCTTACTTTCCGGACTACTTAAGAAGCACGGGTTCTAGCTAGGAAAAGTTTAAGCTGGAGAAAACACTATGATAAGTAGCACAATCTTCCTCTACAAAAGTATCCGCTAGGCGAGCTTACGGCTATCGATAATAGGAATATTTTTAACATGCGTGATATATTGACTTTTAGAGGTATAAATATTGATTATTGTGTCCTGTCGACGTGACACCAGATTTTAAGAAAAAGATGCTGCAGCACACGCAAAAGAAAGGCTGAATGTTGCAAGTCTCAATATGACTTTATAGGATTAAATCATACGATATTCTTCAAATTCCAAGGAGCAATGGATCTAGTGCCGTTATATCATACAGCAAGTAACCGAGATAACTTTGAGGTATCAACCACCCCCAAGAAAAAGCCAATGTGATAGGGTACGAAGAAAATAACTCAGAATCTGAACTATGAGTAGTAATTGGAGTAGTATTCTTTTCTAGTTAAGAAGAAATGTATTGGGGATTATACGCTCTCTTATGCACTGGGAATGAATGCATACCAGATTCAATATCAGTTCTACGAGTTTATATTCCATTTAAAGAAAAGGTTTTCACGTCTTGCACGAGTCATTTTCCTATTTTTCCTATTGCATATAAAATTCTATCCACATCGCAGTCACCGCATTTTCACAGGTCCAATTTTCAATTGTTACGTCGTTTTAATCGACTTCAAAACCATATATTATAGCATTCATTCGTTTGGAAATGTATAAAGCGATTGCTGATTTCGATAACTTACAAAAACTGATTCTATATTGCATAGAAAACACTCAGTGTCCTATGAATTCTCTAATTTATTAATGCGACAGATACAATAGTACATGGGCAGGTATTAGCACAGAAAGTAGTATCGTATTTTGTCCAAGTTTTTCCAGTTGTTTTGTTTTGATGTGCTGACGATATCAGCATCATCGATTATATTCATTAGGTCCGTTAATTGCAATTAGAAAGCCAAAAATTAAAGAGGACAAACTATCACTTGCGTACCGTTTGGAGCAAACCCTCGTTACTTTGAATTGGAAAAAACAACTCCATTCAATATCTTGCTCTACAGATGATTTTTAAAAGCAATTGAACATAGCAGGGCTGAATTGGTTTTGTTTTGGTCCCACTATTAATTAACTTTAAAATACTTTTTTATAACCTTTAAGTTATAACTTTAACAAGCTACCATCGAATATCTGAACCTGATAAATAACCTGTGAATTTTGAGCCTTTTTTGTGGTGTTAGGTCCCTACTGGACATACAAGAAAATAGATGTTTTGTAAACAATTCAACTTTATTATTTCAAATTAGAGGAAAAAAATATTCGAGTATGAGTAAAGAATTAGATTTAGAAAATAATGTTCGTCTCGCCACTGCCAAGAAGTAAGTGAGTCTTACTCACTTGTTGTAAGGAAGGTCAGCCAACGTTTATAGAGGCATGTAATTGGCGTGGCAATCTCATTACTCTCAACAGTAGTGCTACATTTGAAGACGAACTATTACCTTAGTTATCTAGTACAGTAATATGAATAAGGTGTGAAAATTGGATCATCACTTCAATGAAGATTTCAAATCCAGCACTCTCGTTAAGAAGACCATCTATTTTGATGAAAACAACTTCGAAAAAGGAAGACCACATAAGCATCTTTAAAAAAAAAAAGAAAAAAATTGCAGAATAAGAGCAAATAAATTTGCGGTAGGTAAATGCCCCGTGTTTGTGTTGTTAATTTTTATACACAACTCTACAGGCTTTATGAAACAAAAATTCCTATAGAGAAATCTGTGACCGATTCAATAGATCCGTCAGCAGAATATTTCATTCATATCCATATTGAAACTTTCAAGGTCATTATTAAACTGTTGTCAAAGTTCGTAAAATGAAGCGATTGCTTCCATATTCAGTAAGTTTAATTACTTACGTGGGCCCAGTAGTTTTCTAAACGTAGTAGGCTCCATAAATTTCACGCATTTAAAAATTCCGAATCCGCCGAGAGATCTTGGGCTCTCCATTGGAAAGACTTTGCTTTCATGGCGGGTTATTCTTTTTCCCTCCTTCTTTTAATGTTTTTCGGGATGATGATCGCGCACCCCCCTTGATTGAATCCCCTTGTCGAGGTGTCCTACTGGCTATTCACAACAGCTTGGACTCCTCTCTCGTTGCAACATCATCCTCTCCTAAGCTCGACTTTGTGTCGGTTAAAATAACCCTCACTCGCAGATGCTTGTACGTTATGTGTTGTTACATTCTTCCGGCGCAACCTATCGAATCCTACCAACTTGCTATTGCAGCAATTGACGATTTGATCGACTTATCAGAATCGCTTGATGATATCATTATCTTCGGCGATTTTAATCTGCCTCAGCTGAAATGGACTCCATCTGAAGACCTATCTTTTTTCATCGCTTCCAATCCCATTTCTACTAAGGAATGCCTATTCTTAGATCGGCTAACAGACTCTAGTCTATGCCAAGTCAGTGGCGTTTCCAACTATATGGAAAGGCAATTAGACCTTATCTTCACAACTGATCCCATCAACTCCTCAGTATCGTGTTGTCCCCTATCTCTTTCAACTATTGATAACTTTCATCCTCCACTTCTTCTCTCATTTTTCCACAACTCTCCCCTTCAGTCGCCTCCCCCCGCAGTTCTATTTTCTTACAATTTTCACAAAGCTAATTTCCGTAAAATTAATACCTATCTAAGCAGTGCTTCTTTTGAGTTTACCAATCTATCTCTGGTTGATGCCCTCTCCATTTTTTACAGAGAAATATTCAAATCCATCTCCCTTTATGTGCCTTACTCCCGCCATAAAACTTCTTCTACATCCCCTCCTTGGTATAATCGTAGACTTCGCTCTCTACGAAACAAAAGAAACAAGTTATGGGCGGTATTCCTTCGCACCCACTCTTCTTCCGACTATTCAAATTATCTAGGTACATATCTTCATTTCATTGAACTCTATAACTCTCTCTATCAGCGCTACCTGAATAGTGCGCAAACCAATCTCATAAATGACCCCAAGTCCTTTTTTCAATTTGTCAATTGCAAAAGTAAGACCGATGGTTATCCTTCCTCCCTCGCTTTCGAAACCAAAACTTCATGTGATCCTCCTACCATCGCCAACTTTTTTGCCACATTTTTCAAACAATCATTTGCCAACAACTCCTTCGTACCAGATCCCTCTTACTTCAATGATCTACCAAATTTCTCTATTGGTCCCTTTCTCACTCAAAATTTCGATCCTGCAGTTATTGAAGAAAAGTTACAAAATCTTAAGGATGAATTTATACCTGGCCCAGACGGACTCCCCGCCATGTTTCTTAAGAAATGCTCTTCTAACCTGTCTCTACCCCTTTCCTACCTTTTTCGTCTATCGCTCACACAGGGTGAATTTCCCCAGATTTGGAAGACCTCTTTTATAATCCCAATACACAAAAAGGGATCTAAGCATGAAGTTACCAATTATCGTCCCATTGCTAAACTCTCTCATATACCCAAACTCTTTGAAAGCATTTTATACGAAGCGTTAAGCTTCAAATGCAAGCCTTTTATTTCACCCCGACAACATGGTTTTCTAAAAGGTAGATCAACTACCACAAATCTAGTTGAATTCGTGTCTTTTGCACTCTCAGCCTTAGAAAATGGCAAAGAAATCGATGTTATAGCAACAGATTTCACTAAAGCATTTGATAAGATATCTCATAAATTGATCCTTTTCAAATTGTCTGCTCTCGGCTTTGAGCCGCTCTTTTTAAAATGGATTTCTTCTTACCTGGTAAACCGATATTATAGTGTTCGGTTTAGATCCGCCCTTTCTGTTCCATTCCTGGCCTCATCTGGAGTTCCACAAGGCAGTCATCTTGGCCCTCTTCTCTTCATTCTTACTATCAACGATGTTGAGAGTGTCATTAAGCACTCCTCCCTCTCCCTTTACGCTGACGACACAAAATTTTTTAAATCTATTTCCTCTCCCCAGGACTCTGCCCTTCTTCAAGAAGACCTTGATCGGTTTTCAATCTGGTGCCTCAAAAACTGCCTAGAACTTAATATAGCCAAATGTCAATTTATAACCTTCTCACGTAAATACAACCCGTCTCCCCCCCGACTTTATTTTCTCCATGGTCAACCAATTCCCCTGGTTCAGTCTTTTCAAGACCTTGGCATATTATTCGACTGTGAGCTTAATTTCCGTTCACATATCGATAAGATGATCCTCAAAGCCAACTCATCACTTGGCTTTATTAAACGGTGGTCCAAGGAATTTTCCAACCCGTATGTAACCAGATCTCTCTATATTACCTTTGTTCGCCCCCTGCTTGAGTATGCCAGTCAAGCTTGGTCCCCCTTTCACCGGGTTCATGTTTCCCGAATCGAGGGTATTCAACGTCGATTCCTCCGATTTGCCCTCCGTGGCCTGCCATGGAACGACCCTTTAATCTTACCTCCCTATCAAGACCGCCTCAAACTTCTAAATATGAATTCGTTAGAAGAACGTAGGAATATTGCTGACGTTCTTTTCATTCATCGTCTTCTCTCAGGTTCCATCGACTGTGCATCCATTTTGAACTCCATTTCCTTCAATACCAACCCCCGCAATCTACGTTGTCCTCGTCTCTTCTATCTACCGGTCCACCGCACCTCTTATGGCTCCAACGAACCTATTTCCCGAATGCTCCGAAAGGTCAACTCGAACCTCTCCCTTTTTCATTTCCACCTGAGCACTCCTCGTCTCAAACAAGATCTCCTCCATCACTTCCTTGGTCACTAGCTCTTAAGTCTTTCTGTTAGTTTTTAAGTTAGATTAAGCTTGTATTAAGCCAATAAATGGGGGCCTCAGCCCCCACCAAAATTTAGGTTGTTCAACTTTATACATATGTAGTAATTCTATGTTTTATGCGACATGCGATAGTAATGGGGCTTTCACAAACTTGTTTTTTGAATGGTCTGGTAGATCTCATGATGCATACGTTTTAAAGAAAGTTACCTCGGAAAAAACTAGTTAATGGAACTATGAAAAAGCGAGTGTCTTTGGAAGAACCTTCCACAGGAGCCGAAATTACGCATCTTGTTTGGAGAATTTCCGTAAGGATGTGTGTGACGATTTAAACAAAATGGAGAATTTCTGACAAGAGGAAAGAGTACATAATGACACATTATGCAAAAAATATTTTCTCAAACAATGTAACTAATCCTGGAATATTCCCCGAGCATCATGACTACTGAAAACAATAAAAGAAAAAAACAAAACCGAAAGCTTTATTTACAATTTCGTTTAACACTTTTTAATTTTCAATTTGAAACAAACCTAACTACAAACGTTCGGAGGAGAGGGAAAGTATTTTTTTTTTTTTTAATCAAGTCAACGTTTGAACAAGAAAAATGTAAAAATATATTTATTTACAAAACCGACCCCATCACACGCTGTTCGGCTTTCTAACGCAAACAATTTCAATGTCGTCTATTTCATTTCACTCGAATCCGCATTCGTTCTCCTGAATAATCCTAAAGACTTGTTCGCCGTTTTGGCTTTTTCACTGAACCTCAGTTGTTATTCGGTCTGGGCTTGAGAATAAGTTTGCCAGTATCGTCGCAGCTCATGTTGAAATCGCCCAATACTAGCCTCATGCGAGACGTAATTATTTGTGGAGCTATCACTAGTTTATGAATTCCAAAGAGAAATAGAATAACTGAAATAAATCAAAATTAATTTAAATTCACATCATTGAAATGTTGTTATTGTAACATACTAAGCGTCAACGTTGCGCAGGAGAATACTGGGTGTATGAGCAGAGATTCTGTCAATGGTACCACTGAAGTCTTTGGATCACGTAACCAATACCATGCGCCTATCGCTGTACACATTGATATCACTGTAAGTACAACTGAAAATAAACATAGAAACATACACTCCATAAAAATGCAATTCATTGTGTTAAAACTTACTTCTCCATCGGAGAGTGGATGGTCTATATGAGGAGACCACTTCAGTCAGTCGCCGTTCGAATGCTTTCAAATCTACAAATGAGAAAATAGAAAAGAAACATGATACAGATATGCTTGAGAGAAAACAAAGTTCACCGCTCTTTTATGTTTCGTACTTTGATTACCTTCACATGCCGATGGTTCCATTTTCAGATATCTGGTGTTTATTTTTTTATTGTCCAAGTACTAATTGCTAATCTTTAGCAGGGCGAATTAAATGTGAAGTTATGCTATTGAATTTACTTAAAATTAAACGAAATAACCGATAAACTTTTTGCACTTATTTAATTTTCATTATTTATCAAGATAGATTGAATATTCACACCTTGAGTTATGATGACAAAACAATAGAAAAGTGAAAATTTTAATGGTTTACATTTTGTTTGCAATTGACGTCTGCCAAGCGAATTCGCTTCGGTCTCGTTTTGAATAAGTACAGTTACAAACAAAAGCGCTACTATAAATAATATAAATAAATCACTTAGTCAAATACTGAAATTGTTTTTATAGGGTGTTCCATCAAAAGGTGTAGGATTAGTTTTTTGAATAACACGAACAATTGGTGAGATAGCTCTGAAATGTTTATTTCTTTATAAAGTAGACACATGGGGATTACATATTTATGGTTCCCGGACTGGAACACATAGATGCTAATATGCGAATGTTAATAAATTAAACACGAAACACACCCATTACCCCTGCGCCCTGAACTGGTGTGTTTTTTGACATCGGTATTTACCTGTTGTGAATGAGCATCACATCAAACTTCGGATATTGTAGGAAAAAAAAGAACTGCCAAATAAAAATTTCGCAAAATTAATCCATTCTATTCATCTTTGAAGCAAATAAATATAGTTTTGCAGCATATAATATAATTCGCTTGATCCTGACCCTACAATCTGGTTTGTATTTACAGGAGCCCTTAATAAAAATTCACTGCTTACGCATCTAGTTTGAAAGTTTTACGCTCAAAATATTCGAAGGCAAGTTTATTTGATATACATTTTATTTATGCTCAGAAGTGACGTACGTCGTTTTCTGTTATTAAATGCACGCCATGAACTTATAGAACGAACATATGATGGGCCTTGGATATGGTTACGACTTACGTTGTCAAAAACAAACAAAGATTTCTTTAGATTAACAAGCAACAGAAATTCTATGATTTGCCGTTTTACTAACTTCTTTTTGAACGTTTGAAGCAAGAAAACATAGGAATGTCACGACGTTAGTTCAATATTTCCCAAAAACCATGAAGATACCTAAGGTACAACATCGAATGGCTTAAGAACCTTTGAAAACGAATCACTTATATCGGACCTTGTGTGTCGACCACAATAACACAGCAATATTAATCTAGTATTTAATTAGTGCTCTTACATAGGAATAGAACGTATCTTCTTATTATCATAAGAAAGATGAGAACGTTCTTGAGTTCATTGAGTCAGAGTCGTATATCCATCACAATTTGAAGACAGAGGTGATAGAATGTGAGCATTCATATCGAAAAGGCGAAGACTCCATAGATTGTCATTCAACACTTCCCTATCGCTCTTGCTAAGCGGCCGACTGACACGTAAAAAACTGAAATGAAAAGTCATGGAAGGTTGAGGAAATCTGGTAAGAGTTCCGCAAATAATTTTCAACAAGGGTAGTGAAGGTCTAAGGACTCACAAAAGATAAAAAGAAGAAGAAAAATTAGTTATTGGGTCTATAACTTGCGGTGTTAAGAGATGGCGTAACTTGTATTATTCCATTGTTATTATTGCATTGGAACATGCGTTGGAAAGCTACTGTCATTGTACGTTATTTCAGTATATATCATTCATTTGAAGTGTAAATAACAATAATTTTTTTTCACTCAAATATGTCGAGCTTTGTGCCTGAAAAAGTGTTTTTGCGGGGACATCTTCTTCATTACTTTAATATGAGGAAAACTGCTGCCGAAAGTCATCGTATTTTGGTGGAAGTTTATGGTGAACATGCGCTAGCTGAGCGAACGTGCCAAAAGTGGTTTGCACGATTTAAAAGTGGTGATTTTGGCTTGGAAGACGATGAACGTTCTGGGCAGTTCTTTTGGGATGGGATTCACAAATTGCTAGAAAGATGGGAAAAAGTCATAGCTTCAGATGGGCAATACTTTGAATAATACTATTGTGCACGTTTTTCTTAAATAAACGTTCAAATTTTGAAAAAAAAACCGCACGAATTAAGTTCACTTTGTTTGGGTATGAAGGATTAGAGAGACACCAGATCTCGGTTGTTGTCCCTAGGCCATATTAAAACAATACTATCCAGCTTGCCGATTCCTCTCATCATTACAAATATCATCATAGTATGCATGCTAAGGAAGTCGATACCGAAAAGAGCGCAAAGTAAATAAGCGAGTCGATGATAGCGATGAGTAATCTTCCTGTAACGACTCCGATAAAGAGAAAGCAATCACCACACGGAAGGCTCTAGAAGCGTGTCTTAAAATGATTTGAATACAATAAATATATTATAAATATTATTATTATTATTAGATTCAGGGATGCCACAATAAAATACCATCCCAAGAGTCTCTGGGGTGATTTTCTATTAGAAGCCGCTAAGAAACTATTTCATATGCCACATGACATCTTCCAACTCTTCAAAAAAAAAAAAAAAAAACAAAAATGCAAGCCCTGTGTTGGTACTATCAACTCTTCGAGTTGATGCAGAAACATTGTACATAGAATCATCACGAAGCTGGTAGGTCTGGCCTCAATCACTTGGGACAATGTGGTCTTTCCACTTACTGTTTAGCTTCTGTCGTTTTCTCAAAAGAGAGAGGAACTTGCAACACCTTGATAACTTCGAACTGAAAAGGATTAGAAACTTTCTAATAAGCGGGAGTTCAGGTTCATCATTGCCGAAAAAATGGTGAGGTCCGAAATTATTTTTCCAGTTCGGCATTACATCCGAATTCAACCAGTGCGTTACGATCTACTACAGAAATGCTTAATGTAAGGCAATTATGCAAAATTACAAAATTTGATAAGTCGGTGATTTAGAGTTCAATTTATCAAGTATATATATCAAATAAAAAATAAGAACAAATAGGAATTTCAGATATGAGAGAATATCAAGTCTTGGAGGCTTGAGTTACAAGTAAGCTCTTCTCCAATTAAAGAAATCCATTGTATGAGCTTTGATCACCGGCTGCTAAGGTGGACTAGCACAAGAGTTTCATCTTGTTGATTCAATATGAAATGGCAGCATAAACCCGATATTCATTAATTGTGCTTTAGCTCGTAAAAAATGGTACGCATCAACTCTCTAACAATACTGAAATCCAACCTTAAGGCATTTCTAAATTCGCTTCATTCGCCGGTTATTGATAAATGTCATCTGTTTTGTCAAAAATATTTTGTATCCTGACAACCAGTTGGAAAATTTTTTCTACAATCAACGTTTAGTAGACGAAGTTTTTTCCATTACAATTTACTAACTTAATTAGTAAATAAGTTAGTTTATAATCTAGTTAAAAACTTAATATGTGCCATAATTAAGAAGAAAACGCTCACCAATTGTATTTATCACAACGCAAAGCCAAAGAGATTACGACAAAATGACGATAGTGCCTGCGACGAAAGTGATTTTAACTGCATTTCTACTTATTTTCGGTAGGTTATTGAGCATTTTCCATATATTTGACTCCTCTGACAATAGATTTCTGTAGGGATTCCTGCATTTTGCAATGCAACTCGTGTTCTCGAATTGAGCGATCGTTTCATCGATGTGCGACACGAAGGACAATGGCTAGTGATGTTTTACGCGCCTTGGTGTGCGTATTGTAAACGTACTGAGCCAGTTTTCGGTCTGGTAGCACAATCACTACATAGTACAAATGTTAGAGTGGGCCGTTTAGATTGCACCCGTTTTCCAGCTGCAGCCAAAGAGTTTCATATTCGTGGATATCCCACAATCATGTTCATCAAAGGGAACATGGAGTTTGTGTATAGTGGCGATCGCTCGAAAGAGGATCTGGTGGATTATGCCCTTCGCATGAGTGGGCCACCTGTTCAATTAGTCACTAGAACTGAAAGTGTTGATATGCTTAAGGATGCTCATACTCTGTTCTTTATGTTTGTTGGGCAACAAGAGGGTGTAGTTTGGGATACGTACTATGCAGCGGCAGAAAGCTATCAAGAACATGGTTTTTTCTATGCTACGACTGAAGATATTGCTCAACAGCATTTTGATATAGAACACTTGCCAGCTGTGCTGGTGTATAAAGAGGAGTCTCAACATATCTATGCACATGCACATGTTGCTCATGAAATGGATCCAGCAGAGGTGAACGAAACCATTCATCATTGGGTGAATGTGGAGAGATTTATAACATTCCCCAAAATTACACGATTTAATATTCATCAGTTGATGAAGACGAAGAAGTATCTTGTTGTTGCTGTGGTCGAGGAGGATAAATTAAATCAAGTGGCCACACATGAGTTGGAGTTCCGCGACATGGTAGAGGGAGTTATACGGAAATACCGTGACCGATATCACGATCAATTCCAGTTTGGTTGGGTGAGTTATACGAGTCTGATTCACTGCATTTTATTACGAAAATATTCCCTCTTTATTCATCTTACAGATTGGAGACCCTAGCATTGCCCATTCAATCGTCATGGACGCAATGCCAACACCACATATTATAGTCATTAACTCCACAACACAGCATCATCACATTCCCGACGACGATCCCCTCCAAATGACACCACAATCACTGCATATTTTCTTAGAATCGATTAGCAATCAGAGCGCTCCTGTCTATGGAGGCGATACCTTCCACGTGCGCTTATATCGTGCCTATTTCGAAGCCAAGAAGTCATTGAAAGAAATGTGGCTTGGCAATCCGGTTCTTACATCCGTTCTCTTCGGCTTGCCTTTGGGATTCCTTGGCTTGATTCTATACTCAATTTTCTGTGGAGACTGTCTAGACGCACCGGATGATGATGAAGAAGACCACGAGAAAAAGGAGTAAACAGCCATAAGGGTTTGCCCTTTTAACTTATCAATTAAGTTTAGTGTTGTATTCTTCCGTTGTGATCTCAGATTGAACTCTCGTTTGTCGTATTTATGTTCTAGATTGTTTTTTATTTTTGTTTTTATTTGTGTCTCTCAGTACAGTTAAGTTTAAAGAATTAAATTATTTTTAAAATTATCGAAATTGTGTGTAAAAATAAAAAAGAAATGAAGCTCTAAACAAAGAGAAGTCGTTTTCATTCTCAATGGCCTGCTGTTGCTCTTGCGAGTGCTCATTTTCAGTAACAATCAGCAGCCGTAGTAGTCGTCATCATCGGAATCAATGGCTGCTCTTCGGCGATCGTATTTAACTGTGGACGTACTCTGTGGCATCTGAGCGTTCACACTCTCCAAAATCGAAACAAACTGAGCATCGTCCAATTTGCCCATTATTTGTCCCATCTGTGCCATGCGAATGACCATGTTCTCGAATATTTGCGCCTTTTCTGGTTTACTTAATTTGAGAGTGTTTACTATTTGAAAAAATTAATAGGTTAGCACAAAATGCAAGACTAATAAACATGATACTGGGCTAAGAACATACATCGAGCTCTGGCTTGTTGATCGAGGACCTGAGAGAGGATTGAGTTTTTCATTTCCTCCTGTTGATGCATCTGCTCCTGCTGCTGTTTCTGTTTCTCGGGGTCATTGCCACCGCCGCCCTAGAAGCAAACAAAAACCGTGTTATAGAGAATCAATAAGTGAGTCATTAAGAAAATTTTCTAGAAAATGTTGCAATTTCTGTGAAGCAAATTAAGTACATTCAGCATTTGTCGGCGTTTGAATTTGAATATTCAGTAATCAAGTGTAGTTGCAAACAGTTGTCTGCCGGAATGCGGCTATTTTTGGAGAAACGGCCAACGATTCTATCGACCGCATGTATATGTTGAATTTTTCTAGGCAACTTACGTATTGTGATTGCAATTGGGCCATTCTCTGTTGGCGGAGAGCATCTAGTTCAGTGTCGCCCATATTAGTAGTTTAATTTTATTGACCGGACAAAATTAACACAAAAAATAATTTTTCTGTACAAATAGCTGCAATGATTGCTCTTGGTTTTTGCAGTTTTTGACAGCGGATAATTTCAAGTCTATTTTTGTTTGACAGATGACATATCTCCAAAGTTATCGATATTTTTCTGGATATGAGACTTTGGAAAACTTATAAATCTTGGATGGTCCAGTAGACAGTTGAATACCCAAATTGATTAAGAACTAGGCTTCAACGTGTTTAGTCGGTCAATGATATCAGTGGCTCTCACTTCAGTCATATATCCTCATCCTCATCTAGTATAAGTTTGCATAAATCAAGATAAGTCGACCTACCCATTTGAATCCTTCTTCACCAGAAGGCGTTTCTCAACATAGAGAGAACGTTAAAACTGAATCGCATATCAGCTGTCTGCAAATGAAGGCCCTTGGGAAGCTAAGCCACTTCATATTTCACATGGTATTGAAGACAATCTATGGCTGAAGTTCTCACGATTGGCAAACAAGGAGGGATGCTATCTCTACTATTCTACATAATATCTACTCAACAATAATGTTTTTTTGAAAATAGACAATTTTGGGTGCAACGCTACGGTTTCTAAGAAATACTTGCAAACAATTTTTCCCCACAACCGACCGGACCGATCATTGTGATCTTAGTTTAATGAAGTCAAAAAGAATTAATGCATCAAATTCACAACTTCGTCCGGCATTATGAGTGCGGTATACAAAGCGCATGCATTCCTACATTTACGTACGTACACGTATAGATTCTTTCGTCTATTATGAGTTTGCTTTTATTTGAGAACAATCACATTTGATCTTACTAAAAAAAATAGTATCATGGAGCGAACAGCTTACTGGGAAAGAAAATACACTGGAGCGTATTAGGGATTAGAGAATTCTTACTGCTGCATACTGGACCAGCAGTGGCGCACACTTCGGTTTTCATTTCGGGGTTCGTGCAGAAGCATTCTGTCTTGTCGAAAAAAAAACTAGGCTTACGGTGATCAAGATGCAGGTGATGCCAGCTTCCAACGTAATATAACCTACTCACGTCAAAGGATTTCCCTAAGAACGGAATAAAACCGCCGACCGATATTGATAGGCTGAATTACTTTATCCTTATCTAGATCTCGTTTCATTATGCCATTCCAAGGAATTTTATGGTCGATAGATTAGTTATAAAAGGCTCCTCTGACGAATACAACTTCCGCCTAAACTTCGTTCTTCCCTCGGTGTCTGTTTGAGCCAACATTAAGTAGGAGTACCGTAACATTCCAAAACTTTTACAGCTTTATAAATAAAGAAAAAAAGATTCATAGAACTTGCAGAGGTCTGCGTTTTTAAATTCACTTACGTTTGCAAACTAACGATTCTTTCAACTGCATAGATGATGAGGAAAAACAGACTGTAACTCATTTCGTCTGCACTTGTTCTATTCTCATCGTTTATTAATTAGCTACTTTTTTTTATAACCTCAGTGATATTAGCAACTCCTGCACGACTTAATAGTTTATTTAGATAGATGGTAATACGGTTCGGGGTACGATCTTACCCTGCACAGTAGGCATCCTATAATTTAATATCAAGGCACCTTCATTTTTTCGGTAGGAACGAATTACGAATCCTTAACACAGCGGAATCACATCGGCCTAAGTTATTTTTATTAAAATATAATATTTGTTACTATCGTATATAAAATAAACTTCGAATTAAAAAATTTTTAATTCTTAACAAAACCCTGATTACGTTCTCATATCTATTCATTCAATTCGCCATTGAGAGCTGTTACACGTATAAAACGCGCACACAGCTGATCGCACGCAACAATTCAAGGCAAGAAAAATGTATTTGCGAACATTGCATGGATTGCCCCGTTTGGCAGGTGTCAAAATTCATATCGAAGTTACCACGTGCGGTTGGTTTGAGGTGTATTCCTTGTTTATAATTTATCCTCGTGGAAATCTTCGTTATTTTAAGAAATTCACTATCCAAAAACAATGATAATGAAGGAAGAAGATCAAGATGCAGATGGCCGCACAAAAATTCACAACGTTCGCTTTTATAATTTAACACCACGCTCAATTCTCTGCCTCGCCTACAACAAAATCAACAAAAAGTTAGGATTGTCGAGGTTTGTATGGTCATCATTGAAACTTCGAAGATTATGACTTGTTGCCTTTTTCGTAGAAATGACGGTAGCATAGAGATCTGGGATATGAAACATGCAGCTTTTCACGAGAAAACCATTGTTACCGGCGAAGAAGCATCTGTTGAAGGGATTGCATGGTCTGGCGAGCGTTTATTTACGGTTGGTCTGGCTGGTCAATTGATTGAATGGGATTTAGTAGCATTGGATAAGCGCCAATCACAGCATGCAACTGGTAACTCAATTTGGTGTCTGGATGTGGATATTGAAGGCAATCAACTTGCTATCGGCACCGAGGAGGGATACATTAACATCTTTGACATAAGCGACGATCAAATGGTTTACAGTAAACTCTTCGACAAGCAAGAGGGTCGTATCTTGTGTTGTAAGTTCGATGCTAGCGGTGAATATCTGGTGACGGGTGGAATCGATGCTATTCGTATATGGGGTGTTAAAACTGGACACGCTATACAGAAAATGACGCCAAGTCGATTGGAATCGAACAAAGAAGTGATTGTTTGGTCTCTACAAGTACTACATGATTTGACGATTATATCTGGCGATTCTCGGGGAATCGTTACCGTCTGGGATGGTAAAAACGGAGCACACGTAGAGGAGCATCATGTTTTGAAGGCTGATGTTTTATCAGTGGCCGTAACGGAGGAGGAAAACATGTTTATTTGTTCTGGTATTGATCCTATCATTCGGATTTACTCTTTAACGGAGATCAAGCGGGAAGATATGACATTACACAGGTGGGTGAAATATCGACAAAGAAATGTGCATGATCACGATGTGAAAGCATTAGTATGTATGGGCGATAAAATTCTGTCCGGTGGCATGGATGGCTACCTAGGCATTTCCACAATTTTACGTATCAGTGGTAATATTGTAAAGCATGGACCATTTCTTCAAGGTAATTGCGCCACGATAGCACCTGAAAAGCAACTACTCTTACTCCGATACCCAAATACAATAGAGATATGGCGGCTAGGAGAAACCACCGGCAAGGAGGATCTAATTTCGGAAGATAACAATGACCAGGAAGGAAGCAAACACACAACCACCGAAAATAAAAAACTATTGTGCCTAAGGAATGGTCCACAGAAGCTACTCGAAATGAAAAGCAAATATGGACAGTCAATTATCTGCAGTACCATCTCTCCCGATGGAAATTGGTTAATCTACTCAACATTAACAGATATTCGACTTTTTTCGTTTATACCAGGAGAAGGAGAGAACATTTCTCAGCTAACGAGGATCAAAGATTTACCAGAGGAGTTTTCAGCATCCAGGCATGCCGTCTTTACAGATGATTCAAGTACTTTATTCCTAGTAAAAGGAAACAACACAGTCGATGTGTTGAGCATTCTGTCCAATGGAGAAATTGACCATTCACACACAATTGAAACGGGGAAATACATCAAGGACACGATACACCTGGTAACTGTCTCAAAATGTCGAAACTATTTTATAACAGCTGGAACCTGCCGCACAATAGCTGTTTGGCGTAAAAAAGGCAAGCAATATAGTCACCATTTAAATCTTCCTCGATATTCAGCACCCACCACAGCCATAGCAATTCATGATGAATACCCACGTTTGGTTGCTGCTTTCTCCGATTCGAAAATCTTCGAATACGACTTGGAGGAGATGTGCTTTACATGCACGGATAAGGATTACTATGTGAAAGATTCCGAGACACATTGTGTTAATAATATTGTTTTGGATCGACGGAATCCCAATGTGTTAGTCCTGCATAACGATTCTAGTCTGTTTGTTTTGGAAAAATGCTCGCCCGAACCCGAAAGTGATACAGTTAAGAAAATTAAAAGAACCGTTGAACCAAAAGTCGCTGGATTGCGATTAAAATTTGAGAAGAACTACCAGGTGAGTTTAGATTTTAGGCTTTTTCATTATGCTTTTACTAACACTGTGCATTTTACAGCATTTCATTCAATTATCGTGGCTGAGTGCAGACGAATTGGTGGCTGTAGGTGTGAATCCAGTTTCACTGATCGAACAACTGCCGGGTGCATTCAAAAAGAAGAAATTCGGAGCGGCGTAGTTCAGTTAATTTTAAATAAAACTAAAGAAAAACAAAATTATTAGTTGAATTTTTTTTTTGTCCGAATCGAAATGCATGGTTAAGCATTTTTTTGCGACTATCATTACATGGAAAAGACGTTCTCAAAAAATTCATATCGAGTGCAAATATACTTCTAAAGTGGACAGAGTCTACAAATTTAGAAAGTTACTGCATCGAAGGTAAAATCCAATGGCTTCGGTTCCCAGATGGTTGGAACAATCTCAGAACATTGATTATACCATTCTAGTCTATATTTTACAAAACTCAAAATACATGCAAACATCCATAATTTCGCTTTTCAAAGAACAAAATTTTCAATTTCATTTCTTTACTTATTTTAAAAATGAAACCAGTAAAATCACGTCTGGCACCGTACTAGATCTTATAAGGGGGAGAAAAGCTGAAAAGAATATGAATAACTTTCTATCTATCGGTCCACTGAATCGATTGCTATAGTCTAGCGTCCGTTATCAATTTATATTTCAGCAAAACCCACTTTTTGTTACATTTTTCAAATCTCGTAAAAATTTTACGGCGGCAAGCTTCCAAAAGCTAAGCGTAACTGCATGAAAAGGCCCGTCGTACAAGAACCAGCCCATTACATTGTCCGTTCCCACAACTTTTTTGTCGAACAATGGGAAGGTTCTGCATTGAATCTCAAATTGAAACTGTGCCACGTATATTTAGCGTTACGCGTTACATATATGTCAGTGTGGCCTTGACAAGGTAGGTTTTGATTTTTTCTTTCTAAATAATGGCTTTAATAATGTACGTACTACACCAAATAGGATCCAATAGCGACGAACACAATCTCGACAGTTTGCAACAGCTCAGCCGTGACAGGTTTGTTTAACTTTTCAATAACTCTATAACTACTCAGGGCTACACCGCGAAAGCATTTTGAGAGTGAATCTCAACGTACATATACGAAAATCGATGAGGCATGTATTGCTGACATAGCTGACTGGAAGATGTTTTCATTAATCTGGCAACAGTTCCTCAAAAGAATTGCATTCATAAAATCAACCGTCATCTCTAGTCAGCGCCGCACACCTGCCAAAGCTCTATGTTCTAGTGGCATAAAAAACGAAGGCTAATCGCTCCGATTGTCGGTTTTGCTATGTGTTTACAATCTTACCATATAAATGACCTATCACTCCTAACCGCCTGAATTAAGATCACGATCCGGAACGAAAACGAAAAATGAGTTTTGTTGTGGGTTATGCCCTGGAATGTAGGTACATCTTTCATTGCAGAAGCTGCATCCTCAGGCGAAATATGTAACTTCTGTACTAAGAAATTTACTGCAGCTGTTATAAAAATATTACATATTATTTATGTAGGTACATGTAAAGACGCATATTCGTCGTACTCAAACTGAAGGTCATGGATTTTTAGTCAGAAAGTGATCGTTCTTCGTGTAAACTGCATATTAACCGTATTCCTCAACATAAGTCTAATATCTGAATACGTTTCGGCCGATTAAGCTGACCACATTATTAAGCATCCTTCATAAACTACGGAGTCTTTCTAGAGTACAACGCAGTGTTGAGAAAGAAATGTATGATGGATTAGTTTAGAAATAGAGTCCACAGAAACAAATACAGATAAAAGATCTTTTCAAGGAACAGGCTAAATACAGATGGTCCAACTGATCAATAAAGATATGACTCCAATACCAGTGTACGACTGAACAATAAGGCGCTGCAACGTGGACAAAATACTAAAAGTTCGAGCTTACATTGAGCGCCTGATCATTTGGTTTATGCCATCAAATATGCCATCTGCTGCTGTTTAGTGAACATGAGGTACAGGAAGGGGCTGAAAAACAACATAGCCACCTGCTACGATGGACTACGGGCGAATTTATTTATGCGTTATTGGGAAGCATGCATCGAGTATGGAAGAAT
This sequence comes from Volucella zonaria, assembly GCA_963966105.1. Taxonomy (NCBI): domain Eukaryota; kingdom Metazoa; phylum Arthropoda; class Insecta; order Diptera; family Syrphidae; genus Volucella; species Volucella zonaria. Next base: position 122,399,204 of record OZ014534.1, on the reverse strand, counting down.
GAATGTTTGCCTGTTGACTGGAATCTTATCAGAAGTAAGTCATACTCCTAAGCATATATATATACATATATGTATATATGTTTGCATGAACAATAAAATCCTCTCTAGCCTACTGTGTGAACATCTAATCTATGCGCCATAGATCAAAACTCTGACGATTAGGGTCTTTTAAGAAGCCTCCTTATTGTTTCTTGATAAAGTCTAATTACTGAGTTCCCTTCTTAGCGGAGCCGACATAGAAAAAACCCCTTACTACTTCAAAGTTTATTTTAATATTCTGCCGATTTATTTATGTTTGAGGTCCCTACTCGTTAACAGCATACCATATATCACAACTTATTCACAGCTAAACCAATTTTTGATGTTCTGTTTTAATACTTTAATGACAGCTTGCTGCGTTAAATGGTATGGCCGTATGCAAGTAGCTGCACAGAATTTTTAAAGATCTGGCTTATGTATTTTTTTATTTTTTTTAGAGCTTAACACTCAAGAGGGTATAACTACTCTTAAACGCCGGAGTACGTGTTAAGTTTTTCGGAAAATTGAATAGAGGGCGAGAGAGAAAGAGGTTTGGACTCAGTGGTTATTTCGCTCAATGGGTGTCATCCAAAATTTACTGGGGAGACTAAATTATTAGTGTAAATTGATTTGTTGTTGTATTTTGGATAACTGATCTTAGTTGCCTGAAAAAAAGAATGTCTTTCGGACGCGGTTGGGATTAAACGCCGAACCGTCCGATTGGGAAGCCAATGCACTACCACTTAAGCCATGGCCACCCACATTTTTCCAGGAATTAGGAAAAATATTCTGTGAAATGAAGAGCTGAAAAAGAGCTAAGAGAAGTTTTTAAAAAGCCATCACCGCCGTTTAGGAATCTGCAGAAGTGATTTTTCCATATCCTTAGCACCGACTGTGAATCTACTGAATTTTGTTCCTCATCTCTGTTCGGGTATTGTTGGCGTGATACGTTCTTTTTACGTTTTTGTGAAACTTCAGTTGTTCCTTCTCATAATCTTTCTTTTTTTCCATGGAAACAGAATCTTCTTCCCTCCTGCTTGGCCCATAGAGGATACGAGCCGATTCTGGTTGCACCGCTTCATTGACAAGTTGTTTTGTTACTTGTGCTTACGTGTACTCTTCATGCAACCAGAAAATTTCTGGTCGTTGTTGCGAAATTTTTGACGGCTTTTTGTATCGATGTCGCTGATCTTCAGCACTAAATGTAGATTGTAAAGGTTATGATGAGAAGCTCAAGAATACGCGATCGGCAAAGGTTCTGATGGTTTGTGGCGATTGTACCCACTAAATTTCCTCATGGTATTTATCCACTGTTTCTGAATTATTCATCGACATACGCACATATCATGGCCGAAACTAGGTAGTGGTGCAGGACTTCATTTTCCGCTTGAAATGTTCAAAAATGTATAATATTGAAGGAGAATTTGGTTGTGTTTCATGATTAGGTGGAAAGAATATTGTCTGGTAGCTTTTCTTGACATTGAAGGAGCTTAAAACAATGTCGAGACAGGAGCAATCACTACCATACTTTCAAATCTCGAAGTCCAGACCTCACTTGTAAGGCTGATAAGTCAATTGCTACATCGCAGTACTATTATCGAAAACTTGGCCAGAAGATTTGTTCGTAGTGGCATACCTCAGGATGGTGTCCTGACTCCCTTTCTTTGGAACTTCATTTTCCGCCAGACCTCACTTGTAAGGCTGATAAGTCAATTGCTACATCGCAGTACTATTATCGAAAACTTGGCCAGAAGATTTGTTCGTAGTGGCATACCTCAGGATGGTGTCCTGGCTCCCTTTCTTTGGAACTTAGTAGTAAATAAACTATTTAAAATCCTGAAGAGGGAAGGGTGATTGCTTATGCTGATGACGTTGCGATAGCTATATCCGCAAAATTCCCCAACACTCAAAGCGATCTAATGAACAACGCTTTTTCCAAGCTCTTAAATTGGGCTAATCGGTGTGATCAAGCCATTAATCCACCCAAAATCGAACTAGTTCTTTTCACAAGGAAAACAAGATTCCTCACCTCAACTCCACTAAAATGCTCGCTGCACGTATTCCCATTGCGGAATGTGCAAAATACCGTGGTCTCATTCTAGATAGCAAACTAACATGGAAAGCTCGCAGACGAGAAAGATTTATACTATACCCCCCTACTCTTGTAAAAGAGCGGTTGACAAGAAATCGTGTAAACAGCCTCTTATCACGCACTGGCTATGCGTAGCTGTCATAAGTCCCAAGGGGCAAGACAACTCAGCCTCGAAATCTAGGAAAGTTGCAACGTCTGGCCTTCAATCCGCGGCACTGGACACCATTCTCTATCTTACCACCCTAGATATCTTCGTCAAACAACTAGCTGCCAATGAGGACATAAAGTTGAAAGCCTCTTTACAGTGGTCCTATATCCACAATCTAAGATAACGTAGGACAAATCCTAGAAGATACCGACTACTCCACTACCAAATACTGCTTCGATAGGTACTCAAAGCTACTATTACGAATCGTCAAGACCGGGTGGATGGTACATTACCATGAGAGCCGGTACTTCCTGGAAAATGAAATCCTGATCTGCCCTTCCGCCTCCCAAACCCCTTCAGTGTCTATCTCTCCTGGCTGAAATGGAATGTTATATCGGCCAAAGATATTTGCATTTGCACCGGTGTTCCAGGAAACTGTACAGATGAACTTACTAAACATAGTACAACACTGCAAATTTCACAGAACTTGAGATCTTTGTACATCCCTCTGGCTACTTGTAAAAAATATAATTCTACAGGATACGATTGGTAAGGCGAACCGCAGGTTAGCAAGCCGTGCAGCGTTTCATGTCACTGAACTAAATTAGATGGCAAACACTGCCGTAGCCTAATCATTCTAAACCGATCGCACATCAGGTGTCATTACTGGACACTGTCTAATCGGAAGACATGCTGCAAGGCTTGGCGTCTTCTTAAGTGACTGCTGTAGAAACTGTATGGAAGAGAAAACCATTCATCATCTCCTCTACACATTTTCTCAGCCATATCTCGCACTAGGAAGCCTTTTCTGTGCTCATACTTTTTAGACAACCTGGGAGATCTCATAAAAACCAACGTTGCCGATCTTCTTCGACTCATCAGAAGCTCAAACTGGTTTCGAACTTTCTCTAACTTTCAGGTTTCTTCCACCAGATCTATTGGTATCACAATGGGCCTACTCTGCCCTAAGCCACGCCAACTATCCCACCATGTTCTCTTATAAATATTAAGCGAGGCAACCTTGTTAGCTATATTAATATTCCGCTGTACAATATTTGTACGCGTTATATATGGTATTCCAACGGAAAAAGAAAAAGAAGACTACTTCTCAAACATACGATATCTTCAAAAGGCGCTTTAATATCAAAGTCCTGAAGAGACTGCTACATTAATAGGTGTGATGCTGCAATGTACATATGTACAGTGATCTATTTTTGATGACTTGTAAGCTGTTGAAACCCAGTCAGAGGTTTAAAATTCAAAATACAAACAAGTTCAACTATTTCGTAAGAGCTTGCCATTAGAGTTTTAATATGTTCAAAGGATAATAACAAAAATGTCATTGCAAGATGTGAGTATAAAGAAAATTTAAAGTAAAACTTAAGAATAACATTTAATGCGAACCACTACCATAAACATTTAAGCGACTAAGCGAATTTATAGTGTCAATGCGATTAGATAACCTTTACAATTCAACGAGGACATATTTAAAGAAAGGTTACCAATCTCTAAACACATAACTTAACATTTCTATGAGTTGTACATTCATTTAATTACACAAAGTTAAATAGAAAGGATAATTAAATTAAATTAGGATGGGCAGATTTTTCGTTGTGAGCTTTCTACTGCTCGATCCGATTGTGGAAGTTGATGTGTGATGGCTCACTCCTGGTGATTTATGTATAGACTGCTGGTCCATTATGTTTAATTTAGATGGTATGCGTGCCAATCGTGGATTGGGCAGCCGAATGTTTTCTTTTCCTGCCTTGCGCTTGGTGTTGCTTCCTGAAGCCGGTGTGTTTGGCATTACCGAAGAACGTGAAGCTGGCTCAATGCAGTTTCGAAAAACTTCATAGTTGTCTGTATCCGACAAATCAGAAGTTTCTGTGATGGTGATTTTTGGTTGTTGTCCCTTTCTTAAACGTGATGTGGAACGTCGTTTACCACCACTTTGTCTTGCTGATCTTCTGCGAATGGTTGTGGCTATGACACGATTCTTCTTGAATGGCGACTTGAATGGTGTTTTCGTGTTATTGACTGTGGTTTGTGTAAATACACTTGGGCTATTGAGCACATTGAGAAGGCTTCGCTTTGCTGATGGTGTATGCCTTTCAGTTAAGCAGAGTTTGCGTTTATTCGAAGACAGAGCTGATGAAATATTTGTTGTTGATGGAGTCCTCTTCATTGCCGATGCTGAGAGCTGACAATTTCTAATTGACATTGGTGTGCGACCAGCTAATGGTGTTTGAGGCTTCTTGCGTGCACTACTGAGTTTCTCCTTTTCAAGTCGTTTTTTCTCCCAATCGCGAGAAATAACCTCAAGAATATCTTCACCGTAGATGAGGAACTTTTTGTGTTCCCTCGCCTCATATGCATTTACTTCTTCAGTAAGAAGGGCCTCGATTTTAGGCAACTTACTTGCAATGGTTTTGCGTTCCTTTTCTTCTTTGAGCAGTTGGCCACCTCGGTTGTTGTAACGTCCCGGTTCCGAGGCTTTCTGCTCTAGAGCAGTCATTCGATCCCAAAGAATTCGCCTGTCCTCAAACAACTGGAATATTTTCTCGTTGTTACTGTAGAACGACTTAAGGTCATCCAATTCCATCTCATGAAGAACTAATAAATCATCTGTGTAACAGTCACTGTAAAAGTTCGAAAAGCGATGCCTCTGTACTTCAGACTTCATGCACTTATCCCACCATTCGAGAATTTCCTTTCGAATTTGTTCGACGAAGAGCTTGATGTTTTGTTTTTTCAGAGCTTCACAACGGTTGACCTCTTTATACAGCATATCGTAGGTAGACTGAGAGCAATCTGTGTAACGACTAAATTTATTCCTCGTGGACGGACTGGTTTCGAGACGATCCCACAACGAAGTGAGTTTTTTCTTCATACCTTCAATAGAATCACCTAATTCAATAACTTGTTCACTATAACGATGATGCATTCCACTAAGTAACTCAAAGGTTTCTTTGCTCAGCTTGATTTGGCGATGGTTCAGCAATCTGTCCTCATTCTCTGAGTACACTTGAAATTCGAGAATTTGAAGAAAATTCTTGATTTCCCTACGCATAGTCGACACTCTGTGCAATCTATTAGCTTTTTCAGCTTTTAGATTGTCCAAATGGCCACGAAAATCTTGTAGTTCTTCTTCTGATGGCAAAGGATCGGCGAATAGAGAACGCGGTTCCTCTTCTAGTTCATTGCACAGAGCATCTTGCTCGAGGAGTAACTCGAATACTTGCTCCCTACGAAGACGTAGAGTTTCTCGTAATTCCAACAAGCTTTCATCTAATTCTGATTGATATACAAGCAGTGGAACGTTCTCTGAGGGTTTCAAATTGATCTCCACCTTCAGCAGCCTCTGTAGATTCTCAGCTTCGGCTCTGAGATCAGCAATTTCCTTTTCAATTTGTTCCTGCTTCTCCATGGATTCAAAGACCAAGTCATCAAAGAAATTCTTGGTGTGTTCTGTGAGCTTGACGAGGTTATCCTTGCACGCATTTTCGTCGAAAATTTTTTTCCAGATCTGATGCAGCTCACGCACATAGTCCTGAGTCAGAGCTTGCATATTCCTCTCGGCATCATCGAATAGATCTGACATTTTGTCTATAAGGCACACACAGTTTACAACTATTTACACAAGTTTCTAAAATATTTTCCTAGGGAGTTGTTTTAGAATTTTAAAATTTACTTTTAACAAGATAGGGAAAGTGGAAGCCGCTCAAATATTCGTTATTAACTATTCAATTTTGAATTGTGTACAGTTTTTTTGTCGTGCTGGGCTTAAGAGCTGCAGTGTAAAGGAGACGGATAGATAAGTATGACATAAGAAACGGATTTTCAAAAATGACTGTGGTCAGAGCGAAAACCAATTGACGGGTAGGTTCATAAACTAAATATTTGTTTGTTGATAGCCTTCAAATAAGTATTTTTACTGATTTTATTGTAATAAGTAATAAACATAATGTTGAGCAATAAATAAATTTCGGTGGTATTAAGTTTTAAAGGTCTAGTCAAGAAAGTGAGATTTACAATTTCAAAAATCGAAATAAAACTTAATAGTAATTAATATCTGATGTCTACATTTTAGAGATAAGTTATAATAGCAAGATGGCATACTTCAATTTTGGCGTAATTGTCTCCCATTGTATTTTTCTAATTTCGTCGTATATTGAAATGATGGACGCCATTAGTGGCTTGTAGACTGCAAAAAGTGCAGTCCCTTGGCCTTGGCCTTAGAAATCTTGACATCCTATCGAAGTTGTATTGGTCAATTATTATGCTGTTAATATCGATATTAAATGAGCTTATTATACGCTGCCATTTCCGTACTACAGTCGAAAAGCGGGGACGTGAGCTCCAGAACGAATACAAGAATCAGAGATTACTGTTGTCGGTAAAAGAGTACAATGCATTGGAGGAGGGAAGATAGTAAATTATTGATGAAAAAGGTAATTTCTAATCCATTGAAAAAGTGATTTAAAGACCCCAAATGCACGCATATTTGACCAAAGCCCTTGATGCCAAACTCTCAATTTTTAAAAGTTTTTAAATTATCAAGCGCATCTATTTTGGTTTGCGTTTCCTTTGCTTCCACTTTGGATATGTACAATACATGTCATTAAATCACCAGTGGACCTATTGAGACATTTCTTCACGATTTATCAGCGTTTCCATGCCTTTATTTGCAAAGAAGGAAAGTAAGTGCAGTGGGTGTTTAGAAGGAGAGATTCTTCTTTCCTTCTTCGCGGAAAGTGTCATGAAGAGAATACCTGTTCCGAAGATTGGGAGGTATACCAGTGTGAAAGTGGATTCGCCCCTATAAGAACCGACGTGCTTTAGTATATTGCATCACTCTTCGCCAACAGTTCCCATAGAGCTTCTTATACATATATGTATATGATATTATGATACAAGGGTATATTATGATCTATAAGAATACTATCTGACCCGACAGACGTTGTCCTATCTTTACTATGAATATTAAATTCGAATTGGTATAATTAATAGAAAAAAATAATTATTCAAAACATAGTGTTTATTATTCTCATGCTCTACGATGCACAATATTTTTCGTTTTATTTTCTGGTGCGTATATTAATAGTTTTGTTGGTATGTCGACACGTGAACAGATGACATACAACTGGTCATGTGGAAAACATGGATTTCCAAGATTGATGCCACAAACACTTAACGACTGCCCTTGCGATTTATTTATCGACATTGCAAATGCTAGCCGAACTTTAAATTGTAACCGTTTAAAGTCGAATGGCATGTCGTTCGGAATCAAAGAAATCCGTGGAATCATAACGTCTTCAACTTTGTACTTTCCTTTCAAAACTGTGTCTTCAATGACGTTGCTCATTAATTTGTTCACTGTAAGTTGAGTGCCGTTACAAAGACGTGGCTGGTTTATATTCCGCAACATAATTACTACGTATCCAATTTTTAATTGCAGATTATGAGGTGGTAATCCGGGCAATTCCAGCGAATTTAAGAATTTCGTTGGATAGTCGACAACATCATCTTGGTTAATGACGGAATCAATCGATTTGTATGTCATCAATTCGCCAGCTATCTTATTTTGAATTTGAAAACTCATTTCGTTAACATCAACGTGTTTTGCAGCCAATATAACTCGTTCACTCATCCAAACAAGATTTTTGTAACTTTGAACAATGTTTGGGAAAACCTTATCGATGAGTTCGGTCTTTTATTCAGTAAAGTGACAAAAATTGGTAGGTAATGTAGTGTATCCAGATGATGAGTCAACAGGTATTTTGCCGTTACCAATATTGAGCAATTGTTTGGAAAAAACTTCTCCAGATTGGTCATTCTACAATTCGACTCTCATGTTCATATTTAATTTGAGCGTTTTAACGTATTTCCATAAAATGGACGACTTTAAATATACGTTAATTTCGTCGGCTGACGTTGATCTTTGTATTACTGGTACTGTTTGGCGAAAATCACCTGCCAATAAGATCATTGCATCACCAAACCGATTTTGGTTCTTTCGTAAATATGCTATTTAATGCTTCCAAAGATTTTTTGTGTGCCATCGTCTACTCATTCCAAACTATTAATCTGCTTTGCTGCAACACTTTGGCCATCACAGAATTTCTCGAAAGGTTGCAAGTTGGAGTTTCATTTATTTGCGTGTTCAACAGCAACTTGAGCGCAGAATGAGCTGTTCGACCGCCTTCTAACAACGTAGCTGCAATACCTGATGAAGCAAATGCAAGTGCGATACCATTTTGCGATCTAATCGTTGCCAAAATCAATGAAAGCGAAAACGTTTTCCCAGTTCCACCAGGTGCATCTAAGAAAAAAAAACCGCCAGTTCCATTGTTTACAGCTTTCATAATCGTATCGTAAGCATATTTTTGTTGCTCATTTAAAATGGGAACGTTTCTTAGAACAGGATCTTTTAATGCCTCGGAATCATATTGGTTTCGCGTCTCAACTTTTGATTAAATGCGTCGTGCATTGTGCGATTAGGAGTTGTCATTCCTAATTGTATTAATCCGTTGTTGGTAAGCATCAAGCACGTGTCTTCAATTAAAATTAAAGCTTCATTGTGAATTTCTTAGTTAATTTGCATATCTGCATTCGATGTTCTAGTCGCTTCTGAAGTAATATATTATCTTCGGCCATGTGATCTTTATATTTGCTCCATAAATCTATCGGTGTTGATGGGAAGCATGTTGACAAAATAATGGAAGACAATGTTCGTATTTGATTAGCATTCGACGAGATCACAGCATCTTCGAGAGTGTGGTCCCAATGAGTGTCATTCTCTAGCAATCCCAAACGTTGACAGACTTCTCTGTATATGCCGCATAATACACCATTAACAGTTCGCAGATGTTGGAATGATATTAGGCCATGAACATTGACTAATAGTAAACGCAAATAAAAACACTCGTCTTGACTGGGATGTGCTGTGTGAAGACGTCCTAATGCATTGGTGGAAAATACTTGTGGGTAACCTGGAACTGGCTGTCCTTGTTTCCGTCGTTGATTGGCATTGTTATGTTTTCATTTAAAATTTATTTTTGTGCCGGCAGGAGCCAGTGTTTGAAGATTTAAGATGGATCGCGGTAAACGCGAAGAAATAATCAAAATGTAGGCCAACCTGCGGGACGCCCACGTCACAGCTACGATTAACACAATTTTTGACAGTTTATAGGTTTCAGCAAAATTGAAAGCCACTGCTGTCTTGTGTAAACGCTAGGTAAGAAAAGTTAATATGGTCGTTCTTAAATTTGCTAATGTTCCGCGTAACTTTCTTAGTTTTTCTTTCATAAGAACCTTCTCCTGACAAAAATTATTGTTGTACAATACTAATGTAATGTAATTAATAAAAAGGAATTAGCGAAATTGGTCCAGTCGTTCACACGTGATGCCATGACCAAGGGAAATAGGGATTCATTTTTATATATGTACATAGATTATGCTCGTTACAAAATCTTAATCAAACACTAAAAAAATACAATTTACAAAGTATTAAATTATAGACACCATATATAGATTTTATAGAAAGTAAATTCTTGATGTAGAGACATACAATGATGGCAGTCCCGTTTCGAGATGTACATACATATTGTGCCGATGCACCGTTTATATCCTGGCAGCTTCTCGATGAAATATCTCTGGAACTCTCACACTTCTTCGTATTAAAATCCTTCCTATACTTAAGCTGTGTAACATATTATCGTCTTCACAGCGACATCATATACTGTACTATTTATTTTGTGATAAGTGAAACGTTCTTTGTTTATCATTTGCGTTATCATCAGCAATTTTTCGATCTTTCTTTGTAGATGCTTTTTAAATCCAAATAAATACAAGTAAAGTTATGTGAGTTCATAACAACTTGATGGTTAATTGTTTAAGACAAACGTTCAAAAAGGAATCATAATTTGTTGACCTATACTATACATGTAAGAAAATCGAAAATTTATTTTAATTTTGGAAGGCTGAAATTCTTATAATAGGCGTGTTTTATTCCAGAGTGCGTACCCACTTTTCCAAAAAACGCTCCAACTCACTTCTATACTCACTTTTATCTCGCGGCTATGTTCGCAGTGTTGGTTTCAAAGTTGCTTTTTCCTTAATATTTTCTCCTATAAACTGGTGCTTTGGTGGCATTTTGAAAGCAGTTTTGAAAGCAAATAAGCACCTTCACACACACTAATTTTAAAAAAGGTTCAAGTTCCTTTTTGGGTAGAAGAAAAATATTGTAACTATTTTTTCCAAGTGTAAAAAGCCCAAAAGAACGTTCATTATGGACTTGCTCTTCCAAAACATAAGTTGATCCACGAACACATCCGAGAATAGGGAGAAACGGGATGCTGTCAATCATCGGGAAACGAATAAATGCCCTCTAGTTGTATGTTGCGACATGTATAATTCAAATCTTTCGTAAATATATCCTCACTTCTAAAAGTGAACTAAATTATACCCACTTTTGATTTTGTTTTTGTTTCGTGTGGAAAAGTGGCTAAGCACTTTTGAATAAAACACGCCTAATGTATCGAATACGAATAGACATCCTAAACCGACGAAATCACTTAAGATTTAAATCTTCATTTCGACAACTAAAAATCATTCTTATTAGTGAATCCAGTGCAATCCTCTGTTAATGATACAAGAAGACCAACCCGTCAATTTATTTAAAAATATAAATCCACCCTGAACAACTAAGCGAATTATAGAACCACTTTGCAACCAACGGAATTGAGACCATATATTTTAGAGCAGATTTTTAATAGGTACAATTTTAATCGATTTTCTTTGTAAATTTATTCTTTCTTATTTTCCAATCTAGTTTCTTCCAAGGCAAATGCAAATAGGATCAATTTAACACATACACAGATGATGCAAACAAGAAGGATGCATAACTTGTCTTTATCAATGACGATAAAGATTTGAGGACAATATTTACCCTGATAGATTTTTATTGTAATAAAAAGCAAACCCCTCTCACCATTAATCACAATACTAAAGTTAACTATGATAACATAGATTAAAATTGAAGGAAATAAAAACAGTTTAGAAATTGAAACATTTTATCGAAGAAGGGATTTTATTTAAAACCTTTGCCATTGGGCATCAACCTATGAAAACTCTGTTGAATGCTTTCCAAAAAGGTGCGATGTATAGTTATGTTTGTATCGACGATTTTTGGAAAATTGCTTGAATAATGAAGATCTCGTGTTAGGTAACAGCGCAGACTTGATCATGTTAATTAGCAGTAAGTTCATTTAGTTGGCTAATGTGCAAACAACATGGCATGTTCTCTGGACAGTCGCGCTATTAGGATAAGCCTTACCTTTCTGCGAAATTTTTTCGCAGTAACGGATATCAATTTCGGTTGTTTCCTCTTCTTCTTATTTTTGAAATTCTTCTTAAGAATTCACTGTCTCATCTGTTATCATAAGGGAGCTTATAATACAAACGAAAATCATTGCAATCTTAAAACCATTATTGAAAGATTTATAATAAATAATGGGGAATATTCGAGGAAAGAAGTTTACAATCCAAAATTTTTTCCTGCGAATGTTTTCTTCTTTGGATAGTTCAAATTCCTCTTCTGATTAGAAAGAGGTTAGATTTTTTTGCGGATATGAATATAAAAATTCTCTATATCAATCAGTTTTAGTCTAATTATTTATGTATTATATTATTTATTTATATAAAACATAAATCGAATTGAAAGCTAGTCCGCAGGAGTTGCTGTCCAAATTTGTCTTTACTAGATTTTTGCATTCATTGGGGTCGTACAAATCGTGGACAATATGTTGATAACACTTTATGACTACGAGTAGGTACCTATTTTTGTGCTTTAGAGCATGTTGACGGTACAAAAGTAATACCGACGGCCCCAAGTAGTACTAAAGTAACTCAGAAATCTCAACTTCCAAATGGGTGCTTTATTATATGTATTATGCTTCGAAACAACAAGGTTCCCAATCATTACGGTGAGCGAGCTGTCGATGTAGCCACCTCATTTATAGTCAAACCATGGTCGGTATGTTTTCAAACTAATTGTAATTAAAACATAGTACATGTAGTTCTCATTCTGAGTCGTTGGCCTTCTAATCAGTAAAAATAACAACCATACCATCCCCAGAATTTGATCAGTCGCAATAAGGAACACGTTTTTTTTGCCTTTGCGATGTTCTGCATATGGCAATAGCTAGACTAAAAGTACGCACTATATTTTATGACCACTTACTTTCTTCTTCCTGGACCTTTATTAACATAGCCATTGAAATGTGTAAGGGATATCAGTAGCACATTTCTGTGCGGTTAGAACTATGTATTATAGTTTTCCTTCCTTTTCCCCACAGGTTCATAAGCACATGACAAAAACAGTTAATGCGCTAAATCTGAAGATTTTTCTCAATAGGTTTTTTTGCATGAAGGCTAGTGAGCATGAGTTGACTTATCAGATCTCACTAGTCTGGAATTCAACTTTACACGACGTTGAAAAAGGGGAAATTTCAACATTGCCTTGATACGGGTGTTCTCCAACTTTTATCAACAGATCTTTGGCCGTTTATGTGAAATAAATTTCCATTAGTGTTCTCTAGATCGGTGAGGATGATGTCTTCAACAGAGAGGCAAGGTTTTCCGAATTTATCTGTAATCTTTGTTTGTCTAGATCAGGGCTGTCCAAAACAAGGCCCGCCATCCCTGTTATTGCGGTCCGCGACATAAAATAAAAACTTCAACTACGAAACCTTATTTCGCAACAAAACAAAACCGCTTCACATACACGTATGAAAAAAAAAATGTAAGCATTCAAGCATATATACAATATATACTAGATGGAGTGAAAAGTGACCTCCTTGACCGCCAAAATGCGCTGCTACTGCAAAAAAGGTTATGGTGCCTTGAAGTCCGTTCATATTTAGGCAGACATGCCAAATTTCAGTGCGATACTGTCTTTAGTTTTGTTTTGACGGCTGATTTTTGTTGACGTGTTTGGCATCATGTTGAGTATGGACAAAAACGATTTTCGTTCTCTCATAAAACATTATTTTTTGAGAGGCAAAACGGCGAAGGAAACAAAAGGGGCTAATGCTCCGTCAGATTACACCGTCAAATATTGGTAATACACACATTCTTTCTTCTCGGAGTTATTTTGAGCTGATGAAGCAAAATTGAGTTTCAATTTTGAAGTGTGTTGCAGTACTTAGTGGAAAAAAACTCACTTTGTCCTCTTTGCACTTCTATCGGCGAAAGGATCCGCGAGTTAATAAACTGTATTTTGTTTATAAATATTACGAAAATCATTCTCATAATACAATTCGTTAGTGCCGAATAAAAACTTATACTATGTCTACAAAGAAGCGATGAAAATCGTGCTTTTGATGAGAAATGGGAACTGGACTGAAGCGGCATTACACAACTTTGCATGAAGGAAAGTATAAGGAACATAAAGGTAAAGCTAGAAAAACTATTGTAGCCGAATATGAGAAAAACTGATGCAGCAAACAAGCATTTTTTCAAAAATAAACAGAGATAATGAACTGAGTTGAGCTGCCTCCTAGGAAGTTTCTTTACAATTAGTCAAAGCTAAAAATTCAGTGATGAAGTTTTAATAAAAAAATGTGGAATTAAAATGACTGAACGATTTATGCAGCCTAAGATTGCAGAAATTGAATGTGTAGCACTATCACATCAAACAGTGATGTGGGCGAGTATGTTTCTAAGAAATTGTGTGACTCCGTTGGGGAATGTGAATATTTTTCAATATGTTTGGATGAAAGTACGGACCAGACAGACTTCAGTCAGTTATTAACTTTTATTCGCTGCATTCCAAAAGATTAGACTATTACGGAAGAAATGTTGAATTTGGTGCCGTTACATGGAACAACTAAAGGAAGTGATATCTATGAAGCTCGGAAGATGCCACTTTTCTGAGCACATAAAGTACATTGAAGGGGTAATTTTGGAGTTTGAAAATCGATTTATAGATTTTAAGGAATAGAGAGCGATTTGTCACTTTTCACTCATCCATTAACACTGGCCATGGAAAGTGTAAAGACTGACTACCAATAGGAGTTATGCGAGCTAAAATCCGACCCCTTCTACAAAAGCAGAGTGGAAATTGGAATAGATTTTGTAAGCTCCTCGATGATCGCTTTCCGAAATTAGCGAATTTTGGTTTGAAAATAGGTTCGATGATGGGGAAAGTGACAGTGCTTATTCAACCATGAATTTTATTAAATCAAAATACAGGTCTTCATTATCGGATAAGTCACTTATTAACGCAATGCGCTTAGCAACAACGAATATTGATGTTGACATTGATAACATTGTTAAAGAAATAAAGAAATATGAAAGAAATAAACAAAAAATAAAAACACATATGATTGATTTTTTTTTTAATTAAAAGCTAATAGTATTTTGTTTTGATGGCCCGCCAGTTCCTACAGAGTTTCATTTTGGCCCGCACATGACTCCGGTCTGGACAGACCAGGGCACCGTTCTAATTTTTCACTTTATGCGGTATTTATTTTACCTCCCAGCAAACAATTGTTACAATTTATAGTGCACCAGAAAAGTTATTCTTTCATCTGCATCTAATTTAATCTCACTATTAATGTTATTAAATATATTCGGAATACGCAAAAAATTGGATGTTTTCTCTTCAAACGCAACAGAAGGGGAAAATGTTTTCGCGAACAAATTTTTCTTAAAGTCGGGCCTCAACCAACAAATGTCCCCAGATAGGTCGACGCCCAGTCGGTTACCTCCTATTCCGTACGCTGAGTTGAGCGAGCTCATCTCTTTTCAACTTATCAAGCCATTTTGTGTGTGGTTTTTTTCTACTACTCTTACGTCGTCTCGCTGACAAAATGTTTTCCCTTGTCGTCTGTAATTAAATAGCCCGATCCCAAGTCTGAAGCTTGTTATCTTTTCTTAATCGCTCCCGAGGAAAAATCTTCTCACTCGGTCAAAACCTCTCGGGACTTTTTCCACTTTTCTTTTGTTATTCTAATCCATGGTGATTTTTTTTTACTTCGCTATATGGTATGTATAGTTCCAGCTTAAGACACCAGCCAAAAGTTCTCAACCCTTCTTCTCACTTCGTTATTTCATCATCAAGCTATGCTCTTTAGTGCTGCAAATTGTTCCACGGCATATTTTCTACGCGGTCATTGTTCTTACTTGTAAGGTTTTGTTCCAATTTTCAATGTAATTTTAAGAATGGCGAGTATTCTGACAAATAAAACTAGGTAGGTGTGTCGTCCTTGGTGATTTCAAAAATATACCAGTTGATCTGAAACGATTATGTCTAAAGAAGATAGCTTGGTCTTAAAATATGCGGGCTATTGCCGTACATACGAATTGTATGCCGTTCAACATGTTGTTATGATAAGAAGAATATTAAATGCTGCAGCTAATCGATTTTAAAGAATAAGAAATAAAAATCCGTTTAAAGTCTAAAGAATTTCGACCCATATGTTGGAAAAGAATTCTTATAAATAACTAAAGTTAAACAAAAGACTATTTTGTTAGATTTTTAATTTCTTTTTATTTTAATATTTCACTTTTGTTTTAAAATTTTATTCATTTTTAATTTTCACAGTGAATATTAGAGAATTACATGTACATATAGTGGGGGGTTGTTATAATAATAAATTTTCCTATATAAATTCTCCTTAACTTATGCTTAAAATGTTAAAAATCTTTTAGTTTTACTTTATAGTTATATATATCTCTAATTATGTTCAATGGAAACAAGAAAACAGACAAGGAAAGTAGAGAAAAACAATGTTAGCTTTTGTTGTTTCTTTTTTGTTTTTTGCCAAAGTTTAAATCTGTCCATTTTATACATAAGTACTATAAGTAGATTGGGGCCTACTTAACTACTGAAGAATCAAAAAGAAAAAAAGGTAAACACAAAGTTAATTCAAATTGGGCATCAGTGAGAAACATAGGATGGTTGCTAACTATTTTTAAATATTATTATG
Organism: Volucella zonaria; assembly: GCA_963966105.1. Classification (NCBI taxonomy): domain Eukaryota; kingdom Metazoa; phylum Arthropoda; class Insecta; order Diptera; family Syrphidae; genus Volucella; species Volucella zonaria. Next base: position 122,382,952 of record OZ014534.1, on the reverse strand, counting down.
AGTGAGATCAATTAAAATCTAAGGTTTATATTTATTTATATATTTGTTTTGTCTTATTTTTTTGTTTTTTTTTATTACGATAGATTTTAATGGTTTGTTTTGTTCTAATACAACTATTATTCTGTTTACGTGATTCTTTTGCTTATGATATTCGTTATACAAGATTTGTGTCTATTTTATTTTATGCTTAATTTTGTTCTCTTATTTTCCTTAGTTTTTACTTCGTGAAATAGTTAGATATTATCATGTAATATTAATATATTTTTTTTCTTTCTTGATAATTGATTTCGTTTTATTAGATAAATGGCAAATAAAAATATTTCATAATCAAAGTAGGCTATTTAAAAATTATGTTTATTGCGTATTTTCTTATTTAAAACTTATAATAGAGTTTTGGAACTGAATTGTCTTTTCTTAATAAAAAAAAAATGGTAAATATAATGAACGAGTATAGTCAAAATAATTCGAAATAAAAAAGAAATAAAAATATCAACTCAATTTTGTGTAAATAAGATTGCAAATATTAATGTAGTTTTTTTTTTTGCAAAGCTTTTCTTTTTTAATAAAATAAAAAAACATATATATTTTAACAATGGGAAGTAAGAAATATAGCTTTTAAGTTTGTTGCAAGTTATTCAAATAAAGAATAAAAACATAAAAAGTATTTTGTATTCTACGTGTAGAAAGCAAATTTTCGAGAACATAACACATGTTTAAGAAAAATATTTTTTTTTTTTTGTTTTGTCTCCAAATATAGTTACAAAGATATTGGACAATTAATATTGTTAATTTGGTATCCTCAAGTTTGATTTTAATTTATTTATTTAGCAAGAACATCAAAAGTCTGCTCAGAGGAAAAAATAAAGGAGACTTTATTTAATAACATTTTCATTTTTTAAGAGAAAACATTACAAACCTGAAGTTAATTGCTTTATTTGAGAGCAAACGATTACATTCTGAGCTGTCTGGCAGGGGCAGATGATAGTAATCACTTTCGGTATTCTGCAAAATAAAAAAAAAACGTAAATTAAAACTTTGTACAAATGTGGTTACAGACAAGTTGTTCACTAGAAACTACATGTGGGTTCAATTTCCCTCAATTGTAAAACGAATTGCTTCTACTCACTCATATGCAGATACAATATTTATACAGGGTGTTACGGATAATGTGTCGATGATTTTAAGTGGACATATTTTCAGAAAAAAATCGTATGGCTGTGGCAGGGGTCGGACATGTCTAACTCCGAGTTTTTAGTCTTATTGAAAATAACATCTTTCAAATTTATACATGTATGGGGTATCGTTATACTCATAATTATGAGTAGTTTAATTGTTTCAAAGTAAATGTTGCCCTAAAATTATTGTGTTAAAAATTATTGAAGATCAAAATTGAGTTTTCTTTTTTCAAAAACTTAAAATTTAGAATTAGTCATAATTCTTTTTTTATATTAACTCCCAACTTTTGGGAGTGTACTTAGTATTTACAAATAAAAACTAAGTCAGGTCAACCCCCAGCCGTCCGATTACCACTTTAGCCACGACCACCCTAGCTGACTAGTTAACGGTTGCTTTGGATTTTTTCTCGTAAAATAAGTTTATTACTGCGCAATGTAAATCCTTTTTCTAAAAAAAGGTTCATTTTCTGACCCCCAAAAGGGAAAAAAGTAGCGCCTCGAGTAGGTAGGTAATGTCCGCTTTTTTTTCTATAAATAACATAAAAAAAATGCAAAATTATGTGCACAACTAGTTCGTAGTTTTTAACCGAGATATTATATTGACGTTTAATTCATAATATCCTCGATGATGGACTTTTCAACACAAGAATACGCAGACATGGTTTATGTATATGGTTTTTGCAGCGGTGGCGGTCAACGATCGAAATTGGATTATTTGAGACGATACCCTGGTAGGACTGCCACAAATGGCAAGACATTTATTAGAACATTTTCGAAGTTGAGCGAGACAGAAACAACGCGGAAATCGTCGAGACCACATCTTGCTTTAGCAGAAGGCATTCGCAGCTACGAAGACGTTTTACATTACGTCAGAAACCATCCAAATACCAGTTTTAGGCAATGTTATGCAGACATTTTAAGGCGTTAAGCCACTCTAGGATTTTCAAAAAATCGATTTTTTTTTATTGCTTTCAATGGTCCCTTAGGACTTCAAAAATGATATCCCAAAAGATTATGGCCGAAGTACTTGTTTTTCAGATTATAGTACAATGCCGCCAGGTAGGCCTCTTATGAATTTTAAAAACGTTTATCTCAAAACTACATTTTTCAAGTTGGCCGCACCCATAACTTGAACAATTTTTAACCAATTCACTTCAAATGTTAACTAGGTCTTTAAAAATATATTGTCTAAATAAGTACGTGGGACTTTTTTTCTTATATGGCATAGTTCATTTGTTATTAAAAATTTTCTAGCGATTTTTCTGTGAATTTTGCAAGTTTGACTTTAGAAGTGCGCCTCTCGGCCAAAAATCAATATATCAAAAAAAAATCCTAGCTGTTGTTAGTTATATACAATAAAAAAAATTGAGTGACTCTTCATAATTCAAAATTGACAGGAGCTGTTGGTACAGGCGTAGACCCTTCCAAAAAAGAGAGGTCATTTGAGAAACGCTGCCATTTTTAAATAAATTATTCTATAAAAATTATCTTCTAAAGTCAATAAATTTCTACCTTTGTAAGCTCGATTTATTTTATATTTTTCCTGAAAAAAAAAAATCACAAAAAAGCCTATTTTTACGGCCTCTATACTGGCCTAACCGTTGAATCTAATCAGGTCTTACATCTGAAGAATTCTACATTCAGAAGGAATGTATGCATTCCATCATATACCAGTACAGGAGCTACAACCTGTTGTTGCCGGCACTGTTGTTGGTGGCATAGTTGTCGGTGGAAAAGTTGTTGGTAGCGCAGTTGTTGTAGGTACAGTTGTGGGTGGGAGAGTTGTTGGCAACGTAGTTGCTGGTGCGGCTGTACCAAACAATTAAGGTGCTCATAATCACGAGTTACACGATACCCCATTTGTTATCATTCACGCATTCACGCTTATGACCTCTTTATCTCTGAGAGGATGTATTTCCGTCCCGACACCTCTCCCACCCCCAAAACCCACCAGCTCACCATTCAAATTATTAGTCAAAATATGTCAAGGAATCTTGGACACATTATTAGGTGCACCCCGTGTACATCTAGTAGTATGCATAGTAAGTTACAATAAGAAAGTACAAATAAGTTAGTTTAGCGAATTTTTAAACATTTGCGTGATTTAGTTTGTAAAATTCGATGAAATGAGATAATAAAAATGATTTTAAAATAAATGCTCAATTTGTGAAGAAGATGGTTGACAAAAGCAGAACTATTTTGTCGTTAAGGTATATACGATTTCGTTTACACATTCAAATGTCGTCTTTTCCTTGACAATATCAATCCCAGTTTCCGATCTTAAATTTCTTAAAAAGGGTATATAATATTTTAAGTAAATTGGGTTTGGCAATGAGTTGTCCGGCGGAGTGTACTATTATCGCAACGAGGAAATAATGTAAATCGTAAAACGGTGAATAAAAGATTTTGGACGACCTAAAACCGGTATCGGTCTCATAACTTGAATAAATACAGAAGCCAACTCTATGGAGTTGGAGACAATTAGTCCGAATCCATTAAACACCGGGAAGAACTAAGCGCACAACATAATGTAAAACAGCATAACTGTTTACTTTTACTGAGTACTTTTACGCGTTATTTATTGTTATTTTCGTGCGTGAGGAAGAAAGAGCAGATTGTACAGACGACGAAATTAACCGAGAAATGCAGTTGGACTGAATAAAATACTTCTCGCAAATCTTTTATTTAAATGACTCGCGATTTTGTTTTATAAAATGATGTGAGAAGATTGGATGCTTTACCAGAGGAGGGATAGTTTTCTTCTTCCATTGTGTAAAGATAAAGGCGACACATGAAATCGTAACTATACAGTAGAAAACGCAATACATATAATCAAACTCAGTGCAGTCAACGTAGCTTTTTGGAGGGCAGATCGACATACGGGCCAATTCAATGTATGCGCGACGCTGCGAATGACCGCATAACATTTTTATCAATTTGGAGAAAGCGTTCAATAAAGTTTTTTTTCTTTTTTTACTCGATGATATTGCGCTTGAGGTAAAAAAAATTATGCTAACAATGAATATATGCGAAGTATTGGTTAATAGCAGTGTTTTTTTTGCACATCCGCTATCCGCTAAAAATTTGCGTGTAAGATACAACAATAACATACCTATGTACGTTGAGTCAATGTATATACGGAGTTGGGTAGTTTTTTGTGATAATCGCTAACATGTGTACAAAAAAAAAAACACAGCAAATATCATATAGAGGGTGGTTTAATAAAAACCTGGTTATTCTACGATAGTAGAATCGCAGATCTTTGCTCGTGTGTTATCGAACGCATTCACTGCGCAGACATATCTCAGTACGATTGTCACTTGTTTTGCGTTCAAAAAAGTCATGTTGGTGCAAAAAAAAGTAATATTTTTATTACATATGTATTATTTCAATAGTTCTTATATTTTTCCTCTTCAATAAATACAAAACTATTCCAACTTTTTCCGCAGCTACAATTGAAATGCCTAACTACATAATCTGCACAAGTATGACGATATTTTTACGATTAGGAATACGAGGGTAATACAGTTTGACTAAATCAGTTCTGCAGAAAATCTGCAACTAATGCAGTTCTTTGTTAGTATAGCGTTTTTGAAAACACCCATACACATACATATTTTTCCTGGCGCACTAAAAATTTATTTGGAGGGATCTGATGGTATTCAATATTACTTCCATCGAAGCAGTTTTTGTCTCGTCGCTATACCTTTGGTGGCTGTGTCATGGTATGGGCTGCGATTCCCATTCACAGCCAAATTAGCATAGCGATTTTGGAGGTTAGGCAAAATTCAGGAGCAACATTGGCCTTTTAGAAATTCAGAAAAGTAATCAAGCGAGAATGAAATACTTATGCCCAATTTGTTCTAGTAATGTACAGGGCAATTCAAAAATGGTCAAGTGATCTCTAGTGTACTCGTATATATTTATGCAAGGTGAGGCAAAAGTAATGTTATAATGCAAAAAAAAAATTGGGCTCTGTTTTCACGAAAAGTTTATTAGAAGGTGTAAAATTGATAACATTAACCTAAAAAAAATTATATCGGTCAAAAGACCACCTCCCGAGTTTTACGGCATTTTGAATTGTTGCTCACAAAACGTCTGGCTTCAAATTGGTGATTTGTTGGCTTTCAAGACTTGCAAGCTTTGTGGTTTGCTATAGTAAACACGAGACTTTAAAAAGGAAGGAAAAAGTCTGGCGCCGTCAGATCAGGCGATCTGGCCGACAAGTTCAAATCGCCAAAACGGGTGATCACCTGGAAATTGGTGATTCAAAATCCTTATCGTTGCCCGAGCTGTGTAAGCTGCTAGACTCAACAATGCTCGAGACCGAATTCAGCAACTTGCGGCAAAAAAATCTCGTATATGTTAACATGTCTGTAACGCTCATCAGCTTCGGTTACTCTGGTGCCATCGGCGTCCTCCAAAAATAAGGGCCAATCACTTTTTCACTGCAAATGACGCAACAAACAGTCACTTTGAGGGGAAAAAATGCCTCTTCGGGGATTTCATGTGGATTCTCCGTGTCCCAGAAATGCAAATTTTATTCATTCGCTCATTATAACTTTTGATACGAAGTCATCTTTTTCTTGCAGCAGGTTTAACAGAGCATGGGAGTAAATTAACCTTACTTGAGTTTAGCAGTTAACAATTGGTGAACGGTTTGCACTTTATAAGGGAACATCTTCAGGTCTTTCACCAAAATTTGAAGCAACGAACGTCTGCTGATACTAAATTGTTTGCATCGTTATCTCGTCTCGTCGGGGTTTGTGGATCCTTTCGGACGTCCTCGGCCAGAACAGTAATATTCTCCGTCGAACGAGCAATACCGGGGCGACCACTTCTTACGACATATCTAGTGGAGCCAGTTCGCACGAGGCGCTCAGCCAAGAGATTCACTGTTCCCGCACATAGTGCAGGTTGACTACGAATTTCACGCTGCGTTAAAACAACAGACCGGAAATTGGTCAAATAAGCAGTAACAACAATTCCGTGTTCTTCAGGTGCGTATGGCTCCATCGCTTGTTATCAACTAATTCTCTATCTGTCTACAATATAAATGTCAAAGCACAATGACACTTCACGTCATTTGCAAAAATTATAGCACATTTACATTATGACATTACTTTGGTCCCACCTTGTATGTCACAAACGTAAAGTTATTAAAAAAGAAGAAGAAATGTTCTTTCATAGTTTAATCTCTAGAAAGAAATTTGACGGGCACCTACATTTCCGTGAGAGTATGGATATCATAAATGCATATCTAAATTAAGAGAATTCAATATAGAACTGATACAATCGAGAGAGTTATTGCTTTAGGCAGCGGTAGTTACTTGACCTGAAACACTTCACGCTGAATTACAGGACGGGAGTAGATTCTGGGTTATTTTAAATATGCGAAACAAATAATAATTTTGCACGAATGTTCGCGGCTGTCACAAAAAAACGACGCAACCCTCTTAAGCTCATCAAAAAAAACTTTGTAGCGCAGACATATCTATGATGTTTAATGGCAGCAGTTCATCTCAAATGGTGAACAAATTCAATATGTCATGAAAAAATGCTTTTGGCAAATGTCCGACATGTCTGAAAATTCATTGGAAAGTTCATCGCGAATGAAGAAAATTGTATTTGAATAGTTTGATATCTGCTGAGTAGATAGCGTATATAAATTGACTTAGTGTACATCGCTATGCTATTGTTGTTATTTACACGCAAATTATTTTTTTAGCGAATTTGCAAAAAAACACGGCTAATGATGTCTGCAAAAGATATGCATGAGAAAAGTATGCCCGACACAGAAAAATCCATTAATAATAAGAAAATACGTATGAGGACGATATTTCACCGTAGAATAAAATATGTATAACATACTTATATGAAATGGATTTTTAAAGTTCGCGAAATACAGATAGAGAGGCAAGGGGCCAAATATTGAGTTCTTTACAATAATTATAATTCTCAAATAAACATGGAAAAAGCGTACTGAAATACAAAAATTTACGGAACTTCTCGCCTTGGTAAAAGTAGATTTTACAAGTTGACGAGCTTATCTATACAAGGTGGATGTTTGTTAAAAGCCACCCCTATGGGAAACCCAGTGCTGTCGCAACACATGAAATGGTATTTGAATTCACTTCACGAAAGAAGGTCGAATCAAGTAAAAGAAATGTTAAGGACATTTTAAACCCTTCAAACAAACAGAAGTTGTCAAATATCAGTGAAAGATGAGGGCTCAAAATGCTAACGCAGCATGTTTAACAGTAACGTTGTAAGCACTTTTCGGAGCCGTGTTAAGCTACCTAGTGGAAACAAAACTGGGAAGATAAAAGCAACAGTATTTAGGTATCGATAAGTTATCCTATTAATAGATTATGAACTAACAGGCACTGACATTACAGGATAATGCCCCCAAAATGCTTGTGAAAATCCATCAGAGACATTCTTGTTCACAAGATTTAAAATGACTGATTTCTATGAAATCATGTGGTTTCTAAGAATTATTGCGTTACAGTCACCTGGCAGCTTATGACTATTAGCTGTGATTAGTCGTAAACGAACATTATGCAACGAATAAGAAAAAATAAATTGACGACGCAACAATCTGGTGTGGACCGAGGGCTAATATCTCTAATCACTGTGTTGTTATTCACCTCCCCATTGAGTTCACAATAAGATGGACCTTCGACTTTTTGTAGACATCAAAAGGCGGGAGAAAAAGATTTGTTCATAGACAAAAAAGTGGGAACTTATAATATGTAGGTAATTAAATCCCCGCTAAATTCTAAGAAGGTCGCGTACGCTCCTCACAACCCAACTTACCCTGGTCGAAAGTATGAGAAAGAAAGGAGACTTAATATAAGCCCCTAGCCATCAAACTCCTACTTTGAAGAAGCACGGTATTCGGTATAAATGCTCGTCAGAGAAAATTTAAATCAAACGTGGAGGGATTCCTGAGAACTAAATCGCTCTAAAGTAAGAGCAGATAGAGCATAGACCTAGAGTTTATTCGTATTACAATTGATCATGAAAATTTTTATTACATCTACATATAGAATCAGGTATGAACTCATACCCTCTAGTAGAGCGAAAGAAGTAGAGCAGTCAACCAGCGCCATGGGCTAAGACAAATTTCTTTTCCTGATTTGCCTATATTTGCTAAATGCATATAAAAATACATGTAATTTCAATGATGAAAAAACTTATATACATTCATTAGAACAATAACACAATCAATGGTTGAAATAGGGTTGTTCAACTGCAGCGGACAGATTTTGTTCATTGGAATTTTGTATGGTCAAAATAGTCTGGGTTTTTTTGTTATAAACATCAGCATATTAGTGACATTTTTACGAGATGGATCCTTACCTGGAGAAACGCAACAAAATATGGATTCTTATGGCTGTTTCAGCGGTGTGTTCATTTCACGTCGTTCACAGCAACTTCGTATATCTTAAAGCTCGAACTTACTTTCATATGAAATAAAAATATTTAAATCATTATAAAAAAAAAGACATGTTTTTCTTTCAAATCCCTGGGTCAGTGGTTAACCCTTTAGTAGGACTAAAAAACTAAATATAGAAAGTGGGGCACGTAATATGGTGAAATAAAAACCGTTCCAGCCAGTAAGTGCCAATCTTTAGTGCAATCGACCACACGGTGTAAATAGATTTCTAAAAATCTGAAATCTTAGAGCTTGCAGCTGGATAAACAACTGCCGACAGCACACCATGGATCGTGCAAATCATTCTAAAATTTAGTCGTTTGAAATACAAATAAATAATGTTTTCAGAGTTTCGAGTACGAGGTTCATTTTTAAAAGTAAATGCATGTACTTCAACAAACTTTAAAATCTAAGGTATTCAAAATTGAGGAACAAGTATCAAGCAACCTCCTTTCATCTACAAAATGTGGTAGTCTCGTTGTTTGGGTTGACAGTTGGTTATCAACCGTCTTCAAACAATTTGTATTGGACATAATAAGGACTATCATGAACAAAATTCCGAGGGGAATTTTCCCATTTCCCAAAAAGAGGCATCGGAAACGAATTTCGAATGAGGGAAAAAATTTGCTGTCGAAATTCCCCTCATAATTTTAAAGTTTTCCCACCGAAATTTTTCCATTATTTTGTAGCTGATGAAATTGTGAGATTAAAAGTAGCGGTAAGACGACCGTGCATTTTTTAGACCAAATTCAAATTCAATAAGCTTTTTGATATGTTTTCAAGTTATTTTTAAAATAAAAAAAAAGACAAAATTAAAAATGTATTTGATTTAAATTTAAGCCCCTGTTCAACAAATCAAAAACAGTTGTTGACTATGATAAATATATGTCAAGAGAATCGAAACATTGCCAATGGTTTTACATACAAAAAAATATAGAAGCAAAGTGAGTAACAAAAAATTGATAGGACATGAGAAAATGTCTTCGAACATAATTACTGCGCTACTCTAAACCTCATGGTCATTTCCCACTCATTTCTGGTAATTCTCTTCTGCGAAGAAACGAACCCATGCGCTTAGTTTTGCTGTGGTTGGAATAGCAAAAATTACTTCTTAGTTTCTGAAAGATTGTCCAAGAGCAAATCCAACAAATATTTGAACATACAGTTATAGACAATAACTGACTATAATGACATCTTGTTTAAAATAGTTGTAGTCATATTCCTCTACGGATACCCAAATTTGTCACCAAGGGACATTCCAAAAACCTTTGTTACTTGTTATTTAAAACAGTTTACATAAAATTGTAAGTATTTTGCTTTGATTTTAACATATTTAAATAAAATATAAAAGTTTAGCTTGAATTCACTAAGAAAACAAAAAATAGGCCAAGGAAAACACTGTTCTGACGAGAAATGCAACATTATTCACAAATTAAGAGATGATGGACAAAGGCAACGCCAAACCATTGACAGGTCTCAAAACTTTTGCTGCCCCAAGAAACACATCTCAAAAGATGTAGACTGCGACCGACGACTCCAAGAGAGGACGACCACATTGAACTTTTCTCAAGTCAAGATCCTTTCTGGTCAACTGCGGCAATTCAGTGCGAATTAGGAGCGCCAATTTCATCTCGGACGGTAGGCCAATTGGTCGAAAAAAAAAACTCTTTGGTAGAAGATCGCGAAAGGTATCAGAGACAGGAGGCTAAAAAAAACGTCGAACTGAATTCCCGTTATACCACTAAGACATGGAGGTGGTAATATTGTAGAGCTGATTTTCCTGGTAGGGATTCGGGCCTTTTTTTTTTTTTGGATTAAGGGTTTTTTTTTTTTAAAAAAAAAAAAAGAACTTAACACTCAAGTGGGTATGAATACACTTATAATGCCTCCGCATGTGTTAAGTTTTTTTGGAAAATAGGATAGAGAGAGAAAGAAAGATGTTTGGGCTCAGTGGTTATTTCGCTCCATGAGTGGCATCCGACATTTAATGGGGAGACTAAATTCTTAGTGGAAGTTAGCTTGATGTTGATTTCTAGTCAACTACTCGTCTTACTTGATTTTCGTTAACTGAAATAATGGATGATATATCTTTCGGGCGAGGCTGGGATTCGAACACCGAACCTTCTGATTTGGAAGCCAGTCCACTACCACTTGAGCCACCCACGGTAAGATGGACAAGCACATGTAATATATGTTAACATACTTAAAGACATAATACTGCCTTACGCCGAGTGGGAAATGCCACTGTATTCGGAATTTCAACAAGACAATGGCCTGAAACATACTTCGGATCTAGAAAAGAAGTGGTTTTCGGACAACGGTGTACATCTCATGACTTAACTCGAATGCAATTAACCAATTGGGAATTTATGGGGGATTGCTAAGGAACAAATCGGACCAATAAAACTAAAAATCAAGGACGATTTGTGGCAAAAAGTATAGTCGGCTTGGTATGAATGCTATACCAAAAAGTACTTGTAGGGCGTTGGTAGATTCAATGCATTCTAGATGTAAGGCTGTATTGGATCAAAAAGTCAAGTCGACAAAGTACATGTCAAGTCGACAAATTAATATGTCTTATCTTTGCTAACCAGTTTTACTAATTTGTTTATTTGACGTTGTGATCCTATTCTATAATCCTTCAAAAAAGTTTGTTTTTTATTATGCTTCTATTTTTTTTTTAAACTTTGCTCCGGTTTTTTTTTTTTGATTTTTCTAACCTTGACATCTGGGCTTAAAATAAAAATTAAATTTGATATAATTACAATGAATTGGCATACGTTCATTGATACAATACCCAATTTATACTGACGACCCTATTTTATTGACCCTATAGCAGTTGCAAAATCTGCCAAACAAAGAATTTCTCATAATACTACAAGTATTTTGCAATGCTATATCCATTGATATACAAAACTTGGGTAGGGTGAGCGGGTCGCAATTATTCCTCAAATTTCTTCTTATCAATATTAATTTATTTTTTTCTGGATGGTTCTGTTCTCCTCGCTGAGGAAAGTAAATGCTGTGCTATGCATGTTCCATTTATTTTGTTGAATTATAAAACGAATCAAGAGATATTATATTACCAATCAATACGTCTCTACAATAATCATCAGTGCCAATGGATTTAGACAACTGACTTAATTTGGAAAAAAATGTTTACATTTTGGGGGATATTTCCAATGGAAATTCTCGAAATTTTTTCCCGAGAACGAAAATGTTCGAAGGGAAAATCATTGCCGATAGCCCCGAATAAAAAAATGCTTAAAGAAAATTTCAGGGTCCAATTTTATATATGAGCGTCCTTTTCATACAAAACATACGATAAGATACTAAAGAAATTGCTGTGCGAAAACGAACGAATTTCCTTCAACATAAGCTCAGCATCGCTGTTTATAATTTACTATAAATGCAAATGCTTCATGGGCTATTCTTCATGAAGAGTTGCATTTGCCAACGCAGAGGTTTAACGTGAAGCAATAACTTCTTTAACGAAACCATAACCGACCATATGTCAAAGAGGTATTACAATATATTTTATCAGTGCTGACTTGATCAGCATATAGCATACAATTAACGAAACAATCAAATAACTTTTCGAATTGTTTCCAGATGGAATTACATCCGATGTAAACATGGGCAAAAACTTTGTAAAAGATGACACTAAAAGAGCTACTATTTGTCAGGCAAAAAAAGGTGGACATCTGTATGGATATTGTAGTCCATACATAGTACTAGAGCTTCAATAACATTCCTTTCATTAGTTCAATATCAATAAGTGGGCTATAGAGAAAGAAGGATTTGAAAAACGACTTCACTAACCATGATTTGTTATATTAAAATATATTTGTTTACCGGAGAGAACTATGTTTAAAATTAATTTTGTGATGTTTTCTTACTTACTTGATCTGTAAAATCATGTTTGTAGATTTGTGTAGAAACCTTCATATCAGAGAAAGGTCCTTTCAGAGCGAAAAAGTGAATGCTCAATGGTGTACTTGTTTTGGTTTTCAGAATAAGCTGTAAATAGAAAATGGTTTTGATTAACAAAACTAATACGTACGTGTGTAATAATTCATGAAATTAATCTATCATCGCTTAATATTGTTTATATATAATTAGTCAGCTGACAAAATCGACACATGTAGTTAACTTTATTCATATTGTTGTATTTAAGAAGACATTTATAACTAATGGGCTAATTTGACCAGACAGTGTGACAATGATATTCACTTACTTGATAAGTAATTGTCCTCTCATTCGATTGATGGGGATCGCGTTGACTATTGTTTATTCTAGATTTAACAACCCATTGCTGATTGAATGCAGAAAATCGAGCGGTTTCATAAAATAGCTTATGAACATATTCATCTGTTCGGTATGGTTTCATTTGAAGGTCTATAATAAGAGAATATGATTGAATGAATCATTAAACATATTAATATAACTTGCCATTAAATATAATCTTCTCATAGCTCAATAAATCAATTAATGTGTTGAACATTTTCTTCTCGTCTTTCATTTTAGCATCATAAGCTTCTAGGGCGGCCATCACTTCATAGCCTGACTTGTGTGGGTGCAAGCAAACGCGTTCATGTTCTGTAGCTGTTAGATTTATAGATTTATGATTAAATTGGCGATTTTTTTTTTGTTTTCAGTTACTAAAAAATTTAAATTAAAAACTTTCTTACTCTCATGGTTGGGACCTCGCCATTGGCAACCAATTCTGGAGTACTTGCAATTAGTGGGACGTTCTTGGCATTCATGTTGTTCGTGCCGTTCCAACGATTTATATGGAAACTCTTTATTACAGAACTACATAAATGGAATTTAAAAAAAATAGAAAGAACTATGCAAAAGGATTAGTTGAGGGTAAAACAAACCTGACATTCACTTGGAAGCTCAGAAGCTGCTTTTTCAACAGCTAAGTTCCTGGACGCGTTACTCTTGGAAATTTCAACCCGACAATTGGGACAAGTGGCTATTTGATCTCTTAAACTAAATTAAAATAAAACATAAGCAAATAAAATATACATATACACTGTTCAAATAAAGAATTAAAATGTTATTTTTTTTTGCATTGCATTTACTGGAAAAAATCAAAATACATTATACATTATGTACATAGATTTATGAACTTGAAATATTTTGCTTTTTTTTGTTTAGAGAAGTGTTCTTAAAAAACAAAAAGAGAAATCCCAAAACCAACATACCGTCCATCAGCTAACAGATGAGTAAAGCATGCCGCACACATTAAATGGCCCATTTGACACTGTAAATTAAAGCAAACAAAAAAAACACGAAACAATTTATTTAAATTTTGTCGTTAGCGAAGAGAGAATATTCGAAAAAAGAAATGCGTTCAAAGAAAATAATTAGAAACATGAAAGAATTTGCAACTCACTACATTATCTGTTAAAAAAATACAAAAAAGAACAAATTGATTAATTATTTTAATTTTCTAAAAATATATGTATTTTCAAAATAATGATTTTTTTTTTTTGCTTCTTTGACTTAACTAATGTTTTACTGGAAAAAGGAACTTTTTACCAATTATGAATGTACTTATGTCCTAGAAAAAAGAAAACAAATGTGAAAGACGAATGTAGGCACACCCCGTTTCTTTACGAATGAATTATTTTTTTTTTTCTCTGAAAATGATGGGCGACATAAAGAGATGAAGAGAAGAAAAGTTGCGAATAAAACAAAAATTTTAGGCATAACCCACTATATTTTTTGTCCTTTATTATATTGCGTTTTAAAAAGAATTGAAATACACAGCAGAACTTACATAAAGTTTTGTTTTGTTTTTGGTTTTTTTTTTTTTTTTTTTTAATGAGTATGATTACATTTTCTCTTCTTTTTTTTAAATCTTTCTATTTTTTTTATTTTTTTATTTGTAATTTTTTGAACGTTTATTTTTCTTTTATGCGTTTTCACATTTTTTCGTTTCTTCGGATAGTTTAAAAATACGATTACATAAAAAAGGCAACATGTACAGAATTACTTAACTTTTGTTTTCATAGGCTAGATTCTAACAACTAATTGCAATTGTTTATGTTTTTATTGGCAACATTATTTTCACACAGTAACAAATATACTTAATTTTAATTTAAAAAATAAATATATTTTGTTTTGTTTGCTTTAAATTGCAGCTTTTTTTTATTTAATTTTAACTACAAAAGCTAGTGGTTCTTTTTCAATGCAAATCTATTGAATTAGTGTTATTTTTATACTTTTAATTATTAAAGCAAATTCAATTAATTTTAAGTGTAAAAATTAATTATAAATTATCTACCTACAAATCCACTTGTTAGTCAAACTCTACTTAAATATAGAAAACTATGCATTTCTACCCAAAACTAAACTAAAAATATAACCAGGTGTGAATTTTCGTAAAAAAAAAGATTAGTTAGTATTTTTTGGAATGAGTTAATTCGTACATCTAATTCTACTTCTTGATGCTACTTTTATTTTCTATCTACAAAAAGGTTTTTAACATATTTATGTTACAATTACACTCCATAAGACTCCTGAGAGACCGCTTTTGGTCCTAAATATAGAGGACAGAGAGCTTAGCTAATGTCGGTGCTATACTATTCCAAACTTTCTTCTTTGTTGTGTTTCTTTTTAAAATCTTTGCCTTAAAACGAAAATGTTTAGTCATATCAGTTCACAGCCCTAGCTCTCTTAACGCCCCTTCAAACTTGACCTGTTGTAGATAATTTATACTTGAATACTGCATATCTATATAAACCTATTTTGGGTGCCTACTAATGAAATGAATTTTAGTAATGCCTATGCTATAATTATATCTTTTTAAATTATCGCAAGTATTATTTTATAATCTATACGCTGTTTCCATCAAATCACGGGGGTTCCACTATAAACTATATAGTTGCATAACACCTTCACAGATGTTAAATTCGGTCCTACACAAAAATCTTGCTGCTGATACTCGATAAAAATCAGAAAGACAAACTTCCACCTACAGAACCTACTTAAATGTTTGGCTTATACACTTCTTCGACACCACCGAGACACCACTTCAGTTTGGTGAAAACGATAGACGACCGCCACACGATTGGAAAGAATTGACTGACCAAATTTATTGTAAACGGGAGAAGGTATAAAAGTTTTTCTTCTTCTCTGTGTCTTTTTATTTTTTTGGTTTTGTTTCCTTTCAAATTTTAAATCAATTTTCAAGCAACTGATTACTCGGGGATGTTTGCTTTTGCTAAATTTAGCGTACCGTAACCGATCAAATTATGAAATCAAAAAAGGTTGAAATTGCGTCACATAACATTTTTCTCATTCTCATATCACCCATAATTAAAAAACCCTGAATTTTTAAAAGCCGAAATTAACATCCTTTATAGAAGCATTTGATTACTATTCGAAGGACCCATTTTTTCCATGTTTAAAATTACTTTTTTGTCTTCTTCAAATTTTTAAATTTTCACATCACATTTCCACTGTAGATATTTTTCTATAATGATCCTGATTCGTAGTAATACAACTTAGAAAAGACAATGTTGCTACGAAATTTCCCTTTGGCATAAAGAGCAGTTCTTTCATTCAAAGAAAGATCTAATGCATTGAACAATCATTTGAATTCAAATAATAATTTTGCATTTTCTGATGTCGCTAACATATTAATTCAATAAAATTATCTAGGTCAAAACGAAATATTAAAAAAAAAAGCAAAACCTATAGCTTATATATTTCCAATGTAGACGTCTAATCTTTTGAATAATTTGACTTTACCTATTTAAATGATGATTCAATGTGAAGCGGAGTGGAGCGACATTTTTTTTTTTTAAATGTTTAAATCAACTCTTGAAAAAAGTAAAATTTTCAAAATGTCCCAACTCAGCATCATATACACCTTACACTAAATGATAAAACTAAAAGTTTGGCCTAAAGTAAGTGTATTTAGGCTTTGAATATATTATTTTAAACTGCAATATATGTTGCTTTTTAAGTTATAAGAAGCTCCGGTACTGGGTATCTGGCTATAATAGGCACCCATTAAAGTGCTCCCACATTTTTTGTCAGAACGTTAGTACTATACCATATTGTTTACATTTCTACGAAATGAATTTAGTTTTCGGACAAGAGGTCGCCCAAATAATCAAACACATTTCCTATCATTATTGCTAGGTAAATAGGTAAATTTGATGCATTTAACTTTGGTGTGTAGTACTTTGGGATGTTCGCGACGTATTTCTTAAAAAAACTTTCAAAGTGAGACACATACTCAGAGACAAAACAGCTTAGCTTAACTTTCAAAACATCTGCTTTAAACAGTACGGCCCATACATAATGCTAAATAACACCCTAAAAACAGTCTCTCTATTGCTATCTTCAACACCTGCGTAACTTAAAGGTTTCGCAAAGTCAATTGACGACCAAAATCATGTCATTTGTAACCATGCGAAGTTTTCCTGGCATCGAATATACCATACAACACCCATAAATAAATTAGTGAGAACATCAACACGTGCTGAAAATGTTTTTTTTTCAAAATTTATTGCTCCTTTTAATATTAATTTACAAAAACCAGTGTGGTATGCATAATGTCTACGTATGGCATTAGGCTCCTTCCTTGGATGTTATGCGGAGGAAGTTGTCTATGACAACCATATACAATCTCTTCTAGTGCGCCTGAAAGGCAATAATATTCAAATTATGGCCGAAATAAACATTGATCTTTGTACAAAAATAATCGTAATTTTAGAGTAAGTGGATCGTAAAATATTACCGAGCCCATTTTAGTACTTAGATGGGCAACCATGTATCATAATATGATACTATTCCGTTTGTTGTAGAGTTTGGGCTCAGATTTATTCCTTATCTGATTCTAAAACCAGCAGCCAGGCTAGGGTAAAGTCCAAAATGGGAAAAACTGGACCCAACCCATGGCCTAAGCAAAAGCAAAGAGTAAATGTAAAGGTACATGGGTACCGTTTTACTCTTACCTTAATTTAATTGTTTTTTTTTTTAGGATACTCATGCACTCTAATTCGATAACCCTTTAGTTTATTTATTTGCTTTTGTACAATTTCAAACTATAAACCATATATGCTTGTCAGTGCATTATTAAAGAAAAATTAAATAGATAAAGAAATGTGTTTAAGAAACAATTGAATTAAATTTTGTTTTAAATTTGATAAAATCGCAAGGAAAACGCTTCAAATGTTGAAAACTGCGTATGGTGATGAGTGTTTGAGTTGAAGTAAGGCATTTGAATGGTATTCACGCCTTAAAAATGATCGCCAGACGTTGGAAGAGAGGGGCGCCGCTCCATTTCTCTAACGGACGAGAACGCTGTATTTTTTTTACAATGAATTCGTCCCTCCAAGTCAAACACTCAACGATATAAAAATGTACTTGATCGACTTTTGAAACGGATGCGACGCGTACGCATTGTATTGCATGGGCTACTGGTTTTTAAATTTTTATTTACATTTTGACATAATGGTCCTGCGCATTCGTGGTTATTGGTAACCCAGTTTCTGTAATCAATCGTCACCATGCTCGCTGGATCTGGGCGCCGCCGACTTTTTTCTATTCCCCATCGTCCGTTCCCCCAATTTCTTTTTATAAAAATTTACTTAATTTACTTTTGAATGGATACGACGCGTTCGTATTGTATCGTATTGTATTCAAAACCGTGCGATAAGACTCATAGGTGGTGCCAATATCACCCAGTCAATTGGTAATCTCGAACATTAACGAATTGTCTTCTATCTCACATTGTTCTATCGCTACTTCCACCACCAATGCTCCATAGAAATCGTCGGTGCCATTCCGCCCCGCCCCTTCAAGCCCTTAACTGTAACACCCATCTCGATATTTTGAGATATACTGACTTTTTCCTAAGCCGTACAACTCGCTTATTGAATGCCCTACAGCTCTTTATTTCCTAGTCAAACATTCAAAACCAACGTGCATTGGTATCTCTCTTTCTTTCCTTCGCCCACGCTGTGTTCAAACATTTTTTATAAAAAAGAAAAAAGTCGTACGGGTGACTGGTTCTTACTTTACGATAATGCCCCTGTACATTAGTGGTTATGGGTAACCCAGTGTCTGTGATCAATAACCACCATACTCGCTGGATCTGGCCCAGGCAGAATTTTTTATATACCCGCAGATGAAGACTTCCATAAAAGGAGAGCGTTTTGGTTAAAAATTACTTGACTTCAACAATAACAAAAACGGGTGGAAACGTTTAGTTATCTTCATCCCTGTCTGAAAGGTATACATTGTCGGACTGTATGGCCTAAAAAACATCATGAACCTGAATAAAAGAATAAGATGGCTGTAATATACAAATATAGAGCAAAGGAATATTAACTCTATATTCCTTGGAATTTTTGAGGGTCACATTTAAGCGGAACTCGACGGGTATGTTTTTGGCAGCTGAAGAAAAACTGTTAGTTTAGTCGTAGACCTTCGCAGAGTGTAGGGCAAGGTAACTCATCTAAGTAAATGAGAGATTAGTCTGACATTTTAAAGCTCGTTCAACATTTTTAAACAAAGGAAAAACTATTTTTTCATTCTGAATCACACAGCAGATTCTGACGCAATAAATATCATCCACTTACACAACTTGTTTGCTTTTGATTTTTTTTTGTTTTTTTTTTTTTTTTAATAAAAATAGATACGGGAGATATATGCGGAAGAAATGAAAACTACTAAGAGTGCGATCAAGGTCAGGAGATTGTTATTATTCAGAAAAGTATTTATTATTTCTAAGAAAAAAATATATTCGTACACATTTACATCTACAAATTTATATGTATGCTTTCCTAGTTCTCGTAAAACTTTTGCATTCCTTCAGTGCGCAATTAGTAGTCAAATCATTTTTTAGAAAAGAATCCGCAACGACAATGCCCCATATACCCATATTAAGTTTCAAATCATATGCTTAGTGACAAATTGATATAATTGTTACATTCAATTAAAACTATTAACAAAAAAAAATCTGGAAACGCACGAACCAAAAGTAAATCGCATTAATTGCAATTTATTCATTCGCAGGTGCTTCCAAATTCCAGGTCAAGTAGTGAAACAATTTAGATAAGTACGAGTATGCTTTAACCAAAAATAAATAAATAAAAATAATAACAACGAAGAAAACCAAAAATTAAAAAAAAAGTAAACAAATAGGAAATTAAAGCCATGTGTGCAGTTAGTATAAACACATGGCCGCTTCAGTTCATTGAACTTTGGTAACACGATTTTCGGTTTGAATTTCACTCTATTTCGGTCAAAATTGATGACGATTGAATAATACGAGTATTTGACTTACTTTCTACTTGATGATACTTCCAAAAGAGGAATGCAAAAATCGATGAGTTGTACAATAGGAAAAGGCAAATTATTTAAATTTGAGAAATACTTGGCAATACCAACTACTACAAGCATGACTCACTTCTACATTGAGTTTTGGACTTTTATAAGGATCACAAATATTTACTATTAAGGTGAAGGAGCTTAGTTAAATTTATGATGTCGGGGAGCAGACCATCTTTTACTAGAATAGATTTCATCATAGACTTTTTTGGTAATATGTGGTTATAAAGCATTCAGAAGAAAACCCTTAATAGCCTAAACGATTTCAGATACTGTCTGTGGCATTTAAGTTGAATAGAAACCATTTTCTCGTTATATGGATATGCCCATGGGGATAAAAACCGAACAACATGTGCATTATGTCAAGGGCTATCTACAAATTTGCAATAAATAACGTCTATTTGAAGATTTATTCCACAAGCTTTCCATTGACTGATAATATTCGATAAGATAGGCTCAGTAGCTGTCTTCTAAGGTGGTATCTATAATTTAAAATCAGTAAAGGCTTATCTTTTTATTGGATTTCTTAATAATACGAGTAAAAAAATTACAATGAAAACAAGCAACAATGTCAATCCAAATTAAAAATGTGATAGTTAAAAAACAACCATCTAACGTCAGGCCAAGCCTAGGCAGGCTCCATAATGTATTTCTATGCGTGTAAGAAGAGTGAACTATCTTCACTTCCTTCACTACCGGAGGATGATTTTAAATGTGTTTACCCGAAATCGTTAATCAAAAATGCAAATACAAAAATAAATAAAATACTAATACTCGTTCTAACAACAATCTTTTGTAATTCGGGGGTTCAAGTTTCCTAAAACCCCTTTCAATACAAAAGTTCAGAGATCTGGATTATAACACTGAGGACGTTTGGTTATAATATATTGATATGGGATATTTCACCTTTATGTAG
Organism: Volucella zonaria; assembly: GCA_963966105.1. Taxonomy (NCBI): domain Eukaryota; kingdom Metazoa; phylum Arthropoda; class Insecta; order Diptera; family Syrphidae; genus Volucella; species Volucella zonaria. Next base: position 122,362,059 of record OZ014534.1, on the reverse strand, counting down.
AAAACGTTGTAGAAAAACAAAAAAAAAAGAAGTAACAGAGCTACAGAGAAATACTCTCAAAATAAAAATGATCAGCCTAGGAGAAATTGGCATGCCAACATAATTGGTAGAGAAAGGACAGTGTCTTAGACCGAAGATGGAACATAGGGTGTCCCCTAATTCGTCAACAATAATTTGGGAGGTATATTCCATGAAAAAAATCGTTCTACAGTAAGGATCTATCTCCAATGTTGACACAGCATTTATCGAGGATTTAAGAAGAGGCTTACTTTGGTGTACCCTGACCCATGTTAACGGAAATTGCTCTGTTAGTTCTAATGGTAGAAACTTCGTGTAGGAGTTTTATTTTTACAAGAAATACTAGCCTTTGTAACGGCGTTTGAATAAAGTTGATATCTTGTTTGAGTCCTAAGCCTGTTCCATTTTCATTGTCCATGCTAATTTTTTGACTTTAAGGTCACTTTTCTCCAGAAAATGCCTAATTAACATAACGTTTTACATTTTTTCTTAAGAAAGTAGCAATAATAAAAAAAAATCGTTATCAAGTTTGCACAAAAACCCATAGATTTTATCATACTTGGGAAAAGCTGCTGCAGATGAAAAACAAAAAAAAAAGTTTATCATTTCTTGTTTTTTTTTGTTTTAAGCTCCAAAGGCTATGAATAAAAAATGATTTTATGTGGTTTTGGATAATTTTTATTTTACTAAAACAGTTATAACAGGTGCTCAAAGTGTCGTCCTTGGTTTTGTATGCATGCTAGAGCCCTTTTTTGAATTTCACTGTGAAAATTTATTGATGACGCTTCGAGAATACGCTCTTCCAATTCAATTAAAGTTGCAATTTTGGTTGAATAAATAAGTTCTTGCATTCTTCCCCATACAAAAAAAATGCAATACTGTAAGGTCAGGAGACCTTGCAGACCAGTGGTCGATGTCTTCCTATCCAATGATTACCGTACTCTTCATCTAGCCAATTTTTAACCTGATCTCTTGTAAATTGAGATTCGGCCGCCCAAAGAATTCTGCTAATAAACCCGTTGTCATCCAAGCTCCGCTCCAGCAGCCAATTAAAAAACTCAAGCCTCTTTTCCAAATCATTGGGAAGCAGTTCTTTTACAGGTGTATGGTGGTATGGATAAAGATTTTCTCCATGCAGTACATTAGAAATGTTATGTCTGGAAACATCAGCAAAGCTAAGCGTCTGATTCTGATTGATGGATCAGTTGTAACAGCTTCCGGTATGCTTTCATCAGCCAAAATCCTCTCGCTTGTGGAGCTCCCGCATTCGGTCGTGCATTTGAAACTGATCCCGTTTCTCGAAGCCTTCGATACGTATTTCCAAATACTCCTTTACTAGGAAGTCGTCGGTTAGGATAAAGTTCATAGTATCTTTGTCGCGCACTATGCACAGCCCATAAACGTAAATAATATCTGAGTATTCTTGATTTGTAAATGCAGACATTTCAAATAGCGTTTCTAAGCAACTGTAATCTTAGCGTAAAAAATTAATCTGATGAATTTTTTTTTTGTCTAATCTTTTATACCATTTTTGGCTTGGTAAATTTTCGAAATAGGCCTTCAAATACCAAACCTAACTCTTTCTGAGAACTTTTAAGGAACAAGGTAAAGCATTGAGGGTTTTGACAGGTAGTCAAATAAACGAGCATGTTTTAAAACTCTTTAATAGCTACACAATTTTAAAAAAATTTTGGAAAATTAGTAATTCTTGGAAAATGACTCTTACGAGTATTGTCAACTGTTGTTAGAATCTCTGGTAAAAAATCATAAATTCCTTTTCTTACCTGCTGCATGTTTTCCCAAGTAGCATAAAATCTATAGGTTTTTGTGCAAAATTGATGCAAACTTTTTATTATTTTTACTTTCATAAGAAAAAAATTTTAGAACGTTATGTTAATTGGGAATTACTGGAGAAAAGTGACCTCAAAGTGAAAAATTAGCATGGGCAATGCAAATGGAACAGGCTTAGAAATTGGATATCTAAAGACTCAAACCAAGGGTAGTATTAATAAAGTCCTACACGAAGCTTCTACCATTAGAACTAACAGCGCGATTTCCGTCAACATGGGTCAGGGTACACCAAAGTAAGCTTTTTATTAAATCCTCTATAAGTGCTGTCAACATTGGAGATGCCCAGGAATCATTTCCCAAATTATCATTGACGAATTAGGGGACACCCTGTATATTAATATGGGGTGTTGCACCTTCATCACCGTTGTAGAGAAACAAAAAAAAAAAAGAAGCAACAGAGCTACAGAGAAATACCCTCAAAATAAAAGTCTAGAAGGAATTGGCATGCCAACATAATCGGTAGAGAAAGAATAGTGTCTTGGACCGAAGATGGAATTAAACATGTATAGCAAAACGGGTTCGCCAGTTTGCGTTTGCCATCTTATCCCAGTGGAGAAGTGACTAGGCTTAAAGATTAAATTATTGCTAAAATGATTTAACGTTGAGTCAGTGATGTACGGGTACAGCAAGCTTAAAAACTGCAAATACAATTGACTCAGTGTCGTCTATGAAAGATATTCCTGATTATATGGCCTAATCGCATTCTCATTGCGAAACTTATGAGAGACAAGATCCAATAACGTCCTCCACATTGTATCAAACAAACTATAATTCAACATTACAAGTATTTGGCTATTTTCTTCTTTTCGGCATGTTGAAAAATGCAATGTCAAACTATCATCCTTATTGCGAAGATCAACTGTCAACCGATTGAGGATTAATAGAATTTGTCAATTGAAATCGAATTTGGTATTGTGAAAATAAGTTGATAAAGTATTGTGCGATTGTGAATGCCTTCAAAATATTTCCATAATTGTGAATGGGGTTGTGCGTTTGACAGAATTTTGTTTTTTTTTTTTGAAGAAAGTGCAAAGAAAATTATAATTAAATTATAAACAAAAGACAAAATATGACTGTTTTTTATTACTAATTACTTTTTGGGACCTTTAGAAAAATAAAAATTCTAATTTTATCATTTATTTACTTCAAAATTCAAAATTTTGAAAATTTTTGTAGGAAACACCAACTCATCGATCGCAAAATTGATAAATGACAAGAAAGTCGATGAAAATTGTTGTTCACAGTACCGATTAATAAAATTGATTGAAAAACGTAAATTATTGGTAGATAATTGGTATTCGCAATAAGGCTGTATTTCTTGGAAGACTGATAATTCGTTAGTCATAGTACTGCCCATAGTGCATTATAGACTTTTCATTTAAAAAAAGAAAAGAATCGAAACGCCACATTATCAGAACATAGAATTACCTAGCGACCAGGTGCGGCGTTAAAGTCCAGTAGTTTAGCTTCGGTTATATTAACTTACCAAACCTCTCAGATGTTCGTATGTATTGTATTTTCAAGAGCAATACTTACTTTCATAAGTGCAATATCAATACTGCAATTATATAATAAGCTTAGTTATGCTTTAAAAGAGTAGCGCGTTTTAATTAGCGCTGGCATTTACGCCTAATAAATTAGATGTTCCTTTAAACTCGGTGGTTTTTTGTCCGCAATCAAATCCTTTCATTCTTATCTTCACTCATTAAGAAATTCGAATTTCATTGGGCTTAATGGTATTTTTATTAGCAATTCGAGGTGGCTCCATTTCGTCCAGACGAGAGCGGTTTTAGGTCGGACTTATTCAAAATAAACCGCCTTTAGATTGTCTCTCTATCATCATACAAACTCGTGCATACATGTAAATATAACACAACATTATGTAAACGAAAGAAAAAAAAGTTGTATTTCTACAATTGTTTAACTGGTTTCTTTGAATTCGGCTGATGATTTCGACTAGGTGGATGGCCAAGCGTATAGGAATATAATCAAATGTGTGTACATATTCACACATATGCGTATAATCCACTTACAATACAAAGAACCACCTAAACACCGGAAATTTCTGGGTCTCTGCTGAACTGAGATGAACTTTATCAAGTTTAGCATCATCCATCAGCTGGTCTTTTCAATTTCTCGTTATTCTTTTTCTCTCATTTATTGTATTTTGATATTCACTTGTGTGATGTGTGTCATTGTAATTGCAATGATAAATGACATTTAAATTGCGTCAAAAGCGAGCCTTCGTTCCGAGATCTGAATACATTTTCTAAATCGTTGGATCGGTGAAGCGCAAAACATTGGCAACTAAGGCGCGACCACCAGACTCAGACACTAAAATATATATACAATATATTATGTGTGCAAGTTGTCATTATTCAGTAATTTAGCCTTGGATAACAATGAACAAATTGAAAACCCACTTCTAATGATGTCTGAAACAGAATACAAGTAGAATATTCGCTCATATTCATCACGTCGTTGTCTTTCTCGAAAAAAAAAAGAAAACCTTTAAGTCTGTCCGGGAGAATATCTAAATATATTTATTTGACTCTGTTTGTTTGACGAAAAATGTTGTATTCTGACTGTTTGCATTTAATACGAGCAAAGACGAGTGAGATATAATTATAGAATTCCGAAAATAGCAAACGCTCTGGCAGCCGCATAGATCGGTTTTCGGACGGAAACACACGCTATTATTAAAAAAGTGATAATTAATGTACAAAATAGGTAATTTCTAAATAGCTATGAAAGAAATGCTCTACTATTTCCATATGACTACAATAAATATAAACAAATAACTTTGCTTCACTGATCTTATAGGGTAAACAAATTTACTTATTTGTAAATAAACGTCTGCTCAGATTATGGCGCATGCCATATATGTACGTACATACAGTGCAGAATCCAGGTAAAACGACTTTAAAACCTTGAAAACGATAAAATAAAAGATAAATGCAAATAAAAATAAAAAGGGGTAGTTTAATCGCGACAAAAAAAAAAAAACATAACTTTAGTTTCATCTCAAGTTGTTCGCAAAATATAAAAATATGAATTCATTGAAGAAAAACGATTTGCAAAAGTCTGCGTAGGGTGGTTACATTTTTTATTTTATTATGTTCAATACTTTATGGGGTACCCCTCGTCACGGCATGGATTCAACTACATTTTTTGTGAGATCTGCGGTAATTTTTTCCCATTCTGCCCGTAAAATTTCGCTGAGTACCTTTTTATTGGTTATTTCATGTTTTCTAATTTTTTCTTCCAACTCAGCCCATAAATTTTCGATGGGGTTTATGTCGGGCGATTGCGGTGAAGTTTGAAGAAAGTGGGGTGTGCTGAAAGCAATCCATTTTTGAACTGCTTATCAGTATACTTAGGGTCATTATCATGGTGAAAGTGAAAACGACCATCTAAGCTCAGCTTCTCAGCACTAATTTGCAGATTGTTTTTTTTTAGAATATCCATTATTTTATTTATGAAAACTAACTTTCCCGTACCGGCTACTGACATACACCCCCAAACCATGACCCCACCACCTCCGTGTTTGGCCGTAGCATTCAAATTTTTTCTCCATACCAGTTTTCACCCGTCTGACCCAAAAATATTGAACTTACTCTCATCAGAGAATATTACTGTTGGTCAAAAATCAAAATCTTTATGTAAGTACTCTTTTGCGAATTCAAAGTGTTTTTTACGGTTAATTTCAGACACGTATGGTTTTTTTCTCGCTACGCAACTCTTATACTCAGCCTTGTGGAGTGCTCTAGATATAGTTAAAGGGTGTATTAAACATGGTTTCCAGTCTTGTAGCTATTTTACCTAAGTTCAAACCAGGTTCCTTTGACACCCGACGCACAATAAATTTGCTTTCAGCCTTACCTATCTTTTTAGGTCTACCGCATCTTTCTTGGTTCACAAGTGTTCCTCGGACGTTAAAATTTTCTACAACTCTCTGGATTGTTGAGCGATGTCGCTTTGTAATTTTAGATACAGTGGTGTTCACAGAAATAGCACATCCCCTTTGAATTTCGAAGTCACTGTTATTATATTGTCTGTTAGCAATGAAAAATCGTTGTATGATCCTTAAAGGCAACAACGAAACAACGAAATATTCCTTTCAAAAGTTTGGTGCGGTTAAGCTGTTTAGAGAAATAGCATAGGTTTTCTTATAGTGAATTATAGAGTACTGTGCTGGAGTAAAATTTGAAGTAAGTCAATTTTTAAGACATTTAAAGTATTTGAAAGATCTGGAAATCAAATTTAGACAAAAAAATAATGGGTCGTGGAAAATACTGCACCTCAGAAAAGCGAGAAGTAATTTTAGGTATGAAACGTAAAGGTGAGACAATATCTAACATCACCAGGCTGCTCCACTGGTCCAAAACACAATAAAGCATATGACAGTGGAAGAAACAATATCCAATAAAATTCAGAAGCCACCGCTAAGAAAGACCACTGGTAATATGGACAGAACAATGTAGCGTCTCAGCAAAAAGGATTCGTCTTTAACATCTGCTGAAATTAAAAACCATATAAAAGGTCGATATAATATTGAAGTATCATCAGTCACCGTACGACGACGTCGTTTGGAGGCTAATCTACGTGTATCGGAGAAAAATAGGTTGAAAAGATTAAGTTTTGCAAGAGCTCATATTAACAGATCAGTTTCTTTCTGGAAAAACGTGTTGTGGAGCGATAAGTCAAAGTTTAATAGGGTCGGATCTGACGGAAAAACGTATGTACCCCGTCACCCAAGACAAGGATTCAACCCGCTGTACACGATCAAAGCCATTAAACACAAAGGTGGCAGCATAATGGTTTGGGGATGCATATCTTGGCATGGCATTGCTCCAATTGTGAAAATAGAAGTTGGATCAATATAAATACAAAGTGATCCTTGAGGGCTATATGGAGCCCTATTCTGACGAGTTTCTCCCACTTGCACTGAAATCCATGCAAGATAATGACCCGAAGCACACCGCAAGGTTTGTAAGTCAGAGGCTTGCAGACCAAAAAATTAACGTTTTAGAATGGCAGCCACAAAGTCCTGATCTTAACCCTATAGAAAACCTAGGAACGATATAAGGGAAAGAGATTTAGCACGAAGTTTGAGTCTTTTATGGAAAAGCACACCACGGACCTGGTACAGCACTTCCACTGAACGGAAACTTTTTGAGTGTGTGCAATCCAGATGCAAATTAGTATGAAGGGCAAAGGTTATCCAACCAAATACTAGCTTTTGGAATGGTAAAATTGTAGTTTTAAATTAGTTTCTACGTATTAAAACTGGTGTGCTATTTCTGTGAACAGATACATAGTTTATGGATTATTATGAATTCTTCCATTATTTTTTTAATTTTTACTGTACTTATGAGTATTATTTTATGTTCTGATATGTTGATAAAGACAAATACAAAAAATAAATATTAAATCATATTTGAATAAGAAGGTACTACTTTAGTATAAAACGGATGGAGTGTGCTATTTCTCTGAACACCACTGCATGTCACCGTACGATTTTCTTTTTTCCTGCAGCTAAACGATTATTCTCCTCCAAGAGATCTCATCTCCAATTCTTTCCCTTTAACTTTTTCCATGGTTCTCTCAGGATTTCGATCTGCGAGAATGTCCATATTGTATCCGAATGAGGATACAAAGAAATTCTGCAGAAAAAAACTCAAACTGACGGTAAACTTTTTAGTAGAAACGCTGGAAGAGAAGAGAAAATATTATTGTACGCAAACTTTTGCAAAATATTTTTTTGACGCGGTGGTACATTTTATTTTACTGGAATTTTATTTTTCTTTAGTTACTTTAATTGGAAGTAGAGGAACATCCCATTATAAAATAAAAATTGGGATATTCCTACCCTATTTAAAGTTCTGAACATCAATAAATATATACAAGTAATGATAGAGTGCAGTGTACGCGGACTTATGCAAAGCACTCTTATCACTCTTTATTTCTATAAAAGGGTCAATGTCTAAAAAGTCTGTGATAAGAATTGAGTATTTTTTGCACTGTAGATCCATTTTATAGATCACTTATCGATATATTCGATTAGATTAGAAAGAAAAAGAAATGTTTTGCATCCTATTTTATTGAGGAGCAAAACGCTGTACAAAGTATAACATGTCTGACCTCTAGTCTTATCTTTGTTGAGTCATTCAACAGAAACATTGTCTAGTAAGAACACCACTAAGCTACCACATGCTATCCGCAACTACGTAAACATTTCACTGCACAATATGTTACTGAAATAAATAATAATAACAATACAATCCTCGTAGTTATGTAAATGTCTGCCTAGACAACAGATTGAACTTGTGGCATGTGAAGAAATGATACATAGACAAACAGGCAGTAGAGTTATGTACATAATGACAATGGAACATCAGCTTTATCAAGAACTTTTTCATCAACTATCTTAAAACAATATTAAAAACCTGAAGACTAAATATATTGTGTCTTTTTCTCTATAGGTGAAGAAAGTGATTTGTACAATATTTATCCAAAACCTATATACTATTGGAAAGGATTTTTGTTAAAACCAATTACTTATTGCCTAACCATTAGCACCTGAATGCTGCTCGGGCTTCATTCCACGAATTCGCTAGTCCAGATAGTACAAATGTATGTACAGTGAGGAGCGGATTAACCGGGGTCCAATTAACCGGTAGACCCAATCAACCGAGTTATTTAAAAAAAAAAAAATTTCTCTCCCATTGCAATTCTATTAACCGGGATGCAAGCTAAAATCAAGTCAAAAAAAAAAATAAAACACAATCGTATTGCATGTTCATTCGTGCAGATTATTCACAATCACATACACACATACATAGATTGGTTTCTGTACGTCATTGATGTAAACTGTAAAAAAATATCGCTTTTACGCTGCTGAATCTTGTTAGTTTCATCATTTTGTTCCCGATAGTTTTGCAGGACGCATCATTTAAATTGAATTGTAAAGGCGGTGAAGTTTATTTTAGTGTGATGGCTCCTCATCAAGATTAGTAAAAAAGCAAAGAAAAGTGTTGTCTATTAGAGAAAAAGTAGACATATGTAATTAACAATCATATTAAAAAAAATATTTCTGTGAAAAATTTGGCTCAAAAATATGGAATCGGTGCACATACTGTATATGACTTGATTAAAAATAAAGATAGGATTCTCAAATTTTTTGCCGAAAGTGATTCCATCAAAGGTTTGCAGAAACGTAAGTTTCCCAAAAGTGGATAGTGCAACATATGAATGGGTGCTTCATCAAAGATTCAGAGGAATTCCACTTTTTGGCAAAATGGTTCTGGAAAAGGCAAAATATTTTCACGTGGAGTTCGGTCAAAACTCTAAATGTTTGTATTCATCCGGCTGGCTGAGAAATTTCAAGAACCGTCATGGAATTTATTGTCTTAAAAGTTCAGGTAAAAAGAATCAGCTGACTATGAATCTGCTACGTTTTTTGTTGAAGAAATAGCTGAACTCATAAAAAACGAAAATTTGACAAGAGAGCAAATGTACAATGCGGATGAGACAAGCCTTTTTTGGAGGTGCTTACCACGAAATACATTGGTTTGTAAAGAAGAACAAGTTGTAGAGGGCTATAAAGATTCAAAGCAACGACTTACTGTGCTAGTTTACTCCAATGCTGCAGGGACTCACAAATGTAAGTTGATGGTAATTGGTAAAAGTCTTCGCCCAAGAGCACTCAAAAATGTGAGAGAGCTCCCTGTCATATATAAGGTCAACAAGAGGGCTTGGGTAACGCAAACAATTTTCCTGGAGTGGTTCAACCAAAAATTTATACCCGAAGTCAAAGAGCATTTGGAAAATATCAACCTTGCAAAAGACTGTAAAGTTCTTTTACTATTGGATAACTGCCCAGCTCGCCCGGATGTAGACGAGTTTAAGAGACATAATGCCATTGTGAGATGTCTGCCACCAAACTGCACATCTTTGATCCAGACAATGGATCAGGGTGTCTTAAGGAGTTTAAAGAGTCATTATTGCAAACATATTGTACAAAAATTAGTGAGATCGGAAAGTCGTCAAGAATTTTGTAAGTCATCATCAAGTCTGCAATATGAACTATCGAGACATCTTGGAATTGCGTTACTTCCCACGTTTTGAAAAATGTTTGGCATAATTTACTTTGCCCTGAAGCTGAAGTAACGGGTACATTGCATATGCTTTAATGCACTACTTATAGGAGTCATTTTATAATGTCTATGTACATCTCTATTGATTTTATTAGCTCAAGTTGAAGATGACCCTGACGAAGTAGTGGAAATTATGGAAGTTACGGAGGATTTTAATGAAGAAGAAATTAGAAATTAGCTGGACTGTGGAGTGAATTATCTAAAATTTGCTACTGATATCATTGATATGATAAATCATCCTCATGAATCTGAGCCGGATGTATAAAATTCTGATGAGTTTGATGAAGACGATATAGTGGTTTCAAAAATATCTTTAGATGAGGCTATTAGATCAAGCAATACCCTTTTGGACTTTTTAGAAGGCTTTGACTCGCCTACAGTATCACAACAAGATAAAATGCACGTTTATCGCATCAGAGAAAGTCTGATTAAGGAGGAAACAGAGTTAAATGTAAAAAACAGTCAACAATCAGCAAATTTTTTAAGACCTGTATATGTATTTATAACTTTTACGTGTATATTTTATATATTGTTGCGTACCAGATCCTTGTCCGACTATTCCAACTATCTTGGTGCTTATCTTCATTTCACCGAACTTTACGATTCCCTTTACCAGCGTTACCTTAACAATGCGCAAGTCAACCTTATAAATGACCCTAAGTCCTTTTACCAATTTGTTAACTACAAAAGAAAGTCCGATGGTTACCCTCCTTCCCTCTCTTTCAACAACAAGTCATCAACCGATCCACTCACCATTGCCAACCTATTTGCCAGCTTCTTTAAACAATCCTTTACCAACGACTCCTTTGTACCAGATCCATCCTATTTTCGTTACCTACTGAACTTCTCCAACGGCCCACTTCTCTCTCACATCTTGGATCCCTCCTATATCGAATATAAATTACACCAACTCAATGATGAATTTACACCCGGTCCAGATGGCCTCCCTGCCATATTTCTTAAAAAATGTTCTTCGTCTCTTTCCCTTGCCCTTTCTGATCTCTTTCGTCTATCCCTTTCACAAGGAGAATTTCCTCAGGTTTGGAAAACCTCCTTTATAACCCCAATCCACAAAAAGGGATCAAAGAACGAAATAACAAACTATCGTCCAATCGCTAAACTCTCCCATATACCCAAACTCCTCGAAAGTATTTTGTATGAAGCTCTAAGCTTCCAATGCAAATCACTTATTTCCCCTAGACAACACGGCTTCCTAAAGGGTAGGTCAACCACCACAAATCTCGTTGAATTCGTATCCTTTGCCATCTCTGCCCTAGAGAACGGCAACGAAGTCGATGTAGTTGCAACCGATTTTAGCAAAGCTTTCGATAAAATCTCTCATCGATTAATAATCTTCAAATTGTCTGCCCTCGGCTTTGAACCCATACTGTTAAAATGGATATCCTCTTACCTCGAAAACCGTTTTTACAGTGTTCGTTTTAGGTCAGCCCACTCCGCTCCATTTTTGGCCACCTCTGGAGTTCCTCAAGGTAGCCATCTCGGTCCCCTTCTCTTTATATTAACCATAAATGATCTCGATAGGATCATCAAATACTCGTCCGTCTCCCTTTACGCCGACGATACCAAATTTTTCAAAACCATTTCCTCTCCCCATGACTCCTTCCTTCTTCAACAAGACCTTGATAGTTTTTCGATCTGGTGCCTCAAAAATTGTTTGGAACTTAATATCACCAAATGCCAATCTCCTCCCCGACTCTACCTTCTCCACAACCAACCTATCTCCTCCGTTGAATCTCTTCGCGACCTCGGCATTTTGTGTGATAGGGAGCTCAACTTCCGTTTGCATATGGATGGGATAATCCTTAAAGCCAACTCTGCACTAGGTTTTGTAAAACGATGGTCCAAAGAATTCACCAACCCATACGTGACCAGGTCCCTCTATATTACCTTTGTTCGTCCCCTCCTAGAGTACGCCAGTCAAGTATGGTCCCCATATCATCGCGTTCATATCTCGAGAATCGAAAGCATCCAGCGCCGTTTTCTTCGATTTGCTCTTCGAGGTTTGCCCTGGGATGATTCTTTTACTCTGCCCCCCTATCAAAACCGTCTCAACCTTATTAACCTAAACACCCTTGAGGAACGCAGAGATGCAGCCGACTTTCTCTTCATTCATCGACTTCTTTCAGGTCAGGTTGAATGCACGTCCCTTCACGATTCTATTTTCCTCAACACTAACCCTCGTAATCTACGTACCCCTCGTCTCTTCTATCTCCCAACCCACCACACCACCTATGGCGCGAACGAACCAATCTCCCGCATGCTACGAAAAATTAATTCAAACCCTAGCGTCTTTGACTTCCACCGCACCACTTCCTACCTCAAATCGGTTCTCCTTCACCACAATAACCAACCTTAGTTATAAGTTTTAGTTTAAGTTTAATTTTTAGTTATAGCTTGTATTAAGCCGAATAAATGGGGGCTTTCGCCCCCACCAAAATTAATGAATTTTATTTATTTTAATTTAGTTTTTTCTCCCATTTTATAAACGCTTCCTTTTGCTTTACCCACGAAACCGCCAATTATTCGTTAAAAACAAGTCCCTATGTCATAAAAGTGTCTTCAATATATCGATGGTAATACAATACCTTACTGGCACCGAATGCAAAATGATCAAATTGATCTTAGCGTAAAGAAAGTGTAAAACTTAATATTCCTTAAAGGGAAACAAGAATACGACAGTGATATCGCCGTTTTCAAATAACCAACTTAACTACTTCTTTCCTGGAAACTATACAACTACTTGGGATATTCTGGTAGTTCTCTTCGTCCTAGGATTATTGATTAGCTTGAATTCTAAGAAATCTGAGATCACCCTCGCTGCTCACGCTTTTTTCGCAAATCCGAAATCAAAAGGGTATTTGGTAAAAAAGTTCACATAAAATTCACATTTCGAATACCATCCATCAAAGATTCAAAATATGAGAATCTTTTGTTAAAAAAAAAAAGTAATAAAAATGGACTCAATATCTGAACACTAATCTTAAAACAAAAAACAATCTTCTGATATTATGATGATATGCCAAAAGAAACGATAAAAAAACTCGTGCACGTCACACGTCGTGTTTTATAAGATTAAAGTGCGTGCAGTTATATGACATTATTTTTCATTTCGAGAATGAGGAATTGTATTTTGTCATTGTTTTCGTGATTTCCAAATCTTGGGAAATTCAACTAAGAAACACTACACATGTAAGAATGCACAGAAAACTTTTTTTTTTTTTGTCGTTTCGTTGCAGCGAGCTACTTTTATCAGAAACAGAGCGATTGGTGTGAGAGGTTTAAGTGTGCTATCTGAAGGAAACATTTGCCCTAATTCTGGGTACTCTCGGAATAATGCGGTTGAAAGCTGTGTTCTAAACTTTTAAAAAAAATTAATGTCATATTGTACAAAGACGGTACCAAATAGACAAGACAACAATTCAGAATTTTTTCAAAACACAAGTGAAAAAAGGTTGAAGTTGGCCCTGAGCTTTTTGAACTACATGTGCACATTATTGACTCCAGAAACTGCAAAACAAGGCGATGGGGACAATTCTAAACGTTAGCATTTATACTTCAAATATGCATATGGTTGAATTTTTAAATTGGATGAATGTTAAACAAAGATTAATATACAATGCAATGGTATTCATATTTAGAATGAAGAACGGATTGTTACCAGAATATATGACAAATAGCGTGGCTGAGTTCGTAATCGCAGTACGAACGCAACGCAACTGCAATGCAAAGCGTTCTTAATTGCAAACATGTGGCAATGATTCGATGCATCGCGTTTTAAAATGCAACATGAAAGCAACCGCTGCGCAAACAAAAGTAACCAAAGCATCATAGATTATCGTGATGCGATGAAATTTGACATTTCATTTAAGTTTTTGAAATGGTTTTAACATCTTTTGGAGAGCCTTAAAAAAACAAAAGAATGGTTAACATTTTTTTAATTTGTTTAATGCAAGTAAACTTACACAAAATGTTTTTTTTTTTCATGCGAAAATGGGTAAAAAACACATCTTCAGGATACGATTTTATAACTTCGAAAAAAAATTTACCTTTGGGAATATATCTTCTTTTATTTAAAAAGAAGAAATGAGGAATACACTACGACTCAATTGTTTCCTTTTTATGTCGAAAGTATAGATATGTAGATATTCTGCCATTATAATTGCCTAAATTATCAAGCAAATTATTCAAAAGAATCATTGCTGCTAATTTCCTTAACATTTTTTATGGACCCAAACTGACTGACAAAGAAAACAAAGAAGCCGTTCAAAAACGTCAACAAAATTGAAGCATCGCAAAAATAAATAATCATTGGGGTGCGAAGCACAAAGGCAGTAATGCGTACGCGATGCGCATTTTTTTGACGTTTACGAACTCAGCCCGTAGTGCAAGTTTCTGATGTCCCGCCGTATAACTTAAGAAGTAACGACAACATAAGAACATCAAGATGTAGATTGACAAGTACACAGCAATCAATTTTCTATCAACTTGCCATTTAATATAAAAAACGAAGGAAGATTACCAGGGTTTAAAAGCAAAATTTGTATGTGTATAAAAGACACCATCTAAGAAATTAAATTTTTAATTTTTAACTTTATGTAAATTAAAAAAACTTCAATTTTGTTAATTTTTTAGATACTTAAACGTTATTTTTAACGATAATAATAAAATTATCTATCTATCTAGGTCAACACTAAAATCGGTAGATACTTGGAGTTATCTGAAAGTTGAAAGAGGCAGAACTCTAAGCCCTTTGACTAAAACCCAATGAAAACCAGTTTTTGAAATTTGGCACTTTATTCATCGGATTGTTAGACCAAACATAATTTCCATACAATTGAATCCTTTCCATATTGATATTTAAATTACGAGTGTGTTATCAAGATTATCAAGACCTCATAAAAAATGGCACAAAAACGATGATCTACAATAGATGCCTAGCCCCACCAGACTTTATATCACTATTAGAATTGAGTCAAGTGAACTCTTTGTCAGGCGTCTAAATGCACATGAAACTCAGTTTAACTTAGATGTTGGCGCAAATCTTCAACAGTAGCCGTAAATTAAGAACCGTCCACCTTGGCTTTGCCCATATGTCAAGTTTTCAATAGTCTACGGTAATATAGTGTTTGAAGCAAGCACAATTAACACAAGGTTTGGTGTTGCACAAGGTCATCAAGCAGAACTCATCATTTATAATTAGAATACAACTTCAGCCTCCTTCCAACCTCGTGTAGTGCTAATTCTCAAGCTTTGCAAGGTGATATTTAAAAGCTACTATCATAAATTGGTATCGAGAAAATTTACCAGAGCTCAAGGCCAACAAATATTAAGTCATAACCTTCTCTCGCAAGCACCTCTCTTACCCAGAAAAATACACATCACCAACATTCAGTCCCTTTTCACAATTAATTTAATTTATATCCCCGCTTACACATTGATCAAATTATAGAGAGATTCCTCGACACGTAAATTCGTCAAATGTCAGCCAGGACTAGTCTAAGAGTAGAAACTCTTTAGCGGAGTGCATGAAAAATATTTAAAGATTAGAAATATGTAAAAATCTAGAAACAACTTTTAATTGTCCCGGGCTCAAGCACCAAAACTGAAATCAAGGGGTTTGATGGCTGTATCGAGCACTTTTGGCAAAACCGTTACGGACGCGACATTACACAGATCATGGGAGCGTATTCCCCTATACTATACAATAAAGCACATTCCACTTATATGAAATACACTCCTCGACAACTGATTAAGACAGTCCCTTAATTTCGGTGTTTCTCAATAATTTTCTTCCGTATGTGCTACAAATTTCAATTTCTAAGAAAATTCTAATCACCGTAAATCCTTTTTTCCCTTAACTGCTTTGAATTTTAAATTTGTCCCTAATTACCCGCGACAAGTGGTTGAGGTAGGATTGATTTTTTTTTTAAATAAAAATAAAATTTGGGGTTTTATCGGAATGGGTTTATTTTTTTTTTGAGAATGATTACTTCCTCCCTACGAAGCGGATATTAGTCTTATTTTGACATGATATTCCTGTCAAGTCATGACTCCACTTCCGCCTTGTTGTCGTCGTCTTAAAATCAGCTTGTTGAAAATGATGACGAAATCCGTCAGATCCATCAAGACGTTTCTCATCGGTGAAGATGACAGTTCTCCAATGGCTTCTTCCATCTTAAACGATTTCTGGCAAACGGCCGCTTCAATAACTTTGTAGTAAAGCCGGTTTACTTTTCAAACCCTTTCTCTGAAGATGTTTCGCTTCTGCTAACACACGCTGGCAAATTCCTGCTGATACCGCGATTTACCTTGTTGTTGCTGTACAATTTGACGGTTCTCTTAGTAGGGATCGTCGATCTGCTGGTGTCAAGCTATATTTTCGTCCGCGTACGAATCTTTTCCCAAACAATTGTACGACCGCGCTTCAAAAGTTTTGCAATTTTGTTGACAGAATATCCCTCTTGGCGCATTCTTTTAATGTTATGGATCTCCGTTTGATTTTACATCCTTCCAGACCCCATTTTTAACTTTTTTTTACTTCTGAGATCTGTTTAAATCAAATCACGAAAACTGACTAACAAGTCACACTGCTAATGGAATCCGCAACTGAACTTCCAAAGTAGGTATTTATACCCTGCCTCAACCACTTCTCGCGGGTAATTAGGGACAAATTGCGAGTTCAAACATAATTAAAGGAAAAAAAGGATTTATGGTGATTAGAATTGTCTTAGAAATTGGCAATGACTACCTAACAGTAATATTTGCAACACATACGGAAGAAAATTATCGAGAAACACCGAAATCAGGGAGGTGTCTCAAACAGTTGTTGAGGCGTGAATAAAGCTCGGCAAATAGATACCGCGTGGACTGAATTGAAATCTCTGCATGCGTCGTTTTTATAGCGGATCCTCTGTGAAGAAAAGAGGACTCTACATATATTGGGCTTGGGCAGTTTTTGGTGACAATCTTGTAGACATCAAACCGACTTATCCATCATTTAACAATTAATACCATATAATGAAAATCAAAAGAGTGCAGACACAATCGGAAGGAAAAGCAGCATGTCCTGATGAATAGGTAGATATGGTTTTATCCTATTGCATGATAACACCAGGCTCCTCACTCGAAACTGTATTACGAGAAAGCATTGGAAAACCAAGTCTATGCCATAAAACCTTTTAAGATGCAGTCTATGTGCAGTCAAAAGATAGAACTTATTCAAAAAATCACAACACACAAAGGTTCCAACAGATGTGTTTTGACTAAATAGAAAATGTTTACAATACACATAAAATGGAAAAATTTATGTGTTTTAAACATGTGCATTGAAGCTTCTTTAGTTTTCAGTTTGTCACAAAGGAACCTTGATTTTGAATATGCTCGACAAAATATTTACATATATGTATGCCTTCAGAATTCTTGTTTTGTGAAAACACAATGATATTGCGCTTTTCCAGGACGAAGAAATACCAAACAAATAATTTTCAACTTCTCCAGGATAGCAACAAGACTGCAGGTTGCCAACTTTGTCAACATCTTGCTTTTGTTGAATATGTATCTTAAAGAGATGAACATCACATCAGGGACTTTACATACGCCATCGGGAAGGTTCATTTTGAATTGCAGTGCTACCTGACTAAGTTCAGGACATGTTCCTTCAATTGAAATCTATCTCAATCGATTCAGTCCAATCAAATTGGCACGAAATGAAATTGAAATTAACGTGGATCCCTTTTAAAACAAGCATGGCCATGTACGAGTACTTACGCACACAAGCCCAAGTAGGTATATAAATATCTATATTTGTAGGATCTTTTCCCGTCCTTTGTTGTTATCCCCCAGCAGGTATTCTCTTGGCCATCTCCCCAGGGATTCGAGCTCATCACTGGATAGGCAGAGATGGTGCTGTAAAAAACCAAACGATAGCGATTTTTGATGGATTTCTAGTGACCTACGATTCTAGAAATTGCTAACCAAAAAAAAAAAAAATAAACGATGCGATACACGGTTGCCTATCAGTTGCCTTTGCATTCATATGTGTGCGTATGTATAAGTATATATCTATAGATATATACGTACCTAGATACATATTTCCACGTACATTTGGGTCTTAAAAAGAATCGAATACATCTCAAAAATGTTTGGTCGATTCTCATAAAAAGGTTGTTGATTAGTTTTTCGATCTACGCATTTCCTATTTATTTAAAAAAAAAAGAAACGCAAAAAAATTCCTTTATGTACACATACATATGAACATATTTATATATTTATGTATAAAACTTATAACACTATGTATGAAATAGTGTTTAAAATCACATGTTTTAGTGTGCCTTTATTTACTACTCCTTTCCTTGTCCCCCCCCCCCCTTTGAATTGTAACAAAAGAAGAACAAAAGATAGAATTAAATGTAAACTACGAATGTATCATAGTTTTTCCCCCTTTAACCATTTACAAATCAACTTATTCTGTAAATAAGAATGACTTTTTTTTCATAAAGAAAAAACGGTCCAAACTAACATAAACAAAGAAACTAAATATTTAAAATGTGAAAGAGAGAAGAACGAGGCGTTAAATGAGAAGGCAATAATAACAACAAATCCAACGAATTGCCACCAAAGAGCACCAGCAAAAAGTCAACATATCTCTGGCTCAGCTGATGAAACAAAAACAAGAAAAAACAAAAAAAAAAAAAAAAAAAAAGAAAAGAAAAACAAAACAACATAAGCACAGAGGAAACTACGGGTAGGCTAGGCACACGCTCAGACTCTGTTTCTCGCTCTCGTTCTCGTTCTTCTTCAGGTATCTTCTTTGTGTTGTTATATTATATACTGTCAAAAACAGCTGACCCTTTCTTACTATAGCGTTGATATGAAACGTTAGATTGTATTTTGTGCATGCGAATGACAGAGTGGGTGATGTATCTGATAGCTAATGGCGATTACCACATACGTATGTATGTACTAAGCCTCTTAGATATTTATATATGTACATAACCATATACGAGGATGTATGTATGGAGAGATTTAAATCAAAATAAAACAAATTGATGGCGATGGACGTCGGGGAAAAGTTCTCCTGCTCGATGTGTTGTTGATGGTTTATAATGCTTGATAAGGGAATGAAAACAACAAAAAGAGATGGCTATAAGGATGGTTAGATAGATAGCTAACATATTACGTATTAAGTTTTGCTTCTAATTTATTTGTTTATACGAGCACTCTGTCCTAGACTTAAAAAATTTGAAAGCAAAATCCATTTCTGTCTAGTTTGCCCCTGCTTGAATATTTTTTTTTTTAACTGCGCAGAATTCAACAATCCCATATCGTGGTATGGTTTCAATGGGGGTAGTTGGAAACACATTCATAACAAAAAAAAAAAAACAAAGAAAAACATTTGTATAAAAAACAAATCCGTAATAAGAGTCAAAGTTCGAATGTCCGAACAGTGGGCAGGAAAAAAAAATGCACAGTAGTTAAAAAACTATTCATACCTATGTATCTAATATGTTGTGTTTCTTTGTACACACGTACAAATGTATGTATCTACGAGCAGTTAAAGTCAAAGTAAAGGGTGTTTTTTTTTAGAGGTTTGGGTTTTAAACTGGCAACACCGTTTCTACAGGTTATCAATTTGACAGTTGAAAGTTGATTTATGTTTAGAAAGTTTTGTCATTTTGCGATGAATAGATTAACGCCAGAACAACGCGGCCAAATTGTGCAAACACGGCGCGCGGCACCATCAATTTATTGCGAGAAACATTTACTGAGCGCATAATTTCGCATAATGGACCTGTGAACTGGCCTCCACGATCCTGTGATCTTACACCTTCAGATTATGTTCTTTGGGGATAGGTGAAGTCGCTAATCTATGCCGATTTGGAAGTCAACATTCGTCGTGTTATTGTCGAAAAGTAAACTTCGCGAATATGCTTCATTCGAGCTAGCCGTGGCGCGCATATGCCCGATTATCATATTTAAACACTAATGGCATAGAATTATCTATTAAATAAAGCTAATATCATAGAGATTAACATTAGCTTCAACCCTTTAATTGGAAAGTGATAGGTAAATGGTATTTCCAACAGCGAGTAATAAATAGGATAACTAGTTTAAATTAAGCTAGTTTCAAATTAAGTAGTTAGCCAAATGTCTATTAAGGATTAGACTAAAATGTTGCTGAACAGTATTCGAAAATCAACTTAAAACCCTACATTTCAGACCATTTATATTTTCTTCCGATATTATGACAGAGAAAATTAAATGTCCATTAGGAAAAAACCAGATTAAGAAGGATCTACACATGAGACCTTATAAGTCAGTTTCACGAAAAACTAATAAAGAACCTGATCATCGCAGTTCTACTGTTTAGCGCGGGGGCATAAACGGACGAATATACCCTGGGTGGATTCGAGACGAGAGTTCTTCTAGTGATTTTTAGTCTCGTTAGTATAAACGAAAATTGGAGAAGAAGATGCAACAATGATGAACTGTATAGACTTTCCATCGACATTCAACTTGTCAGAATGAGCAAAATCCATCGGCTTGGTCATGTTGAACGAATAAACTCGCATTTGAAACAACCTAAAGACGAAACAGAAAAGAAGAATAAAAATTTTTCATCTGGTCTACTCAACACAGACGATCACAATTCCGTCTACCTGTTCTTATGCTGATATAATGATACCAATATCCAAGCTCAAAACCTATTGAAATCAATACTTACTAATTTTTCTAAATTTTTAAGTCGCTGTCACAACGTTAATAGAGAATAAATCCTTTTCTAATAACGCTTCGTCCCGGCAAAATCTGAGGGGCTATGAAGCACCGGTAATTTTGATGCCAGAAATGTCAGATTTTATGTGAAGAAGACCTTCTTACTCACAGTCGTGCTATTCACTGAAAATTATACGGGCTTGAAAAAAAAAAATACATCTCCAGATGAGATTACTAGGACATGAGGAGCACATGTCCACATACATATTTATGGTTTCGCAGAAGTCTTTATTCCAACCCCGAGCCGAGGTATGACGTAGCAGAAAAAGAACATTACAATTTTGAAGCGCGAATTTGGATGCAGCTGGGTAAAGATCAATTTCAATTTGGCCAGACCTTTGACAAAATATACTCAGCCTCAGCTAACGCAATGGTCTAAAGGGCCAATAGCCGTATGGTAATTTACATTAGTTATTAATTTACATTTCCATTTTACATCAGAGAGTAAACCCTGAATTCCCTTATCTTCTTCTCCTTCTTTCAGTGTCTGTTAAAATATGTAAAAATGCAATGTTACTTCTCTTGGCCGCAATGTAGTGGTCAGACCAATGAAATCCTTTGCTCGTCACCTTGAGTTGAAAACATCCAACCATTGCTTTGCAATATTCTATGAAAATTGTTAAGCCTTAAGCACTAAACACTACACTGCTAGATATGTTACTTCAGTGTATGTTACTTCATCAACAAGTTTTGAGAAATGAGCTTGAACTATCAGGCCAACATAACCAAAGAACATCGGAGAGCGCATTAAGCTTTTAACTTTTATAAGGCATTAAATATTTGCTTCTTTATACGGCGCCTATGAAGCACATCCTTACAAACGGCTACTCATTCTGATGGAATGCCTTAGAGAAGCCCTATGGGGAAACCTCACAAACCCAGATGACGATTTGGATCAAAATGCTGGTGTCAATTAAAGCAATACATACCAATAACACTGCGAATATAAGGGCCATTCTCAGCCTCATTCTAAAATTTAATTTGCCGCTGGAATGTGCGTTGCCTTAGGTATCATTGCAGGGTAATGGCCCAGTAGCCATTTATGCTAAACAAAAAAAAAAATAAAGATTGAATCTGTCTTCACCAGGTGTGTGACTGTTCTGCGCTCTCTCGAGAGAAGAATGAATACAGCATTCACAGAGTTGAGGGCTTACGTATTACTATTTACTGATATTTATGTAACTATCTGGGTATTCCTAATCCATCATAATTTTAATGCGGTAATCGTTCCTTTGTATGGGGACATTCTATTTCGAACTGTCCGCTATAAGTGTTGAGAGTGGAAGCACATTTAACTCTACCGATGGTCATTTTAATTGACTTTTAAGTCTTAAATCACAAAACTTAGATATGTATGTATGTGTTAGTATACCTACATATAACCTAAAAGGCAATGATTCGGGGTTTGCCACATGAAATGAATAACTGTCTCACATCTAAAAGATAATGAGGAAATCTATTTTAAGAGAAAAAACCTGGCTATCGTGAAAGCCACGTGCATATTTATATACCTACGAGTACCTAGTTTTATCTTGATAATTTAAGAGTTTATGCGTAGAATGTAAGAATATAGAGGGCGTGCTATCGAAGGAAAACTCTAACTAAAAAGATTTCGGAAACAAGACTACCATTGTCAAACTTTGGTAAATTTAAAGCTATAGAAAAAAACAAATCGGTAAAAAAAAAAATATTTTTTTCGAATAAATTTTGTGTGATGTGTCAAGACTTTTGAACCCCACTTTATGACAGTATTTCTTCCAAAATGCAGCACTCACGTCACACTTCCATATGTAAATCAATAATTAAAACACAAAAAAAAAAATAAACGGAAAATAGAACTAGCTTTTTCTACGTTGTAGGATTAGAGATTTTTTTTCCATACCCATCCTGCCTATCTACCTTCCCCTTCCTTCTAATCAACTCATTTACAGATAACTTTAAATATGTACATACATGTTTTCCCTTTTAGTGCCGCGACACACCACTGTTGCGTCGTTGCACTGTCGGTTGTTTCTTTTTTTCCGTCGTTCTTGCCCGTCAATACCAACGAACGACAAACGACATGAAACGGGGATGGAAATAATAGAGAGCCAAGAACTAGGAGCAACTCAATATAAAAAGAAAATAAAAAGCAAAATCAACAACGAAAAAGGTTACATTGAATGCTCCTGTCTCTTTCTGTGTAATGCACTTTGAGGCAGTTCACGGCAAGTGATTGCTGACACTGCCGCTGGTGACAGTGGGATGATATTATCATAAAGTGCATGCTCTAGCCGCCACCATGCGTAACCTTTTGTACTGGAAACTGTTTTTTTTTTTTTTTTATCAACTCTATTTAATTGTGTAGTTTTCTTCGAACGACTCCAAAAATTTATTCACGGCCGTACACACGTTCCTTCCCATTGAATTCGAATCGACCAAGTCAAGGACGTTTTTGTTTATGCAATGTGATAGCAAGTAATCTTCAAGCGCACACCCACACAATCGTACGAACCCAATCTGCACACACATTTATACATGCATACATACCATTACAATATTAACAAACGCTACGCGATCCCCCTGAAAACCCCAACTAAACACACTCTCGCACACTCACCTGATACATGGCCGTTTTGGGTAAATCCAAACAGACAGCACAACAGAGTATCCCACCCAAGCGATACTCGAGCTTCTCATGCTGAATTGACGTAGCCGAGGTCCCAGCACCAGCTGTAACTAAATCCAATTTGGGCTTCTTTGCCTCTGGCTCATTTGAATCTCCACCAACGACAACCGACGATGTTCGTGTCGTCGCTCCAGCACCTGAAGCTGACGACGAATTAGCTCCCGACGACGACGACGATGACGATGGAGTGGATGAACTACCACCGCCACCGCCCCCCGATGACGATTGCCCTTGCAATTGTTGTTGCTGCTGAATGCTCACTTGGACACTGCTATTGTCCATCACCAATTCAGCAGCAATCAAGGGAATCGAGTTCAGATGGCTGGTTGATGTTGGGGGCTGCTGCACAGCCGAGCTAGACGATTCAACATCCGCCATATTTGATTTAGAAAAAAAAAACACAAAAAGGAAAAATCAGTAAAAAAAAAAAAATATGTATTCTCTCTCGCTGTCTTCCGTGAATTTGTCTCTTCTCTACAAAATTTTCTTTTTCTCTCTCTCCTTGTATATTCACTTTTTTTTTTTTTTTGTTATGTGAATTAATCTTTTTTTTCGCAAAAAAAAAAAAAATTGCGTTGCGTTGCGTTGGCTCTTTCAATTCTAATAATCAGTAGTCAGACGACAAAAGGAATCTCAGAATAAAATAAAATAACTCCCGAAGCACAGTACACGGTATGTATTGAAACAAAAAAAAGAATTTTCTCACTTCACACCACCCACGGGAGCGACTGACTAACAGCTTGCAGATCTGAAATACTTTAATTCTATTCCTTCAGCTGGTTAGCGGCTCGGACGGTAATAAAAAAAAAATTAAAACAAAATTCAGAATCAAACACAAAATCAAAACAAATTGCAAATTTGTTTCTGTTTCCTTTCGGTTTTGTTTTATCCACAAATTTGAAGTCTTGAGTTGCTGGAACGTTTTTGTTTTAATTTGAAAATTTGTAATTTTCTTCCTTTCTTTTCTCTCTATTGGTTTGCAAAGAACCTGCAAAAAATGAAACGAGACGTCCACACTTTAGATGCGTCACTGCGACAATGATCGAATCAAGAATGAAAGGTGGAATTTGGAAACACACACAGTTGGCTTTGGCCGACTGCCTGGCGTTTGCGATGGCCGATTGGGGCTGTGGTCTGGTGTCGTGGTCTCGCTTTGTTCCCTTGCTCGAAGTGAGCTCTCAATTATATAACTGGCTTTATTTTTCGCCTCTCTCCGTTAATTAGACGGCATTTGTACGCGTGTGTTGAATTTCTTATATACTTTTTGGTTTCCTTTTTTGTTTTTGAAGAAAGAGCGGTGAGAAAGGAGATGGAATGACAGTGACAGTCGCGAATGCAGTTTTGAGTAGTAGTGTGTGTGTGTGTGTGAAAAATTATCTTAACGAGGAAAAGAGTGCGGGAAAAACATATGGTCGAGAAAGAAAGAGATGAGACTGCAAGTAAATCGTTTTATGATAACTACAGTGTGTTCCAGAAAAACGTGTATTAAATTACTTCGTTTACTATACTCACATAAACATGTTTGTCGCCAAAATTATTTTCTGCATTTAATTTCCGATCGCGCATTGTTTTCATTTTCGTACAGTATTTCCATACATCGGCGGTATAACATTGAATGCGGTTTTTTAAAAAAACATTTCGAAAGTGTTTTTTTTAATAACTTACCCAAAAAAGCCGCAAATGAGTATTAACAAAAGATGGAAGGGAATGAACGTAACAACAATTGATTGAAATTGAGCAAGTAGAACTATAGATGTTCTGAAAGTAAACGGGTAGTGGTCTACTCGCGGATTTGTTTTGGAAATTTATCATTTCGCCGAATCCATTTCGCAATTTGTTGTCTTGCATTTTAATTTTTTCGCATCGCATTTATTCGGAATTTTTGTTTGACTAGGTACATTATCATATCATTTCGCAATTTGCTATCTAGTAATTCATATCTTGTAAAATACTTAAAAGATGAATATAAACAATATGTCAACAACTGTCAGGCATCTTACAGGAACTTGTGGGATTTCAATACCCTTTCTGCAGGGATTAGCCGTCCATACGATTTTGTCGCTCCGCTAAGGGTATGTCAAAAACTGTCAGGCAGGCGCCAGACAAATACACACATTTGTATGTATTGAATGAATATTTGTTTTTTTAATACGTGAAAAATGTCATGTATACAAAATTAAATAATACAAAGCGACATAAGGCCAAATTCTTTCAAAAGAACAAATTGCTGCCTAATCGTAAGCGAAATGAAAAGTATTGGGAAATGATACCTTTGCGAAGTAAATCAAGGACCGAATGAAAATTTACGAAACAACTATTGCGAGACAAATAAAATTTATTTCGTAAGATCTGCGAAAGGAATTTTGTCGATGCCTGCCTAAGGCATCCTCCGCAAACATATTCACGATTTCCTTAGGCCCACTGGAATGTTCATCATAAAGGTTCATTGTTTAAGGGAAACCAATACTTTTTTTTTCGAGTTAAAAAATTTCCAAAAACTTTTAGGACTATTTTTAAGGTTACTTTCAACCGAACGAATATACGAGTAACTACAATCACAAAATTTAGACAAAAAGTAAAGCCTTTTCTAAGACGCGAACAAATTTCATAATCATCATTAGAATTGGATTTTTTAAACTTTTTATGCGCAGCATTTTTAACATATTTTAATTTCATTAAGTTTTTGTCATACCCATTGAGATAAGAATTTACTTTTTTGCGTATTGTATTGCAGGTACCTATACAATCTTTAAGAACATTGTTAAAAATATTGTTGAATGTTCAGAACCTTTCCGGTACATTTTTGCCCAAATATTCATTTGAACAATTGATGTCATTAAAACAATGATTCAGGCAAGAATGATTAGCATACAATTTTTAAAAATTAATTGTACTACTGAATTTACAAAAATTGCTAAAATTATAAGCTTTGATAATAATATTTAGGTCTGTTCTCGCGAGATTTTTGTAACAATTTCTAAAAGAGAGTGGTTTGCGTAATGTTTCTTAAACCCAAAATCTCACAGGAACACGTTTTTGTAGAATGTATTTGAAACGTCAAAAGTAACAAGTAAAAACAAAACAAAAAAGAAATTATAAAACAGGAGGAAGATTTTTAGATTGGTTGTTATTACTATTTTATTGATGTAATACGCGTTTAATGAATTCTATTTTATTAGGCAAACAATTCGCTTCAATATGAAGCTAATTTTTCGTCTCTTTGTCCATGCCCGTGTCATCTTTTGAGTTAATTTGCATAAAATTGCGAATTTGACAGTTCTTTTAAAATTTAATTGATTTGATTAATCTGCATAAGGTTTTCTGGACGTGGAAACCTTGTTATTGTTATGATTGGGTTTGTCACGAATGAGACTCAAAAGCCCCTTCAAATTTGATTGAAGAGTGTCCAAATTACATACCTTTTTGGTGAGCATATCAACAACTGACACCAGCTCATTTAATTTAGTAAACAACTGCACTTAACTCAGAATTTTTATTTCCAACTTCTTTAAGAGAAACTTCAGATAATCACGCAAATTTTGTGGAGGATTTACCACAGAACAGTGCACATGTAATTCCCTCGTCAAGTAAGGGATTCAGGCAAATCCTGCACTTTAAACTGATTTTACTACCCATTATTAGCAAAACACAACCGCACTTTTTAAAACTTACTAAAAGATTAAAAAGAGCATGGACAATTGTCTGTGAATATGTATGTAGTTTCTTTTAAATAGAATTAGCAACGCAGATCGCGTGAGCAACGTGCTTATATTTAGAGTTGCGTATTTCTGAAAGGAGCTCTGTAACTCTCTCAGGGGGGTTCCCCAATGTGCTTGCTTTTTGATAGAAGGTACTGTTTCGAAAAAAAACAATCATTAATGTTATTCTATAATACGGCAGACATATTTCGAATGTTTTAATGACCGAGAAAGAGCGCCAGAGTGAAAAATTAATTATATTGGCGAACGTCATGGGAATATGCTTTTCCCAGTTTCAGTCTTGCCTTAGCGTGTAGAGGGTTTGAGTGGTTTTCCAAAATGTATTCATAACTGGTTTGATATCACGGTTTACAAATATCCAGGAACGTTATTAGCTGGTGTCGACTCCGTCCTGAAGTTCATAGCGCGCATCCTGCTATTGGCTTCCTGAACAACGTTCTGCAGGTTTTGACTTATTATAGACTGTTTTTTTTTTTAGAGGTTTGGTCTTTAAACGGGCAACACTGTTTCTACAGATTTTCAAGTTGGTAGTTGAAATTTGATTCGTGGCTAGCATGTTTTGACATTTTACGATGAGTAGATTAATGCTAGAACAATGCGTGTAAATTAGGCAAACTTATTTTGAAAACCATTGTTCGGTTTGCGAAACCTATCGTGCGCTACGTCCATTTACGGTCGACATAATCGTCCATCTGAGCAAGTTATTCGGAGCACGATGAATCGTTTTCGCACCACGTACACTCCAGTGGACAATACTCATCCCTAAAGACGACAAACAGTGCGAACAGAAGAAGTTATTGCCGTTGTGGAGCGCAGTGTTGAGGAGAATCCGGATGTGCCTATTCGCCATCGTGCACAGCATTTGGAGCTATGCCAATCCACTTTGTGGAAGATTTTACGGACAGATCTTGGCTTAAGAGCTTATAAGAAAACATGATTGAGCTTGATGCTCTTTTTCAACGCAAAATTTAGTTCTCCGATGGGACCCATTTTTGGTCAAATGAATATGTAAACAAGCAAAATTGCCGAATTTGGAGTAGAGAAAACCCAGAAGCCTTTGTCGAGATGCTCTTAGAATCATGTTTGATGTACTTTACGGGCTGGTGGAATCATCGGCCCATATTTCTTCAAGGACGATGCCGGTCAGAATGTTACCGTTAGTGGAGAGCGCTATAGAGACATGACTTCTAACTTTTTCGCGCACGACACCATCAATCTATTGCGGGAAACATTTGCTGAGCGCAGAATTTCGCGTAATGAACCTGTGAACTGGCCTCCACGATCCTGTGATCTCACACCTTAAGATTACCTTCTTTGGGTTCTTTGCGGTATGTGAAGTTACTAGTGTATATCGTTAAATCAGAGACGTTGGACGATTTAGAAGTCAACATTCGCCGTGTTATTGCTGATATACGGCCACAGTTGCTCGATAGAGTTGTCGAAAATAAAATTATCTATTAAATAAAGCTTATAACATTAGCATCAAGTATTTTATTTCATGTTGAACTTATATGCCTCCAAAAAAAACACCCTTTATAAACGATAATCTGGTAATAACCAATTGTCTTTACAGTCAGATTTCAGAAGTGTCACTGCACGGTTATTTGAGCTTCACTGGGGCAGAAATGTTTCAACAAAAATGTAAGCCCAGATCTACTGCTACATGGTATGACGTACATACGAGGGTTGTCTGAAAAGTCTACGCCTACGCAAATCAAAAATGAGTTGGACTCTGTGTATGGGGACTCTGCACCATCATTTACCACAGTGAAATTTTGGGCAGCTGAATTTAAACGTGGCCGTAACAGCATGGGAGATGATGAACGTTCGGGACGTCAAAAAACTGCAACCACTGACAATAACATTGCTAAAGTTCACCAAATGGTGTTAGACGACCGCCGAATTAAAGTGAAAGGGATAGTAGAGGTCATGAAAATGTCCAAATAACGTGTTTGTTACATATTAAACCAAGATTTAGGCATGAGAAAACTGTCCGCGCGTTGGGTGCCGCGTTTGTTTACGTTAGACCAAAAACGTGTTCGAATGAACATTTCCAATGCTCTGTTGGCGCAGTTTAGGCGCAATAAATCCGAGTTTTGGCGCCGATTAATTACTGTAGATGAAATTTGGATACATCATTATACACCCGAAACAAAAATTCAGTCAAAACAGTGGACTGCAAAGGGCTAGCCGGCTCCCAAAAAAGCAAAAACTGTTTTTTCAGCTGGGAAAATGATGGCGACTGTTTTTTTTGGATAGTAAAGGAGTTATCTTAATCGACTATCTTCAAAAAGGAAAAACCATTACAGGAGCATACTACGCATCATTACTTGAAAAGCTGAAGGCAGAAATTGCGGAAAAA
This sequence comes from Volucella zonaria, assembly GCA_963966105.1. Taxonomy (NCBI): domain Eukaryota; kingdom Metazoa; phylum Arthropoda; class Insecta; order Diptera; family Syrphidae; genus Volucella; species Volucella zonaria. The sequence goes on along the minus strand of OZ014534.1, from coordinate 122,332,488 downwards.
CGGCCACATTTACATAAAAAGAAAATCCTGTTTCGCCAAGACAACGCGCCGTCTCACACCTCAGCGGTTGCCATGGCGAAAATCCATGAATTACGGTTTGAACTGCTTGACCATCCGCCTTATTCACCAGATCTAGCCGCAAGCGACTTCTTTTTGTTCCCTCATCTAAAAACTGCGCTCGGAGGACAGAAATTTTCGTCAAATGAGGAGGTAATCACCTTCGTAAACAGTTATTTGGACGGGTTAGAGAGATGGGAGCATCGCTGGGAGAAGTGTATGACTATCTGATATAGATATAACCACGATAATGATATCCGGAGTAGATGCAGTGGATCGATTGGATTTTGATATTTCTATTGCTACTTCTATTTATTTTATTCACCGAACAAATTTAAGTTCGCAGCTAACGAAATGCGGGGAGAAGATTGTATCAGGACTGTTTTTCTTTAACTCGACCGTAACGGCAGAAACGGTAGAAGCCGGAGTAACTATTTAATCTGTAAACAAGTGAAAGGCTTTTAGAGTGAGGTGACTCATGTATCGGTTTCTAATCTTTAACCGTTTGACCGCGATTTGTATACCCAATTATAGTTAGTCTCTTAGTTTTGGGACCAATAACCTGGCCTAACGTTATTTAAGCTGCTTCGAAATATTAGGAAATTTATGTAGTTAAGTATTGTTCGGAAGACCTGTTAACGAAACAGTTAGCATCATTTTACGGATCTTTGCTCCAGGTTGGAAGTTGTGAACCATCGGACATGGATGAATGCATTGTCCTTGATTACAGCACTCGCAGATGTAGCGCATATTTGAGTTTGAATTTATCTTCAGAGTAAGAATTACGCACGAAATCGTTAGCTCTTCATAGAAGAAAGTGAAGATTGCCTTCTGCAATGAAACATACGAGCTATGGCTTAGCAAGATTTTCAAATCGTCCTTGGTGATTTAGAAAAAAAGTGGTGGGATGGTGTCTAGCATGGATTATGCTTCTCCTTGAAAAGTAGATTAGGGGTGAGTTCGTAACTGTCAGCATTTCGAACTCAGTAAAATCGCAGGACTTTCCTCATGTGGTTTTGAACACATTCACAGCGCGGACAGATCTTAGTACGTTCGTCACTTGTTTTGCGTTAAAGACGTCATGTCAGTGCAAAAAAAATAGCGTTGTCATCGATATAAAGGACAGAAGTCGTTCAGGACTTACAATCAAGCAAAATATTGTACGACTTTGAAAACCAATTGATTTTGAAAGCTGCTATGGTGTACTTTAACTTCAAATTTACCGCTCATTCCTGCTGTGTATTTAACGTTCGTGTTTTACGTCATCGTATATATTGCCTACCATTCTTATACATACATATATATCTCGGTTACATTTTGAGATTTTAACGCGTTCCACATCAGATCTCTGGGAACTGAATGGAACGCTTTCGCAAATCAATTTAGACGATGTACAGGCTTTTAGCAGTGTAGCGAATTTTCTCCATCACTATACTTTAAATCCCGTAGTGTGTCTTAAAATTGCATTAACTGCTATTGTATTCTGATTATAAATCCGTTAACTGCCTATGTATGTATAATCGTTGGTATATTTTCATTGTATGAGATAGTAACTTCACAGAACGGTAATTGCTATAGTCTACTGTAATTTCAAATAACACTAAAAATCGAGTCAAGTAAGATCTTTACAATATTGTCCTAGTTCGGCTATATGATGCGGAATATTGATTTTTTAAATAGCGGACTACATTGGCCTTGGTTACTTCGAGAGAAACAAAAATTTGGAGTAGATATAAAACTGAGCAACATTAACCTTGTCAGAGCGAACCCGATTTATTTGCTTAACTGGTGAAGACATATTGAGCGAATGGATGCCGACACTCCGACAAAGAAAGGACTCAATTTAGTCCTGGAAACCTAACGCTGTAAAGGAAGGCAATAACTTAAGTGAGCCGTTCAAATAGAAAGGAACTTCAACTAATTTGTTTAGCGTCAGATCAGAGTACCTGGTATGAAGAGAGCTGTTGGTTGACGCCCGTATCCATTCCGGATTATGAAATCATATTATAAATAGTAAAGCAAAGATACTTTAAATAATTTGTACTCTCTGATAGATACCGTTATCGGAATTTTTTAATAAATATTTTAATAAAGAGCATATGTGTATTTTTAGAAAAAGACGTAAAGAAGTAACCATTTTGTTACTTCTTGTATTCTTTAGCAATTGTGTACACTAGAGTTTTGCCCTTATAATCAACCGAAAACAAAGTGTGTTCAATAAAAACGTGGGTCTAAGATCCAATGAAAAATGCCAGAATTTTATTAAATCATATTTTTTTATGTCTATACGAGTATCAAAACCAGTCACCATTACTATTTATAATTGCTTGGCATCGTCTAGTGCAACTTTCACTTAATTTTTGCACGTATTCTAAACTTAGGCCTCTCCAAATTTCCTTCAACCCCTGCGCAAGTTTTTTAATCATGGCTTTTTTTCCCCTCTTAAACCTCAGCTTCATTAAAGACTACACATTTTCTATTGGATTCGCATCAGGGCTTTTAGACGGCTAATCTAACGTCTCTATACCATTTTCATCTTTCCAACGTGTGCAGAGGCGACTTCGATGTTTTGGATCGTTATCTCCTTGCAAAATCCAGTCGTAATTGTTTGGTCTATACAGAGTTTCGGCAGACTTCAGAAAACCCTTCTGGTATAATTTTACCATGAATTGTGCATCGAGGTTTTGTGTGAATACTATTAACTTTCAGAATCCATTGGCCGAGAAACACCCATTAGTATGAGCTTTTGCTGGATGTTTTACGGCGTGTTGCATAAACTTTTCATCTTTTTTTTTTATCCAGCTTTCTCCCTATAATTATACCGAAAAAAAGATGCCTTATCTGTAAATATGATGTTACCCCAATCCCGGTTTAAATTCTGCGTTGTCCAGCTTAGCCAGTTTTTGGGCTAGTAGCTGTTTAGGTTTGGTACTCTTATTTTTGATGCCAGATTCTGATGTTGAGGGACAGTTTAATTCTTTTTCTGGACAATTTTTCTTTTGCGTTCCCAAGACTAATTTTTTCCGAAACAATTCACAAATCATTTTATTGTCCTTACTCGATATGCTTGCTTTAATCTTTTTACCTGATCCATCGTCAACATTATCACATTCTTTATCCACTCTCTGATGTTTTTAAATATTTTGCTGCCGACTTAATTGCTTATGTTTTTCGTTTGACGTTAGTGACGTTGAAACCTTTTAATGCAATCTGAAGCCCGAGAGAAAAGCCGATATTCTTGGATTTTTTAATCAATCAATTTCTGATGGAGTTTTTTCCGATGTCTGGAAAAGTTCTACCATAGAACCAATATAAAAATCTGGTAACAGGCATCTTATCTCTAACTACAGACCGATGAATAAACTATCAGTTCTTCTTAAGCTCTTGGATAGACTTGTAAACGATAAACTTACTTTTACAATTAAGCAACATGTCGGTAAATAGCAACATGTTTTTGGAAGAGTCGATCAACTACATCAAATTTAGTTCAGATTCCAAATTTCGGCATTAACTCTTTAGAAATTCATAAACAAGTCCATGTAATTTATACAAACTTGACTATTCTTTTCGAAAAGTTTAAGGCATATGGATTGTATGGTCCATTGCTGAAGTAGTTTGAAATTTATTTGCATGGCAGGAAACAGTACTATATGTTTCTATAGGCGGTAGATCTTAGATTTCTCGGGTGTTCCTGAAGGAAGCCATATAGGCCCATATTTATTCTTACTTAGGGATAAACAATTCCATTCAAAAGAGAATAATGTTTGTGGCCATATCAGCAACACAATGGCGAATTAAAATTCCCAAACATGTTAAGTCCGCTCCGATTTGGTTTCACGTATTAATACACCGTCCTTTTAGGAATAAATTCTACGAGTAATCAGTGCACGAGAAATCACTTGTTATGACATAGTGGTTCGATCGCATTGACGGTGCACTAATCAGAATGAAAAGTCAAGAATACGTGCAAGGTGTTGGCATCATGACTCTCAAAGTCAGAATATTCGTGTTCCTTCATTTACTCCCCAAGACAAGATGTTTTTCGCATCTCACCACACCGTCCATGGAATTTTGAGAAATGTTCTCTCTTGTTGAAACAGTTGGAACTTCAAATGAAGCTTCTAAAAACATTAAACCTTTTAATGTTTTAGATCCAGCTTTAGTCAAATTTGTTTGGTTGCTAGACATTCTGAACCACATGTATACCTTGGTATACCTTTTTCAGGTAAAACTGGTTCTCTTTTTGACTTGACCTGAGTTCATTCGCTTCATAATCCCCCTATCCGTTTACCCGGACAACACAACAACTATTTCGTCGCCCCAAGACACTTCCTTCAAGACCTTGATACATTCTCCACTTGATGTCTAATGAAAAAATTGCTTAGAGCCAAACATCAATCTATGACTTTATCACGTAATTTCAATTAATCACCTCCTCGACTTTATTTTCTGCATGGGCAACCTATATCCCAGATGAAGTCCTTTTGCGACCTTGAATATTGTGCGATAGAGTTAAACTTCCGATCGCACTTGGTTTTATCAAACGATGGTCTAAAGAATTTTCCAACGCCTATGTGACCAGCTCACTTTACAATACTTTTATCCGGCTCCTTCTCGAATATGCCAACCACATGTGGTCCCCCTTTCCCCGAGCCCATATATCACGAATCGAGAGCATTCAACGACGTTTCGTTCGATTTGCCCTTCGACGACAACCCTGGAAGGACTCTTCTATTTCACAACCCTATCGAGAGCGCCTAAAACACTTCTGAACTTGAATACGCTCGAAAAATGCAGAGACGTGGCCGACATTCTTTTCATTCATCGACTACTCTGCGGTTCAGGGGATTGCGCCTTCCTTTACAAATCTACTTACTTTTTACTATTTACTAATCCTCATAATGTAGCTTCTATATTTTAAATAAATCATCGAACCTCTTATGATTCCAACGAACCAATCTCCCGTATGCTCCAAAAGGTTAACTCAAGCCTCTCCGTTTTTGATTTCAACCTGAGCACTCCTCATCTCAAAATAGATCTCCTCCACCATTCCCTTGGTTCCTAACAAGATAAGATCTCTTTTGTCGCCATAATTTCTGCCTGGAATACGCGGAGTCTTAAGATTTAGCCTGCCAGATTTTTATCTACCCTTCCACATACCACTTTATTTGTCTTGGATCCCGTCGGTGTTGATATGGATCTTATCTCCCTAAAATGACCTAGTAGTTTTTGGTCAAGTAGAATCGAGGCATTGTGTAGTCCATGGAAGGATCCTGGATGTAATCAGGATAGCAGCACCAATTTCTGAATGAAAAATGAAACAAAAAAAAGTGATAAAATTGACAATGGTTAGCGATGCGATCACCAAACGCATTACTACTTGTAATTGACCTAGATGAGCCCGTTCCACAATTGTTCTCCGCCTATTTGCAGCTGAAATAAAATAACTGAAAGAACATAATTGAAAATGAATCAAAAGGGAAAAATCCAAATATGCTCGACTTTGGGTGCCAGTTGAGCAAGCAACATCCAATGTAGGCGATTCAGTTGCTCATAGCATATTTCCCTTGTGAAGGCATAACCCACATAGTAGAGATAAACCAATTTCGAATTCCAGAAGCTTCCTTCCCGTGAATGGTGTTCAATCTGCAAGAAAAATAAAAACAAAAACAGATTAAAGAAACCGAAACGAACCAACTCCGAGTTTTGTGGAGTCTCGAGACTTGCCACCTCAGTAACCCTTAAAACTAAGAAAAAGTAATAAAAAACAAATTTGTATCTTTTTAGTGACACCTTGCGGCGTCCTTTATTTTGAGGTCAGACAAAGAAAAGTGAAATCATGTTTGCTTGTTTTTTTTTTTTTTTTTTTTTTTGTAATTTTGTATCTTACGCTTTTAGTAGTCCCCGCTGGTGATCTAGGGCGAGTTTGAAATATCCATGTTGTCGGACTTCTCCACGCTGGCCGACTTCCTTACCTTGTCGCTGCTTGACCGCTGTCCGATTTTCTCCTCAGCGTCGTAATCCCTCTGAACGACAGTGTCCTCTGGTATTTTCTTCAATTTCCGAGAGTCGGGGGTGCGCGATCGTCTCTTTGAGGTCGACTTGGATACAGCGACCTCTTTAGTTCGACTTGAATGTGTACGGGATGGAGAACGGCGCTTGCTACGCGATCGGCTGGTTCTTCTCTTCTCATCGCGTGTACGATGAGAACGTTTGCGATCACGAGAACGTGATCGTTTTACATTGCGCGACCTCGATCTTCGTGATCGGGATGTTCGGGAAGCGCTACGACGACGGGATCGGGATCGCTTACGACGATCACGTGATCTCGAGCGCTTTGAACGCGAGCGGGAGCGACTCTTACGACGAGAGCGCGATCGCTTGCGGGAGCGTGATCGTTTACGAGAATGCGATCGTCTCGAGCGTGAGCGTGATCGTTTTGATTTACTTCGCGATCGTTTCGATCTCGTTCGGGAGCGTGATCGACGCCTAGACCGAGATCGATGTGAACGTGAGCGTGATGCTCGTCGATCTCGGGAACGAGAACGCGATCTCGAACGCCGGCGCTTGTCCTTGGCCAACATCCCGATGACTGGATCGATGGCGGCTGAAATCATATTTTGCGCTTCCTTTACAATGGTCATTGCTTCCTCAATTTCTGCCTGTGCGGCTTCGTTACTTTTTGCCTCCGGTTTGGAAATGGAGTCGGTTGCATGGTAGACATTCAAGTAGCCGCCTTTAAATTCCAGCCCGTGCATGCGCAGCGCGTGAATGATGCTTTGCTGCTCACAAAACTCAATCATGCAGTAAGTCTTGGAATCTTTCTCAGCCCAACGGGCGTATTTCACCTCGCCAGCTCGAGAAAAGCACTCCATAAGGTCGTCCAATCGCCACTCGTTCTTTACATCGCACACGATTATCGTACGACGAATCTCCTCGATCTTGCGCGAATCATAGAATGACGGCAGAGCTGGGTACTCTGGCAAATTGTTCTCCGTCAATTTTGGATCGTAGGTTCTTATCACCTGTAATAGATAATTTTGATTTGCAACACTCTTACATCTGCGGTGCGTTCTCCCCCTTACCTGCTGCGGTGACTGTCCTTCAATTCGATTTACTACCTCTGGCGGTAGTTTCGAGTCGGGTTTCTGTAATCCTGGTACGATAGTTCCATTCTTAGACATTTCCAAAGCACGATACTCCTCAGGAATGGACAGCACGGGTATAACAATCAGCGCACGATCTATGAACACCGTGTTGGTTAGGTGTTGTGCCACTGGAACACATGAATTATCCACGTATTTCACATAACAGATGCGAGACTGCACCGGACAAGAAACATCACGAACCGTCGGATAGAGACGGATTTCTTCGATTTTTCCAATATTCCCGAATAGAGTTTGCATCTGGTCCTTAGTGGCTTGTGGAGCGATGTTGGTTATTTGAACAACTTTCGCCCCTGAGGCTGCTCCTCCGCCCGCCATGGTGGAGAATGACTTTGTAAATAAGCTTTCTGCAATAAACTGAAGCGTTTTTTTAATGTTTTGTAACAAAATTAGTGAACAATAATTGATTTTTGGAAAACTCCGGCAAATGCACTCAAACGTACAGTGTTGCGAAAAACGCCATTCACGATTTTTTTTTTTTTGATGGGCAGACACTGAACTGTGTAAATTCAACGAAAGGAAATGAACTACTCCTTAAGGTGAGAGCACATGTTGGTATTTATATGAAACGATGGATGGTATTATGTATGACTCATATGTTAATAAACGTTTACAATTAATTATAAACGTTTTCTTGATTTGTCTTATCTTATCAATATTAGAATGAGTCATCCGAGCATTAAAAAAATAGCCCTTCATATTTCTTTGTTTTTTAAGATTTACTAAGTGAAAATGAAAGAGGTAATGCAAAACACCATCAACTGAACTGAATTTTTGAAAAACATCTAAAACACGTGTAAGGTTTGTTTTAAACCAATAATTGGTAAAATTCACATTAGTGTGGGCATGAAAGTCGTGCCCATGAACATCGTGTTCACATTTTCATGGGGATGAAAGACTTTTTGACAAGTGGAACTTTAAAATTTGAGCAGTTGGCCTGAAATATTCCTTTTTTCCTCTCCTTTACACATCCTTACTCATTAATGATCAAAATCAAAATGTCAGAAATGGTACGATATGGGAAAAAACCTCATGCTTCAGCCGAAAATCCAATTCAGAAGTGGATTTTCAGTGGAAGTAACCCTTCTTCTTCCCACTTGAATGAAAAACGTTCCCTCTCTTTAAGACAATCTTCCTGCCCATGCCAATGTAATCTGCCAAGTTCAAACGCTTGAATGATTTTTGGGCGAAATTTTTCACAGTCTTGCAACTTTTATACTTTGTATGCATGTATCTTAAATAATAGTGACAATTAATTTGTGTACTTAATTAACCTCAAAAAGCATTAAACTGTGGGGGACATTGTTAAAAACAATGAACTTCAGCTCATTGAAATGCCTAGTCAATATTTAAATTCATGTACCGGGTACCCCTTATGGACCTTTTTGTTGTTTTTCTTGCAGCATTCCTCTTTAGTTTACTTTTTTTTTGTAACGATGATGATTATCTGCCATTTCATTTTAATTTCCTTGATACTGGTTAGAAAATGTTAGCATGTACTATATCAATGTCAGATTAATTAATTAATTAACACTTTTAGCCCGCTTCACCTTTTTGTGTGATATGTTCATCGATCCGTTTGCCAGGGTCTACTAAAATTCATGTCGATAGTAAAATCTTTCCGTTTTTGCCCCGTCTGTAAAATAATTTTCCAAACTGTTACTGTTGACTGATGTAATACGGAAGCAAAAGCGTAGGGTGCAGTTCTTAAATAAAATTGAGCTTGGGTTTGTCATAATTTCTGTGTGTGTTTCAGCTTTATTACTGAATTGTCTAGACGAAAAATTAACAATGGGAAATATAACCCTTTTTTTATTTCTGATGTGATGTTATTACTAATAATGAAACCGAAGAAACACGGAAGAAAAAATCCTTGAAAACCTCAAACAAAGTTATAATCGTTAGGTCAGATTTTTCAATATTATACGCTCCTTCTTCTTGATAGCATATGCCCTCAAACACAAAGAAACCCATTACTGTTCCAATACTTGCAAGCTCAACAGTGACAGATCGTGCGTTCTGAAAATGAATCGGATTACTAGTTTCGCACAATTTTCTCAAATATGATGTTAAAAAGGTCACATGATGGTGCATCACTGTGTAGTAGGCTATTTTTTCCTCTAATTTGGCTGCAGATGGTCTGCTTAAGGTTAATATGTAGATCCAAACTTGATTGTTCTTCTTTGTTTTGAAGGGTCATCAACAATCAGTCCGTCCTTATCCAATGTTATTGGTTGCTACGGAATAAGTGGATGTCTACTTTATTGAGCGATATGCCCTATGAACAACTTCCAATATGGAGCCCCAATGTTTTTCAGGGAACCTTTTGGGGGTTGCAAAGGGGTTGCATATCCCAGAGCTAGTCATCCCACTGAAGATTCATCAGGCATAATCTTTACTAAGCACCCTTCCTAAGTTTCAGCAATTTTTGACGGGTCAAAAGCAAACCATTATTTTCCAGAGGAATAAAAAGGATTTGACTAGCAAATAAAATCAGCAAAGCGGATCGTTTGCCAGTTTAGTCGAAGTACACGAAGCAACAGCTTCTTACGAGTTCTGTCAAGCTAAATTCGCCCCTTCGAGCTTTTAACTCTGTTAATAATACCTCATTAGAAACCCAAAAAGATGAGATACACTTGAGATTCGCTGTTTCTTTGGCTTTAAGGGGCAATTTAGTAATACGCTCTTGTCAAAAAACTCAAAGGAGACTCTGTATCAGACCCTTGTTATTCCAGTTCAGCTCAAAGGCACAAAAGCATTGACGTTTTCAAAAGCGGATGCAGATATCCTTGGCGGCTTAAAACGCAGGGTTTTTCGAGTGATTTTTGGGCCGTTTGTCTCCAAGGAAGATAAAATAGCGAACTCATGAGCTGTACAGCAATACCAACCTGATCAAAAATTGACGCATCAGATGGATAAATAGCTGCGTGCAGCGCCATCCAGATAAATGAATTAGAATTCGCTGCTGTTCAAAGCATTTCGATACGTACTCGTAACACAAGGTTTTCTAATAAAAGCTCCGTATGATCGAATGTCAACAAGGTCGAATGCTTAACCATTGATAGACAACATGTATACTTAGACTTTGATGTATTGGATGTATGCGCTTTCATATGAACGGCGTGGTGACGTGGATAGTGCGCCGACTGCCTCGCAAGTGTTTTGAGTTCAATTTCAGGCATTTTGAGACTGTGTCAATTTTGTTGTGCAATATTGTTTAATAATGTGTATGTGAATTATTCTACATATATTATTGTATTAAATGCTTTTAAAAATAAACTGACGATTTAAATCGTGCTCGGAAAGGAAGCGTTTTAATAACCATTAACAGATTTTTAGTTTTCTAAATTCTCAATAAGGCAGGACATCTAAAAACAAGAAAATTATATCTGCCCTTGCGTTCCTTTCACCAAAAGGTGTCAAATTCAAATTGAAAGTGAAGTAAGACCAATTTTTGAAAGTTGGCCTTATTTAACTTTAGCAAAGTGAAATAACGCCGACATATTTTGAGAAATAAATCCAAATTGGCCTTATTTCTCTTTAATAAAGTGAAATAAGCCCAACTTTAATAGTTCATGTCATTCTAGCTTGTAGGGGCATGCAGGCAGCCTGTTGAGCGCTTGGAGTGGGTGCGAAATTTTTTGTATGTAAAGCATAATTTTTTGCTCTCTGAGCAAATTCTTTCAATTCCCCCATAGAATTGTTTTTTGGATTTTATTTCCTCCGAGAGGTAAATGAAGGATCAAAATCCGGTTCTGTGCCCTATTTGCAGGCAAATTGTACAGAACAGCACACGACTTTATTGTTAAATGACTTTTTTCCTTTTTCTTTTGTAATTATTATTACTGTTATTATTATTTCTTGTCATTATTAATATTGGTATTATAACAGTAAAGAGACAACCTAGGAAATAAAAATGATCAATTTGTAATATATGTAAAGTACTAGATGTCGATAAAATAGTAGAATTTAGCAGCGCCCTCTAGTAATGAATTATGTAATGTATGATGATGATAAAGTAGATTTGTAAAGGAGGAAGGCTTTTAGTTCTTTTTGAATCGTGACGAGAAGCAGAGAGTTCAAATAAACCAGCTTTAAAAAATTCGAAATTTTAATTACCATTTTTTCATCAATCTTATAAATTGAAAGCGCAATAAAACCAATTGTGTTATTTCACTTGGCCTTATTTCACGGCACCGTCAAATTCAAAATGCCAAACAATTTACATTTTTATGTGTTTTCATTGTCTACAAAAGAGGACATCCAGAGTTTATATAAAAAGGAAAACCTTTCGTAACTTCGATACGATTTCGAATCATTGAAAGAGTTAACTTATTTTAAAGACGGTGTTATGTTCACAAATGATAACTTGGTAAAGAACTTACTAAAATACATTCTAGCAACAATTCCTGTTTGAAGAAACTCGAAACCAAAAAAGCCCTGAGCTCGCCAAAGTCAACAGCGCCAAAAACATTCGGAAGATCTTCGCAAATCTAAAATGTACACAACAAAAAAACCTCAGACTACATACCTGTTTCCCAACACTTAGCACGCAGCATTGCCAACCAAATTGTTTTCCGTAGTCAAAATAATAAAATTCATCCGAAAAATGAACTACCTACGAGTCGCTGCGCTGTCATTTAAATGTCACGCGATTCGACACCGACCTTCCAACACGGCACCATTTCATCTCTTTTTAACCTATACGCCGTCAGCGTTTTTTTCTCAAATTGAATGCACTTCTCCTTTCTCCCATAAATAAAGCACACAAAACAAAAAGGCAAAAAAAAAACAATATTCCTTTGCCACCGCCAGACGCCTGGCAAACCAAATAAGCGTTTGCCGTTCATTCGTTATTTTGGTTTCCGTTCGTTCGGTTGTTCGCCATCTCGCAAAGTGCAAAAAAGTGCCAGCCGCAAAACACAAATAAGAAAAAAATTCAAAGGAAATATTTCACGTGAAATTTCCACCAAAACTGGTTTATTTTTTTCGTTTTGTTTGAGTTTCAAAGTTTCCTTTTTTTTCATTAATTTGCGAAGCAATACTAACCGAACTAAGCAGTGATTCTTGATCTTTGTGAGATTATCTCTAGAAATTCCAAGACGAACGGGCGATTATTGATTTTGTGTCTCGAAGAACAAAACAGAATAAAAAACTAAGAGGAAGAAGAAAAAAAAGGAATTGATTATTGTGGAACTCTATCATTGCAAGTGATTACAAATTTGGACTCAGCCTTGCGGTAAGTTGTTTGGTGTTTTAAACAAAATTTTCGAAAAATTAATTCATGTTCTGCGTTCCCTCTTGCATAATTGCGCTCTCAATTGCTTCTGCAATATGCTTGTACTAATCGGGCAATGTGGGATTTCTAATTGGGTGTTATGCGGTGATCGATTTTTGTTTCCTGTTATCGATTAGGAAGGATGGATTTTGGTCGGATTTGGAGTGGCGTCATCAACAGCAAATAACTGGACGGACAGAAGAGAGGCGGTCTTCCTGAATAGAGAAAGTTTTGATAAGTACACACTCTATTTAAAAGATACAGTAGGAAGCAATCGTATTCCGCTGAGTCTGGCTGAGTCATATGTGCGACGGTCAGACCATACACAAGACAAGTCATTATCGTTATCGTCTAGCCACTGAGCAGGCAATCGCAGGTAGTTTACTTTGTGATTTGTTTATGTAACAGCCACGTCATAGACTGGCATACAATTGCTTTTTTGCCTTTCCATTCAAATGCCCTGTAATTCCAATTCGGTGGAGTACACGAAAGATAGTGAACATGTGAGTGAATGCGATTGAAGTGGGTATGGAATGAACGCGCCATTAAGCAGGTCTCCTTTTTTGTGGATCAGGGACACGGTGCTGAGATTCCATTCATTAGGCAAAAATTCTTCAATTCCACAAACACATTTCCAGTTGCTTTAAATACCTCGGCCGGTAAACCGTCAGATCCAGCTGATTTGTGGGATTTTAGCTTAGATATTGCTATCTTTACTTCGCTTTGTTCAGGTGGGCGGAAGTTGATATTGGGCTTCTTCGCCATAGTCTGCAGAAAAAGTTTTTCCATATTCTCAGCACCGACTGTGACTCTATTAATGGTTTCCTTCTTCATCTCTGCAGGCTTCTATACGGGTCTTCCTGTCTTGATACGTTCTTTTTACCTGTTGGCAAAACTTCCGTACGTTATTCCTAGAGTACAAACTCTCAATATCTTCGTGCACTTCGCGCACTTCTCGTGTTCTTTTTTCTTCTTTTGGAGAAGCCGATGTTCTTCAAGTCTCAATGTTGGCTGCTTGCAACGTTCGGACGTCCAGAGTACTGGAGGCATGCTTTGCGTCTATCGTAAAATGATCAATTTGATTTAGCGTTCGATGATCCGGAGACCGTCATGTCCCCTTCTGTATATTGACATGAGGAAACCGTGTCGCTTGCTATAGTAATATTTCGTCCTGCCGCAAAGTCAATAAGCCTAAGTCCATTCCCCACGTGGTATCGTATAGCTTACGAACTATGCTATCAAAGATTTCCTCCTTTCGTATCCTGTTAGCGAGTTAAGCCTTGATGCGGATCATCATAAGACGCTCGCTCTCATGTTGGAAGCTCAAGACTTGGCTAAGTTTCTCGCATATGGCAAATCCGCGTCCGAATAAGCGTTGTTTCTTTTCCCTATAGCAATCACCATAGTATAGGTATGTCACACTTTTTCATCCTCCTTATGTCCGGTCCATACTTTCGCACTTTTTGGATGCCTGTGATGTCTAAGCTTTTGCTAATTGTTTGGCTGCATAAGGTCTGTTAAGGGTCCGAGCATTCAACTTGCAGATCCGAAGTCCGTTGTCCTTTCACCGTTTGCAAGAGTCGTCAACAGTGAGCTCATTTTTTCCAATGGCATTAGTTGGTTCATCACATCTTTTTAATCTCTTACGTATAGGATTGTGAGCCCTATGACGGAGTAGGCCAGTATAATGCTACTGGCCGGGCATGCCCATCAGTTCACTCGCTGCCTAGAATGGCGATGTGTCCTGGTAATCAACATAGGGTCACCGTATTGATATTCGATATCTCATTCGTGAGATTTTTGCATTCGTCCACAATCTTTGATGTAAACTTTATCAGCCACGTGGTTGCCCACGTAAACAGCAATCGACCGCTCGGCGGTATCATTTTCAGAAATAGTTCTTGGTCCTTGTATTCTGCATACTATGCATTCTTAATTCTGAATAAAAAGAAAACTGGTGCTCATGTGCCAATGGCCATTTTAGACCCATTTAGATCGGTTTAGAATCCATTGCATCCATGTTATTGATTTGTCTAATCTTCCATTCATTCTTATTCCATCAATTCTGTTTAAGGACCTTCTGTCAATGGGAATCCTTGGAATTATGTGATTAGTTCTTGGACCGTTCGCTAAGGTCTTCCTGCTAGAGAGTAGGAATGTACAGGTTGCGGATGATTATTGGTGTTCCTTCCCCAACCAAAAAACCGTTTTGAACGAGTCACTGCAATAGAGATCAAGCGGTATGAGTTTGAGTATGGTCTCCAATGTAGATAGGAAAGTAAACAAAATCTCTTACTACCTCCCTACTACCTCCCTGTGCTGGTCGTGGTTTTCCAGGTGTTAAAATCCGTGATGAGTCTCACTAAGATTCCCAAGTCATGGTTTCTTAATCCTAGGGCTAACAAGTCCTGTTTACTTTTGCTTCGGCTAACAATCTTTTCAAGATTTAACAAAGTCAATAATGTACGAAGGACTAAAATTATTCAACTCTACCGGCAAACATCAAAGAGGAGACAAACATTCAATTTTCAAAAACTTTCAGCTGTGTTCATAAAATCTTCGACAAAATTCCTATTGTAATTCAATTTGTTTTATATTAGATTGTTAATCGTAACGGTTATATCTGTAACCAATCAATGAATCAATCAATCTCACCCATTTAAGCCGAAGGATTCTAACAAAATAAATGTCGCCCTATAACTCCATCAGACTATTGTTTCATCTTCTTCAAATTTAATTTATACAAATGTCATTGTTTGGATTAACAGCGGAGACAGACTAGACTAGGTAGTCCTTAACGCTATAATAGCTTCCTGTTGTAGCGGGCTGTCTGAGCAGTTGTTGATGAGTGAACATCCTCGTCTATAGATTTGGCCTCGTTTACCACTAAATCCACCAGTTGAGCATTCTGTAGAAGTAATCCCTCCAAATTTTTAGATCCAAATGTGACTATTACGTCGTTTTTATCTTCATTCCCCAATGATCAGTCTTTATGTCCCTAACATGTTGCTCTACGCTTCTCGTAAAACTTAATTTCTGCAGCAGCACCTCTCCATGGCCTCGATAAAGCGTTATCGATTAGGCATCCGTTTTCGGAAGTGCTGTCGTGCAAGCTATGTTTATCAACTCAGTTGCCAACGATTCGCTCTTTTCCTGACTTGTCAATAAAAAAAAAACACGGTCCATCTCAACGCTCGAGTTGTATTTAGTCCAGGAACTCATAAAATAAATCCTTGGCAAAGTCATCCTTCTCTTTGTGGTAGTAATTTTTAGTTTACCATTTTGTTCTTTCCATTTTGAATGATAATACCGTTGCTGCTGAAAAGTGGCATAATGTTGCTCTGATTTTTTAAAATTACTTTTGTTGAGAACAAGGCATATCACCGCAAAGTTTTTTAGAAAGTTAGCTCTTTGGGCATTCTGCAGAATATTCTGCTACTGCATCTACTCGGAATCTCTTCAAATTCAGGAACTAGGGCGGTATTGTAAATATTTTTTTAGATATTGTATTGTCCTCGGCGATTTTAATGCAAAGCTAGGAAGAGAGGGCATCTTTGGTAGTACTGCCGGAAAGAAGAGTCTGTACGACACCACCTCCGATAACGGATTCAGGCTAATTGACAGGCGATGGGGCGAAACACTGTCGTAGTTGGCACGCGGTTTCCGCATCTCAATTTCCATAAGGGCACTTGGAGCTCTCCTGATCAATTAACCGTCAGCTGGATTGAGCACATTGCGATCGAGGCAATGCACTTCTCCAGTATTATGGATAGATGTCCAAACGAAGATTGCAAAGACAAGGTAATACTGTGAGGACGGCTACAATTGCTAGAGATCGCCAAATGTTTTTCCGATCGAATCTCCCTTAATACTTAAAAGATTCTATGCCGCCAGCATCAACTATTGAAGACCATTGACAAAAATCAATTAGAGATGCCGTCCTGATGTGGTGGGTTTCACTTGGTCACCGCAGCGAAACCCCTGGTTTAACGACGACTACCGGCAGGGACGTAGAATTAAGCAAGAGGCATACAAAGCGGCGCTGTATAGAAGGATTGGAAGAGGAAAGACGAACAGCGGCTTCACAGGAGGAAAAAGAAAGAGAATGAGAAGTGCGAGGTCGAGGAAATTGAAAGATGCTACTCCAGCAACGAAATTGGGAAGATTTACCAAAAGGTAAAAAAAAAACATGCCACGGACACAAACCCCAAACCGAAGTCTGTAGTGACGAACTAGCGAACATAGTAGTAGAGTCCCAGTCGATGGTGAGGATTTGGAAAGAGCGTTTCTGCAGACTGCGTAACGGCGATGACGCTCTCAAGTAGAATTAACTTTTCAACCTGGGCGATGTAGGCCAATAGTTCCGTCCAACTAAGCTGCTGGGGCGGAGGGCCTGACTGCCGAGCTCTTCAAAGGCGCAGGCTCTTCAAAGCCATAGCCACAGGCTCCACAGGTAAGGAGCATACACCAACTCGTCTGTAAGATATAACCGGACAAAAGTATGCCCACTCAATGGAACCTCAACATTGTTTGTTCGATCCTCAAATTGCGCCAACTACAGAGGCATAAGATAACCTACAAGATTCTATCTGCCGTATTGTGTCGTATTGTGAAGTCATTCGTCAACAATCTGATTGGTCCATATCAGTGTGGCTTTATGCCAGGAAAGTCCACCATCGGCAAAATATTCACACTACGGCGGATCTAGAAAAAAACCCATGAGCTCCAAATTCGATACACGCCACCTATTCATCGATTTTAAGGCCTCTTATGACAGCATCTATAGAGACCAGTTATACAGAGCAATGCCTAGTTTGATATCCCTGCCAAACTCGTCCTTTTGTGCAGGATAACGATGGAGAATGCTTGCTGCTCCATCAAGTTCGATAGAGAACTCATCGAGATCTTTGATGTCTAAAAAGGGGTTAGATAAGGCGAGGCGGTGTCATGTGATGTGATTTCTATAATAACATTCTTT
Source organism: Volucella zonaria (assembly GCA_963966105.1). NCBI lineage: Eukaryota > Metazoa > Arthropoda > Insecta > Diptera > Syrphidae > Volucella > Volucella zonaria. Next base: position 122,315,009 of record OZ014534.1, on the reverse strand, counting down.
CAAAAATACGTCCAATCACTCGCATACGCGGGTATTGAGACGGAAGCGGTCAATGGCGGCAAGACCCAAGTATATATTGTCAACAAGAGAGGACACCCAACACTGACGTCTCGGACAGAATGTCAACTTCAACAGATATGACTTTGAGGTAGTTAAGGACTTTTTCTACCTAGGCTCCGTTATCAATTTAGACAACGACACAGCGATGAGATCAAACGAAGAATAACTTTTGCCAATCGTTGCTTCTTTGACTAAGAAGGCAACCACCAAAGCCCTCTCTCGAATAACAAAAGTGACCCTACATAAGACCTTAATAATCCCAGTCCTGCTCTGTGGTGCAGAGTCATGGACTATATTAAAAATGGATGAGGGCGTCGACTTAGTCAGAAGAGGGATGTGAGGTGGATGCGCCATGTAGAGCGGATAGACACCAATGCTCCGGCCCGAAAAATCTTCGAATCCGCCCCCGACATACAGCGCAGTGGAGCGAGGCTGCGACTTAGGTGGCGTACCCAAGTGGAAGGTCACTTCAACCAACATAGCGGGCGGAACTGGACGCAGCTAGCTAAAGATCGACCTGGCTGTAGACGCTTGTTGGTTGCGGCCCAGGTCCACTCGGAATTGTACCGCTACCATAAAGAAGTAAATAACCTGTCGTTGAACCTAAGTATTTTTTTGGGCTGGATTTTATTTGTAAATCTTCCATTTTAGTTCCTGTTGGTAAACTTATAGAAGCGCGAACATTTAGCGGCTAATTCGCGGCGAGAAATGACCTCAGCCTAATTGACTTAAGGAGGTCCAAGCACATCCAGCAACATTTGGATAACAAAAGGACAAACATTCAAACTAAGAACGCTGCATTTTAAGTGCAAATTACACAGTTAAAAAGTGCTACTGATTCTATGGCTATTGTAAAAGCCAATGATTGTCTAATCGCAATTGGTAAAAAGTAAAATTTATTCTTTGCAAACACAGACGTTATCTAGGTCCAAGGTGATTATGTGTTCGAATACATGTGCAAGTTGATCAGTTGGTTGTTATTTACATTTTGCGATATACAATCGACTAGTGCGGGCACTTATCGCACGTGCGAACGAATCACATTTACAAGGTTATGCAAAACACACAGCTGCTGCATAGTGGATTCAATAGAACTCGAAACTCACGTCTGGTGTAAAATGTACAAAAATTTATTCTCGGCGAATGAAATTCCTCGAAAATTGAAGAACAGAAGTTCAAGGCTAAATGATTGAGAAATGTCTTTCACCCCTATTCCATTAGTTAAAGCTCAAAAAAGTCTTAAATTCTTGGTATTCATTTGAACAAGCTATAGCCATCACAGATCAGGTGATTGAACGAATATTTCATTATCGTGGTCATGTACGAATATTTCATTATCCATGTACTCCTTTACTTTTCCTCTGGAATTCGATCGTCGGTGAATGGCGTTTTTTCGCCTCTTTGTACATCTTTTCGTGTCTGCAGATTTTCTTTTTCTTTTTATTTAAGCTGTTTTGTCGGTTTTACCTTTGGAACGAAGAGGAAGTGCACCCATCTGATCAATCCAATGGTAATGTGGTGGCAAATCTGCGCCATCGGAGCACTACATTCAATTTTCAATTCGTTTGAATTCCTAATGAGACAGTTAATCATTTTGGCCTTTTAATGTCGTTTAATAGAAAAAAGAAACTAGGCGCACGTATGCAATGGTAAGAGAGTAGCATTTTGGTGTCATTTTTACTATCGTGGTAAGATTGATGGACTAAGGCTCACATGTTGCTATGCAAAGTGAATGCAATTCAACTGAAAAAGGCTAACCATAAAAACTTGATTTTCCAGATTGAATGGTCAGACAGAGTCGATTGTAGCAGTGGGATAATAAATTTACATAGTTGCGTCGTTGTCGAGGTGTATCTCAAACTCGCACACAGTTGAGGAGTCTTTTTAAACTTGAACTTGACTTGCGATGATAAGTATTTAAAGGCAATGAGACTCAGTGAAGGATGGGATGGTTTATCTTGCAATCTGGAGGAGTAGACTCAGATTATGTAATGATTTTAAGACAGATGTGGACGTATGAATATGGACCATCCACTATCGGAAGTACCTGTATTGAGTGTGCTTTCATACTCCGTCGAATTAAGTTGGTGTTGAAATTCCTGCAAACACATTTGCAAGTCGGCAATTCAATCAATCGAGTGCTTTTGCGCAATTGTGTCACGGGAAATCCAGTGATGGTTCAAGAGGTTAATCATTTGCTTAAAAAGTAAAAGTCATATGCTTTCGCTTATTTATTCCACAACAGTTATAGTTTGCAGGCATTGATTCCTACAGATGCCATAGGGAAGTAGAAGTAAACATTAATTCAGTTTTTGGTATCTTCCTTGATGCAAGAGTATGAAGGAAGAAGATAAACTATTTCATCAGAAATACTGTTCATGTCCATCTTTGAAGTGCAGTGACTGAGAGACAGTAACTCACTTTAATCAATGGAGAGCTGGAAGCTTCCTGCGTTTTGTTTGACATTCACATTGCATTCGAACTTTAGCTCATTTGGGCTTACACCTGGACCGTATGTTCATAATTTTTTGGGATCTGATATTAGGTTCAATGTATATTTGTTTCTTGTTCGATCCCGGTTACTTGTCTTGAATTTCGACTTCGCTGTTATATTAAATTATACAGTGGAGCAAAACGCAGTGGAGGTGATAGATAACAGCTTTTGTATAACCCTTTGCTAATTTTGTAACACTATATACTATAAGTTGATCATAAGACTGAAATACTGAGTATTTTATAGTGCAGTGCCTGCCTTATACCTTTTTCGTGTTCAGAAGGATGATGGCATAGTTTTATTGGTTTCAAATACCCCTAGTAGCACTCATTGAAACCTGCTTTCTTTGATGCTGGTTTATCAGAGATTAGAAATTCATTGAACTGAAAAACTGATGGTTTGATCAATTTCGTTCTGGAGATGTAAGCCTTGAAATAAGCCTGACGTGGGCATAGACAACGACGAGCTAACGATTTTGGTGGAATCCAATGAACGTTGAACTGTTGCAGATATTGCAGAGCAACTAGGTGTCCACTATTTAATATCAATCCGGTATACAAAAGCAATTGCCAAAATGAAAAAAGAAACAGATAAATCAGTTTTTCACGAATTGACGGAAAGAAAAAAGGAGTGCCGATTGGAAATTTGCTCATCTCTGTTTGTTCAAAATGAAAGAGATATTTTTTGGCATGGAGTTGTTGCGTGTGATGAAAAATGTATCCTCTCTAACTCTCTAATAATGGTCGACGATCTGCGCGGTGGCTTAAGTCCGATGAAGAACAAAGCAAAACCTAGCGAAAGAATAAAAACAGATCTAAAATATTTTTATTATCTCGCTGGTAAAAATGTATCGAAGTTAATGGTGAATACTCTGATTAATAAAGTTTATTCTCTTACAAGTTAGACTCTTATTTCAAAACGACCTTTTCATATGCAAGAGTCTAATATTTCGTTTAAGTATATCTTGTTTAATTTTATTCAAACGTTTGTTTTGGGTTTTCGGATATAAAGAGTGACCAGAGAAGAACGATAGGAAACAAAATTTAAATAAAACATCAACGGTGTGAGATACAAAATTAATTCTGGTTTTATTTTGAAGCTACGTTGATGCCATTATGTGTTGAATAGCACATCATTCAAATGGCCGTCTCGACTTCACTGGCAGTGCTTCAAGCGGTCAGTCCAATTTTTGATGACTCGGTCCAATATGTTCGGCGTTATTCCGTCAATAACGTGTTGAATGTTGGCCTCGACCTCATCCAAAGTGGTTAGCTTGTTAGCGTACACTAAGCATTTGACGTAGCCCCAGAGAAAATAATCGATGTTGTCGAGCTCCGACAGCAGAAAGTCACTCTATACCTGAGACCATTGACGGTAACGATGTCTCCTTCCTCATTTCGAAAGAAATAAGGTCCAATGATGTCGCCATGCCAATAATCGCACCAAAAAGTCCATCTTTGTGGATGCATTGCTGCTTGGCTGTGGATTGTGTTCACTCCAATAATGGCAATTTTGCTTTTTGACATACGCGCTGAGTCAAAAATGGGAGTCGTCCAAGAAGATGATTTTTTGGCCCAAATCCGGATCTCCCGCCAACATTTCCAGCGCCCAATTAGCGAAGTCACGGCATTGTCTATGGTTGCCCGACTTCAATTCTTGCGTCAGCACAATCTTATACGGACGTAGGCTCAAATCCAACCGCAAAATAAGGTTGACTCTCCGGCGATGCCCAATTCGGCTGGTCGGTCCCGAATAGACATTTCTGGGCCTTCTTCTATACTGGCCGCTACGGCAGCTATGTTTTCTTTATTTCCCACCAATCTCTGTCTGGTTGGTGGCTTAAGATCCAAAAGAGTGTACTCACGTTCAAACTTTTCGACGGTGCTTGTATACTGAAGCCATGATGACGAACGACTTCACGACGAAATTCACGTTGCGCGTATTTACAACTGAGTCGCGGATTTCGAATATTTTTGAATAAAACGATGCATGATGAAATGGTAAACCTTAATGAATAATTTGACAACTGGATGTCATTGGCAACTTTATGTAACAGCTGCTGAAACATAACAATTGGAAAAACTATCATTGCTATCTGGTCCCCTCCCCCTATAATACGAGTAGCAACATTTTTAGATTTAAAGAGCTGATGACCAATAAGTCACTCTTAAGCAGCACAAGATCATTACGATAAGACCAGTATTGCTCTACCCCCGTTTATTATTAGATTACGTCATTGATGGGCGTAGCCTTGATGATTGGGCGGTGGGTCTTACTGATCCCCTTCAAAGTACTCCCCTTGAGCTGCTACACACTTCTCGCAAGGTTTCTACCAGTGCTGGGAACTATCTGGTCGGTCTGAAATCTGGTCCATTTAAAAGGCATTTTCAACCAGAGGTCACAGAAAGCGAGGTCGGGAAAGTAAGGAGTTGCGCTGTGTTTGGCTAAGAAACTGAATCACGTGTGAACAATGAGTGATAAAGTTGCTAACTGCCATTTTGCAACAGGCCCAGCCGTTTGCATCTCACCGCATCACGAAGGTCATTCAAAACCTCTCGATAGTACTCCTAGGTGATATTGTGCCGTGTGAGGCGTATTTTGATGAACCACACCACTAGAGTCAAGAAAGACTTTTACATTGCTGCGGACCTGCTTTGTTTTTGGAACTCGGGAGGGGGGGTGACATGGCTCCATTATGATAACTTGAACTTTATTTCTCTATCGTACCCATAAACCCAAGACTTATCACGGTTCAGACGTCCTGTGCAACTCTCTCCCAACACAAATTCGACGACTGTTATTTACACGTGCTCACTTTTCAACGCTGTGGCGGTGACCGATTGGTGGTGTGATCGTGAAGAAATTTGGGCATGTGCACTAATTATGCGTATTAATGGTTAGTAAGCCCCACCCTCCAAAGTTTCTTTGTTTTGTCCATAAAAACTATGGCCGGATACATTTTGAACAGATCTTGTAGTTTCTACTAACATTATTACAATAACTAGAAGATTTAAATCTTACTAGGAAAGCAGTACATATTTTAAATAAAAAAAAAATTAAAAAAAAGAAGAAAAAGACATTAAATAACGTTTCGGCAATGATACGAGTACTACTACAAACGTGTTTTAAAGTCTTTATCAAGTTGATAGTATTTTATTGCCTAACGTACAAAATATTTAATCTAAAACATTTTTGTTTGTATAATGTCAAGAACATCTACAAATGTATGGTCTCAATTTCGGAATTGTGAAAACATTTCAAGGCTAGCATTAGTGAAAGGGCAAAGGTTGATCGTTTTGTTCAAAAGTTGCCCCCAGTAGTTTTACTGGTTGTTATCTAAAGTACCATACAAATATTAGTATACTAATGTTTTTATGTTTTTAGGTTTACGTTAGCAAAAGTTAGAATTTAATGGTCACTGAACTTAAAAATCCACTGAGCAATCTATCAAATAATTAAGCCAAAGGGAATGATTAAAATCTATTTTCTTGGAATTGCTAAACCCCAATGGTTCTCCTTTCACAAATGATAACCTCAACTTCTTGGCTATGAAGAAAACTCAGATTACAAGATGAATCGAAGAAGTTAAGCGCACAAAACTCTCCAAAGTTCGTTTACCTAGAAAAGATGTTTCACTTGAATCCACAGACGCGCTAACTTGCAAACTAAAAAAAGAAGCAACAATTTCAAAAATATATCCAACGTTTATGAATTAACAGAGAAAATTACGTGCGCACGGGCTAATGCACAATTAAATTGTGTGTTCGAGTATTATTGGTACTATGGTTCAAAAAAAACTATCAATGACGTATCCGCCCCCCGACCGCATTCCATCCGTTCAAAGCCAACAGGTGACGTGGAGACTCATTCACGCACTCTCCACTTGAATTTGCTTGGCGATAACACAACGAAAATCTAAATTCCCCTTATCTCAGTGGAGCGTGTTGTATAACATTGCAAAAACAGAAAAAAATCCAAAAACAAGGCCAAAGATTTGCAGTGTTTTTGTTTGTACTGATATTCGTCGTAAGTGAAAAATCAACTTTCCAACCAACGAGGGAAACATCCGACAAAGCCCAAAGGTCGAATTAATTTATGCAAAAATGAAGAAAAGGAAAAAGTATGACTCTACTCTACATAAGACCCCAATCCTATCATCCATGCTTGCTGTTTGGCTGTTTATCATACTTATAGAGCACAATCACCCTAATGTAGACGATGATAGTTGCAAAGTCATGTGCTAAAGTGAGTTTTTGCAAATCCAACTTGTAGATCATGTTTCAACAAATGATTCCAACAGCAACGAAATCGAATGATGTGTGGTTTATTTTATTTTGCCCGGGGAGGAGGCGCAACTCATACAAGTACATATACATACGGAGATAGTAATACTCGTAGATATAATTTGGAGTGATTCCGTAATTGAATTTCACGCAACTTTTTATGTGGTATTGTTTATGGAAAGAGCTATCAATCGCTCAGCAGTTGAAGTCTATTTCTGGAGCACTTGCGCGATGTATTTTTTTTTCCTATTTTTATTTAGTCTATTTGTGTATTTTCATTGAAGCCGTTGGCGTGTATAGTATCTGCGTTTGTAGTCGTAATACTCTTTAAAACGGAATTCTTTTGACGTCATCGGGGCTCATCATACCACCACATAGTGGCTATCTGGGTTTTTCTTTTCTATGTCGAAAATCCCAATCCCAAACTTATCGCTCGAGAGATTAAACTCTTAATTTTTTTTCTTGAGGTGTCGTATGTTTGGCTAGATTCGATTAATCGCACTCAACGAAAACCGGGATCTTTGACCGTTTAGTCAATTTCAGGTTTCAGGCTGAAATGGCGTTCCGTTTCAGAGAACGATAATCATTTAAAATTTGATTTACAGGGGCCGATGAGCATTTTTTTTTTGTCTACGGTAGAACTTCAAAAGCTTGGTTTGTTAGAATAGTTGATGTGGGCAAACCAACGAGATGGCGTAGAGATATGTGAGCTCTTTTTCGGTTTCTTCAGCTTGGATACCTAGATGGATTTAGGAGAGATACAAGTATAGAATGAGGGATCCACTCCTAAGCTCCATGATGTGAAAGGCAATAGGTTCACGAAGCTATTAAAAGTAACACATTCTTGATCACCCACGCAAAAATCAGTAAATCTGCCTCCATGAACATTCTCCATTTTCCATTATCCAACAAATGGGTACAAGCGAATTTGTTCGACTTGATGCCTCTTCGATGGTGCTTCAAACAATGGTCCACTTCAGAAAGCACTGACTTTTCAGTTATTTGTTTTTTTTTTTAGGAGAATCAAAAAAGCTGAGATGAGTGGAGTTTTCAAGCAGAAGACAAGTGGTAGTCATGCTGTTAAAAAATTTCTTGTACCATAGTAGTTATTAATTATTGTGGATAGTGTGTTAAGGCTAAAAATTAAAACAAAAATTAATATGGGAGAAACCTCGTTTTGGTTATCTATAGAAATGAAGCTGGAGAGATGGATTATTTATGATATATTATGACTTTTAACACGGATGATGAAATATCATTGCATCCATATTAATTGGGTTTAGATGGATCTGAGTAAGTAATGCAAAACATCATTTATCTAGCTTTTGCCTTATCTTGTGCTTTATCCTCCTCCTACCCATTGCACTTACGTCCCTTCTTTCCAGGGGTATGGAAACGCTGATAAACCAATAGCTCGTGAAATATCCCGAAATACTGCTGAATAACCGCCAGAAAGGTTTTCGTAACAATAAGTTCACTTATGATTTCATGTCATTTCTCACTGAATAGTGGAACCAAAATCTACACCAATCTGCTGAAAGCAACATAGTTGCACTTGATATTTCAGTATCATATTAGTTTGGCATCAGTCTCTTTTGTCGAAAATGTATGCACTCTGGATCGATGAATCTCTTCTTTAGTGGATTAGAAACTACATTTCATAACGTTTAATTCTAGTTGTTCTGAACTGTTAAAAGTCCAATATTTAAAAATATATTTTGTGCATTAGGGCTTCGTTCTGTTCCCTCTTAATTTGCATTATTGATTTCTCGTCTGCTTCTTTTAATCAAGCATATTCCTCCGCTGATGACAGTACTCTCTGTTTTAATAATCGTCCCCGGACTCATATCCCTAGTTCAGAACGCTCCGATACTCACAGCATAACTATTTGGGGACCAATCAACCGAGTGCAATTATATGGTTTTAAAACAATGCTGTCCAATGGCGTTTAAGTGAAGTTTAAACAACCAGCCATTATCCATGAATAACACTTGCATTCTTGAAACCGAAATATTTTCCATTCTCGGTATGTTTTTTGCGCCAATGGATGAGGAATCTTCTTCAAGATACTGATAACCCGTGTTACCAGCATGGACGATTCACGGGATATTATTCTCCTTTTTCCTCGCGCCTACGTCCTAAACCATACCCTGCGCACTTCTACCACTCTCCCCGCGGAACTGCCGCTAGGTATTACTTCGCGGGTCTGGCAAGCAATTCATGCTACTTCGGTGTTTCTATTTGTTCGGCTGGTTGTGCCGCTCTTCTTTCGGCTTCTATACTCCGTAGCTCGGTCTGCACAGTTTTTACAAATCCGCATATATTTAGCCAGCATAAATTTAGCCAGCATGTTACATATTTCTTCCTATCGTCTGAAATGTTGCAATTTTTGTGTCACCTTTGTCTTTATACATTGAAACCCAAAAGCTGTCTCATACTTCGGAGGATGTGTGATCCGTTTCGACTGTAAATCCAGGTTCATTCGTTTTACTGCTTCACTAACCGTAAGGTCGCATAAATACTTGGGAATGTACATATTTACGTACTTTCTTTTTATAACTAATTAATTGGGCATAATTTGGCCATGTGGATACGTCTTACAGTATTGCTAAGTGTAACCTGAAGATTCCAAAAACAAATCTCACATTTACTTGGTCTTGTTATTTGTTCCGAAAATTAAAGTCAAAACCCGGATTCTTGCATAATAAACGTCACGATAAAGGTTGCCCTCTAAGTTTTGGCAGAAATCTCAAAAATTTAAAATTCAAATGTTAAAACGCTAATAACCGCGTATGTGTCTGAACTGTTTAGCCTTGACTCTTGCAACGCATTAAGTTGACACGAAAATTAACCACTTGATCTTGTATAAATTAGAAATTCCAAAGATGAAAGCAACCGAGGAGTCCGTTAAAAAAATATAAAAGATACAGAGGAAAAATACTAAAGAACATTTCTTCGTCCGTTTTAACCAACAAGAATATGCACAAATAGATGTATGTATATATTTTCCAAGTGTTTCCCCATATTATCTTCTAAAAAAATATCTTTACGTCGCCGTAGTACGCGTATTCTCAGCTATAGCTGTGTCCCTCTACTTGCAAGTCTTAAAGATTTTTTTGCAATTTTTCCCTCGCCAACTAATGTCAATATAGATATTCTCTTCAAAATCTTGGTTTACGGGTTAACTTTAAACCATATACGAGTATGAGTAAACGTATGAATATCCAGAATTTTACGTAAATTCATTTAGTTACCGCTATCTACAATTCTAAATAATTAATAGCTGCGAAAATTTGAAATTGTGATTACGGCCGAGTGTGGAGATTTTGATACGTTAAATATTTTCTTGTGCTTTCTATCACAAATACGACTGAGTTCATTCGTACTGCGATGACATTGAATTTGGATAATTTATGTTCCTTGAAACACATTTTTTTTTTTGAGAAATTCTTGGATGATGATGGAAGAAGAAATTGATTTAAAACGAACACTTTACACGGAAACATCTGGTTAAAATGAATGAAAGAGCAATTTTTATTTTTTCTTTTCACGATCTGTAAAACTGTTGCTGCGGAAAATGCGAGAGCAAGTAAATTGTAATCTTTGGTGGCTGCAAATTGCCACGTTTTCTGTTCAATTGTTACCCGCTCGAATTCTGGAAGTTGATGTCTTTATTGTCGTCATCTAATTGATCGATTTTTACCCTAAGAAAATGTAGTTTTCCTAAAGCTCGGTCTGTACATACATACATTAGTAAATATTAGGTTAAGTGTTAGAAAGGAAATATACGATCACTTAATGATCAAGCTAAAAACTTTACATGGTGCGCCATCTTTTATGTCGGTATGTGAATACTGAATAACTTTAAAAAAAAAACAACCGATTTCCATATACTCGTATGAGGTATTTTTATTTAATTTGGTCCTTTACAATTTATTTGAGCTAGTTTTTGAATACAACATCAACTGACCAAACAAAATGTGCACAACTGAACGACTATTTTCAATGTACAGTGTCACTATTTCGGCGTTTTATTAAAATTGTACTAAATTGACGTTTCAAGAACATGTCTACTCAAGTCAATCGGTTGATAAATGTCAAAGTTATTCAATGTTTACATACCGACATAAAAGATGGCGCACCCTGTGTAGTTGTAGTTAGGTACAAACTCTAATGTGTAGTTACTTACTTTATTTTCAGTTCCAGACTGGAAGGGCTGGACTCCAAAATGCATCTCCCCCGATTTAGCGTGGACTTATCTCCTCCACTTGCACACGCCAAATTCCCAAGGATCTATTTCCACGTGCACCCAGGCCTTCCTTTACCACGTCGTCCATACTGGTATGGATTCGAAGATACTCAAAGCCGGAGCGGTGGTACTAATGTATCACGTAGCCATCGAAATCGCTAAATTCTGGCAAGGTCGTCCCCTTATATACACATATGTATATGAGTTATATGGCGATATATTTTCCCCCCAAATTCCGTTTATGCAGATGGGGCCAGGAAACAATCAAAGAAATTTTCTTTCGGAGCCATCCACCAAGCAATTTTCGCTTGCTTTGAATAAAGTCAAGGTTTCAGCGTCATACAGTAGTACTGGAAGACAATTTCTGTAACCATCTCAAAGTTATAGTTTCATGTTGTAGCGTACTATACTAATCCTTGATGTTGGATGTGTTTTCTTGCCGAGAATATATAACATACTCTCATATCCACTAAACCAATATTCGCTGCTCCTGCTGGCTGATTCCTTTTCGTAATGTAACATTGTCAGACTATGCTAGCAGTTGCACAGACTTTTGAAATATTGTGCCTCGTATTGGTCTGTGGATTTCGGTCAATTCTTTCAAATGATGCTGTAGAGATCCTTTTTTGACATCAAATGCCTCGGTGGTGTTATTACCGACTACATAGACGGACGAATTTGGCGGAGATGTCAAAACTTGGCATGGCTCTATATAGTTCGTCTCTATGAATGCTGTCATACGGCGCCCTAAAATTAATAAAGTTCATAGGTGGTGGGTATCATTAATTTGAAGTTCTTGAGTTTTTTCCAACATCTATCGAAGTCGATATTCCCCTCTTTCCGTTCGTGAGCGGCTCTCGTTAATCTTTGCAGTGCTGCCTTGTACATTTCTTCTTTCACAGCATACTCTGGCAGGCATCAAATCAAGGATTTAATTGTAGTGGTCGAGTAAAGCTTAGCACATCGAAAGCACAATTTGCTAACGATGTCGGCACCTTGGTTGACGTTTTTTGCAAGACGTAGCTGATAGGATTCAAACCCGACCATTTGACACCCTCCAAAAACCGATGTATTGTTTCTTGGTTCACCTTGTTATTCTGCGATTTTTATTATCAGCATCATTCAACATCCGTCTCGTTATGAACGCTCATTCATTCGCCCTCGAGCCCACCTTGTTAATGATTCTCTAACATCTATATTTTTTTCTAAATCGTAGAACCCACTTTTAGTGGGAGTGCCGAGCTCGTACGTACCAACGTACATTGATATCTTTCTGTTAACCTTAACTTACTTTCCGCCCCCGCCATGTGCGAACGTTCGGTGTTCATAAATGCTTGTGTGCGCACTAATTAACAAAAACAAAAGAGATTATTTTGTGATTTTTTTAGTTAGCAAATATGATGAAATAAAAAAAATTCTACTGGGAAAAATTATAAGAAATGCAAATTATAATGTGAAGTATTTCCATCAATCAGGATATTTGGGAATAGTTTGTGCCACTGCAGTTCTCTCCCTGAAATTAAAATTGTGAACATGAAAAGGACAATAAGTAACAGAAAATGACATTTGAACAGTTCTCCTGAGACCAACATTTGTGACATTCCAACATTTTGACCATTTGAAGGTCGAAGGAAGAAGAACCATACTCTAAGGAATTGTAGAAATATTGATGAGCTTGCACTGATTACCCACAGGTAATTGCAAGTTAAATTTGATTTACAAATGCAAATTACTTCATGTCACTCCAGTTGTCTCGGCAGAATCGAAGAATAATTATCAATTATCAATTAAACAAATTGGCTTAAGGACTGCCTTAATAAATTAAGTTATCGAATGGTAAACGGACTGCACAAGAGTGATTTAGAGAGGTATGTGACATTACTGACGGCGCTCTCCGCTTGGTGTGCCCTATTGAATTTGACGATAAGATTTTGATTGGCTTGGTGTAGAAAGAACAGATTTGAACCGTGAATATGATATCATAAAGTCTTCGTTCGTCACAGTGAACCGGCCAACGACATTTGATCTAATTCGAAAAAATATCGCGGCTTGAAGATCTAACATTTGTTCTTATTTCTTGATTGAACGTTTCGTTCTGAAACTGCTACGGGTAGATGCAAAAAAGGCGCTAGAATCCATTGCTAGGATTGAACTTTATCTACACAGGATTTGTTTATACTTTTGGGGGGACATACCCGACCTACTTTCGGTTTTTTTCTATTAAGGCTGATGTATCACAGCAATATTGTCACCAACTCCAAAAAATACACGCACGATTGACCAAATACAAGTATATTCCTTCAATATTTCTTTCCACCATGTTAACACTCTGCCTCGTAATCCAATAAATAAAACAACAGACAGTGTTATTGGGAAATTGCCCACCATACGCAACTGAGGGATACTAAAGGGGAGCCATCCTCTTTTTTAAACTCTTTTTTTTCTACTTGTATAAAGGGTGAGCTAACAGCTAGTGTGGAAGTTTTTATTAAATTAAACACACATTTATTGTGAAATTAATGTATTGTATAAATAAAACTGATTAATAAGGTTCTGTCTATGGCAATTATGAATGGAACACAACTCCGTTCATGTGACCACCACGGCTTCTGTTGCAAACGACCATCCCAAGGTCAAAATTATAGATGACTTTTTGAGGAATAAGTGGGTCAATGCTCGCACTTTCAGTTTGGATGGTATGTTTGACATCCTGAATTGTCGCTGGGTTATTGGCTTAGACCTTACGCTCGAAATAACCCCACAGGGGTGTCAAATCACATAATTTTGGAGGCCAATCAACTTCTCCTCTAACGGAAATAATGCCATCTTCAAACCTGGTATATGAATAGCCGGTCAACGTGTTGCGGTAACTTTCTCCATTCTCTTCGGCGACGAATTGAAGTGCCTGGCTGGTTTTTTTTTTTTTTTTTTTATAAAAGAATTTAACACTCAAGTGGGTATGAATACACTTATAATGCCTCAGCATGTGTTGAGTTTTTTGGAAAATGGGATAGAGAGAGAAAGTAAGATGTTCGGGCTCAGTGGTTATTTCGCTCCATGGGTGGCATCCAACATTTAATGAGGAGACTAAATTCTTAGTGGAAGTTGGCTTGATGCTGATTTAGAGTCAACTACTCATCTACTTGATTTTCGTTAACTGAAAAAATGGATGATATGTCTTTCGGGCGAGGCTGGGATTCGAACACCGAACCTTCCGATATGGAAAAGAGTCCACTACCACTTGAGCCAATTCCACCCACAATGTTTTGAACACTTTCGCTCACAGTTCTGATGTTTTGGCGTATGCATACTGTAGGCTGTCGATCCCTTTAGCTTACTAATTTTATAGCTTGGTGTTACTGTTTTGATGGTAATTTGAGCCTTCCACTTTTCTGTCAGGTTTTAAAAGGCGATAATTTTTTAAAGCAATATACGGGGGCGGGTCAATAAGTCCGTGTCTTTTGGATTAAAACACAGATTTTTTGATAAAAAAATAATTTTATTTTTCAACGTAGTCTCCCTTGAGCTCTATACACTTTGTCCAACGCTTCTCCTATTTTTTTATCCCTTCCAAAAAAAATGATTTGTCGAGGTCCTCAAAATAGGCCTTTGTTTGCGAGATGACTTCATCATTGGAGTCAAATCTTTTTCCACCAAGCCATTTCTTCAGGTTTGGGAACAAGAAGTAGTCGCTCGGAGCCAAATCTGGAGAATAGGGTGGATGAGGGAGCAATTCATAGCCCAATTCATGGATTTTTGCCATGGCAACTGCATATGTGTGCACCCTTGCATTGTCTTGGAGGAAAAGAACTTTTTTCTTGGCCAAATGAGGTCGTTTTTTTTTCAAATCGTCATTGAATCGGTCCAATAAGTTGGCATAATATTCCCCATTGATTGTTCTTCCCTTTTGAATGTAGTCAATGTGGATTATCCCGCGTGCATCCCAAAAAACAGTCGCCATAACTTTATTGGCTGACAAACCCACCTTGGCCTTCTTTGGCGCCGATTCACCCTTAGAAACCCACTGTTTTGACTGTTGTTTGTTCTCTGGTGTGTTGTGATGGATCCATGTTTCGTCCACGGTTACAAAACGGCGCAAAAACTCCTCCATATTGCGATTAAACAACGCCAAACCTTCCTGTGAAGTTGTTACACGATTGCGTTTGTGGTCGACTGTGAGCAAACGCGGCACCCATCTTGCGGAAAGCTTTCTCATGCCCAAGTGATCATTCAAAATTGAAACCACTGAGCCATGCGAGATCCCTACGGCTTCCACAATCTCTCGAACTTTCAATCTTCGGTCGGCCAACACCATATCGTGAATTTTTTCGATTGTTTCGGGTGTAGAGACCTCAACTGGGCGTCCAGGACGTTCGGCATCTTCAGTGCTTGTACGGCCACAACGAAATTCAGTAAACCACTTTTTTACTATTGAAATCGATGGTGCAGAGTCCCCATAGTATTTATCAAGCTTAGCCTTGGTCTCGGTAATGGTTTTTTTTCGCAAGAAATAATGCTTAATAAGCACACGAAATTCACTTTTTTCCATTTTCTCCTCAAATTAGTGAATAGTCTGATAAAAATAGCTGTCAAACACAAACTAACTGACGCAGCAAGTTTAAATTTTGACAGGAGTCAACTGACAGATGCCTGTTGACAGGAGCAGTGTTGCTGTTTCAGTAAAGAGGTCAGAAATTCACGGACTTATTGACCCGCCCTCGTATCGTGCGATGGAAATACTTTTCCACCCTCTAAACTGGCCTCAATATATATATATACTTATTTGTTTATTTTCATTCATAATAAGAGATTTATCCACTTAAAATTGAAGTATAATATCCACAAGACCTCTTTGCACTTGTTAGATAAGATACAAAAGCGTGCGAAAAAACTCAGGTGACGCCAATATTGCACTGTCAATTGATACGTTCGAACACCGACGTAATACCTCTTGCCTTATCTTCTTCTATTGCTATTTTTGCCAGTAATATTCCACCAAAATTGCCAGTAGCATACCAACCCTTCAAATTTTCAACCGTAATACTCATCAGTATACCCTCAAGTCCACTTTCGGACGTACTCTGAAATATTGTGATTCTTTCATAAGCCGTACAACTCGCTTATGGAATGATCCGCCGAGCTCTTCATTTCCTAGTCATTATAAGTTACAAACATTCAAGACCAACGTACATCGGTATCTCCCTTTGTTTCCTTTCTAACTTTCCCTCTCTGGCGATGTGTGAAAAACATTTCTATGGTACTTAAAACCGCTGAAGTGTGCGCTAATTATTTAAAAAGAATCTGCAATAGCACCCATTGTGTCCAATTCCTTTATACAATATTAGATATTGAACTTAATTTTTTAATTTAAAATTATATTATAAAGTTTTGTTGTATTACCCCCTACATAGGTTTATGCTTTAATCTACCGGTTTCTTTTCTTAATTATTTTCGGAAACTTATGTAAGTTTGTGTGATTCAATTGGTCCCCATAAAAATTATTGTAACTGAGAACTGAATTCCTGATTATTTTATTCCTGGTTAATCCGCTTTCTTATTTGATTGTTACAGCTTTTTGGTAATCATTAAATTCGGGAATTGCGAAGAGCTAAGATCTACCTACACAAGTGTACAACTTTCGCCGCCCAGCTGAGGTTGATGTTAGTGCAAACATCAATGTCGTACACACAAAATGTAAATTGTCGAAGGTGATTATTAAAGTAATTAAAAAAAAAAAAAAGTTTTTAAAGTCACATACTTATATAGTATGTGACATTTGTTTTACATTAACTTAAACCACCAAAACTCTCCAATGGCTTAGATTTATTGAAATGTGGGCAAACCCACTTTCATGTTACTGCGAACGGACAAATGACCGTCAGAAAAGTTACGAGCATATTCGTATACCTTGAATGATTCATTTATGATGGCGGGCTCTTTCTAGATCCAATCATATTTGCTAGTGTCCAGACTCGCGTGATGTATGTCTATTTTCATTTTCACATGTTTTTCTTCTTTTTAAGAAACTTTTAAAAACGAACGTGCCGGGTTGCGCTGGTGGAAAACAGAATTGACTGAACTACATATAATCGTGTCAACAAAACTTGCACAATAATGTAGTGACCCATTGAAAGAAAAAGAAAAGAAAGATGACGCCCTCCGCATTCATATCTTATGCTTTCTTCGTAATCTAAACCTTAACGTTCTATTTTTACAAATGACACACTTTTGTATTCCAGGGAAATTTCCTAATTTTTAAAGACAGTTTTTTTTTTATGTGTTAATGCAGGAACAGTGTTAACAGTGCCACCAAAAAATGTTCCACTTAACCAAATGAATTACGTTATACAGACTTAACGTCATATGTATCTGCTGTCACAGGCAAAGTGCCTCATTGCTTAATGTCATTCTGCAAATGTCATTCTTCTTGACACATGTCAATATGAATAAGCTAAGAAATTTATTGACAATCACAATTACAAAATTCAGCAACCCATAAAATGTCAATTACATAAGTCCTCGTATATTGGTTATGTATGTATTTTGTGATAAAATTTTCAATTCAACTGCATTGGAATGATGTGAAGAATTTCTTTTTCACGTTACGAATCGTTGCCAACCAAAAATGAGTTGATAAACTTTTGATCCAAAAGAAATACCAGCAAGTGGCGATTATTATGTGCCGTACGCGCAATTTATTGATATACTCAAACATATACACGTGTATGAATCGAAAACAAAATTAATAATGTGTATATTGTTAATTATTTTTTCAAATATGTGACGTCAGCGGTAAAGAACGTCAAACCAATAAAGCAGTGAATTTGCACGTAAATGACTAAGGTCTGTTTGAAATTAGCTCACAGTAAGAATTTACCAGCGGAGAGATCGAAAGAGTATCTTAACCTGACAGGACTTTTCACCACATTGTAAAGGGTGTTCTGTTTTTATTAGATAGAAATTTTGTCAAACCGAACTTTGAAGTTTATGATGATTATATTGTCGTAAATTATCAGGAATAAACACACGCTACAAATTTTACCTTGACACTCTGGTAGTTTGTACAAATCTATAGAGAGCAAGATATCCGTTAGACAGTGAATCGATGTTGTGCCACATACATTCAAAAGGAGTGCTTATACTGAAGAGAATATCGACGCTGTAAAGGGAAACGTGGAAGAGTATAAAAATGTGTCCAATCGTCGTCGGTGGTAATAATTTTCGTAATTACGATACTTTTAAGTGAATCAGCCGCATTATATGGGCTTAATATCCTTTCTTTCGGCGGTTGTCCAATACGGTTCACCCAACCTGATGTTCTTAGGAGTCTGTATAGACTGTACAGTGAGACATTGTAAAGTTATTAAATGTCTTAGAAGTAGTAGCTTTCAAATGTTCTGCTCGGAAGACTCGGGCAATGATAGAGAAAGGGAGGTAGGTCCTCGACCTACAGTCGTGGATACTTAAATAGCACACTTTTTTCTTCATTGAAATTTATTTAATTCGGGTAAGAAAACCATTATAAGCTTAATTACTAAAATTTTTATGTAATTTATTTACGAAAATTCACTTCTTGTTTTATTTATTACAATCCATATTAGCCGTTCTGAATTAGCCATTTATGTAAGAAATCAAAATTTATAAAACAATTACTATCAATTTTCATATTTAATAATACTACAATATCTTACCGCTAATTCTTGAAAATATAGTAAATATTTATTCGGAAATCCTTTATTTGATATTACAGCTTGACATCGTCTTGGTAAACTTTCCACCAATTTTCTGCAGCGTTCAATTGTTGTTGCATACCAAGGACTTTTAATATTTTCCCATAATTCGTCAAGTTCTTGGGATTCTTTCCTTCAATTGCGCGTTCAATGTCGTTCCACAAATTCTCAATCGGGTTGAGATCGGGAGACTGAGCTGGCCATTTCATAACGTTCAACTAATTACTTTCTAGGCACGATTTTACCAAGCGTGAAGTATGCTGGGGTCGTTGTCATGCTTGAAACACCATGTCAGAGGCAAATTGTCATCAGCGTAAGGAATCATGTGGTCTTCTATGATGCCCCTGTACACATACTGGTCCATTTTTGTACTTATTTTAACAATTGGCCCCACACCGTGCCAAGAAAAGGCTCCCCAAACCATTACATTCCCGCCTCCGTGTTTAATTGTTTGATTTGGGGTTGTGTTGCTGATTCGGAGGACGCTACACATATTTTTTTCCATCCAGCCCAAATCTAAAGAACTTCGACTCACTCCAGAGCACATAAATCATAGATTTTCGTAGGTGTTCCTTAGCAAACTCTATTCTGCGCAGTTTTTCCGAGGCAAATGGTTTCTTTTGTGCTATGCAGCCTCTTAAATGGTTTTCATTTAATCTTCGCCTTATTGTTCTGGAAGACACGGAGATGCCGTATTGTGATTCAACAAAATATTTAATTTGGGTAGAAGTCTTAAAAGGGTCTACAGTCGAGGATCTGTGTATTAAATGGTCTTGTCTTACGGTGGTTTTTCTTGTACGGGGAGCTCTCGCAACGTTTTCCAACGTTCCAAACGTTTCAAAATGACAAATTGCATTGTAAACCAGCTTTGTAGAACAGCCTATTAGTTCTGCTATTTCTGAAACAGTTTTTCTTTGAGATTTTATTTCAATAATCGAAGTTCTCTTATCTTTTGTACAATGCGGTCCTTTTCCCATGTCTAGGGTATTATTTTGATAAAAAATTATATTTTGTTAATCAATGCAAACATACCTTACGAATTCAAAGTTTAAATGTAACAAAATATTTAAATAAGTCAACTTAACTTCCGCTTTGCTAATTATGTGGTCAAGCTTGAGCATGGATAACTCAGAGCTTGTCTCTATAAACCTCGTAATTATATTAAAAACCTTGTTATTATAACGGATCCATTTTCACCAATTGTCCCGTGTTAAATCAAACCAGAAATTCCGTTACATTAAGATAAGAGATAAAGTGTGTATGCAGTTCAAAAAATGAGCGAGGAAGTGCGCTGATTATATGTCTACCACAGTACATATGTAAGTTTTCATTCTTGAGTCGTTGATAGCTTGACCGATTGAAGAGCCGGAACGTAATATATAGAAGACCCTTTTCTTGCCTTACCAATTAGTCAGCCACATTATTCTTTGTGTCCAGGAGTCCAATAGATATCGGCCTTATGCCATGTAAACCATCCAGGCCGGTTTCGTAAATGCCAGAACTTTAGCGTGCTTGACTATGGCGTGATCAGGGAGCTTCATTGAGCTTTGATTCCTCTAAATTCTATTCCACAGCGTATCCTTTCATACATCATTTGTGTCGATGGATACCGATTCGCTTTAGGTGAGTTAATTTGTGTTTCATTCCTCCCTTCTTAAACAGAAGAAAGATGATTTAGCAAGGTTCCCTTAAGGAGGCATGTCATTGCTAAAAACATGTTTCTTCAAAATCTGTGCATGTTTTAAGACACTTCGTATCCAGCTGTTTCTTTGATATGCTAATCTTTATATGTTTGTTAACGCTTTGAAATTGGTCACTTTGTCTGTGGCTTGCCTCAAGGCTATGTGCAAAATTAGCGTGTGCGTATACCGCTCTCGTTTAACCGATTTGAATTCGTTTGTTTTTTGTTATATCGTATTAAAACGACTGTCCTTGACATTTACACCAAATTTTAGCGTCCTATTTTAATATTTGTGAAAGGTAAAGCATTGTGTTTACATAGTTTTTTTCTTCTCGAAATGAGTACAAAAACTGACCAACGAATTTACATTAAATGTTGTGGTAACAATGAATTCATTGTTACCATTGGAAATGTTGAAAAAGTATATTATTTTGTCAACGATAACACTCTATTATATGGTATATTCACCTCCAAAAAAATCTCTATAAGTGAGACAGGGAAAATTGACACCCTTTAAAGACGGTTGCAATACGTAACAAAAAATGTCCATGGTTTACTAGTGAAGTACACCATGCGATGAAAACACGTAATAAGTTATATGCGAAGTGGAAGTCATTGCCAACAAATCTTAATTGGGAGATATTCTGTCGGGCACGTAATCGCTCTACTTACATTACAAGAAGAGCAAAAAAAGATATTTCTTATCCAAGTTGAGGCCTGAAAAAACCTCGAAAAAGCTGTGAAACAACTTACGTGCAATTGCTATTGGGAAAAAATCGGCAATTGATAGAATACCTAATGTTAATAAACTTAACAATACATTTATTTCTTCTCTTACCAGCTTCTTCTATTAGGGATTTCATCCCTAATCATGATCTACGAGTAGCATATGACTTTATTTTTGATTTTCGCGTTGTCGCTGAAACAGATGTTGTTAATATCGAATGCTATAGGAGAGGACGGTGTACCTATCCGATTTGTAAAGATGATTCTACCCCACATCCTATGCAGCCTAACGCATATCTTTAACTTTTGCATCACCGCTTCCACCTTTCCTGATATTTGGAAATTGGCTAAAGTTATTCCTGTCCCAAAAAAAACTCACCCCTCTTTGCCAACCGACTTTCGTTCGATAAGTATATTACCATGTCTGTCCAAAGTACTTGAGAAAATTCTAGCAAACCAAATCTCGAATTACATATGTCAACACAATTTATTATCCCCAGTTCAGTCGGGCTTTCGAGCGAATCATAGCTGCTCAACAGCTATGGTTAAAATCCGTGATGACATAAGAGTAGAATATGATAAGGACTTTTTGACGGTGCTGTGTTTGCTGGACTTTTAAAAAGCTTTTGACATCGTTGATCACATGGTACTATGCCAGAAACTTAAATTATATTTTGGGTTCAGTGAAAGATCTGTTCGAATGGTTTTTAATTACTTGGACAATCGCCAACAAAGAGTTTTTCATAATAACGATTCTTCCGATTTCCGCGTCTTAACTGCAGGCGTACCTCAAGGGTCAATACTTGGTCCAATTTTGTTCTGTCTTTTTATTAATTACCTACCTAAAGTATGCTCAAATGTTGCAATTCATCTCTATGCTGATGATGCCCAGATATATCTTTCGAGACCTTTAGAACTCGTTGAGGATCTGGTCGTCAGAATAAACGAAGACTTATCTCAAATATACAACCGGTCATTATGCAATGGACTCAGTCCTAATCCAACCAAATCGCAGCTCATTCTAATAGCTAAAAACGTAATCAACTCAGATGAAATACCACCAATATTTCTGAACGACAGGCAACTCAATTTTGTGGAGGTTGTTACTAATCTCGGGTTCACGGCTCACTCTCCGCCGTAGACCACATCAACTTTGTTGTTAGACGAATCTATGTTGGACTTTGCAAACTTTGGCTTTCATCTAGCTTCACCAAATTAGGTACTAAACTCAGGCTTATTAAAACTTTATTCATGCCTATAATTGATTACTCTGTCATAGTTTATTGCAAGCTTGATTCTCTATCACAACACAAGTTGCTTGTTGCCTTCAACGATATGATAAGGTATGTGTATGGCCTGCGTCAGGATACAATCATGTATCCCATCATCATAGTTCGGTCCTTGGTTGCTCCTTAAAACAGTTTCTTGAACTAAGATGTTGTGTGTTTATGCACAAAATTATCCAGACAAGATCTTCCTCTTATTTGATGGAAAAGATCCAATTCGCCCAATCAACTAGAACACAAAATATAATTATTCCATCCTTTAATTACTTAAATTCCTCGTGCCTATTTTTCATCCACGTCACCAGACTTTGGAACTCCCTTCCTACAACAACAAAACAAATAATGGGGGCTTCATCTTTTAAAAATGCCGCCTTAAGACATCTCAGGTAATCACAACAACTATACTTCTTCCATCTCTCACTCTTAAACATACTCTATTTCTTCCTTTCTCCTTTCCCCTTTCCTCCTCTTTTTTGCCCTACCTATACTTATTGTTAGTACATTACTTATTTCCGTATAATATTTTGTTTATTTTTTTCTCATATAATGTTTATAATTATGTGAATTCATAATTATATAAAAGACATTTTGTAAGTCTTATTTGTACAATCCCGAATTATATATGTAAATGAATTGAATTGAATTGAATTGTTATGTGTAGCTTTTAAGGAATTTGCCAGGAAAAACAAGTGGACTGAAAACTAGCGGCAAATGTGGCTGGTACTCACTTGAACACTTGAACGAAAGCTGTTTTATTTCTAAATTCCTTACCGAAAAAATCTTTAAATTTAAGGAAGAAAGAAAGCTTCAAAGAAATTAAAATAGCAGAGTTGAAATAGTCTAACAAATTATCAATGTACCAACATGAATGGTAATATCGACGACTTTGTAAGGATTGATAAAAATGTGCCAATAGCCAGAGAAAGTACGTACATACATACATATATATATTGTCATACCGGAGGATTGTGTAGCCACGTTCACAGATACAAAAAAAAAAAACCGCGAGTGAAGTATGATTGGCATGGCGTGACAGGAAAAGGGATATGATTCCAAAGCAAGAAGTTTTATCGATAAGAACTTGCTTTTAAAATGCCGAAAATTTATTTTAATAGATCGCGATACTATGGTTTATCATAGTAGGATGTGATAATAAATCAAAATAAAGCTCAGTTTTATCTCTACTCAAACACCATTCACCTAAATGACCTTAATTTGTAGTAGTTACGCATTACATAACCCATATGGTGGTGAACAGCACCCTGTGATTATTTCAACTACAAGCCGTCATTATTCATTCTTTTCCACCATGTTGATTGTCTTAATAACCAGCTAATAGCTGGGTGTAATTATATTCCTAGTTCTGGTGCTGGCATTATATCATATTTGTCACATAATACGAAACCACTTGAGTATTGGAACCCTTTAGAATAGAAAGAAAAAAAAGCTGTTTAATTCTCGAGAGTTTACTAATAGAGATTTCTTTGTCTATTAAACAATACTCGTACTTGAAACGCCCTAATTAGAACCACTTAATTGCAAAATTAAACTTGAAAATTACGATACGTAAAGTCGTACGATATAAAGTACAAAAGTATGCATGTAACGATGCCAGTTTTGATCGTATGATTTCTAAATTGAGAGCGGGCATCTAGAACACCCCAAGATGAAAATAAAACGTAGACAAATTAAAAATAGAGAATTACAATTAGCCGGCACTTGGCACTTGATGAATAATGGTGTAAACAAATTGTTTTCTATATAATACAGGGTGGAGTGCGGAGCAGAAGGGAGAAAGTAATACCATTGCAAACAAATCTACCGCGCAGCATAGATTAATTTTTTTTTTAATACAGATCTTACGAGTACTCAACAATCCGTACCGTGTTTTAGTTTACTTTTTTTTGTATCCCTAAATGCCTGATGTCATGTTTTATTGAGTTCTTTTGTTGGCATCTGAGAAATTGTTTAATGGGACCATTTGTGGTAAATGAGCGAAACGTGGATTTGAATATTTGTTCAAGAATGAGACGTTTACTGAAATGATGTAGGTATTTCATCTCTGTCGATGTATATAGAAATATGTCATCATCTTGGAATAAGTCGCAATAGTGTGTTGCATACGTTGCTAGCATTTTTTCTTCTTGATAACCTTATTTTAGTCGGAGAGCCTTATATTTATAAATGAAAGTTTTTGCATCACTTGCTTTGAATCACAAGACATTTTAAAATGTTTTGATCAGACAGGCACCCAAAGCCACTAGTTCAATGCATTTATGATCAATGATCTTTCATTGATTGAATGGATAATACTGGGTCTTTTTAATCATATGTATTTGTTTCTTTAGATTAGCGAGTCACATGTAAGTGCACACTTAAACTCATCCATGTGCATTTGATTTGAATAACATAGGATTGAGAACCCATCTTTCAGGTCTATAGGTTTATATTATGTTTGCAAACTGTATCATAATCAATGTTCAATTGAGCTCTCCAGACCAAAACACCATCTTTATGGGTCCTGAGTAGAAATTCCAGTTATAATCGGTTAATCACCTCTGGAATATTAATATTAATACATTGCCCAAAATTTGCATGACAGATTTATGGGCTAAGTCCTAGCCTCTCCACTCACTGCCCACTGAATAATCTTCGTTTTGGAACTTTGTTCACAGAGAAAAGTTTTCCATAAGAGGTTTATCTTCCTAACTGAAAGGGTGGCGAAGTTTGGGACTTTTGGTCTAGCGTAAGATATTAACTCAGACCCCCTTGAGTGATAATTGAGGAACTTAACTGTGCCACTCCTAAAATATTGATCTAAATTTTTTAGTCATCATGACGGTATAAAATTTTGAATAAATTAAGAGTCGACGTTGCCCTTCCACTTCACGTATGTTGAACAACTTTTCAGTTGATTGAAGTTCATCTTATCTCTGGCATATTATGAATTCCACATTGTACAATTTCTTCAGATATGACATAATATGGTTCAATCTCAGCATGGGTATCTTCTTGATCCTTGGCTCATCTTTGCAATGAATACTTGATCGTTGTAAATCTACACTTGCAATGAAACGGTACAACGTTTCTTCATTTTATATTCAACATTTTCGCGTTAACTTTAACCACTAACAACTTGTGCTGCTTATTATAGTTTTAAGGGCTACCTTATTTTGAAGGCGCTTGTTTGGTATACTTAGAACCTTCTGAAAGCTAAGTAATCTAACTGCATTTTCTGGATCTTAATAAAAAGTGAAGAAAAATCGTAATCATATATGTACAAGGGCTGTTTAATAAGTACCCGTGTTGGAAGATTTTGGCGCTCCTGAGCCAAAATGAGTATACCATCATTTAGTATAACCTCTTTTAGCTCGCTTGTCAAAATTTGGTGACAATCCGACGCATAGATTTGTTTTGACACCCATTTCAAAACATCGTGTTTTCGACCATGAAAAAAGAGCAGTATTGCTCCGTGATCCGATTCTTGTGTTTGGGTGGCAAAACCTGCGAGGAAATCAAGTCCATTCTCGATTGTGTGTATGGGACCCATTCACCTTCCCGTACAACCGTTTACAATTGTTTTGCAGAGTTTCGCCCTAGCCGCACGTTGGTTTTTGATGAGCCGCGACCAGGTGGCCCAAAAACGGTTACCACAGAGGAAATCATGGACAACATCCATGATCTCGTATTGGCGGACCGTCGAGTGAAAATTCGCGAGTTGGCTGAAATAGCAGGCATCTCAACTGAACGCGTTGGCCATATCTTGTACGAGATTTTGGGCATGAGAAAGCTGTCTGCGCGATGAGTGCCGCGTTTGCTCACACCGGAGAACAAGCGCAATCGTGAGACCACTTCAAACACGTGGTGCTTGGCGCTGTTTAATCGAAATCCAGAGGAGTTTCTGTGTCGTTTCGTGACCGTCGATGAGACATGGATTCATTGGTACACACCAGAGACCAAAGAACTATCGAAATAATGGGTTTTACCCGGTGAACGTGCTCCAAAGAAGGCGAAGACCGTACCTTCGACCGGAAAGGTGTCAAAACAAAACTAAGCGTCGGATTGTCACCAAATTTTGACAGGCGAGCTAAAAGAGGTTAGACTAAATGATGGTATAATGATAAAATGATTTTCTTAGAATATCTGTCGATCTTCACAATTTTATATTTACCATGTGTCCATACTCGGGCAGTATGGACTAAGTTATTGTACTTCAACAAATCTGTGTTTGTTAGTGCGGGGTAGTTTTCATCGCGGTTTTGGCCATAACTAATTTTTCTCGCAGGTACTATACTTCTCCAAATTCAGATTTCTTCCGAGATATAGATACCTATAGTCCTTGACTGTCCCAATATTTTTCCTATTTTAATTTCATTTTTTATTATAACAAATTGTGCCTCAAAATTTTTTAAGCGCAGTACCTTTGACTTTTCTAAGTTGACTATGGGACACTATATTCTGCATAAATTTGATACATATATTGACTTATTGAAAACTCTTCGGCGAGTATGTAATCATCACGATGTCATTTAGGATTTGATGTGTAAATCTGCCTCCAGGTGGAAAATCAGTAGTCTCACATACACAGAATACAGAATAAAAATGATTTGGGTCTTCTGGAGTATACAGTCTGCACAGTTGTCTCACATCTAATTCTGCTTGTAACCTGCAGTAAGTCTATTCCATACTGCTCTCTAATTATCTTTGTAAAGCTTCTGAATTATTGGACTTTACCACATGAAATAACCGATTTTATAGTAAAAATTTAAAAGCCAATATTATTTTTCCGTAAATTTTTATTCAATGAAAATAGGATCCGTTGGCATCTATGACAGTCTTCCAAAGTGATACAAGGTCAAATATTCCTTTTTTGTAGAAGTGCTGACTTTTTGAGGCAATGAAATCTTCAAAGGCTTTTATGATCTCTGGTCGGTTCCGGAAGACCTTCTGCCGGCAAAATGAACCCAGATTGCGGAAAAGATGGTAATCCGTTGGGGAAATATCAGGAGAATACGGTGGATGCGGAAGAATTACAAATCCCAACTGCAACAGTTTTTGCACCGTTACTTGTGAGGTATGGGGTCTAGCATTGTTATGCAAAAGGATCGGACCGTGCCTATTGACCAATACAGGTTGCTTTTCAGCCAATTTCGCATGCAATATGATAGCGTTTATCGTTTCTCCTGGTTAAAGAAATGAAAAGTGGAGTGGTCCTTTCGATGTCCACCAAATTGTCACCATAACGTTTTTTTGGGTGAAGATCGGGCTTAGGGTTTGTTTTGGTTTTTCATCTGCATCCAACCACTGCCCAGATCTTTTACGATTATTAGACAGTACCCACTTTTCATCACAGGCAGTTTGGTTTCTTAATGTAAGCGATGCGCAGATTTCCAGGCGTCGTAGTTTTTGGGATTCGTTCAGTTGATGGGGTACCCACTGATCGAGTTTCTTTACCTTTCCTATGAGAAAAAAGTGTCGACTTATGTCATTGGGGATACTCCCATGCTTTGGGACTCTTAAAACATCGTCGTCAAATAACGTTGCCGGCTTTCTATGTGGTCCATTTTTGAGACTGAAATCTCCCGAACGGAACTTTCCAAACCAACGTCGTATAGTGCGTTCGTTTAATAGCGGTAGTCCCCAAATAAATGCGTCATTAATGTTTTTCATTGCCATTGACGCATTATGTCCCATTTCGTAAAGGAAGAGGGTTCGAATTAGAAGTGCCAAGAGCATGGTTAATAATTCACAGAAAAGAAAAATAACGGTACTTGTAACGAACCCTAAAATTCTCATACGTCAAACACAAGTACCACTTTATTTTTTAGAAAAAAGAAAATTTAACGTTCTGGCACAGAGGTTCACTCGAGAACTTCTTATTTCCGACTGAAAATTTCGACATTTAAAATCTGTAGTGTTGACTTTTTGAGATATAGTCATGTCTTTGCCTTGCAGAGCAATGCGAAGCTCTTAACCTCGAATATCTAAGTCTGAAACTTGCTTGGAAATTCTTTTAAATGCTTTTGTTTCCACACCGTTCCATAAGCATCCTTTGTAAAACTGTATTGAAAATCAAGATGAAGGAAATAAAAGGAACAATAATATGCCGGATCTATAGTGCAACTACTTATCTTATCCATCATCTTAATTAATAAGCAAATGAGTCTGTGCCTGAGTTCACTGGTCATTACTTATAAGATTCGACAAGTATTGCATTAGATACCCCCGCTTTAAAATTATTCATCATATTTATTGCATCGATTATTTCCTGACGCATGATACGTAAATCGAAAAGATAATACCTTGTTGCATCATCACACTGCCCATATTCTACGAGTATCAGTAAGAATGTTTTGAAACTAACAAGGTAGGCAACAGCTTGTCCGATTATCGATTACTAATCACATACGAGTACATATGGGGTGATTTCTCTACTTATTAGTTACTCGCAAAATAAACAGCTAATTACTCACTATCAAAGCTATAAGACGATAAGATCTAGTAACAAACTTCTGAGAAAATAAAAATTCTATATATAGTAAAGCAAAACTGTAAAAAATATCAAACGCAAAATACTCGTGATTACACAGCAATTATTTTTAATTTTTTCCAATGAATCCTGAACGTATACCAATTGGATTCAATTTGCTGAACCACAAAAGTCAAATGTTGCATAAAGATTATCTTGTATATGAAGCTTAAGTAAACATGGGAACAAAGTCCACGTTGACAGGGCTTGGTCATCATCAATATGCCTAAGTATTTCAAAGTTTTCCCAGAAAAATTCTGCCCATCAGTTGCTACATATCTGTATTTTTAAATACCAATTATGATCTGGTATTCACAAAATCCACTGCTCACGTGCGAATCCGATCTGGATACTACAACACTCATACGCTCACTCTTGCCGGGGTGCTCAATTTTATCATATTATCGAATTGCGTCATCCGAGCATTTTTATCTTTGCCAATTATTTTTTTTCTTCTTTAAATTAAAAAAGTGTGTTATACTATCACATAAAATGAAAAGTAAATATGAACAGGCGACGAAATTTTGCGCTTTGTAGCGCCAAGGTTGAGATAGCCTAATCAGAGCCAAAAGAAATTACGAAATTTCCGACTTTTCGTTGTTTTTAGTTGAAAATTCGAAATTGCACCTTTAGCAGCCTTGAAAATGTATGAAATTATTCGAGCTGGGAAAATGCTTACATAATTTTAAATCACCAAAAATAAATAAGTCAGATCGTGAATCGGTTAAAATTTTGGGTGAGTTAGTTCCTGATTAGGTTTCCCAGAAATTCTCAAATGAATCACAAGGATAGAAATGAGTTTAATTGGGCAAACAACAAATAAGACATAAAAAAATTTTTGTAATGCATGGGTAAGATTATGGATTATGAAAACCGGCCTCAGTAGCATTTTAAAATGTATTGATTGATCACAGTGTATGATTCCTATTAAAATCCGCATTGATTGTAAGGTGCTAAAGATCGGCCTGCTGTCTGTATTTCTTACATTCACATTACGGTGCGTCACTTTGTCGAAATACTTCTGACATCATATGCCTAGGACGTGTCAGTACCAGAGCAGAAAGCGTTCTCCATTGTCATCCTAGATTCGATTCGATTAGATTAGATTTTTATTTGGTAATCATCAAATGAAATAAAATAGTTTATAAAGCAAAAAATCAAAAAAAAGGCTTGGCTTTCCTGCCGTCTGCCTAGTTGGCAAAACATGCTTTTTTACGCATATAATACTTTGAAAATTTAATACTCCATCAAAACAAATGCGATAATTACTTTATATTGACAAATACAAAACTTAATAAGATAGGATTCTTGAAATTTAAAAACTTTCGCTAATTATACGGTCCCTATAGGTTAGAGCCAGATTGCAGTATTGGTATAGTTTTTTAACTTTGATTTTGTTTAGCAAAGATATAACTTCGTTTTCCTTCGTTCAGTCTTATTTCCCTTAAAGCTGGACATTTCCCCCTGAAGTGGATAATATCTTCCCTTTCACCCAAGTTACACAAAGACCACAAGATGGATAAATCTTCTCTGTGAGGAATAAAGTTTAGCGGTATCAGCTCTCCCTGTAGCCTGACCATCATTGCTATTTCATCGACGCTATTTTCATATCGAAAATAATTCCTTTCTTCCAAATTGTTATTAAGTTGGGAATATATTGCTCTGTAGAGTGATTCGTTGGCGTTGCTCAAAAACCTCTCTCTGCACTTCAAATCCACTGATGAAATAAGTGTTGGCCGACCGAAGATTGAATGCGAGAGATTGTGGAAGCCGTAGGGATCTCGCATGGCTCAGTGGTTTCAATTTTGAATGATCACTTGGGCATGAGAAAGCTTTTCGCAAGATGGGTGCCGCGTTTGCTCACAGTCGACCACAAACGCAATCGTGTAACAACTTCACAGGAAGGTTTGGCGTTGTTTAATCGCAATATGGAGGAGTTTTTGCGCCGTTTTGTAACCGTGGACGAAACATGGATCCATCACAACACACCAGAAAACAAACAACAGTCAAAACAGTGGGTTTCTAAGGGTGAATCGGCGCCAAAGAAGGCCAAGGTGGGTTTGTCAGCCAATAAAGTTATAGCGACTGTTTTTTGGGATGCACGCGGGATAATCCACATTGACTACCTTCAAAAGGGAAGAACAATCAATGGGGAATATTATGCCAACTTATTGGACCGATTCAATGACGATTTGAAAAAAAAACGACCTCATTTGGCCAAGAAAAAAGTTCTTTTCCATCAAGACAATGCAAGGGTGCACACATGTGCAGTTGCCATGGCAAAAATCCATGAATTGGGCTATGAATTGCTCCCTCATCCACCCTATTCTCCAGATTTGGCTCCGAGCGACTACTTCTTGTTCCCAAACCTGAAGAAATGGCTTGGTGGAAAAAGATTTGACTCCAATGATGAAGTCATCTCGCAAACAAAGGCCTATTTTGAGGACCTCGACAAATCATTTTTTTTGGAAGGGATAAAAAAATTGGAGAAGCGTTGGACAAAGTGTATAGAGCTCAAGGGAGACTACGTTGAAAAATAAAATTATTTTTTTATCAAAAAATCTGTTTTAATCCAAATCCGGACTTATTGACCCGCCCTCGTAGTAAAGCCTTCCAGCGAACACAGTCGAAACTATCTAGACTTAAATCCATGCCGCAGCAAGATCCATCCATTCAGCACGCCAGCTCGATTCATCACGTATGACTTGGAGGGCCGCTATCTTCGGAAGCCGGTGATTTTCCATCTTCAAAATCTTAAGCACGTAATCAATTTGCATTTTAAGACGAATAAAAAGAGGTGATAATCCAATTTCCAGCATTATCATATAATTTGTCATATTTGGTGGTAGTCGAAAAATTAGCTTTATGTAGTAACGGAGGAGCTTCTCAACATTTTCATATTGTTTCACTCGCCATATTTGTGCTGCGTAAAATAAAATTGATTCCGATACCGCCTCAAAAACCCGGAATTTGCTACTGTGTGCAATACTTTTATTACAAAAGCATCTGCTCCACGATGCACTGATTGCGCTTTTAGCCTTTGACAGCTTCTCCTTCAGATGCTTCTCCATATTTAAACTTTTTGTGAAATAAACTCCGGGATATTTAAATTCCTTAACAATTTCTACGGCCTCACCATTAAAATACTATTTTTCATTTACAGAGTTTCTGCCCCACCTGTTCTTAAAAATCGTAATTTCGGATTTCTCCAAATTCACTACTAGATTCCAAAGCTCACAATATTGAGAAAGATGGTTGATCATTAGCTGCAGTGAATCAGGAGAAGACGCCAAGAGCACGATATCGTCCGCGAATAGCAGTACCTTGATTATATGACCCCCGTATTCGATGCCGCACGGTAAGTAGCTTACGAGATCATCAATAAACAAAGCAAACAAGCTTGGGCTCATATGTTAGTAGAACCTTGTCTGACGCCTGACGTCATCCTACATAGACTGAGTTTTGGTAGGTATACCAACATCTGACATGGCCCTATGTAGCTTGTCTCTGTAAATACTGCTACTGACTTGAAGTACCTGGGTCAAGATCTGCCGTAAGGTAGGAGTAAATGTTTGGTCAGTGGTGGACTTACAGGAAAAAAAACCCAGACTAACAATGATCTGATTCATTCTGCTTGCTTGCGGAATGTTGGTAGTCTTGCCCGTTGAACAGTCTGCAGAAGAAATCATCGACTGCTATTATTTTCTCATCCCTATGCTTCTGAACTTCCAAACATCATTTCTGTAGAAGTATCTCTCCATCTTCTTTGCTCATGGAGTTGTTCGTAAGCAGCTGTCGTTCTTCTCTGCAGTTCATGTCTGCAATTATTGTCAAACCAGGGCTTTCGTTTTGGTGGTCTGGTGAAACTTAGCACATCAGATCCGATATCTCTAATGGCTTGCTGAAGAAGTCGCGATTGATCTGCACTTGATGCTGGGACCACTCTTTTGCGATTGGTGCCCTTCGACGATCCGAAAAACTAGAGACGTTATCTTGTCGATTGATCGGAAAGAATATTGAAGGTTTTATAGATTGTGTCATTTAGGGCTGTTGGCAAAATTCAAAACAACTGGTGTTGCTAATCAATTATTGATTAAGCGTTCTTGATTGGTACCGCATGAATGGGAATCAAAATCTGTTTTCTTTAACTTAGAAGGTTCGATTGCTCTAATCTTTAGTTTACTTTTAGAAGATCTTACACATATGTTTCCATTTTTTTTTTTATCGTTGTTGCCCAAAATTTGGCTTTATTGCATCTTTTCTGTTTTTAGCATCTAAAGCTATACGCAGATTTCCATTATTTTGATTTCTCGATCTTACAAAATATGGTATTCTTTCATGTAAATATTAATTAATTTTAAGTGTTTTTAAATAACAAATAACAATCTCTTAAACATAAAATTAAAATATTTTTTTATTTTTTCTTATTACAGGTCAATAGTGTTCAATTGAAGGTCATCCGATTCATTGGCAAAGAAAACATTGGAATCTGCTTTTCATCGGAACCACATAAATAATCGTACGTTTAACATCACACCAAAGAGAGCAAACGCCAATTCAGCAAGCACAACACAACAAAGAATTAAAATAACAATCAAAAACTAGAGAAAAACTAAAAAAAATCAAAGAAAAACACTATACACTCTCGCTACAAAGACAGACATCTGAACATCTACACTTGAGAATCGATTCAGCAGCTATACATGCAAATTACTGCATAACATTTGAAACTTTATTTTCGTCTTTGTAGTGTTTTCTTTTTGAGTTATTTGTTATTTGATTTCTTTTCGTTCGCCAGAGCAGCATTTTTGAACCTGAAACCTACTTATCTTTGCTATGGCATCATCGTCGATACTCGCCAATAATCCAATTACAACTCACTCAACTCTTGGGACGACCACATCGTCTCCGTCTTCGTCTTCTTCATCTTCTGGTTCGTCTTCGTCAATTTCTACTTCTAATTTGTTGATAACGACGTCATCTCGTAAACGAACTTACGACAGTGCACTTTCAATGCCAACGTCAGCGGCTATAATGAAGGCCCCACCAATGAATAGAGCCATGTCTTTGGATGATGCAACAGGACTGTGTCCAAAATCGTCAGCAACAACTGTCATTGGCATGCAAAGCAGTGATGAAGCGGATAACGGATTGGAGTTACCTATTCCGGTTGATACCGCCAAAGGAACCGGCATACTTATGAATGGAGCTAGTAGCAGTGTAAGCAGTATCAAGAAGAAGTATGTTCCACCTCAAGGTACAAACAGCGGTGCGATTGAGTTCACGGTGAGTACTTAAATAAGAAGTGGGCCTGAATGTGAATGTTGTGCGTGGTGAGAAATGGTGAGAATTTAAAGGAAACGGTAATTTGTCACGTCAACGTTTTTCATGTTGTCTACGTAGCAATGATCGCGTGTTCTGTGCTGACTACAACTTGGCTTGTGTGCGAAAAATTCAAAAAAAAAAAAAAAATATAATAAAACTCTCACGAATAACGTTAGAGTAAAATAAAGAGTCGTTTGCAGCATGAGATCACGACTAATGTGAGCATTGAATGCGCAATCCGGTTAGTGATTAATAATTGTTCTAATACGACATTTAAATGCGATAATAGTGTCGAATCGGAAGCTGCTTGGTGACAAGTCTCTTCACAATTTGTTACACACACATATTAGAGAAGAACAACCGTCCAATTCGTATTCTGTTGATTATCAAGTTGCAGCTTATCTTAATAGTCATAGACTTTCAAAAAAGCTGTACTTGTCATCGGCTTGTTATTCGTGTTATTTATTTTTTGTTTAGATTTTGTGACATTGTTATACAATATTTCATCTATTTGTAATTTATTTTGGAGCAAGCTTTCACCAAGGATTGTTATCAATTGAACTAAACGTTGGATGACGTTTTGCAAACAACCAGCAAGTTCAATTAAGACTTATTTCTCTTCTGTTCATTCTTCATACTTACTTGTTCGTATTTTGGATTTTTCCATGGAAACCAAGAAACAAAAAATCGCAAAATTCCTCGGAATGCAGCATATTAGTTATTTGACGCTTGTTAATTTAACAAAGTTGGTCTAAATAATTTTCAAACAACTGTTAAATCAGTTGTAAATATATGTTATGACCTCATTGAACGATCGTATGTGGGCTTGTTTAACTGTTAACGGTGGGACACGAGTGGTTCTTTGAGTTAATTAAATGAATGAATATATGTACATACATTATCTGCATTCTGTACAATAATTTAAATCGGAACAAACACGTGACTATTTGAATAATCCAGTTTGGTTAAGCTTACAGTGTCCGGTTAATGGAAAATTAGCACATTTACGAGTATGTATACGAATGGCGTTTAGATTGCAGATGACCTAGGAAGGTTTCAAATTGTTTGTCGAATTTTGTACTTCATTTCGCTGATTAGGTGAACTAGACACTGATAATTATAAGAATTTAAAGATGTTTCCTAGTCGAACGCAGTAGTCTGAATTCTCAGAATTCACCCCTTTCGATTACATACCTGTGATGGTCTTTATATTTATGAGGTGCAGACTGTGAACTGTCCTTACGCGTTGCAATGCTTTGCAACTCCTCCTTTTTGTTGCTGCTGAGGCAAAATGTGCTTCAAGATACCAAATTTTATGGCATGACGTAGGGGTCGAAAGGCCCCAGAAATCTCTTTTGATTCATCTCATACCATTTTTTAACAAAATATTCGCTCACTTGTAAACAAATGCATTTGCCTCCATTTTAAAAATACTGAAGCAAATAATCGCTTTCCGGCTTTGATTAAAGTCTAGGAAAAACCAAACCGACTTATAAAACAATTGAATTTTATTTTTTGATTTCTGTACATTCCCCTGTAACGAACGATTTACTTACTGATCTGTGCTGCAAATAACTTTAGAATGACGTAAAACATCGTTTCCATCACCTGGAAACAAATTTCTCCCGAAATGCACTTATAAACGGGAAATATCAACAAACATGTTCGAGTATTGCCCTCAAGTTTCGTTTTATATCAACAATAACACAGCACCTAAGTCATTGTTTGAAGTTTCAATGTCTCAACAAAAAAAAAAATGCATTTCAAAAGTTTTGTATATTTCACAACTCGGAAAAATTTGAATAAAAACAGGACTACGTTTATGAACAACGGTAGCAATTGTAAATAAAGTATGTATTGCCAATCGAATGTTTTTTTTTTTTTTTTTTTGATTTCGTTTGTTTTGTTTTAACAGCAGCATGTGTTTGGTTTTATTGTTCTTTGGCACTACTGCTGTTGCAGCTGCTTGCTGTTGGATTGTTTATTTGAACCCATTTCTCAAAAGTGCAAATTGCGATGAATTTCGATGTTCTTTTTTGTGCATTCGAATCTTGTTATTTTTTTATAATTAGCTTGGATGAAATGAAAATGAAAATGAAAATTGTTAACTCTATTTACATTTATCACTTGTTGTTATTTTGGTGTTTTGGCGCTATGTTAGTTTTTTTTTATATTTTTATTTTTATATTCCTCTCTCAGTTGGAATTCTATGCATGGTCAGCTTAATTGAATGTGCGATTTTGTTTAGCTTTGAGGGTTTAAGATGTTTAGTCAAACAGTTTGAATTTTACGTTCCTCGTTAACGCAAGTGCAGTGTAATTGAATGGACAAATAGCTTAACAATTGAACTTTTAGTGGAGGTTATTGGTTTTTCTGTGAATTGTATTTTTGCTAAGTCGAAATATTGTTGAAGTGCCTTGGGAGCTTTGTGAGCAAAGTGCAATGGGTCGTCAAGTGGCATTGACTTCTCTACTAGACGACAGGGTATGGCAACAAAATTTTTTTATGTTGCTTCAAATAAAATGTTTAAGAGATTATTTGTGTTCGCCCTAGATTTAAGTTTGATGTTACTTGGGGTCAATTCTGTCTGATTTTGACTTGAGTTTGCAATTGCATCTTTATTGAAACCACTTGACTTATTGTGATAAATTGCTTAGTATTAAAGAAGTGAGTTTTTCTTTCTATCAATTGCACATACTCGTATTCATTTGAAGGAGAGAGTCTAAATGGGAAATATTATATATGCAGGTTAGGTAAGGTTAGAGTGGTCATATTAGAACTTCTTTTAAACCAGTTGAAGGTCAATTTGTGAATCCATTGGAAGAGTGCGGAACCACTCCTGGAACCAAAGAGGTTTCGTGATAAATTTGTGTCGGTGATTTTTATAGAGTAGTGGCAGTGGCTTCGAATTGCTTTCAGATGCGAGGGACTTGCAATTGAAGTGTATAACAGATTCCTCTTAGTATCTGCAGCTACTGCAGAATTCGTTTTGAGGAAAAACCAATCGTTGCGTGTGTCTTCCAATGGCACGGTATCTTGTGATTATATAGGTGAATTATTTGTGAGTCATTTCTGAGATCACATATGTAGGATCAAGTGGTCCCGCATTTATCTCGATGTCTCACAGTTATCTCTATGAATTCACCATGACTGGCATTAGAGAGTGCTTAAAAGTATTGTGTTTGTTTTCTGTAGGATTTTGGCGGCATGAAGTCAAGCTGGGTACCGTTTGTTTCCAGACTAAGCAGTTTCTGAGGACGTCCCAAGTGTACCGGAACTTCACAGAGTGTGATCTTGTGGTCTAACCATTTAGTTGAGAGATGCGCGGCAATGGGTAATTACATTCGAATGTATGGTGTTCGAAGTTAAGGCTTCGTTGCTTGAATATCTATGTATACTGTATTGTAATATCGGAAGCGGGTACTTTGGTCAGCGTGAAACAAATAGCAGTCTGTTTTGCAGCTGAGACTTCGGCTTGTAAGATGGTACAGGATGTGGGAAGACGCCAACATGTCTTACTGAGAATGACTTCGCGCTGACTCTATTCCTTTCTTTTTTGAAAAGGGACAGGCCGGGATGCACCGCGCGTAGACTGGCATGGTTTTTTCAGCCTGAGGGCAGAGTAAATTATAATCTGCATGCTGACAAATTTTTTAGTTAAATGGAACAGAGTTTGCAGAGGTTTCAATTGCTTCAAATATTTTTATGGGGATGGATTAGGTAAAAATTTAGTATTCGTTTTTTATTTTGTTTCTTTTGTGTTTTTTTGCGGAAATGGGAAAATTCTATTAGCAAGTATTTGAGTTGTAGGAAGACATACGTATGTATGTTCATGCCACGAATAAAAACTGCTAGCTGTAAGTCGTAAAATAGCAGCACATCCCATCAATTAACAACAGAATAAAATAAATCTGTAAATGTTAAATTTTTCATATTTCGAATCAATTCTTTATAAAAAAAAATATACAAGGAAACAAAGAAAGTTTAGCCGTTACATAAATATACCATTCCAGGTACCAGAAGAGAAGCAAATTATTGGATAGCTGAAGTCACATCCACCATAAATGAAGTGGAGCTTTCAGCCCATGTATGCTGGCCTAAAAATGTGAGTGACATTATTCAGCAATTTTTTTTTAATAAAGGGGGAATGCCGGAAGTTTGCCATGTAATCGACGGAATTCTTATTAATATACATAGATACTCTTTCAGCCAATGAACCAGCATTTGTTGACCGTCATGGCTTTATATAAACTGTATGGCAATGTGCGGACCTCACCTTAGATTCTATTATGTGAGTGCCACGTGAACTGGAAGGAAGCGCAATAGTATTATGTTTCAAAAAATGGAAAGTGTATACAGCCCATTTCCTAACGCAGTAACTCTAGCTGACAGTGCCTATAAATTGAAAACTTGGCTTTTACAAGCCCCGACAAGTGCTGCGTCTGAGTGCCCATAAACGAACACTGCATTTGATAGAGCGTGCATATGGTACACTCCGAGGAAAATTTCCGTGCGTAAATCATCCTGTTGTTTGCCGCAAACATTTTCAAATGTTGTGCAATGTTATACGTTTCTCATACATAGGGTAGATATTCTGTAAAAGCCTGAAGTCTATGGAGACGGAAAAGATGGCGGAGAAGGCAGTAAACACCAAGAAAATTAAGTTTATCTACAATCAACGATTACAATATTTACATTAGTTTGAAAACTTAAATTAGTAGACTTTATTTGTCAACCTCATCTAACATATATACCGTGGCTCAAGTGGTAGTGGACTTGTTTCCAAATAGGAAGGTTTTTTCGCGCCCGAAAGACATTCATTTTTTCAGTTAACAAAAACCAAGTTAGGTGAGTAGTTGACTAGAAATTAACAACAAACCAACTTCCACTAAGAATTTAGTATCCCCATTAAATGTTGGATGCCACCCATGGAGCGAAATAAACACTGAGCCCAAACATTTTTCTTTCTCTATCCCATTTTCTAAAACAACTTAACACATGTTGAGCCATTATAAATACATTCATATCCACTTGAGTGTTAAGTTCTAAAGGAACTATAATAAATTAAATGTAAGTACGAGTACGTTTCCTTAATCGTTATCAAGAGGTGCTACTTCAAAGTCTTCATCTTCTCTTCCATTTGTAATCTTAATTTATTTTTCAATTGTTGAATCTCCAATTTAACTTTTGTGTTAAGTAATTTTATATGCTCAATCAGGAGTTTCTTCTTCTTAATGTTTAATGGCTCTTCAGATTCCTCATCCATTTTTCTTCCTGCAAGCAAATAATTTGAAATCATGAATTACGAGTATAATGAAAAATACTGCAGAAAACAATGATTTACTTCTTTCGTTTGAATTGCTTTGTTTTGACTCTGTGACGGAAGCGAATCCGAAGGAACACTTTCATCAGCAGATGATTATCCGCTAGCATTTGTTAATAAGTAGGAAGTAAGAAAGGCCCAACGAGTAAAAGAACGGGAGAACGGAAGAATTGTAAGAAAATTAAAACATGACATTTGTACTTTGCCGTTTCTTTCACATATGGACTCTTCAACGCTAAGTCCAAGAACAGTTTCTGGATTTTTTTCCGATGATATTGAGAATAATATTATCGCAAGCATTTAGTTTACATTCTTTTGCATCCTCAGTTCTTTTGGATTTTTCTACTTTTGCCTTCTCTTTTTATGAAAAAAATAGACATTGAAATAACGTATGAATAGGGTCATCCAACAAGATGTACGAGGGCGGGTCAATAATTCTGTGCATTTTTGAATTTCTGACCTCTTTACTGAAACAGCAACACTGCTCCTGTCAACAGGCATTTGTCAGTTGACTCCTGTCAAAATTTAAACTTGCTCCGTCAGTTAGTTTGTGTTTGACAGCTATTTTTATCAGACTACTCACTAATTTGAGGAGAAAATGGAAAAAAGTGAATTTCGTGTGCTTATTAAGCATTATTTCTTGCGAAAAAAAACCATTACCGAGACCAAGGCTAAGCTTGATAAATACTGCACCATCGATTTCAATGGTAAAAAAGTGGTTTACTGAATTTCGTTGTGGCCGTACAAGCACTGAAGATGCCGAACCTCCTGGACGCCCAGTTGAGGTCTCTACACCCGAAACAATCGAAAAAATTCACGATATGGTGTTGGCCGACCGAAGATTGAAAGTGCGAGAGATTGTGGAAGCCGTAGGGATCTCGCATGGCTCAGTGGTTTCAATTTTGAATGATCACTTGGGCATGAGAAAGCTTTCCGCAAGATGGGTGCCGCGTTTGCTCACAGTCGACCACAAACGCAATCGTGTAACAACTTCACAGGAAGGTTTGGCGTTGTTTAATCGCAATATGGAGGAGTTTTTGCGCCGTTTTGTAACCGTGGACGAAATATGGATCCATCACAACAAACAACAGTCAAAACAGTGGGTTTCTAAGGGTGAATCGGCGCCAAAGAAGGCCAAGGTGGGTTTGTCAGCCAATAAAGTTATGGCGACTGTTTTTTGGGATGCACGCGGGATAATCCACATTGACTACCTTCAAAAGGGAAGAACAATCAATGGGGAATATTATGCCAACTTATTGGACCGATTCAATGACGATTTGAAAAAAAAACGACCTCATTTGGCCAAGAAAAAAGTTCTTTTCCACCAAGACAATGCAAGGGTGCACACATGTGCAGTTGCCATGGCAAAAATCCATGAATTGGGCTATGAATTGCTCCCTCATCCACCCTATTCTCCAGATTTGGCTCCGAGCGACTACTTCTTGTTCCCAAACCTGAAGAAATGGCTTGGTGGAAAAAGATTTGACTCCAATGATGAAGTCATCTCGTCATTTTGAGGACCTCGACAAATCATTTTTTTTGGAAGGGATAAAAAAATTGGAGAAGCGTTGGACAAAGTGTATAGAGCTCAACTGAGACTACGTTGAAAAATAAAATTATTT
This sequence comes from Volucella zonaria, assembly GCA_963966105.1. Taxonomy (NCBI): domain Eukaryota; kingdom Metazoa; phylum Arthropoda; class Insecta; order Diptera; family Syrphidae; genus Volucella; species Volucella zonaria. Next base: position 122,273,701 of record OZ014534.1, on the reverse strand, counting down.
TTTTATCAAAAAATCTGTTTTAATCCAAAAGTCACGGACTTATTGATCCGCCCTCGTAGTAAACGTCAACATCGTTCGGTAACGCAATCTATTCACTAAAACGGTCGCAGAAGCATAATTTTCGAAAAAATATGGCCCAATGACCGCCAGCCCAAAAACCGCACAACTGTCACTCGTTGTGGATGGAGAGGTTATTCCACTCTCTTGGGTTTTCTTGTTTGTTTAGGTACCCAGACAAACGGAAGTGAACCCCATCACTCAGAATAAATTTTTGTAAAAAATCGTGATCTTGTTCATTCATTTCCAGCACCCAATCATCGAATGTACGGCGTTGTTCGTGGCTGTTAGCTTAAATTCTCGTGTAAATTGGACCTTACAAGCATGTAGAGCCAGATCTCATTTTGCAGGTGCTAAGTTTTTGCGGATATGCCCAACTTCTGTGATCGTTTCGAAATGGACAACCTGGGTTTTCAGTCACTCTCAGCTACGGCGACGGTATTTTCAGCTGAACTTGCCGGCCGAATAGTAGTTGGAGTCTTCACATCACTAACCTGTCCGAGACGTTAAAATTTATTGATTAAATCCATTATAGCTGTGTGAGAAGATCCTTGATGATGATCAAAGGTAGTACGAACTTTACGAAACCTTTCCGGGACGGGAAATGGGAACAATTTTTATAGTGAATGTTCACTATTTCAACACGTTGTGCGTGTGTCTATCGGTCCTTATTTAATAATCTCATAGTTTCACAGATGAAAAATCATCGCAATAATAGTTGAATGTTGACAGTTCAATAATGGCGCGAAATTTAAAATGATACCTCTTACTCTAAGAGACGCGTACTATCAAGAACTATTCAAAGATAGTTTAGTTTACCTAGCATCGATGAAGAGTTGATTTTGATGATACGCTAACACCTCGAACATCACCCTCTCCTCCCAAAGGGTATTTTCACACACCAAATCAAATTCTTAAACTACGCGCAGCAAGCTTAACACCACGGCTCACACAAAAAGAGAGTTTAATAAAAGTCGAACGTGAACTTAAGAAATTCAATACATTTACTAATTTAGAAAAGTAAAACTTTACCAATGTTGATTTTCTGTAATTCTGCCAAATCACTGGCGATAAGGATTGAAGGTTTCCTTTGGGATTATTCCTTCTCTAGTGCGTAGTCAAATTTTACTGCGCTTTCATCTCGTTTTTTAAAGTAATAAAACACATTCCATATTCTGTAATGGGTGCTCTGTATAAGATGATGATCATCTACAGGGACCAAAATTATCCGTTACAGCTGCAGCAAAGTATCTCCGAATCTCGGAAAGTTTTATGAGAAACTGGGTGAAACGACGACATGGATATGGACACATTAACGATTTGCCTGAAGTGAGAAAAACAAAGACTATTTCAAAAACAGTTGAAAATAAAGTGCTTGAAAAAACTAACAAGGTTAGCGGAAAAGCGAGGCAATTTTTTCAGAAATCTATCACGAGGTTTTTAAAATTAGTATTCCCAATATTATCAGAGAATAGAAAATGAATTACAAAGCCTTTGCGGCCAAACCTTGGTTAACCGGACAACACATTGAATGGGCTCGCCGTTACGAAGATACTGACTGGTCCAAAATATTTCCATTGACGAAGCTTAATGACAATCTTTTGAGACGTGTTTGGACTTCGCATGGTGAAACTGTCGTTAACCGAAAGTTGAACCATACGGCACAAGTGGATGTTTATAACTGTTTCTTTGCGGTGGGACTTGGAAAGTTGGTGACTCTCACCAGTAATCTCAATGATTAAAAGTTGGATCATCAGAACAAAAAAGGATTTTTGGCATTCAATGAAATGCTGTTGATGAAATGCCGGTATGATTCATACAAGATGACAACGTCGAAAACATTGTAGTCGTACCTGTCACCGCATCAAAGAGCAAAATTATGTCAACTTGTTGGATTAATCATCTCAGTTTCCAGATGTCAATCCGATTGAAAATGTTTGCGGACTTGCGAAGTAGCTTAAACTGATCATAAAAAGAATTGGCGACAATTAACGCACGAATGTGCAGAAAAAATTGACTGTAAATAGTTAACAAAAATGTGAGGCGGTAATTGGGAATGTTTGTGCATTGGTGAAATGTCAAAAGCCTTCAAAATAAATAATATCGCCTAATATTGCTTTCTTTCAAAACACGCTTTTCTCAAACACACTGTATGTACATCCAATTCTTATCGGTTGGAATGAAGTTTAGGCTAACAGTCAGTCTAAACATTCTTTTCCAAGTATTAGTCTTTTTTTTTATTTGGAAATTGTTTCATTGAAATCCCCGAAAATAATAGTTGATCACTAAATTTTAGTTAAAACACTTTTTTTGGCAGATGTACGAGTATTAATTTGCTTGGCCATTGTCTAGCCATCACGAGAGCACTTGTATCATACAAAGACAAAATTCCATATTTGACAAGTGAAGCAGTATTGTTTCGTGGTTCGTGACAAGTGCCTGTAGACTTATTAAATTGTAGTTTTGTCGTATAGGCTCTGGGCTTCCTTACGATACCGATGTTAATTTCTAATTTTATTACCGCCGTGTTACCGCCTTTTTTTGGAAAAATGTGTGCAAATGCATTGACGGCTTTTGCATATTTTTGGTTGCGGTACACAGATTTTATAAATTATAATTTTTGAGTTTCTGGTTTTCTTGTAGTCGGCAAAGTAGCTAACCTCCTTACAAGTGTACTTCATTCAAATGGTGTTTTTTCTTAGTTTAGTTTTTTTAAATTTTACGATGGGCTTTGTTATGTTTTTGTCGTCTGTTTCTTTTATTTTCATCTTAAATTAGAGCCTTACCCTTCTGTACTGCAGCTGTGTTGTTGCGTATAGGTGCTTTGAACAATCTGTTCCAAGTTATAGTTACTTAGCAATGACCAAGTCTATAAATCACGCTACCTTTTGACGTGAATGTAAGAAGCCATTAACTGCTTGCGTGCATATTGAAGTTATAAAGCTGTGCGTCGCGGCAAGTAGTGAGAAGATTCTTACAAACTATAAAGCTATTTTCATGTAATTTTATGTAAAGTAAAAAGACAAAGCTATATCTTATTGAGATGGCCTCAATTTGGTTCCGATTCAACGCAGGACCTTGGTCCGTATGCGAAGATCCTGGTTTGACCAGTCTTCCGATATTTTGTTAAAATACATTTTGACCTGTTTTAAAGTAAAAAAAGAAAAAAAAAGTAAACAAATTAACCAGTTTTTTTTTATTTGTGCATTGAGGGTAACGAAATGTAAACATGAAACCGAGAAGCAAAAAATAAATGCAACAGATATCATCACTGTCGCATCGCTGTGTGGCAAAAAATCTTTTAAAAGCAAAATAAAAAGAGAATATCTTCTAAAATATCTACCATTACATTGTTGCTATGCACAAAGCCTAAAAAGGGCCAACAATTTTTTAGTCGTCCTAGAAGTACCCGACCTAATAAAGAAAACACAAACAAATTGGTTAAAAATTTGTTTATTTTTCTACGTAGTCTCCTTTTAGTTCAATACACTTTTCCCAGCGATGTTCAAAGCTTCGATACCCTGTTTATAGTGAGAATCGTCGAGCTCCTTAAAATAACCATCAATCGCAGATTCCACCTCTTTACTGTTGGCAAATCTTTTACCACCGAACAATTTTTTCAAATTCGGAAATAGAAAATAATCCGAGGGGCTAAATCTGGTGAATAGGGTGCATGAGGAAGGAATTTGAACTTTAACTCATTGATTTTGGCCATCGCTATCAGTGATGAATGAACTGGTGCATTGTCTTGAAGAAACAAAATTTTTTTCTTCGCCAAATGCGGACGTTTTTTCTTGATTTCATCTTTCAAACGCTGCAATAAGTTCGCATATTACACGCTATTGTTTGTTTTTCCTTTCTGAAGATAATCAATGAAAATTATCCCACGCGCATCCCAAAAAATTGACGCCATGATCTTGCCTGCAGATGGAACTGTCTTCGCCTTCTTTGGAGCTGGTTATACCTTTTGAGTCCATTGTTTTGACTGTTCCTTCGTCTCGGTTGTGAAGTGATGGACCCATGTTTCATCCATGTTTGTGAATCGACGCAAAAACTCGGCTTTATTGCTGTGAAAGTACAGCGCTTTTTGAAATGCCTACCATATCTGCTAAATTACGCACTTTCAATCGACGGTCATCCAATACCATTTTGTGGATTTTTTTTAAAAATTTCTGGTGAACTCACTTCATTTGGTTGACCATTGCGATGTTCGTCTTGGCAACTCGTATGGCCTCGCTTAAACTCTGCCATCCAATATTTTATAGTTGAAAACGAAAAGGCAGACTCCCCCAGAGAAGAATCCAGTTCCGTTTTGATGTTGACTGGATTGAGGCTTTTCTAATGAAAGTATTGTATCACATACTGATGACCAAGTTTTTCCATATTAAAAATTTCATTGAGAGTGTTCACTATTGATGGCTGGCGAACAAATACTAAATAACATAGCCCCGTCAAACTTCAAATTTAAGCTGTATAAGGTTGGCATTTTCTACGATTGTCATTCTTTTTAAACAACAACCGCCATCTATACGTAAGGTCGGGTATTTCTGGGACTACCCTCGTATTATGATGGCCAACTTAGAATAGTGCTCTCTAGTGTGTTGATGTTCTTGACTATGCAGGGTATGCAGGAGAGATCGATCAATCGGAATCATTTTCATAAGTGTCGTGATTCGGTACTAACTTTTTGACTATAGACGTTTTAATGTGGCTATGTTTGAGAAGAACTTTTAAAGTTTAAGAATAGCATCAATCTTTTACTTCTATAGATCCCCAGTGAAGTTATTAATTGTTATAAAAAGTGTTTGACTTTTGATGTTGCTTAATTCAGTGGAACAGACGCATGATAATTTCTGAATCTTGGTCGATTGTTGGGCATAGTTTCTGAGCTGTTAAGAATTCCTGTAATCCACATATAGACGTCAGATAACCTTGCAGTTTCTAGTTAAAGATTTTAAGATCTAGTTTTCATGTGGTACAAAGTTTTCCATAAAAAAATGTTGATGTTCCATTTTTATTGGCAAGAAGATCGGGCATTTAATCAATTGCACGAATATTCCTTTATTCAGCCTAGCTTTGTGCATTCTGCAAGCTTTTGTTATTCTATTTAAACCGTTATGCAATTTTGTATTTCAGATCCAATTAACTTGATGAGCGTCACAGATCACAAACTTTATAAATTGCGACTTCCATCAATTAGTTAACCACTTGGATCAAGTATCTTACACTAACAGACAAATATTCAACACAATTGCCTCATGTGATACGACTTCTAGCTGGCATTTTTAATGTTATAACTTAAATTATATGACTCTCATAAAGCTCTCAACTAAATCATGCATATTCGTATATATCTATAAAAAGAACAAATAACTAATTAATAGAATTTTCATGATATTAAACTACTCACTTTATGATGCTCGTACCTTTGTCAATGTAGAGCATAAAATGAGCTAAGGAAAGACTGTTCTTCACCTAATACAAGTGACTTTTTTCAAATTTAAATGAAACTTTTAAACGAAAGTGTATCAGAGATTCTTTAGTTACTACTCGTATAATACGAGCATTTGCGTGTATGCACATGCATATAAATGAGACGATGTTTTTTGCGGGCTTTGCTGCGTCGCGTCGGTCTCTTCTCCACCCCGGCGTTTTGTTTTCATTTTCTTTTTGTGCTATCATAGGGGTGACCTAGAAAAGATTTTTTGCAGTGTGCCATTGCAGTAAAGTGGGAGCAATGAGTAAACAAGTTTTTTTTTTTAAATTTGACTCATGTTGATATTTTGTTTGTACGATATTATAGTTCACATTGACTCATTTGTTGACAATAGTATTAGTATCTTATATTTTATTTTCTTCGTTCAAAGCAGAACGGAACAATTATGCCTAGAAATTTTGTAAATTCAAATCGAAATATGGAAAATAGTTTAAAATAATTTAATTTTTGTTTTCAGACAATTTGCAAGCCAGCACCTTTCTCGACAGATGAGGAAGCGGTGCTTGAACGTGAACGATGTGATTACACGCAGAAAATTAGTTATCAGATGGCACGTTCTGGTCAAACACCAAGACGTGTTCGGGTATATGCTGATGGAGTTTATGACTTGTTCCATCAAGGTCATGCAAGGCAGCTAATGCAGGTAAGAGCTTTATTTCTCGTAGCATAACCAGTTAAAATCTATTTGAACTACGGAAGATATTGATCTATAAAAATTTATCACTTAACATTTCCAAGCAAGCGAACCAAAAGATTTAGATTTGTACAGCATGAAATATTAATGAATTTCGATAATTCTTTAGTCGTAGTACATTAACGAATATAAGGTCTGGCTTCGACTGTGGTAACTTTTACAATTTTTCCAACGCCATTCCATTAGGTTTAATTGATTTCGCCATAGGTTGGCTTTGCGACATAAGTTCTTATTACAAAATCAGTTCGAGACGGTTTATTTGTGGCTCACTGGCTATTAGCGAATGAAAAAGCATTTGATCACCAACAATGCTTTTGAATATTTGCTATGTATTCAATTTCATTGCATATTTAATTCCGTTATTTGTGTTTTAGTGCTGTTATATCTATTTATATATACTCATACGTTGGCGATTTCTTGAGGTCATAGCCAGTCATTCTAGCAGACTTGCTTGTTAGTTTGTGAATGGTGGTAGAGAAGTTCTCTTGTTCTCTTTGATTACCTCAACTCCGCTTCAAGGCAGAACAAACCATTTTACATCGGCGATGAAAGTCAATATCTCTGCCCACTCGACCACAATGAAGTAAAGCTACCAATATTTAAATTTAAGCAAAGCAAGCAGCAGAATAGGAAGTTCTAACGGCCGAACTATTAAAGAGAGCAAGATATGATTTGGTAGAGAACATACACCTATTCATTTCCACCGTTTGCCCGACTCTCACGATCTCTCCAGAGCGGTCTGATTGTCTACTTTATACGAGTAAGAGGTTTTTTTTTGCATTGACCAAATAATTACACTACGCAAGGAACACCCAAGTCTAGATCGATACTTAAACCCTCTTTATCAATTATAAGGCCGCATATGACAGCATCATATGTATAATTTTGCATCTCTGCCATAGTGGTCAGATGTGCAGAATAACGGTGTAGACTGTTCGCCGCCCCACAAAGGTCGGAAGCGAAAAAGTTCTCAGAGAAGGTGTTGCGCTGTCATGTGGTTTTTTGACATCATACTTCAGAAAATCCAACAGCCAGTGCAACTAAGTATTTGCAGACGCTGATGACATTGGTCTTACTCGTATAGTTAGTCGATCGATTCAATTTTGATAGGGCTCTTCCGCCTTAATTCAAAAATTAAGTCTTTACAACAACTTTTCTTTCAGACAGAATGTTCTCCGTGAAGAATATGGAAGTAGCTGTACATATTTAAAGAAGGTGTTTCTTTTGGTGTTGTTTTATGAGCTTCTTATATTTTTTTCAATTGACATCAAAATGGTTTGCACAGGTATTGCCATTTGTTACAAAGTCGCATGCATTCTCCCTGTATTATTTTACGCAAATGGATGGTTTTCATTTAAATGCCGAATTTTGACTCAACATTGTCTTTATTTACACTGTCAAAGAGAAATTAAAAATGTTGGTCTGGAATTATAGTGTTTAATTCCTAAGATCTGTAGCATGGTAAACGTTTGGTCAGATATTGGTGCACTCGTACTCTAGATCTGGATTTGTGCAAAAAAAAAAAAAAAAAAAAAAAATCATAGTACGGGCACTGCCACATCTCCTGCCTCTGGTCAGAGTGTTGTTGTTTGCACTCGGCTGACTGTGTGCACGTTACAACTGATGAATAGCGGCGGACACAATTTCATTTTATTGTAAGGGCATAACACCTACAACAATCTGATTCGGTAAACTAATGTCAGAATTTTCAGGTTCCAGCCTTGCTTACTATCGTAAGTGTTTGTGTCTTTTGTGTTTGTTAATGACTCGGGAATTTAGAGTGGACATATACGCGGTCTAAAAAGTAATCACTTTTCTGCGGTCCACGTCTGTAAATTCAGACCAGCTGTTTTGGCACTTAGTGAAACACATGTAGGTCCCCGCCCACACCTCTCAGATCACTCTGATCTGAAGCTACCTGGCCACGGACTAGTGCCACTATTCTTTTTCTATCGCGGTCTCGTCATTTACGTGCGTAGTGATATAGCTTACCAAATTCCACCACTTTTCCAATCCGGAATTCAATTTCATGTGATTAAAATTCCATCTCCGTAAGCAAACTATCCGCTACCGCTTTATTTACAGAAGCCCTAAACTAGAAGACAGCAAATCGACTTTTAACGAGTTTGATGCGCTGTCTGACTATTTAAAGAATTGTATCCCTGTATGCTCATACTGAAATCGTTATTACGGGCAATTTCAATATACATAATTCTGTGTGGCTTCAACATTCTGGACAAACAGCACCCGAAGGACTATGTGTTGCGATCTTCGCTGCAGAAAACAACTTAACGCAGCTTGTAAATGAGCCTACACGAATACCAGACGTTGATAGTCATACCGCCAACACCCTTGACTTGTTTTTAATCTTTCACCCTGATAAGTACACAGTTGATGTGCTCTCCCCTCTAGACTCGTCGGACCATTGTGTCATATGAGCTAATTTCTCGTATACCGACCAAACAGTTAGAGAACACATTCTTAAAAGAACCGTATGGCAATAAGAGAAAGCCAACTGGAGCGGTCTTAACAGCTTCCCTAGGAATTTTAATTGGTCGTTATGTTTAATTGATAATGACGTGGATGCCGCTGCTGATATGATCAGTAACACTATTCTCCTTGGAATGAGATCCTTTATCCCTTATCGGATTAAAAGTATCAGACCAAAAGAAAAGGCATGGTATGGCTCGAACTGTAAAGAAGCAAAACCACTGCGTAAGCTACTCTTTAGGGAACTTCCCGAGCAGATGGGAAACAGCATTTGTCCAGCCTGTCCCTAAAAAAAGGCGAATCATCTTCTCTTCCTTCCTACAGACCTATTGCACTTACGTCCCTTCTCTCCAAGATCATGGAAACGCAGATAAATCGTCAGCTCATGAAATATCTCGAAACACAAAAACTTCTCAATAACCTGCAGTACGGTCTTCGTAGTAACACTGGTGATTTGATGGCATATCTCACCGAAAATTGGAACCAAAGCGTACATCAATCTGGCCAAAGCAAGATAGTTGCACTTGATATTTCTAAGGAATTTGACAAAGTTTGGCAGCAGGCTCTTTTGTAGAAAATGCGTGCTTTTGGTTGTTGTCTTGCTTCGTTTCAAGTCTGATGTTCACAAAATATATGCTGGTGTGCCCTAGGGCACCGTTCTGTCGCTGACACTCTTTTTTTAATTTTCATCAACTATCTCTTGTCTGCTACTTCTAATCCTATATATTCCCTTACTGACGACAGTACTCTCTGCTTTTCATACTCTTTTCCGAACTCACGTCCCTGCTCTTCGGCTGTAGAACGGGAACGGAAGCGTATGTTAAGCTTCCATAACCAATTGGGGAACTATCAACGGAGTGGAATTTAATGCTTCCACTGTCTGCTGTCGTTAAAGCGATATTTAAATACCCAGCCATTATCCATGAATGGCACTTCGTTGAAACCGAAAAACTTTCAATTCTCGGTATGTGTGTCAATGACAACTTACGTTATAATGACCACATATTCGAAGTGGCAATAAACTCTGCGAAATGTCTAGGTTTCCTTAAGCGATGTAAGAAATATTTCACCCCCTCTGATTTGGCCTCAATATATGTATAAGGCCTTTATCCGCCCGAAATTGGGTCAGGTGCTCCTAAGACCGTGCGATAAAACTCATAGGTGATGATAATTTTACACAGTCATTCGACACCCTCAAACACCACTTTGTTTTATCGCCACCACCAGTGTTCCATTGAAATCGCCAGTAGCATTCCGCCCAGTCAAACTTTCAACTGTAACACCCGGCTCGCTATGAATGCTCATCAGTATACCATCAAGACCATTTTCGGATGTACTCTAAAATATCATGATTCTTTCCTAAGCCGCTTATAGAATGCCCTGCCGATCTCTGTATTTCCTACCGATCTCTGTATTTCCTGCCGATCTCTGTATTTCCTGCTGATCTCTGTATTTCCTGGTTCTTATAACTTACAAACATTTAAAAACAATGTACATCGGTACCTGTCTTTTCTGCCTGTGTACGAACATTTTAAGGGTACACAAACCCATTGAGCGCGCGCTCGTTTACAAAAAAAAAAAATACTACTCTGAGTTTGCTGCTTGCTGTATCGTTTGGGCTTGTGAGGCTCATGACACCCTCGTTTACTTTTACAACTAGAGGGACACTTTCTCGTTCTAATTTTGATAGACAGAGTTACGTATTGGTTTTATCAGTGTCCCTGGTCCCTGATACTGAATGTTTAATTGTCTTTGCTGTCACCTTAAATCCAGATCATTTTGGGCTTAAATTGTATTTATATAAATATATAGGAGAGCACTTAAGCTCTTAACAAGAGTCATCTTTAAACGACCATGTAATAGATTGTTATCTAAATTCTAAAATACCAACAAATAATTTGAAAATTTATTCTTTCCAGGCTAAAAATATCTTCCCAAATGTTTATTTAATTGTTGGAGTGTGTAGCGATGAGTTGACCCACAGTAAAAAGGGTCGCACTGTTATGAATGACTCAGAACGCTATGAAGGTGTTCGCCATTGTCGTTATGTTGATGAGGTAAGTTTAGGTTCTGTACCTTTTATATTATATTTAATATATGTGCTTTTTTCTTGTAGATAATCTGTGACGCACCATGGGAATATACAGATGAATTTATAGAAGGAAACAAAATTGATTTTGTTGCACACGATGACATTCCATACACCGGCGACGGTATCGATGATATCTATGGCCCATTAAAAGCAAAAGGAATGTTTGTAGCTACTGAACGCACAGAAGGTAAATTCCTGATATACTCTCGATTACTTACTTGTTTACTTACTTAGGTGGCTACAGTTCCGGGCGAATCTATATATATATATTTTTTTTTTATAATTTACGCGTGCCTAAGGGGTTATGATACCCTTTTACTGTTGCCAGGGCGCGGGCGAAAAGATAGAAGCAGGAGAAAGGAAAGCATTGTTGTGATGTAGTGGTTTGAAACTCAGGTGTGTTTGGTTTCGATATTGACTCTCCAGGGGTGGGAGTCCGAATAGGACGGAGAGATTTTTCTTCACTCGGAATGATTCAGGTTGTGGATTTTAACGGTTGTTTTTGTGTTTGAAAACTCTACAACAGCCAAATCTACATGTCAGTGTTATGCCTTCATACGCAGATTTTTCTGACTGAGTTCCAATTACACAAATGAAAACCTGCCGTGACTAGGATTCGAACCTTGACCCTCCGAGTGAGAAGCAATTGCTAGTACCACTACACCACGGCCACCCCGTCTCCAGTTAGCCAGGTCTTTAGCCAACTGCCTAATGTTGTGCACTCCAAATCGTTTGAGGCCCCCTGTCGTTGAGGTTGTTGTCGAACGGTTTCGACAATATGGCAGATAAGATCTTGTATGCGATGTGGAGGTCTGGCAGTTTCTTAGCCGTTATACAGTCTGCAGAGAGAGATTTTCCATATTCTCAGCACCGATTGTGACTCTACTACAAGGTTTCCTTCTTCATCTCTACAGGTTTCTGTACGGGTCTTCCTGTCTTCACACGTTCTTTGTACCTATTGGTAAAACTTCCGTACGTTATTCCTAAAGTACAAATACTCAATATCTTCGATCGCACACTTCTCGTTATCTTTTTTCTTCTTCTGGAGGAGCCGAAGAACATCCCGTCTCTTCTGTTCGTAGAGCTCGCCAGCGGGTCTCGTTCTTCGCACAGCCGATGTCCACGTTTCTTCTTTAGCTGCATGTACTTGGCGGCATTTTTCATGGAGTGAAACACGGCAGCGTTGCCACTGGTCTTCGGTACTTGATGCTGGGGGCATAGGAGTTGTCAAGAGATTTTGGGGTACGCGTTCGGTGAAGATTCTGGCAGTCTCTTGCGATTGCAGCTTTTCTTCATTATATCTTCTCACATTAGTTCTTCTTTGTTGTGGCGCTTGGGAAATCCGCATTCGTACCTTGGCTGAAACAAGGTGGTGATCCGAGTTAATATTGGCTGCCCGGAAGAATGAGATCAATTTGATTTAGCTAGCATTCCATGATCCGGAGACACTATCGATTGGAATTATAAATTTATTTTTTGATAAGAATATGGGGGAAATTGTTAAGTGGGTTTCAGTGTCAAACATATGCAGCTTATCTCGTTTCTGGGGAACTTGTACACAAGTAAACATTCGTCATATTTTCGTATTGTTTTTTAATCAGGTGATAGTCTTCGTAATTGTTTGCATGCGCATTGTTACCATGATATATAATTTTGTTGAACTCGAATATGCCTATTATCTAATAAGTGATTAAGCAGTATTAATTACTTTTATGGGTCTAGCCTGAGAGTGTACTGGAACACTGATTCCGGGATTAGATAAATAGGAAAGTGAAAGCACACCATAGAGTTCATCAAGGGCAATAAGAATCGGTACAATACATTAACCATCATATTTTTGGATATTTTAAGTACTGCTATGGTTATCTTACGGTCTAACTATGAATACTTAGCCTTGCTCTAGTTCTATAGTATAATCGCCTCCTGCGTAACATTATTACGTGACAATATGGCATTGAAAATGAAAACGGCGCCGTCTTCTATACAAGGAAAGGCGATAAGATCAGTCTTCTTCTTCCCAGAAAACCAACTACTCTAATTTATAGATTTTATGATAAAACCCGTGCAGGCATTGATAAGATCGCTTAGTTTATAGAAAGTGTGGTTTCCTAGAAAAGGTTCGCAATGTTGACAACAGCAGAGCAAGTATAGAGCAAATTAGTCATGCTCTTCATCGGCCGTTCGAGAATCATTAACAGAAAAGTTCCGTAGTCTTTTGAAGTGGTGTGACTTGTCTTTCCGATTTTAGGGAAGAAAATTTAAAACATTTCTCAGCTAAGGAATCCTATATAAATATGTTCAGGCCTTGGACAATCAGTTTCCGCAGACAACTCAATATGTGACCATAATGCACTGATAATTGATTTGGTCTCAATGTTTTTGAAGGCACCTTCTCTCTCTTTCTCTTATCTCGATGATAGAGTGCTATGTCATGCATTGATAGGGATTTTGTTTATTGAAAAGAAGTAATCATTATGCAGAGCCGCGCCACTTTGGGGGATCATTAGAAACAATAGCAGACAACTTGACAATGGTAATGTAAACCTCTGTACTTAGCGCTATTTAAGGCCATCCATAAATGGATTCATCGGAACAACTGTGAGACATTTAGACTTTTATGCACCTTAATCTAAACGACTTTTTCTGGATTCATTTACAACTGATGAGTTTCATGTGGATTGTTAACTTCCCAAATGCGACAATTTTGTTTGCTGATATAGCTACTCATCCAGCGACCAGGCCGCTAAGATGATTTTCTGTCTAAAATCGGAGTCCACTTCTAACTGCTTCAGAACCCAGTCAGTGAATGCTCGGCGTTGTCTATGGCCGTTTACCTTCAGTCGAATTTTATATGGGTGCAGGCTTAAGCCTCGACGCAAAATTCGCCAAGTTGAGGTCTGCGAAAGGCCAAGTTCTTGGGCGCGACGAGGAGTTGAATGCCTCGGGTTATCCTGCATACTCGTTCACTGCAGACATAACGTTCCTATGGCGTGCGGGTGTTGTTTGATTGTTTACTCAACCATTTGATTCGAATTTGTCCTTCAAACGACGAAAAGTTGGGTCAATAGAACGATGGTGTGCACTTGTAATATCACGTAGCGCACGGAACATAGCTCGAACTGAGTTCACATTTTGACTGTAAAGTTTAATAATTTGCACGCGTTACGCAACACTAATTTCCCATAATGATTAGCCCACCATTATTTACTATAACCTCCAAATTTGATACCGTCAAAAATCGAGCATCAGTATTGGAAAACCATTTATCTGATAATCTCGGGCCCTGTGCTATTGGAAGACATTCGCGACGATTGAGTATTCCTTACAATCATCGCTGCAGATGTGAAGAGTATAATGGATCTGTTGTACACTCTATTTGTTCAAGTGCTCTTCTTTTTCATGCGTCAGGTTGCAATTCCTAGAAAGATATTAGCTCCGATATTTAAATGATCTCTGCTCTGTAAAGGTCACCGATCTTTATATATTCCATGCTCTTCAAGTGACATCAAAATTGAACTATAAATCTTATAGGTCTACCTCAAAAGGCAAGGCATTTTAGGCTAATTGGTCTGAAGCCCTTGCAGGGTAAATAAATTTTTCCTTCTTTTAAGATGACATTGACCTCTTCCCAACCAAGTAGGTAAGGAAAGTGTCAAACCACAGCAAACCGAGGTTTATATAGATGTGAGAATCGAATGTCTACCCACTATGGCTAAGTCCGAATTTGTTGAATTTTTTCTCCGTATTAGTCGACCAAAAGCCTTATAAAACGAACATTTAATTTGTAAGTTCACTAACAGGTAATCTTTTTCATTACAGGTGTTTCTACCTCAGACATTGTGGCGCGCATTGTCAAGGATTACGATTTGTATGTTCGTCGCAATCTGGCACGTGGCTATTCAGCCAAAGATCTTAATGTATCATTCCTGTCGGAAAAGAAATTCCGTTTGCAAAATAAAATGGACGAACTCAAGGATCGTGGGCGTCGTGTCATGACTGAAGTCAAAGGTGATATTATCACTAAATGGGAGGAAAAATCTCGAGAGTTCATTGATGCTTTCCTTTTACTATTCGGACGGGAACGTCTCAATCATTTATGGAACGAGTCAAAAGGAAAATTAATCCAAGCACTTAGTCCGCCCAGTAGTCCAAATGGTTCTGTGAATGGTGACTATGATGAATACGAAGACAATGATGATATGCCAGAGGTCAGCATTGATCATTCACCATCAGCGAGACGATCATATCGTACAAGTAAAGGCGCACAATCACCAGTTCCCAACAATAGCAAGAGAGTAGCCAGCAGTAAACGAAGAAGCAGGCGAACGGCGAAGTCAACAGCTCCCACTTCAGAACCAGATGAAGATGATGACTATGATGAGCGAAGAAGTAACTAGGGTTCTTAGAGCAATTAAAGATGTAGACATAATATTGACATCCTTTACCTCACTCAATTTTCCCTGCATACATTTACTTCTAATCTACTTCTTTCTCACTTTAGTATGTAGGCTGTAGTCACATAATAAATACAACAAAATTTATTTTTACTTCAAATTATTGCTAACTGTAAAAAATTAAAAAAAAAAACCCAATATTGTTTTTTTAAAAAAAAAAGAGAACAACTTTTTCAGAGAGTACACATGCAGGTTAATTAAATATAAACAAAGATCTATTTTTCTCTGTCTGCCTGATGGCATAGTCTGAAAAGGCGAAGTCACAAAGAGTATGAAAAATTAAGAAACAAGTTTTTTTAAGACTGAAAAGATTTTCGAATGAATTTAATGCACCAACAGACAGAGTGATTTTGTGTTGTACCTGTGCTACTCATCTTCCTACTATTCTTTAAACAAATCTATTTGTTAATTATTATTATATTTTTATAATTTGTTTTTCATAAAATGTTGTTGCGAACCTTTTTTTTTTTTTTAAAGAAAATTGTACGTAAGAAAAACCATGAGTATTCCCAAATAAGAAAAAAAACAAAAAAAGAAAAATTCTCAATGCAAGAGATTTTCTAGTATACTTACACAAGAGAAAAAGATATAACACGAAATGTTGTTTAGCTTTAGTCCATACAAATGTATGTTATTATTTTGTAATTTAATTTATTAAATGAAAAGAAACTAAAAACAAAACAAACAAACAACTTTAGCTGGAAAATGTTGTTTCAAAATGTATAAGTTTTTTGTAAAACCAAATGAATGTGTGGTTTTCTGTTTCTATTTTAGAAGGAAAAAAAAAACAAAACAAAAATCTAGTGAAACCAAATGTTTTCGAGTATTGAATACTATTGTGTAAATAACAAAATTTGTAATAAAGGGATATTATTGACATTCACTATATAAAAAAAGAACTCATATGCATTCAATAAACAAAAAAAAACCATGATGTCCAGAACATCAAAGATATTGTTCTGATGATTCTGGCAAGAATAAACACTTCTTTTAAAAACATTTAAAAATTAAAACAAAAAAAGAATGAAACTCGAAAACAGATTGACAATGTACGAGTGTGTATCGATTGTCTCATGAGTAGTATGTATAAAACGTATTAATAAGAAAAAAAATATTTTAATGCAACCATTTTGAATAAATTGATTTACTTGATTTAAAGACAATTGTTTAGTATGATACTTACTAGATGGAGTGAAAAGTGACCTCCTTGACCGCCAGAATGCGCTGCTACTGCAAAAAAGGTTATGGTGCCTTGAAGTCCGTTCATATTTAGGCAGTCATGCCAAATTTCAGTGCGATACTGTCTTTAGTTTTGTTTTGACAGCTGATTGTTGTTGACGTGTTTAGCATCATGTTGAGTATGCACAAAAACGATTTTCGTTCTCCCATAAAACATTATTTTTTGAGAGGCAAAACGGCGAAGGAAACAAAAGAAAAGTTGGATAAATATTATGGGGCTAATGCTCCGTCAGATTACACCGTCAAATATTGGTTTCGAGAGTTTCGTGGTGGCCGCAACTCCACTACCCATCAAGTCCGCAGCGACAGGCTCTCCGATGCGGTTACAGAAGACAATGACGAAAAAATACATGACCGGAAAGTGAAGGTGCTCCAGCTAGCAGATACCACAAAGATTAGTACTGAGTGCACACGCCATATTTTGGGCAATATTCTGCATATGAAAAAGTTATCCTGCCGCTGGGTGCCGTGAATGCTCACTCCTGACCAAAAACACGAACGCGACAGCACTTCGAAAGAGTGTTTGGACTTGCAGATGCGGAATCGGGCGGACTTTTGGCGTCGATTGGTAACTGGATATGGATCCCTCGGACTATTATCTCTTCCCAAACCTCAAAAGATGGCTCATCAATAGAAAATTCAGCTCACGCGAGGAAATCATCGACGCCACGGAGGAGTATTTTGCAGACCCTCCGCAAAGTTACTTTTCGGACGGGATCAAGAAGTTGGAAAATCGCTGGGATAAGTGTATCAACCTAAAAGAGGACTATATTGAATAATATAAGAAAACATTTAAAAAAAAAAATTTTTAATTCCCAAGGAGGTCACTTTCCACTCCATCAAGTATTTCGTATGTTTAATTTAAGCCAAAATTTAGGCTGTTAACGCATGTGGTTATTTCATTTTGAGAACGACATATAAAGGCATTGGATTCTGTGCTAGCGTAATTTGATTTCCCTTTAGAAAGGTTTCACGTGTTCGATTGTTGTGTAGTTACTTACTTAAGGACGAATAAAATCTGTAGATTTTAATACGGGCTATACTTCCAATGCGTAAAAATTGCAATCCCATTTTGTACCCAAATTAGCCTGTATATCCTCTAGTTTCAGTTTGTTATTGATTTTAGTTCGGTGCGCTTTAAAATATTCATAAAATATGAGTCAAGAGGAACGCCGTAAAAAGATCATCGACAAATGGCTCGAAAATACTTCGTGTACAAACCATTTCATCACAAAAAATTTAAACATAGCACGCAGTACAGTGGATTCTGTTATTAAACAATATTTGGAGACGTTGACAGTTAAGCGAAAACAGAAAAGTGCAGCTAAAAGTGGAGCACATGATACAAATTTGGACAGGAAAATAGTGGATACCATCGTAAAAACCGGACTATTTCATCCAGAGATGTTGCTCGGAAATGTAATACCAACCAAACTATGGTACAGGGATCTAAAAAACGTAACGGTCTAGAAACACGAAAAGAAAAACAAAAAATACCAAAAGTTACTGAAAAGCAAAAAAAAGTCATAAAAACACGAGCCCGAAAGCTATACGAGTTGATCGGCAACAAGAAAGCGTGCTTGGTTTTGGATGACGAAACTTATGTCAAAGCCGACTTTACTACTCTTCCAGCTGCGCAGTTTTACAACTCGTTTGGAGCTGAGATTCTTCCGCAATCAACAACATCGATTGGAATGGAAAAATTCGGGTCAAAATATCTCGTTTGGCAGGCCATTTGCCAATGGGGATACAGAAGCTCATCGTTTGTTATAACGGGAACAATTGACGGAGAAGTGTACATTAACGAGTGCCTAAAAAAACGGTTGATTCCTTTCTTAAACAAACACGAGGGTTCAACATTATTTTGGCCAGATTTAGCTTCAGCTCACTATGCTCATGCGACGTTGAGCTTTCTTGTTGCTAAAAATGTCGACTTTGTCCCAAAAGACATGAATCCACCCAATGTTCCACAGTGTCGTCCCATTGAAAGGTATTGGGCTTTGGTCAAAGTTAAATTGAGGAAAAGTGAGCAGTGTGCAAAGGACGTAAAAGATTTTAGTGCTAAATGGAAAAGAGCGTCGAAAAAGATCACGGATGTAACTGTCACCAACCTTATGAAGGACATTCGAAAGAAGTTGAGGAAAGAATGTGAACCCAAATAATTTTTTTTATTTTTTGTAATTTAAAGCAAAAATTACATGAATTATGAAAATATTTGTTTTTTTTACTTTGAAGTTTCCAAATTTTATTCGTTTCAGTCCTTACAAAGGTGGCGCTAAACTGCGGCGTGAATCTTGGGTTTAACCATCAAGCCAGCTGCCTCCGGTACCTCACTCCAAGTTGTTTGAGATCCCCTTTCACTTGCTACACCACCTTAGATGCGGTTGTTCTTTGCTGCACTGTACCTCGGTAGAATCCATGACGTTTTTTTACTCAACATAGCCCAGCCATGTCAGACGCTGATACCGTAGGGGCCTGATTAGACCGGTCTCGACGTACAGCAGCCCGTACAGTTCGTGGATGAACCTCCTTCGTCTATGCAAACGGGAAGGAAAACCACGGCCAGTATCTTTGTCTTGAAACGCCCAAATGCTTCTTTATTCGCTTTTGACAAGGTCTAAGACTTTTAGCCGTACAGCAAGACTAGGGTGATAAGTGTTTTGTATGAAGCCGGTTTGGGCTCTATTACTCAATTGCCTCCTTAGCCCGAAGAAACAGTGATTGGAAAGAGTAATTCTCCTTTTGATTTCTGCGCTGATGTAGTTGTTTGTTACTGCGGAGCCTAGGTAGACGAAGTCTTTAACTATGCTGAATTTATATTTGTCATCATTGGATGATGTTCTCGCCATTCCGTTGGATTCCGATGACATTTATTGGGTATATAATTTAATTCGTGCGGTTTTTTTTTCAAAATTTCAACGTCTATTTAAGAAAAACATGTACAATAGTATTATTCAAAGTATTGCCCATCTGAAGCTATAACTTTTTCCCATCCTTCTGGCAATTTGTTTATCCCATCCCAAAAGAAAGCCAATTTTTGATATTCTGCTCTGATGTGAACCGTATTTCAGTGAGGGGGTTCTGCATCGACTGGAACAAATGGTAGTCAGAAGGGGCAAGATCTGGGCTATAAGGCGAGTGGGGTAAGACTTCCCATCCACTGTTTTCCAAATAGTTTTTAACCGGAATAGCAACGTGGGGCCGAGCGTTGTCATGATGGAAAATTATTGCCTCGTGTCTGGTCTCATATTCCGGACGTTTTTCGGCCACTGCTCTCTTCAAGCGGATTAATTGTGTTCGGTAGCTTTGTCCATTGATGGTTTCACCCGATTTTAGCAGCTCATAATACAGCACACCCATCTGATCCCACCAAATACAGAGCATTACCTTCGTGACATGGATATATTCGGCTTTGCCGTTGATTTGGCCGGTTGGCCGGGTTTCACATATGATTTTTTGCGCTTGGGGTTGTCGTAATGGATCCATTTTTCATCATCAGCAACAATCCGACGTAAAAAATGACTTCCTTTTGTGGCGTTCCAGCAGCATTTCGGACATGCAAAACCGCCTTTCGACGTCTCACGGCTTGAGTTCATGTAGAACCCAATTTCCTTGCTTTTGAATATATCCAGCTGCTTTTAAACGTTTTGAAATGGCTGCTTGAGTGACACCCAAAGATTCTGCGAGCCCTTTTTGTGTTTGGCAACAATCTTCATAGAGTAATGCTTCCAGTTCTTCATCTTCAAACTTTTTTGGCTGCCCAGGACGTTCATCGTCTTCCAAGCCAAAATCACCACTTTTAAATCGTGCAAACCACTTTTGGCCCGTTCGCTCAGCTAGCGCATGTTCACCATAAACTTCCACCAAAATACGATGACTTTCGGCAGCAGTTTTCTTCATATTAAAGTAATGAAGAAGAACTCCCCGCAAAAACACTTTTTCAGGCACAAAGTTCGATATATTTGAGTGAAAAAAAAATTGTTGTTTACGCTTCAAATGAATGACATATTAAGTTATAGACCCAATATTTTATTTAACATCGAACACTGGCTGTGGACAATCACATTAATGTTATCCGCGTACGTAAGTAATTGTGCGAACTTTGAAAAGATCATCTTTTTTTTGTTGCACAGTGAGTTCTGCTTGCTTTTTTCTAGCATAATATTAAAAAAGTTGTACGATAGCGCGTCGCCTTGTTTAAAACCTTACTTGATATTGAAGATCTCGGTTAATTCATTACCGACTTTAGAGTAGAGAAAATTCTCCATAGCCATCCTGCACAACCTGAAGAGTACGGCAGAGATATCAAAACCAGACATGGCGTATAATTCTTACCTTTGCTCATTCTTATATGCGGCGAAGTCGATAAATATGTGTAGATCGTTATCGCCAATCGAGTCTTTTCGAATATCTGTCTTAGTGTGAATATTTGTTGGACTTTCTTGGTCTGAAACCGCACTGATATGGCCCAATCAGATTGTTTAGGAATGGTTTCACATACTACGGCAGAGACACTTCGTCGATGTCTTAATTGACTTGGAAATACTGGCGCCATCTAGGAAGAAAGAGATACAGAGAGGATTTCAGAGCATCTGACATTATGTGGACATTGTACTCCAATTTAGGGCGAATGAATGTCTTGTGCTGGTATTTTTGCCAGTTTTTTTATGTTTATGTTTAGTATTATTTTTTCAAACTTATTTTGAAAATCGGTCTTCAATTCGCAAACTTATAGTAGATTTGGTTATGTTTTTTGTCCTTACAATTACTTGGTTGATTCATTGCTATTCATCATGCGGATAAGTTCCCTACCACATGCACTACATAACGCAAATCCAACAATGTGTCAACGTAATGCGCGTAGCCGCTGTGCGTAAAACTGTGGCGGAAGATCCGGATTTGTCAACCGATATCGATCATATGGATAACATTGATCTGGACGATATGTGGTGCTAGCGGGGTAATTAAGTTCTGCCAATAATGGCGAAGGAAATTGTGGTGAATATGTCGTGTATATTGTAAACGCAAATGTTCGTTGTAAACGGTAGTCGTACCGTTCCAGTTATCGGTGAAGCAACTTTACAGATGCGCAATAACCTGGACCCTTTGACCGACATATACGAGTAGAAACTTAGACTTAGCCACTAGAATGCCCAAGTCGTCTTTGATTGTATACCTGTTAGTTGACTCTCTTGACCGCTGTGAGAGAAAAATAAAGGTAGTTACTTCTCAGAGATGGAGGACTTACATAGTATTAAGATAAGGAATCCCTTTAGATTTATATCACTATCTGGATGGCTCCAATCTAGCGCATTGTTTTCATAGGTTTCCAGAAGCAATCCAGTTGTCGAAATTTTATTTTGAGTCGACAGTCGAAACGGCGACTAATTTGTTGGGTACCATTTTCCGTTAACGTACCTTAATTAATCTCAAGAAAAAAAACATCGTGAATTCAGTAGGACTGATCTATAGACTCACGTTTTCGGGCCATACAAGTACAACCTAAACAGAAATTCCTTGCTTATTACGTGGCACCAAAGTTTGGGGGAATCTAAAATTACTTCGGGTATTTATCATCTTATGCGGACCACTAAAGGCGGGTTTTTCATTTAATGCATTGATAGTCAAGCCTTTTCGGGCCGGAGCGTTGGTATTCACTCTTTAACTTCAGATGAGGGTTACGTTTTTGCGGTGGTAAGGAAGTTACCTTACCTATTAACTCTTGCATGAGGGTTAGGTTTTTTGTTGAAATCTTTGAGCAAAAGAAATCGGATGTACCGGTCTCTATAGACTTCTGTTCCGAATAGCTTTGAGAAGCTCATATAACACGTTCTTGAGTGGTTTGATCTAACTGAAACGTGAGAAACACCAACTAAATAACAACACCCAATACCGCTGTCAGGCAGAATGAACTTTCCAAACTGGACGTCGACGTAGACTAGCATTTCCGTCCACCCGAAATGGATGAAGTGGAGATAGCCATATCTACATAACAAAACTGCTGGAGCAAATGGCCTGACTACCCAGCTTTTCAAAGCGGCTGACGATAACTTGGTAAGGAGGATACACTAACTCATCTGTAAAATATGGTCGGATGAAAGTATAGTATGCCCGACGAATGGAACCTTAGCATTGTTTGTCCGATCATCAACAAAAGAGACCTTCTGAATTGCGCCAACTACAGAGGCTGCAGTCTTCTTAACATTGCCTAGAAGATCCTATCTGCCGTATTGTGTGAACGCCTGAAGCCGTTCATCAGCAACCTGATTGGTCCACATCAGTGTGCTTTTAGGCCAGCAAAACCCACCATCGATACACACCACCTATTCATCGATTTTAAGGCCGCGTAAGGAAGCATCTACGAGTATGTATAGAGACGAGCCGTACAGAGCAATGTCTAGTTTTGGCACCCCTGCCAAACTCGTCTGTTTTTGCAGATTGACGATAGAAAATGCACGATGCTTCATCACGGCTGGTTAGGAATTCGAATTTGATATCAAAAATGGATTTAAACAAGGCGACGCGCTGTCATGCGATTTCTTTAACATCATTATTTAAGGAATAGTGCAAAACACAAGAGGCACAATCTTTCAAAAGGTCGTCCTATTACTCGCATATGCCAATGATAATTTGAAAAAAAGCAGCGTGACGCCCGTGGCGCTTTCGCTAATATTGAGTTGGAAGCGGCGAAGATAGGTTCAACGGTCAATGAGGCAATACCAAGAATATGCTCTCAGACAGAACGTCACCCTCAACAGGTAGTTAAGCACTTTGTTTACCTAGACTCCGCTATCAATACTCAGACAAGTACACGAGCCCTGAGAAGAATAGCTCTTGCCAATCGCTGCTCTTTGGGCTAAGAAGGTAATTGACTAACAAGTCAATCTCTCGGACAACAATAGTAACTCTATATACACCATGAATTACTCGAACTGCAACCAACTTCAGACTGCTATAATTTCCAAACCGTTCCTGACAGTGAGCTCAAGTTCTGACACATAACAGATAATTTTATTATTTAAAAGCCTTTTAAACGATTTGCGTCTCAGTTGTGTTGAAAATTTTTTATCCGCGATGGAATTCAAACGTGATAGTGTGATTGCTTTATAGTTGGCTGGAAAACCACAAGTAGCTATCGTTAGAGCCCTTCAGCACATCAACGTGAATAAATCATTTGTGTCTCGAATTATAGCTCGTTACCGTGATACTGGCAGCGTTGCAAAACGCCATGGAGGTGGTCATAAAAAAACAGCAACATCGGCAGAAATGGTTCGGAAACTGAAGGCTCGAACTGAGCGAAATTCGCGTCGAAGTGGAAAAAAATGGCTTGTGAGCTCAACATATCGTTGGAACGGACGCAACACATACTGAAAAATGAGCTTGGGCTCAAGCTATTGAAGTTACAAAAAGCACACGATCTTACACCGCAACAGAAAAAAGTTAGAGTCGAAACAGCGAAGGAATTGCTACGCTTGCACGAAAGTGGTGAGTTGCTGAATTTGGTTTTTTCCGATGAGTCGCCATTTGTTATCGAGCAATATTTCAACAAACAAAATGACCGAGTTTACTTGCCAGAGAGGTCCTTCGAAAATTTACACCTTCGGACGGCCACCAGAAAGCAGGCAGCACCGATGGTGATGGTTTGGGCCGCCATAACCGCCGATGGTCGCTCTCCGCTCGTATTTTTGGACCGTGGCGTTAAAATTAATGCTATCGTATACCGTGAAACTGTCTTAGAGGCAGTAGTGAAGCCTTGGGCAAACAATCATTTCAGTCGGAGACCGTGGACATTTCAACAAGACCCGGCACCGTCTCACAAAGCGCGCGTCAATCAAGATTGGTTAAAAAACAATGTTCCACACTTCATTTCTTCGACACAATGTATTGCAAATTTTCCGGATGCAAATCCGTTTTATTCCTCTGTATGGGGTATTTTGAAGGCGAAGGTTGGCACTAAAAAATACCAAAGTTTGGACCACCTCAAATAAGCACTTCGCCGGGAATGGGCCAAAATACCGCAGAGCCACTTGCGTGCAACGTGCGATACTTTCTTCGGCAGTTTCAAGGAAATTATTCGCGCCAAAGGTGGACATATTGAAAACTACTGATACAATTTGAAAATTGATGTATTTTCCAACATTTTTTGCTTTGGCACAATAAAATTTATTGAAAAATAAAAAAATTATAGCATTTTAAAAAGTTGGAGTTCGAGTCATTCACCCTGTAGGACCTTAATAATTCCAGTCTATGGCGTAGAGGGTGAGTGCAGGAGGAGACACAACGACGAACTGTATGGGCTGTACATACACATATTTAGCCAGAAGAGTTAAGGTCAAACGACTGAGGTGAGTGAGTCATGCAGAGCGGATAGACAACAATGCTCCATTCCGAAAAATCTTCGAATCCGCCACCGAGGGACAGTGCAGTAGAGGAAGACCGCGATTCAGGTAGCGCACGCAAATAGAAGGGGATCTCCACTAACTTAGGGTGTGAAACTGGATGCAGTTAGCTAAAGATCGAGCTGGCTGGATACGCTTGTTGGTTGAGGCCCAGGTTTACCCCGGTTTGTAGCGCCACTTTAAATAAGTAAGTAAGTTTGAAAAGAAACAGTTTGGTGGGCGAGAAGCATCTTCTCTCTCAGCAGCCGTTTAGTTGTTTCAGAAATTTGAGCTATTGGGAAAAGTTATTGATGTGATGAACTAAAATTGTCCCCGTTATGCAGAAACAACTGAGAATTTTGCTTCTGTAGCTCGAAGTGTGGCCGGAAATTTAGGTTTGTCTATTTCATGTCGATCTTAGAAATTGAGCAAATAACTTTATGACTTGAGTCATAAAGCCAATAAATTAAGTCTGATGACCGTCATCAGTTCTGTACTCGTAACTTTACTATTTGGGTGTTGAAAACGCATCAAGAATTTAACTGAAAAATCATTTTGAGCGACGAGGCAATACTGGTCAACAAGTTAGGGTTTGGAAGCCTGAGAATTATTGTCGAGAGGTCCCTTTATTTACAGTTTTCATTTAAGCCCTGTTTTTCTTAAGATGCGTAAATAATTCCATAGCTATTCAAAGTTATGTGATAATTGCGTGCGAAAGTATTTTTACTCCGGTCTTACAGATGTGGTATCTAACGCAATGACAGCGGAGCTTGAGTTGTTGTGTGATTACGAAGTCGATTTCAATTGCACTAAGGACTGTCTTCGCCTAGGAACTGAGCTATGTAAGGACTGTAGACTTATCATTACGGATTGAGACCGTTCTAGGGCGAAAAACTGGCATTTTAAAGGAGGAGATCAACCTTAGATTCATAAGTTTAGTTAAATTTGGGTCTGTCTTTCAAGAGTGGACAAACAACTTCAAGAACACATTTCAAAAGCTGAATTCACTGGGTCTTGTCTGGATCCTAGATTAAATAGGACTGCAGGATATGAGTTCGCCGATGTACTTGTTAGGCAAAGTTGAAAGGGGGATTTCTCAGGACACGAACCCACATCAAGACTGGATGCGTCCCTCATTAGAGCTCTTATTGACGGTTGGACTTCATGTGAGCGTTATCGTAGGCAGTATGACTCTCCAGATTGTAGACCATTCGTTTGTTCTCAGGAACTCGCAAACTGGCATCTTAAAGGGATCTCAATCTAGATACGCTTTCTATGTGAATGTCTTCTTCGAGTGCTTGGCGTTGGTGGGATAGTAGTACTGTAGGCATATTTTCTCTGAATCGATTTCTCAAAAATTTCATTAAAAGGAACATACAGTGGTGGTCATATATGTAATTAGGAACGATGGAATGCGATGAGTATTTTGATGGTGTATACATTTCCCCTATCCAGAATGTATGCACATCTTGGGCATAAGCACTTGCCACTAATTGCTATTCAATTTAAAACAACCGTTACCATAAGTTAACATTTGCTTGGTTGCTCTTTATTACAATATTTAGTTAGAAGTTGCAATTTTGTCTGGTCATATAATTAGAAGCGCAAAATAAAACTTAACGTTTTATTCAAAATGTATCGGCCCTTTGCTAATGGGATTCCTTCCCAAATTTCCTTAATATTATCAAAAAGTTCATTATTGTTTTTTGGCTTTTTACTTTTTAAACGTTTTTTAACCACAGTCCACAAATTTTCAATTGGGCTAAGGTCCGGATTTTTGGCCAGTCTATTGTATGTTAAAATCGTCGTTTTCGTGTCCATAAGCCATTGCTTCACAAGGCCTGAAGTATGGCTAGGGTCGTTATCTTGCTGGAAAGCGAACGTTACCGGCATGTGCTGGTAACAGTAAGACTCCATCATGTTCTCCACTTGTATAGGTACATATGTTGGTCCATTCGCCAGTGTATGCTAACGCCATGCCAGGAAAATGCTCTCCAGACCATCAAATTACCTCCTCCATATTTGATGGTTTTTAGCGTGTACTTGGGACGTAATTCTTTGCTTGAAAGACGTCTAACGTACACTATTCCATCACTGCCAAACAAATTAAACTTTTACTCGTTGCTCCAGAGTACCTACATTTTTCCAAAAATTTGCATTCTCATTAACATGCATTTTCGCGAATTCCAAGCGACGTTTTAAGTTTTTTTAAGAAACATGCGGTTTTTTGCGTGCGATGCATTCACGCATACCATGCTCTTGTAAGCGACCTTTATATTTGTATCATGCGTTTTGCCATTTTACGATGAATAGATTAACGCCAGAACAATTTGTGGAAATTGTGCAAACTTATTTTGATAACCATGGTTCGGTTCGCCAAACTTATCGTGCGCTATGCCTATTTTACGGTTGACATAATCGTCCATCTGAGCAAGTTATTCGGAACACATGTACACTCTTGTGGATAGTACGCAAGACGACAAATAGTCTTCGTTCTAATAATTTGCGCGCGCTCAAGGGATTTAAGTACGCGCGGGCGAAGGAAAATCAGGGTGGATGGAAAGAGAGGTACCGGAAGGAACGAATCACGATATCTTAGAGTATGTCCGAAAGAGGGCTTGAGGGTATACTGATGAGCATTCATTGCAAGAAGGGTGTTACGGTTAAAAATTTGAAGTGGCGGAAGCACTGATGGTGGAAATAGCGATGAAACAGAGTGAGACCATTACTTCGGTGTTCGAGGGTGTCCATTGTTTGAGTGATATTAGTATCACCAATGAGTTTTATTACACGGTTTTGAATTCTATCTAGCAGGTGCAGAGATATTTTAGGCGCATCCAACTAGATGTAGGCATTGTACTCCAATATCGGTCGGATAAACGCCTATTATATTGTGGTCCGATCAGAGGGGGTGAAGTATTACTTAATTCGTTTGAGGAAACCTAGACAGTTCGCAGCATTTTTGACGACACCGAATATGCGGTCATTCCAACGTAGGTTGTCATTGACACACATACCGAGAATGGAAAGTTTATCGGAGTCCGAACTCGAATGAGTCGATTTGTCATCGTGCACAGCAATTGTGGAAGATCTTACGGAAAGATCTTGTCTTAAAAGCTTATAAGATCCAGCTTCTGCAAGAGTTGAAGCCGCATGACCAATATACGCGTCGTAGGTTCGGTGAATGGGCCGAAGACATGATTCAGCTGATCCTCATTTTCAACGCAAAATTTTGTTCTCCGGCGAGACTCATTTTTGGATTTTTGGTTAAACGGATATGTAAACAAGCAAAATTACCGAATTTGGAGTGGAGAAAACCCAGAAACCTTTGTCGAAACCGCTTTATAACCATTAAAATTCACTGTTTGGTGTTCTTTATAGGTTGGCCCATATTTCTTTACGGACGATGCCGGCCAGAATGTTAAGATTAACGGAGAGCGCTATAGAAACAGGATTTCTGACTACTTCGTTCCTCAGTTGAGTGGCATTGACGTGACAGAACACGGCGCGTGACACCATCAATTTAGTACGGAAAACATTTGCTGAGCGCATAATTTAGCGTAATAGACCTGTGAACTGGCTTCCATCACCCTGTGATCTCACACCTTTAGATTACTTTCTTTAGGGGTATGTGAATTCACTAGTCTATGACGATAAAAATGTTGACACATGACAGATAATTTTATTGTTTACAAGCCTTTTAAACGATTTGCGTCTCAGTTGTGTTGAAAAATTTTTATCCGCAATGGAATTCAAACGTGATAGTGTGATTGCCTTAAATTTGGCTGGAAAACCACGAGCACCTCAACGTCAATAAACCATTTGTTCTCGAACCATAGCTCGTTACCGTGATACTGGCAGCGTTGCAAAACGCCATGGAGGTGGTCATAA
This sequence comes from Volucella zonaria, assembly GCA_963966105.1. Taxonomy (NCBI): domain Eukaryota; kingdom Metazoa; phylum Arthropoda; class Insecta; order Diptera; family Syrphidae; genus Volucella; species Volucella zonaria. The sequence goes on along the minus strand of OZ014534.1, from coordinate 122,244,909 downwards.
AAAAACGGCAACATCGGCAGAAATGGTTCGGAAAGTGAATCCTCGAATTGAGCGAAATCCGCGACGAACTGGAAAAAAATGGCTCGTGAGCTCAACATATCGTTGGAACGGATGCAACACAAACTAAAATATGAGCTTGGGCTCAAGCCATTGAAGTTCCAAAAAGCACACGATCCTACACCGCAACAGAAAAAAGTTAGAGTCGAAAGAGCGAAGGAGTTGCTATGCTTGCACGAAAGTGGTGAGTTACCGAATTTGGTATTTTCCGATGAGTCGCCATTTGTTATCGAGCAATATGTCAACAAACAAGATGACCGAGTTTACTTGCCAGAGAGGTCCTTCGAAAATTTACACCTTCGGACGGCCACCAGAAAGAAGGCAGCACCGATGGTGATGGTTTGGGCCGCCATAACCGCCGATGGTCGCTCTCCGCTCGTATTTTTGGACCGTGGCGTCAAAATGAATGCGATCGTATACCGTGAAAGTGTCTTAGAGGCAGTATTGAAGCCTTGGGCAAACGTCCAATACCAAAGTTTGGACCACCTCAAACCACCTCAAATGGGCCAAAATACCGCAGAGCCACTTGCGTGCAACGTGCGATACTTTCTTCGGCCGTTTCAAGGAAATTATTCGCGCCAAAGGTGGACATATTGAAAACTACTGATAAAATTTGAATATTGATGTATTTTCCAACATTTTTTGCTTTGGCACAATAAAATTTATCAAAAAATAAAAAAATTATAGCATTTTAAAAAGTTGGAGTTCGAGCCATTCACCCTGTACGTTCGCCGTGTTATTGCTGATACTCGTATACGGCCCCAGTTGCTCGATAAAGTTGTTGAAAATTGGACTTCACGATTATGTTGCATTCAAGCTAGCCGTGGTTCGCATACGCCCAATATCATATTTAAACACTAATGGCATAAAATTATCTACTACATAAAGCTCATATCATAGACATTAACATTAGCTTCAAGTGCTTTATTTCATATTGAATTTGTATCCCTAAAAAAAAAAACCCTTTAAAAGGGGCTGAGTAAAAAATAAAACGAAAATACTACATACTAGATGGAGTGAAAAGTGACCTCCTTGACCGCCAGAATGCGCTGCTACTACAAAAAAGGTTATGGTGCCTTGAAGTCCGTTTATATTTAGGCAGACATGCCAAATTTCAGTGCGATACTGTCTTTAGTTTTGTTTTGACAGCTGATTGTTGTTGACGTGTTTAGCATCATGTTGAGTATGCACAAAAACGATTTTCGTTCTCCCATAAAACATTAATTTTTGAGAGGCAAAACGGTGAAGGAAACAAAAGAAAAGTTGGGCAAATATTATGGGGCTAATGCTCTGTCAGATTACACCGTGAAATATTGGTTTCGAGAGTTTCGTGGTGGGCACAACTCCACTACCGATGAAGTCCGCAGCGGCAGGCCTTCCGATGCGGTTACAGAGGACAATGTCAAAAAAATACATGAAGTGGTGTTGGCTGACCGGAAAGTGAAGGTGCGCCAGCTAGCAGATACCACAAATGAAAAAGTTATCCTGCTGCTGGGTGCCGCGAATGCTCACTTTGACCAAAAACACGAACGCGAGAGCACTTCGAAAGAGTGTTTGGACTTGCTGATGCGGAATCGGGCGGACTTTAGGCGTCGATTGGTAACTGGATTCGGATCCCGTGGACTATACTCTCTTCCCAAACCTCAAAAGATGGCTCATCAATAAAAAATTCAGTTCACGCGAGGAAATCATCGACGCCACGGAGGAGTATTTTGCAGACCTTCCGAAAAATTACTTTTCGGACGGGATCAAGAAGTTGGCAAATCGTGGAATAAATGTATCAAGCTAAAAGAGGACTATATTGAATAATACAATATAAAAAAACATTTAAAAAAAAAAAATTTTAATTCCCAAGGAGGTCACTTTCCACTCCATCTAGTATATTACAATAGTCTAGTTTGCCGCCAAAAATCTCTTCAATGGCGGATGTGTTCGTAATGTAAATTCCCACCAATATTGCTTACACTGAGCAGTTATCATTTTACGTTACGAGTTGCGAAAAAAATGACATGAAATCCACTACATAGGATGTACAAAATAATGGCAAATAAGTTCAATGAATTTCGCATAACAACGCTTCAAGGCAGATACAAAAAAAAAGGCTTAAACAGCTGAGACACGTCATGACAAATTTGGCATTATGTACAAGGGTCGGGTGGTCGTTAATCTAATATCAATAATTATATCATAAAATTGTGGGAATTATGGGTACATGTACACGCTATCGTGTGAATATTGACGACCTTTCAACACACGATTACAATTTACATGAATTTAAACATCAGCATACTCTCAGAAGACACGTAACACCATCTGGTAGCGTACATTTTTACACAATTGAACTGAACCTAGGCAAAACTGAATATGTCAGCCAAATTGTAACTTTTTTAAGTAAAAAAACACATGAACATGACCATTTTTACTGCGTACTTTAATTTTTTAGAATTTTATTTTGTTCTTTTTGCAAAAAAAAAAAATATCTAAGTACCTAGTTAAACAAAATCATTCTGTACCCGTAGAAGATGACATCAAAGCACAGTTCTTAATTGCAATTTACAGTGTCGGTTGTCCGTCGGATGCTTTATTTTTGCTCTCTCCTCCTTTCCACAACTAATAGACATATAGTCAGTAACGAATCGGTTGGCTGAATCGTAGAATCGTAGAATCGTATGAGGTTTTTTGTTTAGGTTGGGAGGTTTGGAAATTTTAGGAAAATCAGTTCGACGAAAGCATTTGCCGGCAACAGAGGTGTTCTCCATTCGTATCGGGGCCGAAATCGATTCGACAAGATTGGAATAATTGTTTTCTTGTGATCAATTAGTGGCTAAATAAATTGGATTTTCTATTGAATCGTAATAATTGAAAGTGATTTGTTTTCTCTAATTAATTAAGTGAATAATAATAATGGGCCGCCGAATGTTATTGACGCCTTTGCCCGAAGATGGGGTATGTAAAGTACATAATTTTCTGGTGATTCATTTTCCACTCGAGGATAAAATATACGAGTAATACAATGGTTTAGAGCTTTTTTTTCGTATGTCTTCCATTGAACTAGTTTTGTTATGTGCGTTTGTGCTTTATATCTATTGGATAACCCATTTAATCAATTCCTTGTAGTTGCACCTTAAGCTTTTGAAAAAGTGCCACAACAAAGTTTTTTGTGTTGGAAACTTTTTAAGGATTCGCATTTGTGAGTGAAAGCTAAAATATTGTACTGAAAGGTTGTTGGCTTTAATTTTAACAAAAATCTTTTTGATTTTGAATTGAAATTTCGTCAGAGGTCAATCATAGGCAAAAGGTTAAAGTTAAGTTCCAGAAATGATTTAAATTGTTGTTGTTGTTGTTGTTTTGGTTTTTAAAAATGCTGCTCTAGTGGTTGGACAACTTTCCAGCTTTTGTATTAAACGCAAAAATACATAGTGTTAGGCTACCTTGTTGTCTCTTTGAATCACCGCAGTTCTTACGTGAAAGTTTGGGAAGAAGGAAAGCGGGTTATTGAGTTCCATATGGGCGGCATCGCTTTCATGTTAATATCAAAAAAATTCGAGGGGAATATCCGTATGCTTTTTATCGCATTTTGATTTTTTTTTTATAAAAAGCCGACGTACTCGTAAGTTATTGTGTAATCATTGCCCTTAAAGTTGACACAAGTTCAAAACCCAGCAAATTAAGTAACGCGTAATGTCTAGAGTTAACCTTGGATTCAATTGACAAGTACAATACACTTTCCCAGCACGTTTGGTTGACTTGGCCGTTGGTTTAAGGTGGTTAGTCCTCTTAGATAAGTCTTTTTCCAGTATTGTATTCCTTCGTCTTCGATGGTGGCTAATCTTCAAATGTTCCATTTCCCGGGCCTCCGCCCAATTACTAAGGCTTCGCCCATCAATGACGTTGTCTAATAAAAATCGGGGGCAGAGCATATTACTGGTCTTATCGTATCAGATGACGCCTCTGAAGGTTGCTACGAATTGAACAGTTACAAGTTGCCGGTCATAGGTCTTGTTGGTGGCAAGACCACCGGTAGGACTTAAATCACGGTACCATGAGTGTCAGGAGCCCTCCGGATTTCGGTCCGGGCCTGAGGTAGGCCCCCTTGTGGCAGCGTCATGGTGGCTGTAATTTAAACCCAAATCGGGGGAGGGTCTTCCTGTTGGTTTGACCCAATGTAGAGTACCAATAAATACTGAGTGCTGTGACCCTAAGAGCAGCAAGAGGTTTTAGATTGGCCTCGACCCATACCAAGGGTGGAACTTGTGCCTCCAACACAAGTTCTGCTTTGGTATCATACTTTTAATGTAGGTAAGCGATGGCAAGGCGTATCCTTGCTACTATGGATGTATGGGCATCCCGTAAACATAAGTCTACACGACAGGTGGTTTACGTTAAAAACCAGAGACTATGTTCCATTTCCCATTTCAACGTATTCGGATTTCGAAAAGTGGCTCTTACAAAGACTTTTGTGAAATGATCGAACAGTCGATGGAACCAGTGGACTTGGCAAAGTCCTCTAAAGGAGTATAGACTAGTAGCTGGCAACTATGAAGAGAATCCTCACTTCTAGCATGGCACTGGCATACATACAAGTATCAAACAGTTAGAGTAATATTTAACTCAGAAATCGAAAAAGTTGACTACCCACTAGCCTTCACAATTATCAGTGTGACTTTTTTCCTAGAGCATGGAGAGAATGTTGAATTAAGTACTCGAAAAACTGCGAATGTATTCTTCGTCTGAGAAAGCACATGCATTCCGACTTGGAATTGGATATTCACGAACGGATCCAAGACTGATCTGTTATGTGGTCTTAGCATTTCGTGTAGGATCACAATCCAAGATTGTATTCCCTGTTAGGTATCGATTTTTAAAACGGAGTTATACTCGTATAATATGAAGCCGTCACGTCACTTCCAAGTTCTCTCAACAATGCAAGGATTTTCTAAGGGCAATCAGAAGGATGACCTTACTGAGTCTCGTTTGTGTACCAGGTCGAAGATCACCAATGCAAGTATTGTATTGTATTTATTGCACTAATGCCGATTTTCTCTACTCCAATCTGATGTGCAGAAGTTGCTATATATTTTCTATGATACAAACCCTTTTTACAAACATCTTTCTTTGGATGTCTTTATATCCTTACAAGAGAACATGGTACAAAGTGAAGTTAGCTTCTGCGGAACAGGAGATAGTAAGCGATGTTTATCGAGGTGTAAAGCATTTGTTTTAGAAGATTTTGAACCAGTTCAATTCAAATACGATGATATCTGGAAGCGTGACTTATTCTAAACGTTACGACGTTTTCTTTTAATAACCATTGAAATATGTGGGTGGACGTGGCTTCCCAATCGGACGGTTCGGGGTTCAATACCAGCCGTGACCGAAAGACTTTTTTTCAGGCAACTAAAATCTTGTGAGATGAATGGTTGCCTAAATACAACATCAAGTCCAATTTACACTAATAATTTAGTCTCCCCATTAAATGTTGGATGCCACCCATGGAGCGAAATAACCGCTGAGCCCAAAAATCTTTCTCTCTCTCTCTATCCAATTTTCCGAAAAACTTAACACGTGCTCCGGCATTTTAAGAGTAGTAATACCCTCTTGAGTGTTAAGTTCTTTTTTAAAAAAAAAAAATGTAACGCCTGCAAATACATCTTACTTGGTTCTAATAAACCTCGCCAATAACCCAGCAGTCTTTGTCCAATTGCCCATAGTTGCGCATTTTAAGACGTTGAAGTTTCTCTTCCTCTGCTGTTCTTCCAGATAGGAATTGGAGACTCCTTCCACTTTTTGAGGATAGGTCTTGTAAAATTTATTGCTATATCGCTTTCCCCAAAGCCAGGTAACTACTCGTTTGTAGATGTTCTTATATGGAGCCTTGCAATCGATAGAAAGCGGTTGGCTATCTACTAGTATGTAGACTTCTTATGTTTTCTTGTAGGATCAGCTATAGTGTGAACATCTTTTCAAATTGCTAATTGATCGTTCTGCCTGACAGCGGGTCGTCTTTGCCATTAAACATTCTGCAGAAACCGTTTTCCCATACACTGACCATCGACTGGTACCTAATTATTAAATTTATTTGCTCATCTCCACAGGTTTCTGTTTGGAGCTTGCTGGCTTGACACGTTCTTTTTACGTAGCAAACTTCCGAATGTTGCTCCTGGAGTAGCGCCTCACTATCACTCGCTTCTGATACTCCTTAGTTTTTCTTCGGGCGAGCCTATTTGCCTTCCTCCCCATTTATGGTTCTATACTGCGAGTTATTCCGCTACATGTGCTTGCCTGCACCCTTCCTCAAACCAAGGGTTTTGTGGTCGTGGTTGGTGAAACGCAGCACATCAGCATTTTTGACGGCTTCTTGGCATGGATGTCATTACCGTTCGTGTTCAATTTTCCATGTAAATATGGCGCGATATTCCGTTCTGCAGCACATTCAATAAACCTAAAAGCGCCTACACTCAGGGCAATTGTTGACACAATTTCCGATTGCAACTTACAACCAACAGAAAAACTGCATGGTGTGTGGCAATCTCACAATTTCTGTTCTCCTCTCCATAACGTCCTAAAAATTGTGTCGTGCATAGGCAAATTGCCACAATTTGATGCTCAATATCCTCATCTGGCATTCATTGAATGAAGATCACTTGTACGCGGATTTTTTATTTTTTTTTTATAATCGGCGCGCGCTCAATTGGTTTTGTGTACCCTTAAAATGTTTGCACACAGCGCGGGCGAAGTAAGGTTAGGGAGGAAAGAAAGAGAAATGCCGATGTACGTTGGTTTTAAATGTTTGCAAGCTATAATGACTAGGAAATAGGGAGCTCGGCAGGGCATTCCATAAGCGAGTTGTACGGCTTAGGAAAGAATCACAATATTTTAGAGTACGTCCGAAAATGGGCTTGAGGGTATACTGATGAGCATTCATAGTGAGACGGGTGTTGCTGTTGAAAGTTTGAATGGGCGGAATGCTACTGGCGATTTCGATGGAGCACTGGTGGTGGAAATAGCGATAAAACAAAGTGAGACAGGAGACATTTCGTCGGTGTTCGAGGGTGTCAATTGATTGACTGATATTAGTATCACCAATGAGTGCCATGCAAGTGCCATTCATGTATAATGGCTGGGTATTTAAATATCGCTTTAACGACAGCAGACAGCATTGTGTTTTGGAAGCATTAAATTCCACTCGGTTGAGAGTTCCCCAATTGGTTATGCTATTAATATCGAAATTTAATGAGCTTAACATACGCTTCCGTTCCCGTTCTACAGCCGAAGAGCAGGGACGTGAGTCCGGGAACGAATACGAAAAGCAGAGAGTGCTGTCATCAGCAAAGGAATATATTGGATTAGAAGTGGCAGACAAGAGATCATTAATGAAAATTGAAAAGAGTATCGAAGACAGAACGGAGCCCTGGGGCACACCAGCATTTATTTTGTGGATATCAGACTTGAAACCGTCCAAGACAACTTGAATTGAACGTTCCGAAAGGTAAATTCTAATCCATTGAAGAAGAGAGTCATCGATCCAAAAAGCACGCATTTTCGACAAAAGAGCCTGATGCAAAACTTTGTCAAATGCCTTAGAAATATCAAGTGCAACTATCTTGCTTTCGCCAGATTGATGTACTCTTTGGTTCCACTTTTCGGTGAGACATGTCATCAAATCACCAGTGGACCTGTTCCTACGAAAACCATATTGCCGGTCATTGAGAAGTTTTCGTGTTTCGAGGTATTTCACGAGCTGAGGGTTTATCAGCGTTTCCATGACCTTGGAGAGAATGGGTCTGTAGGAGCAGAGAGAAGAAGATTCGCCTTTTTTAGGTACGGGCTGGACAAATGCTGTTTTCCATCTTAAAGAGTAGGATTGATGAAAAAGCTTACGCAGTGGTTTTGACAGCGTGGAAGATCACCTCTTCAGAAGAAGGGGAGATATACCATTTGGACCAGCGGATTTATGCATATTAAGATCTTAAAGTACTCTTGCTACTACATGAGTGCGAAAGTGGATTCGTCCCATTGTAGATTCGACGCACTCAAGCGTAGGCGGGGACAAAGCACAATCTGGGAGTGTTGAGCTAGCCGCAAAGTGTGCAGCAAGCAGATTGGCTTTGTCCAAAGAGCTGACAGCTGGAATGTCATTGTAAATGAGCGTTGGGATGGAGGATGAGGCAGAATTTCTAATGTTTTTGACGAATGACCAAACATTTTTACTGCCTTTAGGACATTGCAGAATTTTTTGCCTCAGTTTTTGGTCGTATAGAAATTTCACACGCTTGAGAAAGACGTTGCAGTCATTTCTGGCTCGTTTGAACTTTTTTCGGTTTTCCTCCGTCGGGTTGGTCTTGTAGGACCGAAAAAACAATTCTCTAACCCTGATAGCCTCTTTACAGCTCGAGTCGTACCATACCTTTTCTTTTGGTTTGATACACTTCATCCGATGAGGGATAAAGCATCGCATTCCAAAGAGAATAGTTTCTGTGATCATGTCAGCAGCGGCATCCACGTCGTTATCGAGGAAACATAACGACCAGTTAAAATTCCTAAATTCCTAAATAACAACATGTTTGAAAACGAAAAGGAAATTTGGATGCACATAGTGGAACTCTACAGGGTTATGATGCCTTGTCTCTCTAGTGCATTTCTAATTGTTTTTTTCATCGACATTGAACGAAATCCTAGATAGTACTGGCAAATTGGAATGTCTATAGAATCGAAAACAATTTCTCCCCGATCAAACGTCCTAGAAATTGTGTGTACAAATTGCCCTGTGTGTAGGCGCTTTAAGTTTATTTTTATTTGGGATATTAGGGTATGATTCTATTGAAGAATTTGTGGAAACCACTTTTGTAACATCGCCGATTTCTTCTGCAAGGGTTTGAGTTAGACTATTGTAATGCTTTGGCTCACGCGGCGGTAGATGAATACTTATTGCCTTTGTCCGCCTTATATGTAGATGCGGCTCTGTTTTCTGTAGCAGTTACTGTAGTATGAAAGTTGCCGCTTTGCAGGGTCGCACATACTATATTGAATCTGTCATTATCCGAGGCTATTGATTGCTTCATGACAGTGGGGTTTTAGGGCAGTTAATCCAAATTCCAACCTGTGGGCCAAACTATTTTTTGTTTTGTAGGTTCGTCCGGCTATTAATTGCTTGTTTGCTGGCCTTAAAACTATTCCATTTAAGAACACCTCGCTAGTGAGAGCAAGAGTATCCAGGTAAATTTGTATTTGAGTCATCTAATTATTGTTCTATTTTCGGCCCTTTTCTCGAAGCTCGGCTGAAACTTGAGCTCTCCAATTGCTTTTTGGACCAGAATTTTCAAACATTTTTAGTGATAAGTCAGCCTGGTACTCAGCCTGGAACTTTTCAGCTATAGGTACTAATTAGGTATACCTGCCGAGATCTGTAACATTTTCAAATATCTTCAGACTAGAATTTGGATTTGCATCTACTCAACTTGTTCCAATAATGACTTCGTAAACTTCAGGCTAAATTAATGCCCGTGAATAGTTCATACAATTTATTCCTGTTTTTTTGTCCTCCAAATTCTGTTTGTAGAAGGCTACTCAGAGCATCTTTTCCCCAAAAGAAATTTATAAACATCATGGAACAAATTTTAGAAGAAGTCGTTTTTATAAACAATTTTTTTAAGTTTTCAACACAAGAAAGTATTTTAACAGCACCAGCCAGTCAAATTTAATGAGATCTTCAAAACCTTATTCATTCCTGCTGATCTTATTAATAATGTGCCTGAGGATACAGAAATCTTTTAGCCTAGTTGATTCCGGACCCTAGACCCTGTTATTCATACAGCTCCTTTAGACGCTTGACATCTCAAATCTGGTGGTATGCATCCGAAAATCCCCTTGTTCTTTCTCTTGATGAGCGAGAGTCAATGTCATCCTCCGCTTTAGCTTTTTGGAATAGATCCACCTCAGGATAAAAGATTTCTCATTCGAAATCAAGCTGCTTTCGGATACCATATGGCAAACGAAAGGATTTATGTTTTGTTCGACGTGAATTTTGTATTCTGTGTTAACACTTTTAAAATAAGTTTCTCCAAAAAAGCATAGAAGTGGTTTACTGAGGTAAAGTTTTGATGAATCGCCTTTCGGGTGTCAATCGGTCACTCTAAGGTAGGAAAAGCTCCTTAACTACTTCGAAGTTGCTGATGCCAATAGCTATGTCCTGAGTCACAATTCTTTCTTTGTGGACAAAATATATTTGGCTTTAGTTCTCCTGAATTACAAGACCAAGTCGTTTGGCTTCTACAGCGGAACGCTGAAAGCCACCGATGGTGACGATGTCATCAGCATACGAGTATCCCCGCAGTTTAATCCCGCAGCAGCGCAATATCTGCACAGGTATGATTCCAAGGAAAGCGAACGACATCGTTTTTGGCAGGGTGGTGGGAGGATTAGTCTTCTCGGAGTCATCTGGCAGAGCTCAAGATAATGAATATGCGAATTTTAAATCTATGTGAAGATAGTACGCCGTAACTTGTAATACGAGCTTGCTACGTTGCTGTTGTTGAGTTTTCGAATGGATGCGGTGACCCCTTTTATACTGAAAATGCGGTTAACTTCTTGCGCTCTACGAATCTCATTATATGACTTCAGATTTAGCCCGATTTTGTACACTACGAAGCCAGTTGGCCGTTGCTTTGTTTTTTTGCAAAATATTCGGACGATGTTTCAAACGAGGGATGTTCATGCCATCGAGCTAATATCTCACACACAGAATGTGTTTGCTTTATCTAAGGCACAAAGTGCGCCAAGCACGTTCGATGATTGGTGATCTAGGAAGAGTCTTTCATCTAATCTTCTCAAAGCTGAGAGTGTCCTCTTCACAGGAACCTGACCAGATCGACTCGACTACTTCTATGTCTGTTACGAGGGCGGTTCAATAAGTCAGTGACTTTTTGAATTTCTGACCTCTTTACTGAAACAGCAACACTGCTCCTGTCAACAGGCATTTTTCAGTTGACTCCTGTCAAAATTTAAACTTGCTGCGTCAGTTAGTTTGTGTTTGACAGCTATTTTTATCAGACTACTCACTAATTTGAGGAGAAAATGGAAAAAAGTGAATTTCGTGTGCTTATTAAGCATTATTTCTTGCGAAAAAAAACCATTACCGAGACCAAGGCTAAGCTTGATAAATACTATGGGGACTCTGCACCATCGATTTCAATGGTAAAAAAGTGGTTTACTGAATTTCGTTGTGGCCGTACTGAAGATGCCGAACGTCCTGGACGCCCAGTTGAGGTCTCTACACCCGAAACAATCGAAAAAATTCACGATATGGTGTTGGCCGACCGAAGATTGAAAGTGCGAGAGATTGTGGAAGCCGTAGGGATCTCGCATGGCTCAGTGGTTTCAATTTTGAATGATCACTTGGGCATGAGAAAGCTTTCCGCAAGATGGGTGCCGCGTTTGCTCACAGTCGATCACAAACGCAATCGTGTAACAACTTCACAGGAAGGTTTGGCGTTGTTTAATCGCAATATGGAGGAGTTTTTGCGCCGTTTTGTAACCGTGGACGAAACATGGATCCATCACAACACACCAGAGAACAAACAACAGTCAAAACAGTGGGTTTCTAAGGGTGAATCGGCGCCAAAGAAGGCCAAGGTGGGTTTGTCAGCCAATAAAGTTATGGCGACTGTTTTTTGGGATGCACGCGGGATAATCCACATTGACTACCTTCAAAAGGGAAGAACAATCAATGGGGAATATTATGCCAACTTATTGGACCGATTCAATGACGATTTGAAAAAAAAACGACCTCATTTGGCCAAGAAAAAAGTTCTTTTCCACCAAGACAATGCAAGGGTGCACACATGTGCAGTTGCCATGGCAAAAATCCATGAATTGGGCTATGAATTGCTCCCTCATCCACCCTATTCTCCAGATTTGGCTCCGAGCGACTACTTCTTGTTCCCAAACCTGAAGAAATGGCTTGGTGGAAAAAGATTTGACTCCAATGATGAAGTCATCTCGCAAACAAAGGCCTATTTTGAGGACCTCGACAAATCATTTTTTTTGGAAGGGATAAAAAAATTGGAGAAGCGTTGGACAAAGTGTATAGAGCTCAAGGGAGACTACGTTGAAAAATAAAATTATTTTTTTTATCAAAAAATCGGTTTTAATCCAAAAGTCACGGACTTATTGACTCACCCCCGTATGTCTTACCAGACCATACATTTCTCTGGTGTAAGCCTTTTAGCACCGTAAATCTGCTCCGGCAAGACGTATTGGATTACCGATAAAAACTTCCAGGAATTTATACGGCAATGATAGCACTACATTTCCTCAGCACAGTTAAATGAGTTCTCGATGTTTTGATGAATGAATATGATGTTGGGTAACATTGTCACAGGCTCTTCAGCCACCTTGTGGAGAAAGTATCTTATGATTTTTGTTGTATAGACAGCCCTTTCGACGTAATGATATTAAGTCTCTAGTTGTGGTGTACCTTATTCTTATTGCTCTCTGAAGAGATATCTGTATGGATGAATCTAGAAGTATTCGATGGACCAAAATTGATGTCATCGTGAAGAACGATAATCCAAACAAAGTTTTTCTTTAGATACAATAAAAATGCGTGTGTTTTCCAAACGCAAACTTACTCAATTTTCATGGCATTACTTTGTGAGAAGAAGGTGGAAATGAAGGAGCATTCACATGTATATGTAGTATTTCTTAGAAGCGGCAGTCAAGCTGCTGAACTATCGAAAAATGCAGAACTCAAAGTTTCTCTGATATTGGGTAGTACGAGTATGTTAAATTTAAGCTTTGCACGCGATTTTCTGAAGAAAAATTAGGATGTACGAGTATTAACCCGAAGCAGGTGTATACTTCTGCTACTGACTGTTGAGTTTTTTAGAAACAAACAAGTCGATGGTATGTCCCTGTGGTTTGCAGAAAAATTACAAAATATGCACGGGCAGGTGAATGCCTCGAACTACAACTTTTTAAAATGCTATATTTTTTTTATTTTTTGATAAATTTTATTGTGCCAAAGCAAAAAATGTTGGAAAATACATCAATTTTCAAATTGTATCAGTAGTTTTCAATATGTCCACCTTTGGCGCGAATAATTTCCTTGAAACTGCCGAAGAAAGTATCGCACGTTGCACGCAAGTGGCTCTGCGGTATTTTGGCCCATTCCCGGCGAAGTGCTTATTTGAGGTGGTCCAAACTTTGGTATTTTTTAGTGCCAACCTTCGCCTTCAAAATACCCCATACAGAGAAATCCAACGGATTTGCATCTGGAAAATTTGCAATCCATTGTGTCGAAGAAATGAAGTGTGGAACATTGTTTTTTAACTAATCTTGGTTGACGCGCGCTTTGTGAGACGGTGCCGAGTCTAGTTGAAATGTCCATGGTCCCCGACCGAAATGATTGTTTGCCCAAGGCTTCAATACTGCCTCTAAGACAGTTTCACGGTATACGATCGCATTCATTTTGATGCCACGGTCCAAAAATACGAGCGGAGAGCGACCATCGGCGGTTATGGCGGCCCAAACCATCACCATCGGTGCTCCCTGCTTTCTGGTGGCCGTCCGAAGGTGTAAATTTTCGAAGGACCTCTCTGGCAAGTAAACTCGGTCGGAAAATCAAATTCGGCAACTCACCACTTTCGTGCAAGCGTAGCAACTCCTTTGCTCTTTCGACTCTAACTTTTTTCTGTTGCGGTGTAAGATCGTGTGCTTTTTGGAAGTTCAATGGCTTAAGCCCAAGCTCATTTTTCAGTATATGCTGCATCCGTTCCAACGATATGTTGAGCTCACGAGCCATTTTTCTTCCACTTCGACGCGGATTTCGCACAATTCGAGCCTTCACTTTCCGAACCATTTCTGCCGATGTTGCCGTTTTTTTATGACCACCTCCATGGCGTTTTGCAACGCTGCCAGTATCACGGTAACGAGCTATGGTTCGAGACACAAATGATTTATTCACGTTGAGGGCTCTAACGATAGCTACTTGTGGTTTTCCAGCCAAATATAAAGCAATCACACAATTCCATCGCGGATAAAAAAATTTTCAACACAACTGAGACGCAAATCGTTTGAAAGGCTTGTAAATAATAAAATTATCTGTCATGTGTCAAAATTTGAGCTCACTATCATGAACGGTTTGGAAATTATAGCAGTCTGAAGTTGGTTGTAGTTCGAGTCATTCAGGGTGTAGACTTCTAAAATTATAGACGAACACCTTCTTTGTTCTCTTCCGAAACCTCCGTCAACCTCACAGCAGATGGAAGTCCACTCCAAAGTTAGAATGTCAAAAATTTGAAGAAAGAGGAAACATCCCTATTGTATCTATCTTGCAGGTCATCTTTATTTTCAACAATCTAGTAATCGCAGCTTACTACCAAATACAATTATGGGTAACAATTTGCATTAACGCGTCTGGTTAGAGACATAAGAATTTTATTTAAAGCTCATAGATATAAAATATAAAGTCCCTTATGACAACAAATCAAACGAAGCTATTCCATTTTAGATCCATGGCAACAATTGCGTTCTTACTACGTTCGTTACGATGAATGGTATAACATTTAATTGGTTATTTAAAATTTCATGGCAAAATAAAATAAGTTACTTCCAAAAGCGATATCAATTAATTTAATAATTTAATAATTTAATAGGAATTTAACATGAATTAAGGCAATAAAGGCATCCGACATCAAACACCTGCCAACTTATTTCGTGAATGCAACGGTCTACTTAAGCTGTGTCTACAACGCTTTGCATCAGGAGACTTAGGACGATAAAAATAGCCCACGGCTCTGAATACTTGTCAAACGTCTGAATTTCCCATTCTTATCATCTTCTCAATGAAATAACAAAACACCATTTCAATTGCTTAAATTAAGGGAAGCGCAGCAATCACTAAAAGTTTGCAAATAAATTGGTCGTGTTCGTAATGTGAAAATTAAGTCTTGGCAGCGGCGTAGGGGTGCAATGATTACAAGATAAGATACTTGTTGTAGTATCAGTTTCATCACTATACTTTGGAACCAAATGCAGACGAATTTACTTTTTTTTTTTGAAAAAGTTTATTGGGAACTTTGAATATGTATGTATGCATGTAGGTATGTAGGTGCCTATATAGAAAATATTCATTAGTCGGTTTGAATGTTCACGAATCAGGTGATGTTTCCACGAGTACTTTGGAAAAGCTTCTCCTCTATTCCCACCCTTGTGTGCCGCTTATTCTGTCCTCCATAGCACGGTTGTTCTCGCATTATAGGGGTGACCTAAAAACAACAAGCTGCACAGTGCCGTTCCAATTAAGCGAAAAAAAAGACAGCTCATGACGATGTTTATCTATTTTTTTGTGTATTCTATGATATTGCTCATGATCTGTAGAAATCTTGTCATTTGATTTTTAGTTTTGTATTGAATTCCTTTTCTACGGAAAACAAATTTCCGCCAACCAATTTTGCTAACCACAATCAGCCAATTTGGTTATATGCTCGTATGCTCATATCGGCGATCAACCGATAGATACTGTCATTTCAAAATTTAGTTTTAGGCACCTACAAGTGGTTAATGTCGGCTTTTAAATATATACGTATACATATAAAGGATGTTTTTATTAGAGGTTTGGTTTTTAAACTGGCAACACTATTACCATAGATTGTCAATTTGACAGTTGAAAGTTGATTTGTGGTTGGTACGTACGACGGATAGATTAACGGCAGAACAACGCGTGCAAATTGTGCAAACATATTTTGAAAACCATGGTTCGGTTCGCCAAACTTATCGTGCGCTACGTCCATTTTACGGTCGACATAATCGTCCAATGGAGCAAGTTATTCGAAACACGATGAATCGTTTTCGCACCACGTACACTCTAGTGGATAATACGCATTCCCAAAGATGACAAACAGTGCGAACAGAAGAAGTTATTGCCGTTGTGGAGCGCAATGATGAGGAGAATCCGAATGAGTCGATTCGCCATCTTGCACAGCAATTGGAGCTATGCCCATGCACTTTGTGGAAGGTTTTACGGAAAGATCTTGACTTAAAAGCTAATAAGATCCAGCTTGTGCAAGAGCTGACACCGCGTGACCGTTATACGCGTCGTCGGTTCGGTGAATGACCCGAAAACGTGATTCAGCTTGATCCTCATTTTCAACGCAAAATTTTGTTCTCCGATGAGGCCCATTTTTGGTTAAATGGATATGTAAACAAGCAAAATTGCCGAATTTGGAGTGCAGAAAACCCAGGAAGCCTTGGTGAGACCCCATTGCAACCATTAAAACTCACTGTTTGGTGTGCTTTATGGGCTGGTGGAATCTTCGGCCCATATTTCGTTAAGGACGATGCCGGCCAGAATGTTACCGTCAATGGAGAGCGCTATAGAAACATGAGTTCTGACTTCTTCGTTCCTCAGTTGGATGGCATTGACGTGATATAGCTTTGGTTTCAACAGGATGGTGCAACATGCCACACCGCTCGCGACACCATCAATTTATTGCGGGAAACATTTGCTGAGCGCAAATTTTCGCGTAATGG
This sequence comes from Volucella zonaria, assembly GCA_963966105.1. Lineage (NCBI taxonomy): Eukaryota > Metazoa > Arthropoda > Insecta > Diptera > Syrphidae > Volucella > Volucella zonaria. The sequence continues at coordinate 122,228,322 of OZ014534.1, read as the reverse complement.
ACCTGTGAACTGGCTTCCACGATCCTATGATCTCACACCTTTAGATTACCTACTTTCTTTGGGGTTATGTGTCTAGTCTATGCCTATAAACCAGAGACGTAGGACGATTTGGAAGTCAACATTCGCCGTGTTATTGATGATACTCGTATACGGCCCCAGTTGCTGGATAAAGTTGTCGAAATTGGACTTCATGATTGCGTTGTATTCGAGTTAGCCACGACACGCATATGCCCGATATCACATTTAAGCACTAATGGCATAACATTATCTATTAAATAAAGCTAATATCATAGACATTAACATTAGCTTCAAGTATTTTATTTCATATTGAATTTGTATAGCTCTAAAAAAACACCCTTTATATACCGTATATTGGATTAGAAGTAGCAGACAAGAGATCGTTGATGAAAATTAAAAAGAGTGTCGGAGTCAGAGCGGAGCCCTAGGGCACACCAGCATTTATTTTGTGAACATCGGGCTTGAAACCATCCAAGACAACTTGATTTGAACGTTCCGAAAGGTAATTTCTAATCCATTGAAGAAGAGAGTCAGCGATCCCAAAAGCACGCATTTTCGACAAAAGAGCCTGATGCAAAACTTTGTCAAATGCCTTAGAAATATCAAGTGCAAGTATCTTGCTTTCGCCAGATTGATATACGCTTTGGTTCCAATTTTCGGTGAGACACACCATCAAATCACCAGTGGATCTGTTGCTATGAAGTGGTTTTGCCAGCGTGGAAGAACACCTCTTCAGAAGGAGGAGAGATATTTTTTTTTTTTACAATTTTGGCGCGGGCGGAAAGATAGAAGGAGAAGAAAGGAAAGCATTGTTGTAATGTAGTGGTTTGAAACTCAGGTGTGTTTGGTTTCGATATTGACTCTACAGGGATGGGAGTCCGAATAGGACGGAGAGATTTTTCTTCACTCGGAATGATTCAGGTTGTGGATTTTAACGGTTGTTTTTGTGTTTAAAAACTCTACAACAGCCAAATCTACATGTCAGTGTTATGCCTTCACACGCAGATTTTTCTGACTGAGTTCCAATACACAAATGAAAACTTTTGTCGTGGCTAGGATTCGAACCTTGACCCTCCGAGTGAGAAGCGATTGCTAGTACCACTACACCACTACACCACGGCCACCCCATGCTACCATCTGGACCAGCGGATTTATGTATGTTGAGATCTTTAAGTACTCTTGCTACTACACGAGTGTGAAAATGGATTCGTCCCATTGAAAATTCGACGCACTCAAATGAAGGCGGAGACAGAGCACAATCTGGGAGTGTTGAGCTGTCCGCAAAGTGTGCAACAAGCAAATTTTCCTTGTCCAAAGAGCTGACAGCTGTAATATCGTTGTGAATGAGCGTTGGGATGGAAGATAAGGCAGAATTTCTGATGTTTTTGACGAATGACCAAAAGCTTTTACTACCTTTGGGACATTGTAGTATTTTTTGCCTCAACTTTTAGTCGTATTGAAATTTCACACGCTTGAGAAAGACGTTGCAGTCATTCTTGGATCGTTTAAACTTTTTCCGGTTTTCCTCTGTCGGATTGGTCGTGAAGGACCGAAAAAACACTTCTCTAACCCTGACAGCCTCTTTACAGCTCTAGCCGTACCATGCCTTTTCTTTTGGTCTGATACTCTTCACCCGATATCCTTCAGGGATAACGCATCTCATTCCAAGGAGAATAGTGGTTACCGAGGAAATATAATGACCAGTTAAAATTCCTAAGGAAGCTGTTAAGACCGCTCCATTTCGCTTTCTCGTATTGCCATACGGTTCTTTTAGGAATCTTTTCTCTAACTATATGACAAATTAGATGATATGACACAATGATCCGACGAGCCCATAGGAGAGTGCACATCAACGGTGTACTTATCAGTATGAGAAGTAAAAAACAAGTTCAGTATGTTGGCGATATAGCTATCATCGTCTGGTTTACGTGTGGGCTCTTTTACAAACTGGGTCAAGTTATTTTCCGCAGCGAAGATCTCAACACACCGCCCTTCGGGTGTTGTCTGTCCAGAATGTCGAAGCCACCCGGAGTTGTGTATAATGAAATCGCCCGTAAGAACGATTTCAGTATGCGGATACAAGGATACAATTCTTTGATTGGAGCCAGACAGCGCATCGAACTCTTAAAGGTCGAATTGCTGTCCAGTTTGCGGCTTCTGTAAATAAAGCAGTAGTGGATAATTTGCTTACGGAATGGAGTTTTAGCCACATGAAGTTGAACTCCGGACTGGAACAGACATCGCATTGTGGTGGAGTTTGGTAAGCTACATCACTACAAGACGTATATGGTGAGACCGCGATGGGAAAAGAATAATGGCACTAGTTCGTAGCCAGGTAGCTTCAGATCAGAGTGATCTGAGAGGTGTGGGCGGGGATCTACCTATGTTTCACTAAGTGCCAAAACAGCTGGTCTCAATTTATAGACGTGGACGTACGCAGAAAAGTGATTACTTTTTAGCCACCGTATATTAGCACTGCGACCTAAAAGATCGTTTGTACCACAAAATCAGTATTACGAAGCCAAAAGGGGTTCAACCCTTTTGATGAAATTGAGAATCTCTCTGATTTTGAGAAATTCCCTAGGGAATAAAATTTCTCTGAGGAAATGCCGTTTCCTTAAGGCACTTAGTATTCACAAAAAATGTATTCGGCAGTTTCGTGCAAAGACAACATTGCACGAAACTGCCGTCTGGGTGGTATCGAAGGTATCAGTATCCGGTTATAAATCCCACCAGTCTTCTAATATCATCCCTTTTGAGTTGTAGGCATTCTTTTGATTTTTGGTGAAAGGATTTGATGGCTTTTTTAGACTGGCGAAGCTCTGGGATTTTTCCCAATGGGATATATACATTTTGTTCTCCCAACTATTTATTGCTGAGTTAATTGCTAAATTCTATTAGATTACTAAGTTTTCCTAGTAGGTCATAAGTGGCCAGTGAAAGAACACCCCCTTGTGGACAACCTTTGATGGTTGAGGCAGAGATTTTAGTCTCACCGGAAGAGGGAATATTTTCCGATTTACGATGGTAAATACCCTTTTTGGACATGTCTTCCGAAATGGATTCATATCCGGTATTTTTAAAAGCACTACAGAATTCATTTGCCCACACTTTTGGATTTGTAGGCGAAAACTTAAACCCTTAGACTCGGGTTTGGGTGATGCAGGTTACCTGTTTTCAAGGGATTCGATTGCTAAATACGTGTATACGGATTTAACGATTACGATCACCAGCAAACATGGAAACATTGTCGGGAAGTGGAAAGAAAAGCAGGGCTCGTGACTTTCTAAAATCTCTAAGAGCTCGTATTGTAACTACTCTAGCAGCTGGTAGGAACGAGCTTGTGTCGCTATGGTGGAATAAGATGGGAGAACTACAGCATAGCCTGAGACTTGTCACAGAATAAGCTGCAACCAGGTGTGTGTACAGAATCAACATTTACTGGCCGTTACGGATATCAATGCACGGATGGAGATGTCAGTAGAAATGCTCCTGTTATTTAGTGTATGGGAGCCCACTTCCTTAAGTGAGGAAAAACTAAACAGGACAACCGAAGAAGAGTTAATGCCCTAAAGGGAAATGGAAACATATTGCCAGAAGCTTGGCACAATAGTAGCCAAGCGTAACAGAGGCTCTAGAAGATACGAGAAGATTCAAAGAAAAAAGGCAATTAAGGTCCTCTTCTTGATATTAATATCATCGGCAGCACTCTCAAAACTATCTTCCATTTAAAAAGAAGTGGTGCTTGGTACAAAACGCATTGAAGTTTTGATGACTTTGTGTGCTTATTGCCTTTTTGCACCACCAGAAGTCCTCTTGCTTCGGAAACACAAATTTGATTTTCCCTGTACCCGACAATGGTTTGTACAAGGTGGCGTGAAACTTTGGTTCTGTTTCGGATTATGTTTACTTGATGTCTTAAATTTTTTCCCATTAAGCCGCGAAAATGATATCGCCAGAATTGATAACTATTCGGGCCCGATTTGTGGCATTTTCCATCACTCTAGCCAGAACTTCCGGCGATAGGTGCTCGCATACTTGACGGATATTCTCTTTGAGAGCTTCAAGAGTCTGAGGCTTGTTGACATAGACTCGTGACTTCAAAAAATCCCACAAAAAGAAGTCTGGAAAGGTTAAAGCAGGCGATCTTGCCACCCAGTGAAAATCGCCAAAACCAGAGATTAGGCGACACGGGAATGCAGCCCTCAGAATTTAGTTTATGGGTCGTGCTCCATCCTGTTGGAACTACGTGTTCTCCAGTCCCAATTCACCCAATTGAGGAAGGAGAAAGTCGTGAAGCATGGCTCTGCAGCGCTCGCTGTCCACAGCAGTGGTTTGGCGATATCTTTAGCCACAGCTCCGGTGTTCTCAGCAGAACGGCTGCTCCACAAGAGCATGACTCAGGAAAGGAATGTAGTCGGAGCTTCACCGATGTCTTCGAATTTGTGCCACTTAGGACCAAGGTCAAGGAAATCCTACAAGAGGAAGAAGATCTTTCAGAAATTGTACAACTCGTCGGTAAGGCTTCAGATTAATTTATTATTTGTTCAGTTGGTGAAAGGCAGCGTTTTCTAGTTTCAAGTGTAGACTCCAAAAAAAAAAAAAAAACTCTCTTTCGCCAAATCAGAAGAAAAAATTGAAAATTTTAAATTTCAATTCAACTTAGCGGATCCACTAACAAACAACGCTAAACCAGTACCACAATGTCAAATTTGAAGTGCTTTGATGTTGAGGAGAAGGAGTCGATCTATGAACGTGTCTTTGTGGTATCCGGTCCCGTCGTAACAGCAGAATACGTGTCTGGATCAGCTATGTACGAGTTGGTGCGTGTCGGCTACTTCGAGCTGGTGGGTGAAATCATTCGTCTCGGAGGTGACATGGCTACCATTCAGGTATACGAAGAAACATCTGGCGTCACTGTCGGAAATCTAGTGTTGCGTACTGGCAAGCCAATTTCAGTTGAATTAGGTCCCGGTATTATGGGCAGCATTTTCGACGGTATCCAACATGCATTGAAAGACATCAAAGAGCTGACCAACTCCATTTATATCCAAAGGGTGTTAATATGCCCGCTCTATCCCGTACGATTGCATGGGAATTCAATCCACTCAACGTAAAAGTTGGATCACACATTACCGGAGGTGACTTGTACTGTTTGGTACATGAAAACACTCTCGTTAAGCACAAGATGTTCGTTGGACCTCGCGCAAAGGGTACAGTTCGTTATATTGCACCAGCTGGTAACTACCATGTCGAGGATGTTGTCTTGGAAACCGAATTCGATGGAGAGATCAGCAAACACAGTATGTAGCAAGTATGGCCAGTACGTCAACCACGTCCAGTTATTGAGAAGTTGCCCTTGTGTTCAAGGTGGTACCACTGCCATTCCCGGAGCTTTCGGTTGTGGTAGGACTGTCATCTCACAAGCCTTGTCCAAGTACTCCAATTCGGATGTCATCGTCTACGTTGGTTGCGGAGAACGTGTTAACGAAATGTCTGAAGTACTTCGTGATTTCCCCGAGTTGTCAGTTGAAATCCATGGTGTCACCGAATCGACCATGAAACGTACCGCTCTTGTTGCTAACACATCCAACATGCCTGTCGCTGCTCTTGAAGCTTCCATCTATACTGGTATCACTTTGTCTAAATAGTTCCTTGATATGGGTTATAACGTATCCATGATGGCTGATTCTACCTCTCGTTGGGCTGAGGCTCTTCGTGAAATTTCAGGTCGCCTTGGTGAAATGCCTGTCGATTCTGGCTACCCAGCCTACTTGGATGCCCGTTTGGCCTCCTTCTAGGAACGTGCCGGTCGTGTCAAGTGTTTGGGTAACCCAGAACGTGAGGGTTCCGTTTCCATTGTCGCTGCTGTATCACCTCCTGGTGGTGATTTCTCAGATCCTGTCACTTCTGCTACACTTGGTATTGTACAGGTGCTCTGGGGTTTGGATAAAAAACTGGCCCAACGCAAACATTTCCTCTCCATCAACTGGCTCATTTCGTACAGTAAATACATGCGTGCCCTAGATGATTTCTATGACAAGAACTTTGTCGAATTCGTGCCAGTTAGGACCGAGGTCAAGGAAATCCTACAAGAGCAAGAAGATTTTTCGGAAATTATACAACTCGTCGGTAAGGCTTCATTGACTGAGACCGATAAGATCACTCTCGAGGTTGCCAAGCTGCTCAAGGACGATTTCCTACAACAGAACTCCTACTCTTCATACGATCGTTTCTGCCCATTCTACAAGACAGTCGGTATGCTGTGGAACATCATTGCCTTCTACGATATGGCTCGTCATTCAGTTGAATCCACCGCTCAGTCCGATAACAAGATCACGTGGAACATGATCATAGAGGCCATGGGCAACATTGTGTACCAACTGTCTTCTATGAAGTTCAAGGACCCCGTCAAGGATGGTGAAGCTAAAATCAAGGCCGATTTCGATCAACTGTACGAGGACTTACAACAAGCCTTCAGAAATCTGGAAGACTAAATCACTTCAACCCTTTGTTGTTTATACATATTGTTAAATAGTAGTTAAACTTTTAAAAAAAACGAAAAAAAATTGCCTAAGTCCTTACATTGTAAATGAAATGCCCAAAATGCCCTTTTTGTTACCCAATCCGTTTACTTGCACTTAAGCAGCAACAACAACTTACTTTCTTCTTTTACGTGTTTACACACACATCATTCTCGTTCGTCACAAAAATGTCCTTCCAAATGAAGAGAGCATAAGAAATCTTAAAACGTATGTTGCTCAGTATTAAACGCACCGAGGAGTGAAATTATTTTAATTATGATTTCTTCGAATTGTTTATAAGCCAATTGTGCTTGTACTTTGAAAAATAAGTGAAAAAAAAACTTAACTTCAGTGCTGCTCTAGGATATACATCTCGTTAGGTAAACTTGCTTCTGTCTTCCAAGACAGATGCACGATGAACTATATTGTGAAGAATCGGTAGAGGGAGCGAAGTATTTTCGTATGTAACGACAGCTTGGCTGAGCTTTGCTAAAACCTCTTATGATATCCAAGCTAGTTCAAAAAAGGAAGGCTTCCCTAAACGTAGTCGGAAGCTAGCTAGGCATAGCTAAGGGGATAGATTTTCAGAACCCGAACCTACATTAGGTCTGTGTAGGTGCTTTGTTGGGGTTTCCATTGGGGGTTGCGGTTCATATGAGCATAACTGCAGAAGGCATGACTCTCCGACCGTCCAAACAAATGCTTCTCTAACAGCGACTTTCCTGGTGTCCTTCAGTAGAAAAGATTATGGCGTTGTGACGGACGACAAGGCTTTTGCTAAGTACCTTAGTATACTAGGCATAATTGACACCACAACCTGTGGCGCTGGTTGTGAGAGTGGTGACGATTGCGCGGAACATTACCTATTTGAGTGTCCGGCCAAGTTTCGCATCAGGCTGTTGGTTCTCGACGCTGATGGGGTACGAATTGATGCTGGTATTGTAGGCACTTTATCGCTGAAGACTGAGACATTTTAATAGAAGCATCATACAAGAAGTCTAATAGACTAGTTCTTCAATTGATTGCCCTGTTCCAACAGAAAAAGAATGTGTTGGCGACCAAATCAGAGATTTTCACGAGTTAGACTGAAATCAATAGCCTACCGTCATCAATGAATAAAAGTGTTGAAATAGTGCGCAGTCTGTAGACTTGGTACACTGATGAAGATCTATAAGCTGTCTTTTCACTTGATTGGGCATTAGCGGAATTTTCTAACCTTTGGTATGCTAGTATTTCTATCACTGATGTCAGCTGTTTTCATTCACAAACAGCTGAAAAACTGGGTGAAGGAACCAACGACTTGATCAAATTCTAAAAATTGCCACATTGGCTGCAATTTTATTCTGAGTCATAGTGTAGACATCGATCGGATTTGTTTGTCTCCGAAGTATTGCATAATATTTTTGCTTCAGAATGTTGGTACGTTATTTTAAATAGATTAATTAACTTTCCATCAATTAATTTAAATTTCCTTCAATTGAATGGCATCATTTGTTTTAATTAATACCGAGGATACGACACAAAAAAAAACTGATGCGCAACAGCTGAAATAACGACACATCTTTGTACCGACTGCATCCGAAAATAATTTAAAATTATATAAATTTATAAATAAAAGCACATAAATTGTATATATGTACTCGTATTAAAAAACAAGCTAATCGTCTAATTTTTTTTATTTCCAGGCAATTTGCAAACCAGCACCATTCTCGACAGATGAAGAGGCAAATCTCGAACGTGAACGATGCGATTACACGCAGAAGATCACCTATCAAATGGCACGATCCGGACAAACCTCAAGACGGATTCGTGTCTACTCTGATGGAATTTATGATTTGTTCCATCAAGGTCATGCAAGACAGCTAATGCAGGTAAAGGGATCAACTACAATATTTCGTGAGTTCTCTTTTGGATTGGAAATCGGATCGTAAAGCAAATTATAGGACAAAGACCCTAGTGAAATCGCAGAAAATCGGTCAAGCGTCATTATGATATTTTCTGTGTAATTCTAACAAATTTTGTTTTCTCATTTGTTGAGTTGGATCGTTGAATCGTTTCTGGGAATTGGTTACGGCTATTCAAGTTTGGTGAAAGGCATTCGTTTTTCTAGTGTAACTAGTGTACAAACTGTTTTGCATAGAGGCCTTTTCCCCTGTTTTGAGGGCTGATGTGATTTTGTAGTTGCTTTGAACATATCTCACGCCACAATGAATAGTCTTCATTTCGAAGAGATTGTTGCTTTTTGAACCAAGAGCTGTGGTTAATCTGAGTTGAAGATAAGCTTACTTAATGATTCGAATGGCTGGCTTTCACTTTTCCTTTTTTTTTCCAGCAGTTACATGCATGCCACATTTTGCGTAGATGGCATGGATGGTGTTTAATTTCCTTCTGAAACCAAACTGAAAGTTAAGGAGTTTGCAGTGTGATTTGCGCCATTAATTCAAATTCGTTTGTAGAAATTACTAAGCCATTCCTCTGATGTATCTGGCAAGCGGGCCAGTATATATGATAACGTGCATTAAACAGGTGGCGTCCTTTCGTTGCATATTTACGAGTATATTGAGATTGGTTTCATGCCGGATTTCCCCTCTTATCATTTCGGCGACAATAATATTCATTCAAATCTGCTTTTGATTGTTTACGACATTTGATTGATTTAAACGATAAAATCACGATTGGTCTTTAAAGAAATGTTACATAGTGAGGACGTTCTTGGTAGGACAATTGAAAAAGTATACGAGTATGATACGACCTCCTTCAAAGGATTCATGCTATTGAGTTCGTTGCGGGTTGACATGTTATCATGGCTAATATACTCGTAGGATTTCCCCACCTTAAAAGACGTAGGTATAAAAACTCTTGGTGATCTTCGTATCTATTCACTATCAACTACTCGTACTCTTTCATTGTTTGAATTTCCGAACCTTCCCGGGAATTGATATCCTTTTGGAACGATAACTAACATAGATGACTATTTTTACTGCCAGCAGGACAGCAAGAATTTTTTAAAAATGAGCGCCAAATACAGGCTTATTCGGCGGGCTTAGTGGGGATGCCAGCTTTTTAGAAAGACGAAGAGAAATGATAAAGATGCCATGCCACTGGTATTAAGTTCAATCAGGAACTTAGGAAATTCAAGAGTTGAATCCCAGTTTGTGCTGAATATATGAAATACCATATACTCACTGTTAAACTATTAAATATTAAACCGTGTCACACACTGCTCTCAGGCATCAACTTAGGGAGAGTTAACCATTTAATGACATGAACATTAATGGACAATATTACTATTCACCTTATCAAAGTTAAAACCCAAGTTGAATAATGTTGTTGGGGGATTGAAAGTACAATTTGCGTTTTGAGTTCCAGGCCAATATTTCCAAGGTTGTCCTTAATAGTTTGTTCGTGTATACCAGTTCCTTCATGTAAGCTCACGAAAAAAAAGTGGAGGCGGCCAAATCAGGGGATTGTGGAGACCAGTCAATATTATATTTCTTCAATATTATTCCGGCGGAAACAGTTTCTTCCAAAATTTACATCGACACGTACGGTGCGTTTGCTGTGTCACCAATATGTTGGCACCACATGTGCTTCTTCTTCCTTGTATACAAAGTGCTGCAAAAGTCATCACCCTACCGGAAGATACCATCATTTTTGCAAATGGCGGCAAATGTTAAATGTCTACTTTGACATTTGTGAAGTAAGCAGATACAAAATATACGTCAACAAGATATTATTCGCTATACTCCTAACGAACGCGCAATAGTTGTTACACTACGACGTTTAGCCACTCGTCTAGAAGAGTATGGGAATACTCTATGATTGAAGCTATGATTGAAGATCTCGCAGATGACCCCGGACTATCGACCAGATGACGTGCTATGCAATTGGGCATCAATGGGCGGTCTTTACAGAGAATTGGGACTGGAGAACATGGAACCATTTGGAGCAGCGGCGCATACTGCACGAGCCACATTCGAAATTCTGAGGGCTGCATTTCCGGGTCGCCTAATCTCTTGCACTGACCGGCAAGATCGCCTCATTTAACCTATCCAGACTTCTTTTTGTGGGATTTTTTGAAGTCACGAGTCTATTTCAACCAGCCTCAGACTCTTGATGCCCTCAAAGAGAATATCCATCAAGAATGCGAGGACCTATCGCCGGAAGTTCTGGCAAGAGTTATGGAAAATGCTAGAAACTGGGGCGAATGGTCATCAATTATGGAGGCGGCCACTTAGCCAATATCAGTTTCTCGACTTAATGGAAAAAAATTTAAGTCATCAAGCAAACATGATCCAAAAGCAGAACCAAAGTTTTTCATTCATGAACAAAATTACAGCCAAAGAACATCGGGTGATAACTTTTCCACCACCTTGTATAACGCGTATAACTACATCTAATGTTACATGTAGTATTTCTCCCGCGTATCTGCATTTCTATTGCGCTACTTGCGTAGTTGGCTGAATTTTAGGACCTTGAAACCATTCTACCTTGTTTGTGCGGCCAAGGGGTTACAGTTTTAATTTTTGAAGGATCCAATTTTTCATTCGGCCGCTTTTTTGAACCTAGGCTGGAGCTTTAAACCTTATTTTCCTTTTGGAGCTAATTTTCTAACGCTATTTGTTGAAAATTACAAATCACCTGATTTTAACGAGGTCTTACGTGCTTCACGTTTTGTCACTCTCGCTGACGTTCATAACAACTTCACTTCCATTGCTTTTTCAGAGGTTTGGTGTTTTTAAACTGGCAACATCGTTTCTACAGATTGTCAATTTGACAGTTGAAAGTTGATTTGTGGTTAATACGTTTTGCCATTTTACGATGAATAGATTAAAGCCAGAACAACGCGTGAAAATTGTGCAAACTTATTTTGAAAACCTTGGTTTGGTTCGAAAAATTTATTGTGCGCTATGTCCATTATAAGGTCGACATAATCGTCCACGTACACTCTAGTGGCGATCTCAAGCAGTGCGAACAGAAGAAGTTATTGCCGTTGTGGAGCGCAATGATGAGGAGAATCCGAATGAGTCGATTCGCCATCTTGCACAGCAATTGGAGCTATGCCCATCCACTAGGTGGAAAGTTTTACGGAAAGATCTTGACTTAAAAGCTAATAAGATCCAGCTTGTGCAAGAGCTGAAACCGCGTGACCATTATACGCGTCGTAGGTTCGGTGAATGGGCCGAAAACATGATTCAGCTTGATCCTCATTTTCAACACAAAATTTTGCTCTGTAATGAGGCCCATTTTTGGTTAAATGGATATGTAAACATGCAAAATTGCCGAATTTGGAGTGGAGAAAACCCAGAAGCCTTTGTCGAGACGCCCTCACTATTTGATGTGCTTTATGGGCTTGTGAAATCATCGGGCCATATTTCTTTAAGGACGATGCCGTTGAATGGCATTGACGTGACAGAGCTTTGGTTTCAACAAGATGGCGCAACACCATTAATTTATTGCGGGAAACAATTACTGAGCGCATAATTTCGCGTAATGGACTTGTGAACTGGCCTCCACGATCCTGTGATATCACACATTTAGATTACTTCCTTGGGGGTAGGTGAAGTCGCTAGTCTATGCCGATAAAGCAGAGACTTTGGACGATTTGGAAGCCAACATTCGCCGTGTTATTGCTGATACTCGTATACGGCCCCAGTTGCTCGATAAAGTAGTTGAAAATTGGACTTCATGATGGCGCTGCATTCGAGCTAACCATGGTACGCGTATGCCCGGTGTCATATTTAAACACTAATGGCATAAAATTATCTATTAAATGAAGTAAATACTATAGACATTAACATAAGCTTCAAGTGTTTTATTTCATATTGAACTTGTACATTGTTTGACACTACGAAGGGTTTGTTAAAGCTTGAACGACTATCGCGTATAACCTTTAAATTTAAAGCCGCAAACGCTTACTATATGTGTGTCGCCGCCATCGTAATATCTTTGATAGTTAACAAAAGAGCTTTCCTCAGGAGCTACATATATCTGCCGTTTTGGAATAACTGCAATGTTGACATTCGGTCTTTGTATGACTACTTCTACACTGTATCACAATCTTAAAAATAGTATACAAATACAATCCCGAAACTAACATATAAAAACACAATTTTTTGGCAAAATTCGACTTTATTCATGAACATATGAGTGGTCCCTATGCCTTTCTTATAGAACGATTTGTCTAACCTTTCAAAATACACTTCCCATTCGCCGATCATCTCTTCATTGGAGCCATATCTCTTTCGCGTGCGAATTTTTTTGAGGTTTGCGAACAGGTAATAGGATCCATGCTTCATCCATTTTCACATATCGCATGGATGGACTCTTGTTATTTCCCTTAAACAGCTCCGAAGAGCGTTTGCAATCATCAAGATGTCGTTGTTTTTGGTCAGCTGTGAGGCAACTCAGTCTATCGCATACCCAAATACTCGTGTAAAATATGGTGTACACGATGTATTGATACCTTACGATTTCAGCTATCTCACATACTTTCACTTTACGGTCGTTCAAGACGATTTTGCGTTTTTTTTTTGTATGTTTTCGGCGTAACAGTCTCATTTGGGCGCCCAGAGCGTTCAGTATCATTTGTGTACGACCATGTTTGAATTCAGCAAACCAGTGACAAATGGTTGCTTTCCACGGATGAGACTCCTTATAATACTTTTCACGCCATTCTTAAGTTTAACGGTATGGTTTCTCGTCAAATAAAAGTGTTTTATCAACGCACGAAACTGATTTGTTTTCCATTGCTTTGAAAGTGTCAAAAGGTGCGTCATTAAAACTTCAATATCTCGATGACTAATGGTCGAAATGTCAACAAACTTTGAGACGTATCGTTTAAAGGTTGGTATTAACTAAAAATGGTATGGACATGTTATTAGAGTCGCCATCTACGTGTCAGTCTTTGGAACCACCTGCTATAATAATTAATGCAATGCTCGCTTCTGGCTGTTTCATTGGTTGCACTGGAAGCTGGTAGTACAGACAAAATTCAAAATTCAAACCTTATGTTAGCTTACAATGACTTTTACTTTGTCACAAATACTATTTATATCAGACGGCCAGAGTTCGAGTCGCAGATCAAGAACGGAAAACATAAAATGTAATCTTCTGACGTCAGCACCTTAGGAGACGCATAACACTTTTCCTTTTCATATTTCTTTTGGTGGTGCCATAGCTTGGATTTGATTTGCAGAACCCTCATTTACAGTGTTCTTCATTGATAGTTCATATTTATGTTTTGTTTTTGTACTTTTTTTTAAAGGCTAAAAACGTATTTCCAAACGTCTACCTCATTGTTGGAATCTGTAGTGATGAGCTAACTCACAGTAAGAAGGGTCGCACTGTCATGACCGATATGGAGCGATATGAAAGCGTACGTCATTGCCGGTATGTTGACGAGGTAAGTTTCTGAACTTAAAATTTCTATGGCTTTATTATAATAAAGAAACCTTTCCCCTTTAAAGATTGTCGCTGACGCACCATGGACCCTCACTGATGAATATTTGCGGGCAAACAAAATCGATTTTGTTGCACACGATGACATTCCATATGGTGCCGAGGGTAGTGATGACATTTACGCCCCACTAAAAGCCAAAGGAATGTTTGTAGCTACAGAGCGCACAGAAGGTGAGTCAAGAAAAACTCCCACATTTAGGAATTAAGCTAATGTCAATTTATTTTTCTCTTTCAGGAATCTCGACTTCGGACATAGTGGCTCGCATTGTAAAGGACTACGATCTGTATGCTCGTCGTAATCTAGCACGTGGTTACACAGCCAAAGATATGAATGTATCATTCCTATCGGAGAAGAAATTCCGTTTACAAAATAAAATGGATGAACTTAAAGACCGTGGTCGTCGTGTTATGACAGAAGTCAAAGATGACATCCTGACCAAATGGGAAGAGAAGTCTCGGGAATTCATTGAAGCTTTCCTTTTATTATTCGGACGGGATCGACTCAACCATTTGTGGAATAATTCCAAAGGAAAATTAATTCAAGCTCTAAGCCCACCTAGCAGTCCAAGTGGCTCGGTGCTCGGTGATGATGATGAATTCGAGGACGTGGATGATTTCCCAGACAATAGTGACGATCAGTCTCCGTTAGCTGAACAGTCTTTTCACAGACCATCAGAGTCATCAGGCCTAAGTAATGGCACAAACACAGTCGAGAAACGAAGTATTAAACGGGTAGCAGCCGCAACAGCAGACATTTCTGATTCGGAAGAAGAAATCGACAAAGATTTTCTGAAGTTAAAAAGTAATTAGGACAAATAAGCCCATCGTTGACATACGACTAGATCTCTATAGATCTTGATATCCTTCTTTTCATTTATTTTATATCCATTCTGCTATGTTTCCATCTTAGTTTGTAGACTTTATCTCATTTATAACTAGTTTAGTTAACTGTCCTGTGACAATTTTGAGTAGAATCGTTTACTACTTATAAATTTATATTTAAATCTAAAGTTAACGTTTAATGTTTATTTAATTTTATACAAATAATTTTCTGCGTTTGTTTTATAAAAGGATAAAAGGAAAATATTCGCCTTTATATTTTTCAAGGCAAGTTTAAATGAGTTTAAATAAACAATATATGTATTACAACTACTTTAGGAAATACATTTAATTGTTTTTCTTTTAAAAATACAATTCAACTAGATCTTTTTAGATAATTCACAATAATCTGTTAAACTAAATGGAGCAAGTTCTTATTAAAAACGGAATTTATTGAACGACGTTAAATTGTATGAAATTCTTCAAGCAGTCTGGAGCTGAACGTCATTCTTTTTTAGATAACAAGCATCCTTGATCATCCAAAATTTTATAAGTTATAAGCTTCCAACTCGTAAAGAATTTTTAGAACTTCTAAATGTACTAAAATTATTGAACCTCATTACAAAATGGTAAAAGTTCGTTGACACAGTTCGGAATGCGAGGGTTGTCTGAACAAGACATTTTTTCTCAACATTTTTTTTATTTTTCTACATAGTCTCCTTGTGACTCTACACACATGTCCCAGTGATGCTCCCATGTCTCTAACCCGTCCAAAATAGTACTTGGCGTTTTTCTCTGCAAAATACTTGTTCACGAAGGTGATTGCCTCCTCATTTGACGAAAATTTCTGTCCTCTGAGCGCAGTTTTTAGATGAGGGAACAAAAAGAAGTCGCTTGGGGCTAGATCTGGCGAATGAGGCGGATGGTCAAGCAGTTCAAACCGTAATTCATGGATTTTCGCATGGCAACCGCTGAGGTGTGAGACGGCGCGTTGTCTTGGTAAAACAGGATTTTCTTTTTCTGCAAATATGGCCGTTTTTACGCAACTTCTGCCTTCAGCGTGGCAAGTAATGATGCGTAGTATGCTCCTGTAATGGTTTTTCCTTTTTGAAGATAATCGATTAAGATAACTCCTTTACTATCCCAAAAACAGTCGCCATCACTTTCCCAGCCGAAAAAACAGTTTTTACTTTTTTTTTTGGAGCCGGCTCGCCCTTTGCAGTCCACTGTTTTGACTGAATTTTTGTTTCGGGCGTATAATGGTGTATCCAAGTTTCATCTGCAGTAATTAATCGGCGCCAAAACTCGGATTTATTGCGCCTAAACTGCGCCAACAGAGCGTTGGAAATAATGTTCATTCGAACACGTTTTTGATCTAACGTATGCAAACGCGGCACACAACGCGCGGACAGCTTTCTAATGCCTAGATCTTGGTTTAATATGTAACAAACACGTTCTTTGGACATTTTCATTTTCATAACCTCTACTCTCTCTCTCATTTTAATTCGGCGGTCGTCTAACACCATTTGGTGAACTTTAGCAATGTTATCGTCACTGGTTGCAGTTTTTGGACGTCCCGAACGTTCATCTTCTCCCAAGCTCTTACGGCCACGTTTAAATTCAGCTGTCCAAAATTTCACTGTGGTAAGTGATGGTGCAGAGTCCCCATACACAGAGTCCAACTCAATTTTGACTTGCGTAGGCGTACGAGTATTGCCTTTCAAAAACAAGAATTTAATATCAGCTCGATACTCAATTTTTTCCATTTTCACAAAAAACACTCACATCGACTCCATCAAACGACTGTCAACTAAAAACTGCGCATCCAAAATGACTGAAACTTCGATAAGTAACTGTCAAAAGATGCACAACTAGCATTCACTAGCTTTTATTGACGAGTGCCGCTATCTTTACGTTGCGATCGGAAACTTTTTAGACAACCCTAGTAAATTTCGAATTATGATGAGTCACTAATTTTTTTTTTTATTGTACATAACAGCTAGAGAAGTACATAGGATTTATTTGATATATTGATTTTTGGCCGAATGGCACACTTCCGAAATCAAACTTGCAAAATTCGCAGAAAAATCACCGGAAAATTGTTAATAACAAATGAACTATGTCATATAAAAAAAATCATTCGTACTTATTTAGGCAATATATTTCTAAAGATGTAGTTAAAATTTAAAGTGCATTAGTTGAAAACTGTTCAAGTTATGGGTGCGGCCAACTTGAAAAATGCAGTTTTGAAATAAATCCATTTAAAATTCATAAGAGGCCCACTGCCTGTGCTATTCTTTGAAAAACAAGTACTTCGAGATATTTCCGGTCTATAATCTTTTGGGATATCATTTTTGACGTTCTAAGGGATCATTGAAAGCAATAAAAAAAAAAGATTTTTTGAAAATCCTATGTAGCGTGGCCTAACCACTTAAACATTTTTAAGGACATGCCGTTTTTTTTCTATAATATCGTATCCCATGGTGGAATTCCAACATGTACGCCTATTGGGGCATTTTACAACCTAAAAAAAGTTAGCATGGCGATGTACGATATCAAATTGGTCTTTGAAATCAATACAGTCTTCCTTCGGTCCTTAGATTCCTCATACTTAATTGTTTTTGTTCGCATAAGTTCCAGCAGGTCACCACAGAAGAAAAATTAAAAGGGCATATTAAGATCTTCCACAGCTGTGGCATATTTCACCAAACTACAAGTCATAACCACAAATTTGTAGTCTAGTTTTTTCTTTCACAAATTACAAATATATAATTCACAAATTTGTGATAATGCAAAAAAATTGTAGAAAAAAGGTTGTTGATCACAAGTGTTCAAAATCTCCGTTGCACGGGCACTTGTAATCTACAAGTGAGTTTTCACAGGTTTGTTAAATGCCGTGGTGAAAAGTTTGTAATAATGAATAAACAGAGCAAGATCTTTTTTGCTTCACTCATTAGAGAAAAAAAAAGGCATTTTGTTTCGGAAATTTTCAAATAATTTAACCCACGAAATGAAAATGAATGAGTGGAAAAATATACTAAACTCTGTAACGTCTAAAGGTATTTTAAGTAACAAAGACTAGAAATACCTTCGAGACTTTGCGTGGCAAAATTTGAAGCGGGGAACCGTGGTAAGTACCCTACATATTGTTACTATGACACATTTACGAGTAAAGATAAAAATTGATAATTCGGGGAAAACTGGTTTCGCATGTGGCACGAACTGCATATTAACTGATCATTATTGATACTCGTATTATCGGTAAGGAATCGCGAATGTTGGGTGGGATTGTTGATAATTCCTCTTCAACACCACTAAAAGATGGCCCGTCACCTAAATCCACAAATAAAGAGTATAATGAAAGTGAAATAGGGTAAGAGAAAGCGTTTATTCTTTACAAAATTCTATTTGCACTAATATGTTTGTTGTTATTCTTAAGCCTATCCATACCAGAAACGAAGGCGTGCTCCAAACGGAAAGCGGCAACAAACATCCAACGAAGAAGATATTATTTCCCTTAAGAACAAGAGACTTCAGTTGGAAATATATGTACTATATAACTTGCAGTTGGATGCACGAAAAAAAGAAATTGATTTAGGGCTTCCAGTAAGCCGCCTAACTACGGAACTGGAAGAGACATCAGACTCAGAATCCTCAAAATTAAATTCAGAATCTGAACAAAGACCAGTAAATTTTTGTTTTTATTAAAAAATTAAAAAAAAAATAAAAAACAATACAAAAACAGAATAAAGATATTTTGTTTAATATAAAAAAAAGCTTGCTGTTTTACTAAATTTTCATGAAAAATGACCTAGAAAATATTGTAAGGTAGCTTGGCCATCAAATTATCATCATTTTCACTTGGGTTCTTTAAGTTTTCTTCCTCTTCAGTGGTGGATATCTCAAAATAGTTATCTGTTGGTTGTCGTGAAATGTTATTCAAGATAGCGCAATATTTTATGACATTAACTGCTATTATCGGTTGCAATCGTAAGTGCTTCAGGCATGAAAATTTCTCCTTCAAAATTCCAATAGCGTTTTCTATTATTCTTCGAGTTGATTTATGTGCTCTATTGTATCGACCAATTTCGGAAGTTGAATTTCTCAAAATTGGTGTAATTAACCTATTCAATAACGGGTATCCCCTATCTCCAAGTAAAAGCTACTTCTAAATTTATAAAAAGAGGGACTTCTTCGCAACACTCTTGAATCATGTAGATTCCAATAGAGTGCTTTCCATGCCTACCGACATATGCAGATTCAGACTCGCTGGGAGCATCTATTTTTTCAAAAGTCCCGTCTATACATCTATAAACACAGGGCATGCCTAATACAAAAGATACGTAGATGTGTCTATTCTAAAAATTCTACAGAAAAAAAAAAAAAAACATGTATTTACCGACAATATTGTAAAACAGTACACATATGTTTTCGTGTTCATTGGACCAACATACAACACTTTCAAACAGTAAATCAACAATTGTTGTACAAACTCTGTAAACACATCTGCATACGGTCGACTTTAATATTCCGTGCATGTCAGCAACCCCTCCATTTTCAAGTCAGTGTAAAGCTGTAAAAAAAACTGCTGCCTAGGTGTTAATGCAAAGTTTTTTTCAATCGTGTGGGCTATCTATGGTTGTTTTTGTTTGTTTTAAATGCATTTTTTTTTATTTTCTAAATCATTAACTCTTACATACTAACAAAAAATGCTTAAATGCTAGCTTAAAATTACTTAACAAACTTATACTAACTTACTGGCCCCACACAGGCACTCTAAGCTACTCTAAATTCTTATATATATGTCTTTCGACTTTGTTTACATTTTATACTTATATATACTTATTTTCTATGCTTAAGGCTAAGAAAAGAATTTAACAAAAAACTTAGCATATGGACATAATTTTTCATTTTTTATAAAAACTTAATATCTAACTTAAAATAAACCTTAGTCTACCTAACCTACGTACACAATACACACATACATACATATAGACATTATACACAATGACATACATATACTAGTATATACCTATGTATATACTAATATATATATGTATTTCTTAAATGCTAACTTAAACCTATGCAAGCTGGCCATCGCTATTCACAGAGCAAATAGATTGGTCAGCTCTGCCTCATTAGTGAGGCTGGTCCGTAATTGACAGAAACGGCGAGACGAAACCTCTTCTCCATTATTCAACCACCAGAAATGCTGGTGCTGCCGAACGACATCTCTCTGATCCCTATCGCGATTCCCCACCGCCCTACTGAACCTGAGACGATCCACACTGCCGTGTGCGATGTCTCTGTTGTAGTTGAGTCGCCTGTCCCCAGCTGTCCGAGCGACATGGTAGATTAACGGGACCGCTGATCTATCCTGGATCAACCCTATCTGATCTAGGTAGAGGAATGCTTCCGGTGGAACGAAGCCATCATAGCGCACACTCTCGTGGTAAAGGTAATTGGGGTAGTAAGCCCCAGATATCAGGTTATTCGTCGAAGTCATTGCTCTTGCAATGTGCCTTCGAGTCAGCTTAATTACGAAGTTGTCCACTCGTATTAGGTTCGCCCCGTTGTAAAGAACCTCATTACGATAAAATTTTTTGTACTCCGACTCTGGTGTTCTGTACAAACGAAGGCAAGCCCTAAGGCAAGCCCTCTCAAACACCCGAATCTTTTCCATTAAGCTCGCTCGTACATTGAACCACACGGGGCACCCGAATACCAGCATGGGCCTGATAAGGGCCATGTAGCAGATTACCTTTACCCTCTCATCGAGTTGGCTGCTATAAAACAGTCTCTTTGTAAGGGCAAAAGCGCCTTTGGCTCTGGTCAGAGCAGCATCTACATTTTTGTCAAAATACCGAAACTGATCTAGCCAGATCCCTAGGTATCTGACTACATTTCTACAGATAAGAGGCTGCCCGTGTTGTCCAATGATCGAGAACTTACGCCAGTTTTTTCTAGTATCCCTAGAGGCTCTAGACAACGGCGTCATAAAGAGAATGGTTTCCGACTTCTGAAAGTTGATTTTCAACTTCCAGTCATCGCAAAATCGTCTTATCTTATCGAAGTCACGCTGCAAGAGAGTATTAATGACCTCGATTTTTGGATCTGTTCTGTACGCTATGGGGAAGTGAACCTATCAAGTCGCTTGTATAAATGTTGAATAGGATCGACGAATTGACCGCGCCTTGTTGAAGACCATTTTTAATTTGAAATATTCCAACAGAAGTCACATCGCCATTTTTCACGACGAACTGTCTGTTGGTTAGCATATTATAAAAAATGTACAAGAGTGGTTTACTGATCCCCAGCCTAGTCAGCTTATAGAAAAGACCCTCTAACCATACGGTGTCGAATGCCTTCTCCAAGTCAACAAGGCAGGCACCAGTACATTGGTTTTTGCCTCTATTCCATTGGATATCGGACACCAGTTTAGACGCGGCATGTGAGATATCATGTCCCGCCTTAAAACCGAATTGATTATCCGGAACTATATGTTTGTCCTCAACCCACCTAGACAGAGCTCTATTGATTACTTTTTTCAAACACCTTACTGATATTCGGAAGGAGACTTATCGACCGGAGATTCGCCGGATTGGATATATATCCTTTCCCTTTTTGGGGATAGGTTGCACCACCGCCGTTTTCCAATGCGCTGGATAATGTGCATTATTCATTGCATTATTAAACAGGGTGGTGTAAATGTCCACTACTTCTAGAGGAAGATGTCGAAGCACGATGTTCGGAATACCATCGGTCCCCACTGATTTCTTAGCCCTGATTATGTCGAAGATCTCATGGAGCTCTTCTTTCGAAATGAACGGGGGTAGGTCACCCTCTCTGGTAATGACATTATTTGCCATATTTTCGTCGCTGAACCGGGTGAAACCAGAGCCCTCGGATCGCCAGTTCTCTATTTCATTTCGAATGTAGAAGTCGTGCACCAAGACGCGATTGTCCAGGTCATAATTAGGGCCAATGGTATCAGTGGCCTTGTATATTTCCTGGAAAGTCGCCCCTATGGCTTCAACCTTCTCCTGTGGATCCTCGATCACAAAGAAGTCGTCATCACCAGCGGCCTCATTTGGATCAATACCTGCTATTGTCAGTAACCGTTCGTTGTCTGTTGTCCGCGCTATTTTAAGACACTGAAGGTCGTTTTGATTTTTTCTCCGAAATATTTTATTTATTTGCGGGAACATATTCGGGTTGCTGGTGTTTACAGCCCGAATCCTGTTGTTCCAATACGAACTTACAGAAATTCTGTAATTCTCTTTTATTAACGTTTGAATATTTTTAATCGATGCCTTCAGTGTCCTAATTTCCGGGTCTTGTCTGTCAGTTAACTGTCTGTACAAGTTTTTGAGTCTTGTCAGAAGTCTACTTTTCTGTCGGTGCAGTGCGTCAATAGTAGGATTGCGGAACAGGTCTTCGTTAGTCTTATGTCGATAGCGCGGTATTGTAGTGTCCATAGTTTGTTTAATTGTTTCGTCCATTTGTTTTAGGTAATTGTCGATCTCCTCGTTTGACAAATTCCTATTGGACGGTGGGTGGAGCGTGTTCGAGGAGAGTGCTCTTGTCAAGGTTGCGGAGAAGCGTGTCCATCGAGTCTTACTGTAGTTGTAAGAATATCTTTGGACAAACTCCTCCAATTCTGCAATTTCGTTAGGAACCGTAATTTTGGTGCTAAAACCACAATGGTCGCTGTCATACACGAATGTGCGCAGTCAGTTTAGCGTTTGTAAATTCGTACCAGTCAGTCGTAAACGTTCGTCGTACAGCAGTAGATCCAAATAAGACCCGCCTCTGGGAAACGACGGGTTATTCGTCGCTTTAAGGGCTATCTATGGTCCAATAATTGCAATTATTTCGTCTGCCTTGCATCAACTTAGACCAAATTTTTCATTAAATTTTAATAACTCGGAAATGACAAAGCTTATTCGCGGTCGAAAAATTATGTTTTTTCTTAATTAAAACATAATCGTCACTTTCACCATCGCTACTACTATGCCTTCGTCGCAAAGACATTTTTTTCGATTACTTTCAATATAAAATAAAACTTGTAGGAGAAATTACATGTCAACTATCACTTGTAAAATATTTCCACATACTGAACAAAATTTGTAAATTCCTTTTCCTTGGTGAAACGTAAACTCACAAATACGTGAAATTGTCACAAATTTGCAATTGTAAATTACAACTATAAATAACTTTTAGTGAAATGAAAAGCGTAGCTTTTCAACAAATTTCCCTTTAAAAATAAAAGCACAAATTTGTAATACTCAGAGTTTGGTGAAACAACATAAATGAAAAAACCCACAAACCCACTGTTAAAAGGTGCTTGTAAATACAAATTTGTAAGTTGGTGAAATAGGCCACTGGTCTGGAGTTTCCTTTGTACAATGCAAACCAGTTCCTTCTGCTGTCACTAACTTCTTAGTCTTCTAAGTCTATCACGCCATGCTTTCAGAATCTTTCTTCTCAGTATAAATGACCGAAGACATTGATGGGCCTCGGAAAGAGGCACACCGGCATTGTCAGATTCCTATTTAATAAGTGACCACGATTGTGAAATCTTTTAATTCCACTTTAATAAGTTCAGGCAAGGGAACATCTTCTATGCCACCACTGTCTGATTCAGCTTCGTCTTCGCGTTTTGAAAGAATTTCTTCAAATACAGGTCGAGTTTGAGAATTCGGACTTTCCAGCTACAAAAACGCCAAACAAAATTAAAAAAACCGCTCCAGACAAGTGCATAGTGATGAACCTGTGAATCACCAGAATTTTTGCAAATAATTGCGACCTTCTTTTAAGTTTTAATGTTGCATACATATATACCTAGTCCCGCCATAGGTTCTGTAACAAATATAAAACGCTATAAAAAAAAACCCCTAAAGCTATTGTATTCAAAATTGTTTCATTAATCAGACCACAATATTGATTATTAAAAAAAATTGGATTCACTCAAAATGACTGCCTTTTGCTTCAACACAAGCTTCCAAATCGTGTGGCCATTGGGCTATAGCGGCACGTACAGTTTACATGGAGATAGTGGACGCTGCTATGGTTAATGCTGTTTTAAGGCTTTTCAAATTTCTTTGGGGAGTCTTGCAGGCCATGTTCTCTAATTCCGACCATAAACCATAATTCAGATCTCGACTCCCAGCCGGCCAATCTTTTGCGGCTATAAAGCCAGGAATATTGACTCTGAGCCACTCCTGTGTGGTTTTGGCTTTGTGCGCTGTTGGAAGATCTATCTGTATCCATTGAAAAGGGTATTCGTCAAACCCTTCACAGCCCCCTCTTGCACATCTTCTTGGTAAACCTTTGCACCAATTTTTACGCCTTTTCCACAGAAAAGGGTTGTGACACCATGGTGAGAGACCCCTCATCAAACCATTACGGAAGTGGGATGATGTCCGCACTGAATCCTTGGAAAACGTTTTTTCGCTTCCTTAGATGAAGTGGCATAAATTTTGTCTTTTTGTTTGTTGAAAACTTCTTTCGCGGTAAAAATTTTTGTTGAGCAGTTAGAAGATGACCAGTGGACCGACGATAGGCTTTCATATGCAGATCATCCCGAATCAGCCTAGACATGGATCTGGTAGATATATCCAATTCCTTGGGTATGACCTTCTGCATCCTAAGTGGATTTCTCCGAATTCGTTCATGTTTTTTTTTTATAATTTGCGCGCGCTCAAGGGATTACGTACCCTTAAAATATTTGAACACAGCGCGGGCGAAGGAAATTTAGGGAGGAAGAAAAGACAGGTACCGATGTTCATTGTTTTTAAATGTTTGTAAGTTATAACGACCAGGAAACACAGAGGTCGGCAGGGCATTCCATAAGCCAGTTGTACGGCTTAGGAAAGAATCACGATATTTTATAGTATGTCCGAAAATAGGCTTGAAGGTATACTGATGAGCATTCATAGGGTGTTAGGGTTGAAAGTTTGAATGGGCGGAATGCTTCTGGCGATTTCAATGGAGCACTGGTGGTGGAAATAGCGATAAAACAAAGTGAGACACGAGACTTTACGTCGGTGTTCGAGGATGTCCATTGCCTGAGTGATATTGGTATCAGCTATGAGTTTTATCGCACGGTTTTGAGTCCTATCTAGCAGGTGCGGAGATGTTTTAGGAGCACCTGACCAGATGTGAGCATTGTACTGAAATTTTGGGCGGATGAATGCCTTATATATTGAGGCCAGATCAGAGGGGGTGAAATATTTCTTACATCGCATGAGGAAACCTCGACATTTCGCAGAGTTTTTGGCGACATCGAATATGTGGTCATTCCAACGTAAGTTGTCATTTACACACATATCGAGAATGGGAAGTTTATCGGTTTCGACGATGCAAGTGCCATTCATGGATAATGGCTGGGTATTTGAATTTCGCTTTAATGACAGCAGGCATCATTGAGTTTTGGAAGCACTCGGTTGATAGTTCCCCAATTGGTTACGCTGTTACTACCGCATTCGTACGGACGACGCGCTGCCGAAAACTTCTTGGCCTGATCTTTACTCCAGACAATTCGCCGAAGCGAGCAACAACCCGGTAAACGAGTATTCTCGATATTCCGAGTGGTTTTAGCAACTCGAAAATTTGGCCAGCACTTTTGCGGACTTATGCCACGCTATTACCGCGACTCGATTCACTTTAACGCCCCACTCCATGTTAATAGTTTACAAACTGAAACCAAACGGACCAGTATTCTTTTCTCATCAGGGCATGTGTTCTGAAAAAAACGGTTCTATGCCCGCAAGAAGTTTTGAGCGATAAGCTCTGGAAATTGTGTAACAGAACTTATGGCAGGACTAGGCACATATAAATATTTTTTTTTGATATCCTTTGCTCTTTTTTTTTAATGAATCTAAGCTTTGCAATTTTCACATTCAGAAAAAAAAACCGAGAACACGTCTTTCACAAATTCTTCAGTCAGAATAGAAATAGAATATCGAGGAGTCAAAATCAGAGGTGTTGACTTCTTTTTTTAACATTTTACCCATTCAACGGATTGTATCCCCTCCGTATATTTTCAAATGTGTTTGCATAATCTCGTAGTGGATATTTAAATTCATTCAGTCATTTCACCGTGCCTTTATCAACCTTGACTATCAATTTTGTTGCATCAGCACAAAGAAATTATTCTGAGCTCATCCACCTAAAAGGATTAAGGTCGCGAGAAGCCCTGTGGCACCAACTTTGCTGTATACCACTACATTCAATTGTCGTGTATTTTTTTTTCTAAGTCACTTCTAAAAGGGATGAAGATTGGCTTCATGAAAACTCACAGGGCAGTCAGACAGAAGAATGTTTAGATGAAGTAACCTACTAGTACAGATATGCTTCTCCATACTGATATCTTAATAAAAAATAACAGGGATAAGCAAGTTCAACTCACGGAGTCGTGTCCTTTATTTCCACCTTGCTCACATTTTCTACTGCAGTTAATTTGCTTCTCCATTGTAAAGGACCGCGTATTTGCTTCCTTGAATTTTGTTTCTCATTTGTACTTTTTGTTCCCCGTTGGTCGGAATTAAGTGCAAAAAGTAATTAAGAAACTTCTTTGAGAAGGAAATATCCAAGGGTAGGTTGATGGGTTGGCAAATTTAAGTTTTGTGGATTTATTCTGATATAAGGGTTAGTAACTATACTCGCATAGACTCTAATGTTCATATTTTATGGAAAGAAACTAGGTTAGAACAGCCCGCTTATGCATGACAATGAGCCCTTTAATAGAATAAGTTTTAAAGCCAAGCAGGCTAAGTTATGATGCAAAAAGATGCTATCAACTCTGAGGAGCATCTTTATTGCTAGCCTGGTACTGGGTTACATACTAAACAGGCCTACACGGCAAACAGTTAGAGTAGTCTTTAAACCGAGATCAAGATCTAGTAGTGTGAGTTTATTCCTGCTAAAAAGCATGGAGAGTATTGTTCAGCTTTATGTGGGAAGCAAGGGCTTCGCCAATGCTTCATGTGTCTAAGAGTCATCATACCAACGTGGAAGGTCTTGAGACATTTCGCTTCAAAATCTGGTGGGCAAGGAATGTGTAAGTTCCATCAGGTTTCAAATCTGCCTCATTTGTCCCTGTTAAGGACTTTGACCAATATGCTGATTTAGAGAGGCATTATTTCAAATCCAAATTAGCTTCTGTTTCTCTGTGCTTCGATCTATGTTGAGATACTAAATTAGTCTTAAGTTACGTGTTTAAAAGTTTTCGTAGTTTAAGTAGTCGCTACAAATCTGCGTCCCACGATGGAACTCCACCAGACATATCAGTCTTAAAAAATTGGTGAGGACACCGCTTAAATTCTGAACAATAGCTCTACCTTCTGTCTTGTCAAAGCGTCGCCAGTTGTTTTTTGGACTAGTTTGGATCAGAATTTCACCCAGTAAAGGAATGTAGGCGGATCTTTTCCGATAACTTGAGAACCGAAGAAGCACTAGGCTATAAAGACTACGAATCCACACAGTAACCTGGCGCATTCCAGATGGTTGAACCGCCAACCAAATCGACCATGTGAGGCATACATCAGACATTCTAAATGTGCAAACATTCAGATGGGCAAACGTCGACACTGGCCACAGACTATCCAACGAGAAGTTGCGAACCGCCCAGAAAAAGAAATTCAACATTTGAAGCTTTAGCACGACTAAAGTAACCACAGCCTATAAAGAGCGTCTGAGCAAGAGACTCTCTGCTGTGCATTCATCATCCACAGACGCAAACAATCTGCGGAATCAGTATCTCAAAGAAAGCTAGTCACCGAAGCGTGGGGAATAATAAATATGGTTAAGTAGCACCTCCAGCAACTACTTAATGGGCATCAGCTATGAAAATGCTGAAGAAAAACAAGGCCGCTCTGATGGTCTGCCAGCGTAGCTTTCCAAACCTGAAGGTGATGTTTTTTGATAGGGTGCATACACCAAATTAACAACTGGGTATGGATGGATGAAGCTCATGCCCGATGACTGGAGTATCAGCTCTATATGCCCCATCTTCAAGAAAGGCGATTCTATGTCTTATAAGAATTATCGAGACATATGCCTGCTATATGCAGCATTCTTTCCAATATACTGTGTGAACATCTCAAACCTTTCTGCAACGCACTAATCGGCAGGTACCAGTTGTCTTCCGGCCCAGCATACCGACCATCTACAAAATTTTCATACTAAGCAAATCCTGGAAAAGATCAACGATTCTCAAGTCGAGACTCACCATCTTTTCATCGACTTTAAAGCTGCATATGACAACATCCTGGAGAAACTGACCCAGCTGCGTCGTGTGATGCTGAAAACACGCGGCCTGCGTCTGAAGTGACAGTATGTTTGTGCCATCGGTAAAAATGAGCGTCGAACAAAAATTGCTCAGAATTCAACATTCGAAGGACATTATTAAGGAGGCCTTTACAAACGTGGGGTTTTCAATATGATGCAGAAACCAAGCTCCATAGTGTCGACTGGAAGGCGCCAGATGAGCCGAAATCCAAAAAATCTCGTTTCGAGGGATAAAAAGTGAGGACAATATTGATTTGCTTTTATGATTGCAAGTACAGTCAAAATCGCTTACAACGACATCGGATATAACGACGTATCGGTTATTACGACCAAATTCTAAGGTCCTGGCTGAGTTCCATTATAATCTTATTGAATAACAAATCGTTTATAACGACATCGCTTACAATGACATATCGCTTACAACGACCGATTTTTCCTTTTTTTTTTAAATAAAATATTGGTTATAGCGACTAAAATCAACGCAGCTGTTGGTGTTATGCATTTTTTTTGAAAAGGTTAATCGTTTATCAGTAGATGCGAAGTATGTATCTATGTACATAGAATTCTGGATATGTTACAGCTTACCGTTTGTTGACATTTTATTCTTTTTGTCTTGCGTTTTTTATTGGTTTTGAGTTTGTTCAACAGTACGAGTAGTTGGGAAATTTAGTGTAAATTTTTCTGTTTGACGAATGGTCGTAGAAGTTTAGTTTTATTCGGTTCGCATAAAGTTGTATTGGAAAATGAGTCAGAAACGAAAGATCTTTACGATCGAAGAGAAAGCAGGTATTATTTTTAGATTGGAAGCTGGAGAGCAAAATAAAGACCTCGCCAAAGAGTATTCAGTTTCACACTCCACTATATCCACAATCTTAAAGGATAAGGAAAAAATTAAATGGCAATTTGAGGAAGCAAAATTAACCGTAAAAAAAGTAAAAAGTTCATTGCA
Source organism: Volucella zonaria (assembly GCA_963966105.1). Taxonomy (NCBI): domain Eukaryota; kingdom Metazoa; phylum Arthropoda; class Insecta; order Diptera; family Syrphidae; genus Volucella; species Volucella zonaria. The sequence continues at coordinate 122,199,258 of OZ014534.1, read as the reverse complement.
CACTGATGTTGAAAAGGCTCTGCTAATATGGTTTAAGACACAGAGAAGTCCCGGTATACCCATCAGCGGACCCATTTTGCAAGCTAAAGCAAATAACTTTGAAAAAGGAGAGGGGGAAGAACGACTTCGTGTGTTCATCAGCGTGGATACAGCGTTTTCGTCAACGTCATGGAATTGTCAGTGGAAAAATTATAGAAGAGGCTAAAAGTGTTCCTAAAGGTGCAGTAGACAAATGATTGCAGGTTGTTTGGCCCCAACTTTGGGCAAACTATACATCTTTAATATTGATGAAACCGATCGGTTTTTTAAAATGACACCAACCAATACAACCAACCTTAGCAAAATGGCTAAGGATCGAATTACTGTACTGGTAGGAGCAAATATGACTGGTACAATAAGGGAGAAGCTTCTTGTTGTGGGTAAATCAAGAAACCCAAGATGTTTTAAGAATGTGAATAAGCTCATGTTCTAGAGAGCAATAAGAAAGACTGGATGACATCTACAATTTTTGAAAAATACCTTCGAAACTAAGACCGTCGACTAAAAAAGGAGAATAAAAACATCTTATTACTGGTGGATAATTGTCCTGCACATCCAGCAGTGGAAGGCTTGAAAGCTATGCGACTTGAATTCCTTCCATCAAATACTAACTCGGTGCTCCAACCAATGGACCAAGGATTTATAAGATCCCTTAAAGCCGATTACAGAAAGTTTCAAGTGCTAGATCTTATTAAAAATATTGAACATCAACGTGACATAAATTTACTTGAAGCGATTTTACTCATTTCAAAAGCTTGGGAAAGGGTTACTAGTTCAACCATTGCAAACTGTTTTATATTGGGTCTACAAGTAAGTTTCCAGCGTTTTTTTTTTCCAAAATTTGAAGTTTTATTATGAAAACATAGTTACAATGCTTTATTCAAAGTATTGTCCATCGGAAGCTACAACTTTCCCCCATCTTTCTGGTAATTTATGAATTCCGGACCAAAAAAATTTCTCGTCTTTCGAGCCCAAGAACGTATCGAGCCAATTTTTGATTTCCTATACTGAGCTGAAGCGTATTCCCGTAAGAGCGTTCTGCATCGAACGAAACAAGTGGTAGTCAGATGGTGCCAAGTCTGGACTGTAAGGCGGGTGAGGCAGAATTTCCCATCCATTATTTTCCAAATAGTTTTTCACCGAAACCGCAACATGTGGCCGAGCGTTGTCGTGATGAAAAATGACGGACTCATGCCTGGTCTCATATTCTGGCCGTTTTTCTTTTAATTCCCGCTTCAAACGAATTAGTTGGGTTCGATATAATGGTCCTTTGATGGTTTCACCACTCGGAAGCAGTTCGTAGTATACGACACCCTTTTCATCCCGCCATATGCAGAGCATGACCTTATTCACGTGAATATTTCGTTTCGGCGTCGATTGGGCGGGCTCGCCGGGCTTTGTATACGATTTTCTGCGTTTAGGATTACCATAATAAATCCATTTCTCATCACCAGTGACAATATGATGCAAAAATGATTTATTTTTATACCGCTGCAGTAACATTTCGGACATGAAAAATCGCCGTTCGACGTCTCTTGGCTTCAATTCGTACGGCACCCAGTTTCCAACCTTTTGAATGAATCCCAGTGCTTTTAGGCGCAGCGAAACGGCTTGTTGCGTAACGCCCAATGACGCAGCAAGTTCTTCTTGAATCTGACACGGATCCTCATCCAGTAAAGCATCCAATTCCTCGTCTTCAAAACTTTCCGGCTTTCCGGGGACGATCTTTGTCTTCAACTTCAAAATCACCACTTTTGAACCGTTTGAATCACTCGAGGCACGTCGATTCACCAATACATTCCACCCCATAAGTTTCCGAAAGCAAACGATAGGCCTCAGCCGCACTTTTCTTCATATTCAAGAATAAAAGCAGCGCTTCCCGCAAATGACGTTTATTTGGCTGGAAACTTGCCATGATTTTGATCGATAAAATGTATGACACCGATAGAACTGCTCAAATATAACGCTGCAAAGTTGTTGAAAGATACAAAACCTACAAATAAAACACATGGGGTATGACATTTCTGCCCGGGATACACTGGTGGCGCCATCTCTCACAAACGCTGGAAACTTACTTGTAGACCCAATACATTCGGGATTAAAAAATGCACAAACAAAAGAAAATTTTGGGAAAGAGGATGAATGGCCCTTAAATCAGTGGATTCAAAATGCAGTATCTGTTGAAAATGCGCTCCCATGTTCATTTGATCAGTTACTGCACGAGCACATTTTAACGGCCGCGCCTTTAACTGATGAATAAATCGTTGATTTTGTGCAAAATGATACATGTCAAAAAAGCGATAAAGAAGAAGGTAACTAAGTTTAATATTTTCTCGATAAAAACATAAAAAACTTTTTTCTTTAATTTTATTTTAGAAATAGGATTTGTTCAGCCAACAATCAAAGATACTCGTACTCTGAATTCTTTTCGCACTTTGAGAACATTCTTTTTATTAAATGATTTTGGGGACAACGATTTTACCGAAAATCTAATATTAATGGAAAAAATAATTGAAAAAAAGTATATAGAAAAGAAAACTAAGCAATTAGATATTTCCACGTTTCTTAATAAATATTGTAGTAAATGTATATTTGTACATATGTATACGAGATATACTTGTATGTGTCTCAAAAATAAATAAGAATCATGAAAAAAATTAAAACAAGGATCGCTATTTGAAAACAGATTAATTTACATACTTAGGTACCTTGATATCGGTTATAGCGACCTATCGCTTATAACGATCAAATTCGTCAGTCCCTCGGAGGTCGTTATAGCCGATTTTGACTGTACATTGTAAATAAAGAGTTCGTTCCACTGGGTCGGACAGTTAATTCACAATTTTATGTTGGTGTTTTGAAGCACTTGGTGCATCGTATTAGTGGTATTCAGCCAGAATATCGCGCAGAAGCAAGTTGGAATTAATTGCACTATAATGCGTCATCTCATCAATCGACACTTGTGACCGACTTATTGGTTAAAATCCGCATTTTACGAGTAACTGTCAACGAGTTCCCTGATTTGTCTGATTTGGGACTTTTAACTTTTTGGAAAAATGCATTTGCCGATGAAAGGAAAGCGTTTTGTGGACGTAAAAATCATCCAACAGGCTTGTTCCAACATACTGAAGGACATCCCGGCCGACGATCTAAACCATGACGACTAAGACATGCTTTTAAACCGTGCAAATCGCTGTATTGAGTTGGAAGGATAAATAAATCGGTTTTGCCAAAAAAAACTTTTGTTGTTCTTATTTTTCAAAAGTCCTGTTTACTTTGGAACTCACCTTGTATATTAGCGCGATTTCGATTAATTGTTGAATAAAACTTCAAAAAACGGAATGACTCTATCGGTGGGGATAACGAGGAAACAGGAATTGAGAAAACAGTTTCGGAAAGAGAAACTCAGTGACAGTTCGAGTTAAGCTTGAGCCTCAACTAACATTTTAATTTTGGTGGGGGCTGAGGCCCCCATTTATTGGCTTAATACAAGCTTAATCTAACTTAAAAACTAACAGAAAGACTTAAGAGCTAGTGACCAAGGAAGTGATGGAGGAGATCTTGTTTAAGACGAGGAGTGCTCAGGTGGAAATGAAAAAGTTAGAGGTTTGAATTGACCTTTCGGAGCATTCGGGAGATAGGTTCGTTGGAGCCATAAGAGGTGCGGTGGACCGGTAGATAGAAGAGACGAGGACAACGTAGATTGCGGGGGTTGGTATTGAAGGAAATGGAGTTCAAAATGGATGCACAGTCGATGGAACCTGAGAGAAGACGATGAATGAAAAGAACGTCAGCAATATTCCTACGTTCTTCTAACGAATTCATATTTAGAAGTTTGAGGCGGTCTTGATAGGGAGGTAAGATTAAAGGGTCGTTCCATGGCAGGCCACGGAGGGCAAATCGGAGGAATCGACGTTGAATACCCTCGATTCGGGAAACATGAACCCGGTGAAAGGGGAACCAAGCTTGACTGGCATACTCAAGCAGAGGGCGAACAAAGGTAATATAGAGAGATCTGGTTACATACGGGTTTGAAAATTCCTTGGACCACCGTTTAATAAAGCCAAGTGATGAGTTGGCTTTGAGGATCATCTTATCGATATGCGAACGGAAATTAAGCTCACTGTTGAATAATATGCCAAGGTCTTGGAAAGACTGAACCAGGGGAATTGTTTGACCATGGAGAAAATAAAGTCGGGGAGGAGACGGGTTGCATTTACGTGAGAAGGTTATAGATTGACATTTGGCTATATTAAGTTCTAGGCAGTTTTTGAGGCACCAGATTGAAAACCGATCAAGGTCTTCTTGAAGAAGGGCAGAGTCCTGGGGAGAGGGAATAGATTTTAAAAAATTTTGTGTCGTCAGCGTAAAGGGAGAGGGAGGAGTGCTTAATGACACTCTCAACATCGTTGATAGTAAGAATGAAGAGAAGAGGGCCAAGATGACTGCCTTGTGGAACTCCAGATGAGGCTAGAAATGGAACAGAAAGGGCGGATCTAAACCGAACACTATAATATCGGTTTACCAGGTAAGAAGAAATCCATTTTAAAAAGAGAGGCTCAAAGCCGAGAGCAGACAATTTGAAAAGGATCAATTTATGAGATATCTTATCAAATGCTTTAGTGAAATCAGTTGCGATAATATCGATTTCTTTGCCATTTTCTAAGGCTGAGAGAGCAAAAGACACGAATTCAATTAGATTTGTGGTAGTAGATGTACCTTTTAGAAAACTATGTTTTCGGGGTGAAATAAAAGGCTTGCATTTGAAGCTTAACGCTTCGTATAAAATGCTTTCAAAGAGTTTGGGTATATGAGAGAGTTTAGCAATGGGACGATAATTGGTAACTTCATGCTTAGATCCCTTTTTGTGTATTGGGATTATAAAAGAGGTCTTCCAAATCTGGGGAAATTCACCCTCTGTAAGCGATAGACGAAAAAGGTAGGAAACTGGTAGAGACATACCTCTTTAGGTTTTTAGCTAACTGCCTCCAGTTGCGCACTCCAAGTTGGTTGTGCCTCCTGGTCTAATTACACACAACTTGCTATTTATAAAGCAGGAGCGGCACTTAATTAAGGAGCCTAGACAGACAGTCTGGTAAAAACCGGGGGTGATGTGTTTTTGCGAAAACTTGTTCCACCAGACAAACGACGCTTAGGATATGATTAGTCTTATCATTGCAGTGCAGATCCAGAGGATTCAGCTCGGTGATAAGTCACATATCAGTAAGAAGCAGAACAGTCAGATTCCTCCTCCTCGGAAAGAGAACAACCTCAATTTTGGGAGCATGGGCTAAAAGCCCATTTGTGCACCATTCGTCGAATGGACAGTACAGCTACATAATTTGCATATGTGTGAGATGAGACGTTAGAACTATTGAGAGCAATAAGTAGTGAGTCAACCAACATACGCAATAGGAGACAGGACGCTGCTATGCGGCCAACCTTTGTTTACACCCGCCAATACATATTCGTTGCAGTCCGCATCCGCATTCAGGATCCCATTCACCAGCATTGCTCTTATTCACAAAACTAGTCTACGCCGCCTTAGGTCACATGGCCGAGTTACACATGCCGTCTAGAGCTGTGTTGTCGATGAAAATGCCCAGCATGTTCTCCTTCTTGTTGAGAACATCTTAAATTCTGCCCACTGGAATCAAATGATTCCAGGCAAAACCGCACATGAGGGCGATAACTTGCGGATTAAGCTTATGCTATCGCTCATATTTGATTTAGGAATGTTTTGTCCTTGGGTAGGTGAGAAATCTGCATAGACACTATAAGCTTCGGTGCTTATAGTAGTGCGAGATTCTTACTCACTAAAAAACACCTCCCAGTTCTTCTTTCGCGTTTTATTTTGCTTTAATAAGATATTTTGCAGGCGGTTTTCCATTAAAAATTCTTACGTACTGTAAAAATTAAGCGCTGCTGATCACAGCGCTAGATCGAGAGGCTTAGTCCTTTTCAGACGGCGCAATAAATTTGTCTCGTCAAGGATCTGTTGAACAGAAATATTCTTATGTCCTTGTAGTCGATTTTTGTGTTTATAATTTCGTTCTGAACGTTTTCGACTCCTAGGTTTCTGTGGATATCATCGTTTCTAATGTACCACGGTGCATTAACAAACCCTTGAAGAACTTTGTTTTGGAATGTCTGTAAGACGTTAATGTTACTAATTTTCGTACAACCCCAAAGTTGTATATCATATGTCCAGAGCGGTTTTAGCACTTGCTTGCATAGCAGTAATTTGTTTTCTAAACTGAGCTTGGAATACTTTCCAAGAAGCCAGTACATGTCTCTATGCTTAATCTCAAGCTCTTCACGTTTTTTCTTAACGTGTGCTCTCCATTTAAGATTAGCGTCGAGTGTCATACCAAGATATTTGGCCGGGTTCGCGAAAGGAATTTGTACTGCGTTGATAAACACAGGTAGATTGTCAGTTTTTTTTGAGAGTGAAGTTCACATGGACAGACTTGTTTCCATTAAGCGCGATTCGCCAAATCTTTGTCTAATTGTTAAACCGTGTAAGGGCGCGTTGCAACTTAGCGGTTGCTTCTTCGACGGTTTTAGCTGTTGCTAAAATGGTTGTGTCATCAGCAAATGTGGCTGCTAGCACAGTATCGTCCGTTTGCGGTGTGTCGCGGGTAAAAAGCAAATATAGCAGGAGGCCAAGTACACTTCCTTGCGGCACCTTTATTGTCTTAAAATTGGAATATTCGTTTCCGTGTCTGACACGGAAGAGTCGGTCATCCAGGTATGAACTTAAAATATGAGACAATTGCTCGGGTAGGACTTGTCGAAGTTTATATTTCAGGCCCTCGTGACATACCTTAGCTTGCGAAAGGTCAAGGAATGCGCTTGAACAGACTAACTTTCATTCGGTTGCTCGTTCAATTACATCGGTTGTTCGATGCACTTGGTCTGTGTTGGAGTGTTGACTTCTAAAGCCAAATTGATGATCGGGCAAGAGCTGATTTGTGTCAATAATCGGTTAAAGACGATTAAGTAAGATTCGCTCGAAGGCCTTCGATATAATCAGGAGGAGCGGTATTAGTCTGTATGACTTCAGTCAGCGGTTTATCGGGCTTCAGAACCATAATAACTGCGGCAACTTTCTATGTAGTGAGATGTTGCCTCTTTACAACAATTGGCCGGTTTCTAGTGCTTGGAAGACAAAATTAATTGCATTGCTCTCAATAAGGATAAAGGCATGTAAGGAGTATTCGTTCTAAAGCCTGTAAGACTGTACAGATGCAAAATCTTCATCTGCATTATTCAGTATGCAGGTCAACTTAAAAGGACTAATTAAGGGAAGTCATCCGTAGCACACAAGATACATAATTCTTCTAAGTAGCTACAAAATTATTTAGAAATATGATCTCTGTTATTGTTTTAGAATCTTCTGCATATAGGTTTCGTCGTTGTAATTTTATTTGATAAGAAATTTCACGTATCCTTTTTATCTTTGCAAAACACTCAAATAATGTACGAGTATCTTTCCATAAATTTGTCGGTAAGAAGATTTAATGCCTGAGCCGACATATTCTTCGAAATTCATTGATTGCCTTCGGTTGAAATGATATTTTCAGAAATCATAATTACAAATGTAAACAAGGAATGGAATTTTTGAAATGAAAAACATTTTTAAGCTTCTTATACAACTCGTGCGGATATGAGTGCTTAATTAGCTTCGCATGAATTTTAGATTTTTGTTTTTTTACAATTTTTTGTATGTCATACAGAATTTGTGTGGCTTTGTGCCATGTTAATAGTCGTACAGTCTTGGATTTAAACTGGATCGTCGCTACATAATCCAATTTTTTTAAAGTTGAGGAGTCAATATTGAATAATCAACGTTAAATGAGCTATATACAACATTTCAACCGCATACAGATACGAGTACGAGTATTTCTGCAACATGAAATGATGGCATAAAATTGCTATCAAGAAAGATTTTAAATCTATGGAAAAAGGTTTATATTTTCCCCAAAGTGAAGAGAAAACACTTAAGGTATCCAAGTAGAGGATATAAATTTGAATACACTACACTTGTTGGGAAAAAATTGTAAAAGTTTTTCTGCCGAACGTTTTATGGGCTCTTAATGGTACATAGGTAAGCAACGAACTCTCCTTTTATATAAATTGTTCGTGGACTGGGGACCTAAACCTAAGTGGTTTTTAAGATTTTGCATGAATGTCGTATTTTATGTTCTATCCTACACTAGTGATTTACTTTAAAGTTTAAGGATATGTCTAGGCATAAATTTAGTACGTACGGCGGGGCGGCTGAAGTGAAAGTGGAATGTATTTGCACGAAGAACTTTTTTCTGGAGTAGAGCACCCTATCCATGGTGGCAAATAACGTATAAAACTTCATGAGAACGTAGGATAAATGGAATCACTGAAAAATTAACATCCCCTACTTAGCACCGTATACTCGTACAAGATCCTTCCATCATGTTCTGTGAGTGGCTGAAATCTATCGGCGGCTATCTCTATCAGTGCAGCTTAAGGTAAGAATATTTGATTGATTGACTTGCTAATCATTTTTCCTCCGGATAAATCATAGGATCTATTGAAAGCGGACGAAACAACCTTAGTTGCTTTGGGAGAAAGTTTCTTGGGAAGGTATTTGGTACCAGTTGGTACGTTGATGACTTTTGGAAGAGCGCAATCATCGATAAATTGCAATGCCAATGCAACTAAGATAAGGGACTACCAGGAACATTCATAAGTCATCCAGCAAACCTTTTTGGGTCTGACAATTCACAATTATCGTCTTCGTAATAAAAGCTGAATGTTAACTAGCTAAAGAAATGGGAAAGATGGTAGCATTCGCAGAAAAATCAGCACTCTGTTAGCCTTTTCTAAACAACACAAAATTTCTTATTATTCAGCGCTGAATGCACATACGAGTATTTAAATATGTAACGAGTAGGTCAAGGAAAATTTTAACTAGGATTCGCTACTACGAGGGTAGTCCCAGAAGTACCCGACCTGACGTCGATCACGGTTATAGTTTAAAAACGATGACTATAGTAGAAAGTACCAACCTTATAAAGCTTAAATTTGTTCGGCAGAAATCAATACTGAACGCTCCCAATGAATTTTGAAATATGGAAAAAATTGGTCTTCCTTATGTGATACAATACTTTCATTTGAACGGGCTCAATCCAACCAACATCAAAACGGAACTGGACTCTACAATACTCAAGCGGGGTCTGCTCCTTCGCTTACAACAATAAAATATTGGGTGGCAGAGTTTAAGGGAGGCCGTACCAGTTGCCAAGACGAACATCGCTGTGGTCGACCAAATGATGTGAGTTCACCAGAAATTTTGAAAAAAAATCCACAACATAATATTGGATGATCGTCGATTGAAAGTGCGTAAATTAGCAGATATGGTAGGCATTTCAAAAAGCGCTGTACTTTCACAGCAAAAAAGCCGAGTTTTTGCGTCCATTCATAACAATGGTGCCATCACTTCACTCCCGTGACAGTTAAAACAATGGACACAAAGGGGGTAATCGGCTCCAAAGAAGGCGAAGACAGTTCCATCTGCAGGCAAGGTCATGGCGTCAGTTTTTTGGGATGTGCGTGGGATAATTTTCATTGATTATCATCAGAAAGGAAAAACAATTAACGGCGTGTATTATACGAGATTATTGCAGCGTTTGAAAGATGAAATTAAGAAAAAACGGCCGCATTTGGCGAAGAAAAAAAATTTTATTTCATCAAGACAATGCACCAGTTCAGTCATCAGTGATCACGATGGCCAAAATACTGAGTTAAAGTTCAAATTGCTTCCTCATGCACCCTATTCACCAGATTTAGTCCCTCGGATTATTTTCTGTTTCCGAAATTGTAAAAATTGGTCGGTGGTAAAAGATTTGCCAACAGTAAAGAGGTGGAATCTGCGGTTGATGGTTATTTTAAGGAGGTCTTCTCACTATGAACAGGGTATCGAAGCCTTGAACATCTCTGGGAAAAGTGTATTGAACTAAAAGGAGACTACGTGGAGAAATAAACATATACATATTTCCTAAATTTTTTTTTGTTTTCTTTGTTAGGTCGGGTACTTCTGAGACTACCCTTATATCACAAATTATCGCACAAAAAAAAAAATACATATTCGGTGCATTTCTGTCAAGAAATTTCTTGCTTTCGACCTGAGATCTCTAAGCAACAAGATGTCTTAAAAAATTTTAATCTTGTCGTACTTTTTAAGGTCGAGGAAACCAGAGCCAATTTTTGCCAACGTTGTGGTAGGGAAAATATGCCATTTTTAGGGAAGTCCTTTGATATATTCGTTAGTATCCTAACGATTTCAGAAACGGTCAATTGGGAAACATGTGGCTTAGCGTTGTCGTGAAGTATAATAGGGCGGCCACTTCCATGGACCAGCACTGTGCACTATTTCCAATTCTATGCAATAGGACTGTGCAGTTATTGTTGCACTTGGTTGCATGAACAAATTATGCACAATTCCCTCGCTGGTCCACCAAACTGTGAGCTTTTATTGGTTGAAGGTCCTGTTTTAGTTGCGCTCTTGGAGTATCCTCGCGATCCAACACCACTGACCAGTTCGCTTGCGGTTTTCATAAAAAAACCTTCTTAATCGCAAGTTACTATTCGATGTAAAAATGGTGTCAATCGTTGACGAGTGAGGTGAGACGATAAGACTTCAAGTCGTTGCGTGTTAGTTAAGCAATGCGGAACCTTTCCAATTTCTTCACTTTGCCGATTTTTTTTGGAGGTGATTCCAAATAGTAACAATGGATACCCCGAACGTTGTAGCACTGAATAGTTGTTGACGGGTTTCGCTCTACTTCAGATCGGAAGTCGTCGTTATCATGCACATTTGGAGGGCGACCTCTGGGTTCATTTTCAAGGCTAACATTTCCGCTATAAAAATTGTTGAACCAACGGTGCACTATTTTTTTTTCATTGCAAGCATCTATGCCCAAAGTTCCGTTAATCTCTCTGCCTGCTGATGCAGCAGACAACCCTTTTAAAATTGAAAAAGGTACGAGTGTATATTTAGGAATGAAAAAGACAAGCATAAAGTGAAAATCTGGCGACGAAGTTCTGATGAAATAAATGTTACTTACTCATATTCTCGTAAATTACTTTAAAAATTTTCACACACGCGCCTCACGCACAATCGCAAGTGACGTAAAAAATGGGTGCCAGAGAAGAGCGGCTACAGACTTGGCAAAGAATCCGCCAAGATAAATTTTAAAAACAAGCGCCTGCATAAAGAAATACTAGAACGGGAATACCTGAGGAAAAACGCCTTCCAACCGTATCTCCATAAAAGATAGTTTGAAGGCGTCATAGGTCCAAGACTAATAAATTGCTCACCGAACTCATCTCTCAATTGGTCCATCGATTCGCGTGTTGTGTGGCATGCAGCGCAGTCTTGCTAGAATCACATGCCGACCAGATTCAGCTTGCGCATTTTGGGCAAAAAAAAGGTCAAAATCATGGAACGATAGCGGGGGCCATTGACAGTAACATTGTTCTCACCGCCATCTTTGAAAAAATACGGACCAATGATTCCGCCAAACCCTAAACCGCACCAAAGAGTGCATTGTTCCGGGTACATTAGCAGCTTGTGTATTGCCTGAGGATGCTCATCGGCCCAAATATGGCAGCTTTGTTTGTTAACATACCAATTCAACCAGAAATGAGCTTCGTCGTTGAAGACAATTTTTCGATAAAAAAGCGGACTTTCCTCTAGCTTTTCTAAGGCTCACTCACCGAAAATTCGACGCTGTGGCATGACGTTCGGTTTCAATTCTTGCACGAGCTGTATTTTGTCAGGTTTTAGACCAAGGTTCTTGCGTAAAATCTTCCACGTAGTCGAGTAACACAATCCCAATTGCTGCGAACGGCGACGAATGGACAAATCACGGTCTTCATTAACCCTGGCGGATGCAGCAACAATATTTTCATCTGTATGCACTCTACTAATAGAAGTAGGTGGCGTGATGTCCAATAGCGTGAAATTAGTGCGAAATTTAGTCACTATGGCTTGAACTGCTTGCTTAGTAGGTAGTCAAGAGTCTGACCGGACCCTATCGGTGTGGGTTTAGCCCTGTAAGTCAACAATAGATCAAATTTTCACAGTGCATAAAATCTTGGAAAAAATCGATACACACCTCTTCATCGATTCAAAAGCCGCATATGACAACCTCTATAGAGTCGAATTATAAAGAGCCCTGTCAAGTCAGGGATGGTAGACATAAACCAGGCGATGCGTTTATTGTGATTTTTTCAAAGCCGTTTTTGAAAAAAATGTGTGAAACTCGTCAGCAAATTCCAGAGCCATCACCTTTCAGTCCGTTCATTTACTCGCATACGCAGATGACATCGATATAACGGGAGAAGAGTTATTAGTAGAGAGCTTGTGGCCATTGAAGCAGAAGCGGCGAAGATGGGTTTAGGGGTCAATGAAGGAAGAGGAAAGTTTACCACATCAAAAAGTTCCCGGAATTTGTTCAGAAAATTAAAAATACAAGTTTATTCATCTAAATCTATATTGTCCCCTTCAAAGTAATCCCCATCGACTGCAACACACTTATGCCAGCGCTTGATCCAATCCTCGAAACATTTTTTATATTCGGTTTTCGGTATGTCCATCAGTGTTTCCTGCGATTTTTCCATTACTTCCTCTCAGCTGCTGAAACGCGTTCCCCGTAGTCCTTTTTTAGCTCGATTGAACAGAAAGAAGTCACAGGGAGCCAAATCAGGTGAATTCGGTAGCTGTTGGATGGTATTTGTTGCATTTTTCGTCAAAAAATTACGAATAATGATGGCACTGTGGGATGGTGCGTAATCATGATGCAAAATCCACGAGTTTTCTGCCCACAATTCTGGTCTCTTTCGACCGATTGCTTCACGCAAACGTCTCATAACGCCCAAATAATACTCTTTGTTTACTGCCTGGGCTTCTGGCAAAAATTCATGATGCACTACACCGTTGTAATCCATGAAAACCGTGAGCGTTGCTTTCTTTTTTGACTGAAAACGACGTGGTTTTTTTGGTCTCGGCTGATGTCTGGATTGCATGTCGTACTTATAAACCCACGTCTCCTCTCCATTAATGATCCTTTTGATGAATCTGGGATTCAGCCTCGTAAATCATCTCTTTTGCGACGTCAACACGGTCTGTTTTTTGTATGAAATTGTGGTCTTCCGGCACCAACTTTGCTGCTACACGACGGAAATCCAAATCATTAACCAAAATGTCTTGGACAATGTTCAAGTCCTCCGCTATCTCTCTGATGGGTTATTTGCGTGCGGTTATTGACCAACATTTCTTTTACTTCAGCAATGTTTTCGACGGTTTTCGATGTCGATGGTCTGCCACTGCGTTCATCATCTTCGATTGACTCACGACCACTTTTGAATCGCTCGTGCCACTGGTAAACAACCGTTTTCTTTAGAGAATCGTTGCCGAAACACTTTTCCAAAATTTCCAACGTTCGCGCACCATTAAACCCGCAAAATTTAATACTCGTACAAGTTCGTTGTTGCAAATTGAAATCCATTTCTAAAATTGTAAAAAATCGCCAACACACAGAGATAGATGTACTTTTGTTTACGTAACATTTGCAAATGTCAAGCTATGATGCTAAAATTTAGAGAGAATGTCAACAACAGATTTGCCAACTTAAAAAAAAAAACAAAACTTAAATCGGAACAATGGCAGCGCCACACGGTGGTGTGGTGCGGGAACGTTTTGATCAAGGTGGTATGCGGTCAATAAAGAGAGACTAACAACAAAACGCCACGAAATGTTGCTACAACTTTGGGCAGTAAGGGACTTTATCTAGCTTGAGTTCGGTATCAATTCCGAGAGCGGTACCTTCGCAAGAATCATGCGAAGAATCACTCTTCCTAATCGCTCTTTGACTTTAGAAGGCAACTTAGTGGTAAATCCCTTTGCCGAGTTAACAAAAGACTTTATAAAGGACCCTGATTGTCCCAGTTCTGCTTTATAGCACTGAAGCTTGGTCACTGCCAAAAGTAGATGAAAATGCTCTCAACGCTTCCAGAGTGTAAGTACTTCGGGTAATTTTTGGTCCCGCTTGCATCAATTGATAATGTAGGGGATTTGCAACAGCGAACTGTTCGGGATGTATAGCGATGTCCAGAAAAGCTCGCACAACCCGGCTTGGATGGGTAGGTCAGATTATACGCATTCACAACTGCATTCCGCCATAGAAAGTTTTCGACTGTAACCCAGGAGAACAACTCGGTATAGGACAACCTCATCTAACGGGAGGCATACAAGTAGAAGTGTACCTCAGCCAACTTCATGCACGTAATTGGAGCCAGTGAACATTTTCGATCGGCTTTATAGCCATCGGTGAACATCCTGATACATTCTGTTCTCGGTTCAGATTCCTGCCTCAGCCAGTCTTGAGTACAGGAAAAACCGACTTCGAATTTTCTCAGCAATCAGAGTTCTGATTACGTACAATGTGTCAGGTAGCATGTTCATAACATCACAGCGAAATAATAATCGGTACAAACTTCAGTGCTACACTATTTGAATGAGCGTATTCATTAGAACTGATAAGAGTGTTTAGCAGGGTCCTAAGTAACATGTATCATAGCAGCGAAAACAGAACGTCAACTTGCATGCAATCTCTGCTTACATCTGTCGTCATTTATTGAACACAGGCAGCATCCGCAACCAAAGTCTTGTTCAATACCATTGTTTTGATCCGCTTTCACATACTGTGAAAGATGCTCCTTGTTGACCGACGGTACGTCATCATTCACTGTAAATAAAATCTCCATATGTCGATTAAAATTTCCAACGCATACTTCTTCTTGTCGAATGGAAATTCAATTCTGCTCACAAGATCCGCGATGGATCTGCTACAAAAACTCTTGAAACTCCCCTTGAAGTTTAGATAAAACTTAACCCCAGTAATGTGATAGGGCAACGTTGTCAAAAGGTTATCTTTTAATAGGAATTCGAAAAAATTTAACATAATATACAATTCAGTAGGGAATTTTAAATAAAGAAAATGAATAAACTTTCTAATATTGCTTCCACGTGGAACCCCCCCTCATTACGGAAATTCCTCAAATAAACATTTCAAACCTATTCGGGTCCGGTCAACTTGGATTTCTCCTGGCCGGATCCCAAAGTAAAAATATCCATCGGTTAAGTTTAACTCCGTAGATTTTTTATTCCTAGAACCAAAGATTAAATAACAACCATTTCCGGTGCTGAAAAGGTATAAAAGTAGAAAGGACTTCATAAAACAATCTCTCCCAAAACGTGAGATTTTTTGTGTAAGACTATGAGGTAGAGGGTTTCTTTTTTTGTGGAGGAAGAAGATAAATTTATTGGATGCACGTAATATTGAAATTTAGTTTCTCACGGTTTACGAGCGTTTGACTAAAGTGTAAAAGTACGCGGCACAGCGACGTAGTGCGGTGTAGGATAACTTTTTTCATTTTGATTTTTTATGATTACCATCCATTACCACGGTTACTCGGGGGGAAACCAAGGAAATTGATTCCTGCGGAATTGAGTTTTATATTTTAAAGATATTCTTATGAAATTCAAAAATATGTGAATGTGTATTTGTATATACTTAATACGAGTATAAGCTCCCTTCAATTCATTTTAGATATAAAATTTGGATACAAACAAACGAATGAATTGCCTGTTTCAATACGTATTAATTGCAAACGACACTGCGCTGTAAGTCTTGCAAGAATACATAAGAGAGCTAATAACTGGTCAGAAAATGTCTTTGAATTGATTTGGCTGGATGAGCTGCGTTAACCTGACGATGCTGTAGCTGCGAATAAACATCAATTGCACCCGAATTACCCCTTCGTGATTACCCCAGCTACTGGTCTCATCCGAAGGATTTGATTTGCTAAACTTATTAGCGTGAAGGTTAGTCAGAAGATAATAGCAGCACTATAATGTCCTGTCAGAAATGACAGAGCCTGAAAAAGGAGGATGTACGGCAGATGCATCCATGTTATTGAATCAACTGTGGCATCAATAGTCAGAATGCCAGAACCCTTATATGATCTACCCCCACGTATTAAGAGGCGAGGTCCACGGGATTTTCAGGATTGACCAGAATGCTGAAATAAAGACGACGATGGATGAACCCGTAATAGGGGAGCAAAAGTTCTCACATTACCGAAGCTGGCCACTGGCTCCGGATAATCCAGCCCCTTTCGTCCAAGAAGTTCCCGTCCTCTTAGTTGAGCATGGGACTAACTGCGTGGTTAGATAAAAATTCTACTCTACGAAGTGATTTGGATGAGAAATTATTTACTTCTGACGACGCTTGAAACCAACAAAATTACAATGAAGTTCAGATCTGGACATTTATTGTTTAGATCTTGAGCAGACCAAGTAGACACTGCTATGAAACAGATATCAAAGCGCAATTTTGGTTTTTTTTTTTGCTTTTGGGGGGAGGAGAAATGCCTTACGCACCATAACGAGGTCTGTTGGCGTTGACCATCCCCGTGTGTCCGGCTCTCTCCGCATGCTTTCGGATCATTTGGACTAAAACTCCTCCCAACCCTGTGGCTTCTGACACAACCCCCTGGGACCGCTCTTCGCATTACTTCAAGGGGCTGTGATCCTACACCCTTTCGGGTTTACGTGCTTTCCCGGTATTATTCTTCTTCTCTTTTTTTTCTTCTGAGAATATCTTCCACAAACTGGCAAATTGTTCCCCAGTTCTGGTCACTCGTAAGCATTTTGTCCACTATGTTTTTTGGGTCTACGGCATCTTCTGGAGGCAAAAATGTGTGATGTACGTCGTCTGCTGGGGAGTCGCCGTACTCGCAGGCTGGGCTATCCGTTTTGCCGATCCTATGTAAAAAGGCTTTGAAATTTCTGTGTCCGGTGAGGAACTGGTTGACGAAGTAGTTGACCTCCCCGTGTTTACGGTCTTTCCACTCAGCCACATTTCTTATCAGCTTCGCTGTCCACCTTATTCTGCTTTCCGAGATCCAGCACTCTTGCCACTTCCGTATCGTTTGCTGCTCTGCTTGGTCGATTGCCGCTTCCAATCCATTTTCCGCTTTGTTTTCGTGAACGTACTTCCTTTGTGCTGCTAGGAGATCGATGGGAGCCACTCCTGCGACTACAAGGATGGCTGGTTCCGACACCGTTCGGTAAGAGCTAGCCACGTGTAGAGCTCCACGTCTTTGCACTGCCGCCATCTGCTTCCGGTACTTTTCTTGTCGAAGCGCGTCTGCCCAGATCTCACTTCTATATAGGAGAATGACATGCGTGGTCGACATTAATAGCCTGCGCTTATTAGGCGTTGGACCACCTATGTTCGCCATTAATCTACTGAATGATGTTGTAACTCTAGAGGCTCTTTTCCCTGCGTACTTTATTTAGTTTTGTGTCAAGCTTCCCAAATACCTCACCGCGTTCTTGCTCTTAATGACTTCAGAGCCAATTTGGAAGTCTATTTGTGTCGGAATTTTCTTCTACGTCAGAAGGACTATCTCAGTTTTCTCTGTTGCCATCCATCCAGAAGGTTTTTCGTCGCATGACTTGCTTCAAAGTGCAATACATGCAACGCGGTGGAATAGGCTAAGCAAAATAATGATGAAAAACTATAGCATAGTACCTTCGTACTCTTTGCGAAGTTCTTTTTAATGGAATGTATTGTTCCTAAGCCTAATTAACTTAAATTTTGTAACGTATGTAAGACTAATTAATGCCTATATGCCAATATGCCAGAAACGCCCGCAGTTTTTATGCCAAAAAATTACTTAGAAGGTCCCCGCCCCCTGCTTATAATCACCACTCTGTCACTGCAAAATCAAATGCGGAGCAGCCCGGTGCAAGAGAATACAATTGCCAGGCGTGTAGAGCATTTGACTCGGTGGAAAATATGGATCTGTGTGACAATCCAACATGCGGTGCTTGGTACCACTACGGTTATGTGGGCGTCGATAGCTTTATAGCAGATCTTCCGTGAAAGTGTACGAAATGCACTCCTATAGAAGCCGAACGCCAAGCAGGATCTTCATTAGTATTCTCGACTGCGACAATCGTCAACCACATCACAATGCTCGAAGTCTTCAAAAGCATCAACCGCTAGACGGCTACAATTGGAGTTGCAGAAGTTGGATGAGGAAAGACGTCTCACCGAGGAAAGGGAACAGAAAGAGAGCGAGGAGAGCCGAAAACGTGATTAAGAATATATCAACAAGAAGTACCAAATTTTGGGTTTGATCCAAGATCAGTCGGAATCGGATGAAGAGGATGCGTGTTCGTCCGCTTCAGTAAAAGGAAGAACATGTAATTGGGTTCAAGATATTGGACGAGATTTTCAAGGGAAGACAGAAGCGCCGAGCGTCAAGTTTTCGCGTCCAAACATTAATCATCCCACTACGGGTGAAGTGCACCAACAACAGCTACCAGAAATAAACGACCAAGTCAACCGGCCTCAAAGGGGAGCATATTTGCCGGATATGAATCCATTTAGTGTGAACACATATGATCCGTATACAGACGTCGTAGGTACTGTTGGAAGTCGTCTAAGGCAGCAACAAAACATGCAACTGAGAGGTAATGTACAAATTGAGCAACAACAACCATCGCAGTTACACAATCATCTGCTAGGATTTCAACAGCAATCCCAATCAAATCGGCCGCAGCAACACTCTTCGTCGCCCATCCCACTACTTACTTTCCTCTCAGGTTTTGATACAACCAATCGCTCCATCACCAGAAATAATTTAGTTGCTCGCCATTCATTCTCTAAAGAACTGCAGAGTTTTAGCGGAGAGCCAGATGAATGGCCTCTCTTCATTTCGAGCTTCGAACGAACAACGGAGTTATGCGGTTTTACGAGCTAAGAAAACCTCATTCAGCGAGCTCATAAAGGTAAGGCTCTGGAATCTGTAAGAAGTTTACTTATCCATCCAAATTGCCTTCCTCGGGTTATATCTACGCCAAAAATGTTATAAGGAAGGCCAGAACTTATAATCCAGACATTGCTGCAAAAGATCCACGTCATTCCATCGCCGAGAGCTGATAAATTAGAGAGTATTGTCAGTTTTGCGATCGCCGTCCAAAATCTGTGCGCAACTATAGAAGCGTCCGGCCTCACCGAACACTTAAGCAATCCAACATTGTTGCAAGAGCTTGTGGATAAATTGCCACCCGCAATCCGCCTCTTTCGCATTTTAGTGCATGGCTCTACAAGATAGCTGAAGCTGCAAACTGTGTCAGTTTACCGAGATCGTTGAACACCGATAAGCCGAACACGCCCAATAATGATGTTAAAGAAAAGGAATTCTTGCATACGCTTTCAGAGCACAGTGAAGAAAACAACAACTATCAATGTAGACAAGCTGGACACAAGTGTTGCATTTGAGGCGAGAAATGTCCCTCTGTGCCAAATTGCAAGAAGTTTGAAGAGTTAAGCCATTTTTCGAAGTGGCTTGCTGTGCGAGTGCACCGACTTTGTCGACGTTGTCTGGATAAGCATGGGAGGCAACAGTGTAAAGGTGCACATCGTCACCTTTTTCATCAGAGATCTGAGTCGGTGGTCTTCAGAGTGATACCCGTTACCTTTTTCGGTAACAATTCACAGCTGGAAATCTGCGCATTCCTGGACGAGGGCTCGTCCATGACTCTGTTAGACGAAGAAGTGGCTCGCCAGCTGAATGTCAAGGGTCAGGCGTCACCGCTGCGTTTGAAGTGGGCATCAAACAATTATCTGTGCGAGAACGACTCTGAGAAGATGGATCTTAAAATATCAGGCATCCGTTCGTAAAGCAAGGAGTACGCACTCAGAAATGTTCGTACCGTCAATTACCCACGCAGTCGCTAGACTACGAAAAACTGCAAAAAGAGTGCGGCCACTTTAGAGGTTTGCCAGTAAGTTCCTATATCCAACAAAGGCCACGGTTACTCTATCATTATTGAAAGAGTTAACCTTTCGAAAGGACAGTCGCTTTGTAACCGAACTTCTGTAGAAGTACGACGACGTCGTGATGCCAGACAGTTTACAAAAGCGCATAGCGAGAGATCCACAGTTGGCCAAGGCTCTACAAGACAAAATCGAGGATTACCTCTCTAAGGACTATGCGCGTAAGCTGTCTGCACAAGAATCGGAAGAAACACATCAACGTTCGTGGTATCTTCCTACATTCCCAGTGACGAACCCAAATAAACCTGGGAAATTGCGGATTGTTTGGGATGCCGCAGCGAAGGTTCAAGGTATGTCTTTGAATTCTGCTTTAATTAAGAAACCGGATCAGCTTACTGGATTGGTTTCCGTACTTCATAAGTTTAGGGAAAAAGCTATAAGTCTCTGTGGAGACATCAGGGAGATGTTCCACCAGGTAAAAATCAGAGATTAGAACCAACATTCCCAACGCTTTCTGTGGTGTACAACGACGACCAATACCACAACACTTTCGTAATGACCGTTATGACATTTGGAGCGACGTGTTCCCCCGCTTGCGTGCAGTACGTCACGCTAAAGAAAACGCTAAAGAGTTTGCATTCTTGGGAAGAAATAAAAAAAAGCTGTGTGGACAACGCTTTATCACATAACCTCTACCGATGAGAATCCGCAACATCACTATTGTCTAGAAGGTGAACTTCCTGGTGTCAGTATCAGCAACTCAAAGCTGACAATAAATAAGAAACATTTATGCATCCACCGACTTTTGATGAGGAGGTTATTAAAGATCTACGAGGACTTGTCGGGCGATAGTATTTTAAAAAGATGCTTGGGTAGAGACACTCAAAATAATAATGAAAGCTTTAATAACTCCGTTTGGAATTCGGCTCCAAAACACATTTTTACGGCCAAAAAAGCGTATATTTTCAATGAAGGCCAAAAAAGTTTTTTTTGGAAATAATGGATGTAATGGGTGTGCGGCAGGCAGGTGTGCGCACGTAGATCAGCGAGAGTTGCTGAAAATGATGGTTATGAAGAAACCAAAGGTATACTGTACGCGCCAGGAATAGATGATTAATGTAAGTATAAATTTTCAATGAAAATTTTCTTCTCCAAACTTTAAACGCGTTTTTCTTGAAACTGCTTTTTATCCGTCGGCCCAGGTAATTAAAAAAAAAACTATTGGACCGATTCGGCTGAGATTTTAACACAATATTCTCCACATGAATGGTTCTGTCCGGTACCAGAATTCGATTTTTTTACCCCCCCTTTTTTTTATCTCAATTTTAAACCGAAAAAAAACAGTCGATTATTGAATTTTTTTTTACAAGGCCGCCATTTTGTTATTTTTTACTCAAATCTTTTAAATCCGCTACGGGACAGAATAACAACCCTGCTGAATAATAATCTTTTTGGAATTTTTATTTCAGATGACTACAAAAGGAGCAATCATTGGGTTCGCAGACCTATTTTACCTCACCAAAATGACGTTAAAATATTTTTTTTTATTTAACAATGTTTTTTTGTATTATTCAATACTAAATACGAGGGTTGTCTGAAAGCAAGATATTTTTTCTCAAATTTTTTTTTTATTTTTCTACATAGTCTCCTTGTAACTCTACACACCTCTCCCAGCGATGCTCCCGTCTCTCTAATCCGTCCAAATATGTAGTACTTGGCGTTTTTCTTCGCAAAATAATTGTTCACGAAGGTGATTGCCTCCTCATTTGACGAAAATCTCTGTCCTCCGTGCGCAGTTTTTAGATGAGGGAACAAAACGAAGTCGCTTGGGGCTAGATCTGGTGAATAAGGCGGATGGTCAAGCAGTTCAAAGAGTAACTTACGGATTTTCGCCATGACAACCGCTGAGGTGTGAGACGGCGCGTTGTCTTGGTGAAGCAGGATTTTCTTTTTCTGCAAGTAATGATGCGTAGTATGTTCCTGTAATGGTTTTTCCTTTTTGAAGATAATCGATTAAGATAACTCCTTTACTATCCCAAAAAAAACAGTCGCCATCACTTTCCCAGCCGAAAAAACAGTTTTAGCTTTTTTTGGAGCCGGCTCGCCCTTCGCAGTCCACTGTTTTGACTGAATTTTTATTTCGGGCGTATAATGGTGTATCCATGTTTCATCTACAGTAATTAATAGGCACCAAAACTCGGATTCATTGTGCCTAAACTGCGCCAACAGAGCGTTGGAAATAATGTTCATTCGAACACGTGTTTGGTCTAACGTAAGCAAACGCGGCACACAACGCGCGGACAGCTTTCTAATGCCTAGATCTTGGTTTAATATGTAACAAACACGTTCTTTGGACATTTTCATTTTCATAACCTCTACTATCTCTCTCACTTTAATTCGGAGGTCGTCTAACACCATTTGGTGAACTTTAGCAATGTTATCGTCAGTGGTTGCAGTTTTTGGACGTCCCGAACGTTCATCATCTCCCAAGCTCTTACGGCCACGTTTAAATTCAGCTGCCCAAAATTTCACTGTGGTAAATAATGGTGCAGAGTCCCCATACACAGAGTCCAACACATTTTTGATTTGCGTAGGCGTATTGCCTTTCAAAAACAAGAATTTACTCGTAATAACAGCTCGATACTAAATTTTTTCCATTTTCACAAAAGACACTCACATCGACTCACTCAAACGATTGTCAACTAAAACCTGCGCATCCAAAATGACTGAAACTGCTGCAAGTAACAGTCAAAAGATGCACAACTATCATTCACTAGCTTTTATTGATGTCTGCCGCTATCTTTACGCTGTCGTCGGCCTCGGACATGAGACTACCCCCTGAAGTTACCAGCTTGGGGCAGTCTTGCCTTGACGCCTACAAGCGAAATGTGTATCTGTCTTGCTATGACATGTTTGTAGTAGCATCACATATGTGAGAAGTTAGCATGTTACAAGTATGTACATAGGGTCAGTTGTGGTTGGAGTCTTCATTTATTCCCGAAGGTTCTGTTGTAGGCAATCTAAGATATACAAGTTTTATTTACCCGAATATGATTACTAAATACCCGGGAGAGTGGTCGATCATTTAATCCAAAAAGTTTCATTTGCATTTATATCATGAAAACATTTGTGGTCCAGGATATTGGGGCTAAAAAAGTCAAACCAATTGGCCTGAAATCTTTCACATTTTTATAAGTCGGGTACATCTTCGTTTAAGGAACAGCTCCTAAGAGTCGAGGTGACGCAGAGAATTGTTATGTCTTGCAGTTTTAGGAGAATAATGGGTTAAATGTTCCATACAGTTCGTGTCGAGTAGACTAGGGCTCTTATAATTGTACAAAAGCCAGATTGCAAGCTTCAAGAGCTCTCCAACTCCGATTTTGTATCTGCACAGTTCTCGTGGTCGATTTCGTCCATTCTCCGTAGACTATTTTCAGTAAGGATGGGTTGGAATGTTTTGAATCATATTCAGCTGAGTATTGCAGAGTCCTTGATGGCATCAAGTCATTCACAGTGACGAGAATGTCTCTTAGCCTTTCTGAGGCAGTGATTAACATCTTCCATAATGTTATTAATAAATTTCATCGCTTACACAATATTTTAAAAGCTGACAGTTTATCAAGGCTTCTATAAACCTGGGTAGAAGGCATTTAAATGCCCGTGGAAAGATAAGATACATCTTTTCTAGTTCGGTCTGAAAAAATAGTTTTCTCTAACTCTTCGGAACAGGATTCTCCCAATTTGCATACAAAAACAACCCTGAGCTATGAAAAATCTTCCTTAATTAAAACAGTAACGAATATTTTCATGAAAGATTCCTCTAAGGAGTCCAATTATTATGTATTCGTACCTAGCACATGAAGTTCTGTTTTGTTCTACAAAAGACTTTCAATGTCCTAGCTCCATTCATTTCAAATATGAAAAGAAAGAAAAGGATAGTCAACACAGTAAAATCTTTTCTGTAATTTTGGTTCATGGATTTTCTAAAATCTTCTTACACAGACATTTTCACTGAGAAAACTGAAATGTTTGTGATAAAATACAGGCAGACACGTTAATTGTTTTTGCAGAAAGGAATGTTTTGGAGTATTGTAGTGGAGCAAAGTTAAGCAAGAATGGTCCTTAGCAGAGTTAAGAACTAAAAGCTCAAGTGTAATAGCTGGAAAATTAAAATTTAATGAGGTTAATCCAGATTTCTGTGTTCCTTCCTTAAAAGATTTAGTTAGACGGTCCCACTCTGAGTTTAACAGAGGACTGCGGTGGCCTATCAAATTGCTTGAGTGGTTCCTTTTTACTCCAATTCATCTTTCGTCGAAGTTTTGATTTTATTTAAATGCCTTGAGACATAGACGTTTTGTTAGTGACGCTGTCTATAATAGAAAAGTGTGAATATTGTAACCTTTCCTCAAACTTTAACAACCGCTGATTTTAAATGTGTCTGTGTAATTAGCTGGCGCTCAAGGGATTTTATGTACCCTTAAAATGTTTCCACTCAGCGCGGGGGAAAGGCCTACTGACGATCAAGCGCACGGTCATAAGCAACTGGGGCTAGGAATTGTTGATTGTAAAATCTGTTGGCGTTTGCTTCCTAAAAGGATACGAGTATCATATTCTAAATTAAGTTGTTATGGTTTTAATACAATGGCATGGGAAAGGTTTTTGCATGAACGAAGTGATGTCCCCCTAATTGAGTGCAGGAGGAGCACTGGCTAAAAACCGCAGAGAGGTTCTGAGTTCGAGCCCGAGGACTAACGAGAATCACTTGGTCTTTTTTTTGTAGATTTCCCCGTGAAGCTAGGGAATTAGATTAAGCGTAAGGCATAGTTAGCGGTAGATAGTTTAGCTAGCTGGGGTCTGTTGTTTTGATCATGGATGAGGTGATGAAATAACTGACCACCGAACGGGAGAAAATAGGAGAAGTGCTAGCAAGTGAGACACAAATCGAGGCAGTCAATCACGAGCTACGAAACTTGAGCAAAAGGAAAGTCTTGGTGGCGTGGAAAATCTAAAAGCCCCCATGTTGAACTAAATTTTCATGGCTGAAGTAAAGCAATGAGAAAATTATATTAGTTCATTCGATTTTGCGATGGGTAAACATATGGTAATTAGCGATCCCTCATTTCAAGATCCATAAGAAGACTTGGCGTATGTAATTAGCCGGAAATCAAACTGATTATATTGTAATTGATCCAAGAGACTCAGTTAAAATTTTGCGTTTTTGAGCATCGATTTTAATCACTTCCTTGTTTTAATATTTTATTCACAAAAAATTTAATACCCCTGAAGCGTCGGTATGAATACTCTTGATATGCACCGCATGTGGGTTCAAATGTGGGATCCAACATTTTTTTTTTTTTTTTTATAAACCAGCTCACGCAAGGGTTTAGGGTACCCTTAAAAAGTATAGGTACCGAGGTACGTTGGTTTTAAATATATGAATGTTACAATGACTAGGAAATAGAGAGCTCGGCAGGGCATTCCACAAGCAAGTTGTTCGGCTTAGGAACTAATCACGATATTTCAGAGTACGTCCGAAAGTGGGCTTGAGGGTTTATCGATGAGCATTCATAGCGAGACGAGTGTTACGGTTAAAGGTTTGAAGGGGCGGAATGCCCCTTGTTCGGTGTTCGAGGTTGTCCATTGCCTGAGTGATATTGGTATCACCTATTTTATCGCACGGTTTTGAATCCGGTCTAGCAGATCCAGAGATGTTTTAGGCGCACCTGACCAGATGTGACTATTGTACTCCAATTTTGAGCGGATGAATGCCTTATATATTGAGGCCAGATCAGAAGGGCAAAAGTATTTCTTACATAGTTTGAGAAAGCTTAGCAAGTTTTTCGGTTTCGACGATGTAAGCGCCATTCATGGATAATGGCTGGGTATTTAGATTTAACAGCAGAGAGCATTGAGTTTTGGAAGCATTAAATTCCACTCGGTTGATAGTATTAAAATTTAATGAGCTTAACATACGCTGCCGTTCCCCTTCTACAGCCGAAGAGCAGGGACGTGAGTCCGGAAACGAATATGAAAAGCAGAGAGTACTGTCGTCAGCAAAGGAATGTATTGGATTAGAAGTGGCAAACAAGAGATCATTAATGAAATTTAAAAGGAGTGTCGAAGACAGAACGTAGCCCTGGGGCACACCAGCATTTATTTTGTGAATATCAGACTTGAAACCATCCAAGACAACTTGAATTGAACGTTCCGAAAGGTAATTTCTAATCCATTGATCGATCCTAAAAGCACGCATTTTCGACAAAAGAGCCTGCTGCCAAACTTTGTCAAATGCCTTACAAATATCAAGTGCAACTATCTTGCTTTCGCAAGACATGCCATCAAATTACCAGTGGATCTGTTGCTACGAAGACTGTACTGCCGGTCATTGAGAAGATTTCGCGTTTCGAGATATTTCATGAGCTGACGGTTTATCAGCGTTTCCATGACCTTGGAAAGAAGAGACATAAGTACAATGGGTCTGTTGCAGGGGAGAGGAGAAGATTCGCCTTTTTTAGGGACGGGCTGGACAAATGGTGTTTTTTCTGGCTCGTTTAAACTTTTTCCGGGTTTCCTCTGTCGGATTGGTCTTGAAGGACCGAAAAAACACTTCTCTAACCCTGACAGCCTCTTTACAGCTAGAGTCGTACCATGCCTTTTCTTTTGGCCTGATGCTCTTCATCCGATGAGGGATAAAGGATCTCATTCCGAAGGGAATAGTGTTACTGATCGGCATTCACGTTTTTATCGAGGAAAAACATTGAGCAGTTAAAATTCCTAAGGAGGCTGTTAACACTGCTCCAGTTGGGTTTCTCGTATTGCCATATGGTTCTTTTAGGAATGTTTTCTCTAACTGTGTGGTAGATGTACGAGAAATTAGCTGATATGACACAATGGTCCGACAAACCTAGAGAGGAGTGAACATCAAACGTTGTACTTACTCGTATCAGTATGAGAAGTAAAAAACAAGTTCAGGATGTTGGCGGTATGACTATTATCGTCTGGTATGCGTGTGGGCTCATTTACAAGCTGGGTTAAGTTATTTTCCGCAGCGAAGATCTCAACACATCGTCCGTGTTGTCTGTCCAGAATGTCGAAGCCAACCAGAATTGTGTATATTGAAATCGCCCGTAATCACGATTTCAGTATGAGGATACAGGAATACAATTCTTTGAATGGAGTCAGACAGCGCATCAAACTCGTGGAAGGTCGAGTTGCTGTCCAGTTTGGGGCTTCTGTAAATAAAGCAGTAGTGAATAATTTCCTTACGGATATGGAATTTTAACCACATGAAATTGAATTCCGGTTTGGAACAGGGACTACTTTGTGGTTGAATTTGGTAAGCTACATCACTACGTACGTAGATTGCGAGACAGCGATGGGAAAAGAATAGTGGCACTAGTTCGGAGCCAGGTAGCTTCAGATCAGAGTGATCTGAGAGGTGTGGACGGGGATCTACCTGTGTTTCACTAAGTGCCAAAACAGCTGGTCTACTTCTTCTTTTATTGCCCATTAGAATATGCAACGCGTATAGTTACATTAATGTGACATATCTCTCCCACGTATCTGCACCAAGAAGGTTATTATTAATAAAGCCTTGTCAGGAAAGGCTTGGCAGACTTTACATAAGACGCTTACAATTTTAGCTCTAGTCTATATCGCAGCACCGTAGACGTTATTGAAAGTGGATAACGATGTGGTCGGATGTTGTGTATGCAATATTTCTGAATCTATTCGGATTGGAATCTGACTACAGATTTCAGGTAGTTTTGACGTTCGTTGTTCTTCTGAAATACGAATCCTTCGCCAAATAATCTCAAGTCCAGGTGTCACATAGGTATTCTTCCATAACTGTTTTGCAAGCCTCCTAATTAATTTTTCCACTCAGTCGAACCAGATCTCCCACTCCAGTTGAAGAGAAACATCCCAGACTAAAACAAAGCGGCCTCCATGCTTGACGGTAGAATCAACACAGTCTGTACCATTTTTTGTTCAGCAGTGTGTCGAAAGAAAACTCTCCGTTTTGTGCCAAAAACCTTGAACTTGGTTTCATCGCTCCATAAAACTCCGTTAAAATCATCTTCCGTTCAGCCTTTATGCCTGTTGGCCCATTCTGTTCTTTTCTGCTTGTTTTGTAGTAGCAGCAGTGGTTTTCGAACAGCAACCCGCCCAAATATTCCAGTATGTCTTGATCTTCCTTTGACCATTGTCAAGGAAAGATGTTTATTCCGTGTTCGATTTATTTCGGCGGATATGCTGAGTGCTGTTTTTCATCTACCATACTTTGTTTGCTTGTTGTGACTATTAGCGGTTCCTCGTATTAGTTGTAGCTCTAGGCCCTCCTGACGGTAAGTTATCTTCAAGACTTCCGGTTTGAGTGTGTCATTTACTGGTACGTTGAACGCAGGATCTTGATACCTTCAACTGCGAAGCAACCTCCCGCTGCGAATCGCCTTCTTAAGAACAGCGATGATTGCCGATCGTCTCTCGGTCCGTGGTTTCCGCATCGACTTTTTCCATTTCCATCCAGGTCAACAAATTTTGAAATTTGATAACATGGGTGTAAAATCCGGCTTTTATTATATGAGTGTATTATGCATTGTTCAGGTAGGAAGTTACGATAAAAAACCGAATGTAATTCAAAAAATTCAATCTCCATGCATGAATGAAGTCAGCTGTCTAGGTAGGCCTTAAGCTTTTGGCCTGCAATGTAGCGCGAAATTATTAAAGGTTTTGTTGACTAATTGGATGTCAATAACAGAACCCTATGGAACAGGCATGTTGCTATTGACATCACAATTTGAGTATGGAGCTGCCAGATGGCTTGGGTTGAAACACGAATACGCAGATGTATGGGATACAAATAAGGCGACGGTGTTCATTTTTCTGCAGCAGGCCTTTTTTTATTTGCAAAGTAATTTACACAGTGGGCAACATGGCAGCTGAACCTTTAGTTTATAAAGTACAATAATCTCCTTAGATAAAGGAAAGAGAATGGCTTTGAATATTGCTAAGGCCGGTTGACCTAGCCATACAAAAATCCAACTTAAACTCTGCTTCATCCCAATACTTTCAACTCGATGGAAACATATAGCTACTTTGCAAAAAGACCGGCACAATTCAAAAATAAGAACATTCTGGTTTTACTCAGTAAGATGCTGGAAACTGTTCTAACTTTCATTTTGAAAATGGTCACCATTGCTAGTTTGATTATTCGTCATCAGATGGTTATAAACATCAGTACGCTGTATTGAAATATCTTTCCGAATTTTCCGAATATTGACTTGTGTCAGTCTTCTTCCAAAGTAACGATATATTGTGCCTTGAATCTTTTTATGCGGGCCCATAGAAAGCTAATTACCAACTGGGCAACCGTTTAAAAGGCAGCATATCCGACTGTGTAGTTTATCAGGTTGTGCAATAAATGCAGAATTTTTTCCTCCTCCAAGCTTCCTTTTAATCCTTGCTGTCCAAATAATTTTCTCTTTCATTGTTGTGCAAACAACACACAGAGCACACAGACCAATATTACGATTTTAATTGTTCGCTCCCATTGCGAATTGCATCAATGTCTATAAAATTTTTGCTTACTCGCCATATGCAATGTTCCCCATTCAAAATCGTATTTGCAATAAATGTGTTTATTGGCCGTAAAAGTTAAATAATCAACATTAAAAGACACATGAAAGTGGAGCATATCAGTCTTTCAAGACCGATGCCAATAAACAGATTTTCGAAGACCATCCCGAATATAAGAATAACGTCTCGTTGAAGTAAATTAATAATAGGACTTGTCTTGGTCAGTCCACTAGTGTAATACCGAAAATGTCAATTAAGGACATTAATTAATCTGTGCCGAGAACATTGACGTTAGCGCAGAGAGTCCTGGGGACATTTATATTATTTTCATTCATCGTAATGATATAATGTTTATTGGTCACTTAGATATTTTCTATATTTTTGTTTACGCAATGGAGTTGGCATGGTTTTTGAAGAAAATATTTGAGTTAAATGGCAAAATCGTCAGCTTCAGGCTTCTCATCAAAAGACTAAAACAATTTGATATTTGTTTTACAAGAACTTCGAATTAGCATTCACAATTTTCTGGAAAAGAATCAGTCAAGTATATGATAGTCGCACCTACGAGTATTATGAAATCCAGAGCACCATCATGGCTGCTCAAATCTTGCGATAGTTTTCTTATTCATGAAAAGTGTGTTGTAATTGCAATGGAGTATATGTATAAGACGTGATAGTAGAAGTGGGAAAATTCAAGACGGAATACGATAGTGAGAATGTTAAAAGGACATGGATAAGCACATTTAAAAATTCAAAGAAAGAGTTTCCTATCTAACGATTCCGGATAAGCTACTCTTAGTTCTCTACACAGATCAAGGAAAGTTGAGACCTGGGAATCTCCAGATTTTTAGATTTCACCTCCTCAGGGTGAATAGCTCTCTAATTTAAAATTAATGATGAGAATATATACTCGTATTTAGAATCTGAAGCTGAATGACAAGTTGAAAACCTGGAGTATCAAGAGCACATATGAGCATCATACAGATTTCCAGCGACTACGATAGGAAACATCTAAACATGAATCATTACAAATTGAAGCAAAAAATATGAGAGGCTTCTTTTGATTTTGAAGAGTGATTCTTATAAAGACTTGCAAAAAGATTGGAATACTCGGTGAACTAAGAAAACTGTTCAAAGTTCTCAAAAACTGAGACTCTTTGTCAGGTGCTCGAGATACACTTCCCAGCTTACATGGTTAGAACCGGCTCTCATCACTGAAGCTGGAAGTAATCCTAGTAACTCAACCCACGGTAGTGACGGTTGAGGCAATTGAGTACACCGCTTCCTGGCATCGATTATATACTCAGACGGGCAACACCCTAAGGACGGTGTGTTGAGATCTTCGCTGCAGAAAATAACTTAACCCAGCTTGTAAATGAGCCCACACGAATACCAGACGTTGATAGTCATACAGCCAACACCCTGGACTTGTTTTTAACTTCTCACCCTGATAAGTACTCCGTTGATGTGCTCTCCCCTCCAGGCTCGTCGGACCACTGTGTCATATCAGCTAATTTCTCGATTCCTAAAAGAACCGTATGGCAGTACGAGAAAGCCAACTGGAGGGGGCTTAACAGCTGCTTTAGGAATTTTAACTGGTCGTTATGTTTCCTCGATAACGACGCGGATTGCGCTGCTGATATGATCACAGACACCATTCTCTTTGGAATAAGAAACCTTATCCCTCATCGAATGAAGAGTATCAAACCAAAAGAAAAGGCGTGGTATGACTCAAGCTGTAAAGAGGCTGTCAGGGTTAGAGAAATCTTTTTTCGGTCTTTCAAGACTAACCCAAAAGAGGAAAACCGAAAAAACTTTAAACGAGCTAGGAATGACTGCAACGTCTTTCTTAAACGTGTAAAATTCCAATACGACCAAAAACTAAGGCAAAACATACTACAATGTCCCAAAGGTAGTAACAATTTTTGGTCGTTCGTCAAAAATATTAGAAATTCTGCCTCATCCTCCATCCCAACGCTCATTTGCAATGACATTCCAGCTGTCAGCTCTTTGGATAAGGCCAATCTGCTTGCTGTATACTTTAAGGGCAGCTCAACACTCCCAGATTGTACTTTGTCTCCACTTGAGTGCGTCGAATCTTCAATGGGACGAATCCACTTTCGCACTCATACAGTAGCAAGAGTACCTAAAGATCTCAACATACATAAACCCGCTGGTCCAGATGGTATATCTTCCCTTCTTCTGAAGAGGTGTTCTTTCACGCTCGCAAAACCACTGCTTAAGCTTTTTCATCAATCCTACTCTTTAGAACTCTTTCCGAGCAGATGGAAACAGCATTTGTCCCTAAAAACGGCGAATCTTCTTCTCTCTCCTATAACAGACCCATTGCACTTACGTCCCTTCTTTCCAAGGTCATGGAAACGCTAATAAACCGTCAGCTCATGAAAATATCTCGAAACACGAAAACTTCTTAATGACCGGCAGTATAGTTTTCGTAGCAATAGGTCCACTGGTGATTTGATGGCATGCCCTACCGAAAAATGGAACCAAAGCATACATCAATCTGGCGAAAGCAAGATAGTGGCACTTGATATTTCATTTGACAGAGTTTGTCGAAAATGCGTGCTTTTTTGATCGATGTCTCTCTTCTTCAATGGATTAGAAATAACCTTTCGGAATGTTCAAATCAAGTTGTATTGGATGGTTTCAAGTCTGATGCTCACAAAATAAATGCTGGTGTGCCTCAGGGCTCCGTTCTGTCTCCGACACTCTTTTTAATTTTCATCAACTATCTTTTGTCTGCTACTTCTAATCCAATAAATTCCTTTGCTGACGATAGTAATCTCTGCTTTTCATATTCGTTTCCGGACTCACGTCCCTGCTCTTCAGCTGGTTAACGAGAACGGCAGCGTATGTTAAGCTCATTAAATTCCGATATTAGCAGCATAACCAATTGGGGAACTATCAACCGAGTGGAATTTAATCCTTCCAAAACACAATGCTGTCTGCTGTTGTTAAAGCGAAATTTAAACACCCAGCCATTATCCATGAATGGCACTTACATCGTTGAAACCGTAAAACTTTCCATTTTCCTATGTGTTTCAGTGAAAATTTACGTTGGAATGACCACATATTCGATGTCGCCAAAAATGCTCCGAAATGTCTAGGTTTCGTCAAACGATGTAAGAAATACTTTTTCCCTTCTGATCTGCCTCAAAATATAAGGCATTCATCCGCCCAAAATTTGAGTACAATGTCCACATTTGGTGACGTGCTCCTAAAACATCTCTGCACCTGCTAGATAGGATTCAAAACCGTGCGATAAAACTCATAGTTGATACCAATATCACTCAAACAATGGACACCTTCGAACACCGACGTAAGGGGTCGTGTGTCACTCTGTTTTATCGCTATTTCCACCACCAGTGCTCCATAGAAATCTCCAGTAGCATTCCGTTCCTTCAAACCTTTAACCGTATCACCCGTCTCGCTTTGAATGCTCATCAGTATACCCTTAAGCCCATTTTCGGACGTACTCTAAAATATTGTGATTCTTTCCTAAGGCGTACAACTCGCTTATGGTATGTCCTGCCGATCTCTGTTTTTCCTGGTCGTTATAACTTACAAACATTCAAAAACAATGTACATCGGCACCTGTCCTTTCTTCCTCCCTAAATTTCCTTCGCCCGCGCTATGTTCAAGCATTTTAAGGGTTATTTTGGCCTGAATTGGATGATACGGACACCAACGACATGTGATTTCAACAGGACAGCGATATGTGCCACCAACTCACGCCACATTGGAAATGCTGAACAAGCGATTCGAGGGCATGGTCAGCTCACGTGAAGGTGATGTGAACTGGCCACCGAGATCGTGCGATTTGACCCCGTTAGACATTTTTCTAGTGGGGTTTTCTGAAGTCGCAGGTCTATGCGTATAAGCCACAAACCACAGCCACAGCGGCCCTCAAAGTCAACATAACCCATGCCATCGGTCAAATTCAGCCTGATTTATGCCAGAATCATGGAAAATTGTACATTTCGGATGTGCGCCGCCCAGAGAAGCCGCGGCAGACATTTGAGCGATGTTATATTCTATGTATGGAATCGATAGGCCTTTCAAACGAATAAAAAAATTCGATGATGCCTCACACAAACTTTGTTTTATTTAAATTTAGAGATAGGAAGCGCTTAATGATTAAATTTTCGCATTTTCTCCCATCAACATTGCTAATATTTGCATTCAATTGATACAATCGATCCTTGTCCTTCGGCCAACGGGTTTGTATCTAACTATTTCATTTTATTAAATTAATGGGAAAGCTTTTTAATTTATACTTAATGTAAAAATTAGTTTTAAGTTTATTATTTAAAATAAAGTAAAGGTGAAGTAAGCAAACGAAGTCAGAGCCGGTTTGCGAGTCTAATTACCTAAAATGGGCATTTTGATGACCTGCGAGTACCTTTGGTGAAATATAAATGATTACCTCTTTACTGAGAAATTGTGCTACCTATTTGATATGTAGAGCTGGTTATGGACACTCGTCCTTAGAGGTAAGTAAGTTAAGTCCTTATGGACAGCTGCCAGTATCCAAAGTCTGCTACACACAGTTGAATTGCAATCATGCTCACACTATTCGGCTTCACTAAGTGCCTCACCCATTTTATAACACCCTAGGCCTTAGTAATTCGGCAGAGTCCTATGAAATAAAAGCTGTCTCGATTGTATGTATGGACATGCATACATATATACTCGCACTGGTATATCACCGGCAATATGACTTCTTTGCTACGGCAATTCTTCTAAATCTACAACAACCCTCACCCGCAACAACCCACATCTATCGAACATGTTGAGAGCTTTTTTGCGTCGAGAAGCTTTTACGATATTGCAGTATATTTTTTTTTTTAAATCGCAAATTCGTATTTGGTTAACCGCTAGTGCACAATTCTTATTAGTGCCCAATGGAAAATGAAATAAGCCAGGGTGTTCTCCTCTCTCTGGTTGACGTTATCATTTGATACATATGACACTTTTCAAAAAACAAAAGTAAGTTCAACAGGTGTCTGATTTTAAATAAAATTCTTCGCGACCAAGTCTCAAGAATGTTCTTTGCTATCACCGATTTAGGCGAGATCCATAGTTCTAAAAATATCCCTAAACAAAATTATCAAAGTACCCGTCTTTAACAAGGACTATGCGGAAACGTTTTGCTTTCAATGACGTTATCAAGAACCGGAGAGGTAATACATGTTTCCCCAACCACGTGGACATATTGACAATGTGGTGCCGACGATAATGTAATTCTGTTCTGGTGATGCATCTAGAAATATCGAATAAATATTTAAAGCTTGACGGATGAGGATGGTAGACAGTCTAAGAGAGTAAGTTTCCTATTTCGGTCCTTCCTTCATTATTGTTCCAAAAATAGGCGAACGTCGAGATACTTAAACGTGCGACTGCAGATGTGAACAAAAGGGAACCATTTCAGGTTTTATGCATTATTTAGATGATTTGAAGGTCATGCATGTGTTCCGCTGGAGGTGGTGACGCTTTGTAATACCGGCATAGCCTGTAACAGATTCTTATTTTAATATCTAACTATTAATTGGGTGTTAAAAGGTGGCACATCAATCAATCTCTGACCATAAATATGGAATTTGGAAACCTGATTAGTTACGACTTAGCGGAAGTATTGGTTAAAGTCATTCAGCTGACAGAAACAAAAGGAAGATACCCGTGATCCGGTAATAAATTTCCCATTAATAAGTTTTGATTGGATTTTTTTATAGCTCGAAGCTGCTGGACTGTTAATTGTTCTGTCGCATGAGCCTCATAATTTTCATCCCCATATGGAAATTCGATTCTTTTATCTGACTGTGACTACATATATGAGTACAGTGCTGACTACTGTGGTTGGAATGACTCAGAAAATAAAATCGCGCGATTGTGAAAAAGAAAAGAAGAAGACGGTGTGAATAACGAAGGGTTTGGATGGTGTGCTGGTAATATTTTATGATTGAGTAATATACTTGGTATTCAACAAATAGATTAATAGATGAAACCAGCAGTGCAATAAATTGGTTTCTGGAATGCCCACGGGAGCATCACTGCTTGCGAAAATTCCGTCTTAGATACTGCCATCTGGTATGTGGAGCATTTCGACGAAGT
The DNA here is from genome assembly GCA_963966105.1 of Volucella zonaria. Taxonomy (NCBI): domain Eukaryota; kingdom Metazoa; phylum Arthropoda; class Insecta; order Diptera; family Syrphidae; genus Volucella; species Volucella zonaria. The sequence continues at coordinate 122,163,610 of OZ014534.1, read as the reverse complement.
TTTGAATTTAAAATGTTTTTTATTTTTTTTTTTTTTTGTGGAAAGTGGGGAAATCCTACTACACCCTATAGACCTACGGTAATGTGAAGCTCGTGCAATGGTTGGTTGGAACCAACTTGATACTCACTAAAGCCCCCAATTTGCCGCGTGGCTTTGATCCACCCTGGAACCTCCTTAGCATTACTTCAGAGTGGAACCACCATTCGGGTACCTAAAACCCCGCGGCAGCAACCAAAGAGCTCGTGTTTCAGTTGAAAATACACCCACCACAAGTACCCCGCTGGGTACCGTAGTTTCTTATCTGTAGACTTCTATCTCCCTCCCTCTGAGACCTTCCATAACGACTGTTTGTTTCTATATTTCAACCTGCTAGCAACCTGGAGGAAACTATATTTTAGGGCGTGTTTATCATGCCCAACCAGTCCCCTAACAGCTATCGTTGCTGATGCCTTGCGCTAATGAAGAAAGTGTGCTCGGCGGCATCCTCCACCGCAAGGCAATAGTAGCATCTGGATGATGCTTCCACTGTCATGCGGTGTAGATATGCGTTGAACTGTCCTTGTCCAGAGAGAAATTGGGTAAGATAGTAATTCACCTCACCATGGCTTCCCTCCAGCTACGGGCTAAGTATGGTATGATTCTCGTCATTCCATTTGTGCTGCCAGCACTCCTATTCTATTTATCCTGTCGTTGTCTTATTCGGAATCTGGGGACAGAAATTTATCACTGCAATCCCGAGCCAATAACACGACCGGCACGTTTTTCGTGATCACCATAACGGCTGCTCCGTGCAGTAAGTGCATGCAATCCGAAGGGACCAGACGCGTTGTACCGTGGTAATTCGCTTTCGGAAAGCCCCTCTCGACAGCGTATTTACCCATAGCTTGACGCCATTACAGCAATACAGAATTGACGACCGAAGCTGGTACCCTTCTTTTTGCCTTCCACGGGCCGCCAATATTGGACATCAGCTTAGACAGTGCCGCTGTTATCTTGGTGGCTTTATTAGCCGTTATCCCTATATGATTGTGAGTCGACCCACATTTCGAGATAGCGTTTACCGTGAACCGGCAGTCGCCCACTGTATCCTGCGCTAGGTCTCATCACGGGATCTCACCGATACGACCAATGCGATACCATCCGAAAAACCGGTCAGCCTGGCTTCCGGAGGCATTTCTAGGCGTAGGAGCCCGTCGTACACGAGGTTCCAGAAATCGGGGCCAATGCCACTCACTACGTCAACCGCTTCCCCTTTCGACCCTCCGTCGTGTCGTACCGGAGTAGCTGTCTATTATATTTCTAAGGTAGTCCGGTACACTTTGTTGACACAAGGCCTCTCGGATGTTAGCCCATTTTGCCGAGTTATACGAGTATGTGTTCTTGATGTCGAGCGTGACCAAGACGCTGGCATTCTAGTTGGGGGCTTGTTAAGCCTTGAACCTCGGCAACCGCCCAACCGCCATACACGTCGAGTTGCCCTCGCGGAACCCATACTAATTTTCGAAGAGTTTGCAGCACTCTCTTATCTTTAGTATCATCTTCTCTAAGATTTTTCCGGCATTATCCAACATACACAGCGGTGGGAATAACGAGAGACTCAGGGGGTAGTTTGCCTTTTCCAAAAGAACAAGACGTTGGGGTTTCCAGCGCTAACTGAATAGTTCGGCACATAAATACGCAGCCATGATTTTGAGTTGTTGAAGATACTGATGATGGGTGTTACTCGTATATAATCCGGGTAAGCTCTGACCGGCGTTAAGTACTAGTTTCGTTGAACCGAACTTGGCTGGCTGAGCTTTTAAGCGCGAGTGTTCAGAGAATAGTAACACTGTAATACCTTAGAAGTTGGACGTACGACAAATGAATCAAGCAATCAAGCCAAGGTGGAGCCAACAGTCAGCATGGTCGATACTCATAGCTTATATGAGTTATTTTAAAGTTTTTGAAGCTATTGACGATTATTCAGGATGCTGAAATTGAGATGAGGGCGAAGAACTCTAATGGGTCATATCACCAGAGAGTTTGTTACTATTCAAGAATATTGAACCCTATTTGTAAAAGAGGTCAGGGAAAGGTGTTAAATACCGGGTTAAGGGGAATCCTTACCTTTGCGCTGCAATCAAAAGTTTGGGATAAGGATGAATTAACTGTTGACGACTCATCGAAACAGAATACAAAACGAACTTCACTGATCTCCAATTAGCTGCAGAGTAGACATATTCACCATTCAAGAAGTGAGATGGGAATGACCAGTCAAATAGAGGATGAAAAATTGTGTCATGCTACCAATTGTGGATTGCTACCAGTAATAAAAGTATCGTCCATTTGGATGCGGATTTATCATTGGAGTCAGACATAGAAAAGAAATCTTCGACACGTGAAAGGGCGCCTAATAATAACTGCGATAAGGCCAAATCTGCCAACATCAGCTTGACTCCATAAAAAAGACGACACTAAGTAAGAACAGGGTTAAAACTGTCCTCTCTGACTTTACAACAAAGCTAGAAATGGGACACATCTTTGATTGTAATGTTCCGAAATATAGTTTGCTCGACATCATCTTTGATAGCTGATTTAAGATACTAAGTTGTGCGCCATGGTGAAACAACGTAATATAGCAATATCCACAATGAAACATGGAAATTTCCATCAGTCAACCGTCGATCAGGTTGATCACATTGCAATCGATGCAAGACAGTTCTCCTGTATAACGGATGGCGAACATTGAATCTAATCACTGCCTTTCTGTAACCAGGCTGAGGTTACAGATATCCAGAGTATATAATAAACGAGAAAATATTGTGACGAGATCTGGTCGGAGATCGGGGTGGTACAATCTCAAGAGGTCGCCAAAGCTGTGTCTCTTAATCCTTCGAGAGTACCTAAATCAACAGCATCAAGTACTGGAGATCAGTATCAGCGTCAAAATGCATCAGATCATGTAGCGCGTCTAGAAGTAAAGAGAACGGTACCGCATAGATGGTTTAGAACTTCTCGCTAGTTGTATGCGCAGTAGGGACATATGCTTCTTAAAAGGAAAAATAAGGAGTAAGCGACCAAACAAATGGAAGAATACTCTTGCAGAGATGAGGTGCGACAATTATACCAAAGTGTAACAAGAACATGGCAAGGCTATAAATATCGAACCGAAGTCTACAGAAGTGAACGAGGGAACATAAAAGAATCAAAGTCGGCGTCAAGAGTTGGGAAAGACTAATTTTTAAGTCTCCTCAACATCCGCTGCAAGAGTATATCTGTTGTACCATATGGTGTGAGCACCCAAAGCCGTTCGTGAACTACCTTATTGGTCTGTTGTCAGAAAACCCATAGACTTTGGATGTATACACATCATTCCTTTGTCAAGTTTAATCCACGCATAAAAGCATTTATTGAGACAAGCTATACATAGGGTATATTTGGTAACCTTTTTGTAAACCTATCCGATATTGTACAACGACTGTGGAGAATTTACTTGGCTTCATAAATGTCGATTAAAACTCCACTGAAACCCTTTTATAAAAAAATGGGCAGTTCCATACGGAGGAACAACCTTTAAAAAGTCATTTCAGCAACCTTTAAAAAATCCGTACAATTATTGGGTATATAGCTTAATTCGTGCGTTTTTTTTTTCAAAATTTGAACGTTTATTTAAGAAAAACATGTACAATAGTATTATTCAAAGTATTACCCATCTGAAGCTATGACTTTTTCCCATCTCTTTGGCAATTTGTGGATCCCATCCCAAAAGAACTGCGCCGGCTTGGCAGCCAAGAATGAATCAAGCCAATTTTTGATATTCTGCTCTGATGTGAACCGTATTTCAGTGAGGGCGTTCTGCATCGACCGGAACAATTGGTAGTCAGAAGGGGCAAGGTCTGGGGTATAAGGCGGGTGGGGTAAGACTTCCCATCCACTGTTTTCCAAATAGTTCTTAACTGGATTAGCAACGTGGGGCCGAGCGTTGTCATGATGGAAAATTATTGCCTCGTGTCTGGTCGCATATTCCGAGCGTTTTTCGGCCACTGTTCTCTTCAAACGGATTAATTGTGTTCGGTAGCGCTGTCCATTGATGGTTTCACCCGGTTTTAGCAGCCCATCTGATCCCATCAAATACAGAGCATTAACTTCGCTCCATGGATATTCGGCTTTGCCGTTGATTTGGCTGGTTGGCCGGGTTTCACATATGATTTTTTGCGCTTGGGATTGTCGTAATGGATCCATTTTTCATCACCAGTTGTTACGTGCAAATCACGCCCTAAAAATCCTCCATTCCCTTTGGTCCTGTTGTTGTCTGTTTCACCCCTCTCTCCTGCCTTTTCTCGTTTCGTCCCCGTTCTTTTCTTCCCGTCATGCTCTGGATGCCACGGTACAGGTGGGATTTACTGGATTCTTTGGATCTAGTTCCCTCCCTCGGCCTACCGCCCCAGAGATGACATATAGGTACCCCTCACGATTCTCCACGATCCACCTCACTCACTCTTGTCTGCAAGGAGACTTACGGTCCCCTTAATATTATTCTTGGGAAAGGTTTCCTCTCTACCTGGCGGTCACCATTTGAACTCCCCTTAATTGTCCCCCAAAAGTGTTCCGGGTCCGAGGGTGTGATATGGACCCAAGCAGTCACTCGACAGATAAAACGAACAGGACGAACACGACAAAACATCGACTGATGTGATTGGGTGGTTTCACAGGGAGGCTGTCAGAGTTCTGGAAGTGAGTCCCTTTGCTCTTGCAGCTGAATTAGTGGAACCACGTATGAATGTGTGTGTGTGAGAGGCAACTAGCCGAAATGCGCAGTTAGAATAATTAATATCTAGCCGTCATAGCGCACAGTGCCGCCATTATTTTTGAAAAGCAAAAAAGAAAAAAAAAAACGAACGTTGAACGAAAAACAGAAGAACGAACGAACGAACAAAAGAAACCAACAAGAGGAAAGGAAAACCACACAACGAACGAACAAAAAAAAGCCCACAAACAAAGACGAACAAGAAAAAAAGAACCCCCAGCGAGAAGAAAAGCGAAGCCCAGAAAGACGAGATACCGACGGACGAAGTGACGACGAGAGTGACAGCGCCGGGAAGTATTAACTCCCCTTACCAACCCTCTGGCAGACAGGAGCGACCCCTAAGTAGGCAGGAAAAGAGTTAAGTACCCTTTTGCATTTTATTGTTATAAAACGTCAATTTTTGTGTAATCCTCCCTTAAGTGGGGATACTTGTGATTCAGTGATCCCGTAAGGCTCCTTACCGTTCACTTGGCAAACACCGTAACCCTTTCGCGGTTACGGGCAAAACTGTTTCGCGACCCCGTTGGCCCCAAAGGGCACCGTCCTCGTGATCGTACAGAATCGTGGGCCTTCTGTTGGCCACTAAGTTGAGCTTTACAAAATTTTAAGGTGAGCAACCCCTCTGGTGCTACACGACACCCTTTACTGGGTTATTCCTTTTTACACTCGCACGGCCTTTGTCATCCCCCGCTTAATAAAAAGAAAAAAAAGGACTAAATAAATCTGCATACCTACCTTAAATCCCCATCAGGGAGACGTTCATCTGTTTTTGTTTCATCTTGTTTTCCCAATTTTCTATAAAAATTGGATGGCGCCCAATTACATATTGTCTACGTTTACTTTCCCCCCTTTTTGAACTCTCTCGTGCTGAGCAGCCGGTGTGCGCAGCTAGAAACCAGCTGCTGGTTGCAATTCCGTTTTTTTTTGCAGTCCCCTTTTGGGCCTATCTTCGGTTTTACGCACTCTCCCTCATTCGACTACCAACCTTCATCCGTGTGGTTGCGGTTTTTTTTTTTGGTGCTCGAGTTTTGGGTTTTTGTTTTGCTTGGTTGCCGGTAAGCCCGGCACCTTTCCAAATAAGTAATTCATTAACTTTAAAAGCGCGGAATTTTGCAACACAGTAACAATCCGATGCAAAAATGACTTCCTTTTATGGCGTTCCAGCAGCATTTCGGACATGCAAAACCGCCTTTCGACGTCTCTCGGCTTGAGTTCATGTGGAACCCAATTTCCTTGCTTTTCAATATATCCAGCTGCTTTTAAACGTTTTGAAATGGCTGCTTGAGTGACACCCAAAGATTCTGCTAGCTCCTCTTGTGTTTGGCAACAATATTCATAGAGTAATGCTTCCAGTTCTTCATCTTCAACCTTTTTTGGCTGCCCAGGACGTTCATCGTCTTCCAAGCCAAAATCATCACTTTTAAATCGTGCAAACCACTTTTGGCACGTTCGCTCAGCTAGCGAATTTTCACCATAAACTTCCACCAAAATACGATGACTTTCGGCAGCAGTTTTCTTCATATTAAAAGAACTCCCCGCAAAAACACTTTTTCAGGCACAAAGCTCGACATATTTGAGTGGAAAAAAATTATTGTTGTTTACGCTTCAAATCAATGACATATACTGAAATGACCTACAATGACAGTAGCTTTCCAACGCATGTTCCAATGGAATAATACAAGTTACGCCATCTCTTAGCAAACCGCACGACCCAATACTCCTTTATGCCGCTGATATTAACATAATCGAAAAAGCGCAGACTGATGTCAGGAGTACGTTCACGAGTATCGCTTTAGGATTGGCGAAGATAGCTCTAGCGGTCAGCGAGGGTAAACGAAGAAACAAAAAAGGAGATTCAATACGTAACGTCACTTCAGATACATACGAGTATGTATAACTATGAAGTAGATATAGGGTCTTCCAATAGGGACTTACAAACTTTGACAGTTGATAACGGCCATATTGTTGAAGTAATTTGTTTTGCCAAATCATCATGGACGAAAATAGCGTTCAACAAAACGTGGAAATGATAAAATTGTTTTATTAAAATGGGTGTTCTGTTCGGGCAACGCTCCGCGCGCTTCGTCCATTTTACGGTCGCCATAATTGTCCTATCGAGAGGACTATTCGCTCCACTGGTTCAGTAAACGATAAACCAACACCCATATGTCGACGAAATGCAAGATCTGCCGAAAACATCGCTGCTGTCAGTGAGAGTGTGCAGGAGAATCCGAGGCAGTTGATTTCGCGTCGCTCACAAGAACTCTCACGCCTTTTTGACCACAACTTGTCGAATTTTGCATCGCGATTTGTGCTTGCACCCGTAAAAAATTCAACTGACCCAGAAGGTGAAAGTAAACGGCGATAGACAATGACGCATGTTCGCTAAATGGGCTCTGGAGGAGTTGGAAACTGATTCTAATTTTCATCGAAAAATCATCTTTAGCGATGAGGCCCATTTCTGGATAAATGGGTACGTCAACAAACAAAATTGTAAAATTTGGGACGATACCAATCCACATGAGATCCAAAAACTTCCAAAACATCGCGAAAAAGTCTCTGTTTGGTGTGGATTTTGGGCTGGCGGTGTCATCGGTCCATATTTTTTTGAGAACGTCGTTGGCCAGGCCATCACCATCAACGACGAGCGCTCTAGGTCGATGATTACCAAATTCTTTTGGCCTGAATTTGGATGATATAGACACCAACTAGATGTAGTTTCAACAGGATGGTGCTACGTGCCACACAGCTCACGCCACATTGGAAATTCTGCACGAGCGATTCGAGGGCATGGTCATCTCACGTGGAGGTGATGTGAACTGGCCACCCAGATCGTGCGATTTGACCCCGTTAGACATTTTTCTGGTGGGGTTTTCTGAAGTCGCAGGTCTATGCGGATAAGCCACAAACCACAGCCACAGCGGCCCTCAAAGTCAACATAACTCATGCCATCGGTCAAATTCAGCCTGATTTATGCGCCAGAGTAATGGAAAATTGGCCACTACGGATGCGGGCCACCCTGAGAAGCCGCGGCGGACATTTGAGCGATGTTATATTCCATACATAATGGCATCGATAGGCCTCTCAAACGAATAAAAAATTTCGATGATATCCCACACATGTTTTATTTATATTTAAAGATAGGAAGCGCTTAATGAAAGACCCTTTAGTTAGGGGTTTTGTCGACTCCGCTATAAATTTTGACAACAACCTTAGCGCAGAGACCAAATGCTGTTTTTTTGCCAGTCGCTGTTTTTTTCGGGGGAGAAGGCAATTATCTAGTAAAATTCTTTCTAGAACAATCAATCTGACTTTCTGTAAGAAACCAATCATCTGTGGGTTGCTGAGAGAGGAGAATTATTTCTAGTAATCCAGGGTTTGAACTGTGCGGTCGTGTGTATAGCGACATCGACCTGGTCAGAAGAGTCCCGATACAATGTATTCGATGGTTGGGCGATCATCGGCTAGAAGAATCCTTTAACTCATCTGGCGGCGCGGCACAGGGGGAAGAACATGACCTAGGTGACGCTTATAAGTGAAAAGGCCCTCAACTAATTTTACGTACGTAACTGGGGCTTTTCTACGACTGAGATAGTTGAACAGACATCAAGCCTGAGTCTGAGTACAGTTGGACTTGGGCTAATCTTATCTAAAGAGCTGATACGATCAATTTGATATTCTTGGCTTTTTCGCTCAGTTTTGTTCAAATGTTAGATTCAGAACATCAGGGAGGGAATACTTGCACCTTTATAGGTAGAGCGGTTTCCTCTTCCTTGTTCCTCGTTTTTGCTTTAAGGACGATTCTACCACCGAGATTCAAATCCCTACTCCTGAACTGCAGTCTTTGTTGGTTACCCATTAATGGTTTCAGTTGGACGTTGTAGGCGGGAAAGTCGTCTACCAGAACCACAAACTTTGATCTTCGTAGCAACGGTTTCATCCGGGCAAATTCATAAACAAAGAGAGTGCTAGAAGCTCAGCTCTGAGAGGTTATTCGATTTCAGTTAGTTTGGTTTCCACCACGACCGACAACTATTTCTCTGTTCGGCGAATGTTGCTTACATCGCTTGTGTCTTTCACTGTACTTTGACCAAAAATGTGTCATTTGACCTTGAGGCGTAGTAGGCAAAGCCTTTCCATCTATCCGACGCATTCTGGCATATTTGTCGTAGAAAGACATCAGAAGACCTCGTATTTTAAAGATTCAGCAACTTCTGGATCAGTGGGTAAATCGGCGAGAGCTTGCCTAAACATGCCAGAAGCCATACCCCAGCCACAGTTGAAAGGATCACTACTAGCGTACAAAAATGCGTTGAGGTTATCTCTATAGCGGGGATCAGTTTAGAGTCGAATCAGAGCGTTTTTCGCGTTTAGTTCACTATTTTATTGTACTTCGTCTTCGATGTGCTTTGAAGCCAAGTTAGATACATATGCGCTGGGAGAAGGCGGATCACAACTATACCAAGGCACTGGGAATAAAAGAAATCGTAGTACTTGTACACTGTGTGACCGTGACCAACCAGTAAGTAAAATCTAAGGAAGTGGGTTTCATGCTTGGTAATGCTTTCAAAGTCACGCATTGTGGTCAGGGTCATAGAAACATGAAATTATGCAGGAATGGTGAAAGCATTCTATTGAGTATCAAAACTGTCTTTAGAAGAAGATCATATCAGATGCTGTGTCATTATTTGAAGAATATTGAAGTAGCCTTCAATAACCTATAGTGCACTGCCATTAAAAATACTCTAGTATACGTTAACATTGAACATGGGCAATATGAACTGGGTTTACAACAAGCAAGCAAGCAGGAAAATAAATTGTTCCATAGTGCAAAGCTCGGTCAGAACGTCCGTAACCAGAGGGAACCCCTCAGGGTGGAGTCATATCTCCACTCCTGTGGGTGTTGGTTATCAGCTTAGTACAATGGGTATATAAGTGCCACGACATACGCAGATGGCGTGGGCATAATAATGCAGGGGAAATACTTAAATATTTTAAGCGAAATTATGGAGATGGCCCTGAAGACGATCAGGCCACGGGCAAAAAGCTGTGGCCTTAATGCCAACCCTTCCAAAACGGAGCTGATTCTCTTTACCAGGCAGTACAAGATACCGCCATTCAAATTCACAAAACTCAACGGAGTGGAACTGTCGCATTCGGACAGCGCGAAGAATCGGTGTGTGATTCTGGGCAAAAAACTGAACTGAAATCTTAACGAAGCGGAAAGAATCAAAAAGGTATAAAATGCTATTTTTATCTACAAAAGAACAGTAGGATGAATTTGGGGCTCAAAACCTGCCATATACTGGCTGTATATGGTGGTGGTAAGACCCAGACTTACATACGGCGCACTAGTATGGAGGAAAGCAACAAACAAGAAAACGATTTACGGGAAATTAGCTATGGTTCAAAGAACGGCTTCCATAGCCATTACAGGAGCACTCCGTACCACCCCTATGGCAGCATTGGACACCTTTTTGCACCTTACACCGCTTGATTTACAGACCAAAAAACTTGTTGGCAACAGTGCGATACGACTCACTAATCTGGGTTGCTTCAAGAGCAGTAGTTTCGGACATGACACGGTCCTAACGGAGCTACAATCCAGTTCCGTACAATATAATTTATACGGAGAGGAAGGACTGCGAAAAAAAATGCAACAATCAGGTCAAATGAAATTGCAATTTTCACAGATGGCTCAAAGACAGAGGAAGGAACAGGTTCTGGTATCTTCTCAGAAGACCCAGAGCTAAGAGTGACTATAAGACTACCTGACGCAAGCAGTGTCTTCCAATCAGAGGTTCTGGCTGTCCTCAGAGCGGCTGAGCTAATGCAGATGAGATCGGTATCCGAAAGAGATATCGCTATCTACATCGATAGCCAGGTCGCACTCAAGGCAATGGAATCAACCAACCTCAACTCTGATACAGTCAGCGGCTGTCGCACAGTGTTTAAGGCACTATGTAGTCAGAACCGGGTAAGACAGTGCTGAGTGCCAGGACACTGCGGTATTAAAGGAAATGAACTAGCGGACGAGCTTACAAGAAAAGGAGGGCTACTCGACAACAGTGAGGATGCCAACATCAAACCACCCCTTTGCATAGTGAGGGATACTATCGAGGAAAAAATTACAAAGACTGCCAACCTAAGGTGGTCACGTCTTGAAGGACATAGGGTATCCAAGGCTCTTTGGCCGCTCTTTGGCGGCAAAAGATCCAGGAAGTTAAGTTGGAAGTTGTCAGACACGGATATCTGCAGATTCTGCGGTGATCTGCAGGCTGTTGAGGACATAACACACATACTGTGTGAATGCGAGGCAATATCGCGTAGTCGAAGAAAATTTTTAGGGAAATACTTTTTCGGGGAAATAGACGGCACGAACTTCAAAGGCCTTCTTGGCTTTTGCTAGGAAATTGGGTGTTTCACCAGAGCGATTGTGTAGGTTTTTGCCATTTGAAGACAAATTCAATTGGTGTCTGTGTGATGGCATATCCATCATAATCCTGTTTGGCCTAACCTAACCTAGTATGGTGGCAGTCGATTTCGGGCTTACGAAGTGAAAAAACTCTTTTAATAAGTCAGTAGTACAGATGGCATTCTAATATTGATTGCAGAAAGCGGGACAAGCTTAAGTAAGTGTTACTAGAGTGGCAATGCAATACAGAATCCTGTAAACAAAGGTACCGCTGAACTGATCACTGCACTTGAGCACTCAAACAAAAATGTGGGACTTTAGATCCATCCATAGAAGCACACTCAACAATGCTTCCATTCTCAATTACAAAACTTCAGGAACATTTTTCGACTTTGTCGAGTAAGTTCTAGTTCTCTTCAAGAGAATTAAACATAAACCAAGTAGCCTTGCAATGGGTCTTTCTATTTTATTTATAAGTATGTTCGATGAATAGCCCTCTAATGAAATAAATGTCCCCTTCGAAGGATACTTATACTTGTAAATATGATCGACAACAATCCATGCTATAGCCATTAGACTTCGAGTGAACTTGATCGATTGCCATGCAAAGAAATGATTCATTTTTTATCGACGTCCCGAGTAATAAGTGATGCATGTCCTTATTGTGTGAAATGGACCAAGGTATCGCACAAACTCCTAAAAACAAAAAAAAACCCTTGACATCCTGACTAAGTACGGGTATTTTGAACGCTCAATTTGCGGGCATTCATCTTTCACGGGTTCCCTGACAAATTGTTGCAAAACCGTCAGATTGCCAGATTAGGAAACAATGTCCTTTCGAATATTCATTCTCTTCAAAGGACAGTAATAGCAATGGAAATTAGTATGCTATAGGGTTGGTTTGTTTCTTACATTTGACATACTCATGAACATCTGTATGTACGCAACTTTGTCTATAGGAATAAAGTAAGCGTTTTCTAATGGGAATTGGAGGGAATATTCAGCTCATATTTGCCTTATCATCGCCATGAGGTTGTATAAGCTCATTTTGACCAGCTTTCATGTGTAAGGAATATGATCTGTGGGTGTGGGTTTGGGAACTACAAGGATGGAGGATGAAATGTGGAAATACCTATAGAAACTCGGCAACAAAAAGACAAAAGTGAATGACATGAATCTGCCTTCGAACAGGTGCGCTAGGCTCCCTAGTCCTTTTGTCGCGTAGACAGACAGTAGTTGAAACTTCCTAAGTGAAGAAGGACTAAATGTTTGATTGAATGGATGTCAATGATAGGGTTGAATCTTTTGAAGATTTGTTAAGGGGACAGTTAGAAGGCCATTCACTCCTTAGCTGGTAGCAATTTAATCAATATTTTGGTGTAATTATTTAATTTGTTCTTAATGACGCACTCTGTCTGGAAGATACTCGTATACATTGTATCATTCTTCCTTGAGTGCCTTTCATAATTTCTCATTTCGAGAGTTAACAGGGAAGAAGTAGCTTCCTGACTTTTCTCAGATTTTAAAAATTTACGTTGACAGTTTTAAATGTGCGCCGAAGATAAAAAGTTTTCTGAAAAAGCCTTTCATGGATTAGACAATTTACAGTGGAGTGGTGTTGAATGTTGTTTGCAGAGTACTTTGTTTTGGGACAAGAAGAATTTGAAAAAGAATTTTGAAGAAATTGCTGAGACTTAAGAAATTGAGAAAATATGGTGTACATACTCCAATTTTGACTCCGATAATTAATTCCTTCTATCCTTTCATTTTAACGTCATAGTAGTGGGCAGAACCACGCCATCACCTCCGCGCCACTTCTCTTACTCGCCTGGATTAAGTTCAACGAAAGGGTGATAAGCCAAGTTGGGTAGTTATACCACCCCATCAGAGTGCCGAATTGCGTCTCTGGCTATAAACGTAAACGAAACTTACGGCAAGTGTTGGGATAAACTGAAGGCTGGATAGGCTGAAATGTGCGTCTAAGAAATTGTAACAAGAAGCCTTTTGGGGAAAACAGCAGGTGTACTCTGAGCAACAAACGCCATTGGCATTAAGTCTCACAACCCGATGCAAGATGAACAAAATTGAGATAAAAGCAACAACAGTTTCGGATAAGATTGACTCAACTTTTTGACGCCCTCGCAAACGTAACAAGGGCGTTCGGGTATGCACCTGGAATGTGAAAACTCATAACAGACCTGGTGCTCGAGAACATTTAGTTGTAGTTTTTTAAGGCGTTTTCGAGAAATTGCCATTGAACGGACAAGAAAACGATCATAAATTGCGATCTCTACTCAGGGATTGTAATTGAACGCAAAACATATTTGGTTGGGGATATGTCATTGGGAGCAGGCTTGATCACAGTGCCATCTGCATAAGACGTATAAGCGAGCAAGACCATGCTAAAAGGAAATGCCTTTAAAAACTCCCAAAGAGAGCATATGAGCATTGTGGCAAGTATGACGTAGAAATCGTACTCCGTGACCTTAATTCCAGAATACGAAAGGAAACACACGCAGGCTGATAAACGTTACAAATGTACGGAACTGTGTCGTAGAATGCTCACATTTCTCTTATCCAGAAGGGCACGTAGTGATCAAAGCTTGATAAGATTGGTCATAGTCGTATTCATATCCACTACTCTGGTATTCTAGATGTCCGGGCCTTTAAACAATGGTTCCAGTTTTCTTGAAATACTCGTTGCTGATGGTACGTTTTCGACTACCCCCAAATCACCTATATTGTAACGTGTAGGTCGAGCATAGTGTTCGTCGTAGCGTCGTTTGGTTATTTCACGTTGTGTATTGATTTTATCAGCTGCGTCGTTTCGGATCTCTTGCAAACTTTCGTCGCCGATCGTTTCACTGTTATGTAGTAGGGCTAGAACTAACTTATTCTGGAGGATGTCTTTAGGTCGGAAGCCATACAATAACTCTCGAAGCGTTCGGCTCGTTGTTTTATTCTGCGTCGAATTAATAGACCACTGCACTCGCGGCAACTGCTTGTCCCATCGTTTGTCTTCTTTGGTTAACGGTAGAAGCATAGCCAAAATGGTTCAGTTGGTACGTTCTGCATGCCCGTTAGCTCGTGAAATTCTGACCGCATTTAGTATGTGTTTCACATCGTTAGCTTGGCAAAAGCGTTTAAGCTCGTGTGACGTGAATGCTGTTCCACGGCCGGTTACGATGCGCGTCGGCATAACAAAGTATTCGCTAATTTACTTTGTCGCTGTGCTCTCCACTGCTTTGATAACGGAAAATTTTGTGAGAGTGTCTACAATGACCAAAATATGCTGGTTGCGTTTTGAATTTTTCGGGAATCGTAACAAACGATCCATTTGAGTGGTGTGGGACGGTACTGGTGTAATAGCGCCATAGTGATATTCACCTTCGTGCTTTCCGCCGGGTGCTTTGTTAAATGCGCAATCGGTGCACGATTTGAGATATGATTTTACGAAGTTTCTCATTCGGGGAAACCAAAAATGCTTCTGCAAACCGTTGAGTGGTTTCTCAAGGCCCAAATGTCCTGCGTTATCGTGTTGTCCTTGGATCACTCGCCATCGGATCGCCTTTGGTACCATCCAGAGAAACTTCTCATTGGCCTTACGAAATAGTCTGCCGTTTCCGATTGTGTATTCGTCGCATGCCGTTATATCACTCGAATTCATTTTTTCGATTATCTCGCAGATTTTCTTGTCTTGAAGCTGCATAGAGCACAACCAGCCACCTTGGTTAACATTTGTTTTGGCGATTCGTAGCGATGTTGTTTCTAGTTCGCGTGCTGCTTCGTATGGTGATCGACTTAGTGTGTTCACATCGAAGTCCTGGATACGTAACCATTATCTCACAATTCGCGGAATCAGTTCCTTTTTCTGCATTGCCGTTTTAATTGCGCTGCAGTCGGTTACCACGGTGACTTCTTTACCGTATACGTAATACTAGAAACGCTCCAAAGTTTCCACCACTGTCAGGGCTTCTAATTCATAACTAGATAATTGCGTTCATCATTAGTATTCGATCGGCTGTAGAATGCTACCGGTTTCCATGCGTCATTTTCTTTTTGTAATAATATGCCGGCAATTCCGATAGAGCTAGCCTCCGTGTGAATTTGATCTTCGCTGTTGCTTTTGTAGGCAACAAGTACAGGATTTGTTGTTAGACTCGTTTTTAACTTTTCGAACGCTTCTTTTTGGAGATCGTCCCCACTGAATTGGCAATCTTTTTTAAGCAAGCGTCACAATGGCTCGGTGATTAAGGCGTATGCAAGGACGAACATTCGAAAATAGCTGCTTAACCCCAGAAATCGTCGCACTTCGGTTGTGTTCGCTGGCGTTGGGAATTAGTGAATTGCTGCTGTTTTAACATCACCTGGACTTAAACCCGCAGGATGTAGTTTATGACCAAGAAATTCGATGGTTTGCTTCAGGAATTCGAATTTTTTGAAATTTAGCGTCAAGTTGAGGTCACGTAATGCATCTAGGACTCGTCGTAACTTTTCAAACATCGCATTAATGTCGTTGCTACCTACTACTATGTCGTCCATGTAATGAAACATATCTCCATCCCGCGTCCTTTCCCGAATAAACGCCATAAGTCGTTGGAATATAGCCGGTGCGTTTTTGAGGCAAAACGGCATGCGTTTGAACTCATAGAGCCCATCGGGGGTTACAAATGCTGTATATTTTCGAGAATTTTCTTTAATTTGTATTTGGTAGTATCAGCTATTCATATCGAGTACGGTGAAGTACGTAAACTGTTTCACGTCTTGTAGTAGCTCTTCGATGTTCGGTGTTGGAAAAACTTCCTTGACCATGTGTTTATTAAGTCAGCGATAATCAATGCATAACCGATCGTTGCCATTCTTCTTCACCACGAGTACAATCGGGCTTGCGTACTCCGATATTGATTTCGTAGTTATGTCGTTCGTTAGAAGCTCGTTGACCATTACAGTAACAGCTGTCTCCTTCGGCTCCGGCAGTTGTTAAGGTTTAGATACAATGGGCTCGTTAGTTGACAAGTTGATTCTCATTTTTACCGCGTCAGTCAGTCACGAAGATTAATTTCAAAAACATCTCGATATTCGTTGAGGAGATTAATTAGCGTCATTTTAGTTACGCCGTCTTCAGTGCCACATTGAATTTCTGATGAGTCGATGGGTGGCCGTTCAATGATCTTTGTTGTGAGTACGTCTATGCCCTCGAATCGCTGTTCGTTGTATTTAACTATCAACCGAATGTTGTTGTCTTTAAAAATGTCGTTTCCGAGCTATAAGTCTGATGAGAAAGTGTCATCATCCGTCACGTACAAATCGACGGTGATCTGAATATTATCGATAACTAGCGTTGATTCCATTAGCTAGCTGTACCTCCGCAGAATCCACTAATGCGTAAAACACATTCCTTTTTTACGTTAGTAATCCTAGCTGCTATTGATTTTCGTATCATGCTGCATTGGCTGCCCGATCAATACACGTTTGTCATTAAAATCTTTTCGCACGCTGTTCGTTGTTCGCACATTTTGTTTACCACAATGTTCCGAGATGCCAATTGGATGAACTTTTTGACACTTTCGACATCTCTGCCGACGTGGCGGTTTCGGAAAAGCACTGGATATGTGCCCTGCTTCGGCACAAACAATCGGCTTCTTGGCTGTAAACGTTTAGTTTGTACTGTCATTTGAATTATAAGCGTTGTCACTCGCCTTGTTGACGTTTTTATTACTATTGTCGCCATAATCACGTTTCATTGTCGAATTCATTTTGCTACTTTTTGACCAACTCGTTATGTTTCCCAAATAATCTTCTAATGATTCACGCATTTCTTTCATAGACTTAAAGCGTAGCGCCGCAATTGCTAATTGCAAATCATGATGCTTTAGACCCTGTTATGTTGCCGTACTGCGTTTATCATAAAATGTACATCGGCTTCGTCTGGCACTGTACTGAATTCGGTTTTTAGTGCGTCGGCAAATTCACTCCACGTTGAAAAAAAAGTCTGACGATGCGTCGAGCCACAGTTTAGCGGGACCCTTCAGTTTGCTGTACACTGCTCGTCATAGGCTCGCTTTGATTTGTCCACTCTGTCGATAAACTGTTCAACACAAAATAAGGAGTCTTTCGTCGGGTCGTATTCAGGTAAAATATCCGCTATCACTTTGACACTATTGACGTTTCGCGATTGATACTCTCGAGTTTGTACAGAGGATACTGACTCACTTACTTTTCCGTGATTGGGTTCATCACGAGTGTTTTCTGCAATTCTAGACGTTTGTTGTGGTCGTTGAATGATTAATAAGATGCTTTCCATCACACTTCGTAAATCATCAATTTGTGCTTTTACCGAAGATCGTTTTTCACTTTCACCATCACTTCCGCATTCGATCTCGCCCCTGCTTACCGCTGAGCTGAGGCGTTCAACCAATTCGCTTTTATTACCACTCGTTTTCAAGTTTCGTTCGTGTAGCAACCGTTTTATAACGTCGACACTTAATGACACTTGCAACTGTCGTTACGCTTTATTTTTTTAGACAGAGTTGCCGTAACCTTACACTAGCAGATGCCAATATTCGAATGCGTGTATCAAGGATTTGACGCAATCGCAATCGCAGCAGAATGCCAGAGGCTCTGATGTACTATCCATATCCACGAGCGCGAAAATAATGATTGAATGAACGAATGCCGGAAACACTTTCAGTTAAACAAAAGATCTAGTGAAGAGCATGCGCCAGCTTGTATGTAAAATTCGATCAGAGGAATGGATGCCCGAATAATGGAGTCTCAGCATCGTCATCGTCCAGTTCTGAGAAGAGAAGCCCCCTTGAACTGTGCAAATTACAGTTAATAGACATTGCATACAAGAACCTCGCTGTCATATTATGTGAACCTTTAATCCTGATAAATCCATGTTAGTGCAGCTTAAAACTTCACAGGTCCAGCAGCGAATAAATCTTCGATTCGTGACGGATCTTGCAGAAGCCATCTGACCACGTTCCTTTTGGAAGCGTCAATGGAGTCGGGCTTTCAAAAGCCCAGTTCAGTCGTAGGCCTTTCGTTTGGTAGTCCAGGATTGTGACAGCAAAACACAAATCATTTTTATGCACTGTGAATGTTGCCAGCCCTCTCTCTAGTCTTGCAGAAGGCACTTCTTAATACCCTCATCATTCCTGTCGTTTTATACGGCACAGAGCCACGGACACGCTCAAGTGCGGATGAACTGGTTTGAGTGTAAGATTTTGGGTGCATTAAAGGCGTGTTGAGGAGAAGGACATGGATTTGGTCAGAAGGATAATACTCCACCTACTTTTCATCTACCGAAAATATTGCCATTTTGTTTACCTGCGCTTTGAGGTAGTACCTTTTCTGTGGCTTGTCGTCTGTTTACCGATTGCAAGGGTTAATCTTCTTAGCCCCAATGAAAAATCTCTACGAGCCAGGAGCGCGCTCAAGCTATCGCTTTTGTGCTTCTGCTTTCAGTCGATTGATATGTGATTTAACGATTTCTCAGTTTCTGCCATGCTAAGTGTACGTTTGAAAGGTTTGCCCCTTTTTTTGCGTTTTCGTCTCCTCATTACACCATCTATTCTCCTGCTGATCTTTCCAAACTATGAGGAGAAGTTTTGGGCTCTCTTTGTATTTTTGAATTACCTAAAATAATTTTTAAGTCATAGTTGGAGCATTGTCTTCGGTAGGATAGTCTTCTTTTCTGAGGGCGTGAGTGTACCTATATTTCAAGCCGATGTTGACGAATATAGTTATGATGCGGATTATTGAAAAAGTGTTTGCTCACATGCCGAAAGTTCAAGATTTCTTGCATTATTCTGCTGCTTGCAACAAATCGTCATCCAAATAGTCCCTTTATCTGTCCTCTGTAACAGTCATCGTAGTATCCATCCTACTCTCGTGTATTGGTCTATCCTACTACATTCTCTGAATAGCGGTAATTTCTGCTAGGCCCTCCGCTGCTGATAGCAATACAAGCCCCGAACATTCCATTTGCAAATACGAACGTCCTTGTGCTTTGACCCACTCGCAGGATTTTTGATATTGTGTCCATCCTTATCCATGATGGACACATAAGCATCAGCCCCAACATGGATAGTCAGTCCGTTCCTAGGACCTCTTTGGGGAAAGGGCGAGGGTATTCTAGGACAAGTAATCCGTTTCAGGGAGTACATCCAGCACCATCTACAATATATCCATGATGGCGATGATTTTGTCATTTAATCCATGTTGACTCTGCGTATACTAGACTATTAAGATTATGCTCCGAGTGTTGGGTTTCATTCGACATCATTCCAGGAATGAAATTCTCATTTAAAGACGGCAGATGCATTAAACCATCTGAAGCCACTTTGCTTTATGGTATCTGAGAGTAAATTTTGTCAAAGATGCTTAATTTAACAGCATTTCACCTCTCAGCTGCTACAACTATGATGCAAACTACAATATTCGTTTTAGCCCAACATCTAATTCTTTATCCCGCAAATTAACTATTGCATAAATGGATAAACCTAATCCGATTAGTGCCCACCATCTCAAGTATGTACTCATATACCTATCCACAGTGGCTGCCATTAAAAATAAACAATTGCAAACCCTCGCCATCACTGTCATTCAAAATCGATTCAATTCAATTTGAAATGCTAATAATGCTCTTTTTCCAGTCGCTTAAGGGACACACCCTAACCTAAAGGAGCCGTGTCTCTCTCGACTCTCAACCCAATATGATTTATTGATGCCTTGTGTCGTCCGTCCTGTCCTGTCCTGTTTAATAAAATTATAATCGTCCACGGGCAACCAAGAGACCGAGCGACCTACGCGACGCACCAAAATGCTTTTCAATATTAAGGACATACCAGGAGTGCCGAACCAATATTGTATCCAGGAAAAGTTTTCTCCTCCCACCACTATCCCCCATCTGTGCCGTATAGTTCCGGTTCCGCTGAATATCCTTAAACTCTTGAAAAATGCTTTTGCACAACTTTAATTGTGAACAATATTGTCAATGTAGTAGTTGTTGTACATAGTCCTTATTGTTGTTTGTGGTTCAGGAAGAAGGATAGTTCTGCTTCTGTTTCTGTAGTTGCTTTCTGTTAGTCTTGGCAATTGAATGGTCGGTGTGGAGTTAGAATATTTTGCTACTCAGGCAGAAAGCAATTTCCGCTTTTCCCAATGGCATAATAAAATATTGGCATTAGGACATTTGTTGGATACGGATATTTGTTTGTGCTTACGCATTGGAGGACATTTAATGTTTACACTGTTGGGAATACTCAACGTAGTTTTGGGTTTTTTGTTCTTGAAATTTCCTTCCTCCTGTTTCTGAAGGTAACGGCAAAACACGAAACCCAAATGTTTTATTTTCGCCAAGGGGATATCAATTTACAAGACGATCTTGTTTAGGCTTAAGAAATGTTTAACATGCCGGTTAGAGGAAGT
The DNA here is from genome assembly GCA_963966105.1 of Volucella zonaria. Lineage (NCBI taxonomy): Eukaryota > Metazoa > Arthropoda > Insecta > Diptera > Syrphidae > Volucella > Volucella zonaria. The sequence continues at coordinate 122,142,974 of OZ014534.1, read as the reverse complement.
TCTCAAATCCTTACTGTGGACTGCGGCCGGACCATTAATTTTTGGTCACCACCATCTGATTAGGATGGTGTCTAAGTACAGGAAAGTTAGATTGCTTTGGCTTTCCTGAGTGAGATGTATGCAGGTAGTGCCGTTTGGTTTAGTTGGTGCCAAGTGCAGACACTCTTTTCTGTTACAGTAGTAACCACAATTGAAATGACTTATAGACCACCCACCGCCTAATTGTTGGCAATAACCCTTTGCCCATAACCCAGGTCGTCTGGAATGATTTGTAAGCAAGAACATTTAATTAAAAACGAAAGGAACTTTGCCACAAAAAGGCCAACAAACTTCATCTGACAGTGACTCCATTGATTAACACCTTTTGGCAAGCGCTGAAAACCTTGGGCTACGATGATGAATTTCACTCTTCAGTCTCCGTCTAAGTAGTTGGATTGAAGTGATTTTGTTTTTTGTTTTTCTTCTTGAAGAGTGATGAGTTAGCCGGGAGAGAATGAAGTTCAACATTGGCGTTTAGTCAGTCTTTGGGCATGGTTTCAATTACTTATGCTCCAAGTTTGCCCACTCCATCATTTTCATCGTATCTGCGATACGAATACGAATACGAATAATTTTAATCAGTTCAATGTACAATATTTATTTACTTTTTCCTTTAGCCCTTATTGTGGTAATGACTTTTATTGACCAAAAAAGCAAGAACAATTCCGAGAGTGTGACTAGACAGTATGGTGAAGAAGATTGCTCCACTGGAATATTTTGATTTGCGTCTTTTTTTGTAAGAAAGCTAACCAAATGAATCAAAAGGGACAAAAGTTAATCTTCGGAATACATGTATCCCTACATGCGTCGATTTTGGGCTTGGCTAGGTTTTCGGACAACTATATGAGTGTTTTATGTAATCACATCGTCATTTAGGCCGATAGTTTGTATTAGAACAGAGTTTGTTTAGTAATACCTGGCTACTTGGTCCCTCCGGAATCCAAGACCAATTTTAGGGCGGGTGATTTGAGTTTGGATTTGACCCTTCCCATAATCAATCATCGAGGCATGTGCTGTGCAAATGATTTAACTTCCTGGCTCAGGCTTTTTTACTATTAAAGGTACATGTCATCTTTTGATGCCACAAATTCCTTAGCTCACGCCATCCTTTATGTTTGCTAATTTGCATTACAATCTAATAAACACTAAGCTAGATGTCAACAAAAGTCCTATGTTGTGGAAGCTATTCTTGAGATAATCCTCGTGATATTTATCCCCTAAAACATTAAAATTAAACTCAGGTCGAAAGTTATGGCTGGCTGCAATCTGAATCTTCATACTGGTACTCACCGACGTACTTTCAGAGTAGGAATACAGATCTCTTGAATGGAGTCTTCAGAGCTTTTTCGGAGTACTGAGCTACGTACAGAGACGATACAGCTTTTGGGACCTTAAAAGGCACTTCGAGGAATAGCCGCCTAAGAGAAAAAGTCACGTGAGCACAAATATTGTAGTAGCCCTTATGGTAGAAACAACATCTGGTGGTCGTATGAAAAAGCTGAAGAAGTACAACAAAAAGGCTAGGGACCCTGATGGTCTCTGGGTCGAGAGTCATTTGATCGACATTAATAAAGACTCTGAGACAAATGCTGCGAAAATTAACGATCTTCACAGTATCTTTCCATAGGTTTAGGTTTAAGGCTGGTCATTTCCATCGCCTTTACGTTGTGTTCCATGATTATAAAATTAATCCCGAAAAAATTAGAAGAGTTACGCTTTGACAGGCTGCTGTGTAAATAGTCGTTACAAGAGGAAGAAGACACGGTGCGACGTTATAAAGACACAGGCCGGTGGTTATCTCATGAACTGAGCGCGATCAACCTTTCTTAGCTGATGCTGCTGTACTTCCTTCGACATTTTGGTTATTAAAGAAGCTCAGTCCTGGCTGATGAAAAACGTGATATCTGCAAAGGACACCCGCATCTTTTCGGATAGCCAGGCAGCTATCAAGTCCCTGTACTCAGTCTCATTAAATTCTAAAACCGCCCTTGAATGCCGATCATCTCTTACGGAGGTGGCAGAGTTGTGAATCCTTCACCTTTGTTGGGTGTCGGGCCACAGGGTCATTCCAGGGAATTGTAGGGCTGAAGAACCCGCCAAAATTGGTACCACTCTACCTTTTTCCGGTAGAAGAGGTATACCAATCGCTACGCGCAAATCTATATTAAACCTGGATGCTAATAAAACAACAGACCTTAGGTGGACTGTTGGACCAACATGTCTAGCGACTAAACAGATCTGGCCAAAGCTAGATCCGAATCGCTCTAAGAGTTAGATCCTTCTTTTTTTTTTCTTTTTTTTATAATTTACGAGCGCCTAAGGGGTTATGAATACCCTTATACTGTTGCATGGCGCGGGCGGAAAGATAGAAGGAGGAGAAAGGAAAGAATTGTTTGTGATATAGTGGTTTAAAACTCAGGTGTGTTTGGTTTCGACATTGACTCTCCAGGGGTGGGAGTCCGAATAGGACGGAGAGATTTTCTTCACTCGGAGTGATTCAGGTTGTGAATTTTAAGGGTTGTTTTTGCTTGAAAACCCTACAACAGCCAAATCTACATGTCAGTGTTATGCCATCACACGCAGATTTTTCTGACTGAGTTCCAATTACACAAAGGAAAGCTTGTCGTGGCTAGGATTCGAACCTTGACCCTCCGAGTGAGAAGCGATTGCTAGTTTCAGTTTGAATGCATTTTTATTTATAGGGTCCGCCATGTTTTTTTTTTCCAACTAGTGCTTATTTCGTGAATGGTAACACTTAGCTCATGTCTGATTTGACAGATAATTAGTTTTATCCTTCCGCTGCACGAATATGGTTGTGTATACGCTTCGCTAAGTGGGCCTGCGATCGACTTAGAGAAGATGCCGATTTTGCCAAAAAAATCATCTTTTCAGATGAAGCTCATTTTGATCTTGGCGGGTATGTAAACGAGCAAAATTGTCGCATTTGGGGCACAGAAAACCCGCACGCATACATTGAAAAGCCGATACACCCAAAACGAGTCACTGTTTGGTGCGGATTTTGGTCCAGAGGCATAATTGGGCCATTTTTCTTCGAAAATGAGCAAGGAATGGCCGTTACAGTCAATGGCGATCGTTATCGGGCCATGTTGAACGGCGCTACGTGCCACACAGCCGAAGCTACACTCGATGTTTTGCGCCCTGTTTTTGAAGATCGCATTATCAGCCGCAGAGCTGACGTCGTTTGGCCACCCCGGAGCTGCGATTTGACACCGTTGGACTATTATTTGTGGGGTGCCGTAAAAGATAAGTGTTACGCCGACAAGCCAGAGACAATTGACGCTTTAGAGGACAATATTCGTGAAGCCATTGGTGAAATACCGCTGCACACAATCGATAATGTGCCTAAAAATTGGACCGATCGTGTAGGCTACTGCATGGCCAGCCGAGGCAGCCACTTGAATGAAATTACTTTCCATTATTAACCGGAAGGATTGTACTTTCAAATAAAAAAAGAAATTTGAGAAAATATTCAGTAGTTTTTTTTTATAGCATTTTCAAAAAAAAACATTTTTGGCGGACCCTTTATATACTTAATTAAATCTTACATGCTAAACAAAAAACGCTTAAAAATCAGCTTAAATAACTTACAAGTAATCTTATATATACTAACTTAATGGCCAAATGCGGGCACTCTAAATTAAACCTAACACTTAAACTAAGTCTTTCGACGTATATTACATTATATTTAATTTTATATTTATATGTTACAACTAAAACTAAGAAAATAGATATACACATAGGTACACATATATGTACAGATATATATATAAATTATTATTATTTTTTTGTAATTTTTTTTTTTTTTTTTTGTTTTTATATTGGGTCTATAACTTTATTCGGGCGGTTTGCTAAGAGATGGCGTAACTTGTATTATTCCATTGTTATTATTCCATTGGAACATGCGTTGGAAAGCTACTGTCATTGTACGTCATTTCAGTATATGTCATTGATTTGAAGCGTAAACAACAATAATTTTTTTCCACTCAAATATGTCGAGCTTTGTGCCTGAAAAAGTGTTTTTGCGGGGAGTTCTTTTAATATGAAGAAAACTGCTGCCGAAAGTCATCGTATTTTGGTGGAAGTTTATGGTGAAAATTCGCTAGCTGAGCGAATGTGCCAAAAGTGGTTTGCACGATTTAAAAGTGGTGATTTTGGTTTGGGCAGCCAAAAAAGTTTGAAGATGAAGAACTGGAAGCATTACTCTATGAAGATTGTTGCCAAACACAAGAAGAGCTCGCAGGATCTTTGGGTGTTACTCAAGCAGCCATTTCAAAACGTTTAAAAGCAGCTGGATATATTGAAAAGCAAGGAAATTGGGTTCCACATGAACTCAAGCCGAGAGACGTCGAAAGGCGGTTTTGCATGGCCGAAATGTTGCTGGAACACCACAAAAGTAAGTCATTTTTGCATCGGACTGTTACTGTGTTGCAAAATTCCGCGCTTTTAAAGTTAATGAATTACTTATTTGGAAAGGTGCCGGGCTTACCGGCAACCAAGCAAAACAAAAACCCAAAACTCGAGCACCAAAAAAAAAAACCGCAACCACACGGATGGAGGTTGGTAGTCGAATGAGGGAGAGTGCGTAAAACCGAAGATAGGCCCAAAAGGGGATTGCAAAAAAACTGGAATTGCAACCAGCAGCTGGTTCCTAGCTGCGCACACCGGCTGCTCAGCACGGGGGAATTCAAAAAGGGGGGAAAGTAAACGTAGACAATATGTAATAATAGAAAATTGGGAAAACAAGATGAAACAAAAACAGATGAACTTCTCCCTGATGGGGATTTAAGGTAGGTATGCAGATTTATTTAGTTCTTTTTTTTCTTTTTATTAAGCGAGGGATGACAAAGGCCGTGCGAGTGTAAAAAGGAATAACCCAGTAAAGGGTGTCGTGTAGCACCAGAGGGGTTGCTCACCTTAAAATTTTGTAAAGCTCAACTTAGTGGCCAACAGAAGGCCCACGATTCTGTACGATCACGAGGACGGTGCACTTTGGGGCCAACGGGGTCGCGAAACAGTTTTGACCGTAACCGCGAAAAGGTTACGGTGTTTGCCAAATGAACGGTAAGGAGCCTTACGGGATCACTGAATCACAAGTATCCCCACTTAAGGGAGGATTACACAAAAATTGACGTTTTATAACAATAAAATGCAAAAGGGTACTTAACTCTTTTCCTGCCTACTTAGGGGTCGCTCCTGTCTGCCAGAGGGTTGGTGAGGGGAGTTAATACTTCCCGGCGCTGTCACTCTCGTCGTCACTTCGTCCGTCGGTGTCTCGTCTTTCTGGGCTTCGCTTTTCTTCTCGCTGGGGGTTCTTTTTTTCTTGTTCGTCTTTGTTTGTGGGCTTTTTTTTGTTCGTTCGTAGTTTTTTTTTTTTTTCGTTCGTTGTGTGGTTTTCCTTTCCTCTTGTTGGTTTCTTTTGTTCGTTCAACGTTCGTTTTTTTTTTGTCTATGATGGCTAGATATTAATTATTCTAACTGCGCATTTCGGCTAGTTGCCTCTCACACACACACATTCATACGTGGTTCCACTAATTCAGCTGCAAGAGCAAAGGGACTCACTTCCAGAACCCTGACAGCCTCCCTGTGAAACCACCCAATCACACCAGTCGATGTTTTGTCGTGTTCGTCCTGTTCGTTTTATCTGTCGAGTGACTGCTTGGGTCCATATCACACCCTCGGACCCGGAACACTTTTGGGGGACAATTAAGGGGAGTTCAAATGGTGACCGCCAGGTAGAGAGGAAACCTTTCCCAAGAATAATATTAAGGGGGCCGTAAGTCTCCTTGCAGACAAGAGTGAGTGAGGTGGATCGTGGAGAATCGTGAGGGGTACCTATATGTCATTTCTGGGGCGGTAGGCCGAGGGAGGGAACTAGATCCAAAGAATCCAGTAAATCCCACCTGTACCGTGGTATCCAGAGCATGACGGGAAGAAAAGAACGGGGACGAAACGAGAAAAGGCAGGAGGGTAGAGGGGTGAAACAGACAACAACAGGACCAAAGGGAATGGAATCATATCTGAAACCCGGCCAACCAGCCAAATCAACGGCAAAGCAGAATATCCATGGCGCGAAGGTAATGCTCTGTATTTGGTGGGGTCAGATGGGAGTGCTGTATTATGAGCTGCTAAAACCAGGTGAAATCATCAATGGACAACGCTACCGAACACAGTTAATCCGTTTGAAGAGAGCAGTGGCCGAAAAACGCCCGGAATATGCGACCAGACACGAGGCAATAATTTTCCATCATGACAACGCTCGGCCCCACGTTGCTATTCCGGTTAAGAACTATTTGGAAAACAGTGGATGGGAAGTCTTACCCCACCCGCCTTATAGCCCATACCTTGCCGCTTCTGACTACCATTTGTTCCGGTCGATGCAGAACGCCCTCACTGAAATACGGTTCACATCAGAGCAGAATATCAAAAATTGGCTTGATTCATTCTTGGCTGCCAAGCCGGCGCAGTTCTTTTGGGATGGGATCCACAAATTGCCAGAAAAATGGGAAAGAGTCATCGCTTCAGATGGGCAATACTTTGAGTATTATACATGTTTTTCTTAAATAAACGTTCAAATTTTGAAAAAAAACCGCACGAATACATTGGGTATGTATTCATGCAGATTTCAAGAAGAAATTCACTGCTACTCTGTCACTGATATTCATACCAAACCCTTGGGAAACAGGGAATCAATGAAGATGCAATGAACGTTTCACATATAAAGGCTAATCGGGAGTTTATGGTGCTTTGCGTAGCAAGAAGGAGGATTTTTTATGAATCAGAGGCTAAAGGACTGGCGCGATATAATAACCCCTCAGAATTCTGAAAAATGAAGAAAAAAAATATCATGGACACGGAACTAAGCACAACCATCCTTCAAGTTCAGTTGTACAAGTTGTTGAACACTTCTTGCAGCCCGCCTATGTTTCAGAATGCCTAGTTTCGAGAACGAAATTTTGGATAGGCCAATTTTTTTGCAGGATGTTGTTGAGACTCTAATTAGTCTTAAGGTTGGTAAGGCGGCAGGATCGGATGGGATTCCAGTCGAATTCTACAAATGTGACATGGACGAACTGAACACCAATCTTACCTACTCGTTCAACAATATTTTGGAAAGGGGGGAAATACCGCAGTGTTTCGAAGAAGCCTTAACCTTTTCCATTTATTGTATAAAAAAAGTTGTAGGGCGGACCCAGGGAACTACCGATGCATTTTAAATGTGTCGTACAAAATTTTTACAGCGATATAGTGATACTGCAAAGCCGATACAGTCACTCAAGGAATATCAAGCTGGTTTCCAGCCAGGATACTTTACTGTGGATCAAGAGTCCTTTCTCCTTAGGAATAGGAAACTGTATGTATTCTTCGTTGACTTCAAGGCAGTTTTTTTACTCAGGGGTTGAAGTTGTTGTATGTGGATAGCAATGCAGTTCTGTGGAATGGTGAGGGGTTATCAGAGTGGTTTCGATCGAGGTTAGGAGTGAGAAGAGGTTGAGCTTTGAACCGTAGTCTATTAGCACTCTTTTTTAAGGATATTGTTGTGTATTTTCTACCTGGAGGTGTTGTGTGTTGGTTAAAGTTTTTCTTTTTGCGGATGACGTAGTATTAGGTTCCTCACCCGAAATCCTACAACTTACAATAAACAGACTCTCTGAATATTGCAAAATGTGAAATCTGATGGTGAGTACCTAAGTAAGCCTCAAATAGTGATATTCAAAATAGGATGAGGCAGATACTGCGCAAATTAAAAATGGCACTTTAATAGGAAAACTATTAAATTAGTACCTCGACAACGAGTTTATTTTATGTTGGATCTCAAAATGAAGTGGAATCTAAAAAGAAAAATTGTCGAAGCCAAAATCAGTCATCAATGCTGCTTGGAGAAACTGTTTCACCAACAAATATATTGCCCATAACTGCAACTATAAAGTTTTTGAAACTATTTCGGAAAATATTTTCTTCTACGCTGCTCAAGTATGGGGAGGAAAACAATATGAGATGGTGGAAAAATTGTTTAGGTTTTATATAAAGAGAGCATTTCATCTGTCACCGAATATACCGAACTATATGCTCATGGTGGAGACAGGCGTACCACCACTCTTTGCTAAAACCCTAAAATTACGGGTGAAGTACGTGGTGAAAGTACTAAATATGCCAGACTGTCGGCTACCAAAGAAAGCAGCTCTACAAACAATATGAAATAGGAAGGGATGGTAAAAAGGGTGGCTGAAACTAGCCAGTGGTTGTATAATGGACAAGTAACTGAGTGTTGAGAATATGGCCATTTGGAAGCCCATCAGTTGATCATTCGTGTGGATGAGCAAACCAGAGAAGGATTCCAAGTCTACAGCCGGTTACGCCATAATTTGGAGTGCAATAACTATTGAACACAGCTGAAAGTGCGTGGGGGACCCTTTAAGCTGAATTATATACCCCGCAGGGACGATCTACAGATGCCCAATTTTGCGTAAAGCAAGGAGATTTGTATTTGAAAATGAAGGCTAATCGGGGAACTAAATACTTCAAATCTCCACTGTAACACAGTGAAGCGCTATCATAAAGTTAGAAATTTGTTGAAGGATTCGACGACGGAGTTCTTCTCCCACACCCCGAAGGGGGAAAAGCTGCAAACTATGCTGCTGAGGGGGTTAGAACCGTCTACGTATCCGGAAAAAATCCTTGCACAGCTTAAAGAAAAGGAGTGCGAAGAGTTCAAATTCGTGTGGGTTAAGCCATTCGTCACGGCTAGAGCCAAAAGGGAGAGGCGGAAACTACCGTTTTTCCTGGTCCAGCTAAGTCTCAACAGCAAACTGGATGGTCTAAGGAGCATAAAAGCCCTACCCTACCCTACCTACCCTACCTACGCCCAAATGGCGGCAGGTCGGGGAAATACGGCACAACAAGCGAAGGTTGCTTCTCAGGCCCCAGCGCCTAGAGCACCGGAACCTGCAACTGACGTGCTAACTATCTTGCTCTCTATTCAGGGGCAGATGGCTCAGCTTCAATGTCAAATACAAGAACAGATCAGATCAAATATACTCGCTGCTGCCGGGCCTAACGCACCTTCAGTCGTAATGGGTACGTACATGGAGGAGCAAACCCTGAAGGTCTTTGCAGTGAATGTTAATTCATTGATTAGGCTCGAACGAAGAGCCGCACTATTTAAGTTGCTTAAAGACCAAGCCTCTGATGTGCTTTTGGTTGGCGAAACTAAGCTTACCAAAAGACACAAAATGAGGCACAGAAGATACAAAATAGTACGGAGAAACCGACCCAACTCCATTCAAGGAGGTGGCGTTGCGATTTTCGTAAGAAAAGGTATACGTTTTAAAAGAGTATACAGTCGCATAGTACGTAGGTTCCAAGTGCTGGAAGTATGCATCGTGTATATTCCCCTCCGTAGTGGAAAGCGGCTATACATGGTGTCTGTCTATGCACCTAAGGCTACTCAATCTACCTTATTCATCTCAGAGCTCGAAACACTTTTTCGATTCCTGAGGCTGGAATTGGAGGAGAACTTTTTTATTATCGGCGGAGATTTTAACGCCAAACATAGTGATTGGGGAAATAATACACCAAATACTAGAGGGAACCTACTATTCAATTGGTGGGGTCAGCACAGTGTGATGTATCGACTCGGCCTCAAAGTGACATACAGTCCGTCGTTTCCCAGACAACAGTCCTATTTGGATCTCCTGCTGTTCGACACTCGAATAGAACTAACAGGCACTAACCAACACACCATAAACTGTCTACGCACTTTCGTGTATGACAGTGACCATTGCGGTCTCAGTACCGAAATAACTATTCCCAACGAAACTGCGGAATTGGAAGAGTTTGTTCAAAGGCATTCCTACAACTATAGTAGGGTGCGTTGGACACACTTCTCAAGAATACTGACGAGAGCACTCTCCTCAAATTCGCTCTACCCACCGTCCAATAGAAATCTGTCAAACGAGGAAACAATACCTCGGTATCAATACTCTGACAACGAAGACTTATTCCGCAACGCAACTATTGACGCACTGCACCGACATAAAAGTAGACTGCTGTCAAGACTAAAAACCTTGTACAGACAGTTCACTGACAGACATAATCCGGAGATCATGACATTGAAGTCGTCGATTAAAAACTTCCAAACATTAATAAAGGAAAATTACAGAAATTCTGTAAGTTTGTACTGGAACAATAAAATTCGGGCTGTAAACACCAGCAACCCGAATATGTTCCCGCAAATAAATAAAATATTTCGGAGAAATAATCAAAACGACCTTCCATGTCTTAAAATCGCCCGAACGACGAATAACGAACAAATACTTGTAGCAGCAGGTATCGATCCAAATGAGGCAGTTGATGATGACAACTTCTTTGTGATCGAGGATCCGCAGGAGAAGGTAGAGGCTATAGGAGCGACTTTCCAGGAAGTGTACAAGGCGAATGACATCATTGGCCCGAACCACGACCTGGAGAGTCGAGTCCTTGTGCAGAATTTCTGCCTTCGAAATGAAATTGTGAATTGGCGATTCGAGAACTCTGGTTTCACCAACGAAAGGGTATTACCACCTTTCATTTCGAAGGAAGAGCCCCAAACGATCTTCGAATCCCTTAGAAGTAAGAAATCAGTGGGAATCGCGATGAATGCAATGAATAATGCACATTATCCAGCGCATTGGAAAACTGCGGTGGTACATCCCATACCTAAAAGGGATAAAGATACTTCCAATCCGGCGAATCTCCGCTCGATCAGTCTTCTTCCAAACATCAGTAGGGTTTTCGAGAAGGTGATCAATAGAGTCCTGACTAAGTGGGTTGAGGACAAACATATAGTTCCGGATAATCAATTCGGTTTCAAGGCGGGGCATGATATCATTCATGCTGCGTCCAAACTGGTTTCTGATATCCAATGAAACAAAGGCAAGAACCAGTGCACTGGTGCCTGCCTGATTGACTTGGAGAAGGCCTTCGATACCGTATGGTTAGAAGGACTCTTTTTCAAACTGGACAGGATGGGCATTAGTAAACCATTTCTGTATATTCTTTTTGATATGCTCTCCAGTAGACAGTTCATCGTGAAGAATGGCGATGTGACTTCTGCTGGAACATTTAACATTAAAAACGGTCTGCAACAAGGTGCGGTAAATTCGCCGATTCTATTCAACATTTACACAAGTGATCTGATAGGTTCGCTTCACCATGCCATAGCGTACGCAGACGACTTAATCGCGTACAGATCAGGCCCAAAGATTGAGGTCATTAATATACTTTTGCAACGTGACTTCGACAAAATTATGCGATATTGCGACGACTGGAAGTTGAAAATTAACTTTCAGAAGTCGGAAACCATTCTGTTTAGGACGCCTTTGTCTGGGGCCTCTAGGGATACCAGAAAGAATTGGCGAAAGCTCTCTATCGTCGGACAACATGGACAGCCACTTGCTTGTCGAAATGTAGTCAGATACTTTGGGATCTGGCTAGATCAATATCTGTATTTTAACAAACATATAGATGTTGCTCTGGCCAGAGCCAGGGGTGCTTTTGCCCTTACAAAGAGACTGTTTTACAGCAGCCAACTCGATGAGAGGGTAAAGGTGATCTGCTCCATGGCCCGTATCAGGCCCATGCTTGTATTTGGATGTCCCGTGTGGTTCAACGTGAGAGCAAGTTTATTGGAAAAGATTCGGGTGTTTGAGAGGGCTTGTCTTAGGACTTGTCTTCTCTTATACAGAACACCAGAGTCTGAGTACATAAAATTCTAACCTAATGAGGTCTTATACAATAGGGCGAACCTGATAAGAGTGGACAATTTCGTCATTAAGTTGATTCCGGGGCTTACTACCCTAATTATATGTATCACGAGAGAGTTCGCTTTAACGGCTTTATTCCTGCAGAAGCGTTCCTCTACTTAGATAGTAAAGGTCTGATCCAGGACAGATCGGCGGTGCCACTAATCTTCCACGTTGCTCGAACAGTTGCGGACAGGCGACTCAACTACGACAGAGACGTCGCACATGGCAGTGCGGAGCGTCTCCGGTTCAGTACGGTGGTAGGGAGTCGCGACATGAGGGATGTTGCTCGGCAGCACCAACAATTTTGGTGGCTTGTTGAAGAAGAGGCTGAGTCGTCGTCGAATTCCTCCAGCAATAGATAGCTTCACGCGAAGCAAAGTGGGTCAGCCGAAATTTTTTTTTTTTGCTTTAGCGTTGGCCGGGTTACAAAAAATTTGCTTACATGAAGCTTTTCTAATAAAGGCTCCGATTTTGTATAAGATTTTGAAATAAGTACAAACCGCATGGTAATTTTTTCTTGGTGGTTAACAGTTACAATCTCAAAAGCTCCCACACTCAAAACAAACATAATCTAGGTTCACTGACACAGCTGACTCAACGATTCACAAACAAGAATAGTACTCGTATTGTAATATAACGCTAAATTTAATAAAGCACTAAAGTGCACTATCAGCGCCTGAGTGTGCATCCGGCACACTTGTGTCAATTCTTGGAATCGTTGGCTCACCTGCAAGTGAACGTGATTCGATTATGTTTTTTTTTTGGCAAACTAAGCTAAATACCTGAATAGCTACAGGTTAGTTGGTTAGATATTAAATTTGTAAAGAGCAGTCTTAAGTTAGATTCAATAGAGAGTGGTTTGCAAGAATTTATGGAGAATGTCTTAATGAAGAATACTGAGCTTAAACATCAATGTCGCTTCCATAGTTTCGTCAGTTTAACGCTGAGAAGGAAAGTTGAGAAAACTACCTATTCCAGCTCCAACAGCATTATACTGCGAATTCCCTGGTAGACGAAAATCTTCGGAGATCACATTTCATGTCAGAGTGTGGTCCAGATGTCAACGAGTTGCTCAGGAAACTATTTCAAACATTTTGGCGTCGCGCTGAAAGTTTCTCCGCACAAAAATGACACCTAATCAATCATACCCAGATTGGATCGCAGAGTTAAGGGGATTAGCAAGAAGTTGCGCGTTTGTTTGCAGTAAAGAGACTTGCGGTCAGTCTTATGCAGATATGATGATCCGAGACATGTTGGTGTCCACATGATACCGTCCGTAGTCCAGCTACAGAACGAAAAAGCCCCACATTGGAGGAGGTTGAGGATAAAGCTACGACCTACGAGTCCACCCAACTAGCGACCGACATTTTAAAGGATACTGGCAACCACACTTTCTCATCTGAACTTAATGTAGTACATTCTAGCCGTAAGCAGAAGTGGATGAATGAGAGACACAGATCGAAACGATTGTCGTCATCTGAATTCAGTGTGTGATCTTTGCGGTAAGAAAGGTCACATCAAAAGCGTATGTTTGTCAGTACAGTGCAGCGGTCAGAAGGTGGATATCAATTTAGGAAGGAAATTCAACGATACAGGCGATCGAAATCACGAGGCAAGGTAGTGAGGCAACAAAACGCAGGCAGTCGAAATAGAGGCAAAGAATCAGCACATTCCATTCATCAGTTGGAGGAAAGGACTTCGGATCTTGCAGAAGTTGAAGGGGGTACACAGCTTTCAATTCTAGATGAAGTTTCGTCAACTTGGGAAATGGAACGTAAAACAGCGAAAAATGCTTATAAGGTTAGAAGTGAACCAAACTCCAACTACTTTTCAAGTCGACACGAAAGCAACAGAGATGAATGGGCTTAATGGCTATCGAGAGCTTAATAACCCAAAGTTACACCCCGCATCCCGCACTCTGAAGGCGTATGGCAACAGCTGTCATTGTTGGTAGTTGACAGTACCAGTGCTTCTAACATTATGGACCTTGATTGGTTCGAAGCGTTCAAGTTTGGGGTTAAGTATCCAGAGGATGCGAAAGTTTTGCAGTTGTCGGGTGGATCTAGGGATCAGCTCGCAGAACAGGCCCTTCGTCCTTTGTGAGTTCCGAGCTTGGGTGTAGTAAACATTTTGTTGCACATCTAAGGCTGAAGTCTGACTGCCGTCCACGGTATTTTAAGTACCGACCAGTCCCTTTTGCTCAAAAGGAGGCCGTGAGGAAAGAGATTGAACGGCTGACAAGTTTGGGAATTTTTCGAGCTGTTGACACCAGCCAGTGGGCTGCCCCCATTGTAGAATGGCAATCTTCGACTTTGTGGTGATTTCAAGGTCACCATAAATATTGATAGGCATCCTGTTCCTCGAATTCAGGAGTTATTTTGTCGGCTTCAAGGTGGCCGTTTGTTTTCAAACATCTTTCAGATGCATATCTTCAGATCCCACTCGATGAGGAATCAAAGCGTCGGTGTGTCATCAATACGGAGCTTGGATTGTTCCCATATCAGCGTCTTCTTTTTGGGACAGCAAATTCATCAGGTATTTTTCAACACTACGTATGGTAGAGCAACTCACTGCCGAGCTGGATTTCTGTGTCTCATATTTACATGACATCATCGTGTCGGGTCGAAACAATGCTGAACACATAAAAAACCTAAAGACACTATTCCACAATTTCCAAGATCATGGATTGAAATGTCGGTTGGCAAAATGCAAGTTCGCTGACCCTGAAATCGGAGTATTTCGGACACATAATTGATGAGAAAGGAGTAAGATCATCGGAAATGCGAGTGAAGGCCGTCAATAACTTACCAAGACCAACAAATTTGAAGGAGTTAGAAGCCTTTTTTGGGTAAGTTAAATTACTACAATCAGTTCATACCAAATTTCGCACAGTTAGCAACAGAAATCGTTTGATGATTTTAAAGAGAAAATCATGAAGGTTTTTCGATTGGTTCATTTTCAAAATGAGTTACCCATTTCTTTAGCGACCTACGCTTCATCGTATGGTATCGGAGCTGTGATTTCTCACACTAATCCTGATGGAGTAGAGAAGCCTATCGCGTTTGCTTCTAAAACGCTTACTGAAGCCCAAAAAGGGTACTTATCGCCAGATAGAGAAAGAAGCGCTTTCGATTATTTATGGTGTGAAAAAATGTCACCAATATCTCTACGATCGACAGTTTGAGTTAATTACCGATCATCAACCCTTAGTAACCATTTTCAGTCCTAATAAAAGACTACCTGTGAGGACCATTCAACGGTTACAAAGGTGGGTCATAACCTTAATGAACTACATTTACACGATAGGCTACAGATCTACGAAATCTCACGGGAATGCTGATTGTTTGTCACGGTTACCCCATGGACCAGATGAGGAGGATATTATTTATCTTATTGATAACGTATTGGAAAATTTTTCTGTAAACGTAGGAGAAATCGCTGCTGAGTCAAAGCGTGATGTAATAGTACAGAAGGTAATGTGGTATGTTCAGCATAATTGGCCAAATGTTCTTCCTCCTACTGAAATCAAGTTACTGTCGTATTTCCGTAGAAAGTTCTGTTTGTGTGTGTGTACTAACGTTCTTCTTTTTCGGAGCGAGAATTTCTGTAGAGTAGTAATACCGCCACTTTGCAGCAAAGAGTATTACAGATGATTCATTACGGCCATTGGGGCATAACGAGAATGAAGCAGATTTCTAGGCGATATTCCTGGTGGCCCAGTATCGATGCAGGGCCATAGTGGTCGACTCCAAATCGAAGTTTCCCTTTGTAATTACGATGTCTTCTACTACTTCACTTGCAACCACGCACGCATTGCAGTCCATTTTCGCGTTGGAGGGCTTACCAAAGACTTTGGTTTCCGACAATGGGCTGCAATTTGCATCCAAAGAATTTGGGGATTTTTGTAGGAGAAATTCAATTCAACATCTGACATCTGCTCCTTTTAGCCCGTAGTCGCATGGTCTGCACTTTCAAGACGTCTTTATCAAAAATATTAGAGGATTCATATCAGAACAATGGCGCTTTATCCATATTTTTGGCCACATATCGCTCGACGCCAGACAATACAGGTATATTGCCAGCAGAAAAGTTGCATGGCCGAATCCATCGAACAGTTCTAACGGCCATGATTCCAGATATGCAGGATAAGACGAGACTCTGCGAGAATAAGACTAAATTCACGCCCCAATAACTGGTTTTTCTTCGGCAATACCTTAATAAGGAGAAATGGATACCTGGTGTTGTACTGAGGAGGCTTGGCAAACAGATGTATCTCGTGCAGTCAAGGAGTGGTAGGTGCAGGAGAAACCAGAATCAGACATCACAAAAGATGGAGCATGGAGCAGTTAATGGTAACTCTTTGTTAAAACTCAAATTACAGAAAGGTCACCTCGTTCGATGTCCACAAATGACTCTTTGGTTTTAGAGAGGTCTGCTGCGGTAGAGCCGATTGATTTATCGGCTCCTCCAGCTTCTTCATCACCTCAGCAAATGACTTCAGGTAGGCGGAATGCAGTTGAAAACGTAGTTACACCTGGAAGATCTGAGCGTCTCCGCGCTAAGCAAGTTGGATTCGTTGCTTGAATTAGATGTAAGGGAAACTGTTGCATCAGCAACTCTTTTATATCACAAAATATTGCAAAACAATGGTAACTTTGTTTAATTACCAACTAATGACATTTCAATTGCCGCTGAAATAAATACAAACTGCATGGCTATTTTTTCTTGGTGGTTAACCTCACACTTCGATCTGCGTTGTTTTTTTAATTAACTTACTCAACAAATATAACATTTTGGTAGTCTCAGTTCTACAGCAGCCCGTTAAGGGGTTGGGCCACAGGATTTTCAAGAAATCTATTTTTTTTTATTGCTTTCAATGATCCCTTCGGACCTCAAAAATGATATCCCAAAAGATTATGGCGGGGAAATATCTTGAAGTATTTCTTTTTCAAAGTATAGTACAAGGCCGCCATGTAGGCAGCAAGTTTAACTTAAAATTTAAACGAGTTTATCTCAAAACTGCATTTTTCAAGTTGGCCGCACACATTACTTTAACAATTTCCAACCAATTCACTTAAAATTTTAACTAGATCTGTAGAAATATATTGTCTAAATAACTACGTATGATTTTTTTTTATATGGCATAGTTCATTTGTTATTTACAGGTTTCTGGGAATTTTCCTTCGAATTTTGCAAGTTTGACTTGCAAGTGCGCCATTCGGCCAAAAATCAATACATCAAAAAAAAAATCCCACGTACTTCTCTAGCTGTTGTTATGTACAATAAAAAAAAATTTAGTGACTCAACATAATTCGAAATTTACAGGAGCTGTTGGCACGGCGGGAGACCCTTCCAAAAAAGAGAGGATATCTGAGAATTGCTGCACAGCCGCCATTTACAAAAAAAAATTTATAAAAATTATGTTTTACAGTCAATCATATTTCTTAGTGAATCTTCTGCCGACCCAAAAACCATTGTAAATTTCTTTGCTTGTCATTTTAACAAATCCTTTTTCTAAGAAACAGCTGAATCCGATCCTAGTTACTTTAACTATATGAAAATCTATCCTGAGACGTCATCCATCTCACTATATATAACAATATCTGTGGTATCTGAAAAAATTAACAAACTTAAAGATTTTTCGTCCGGCCCTGGTGGCCTTCCGGCTATTGTAATAAAAGGGTGTGTTACCCACCTCGTTCCCCTCCTTGCTGCCCTATTTAACTTGTCTGTCTCAACAGGTACTTTCCCTTTCCTATGGAAGTAATCTTCCATCATCCTTATTCATAGGAAGTAAGACCCATAGCAAAGCTCTCTTGCATACCCAAACTTTTTGAAAGCATAGTCTGTCAACAACTGCTTCCGTTCCGTACTGTAGGCCAACTATCTACACAAATCAGCACGGTTTCATGAAAGGTAAGTCAACCACCACTAACCTAACTGAGTTCGTCTCTAGGACGCTTTGTGCTTTAGAAGACGGTGATAAAGTCGATTCAATTTCCACTGATTACAGCAAGGCATTCGACAAAATTTTTCACCAACTTATCATTTTTAAACTAAAAAAACTTGGCTTTTCCCCTCATTTTGTGGCATGGACCAAATCCTATTTAGAAGACCGAGAATACATAGTCATCTTCAGATCTTCAGTATCCGATCCCTTTAAAGCAACATCTGGTGTCCCTCAGGGTAGTCACCTTGAACCAATCATCTTTATCCTAACATTTAACTATATAAACCTCATTTTAACGAATTCTAATCTTTCTATTTTCGCTGATGACATGAGAATTTCCAAAGTCATTTCATTGCCTTTTGACTCCCATTGCCTACAGGATGGCTTGAATAAGTTTTCGGTATGGTACAAGCAAGGCTTTCTAGACCTTAATGTATACAAATGCCAAGCGATAACCTATTCCCCCAAATGTCTACCTCCCCCTCCAAGAAATTACTTCATCTGCGATGAGCCTATTCCTTCCTAGTACGGGATCTAGGAATAATTTGTGACAGAGAATTGAATTTCGACTCACAGTCAAAAGAATTTTCCAACCCTTACATTACAAAAATCCCTGTACATTAATTTTGTAAGGCCTCTTGCAGCCAAGTTTGGTCATACTATAAACTCATCCACATTCAAAGAATTGATAAACGACGGTTTATCCGTTTCGCATTTCGTGGTCTATCTTGGGCCGATCATAGGGGGGTATATGAAAATAGCCTAAAACTAATTATGTAGCATGCATACCCTAAAAAAACGTCATGGAGTCGCTGATGTACTTTTTATCCACCAGTTACTGACTGGAAACATCGACTGCCCGAGAATAACGCAAAATATTTCATTTACTCCCAATCCCCGTAATCTAAGATCTGTCCCACTCTTCCTAATCCGAACTCACCATACCAATTACGCTCACATTGAACCAATATCTAGAACAACTACGCCGAAGCCTTTGACCTAAATAGCAGCAAACACGAAATAAAAAAAGCACTGTTCAACATGCCACACACTTAACATCTCCCCCGTCCACCATTTCTCCTCGCCACATTAGGTTAAGAATACCTTTGTTAGTTTTTAAGCCTAGCTTTAAGTTTTCACTTGTTAATAAGCTTAATAAAGTTGCCCGGGTAGGGCTAATAATAATGTGTACAATAAACTTCTACCTTTGTAAACTCGATTTATTTTATATTTTTCCTGAAAAAAAAAAAAATAAAAAAAATATTTTTACAGCTTTTAAAGTGGCCTAAACCCCCGAAAAAGTAATTGAATGTGTAATGTACGAGTATATGTGAAGAATACCTGATTGTAAACTGCAAACTGCTAAACTGATAAAATACTTGAAATTTCAATTGAATCCGACCGAACGCCACTTTTTTGTTTTCTTCCGAATTTATTTCGAACACACTGTCGCAGTCGTAAAGTTCTCAATTTGGTACAATGAGAAAAGTAAACAAATCCTTAGCCGGCATATCCGCAATCATTAAAATTGTCTGCCACAGCATCCACAATTGTTAGCTATCAACCCCACTGAATCGAAATCAAACAAGTTGTAAAGCTTTTCACACAAATTAAGCTTTCTTACGATAAAACAGTCGGTAATTACGATCTGCCAGTGGCGTCAACTTCAACACACGACCAGCTATTGGCAGTTACAGTTACTGTCAGTGTTTCGGTTAACACCGTCGGTAGTAGCACCGTTCGGTATTGAATGCACTTTGTCCTTTCGACGTGATACGAGTAGATATCGTCAGTTAAATAGTTCGTTGTTGAGCAGACAAGGATTTCCGAAGAGTCCTTTCAGTAAGCTTTTGTAATTCAATGACTTCGGATGTGTTTTTTTAGCGGTAAATTTCCATCTAATTCTCGGTTTTCCTTGTTCGAATTTAAGTATTTTGCGATCGGAATTGTTGATTGAAAAATCGGAAAAGGAAATCCCCTCTCAGATAGGGTCCTTTAACGGAAGTGCAATTTAAATGAAAGCCGCCATGAGCGGTGGTTGGCTTGTGTTTTTCTGTTTTTCTGCTTTCCTGTGAGCTTGTGCGGCTTGAAATATTGTGATTAATTGTCAATCGAAAAGGGAGAAGTGCTTGTAAATGTGTATTTGATTACAGAGACAACAACACCGAGATGCTTTTGTGCTGAAGGATATTGAGACCAAGGACACGATCTTCAGATTTCCTGATTTCGTCAATAATGATGTTAATGCGCGTTCCGTCGATTGATAGTCAATGTAAGTGAGGTGTGGGATTGCTTTAATTTTAATCACGTATCTTTAAGTATCGATTATAATTTATGCCCCATCAACAGAAGGCAGCGTGAGGTATTTATGCACACTTGTCTGGAATAGGTTAAGGTCAAATTATGCCGCCACTTGGCGCAACAGTCTTTATTTTGAAGCTTCGCTCTGTAGACACAATGCGGATCCATTTACAATAGTTGGAGGTACCATTAAAACGTACAGGGGTGGCGATTTTACGGATGTGTTGGTTAAATGTCAGGCTTCGGAGGCCTTTTGTGTTTGTGTGTACTGTGTACAATCAGGACTGGGGCTGTTTTTCTTTAAACATTTTACTCCAGTTTGTTTGCCAAAAAGTTCTGAAATTAAAATTAATTTGGATTTAAGGGATTCTGGGATTAGTGGGTTAATAATTGAATGTTGGGAAAACTTCTCTGAGTTAAGATGGTCTTTAAAGCCACCCATTTAGACATTGCTTTGTATATGTATCTGTGATAACAAGAAGTTCACCAAAGAGGCTTAATTATGGGGTAACTGACGCTTTGAGAAGTTTTGAGTTTGTTTGATGTAATGCACAAATTAGAGGGCACTTAGGTTTTCTAATTGAAATTCAAATGCTTAATAGATAGTTGGAAATGTTCTCTAACATAAGGCACAGGGAAATGCACAGAGAAACTTTAATTTTTATTTAGTTTTTGAGTTTACACCGGTTTACACCGGAATATTCAGAAGTCTCTTTGAAGTGATTTATTTAAGCTACAAAAATTTGTTAGAAAATAAATGAAATGAGCTTCGAGCAGTGAAGTTGGGAAAATCCGAGTTACTTTATGCATGCAGTGTGTGGTATTTAATTCAAATTCAGCAGTGACTAAGCCAACCGCAGGTGTTAAAATCGATACTCTCGGTCCACATATGGTAGAGATGTCATCACGAATTTACTGTGGACTACCCGATTGACTACTTAGCCATATTTTCAACGGAGGAACTGTATATTAAAACACTGATTTTTGGCATACAACTTTCCAAAAATATGGAAAATTATATAATTTTAATCTAAATGCAACGAAAAAGTGAAACAAAATCTTAGCTAGCCCAGGATCATTTTTTGGGGGAAAATGAGCGTCGAAAAATATTATTTTTGAAGAATTAGTGTCTGCAACTCTTTTCCAGTGTTGCGTGTAAGTTTGTTGAATGGACATTTAGTTGCGACGGAAAAGTGAAACGCACTTAAACATAATTACGTGAAATAAATTCGTTGAACGTTTAAATTTCGTTGAGTTTGATAAAAAATGTGTGACAAAAAAGTGAAACGGAAGATACGCCTTTCAAAATATATTGTAGTAACAGAGGCAAAATGGAGGATCAATATAGTGGAGAAGACGAATGCTTTTGTTAATCGATAAACAGAAATATGAGTGCTACGAAAATCGGAAACAGACATAGGTAGCCAAAAGACTTAAACATAATTTAATAAAGTGTGTCAAGTCGAACATTTCCAAGTTAATACTGTATTTGCTCAAAAATTAGCGAGGCGTTTGACGCGAATGCTTTGCGGATTTAATCGACGTCAGAAGTTACTGATCAATGTGATCAACGAAAGGGTGATAAGCCAAGTTGGGTAGTTATACCACCCCATCGCAGTGCCGAATTGCGTCTCTGGCTATAAACGTAAACGAAACGTACGGCAAGTGTTGGAATAACCTGAAGGCTGGATAGGTTGGTATTTTCCAGAAATTGCCAATGAACGAACAAGAAATCGATCATAAATTGCAATCTCTACTCTGGGATTGTAATTGAACGCAAAACATATTTGGATGGGGATATATTTAAGTAAAATGTCACCTGCATAAGATGTGTAAGCGAACATGTTCCGAAGACCTGATGTGCGCGCTTGTCCCAACAGAGGAGCAAGACCATGCTAAAAGGATAGGCCTTTAAAAACTCCCAAAGAGAGCCTATGAGCAGTGTGGGTATGACCTAGAAATCGTACTCCGTGACCTTAATTCCAGCCTCACATGGGCTGATAAACTTTACAAACGGACGCAACTTTGTCGTAGAATGCTCACATTTCTCTTATCCAGAAGGGCACGTAGTGATCAAAACCTGATAAGCCTTATTGGTCATAGTCGTATTCATATCCAATACTCTGGTATTCTAGATGTCTGCACGTTGATTTGGACCACTAGTAAAAGAGTTAAAAAATAACAAAACTATCTCGTCCATATTTATCATACATACTACAAAAATAAGCGCTTTTACAAAAAAACAGTAATTGCGGGTTCGTCCTTTAACACCTACGTTCTTTTTTCAACTGCCCTGTTCTTCTCTTTAATCGCTCTTTTATCTTGTCGTTGGCGCCGTTCTAGATCTACCTCGTCGCTTTTGATTAGACAGAGTTGCCAGCATTTCGTAACCCTAGAGTCGGCCGTCCTGTCGAACTAATCGACTTCGATTAACAGTACTGTTATGTTCTTTATGGCTGCTTTCGTCGTTTTCGTCGCTGATTTGATCGTCGACAAGTGGCGGTAACGTGCACCACAGTTTCATTTTTTCTGATGCGTAAATTGACGTGTAATGCCGTTGTTTTCTGCTTGCGGCAGGTATATCCTCAATGACATACCTATCCTTGTCGAGAACCTGACTTACAATGAAGCGGCTTTTAAACAATGGTTCCAGTTTTCTTGAAGTACCCGTTGCTGATGGTTCGTTTTCGACTACTCATCTGCATCGAATTAATAGACCACTGCATCGCTGCAACTGCTCGTCCGATTATTTGTCTTCTTTGGTTAACGGTAGAAGCATAGCCAAAATGGTGCAGTTGCTACGTTCTGCATGCCCGTTAGCTCGTGGAATTCTGACCGCATTTAGTATGTGTTTCACATCGTTAGCTTGGCAAAACCATTTAAACTCATGTGACGTGAATGCTATTCCACGGTCGGTTACGGTTGAGAACGTGCTTTGTCGCTCTGCTCTTCAATGCTTTGATAATGGAAAATGTTGTGACAGCGTCCACAATGACCAAAATATGCTCGTTGCGTTTTGAACTTTTCGGAAATGGTCCCAAATTATCCATGTGAATAGCGTCATAGTGATATTCACCTCCGTGCTTTCCGGCGGGTGCCTTGTTAAATGCGCAATCGGTGCACGATTTGAGACATGATTTTACGAAGTTTCTCATTCGGGGAAACCAAAAATGCTTCTGCAAAGCGTTGAGCGTTTTCTCAAGGCCCAAATGTCCTGCGTTATCGTGTTGTCCTTGGACCACTCGCCATCGTATCGCCTTTGGTACCACCCAAAAAAACTTGTCATTGGCCTCACGAAATAGTCTGCCGTTTTCGATTGTACAGAGTGACTGACTCGAACTCAAATTGTATCAGTAGTCCACCTTTGGCGCGATTAATGGCCTTGAGACGGCCGACAAAAGCATGGCACGCTGCACGCAAGTGGCTCTGCGGTATTTTGGCCCATTCCCGGCGAAGTGCTTGTTTGAGGTGGTCCAAACTTTGGTATTTTTTAGTGCCAACCTTCGCCTTCAAAATACCCCAGACAGAGAAATCCAACGGATTTGCATCCGGAAAATTTGCAATCCATTGTGTCGA
Source organism: Volucella zonaria (assembly GCA_963966105.1). Classification (NCBI taxonomy): domain Eukaryota; kingdom Metazoa; phylum Arthropoda; class Insecta; order Diptera; family Syrphidae; genus Volucella; species Volucella zonaria. The sequence goes on along the minus strand of OZ014534.1, from coordinate 122,119,304 downwards.
AGAAATGAAGTGTGGAACATTGTTCTTTAACAGATCTTGGTTGACACGCGCTTTGTGAGACGGTGCCGAGTCTTGCTGAAATGTCCACGGTCTCCGACCGAAATGATTATGTGCCCAAGGCTTCAATACTGCTTCTAAGACAGGTATACGATCGCATTGATTTTGACGCCACGGTCCAAAAATACGAGCGGAGAGCCACCATCGGCGGTTATGGCGGCCCAAACCATCACCATCGGTGCTGCCTGCTTTCTGGTGGTCGTCGGAAGGTATACATTTTCGAAGGACCTCTCTGGCAAGTAAACTCGGTCATTTTGTTTGTTGACATATTGCTCGATAACAAATGGCGACTCATCGGAAAAAATCAAATTCGACAACTCACCACTTTCGTGTAAGCGTAGCAACTCCTTCGCTTTTTCGACTCTAATTTTTTTCTGCTGTGCTGTAAGATCGTGTGCTTTTTGGAACTTCAATGGCTTGAGCCCAAGCTCATTTTTTAGTTTGTGTTGCATCCGTTCCAATGATATGTTGAGCTCACGAGCCATTTTTCTTCCACTTCGACGCGGATTTCGCTCAATTCGAGCCTTCACTTTCCGAACCATTTCTGCCGATGTTGCTGTTCTTTTATGACCACCTCCAGTATCACGGTAACGAGCTATGGTTCAAGACACAAATGATTTATTCACGTTGAGGTGCTGGAGCGCTCTAACGATAGCTACTTGTGGTTTTCCAGCCAAATATAAAGCAATCACACTATCACGTTTGAATTCCATCGCGGATAAAACACAACTGAGACGCAAATCGTTTAAAAGGCTTGTAAATAATAAAATTATCTGTCATGTGTCAAAATTTGAGTTCACTGTCATGAACGGTTTGGAAATTATAGCAGTCTGAAGTTGGTTGCAATTCGAGTCATTCTGGGTGTAGTATACCTGGCTATAGATTCTTTGCAATGCCAATGACTCGTATTCTGCAGGGGGAGTTGGAATTTTTATACGAGATTTGTATGGTTTGGATGAGTGCAGACATTATAAAAATCTCCATAAACATAGGTAATGAAGATTATACTTTTGATTGTGTGTACAGATTCACAGTCATTACATGTGTTTAGATGAATTTCAATCTTTTTTATGTGAAGAAAAATCGAATAACTTTCAATCTGGATTTACTAAACGCAATCCCTGTGCTAACATATATTTATATCTTGCGCTTATGGCAGAGCATGGTTTAATCTCTTTAGTAAATGATATTACTAGACCAATTGCAGGTACTTGCATTGGCCATGTATTTGCTCGCTTTTTAAGAATTCCTCTTAATGTAAACATTGGTATCGACCTCGAACTTCAAATATCTGATCATTGTATGACTTTTGTAATTTATCAAGAAAGTTGAATAAAATTAACTACGATCTGCTGAATAATTTACTACGTTTCGAAAATTGGGAAGAGCTGTATACTCAAGAAAATGTATCCACAGCTGTTAATTTGTTTTTGAAGATATAAGCTCAGTTAGCTATGTCACTATCCTTAAAGAGTCAAATTTTAGGCAGAAGCCTTGGATTAGCTGGTTACTTCTTAGGAAAATTAGGCAAAGACCCAAATTACGCAAAAAGTGCTTTAAACATCCACAGAACGCTAGCCTAAAGAGTCGCTATAGCCGTATGAGTCAAATCATAAATAATGAAGTACGAAAATGCCGTGATGATTACTATCATAATCAGATAAGGGCTGCGCGAGGGAATCTTAAACAAGAATGGAAAGTGATCAATAACATTATGAATCGAAGTGTAACCAAGCAAAATAATTCTTTTGTCCTAAAAAAAGGAAATGTTAATGTTTCAGAACCCACAAACTAATTTAACAAATGCTTTGCTTCAATTGGGTAAAACTCTTTTCAAACAAATGTCCGTGCAACTGTGTGCGTGAATGCAGCTGTTGCCTGTCCATGTACCTCCATCAAATCTACGTCACAAGGAATGATCAGTTCAACGTTATTAGCAACTCGTCGCTGGATAAGGGAGATATCGCTGCCTGTGTCGATAAAGGCGATGGCGTTATGTCCGTTGATTTGAATGTTTTTCGTTTTATTGTCGCCGATTTCTTCGTTTGATGTTATTCGAAGGCTACCATTCTTTGGGGCGTTGGAGGTTGATTTCGCTCTTTCTGGACAGAAAATTTTGGCGTGACCAGTTCGGCGGTAATTCGTACAACGTTGTTTGCGCTGTGGTTGTGGGCAGTTGATGGAAATATGACCCGGTTGCTCACAATTAAAGCATTTCATCGTTCTTGCGTTGTTCGTTGATTGGCGATGAATCGCCAACGCGGTCTGCAGTTCTACGTGCTTCATCCCCCTCCGTATGTATGTGATTATCGCTGAATCAGACAGATTGTGCTTTTGTCCCAGTGCCCTCATTGTACTCGTAAAAAAAATAATCGATCGGCAATTCCGAAGACTTGCGAGTACTTTCAACCATAGCAAAATGGCTGCCAGCTTCGCTCATTGTTTTGCCAAAGTCTTCTACCTAACGATTGGTGAATTCGCTCCATGTTTTCATCAAACCTACGAGAGCTTCTGACCATAGCTTCGCTGGACCTTCCATCTTTGCTTGACGCACAAACAAAACGCTCCTCTCGTTCCAACCATATGCTGAAACGTACTTGTTGCACGTATTGTTCGCCTGTCGGTGAAAGTTGATAGGATGGATTATATTCTGGGACAATCGAATGAATTTCATTCACATTGGACAAAGGCGGTGGTGCATTTAGCATCGTTGTTGACAAAGATGGCGTTGAAGTAGCGGTTGACGTTGCTGCCTGTTGCATCGGCGTTCCGTTAGTTTCTCTGGAATTTAAAGCAGTAGCAAAAGAGGATAATTGCAATTGCAAACCTTGCACCAAATTCGTTAAATAGGTGATGTCGCTCCGTATTGTCGCTATCTCCTCTTCCTCGTCGTCGCTGAGTAGATACTCGTTTGGAATTTCATCACTTTCCAGAACGTTCTGCACGCGCTGAATAAGAACCGTTCGATTGCCGGTGGTTGGTTAATTATTTTTCCTTAGAATCAATGTAAGGTCCTTTATCCGTAATTTGTTGATTTTTGTGACGGTCATGGTTGAAATTTTTATAAAAGAAAATGTTTGTTAATCCCACTTCTAAATATTTATTAGAATATTTCTCTTTTTAATACTGATCAGAAATAAAACACAACCGCTCTCTTTTTTTATTCACAAACGTCTGTTAAGTTTTATTTATTTGAAAAATGACACTTCAATGTTGTTGAAGTTGGCTGCCCTAGATGCAGGGTTTTGTTCAATTGGTGACACAAATAATCTTAACATTTGTAATTCTTGTTATTCTGAAGCCAGGCTTACAGATGATAATTTTGAAAGAGATAGCTTCTTTTTTGAACCAATTTGTGGGTTTGAGATTTTGAAGACCATTCACTCCTTAAATAGCTCCAACTCCTGTGGCAGGGATAGTGTTTCCAATGTTATGTTTAAAAACATTCCTTCAATATTGTAGATATTTTCAATTTGAGTATCCTGTTCGGATGTTTTCCTGAAGTTTTAAAATGTGCTATTGTTATTCCTCTTTTTAACAAAGGAAGCAAACATGAAAAAAGGAACTATAGACCAATTTCACTGCTGTCGTCTATCACTAAGGTTTTTGAAATGCGTAAAGAAAAGAGCGTTAGAGTATATGAACCAAATAATATTCTTCAGTCCAATGCAATTTGGGTTTACTTAGAGCTGCGTATGCTGCATTTTTTTTTTTAATTCAATTCAATTCTATTTCAATTTATTTGATAAGACATATGGTATATCGTCTTTTATAATACATAAATTACATTTGAATTAGGAAAAGGTAAGTTGCTTTAATGTTTTAATTTAAAATAAATTATTCGTATTCTGAACTAAAAAATAAAAATTAATAATAAGATTTGTGTTCTTGTCCCTAATGAATAAGCTGCGACTTAAAGTGTTCTGCGTGTTTGTCGCTGCAACAGCAGACTTCCTTAGTTTGGATTGTCGTTATGATTTTAAAATTGAATTTTGTCGAAATTGCAAGGTCTGTCGCACTTCTTGGCCTTCTTCCCAAATCGTTTGTGATACCAGCAGATATCAGTGCGCGAGCTCGAATTGGCACGGCTGTGCGAACGATGGTTTTTGTTTCTGAAATTGTTATGAGATCTGTCTCTACTTCGTGAACGCGAATTGAAGGATAACGCCTCAATCATTGACTCGATCCTTGTCAGCCTCTGCTCGAGATCGTCGCTGGTATTGACAGGATTCGGATTCTGTTTTGTACACATGCTGTAAATGCTCGCACACTGAGAGGCCTCATAGATCTTATCTGCAAGGACAGCCAGCTCCTCGAGTGTTTTGTTGCCAACCGACAGCAAAGCGATATTAATGTGCTGTGGCAATCGATGTATCCACAAATTTTTGACGATCTTTTCGCTGAAATAACTGTTCGCTAGCATTTTCGTTGATCTCAAAACTTCTGATGACTTCCGATCACCAATACCTGCTTTGTCGACCAGTGCTTCCAAACGTTTATTTTCGGAGACAGAATGTCGTTCAATCAAAGCGCCATACTTATCGGTAGCTGGTGGATTTGTAGGGATGTCAATAACCGAATCACATGTGTCTGGTGGTAGGGAACTAACGATGAGACAATATCCTGTCTCAGAGCTAGAGATTCTATGTACTATACGTACTTGAAACTGTGCCTCCGCCGGAATGAACCATGTAATTGGATTTGCGTTCCAAAACGTGCGAAGGTGCACCCTGATAGAGTAAACCTCCTCAAGACAACTCGACGAGTTGAGGTGTGCATTCTGATTTGGATTGTGGTTCACGTTATTTTGGATTCCCGTTAAATCACTGTCAGCATTGGTTTCCATTACCGGCTTTTCTTCAATCATTAAACTATTAAAGACTTGATACTCGTACGAAAGCAAAAATCAAAATGTATTTCGAAATGAAATGTCGGATATCTGAAGTTTCGGTGTGATAATCTCCGGATGAAATTATTTAAAACGCTTGCTAAAGGCTGGCAAAAACACTGACACTGAGCAAATTTTGTGAACCGTCATAATAGAACGCGAAAAACGTTTCAATCAATGTAATAATCGTGAATGCTGTTACAAATACTCTCACTTGTATAATGGTTCTTGGTTTTTTTGAAAAAAAAGAAAAGGAAAAGGCGCGTTCTCAGGATCCTGCTTCTTCGAATGTGCTCTTCTTGATGGCTGTGTTTAAGCTCTAATCTCCGCAGTAGACCAGAGGGAGCTGATGACTGAATACAGCGGTGGTGTTCCGTGAAGAAAAATGCGTTGACTCTTAAGTTGTCACCGAAGTCACGGTGATTTTTGTCGACAAGTGGTGTGGAAGCGTGGGAATGCCAAATGGCCGAATCGTGGTGGTCAAGTCGTGGTGTGATGGCTTTGTGGCGACGATAGGTGGTGGTGAAGCTGTTCGGCTTCAACTTATGTGTTTGAATTGTTGTGGCCTGATTCGGCGTCATTAACGTGATCACGTCGGGGTGACCAATATGGTCTCTGTGCGCCAATTGCACACAAGGCCATCCCGGTAAGAGACCATTTACTCTGTTGACGAAAGAACAAAAAAACAAATTCAAAATAGCACTACAATTGACTTTTGTTCATATACTAGTATAGTAAAGTGAATTCAAAAAATCTTTTTAATTACTACGAGTATATAAAATATTCTTAACTTAAATTAGGATGAAAATAATTGGTGTGAGCACGCACGACTTGACCACTCGTCGACGAAAAAGGAAAAGGAAAAGAAAATGGTGCGATCAAAAAATGAGTGCCGACGAAACCTCGTGATCTTAATGCGACGTAAATTTTGGAGATGTCAATGGGTGTATTTAGTGCTTTTGCAAATCTTTATTTAGCGCTTGCTAACGCTATTTTATTTCGCTAATTAGTTATCATTTATTATTCCGAATCACCGTATCCACTACAGGTGTTCCAGTGCTGCATTCTTGAATAATGTAGCTCCCATTGCTTGCTTAGCCGTCAAAGGAAGTGTGTTCCAGAGCCTGGTTACATAGATAAAGAAGAGGCCCGAGGAGTTCAAATAATTATATGCAGGGATTATAAGATTAAGTGTTCTGATAGATTGAAAAAATCGTTTCTTGTCAAATAGATAGGCAGGGGATTTTTTTTTAATAATTTTGTGCATGGACACACAACATCTTAGGTCGCGAAATTGTTTGAGGGAACAACCAAGAACAGAGTTATGGTAGTGTCCGTCCGTCGACATAACTTATCATATCATTAAAGGCTACGAGGAACTTATGTTGAGAGAGGGAATCAAGCTTGCAGTAGACAACAGCAGCGTAGTCAATTATAGGCAAAAATAGCGTTTTCACAAGTCTGAGCTTTGTGCCTATAGGCGTGAGGTTGGAAGGGAGCCAGAGTTTATGCAATAACATAATTTATGTGGTCAACAGCGCAAAGTGATCTATTTAATTTGTAACCCAAATTAGTAACCACGTCAACAAAGTTGAGTTGTCTGTCATTCAGGAATACTGGTGGCATTCCGTCGGTGTCGAAGTGATGTTTGGATATTAAAATCAGTTGTGATTTCATTCGGTTGAGATGAAGTCCATTACAGATAGACCAGTCATAAATTTTGGACAGGTCTTCGTTTAATCTGACGACTGGGTCCTTAACGAGTCCAATTGGTCGGGAAATATAGACCTGTGCATCGTCAGCATATAAGTGGATATCAGCATTAGAACAGACTTTTGGTAGATCATTGACAAAAAGACAGAATAGAATCGGTCCAAGTATAGACCCCTGAGGAACTCCTGCAGCTAAGAGGCCGAATACTGACGAGGCGTTGTTGTGAACGACTCTTTGATAATGCCTGTTTTTGGAATAGCACCTTATGGTTAACTCTATCAAAAGCCTTCGAAAAGTCAAGCAAACATAGCACGGTTAAGTAATCCCTATCAAAGTTAACCCTTATGTCGTCTAGAATTTTGACCATGGCTGTAGAACAGCTATGATTAGCTTGAAAGCCACTCTGCAAAGGGCATAACAGACTGTGTTGCTGGATGAATTTTACAATTTGGTGAGCCAGAGCTTTCTCGAAGACTTTTGATAAACAAGGTAAAATGCTTATAGGTCGAAAGTCAGTTAATGAAGATGGCTGGGGCTTTTTTGGGACAGGTATGACTGTGGCCAACTTCCAACAATCAGGAAAAGTGGAAGGAGTTATGCAAAAGTTAATTATGTGCGTGAGGCAACTTAAAATGTGAGTTACAATAAAATAAGCTTCACAAAACGGATAGATATTCCATCTTCTCCTATAGCATTCGATTTAAGGTTACGTATAATATGAACTACGTCAAGCTCTGAAACAACATCAAAATCGAAGTCAAAACTGGTAGTAAAGTCATAATTTGGAGTGAAACGTGGTTCGGTTATAGCATTGGAAATAAACACATTGTTAAGATCGTCAATATTAGGATTACTATCAACTGTTACTTTCTTACCAGAGCCAATTGAACGCAAATTATTCCATAGACTTTTTGAGCTTTGTTCAGGTTTTAATTTAGGTAGAAAGTAACTTTTCTTCTAGTAACTGAGGTGGAGAAATTACGCCCACGACAAAAAATTTCCCAATTAAGAGTAGTTGGCCTTGATCTCCATTTTCGTATTTTGATAGCTTGGTGGACTTCGTGCGTGAACCAAGGGCATTTATTATTTCGAATTGCGACAGACTTCTATTGAAGAAGTCTAATATTAGTGTTTGCAGAAAATCTACTTTGTCATTTATATTTGAGGTGTAATAACAATTGCGCTAAGGTAGGTGGCCAACATCAATTTGCAGCGTTTCATTATCAATGCTTGAGTAGTCTCTAAATTCAAATGATGTCGGACAAGGGGGACGATATAACTCAACGTTGTATGTGCAGAAGATTAAGTCATGATCAGACATACCAGCTAACGATAATAAGTCTAGAAGCAGAACATTGGATCGATTTGAAACCATAACAACGTCAAGAAGGCTTGGAGGGTTATTAGGTGAAAAGCGGGTGGCGAACGAGTTCACTATAGATAGTCCTGAACCAGCCGTAAAATCAAACAGCTGGCGAGCTTTTTAAAAGATCTGCATTTAGATCGCCAAAGACAATTATTATAGAGAAAGGTTTGGATAAAAAAAGATCTTGTGCTGGACTTTTTGTTGATATAACAAAAGCGTTTGATATGGTTGATCATAATATTATTCTATACAAGCTATATAATAAAAGTTTTTGTGGTTCGATATATAGTTGGTTTACGTCCTATCTAAAAGACAGAAAACAAAAAGCTAAAATCGAATCTAGCCTAAATAACTTTATGGTTATCAATCTTGGTGTCCTTCAGGGCTGGGTTCTTGGACCTATATTATTCCTTATATATATCAACTCCTTGCTTATCCAGCTATTTGTAGGGAAAGTCCAGGCTTTTGCAGATGAACTTGGGATCGCATACGATTCCGCCAATCCCTTAAACTTAGTGGCTGATATAAGCCACGATGTTGAATTGCTAAGACTTTGGTTCACGGAGCATAAGCGATAAGACAAAACTTATGTTTTTCAGTCTTACCACGCACGAGTCTCCAGATATTGAGGTCGTATTCCATGCTTCTAAATGTGCAAGGTTTAATATGTTTGACTGTCCATCTTCTGTCCAATGCTTTGTCCTTTTAATACTCTAAAAATAATTTATTATGGGATATTTCATTTAAAACTGCAGTACGGTGTAAGATGTTGGGGAAGTGCTTACCTGAGTAAAATTCAGCCGTTGATTGTTCTACAGAAGTGTGTCATACGGAAGATCTGTGGTTGTTCTTGTCTGGCCCACTCCATGGAATTATTTAGATACATGCAAACCCTACCAGCCAGGCCTCTGTTCTATTTTAAGGTCTTAAACATATTTTTCATCCGAGGTGGTTATAGGCAGAGTCCGATTTCTGACGTTTACAACTTGAGGAGCCTTCAACAATCTCTTGTCGCGATGCTGCTTTATTGATTGTATATGAGTTCTCCTCTTACCCTACCACTTTTCCTACCTAAACTCGTTAAGAAACTCCTGAAAATTGCGATAGATAAATTGGTCCTTATTTTTTTTAACCAGAGAGAAACAGTGACTGCTGAAGAGAGTTGTGGAATGATCGACGAATTTATGTTGTCGGAACTGCAGCATACTTCTCGTATACAACAACAGAACGCTATTTCAGGAATACAGTGCCACTCTACAAACAACTTTATATTACAATTAATATTATTAATTGGAAAAATTGCATTATTGCTGATGATATTACTTCTAACATTAGACGAGATTATGTGGAAATACATTGTAATCTGTCATTATGCTGGATAAGGGCGAATCTTATGTGCGTTTCGTCACTATTCTAAAGAAGACGACGTATATGAATTAGCTTAACACGTACACGTACAAGTACTTACATATTCTAGTATAAGTTGGTGCAAAAGTTGTCATCCGATGTTTTTGGCTGTAATTTTTTTTATGAATGAAAATCCATAGTTCTGCTTTTGGATTATATTTGGTTGATGTCTTCAATTTTTTTCCATTAAGTCGAGAAGATGATATCAGCTAAGTGGCCGCAGCCAGAATTGATGACCATTCGGGCCCGATTTGTAGCATTTTCCATCGCTCTTGCTAGAACATCCGGCGATACGTCCTCGCTTTTTTAACGGATATTCTCTTTGATGGCTTCAAGAGTCTGAGGCTCGTAACTTCAAAAAACCCCAAAAAAGATGGCTGGAACGGTTAAATCAGGGGATCGTGCCGACTAGCACAAATCGCCAAATCGAGAGATTAGGCGATCCGGAAATGTAGCGCACGTTACACGCGGTCAACAGCTAACAGTTGATGCACTGTTTGCACTTTGTAAGGGAACATCTTACACCTAAATTCTCTGTAAAGACCGGTGATTGACGCCCAATTGCGTGACACGTCACCTAGTCGATACTCCTGGGTCCTCTGGGACATCTTCAACCACAGCAGTGATGTTATCAGCAGAACGGCTGCTCCGGGGCCGGCCAGACCTGGCAGCATCTCATGTTGTTCCAAACTCGGCGAGCGGCTAAACGTAGTAGTGTTTCCCCAGTTGATGTCGGATGACCGGGAAATCTGCGCCGAAATTCACGCTGCGCCAATTCCACCGATGAATTATTCCGCAAAAAAATCGTAGCAATTATTTCGCGTTCTTTAGAAGTATAGCGATTCATGTCTTGTTGACGTGTAGTTTGTATCTGTTTAGTTCACAATGATGAATTTTGTCTTCATTGTCTTCACCGGTACCAGCTTTTTTGGCTTAGTTTGATATACGAGGGCGGGTCAATAAGTCCGTGACTTTGATTAAAACACAGATTTTTTAATAAAAAAATAATTTTATTTTTCAACGTAGTCTCCCTTGAGCTCTATACACTTTGTCCAACGCTTCTCCAATTTTTTTATCCCTTCCAAAAAAAATGATTTGTCGAGGTCCTCAAAATGACGAGATGACTTCATCATTGGAGTCAAATCTTTTTCCACCAAGCCATTTCTTCAGGTTTGGGAACAAGAAGTAGTCGCTCGGAGCCAAATCTGGAGAATAGGGTGGATGAGGGAGCAATTCATAGCCAAATTCATGGATTTTTGCCATGGCAACTGCACATGTGTGCACCCTTGCATTGTCTTGGTGGAAAAGAACTTTTTTCTTGGCCAAATGAGGTCGTTTTTTTTTCAAATCGTCATTGAATCGGTCCAATAAGTTGGCATAATATTCCCCATTGATTGTTCTTCCCTTTTGAAGGTAGTCAATGTGGATTATCCCGCGTGCATCCCAAAAAACAGTCGCCATAATTTTATTGGCTGACAAACCCACCTTGGCCTTCTTTGGCGCCGATTCACCCTTAGAAACTGTTGTTTGTTCTCTGGTGTGTTGTGATGGATCCATGTTTCGTCCACGGTTACAAAACGGCGCAAAAACTCCTCCATATTGCGATTAAACAACGCCAAACCTTCCTGTGAAGTTGTTACACGATTGCGTTTGTGGTCGACTGTGAGCAAACGCGGCACCCATCTTGCGGAAAGCTTTCTCATGCCCAAGTGATCATTCAAAATTGAAACCACTGAGCCATGCGAGATCCCTACGGCTTCCACAATCTCTCGCACTTTCAATCTTCGGTCGGCCAACACCATATCGTGAATTTTTTCGATTGTTTCGGGTGTAGAGACCTCAACTGGGCGTCCAGGACGTTCGGCATCTTCAGTGCTTGTACGGCCACAACGAAATTCAGTAAACCACTTTTTTACCATTGAAATCGATGGTGCAGAGTCCCCATAGTATTTATCAAGCTTAGCCTTGGTCTCGGTAATGGTTTTTTTTCGCAAGAAATAATGCTTAATAAGCACACGAAATTCACTTTTTTCCATTTTCTCCTCAAATTAGTGAGTAGTCTGATAAAAATAGCTGTCAAACACAAACTAACAGACGCAGCAAGTTTAAATTTTGACAGGGGTCAACTGACAGGAGCAGTGTTGCTGTTTCAGTAAAGAGGTCAGAAATTCAAAAATGCACGGACTTATTGACCCGCCCTCGTACCTTGCTTGTACTACTCTTTTCTACCTTTCGTCCTTGCTTCACAGATTCTCTTAACTTATTTGTAGTCATTCATTCTACTAAGTATCCAAATTTGATGTCCATAATTTTCTCTGCCGGTTTCACAATCAGTTCGTTTCCTTTCGATTCTCCTCTCTCGTGCCACTCGTAGAATCAATTACATGACCTCGTTTTATTATTCTGATCTTCCAATAATTTGGATTGAAATACATTAGTCCAGAAAAGAAGCTGGCAATATTTAAGTAAGGGAAGAGGCAAGTCTTGGTTGGCGAATTTGCGAGAGTGACATCAAAATCCTATAAACCAAAAGGAAGAATTAAGCACTCAAGGTATATAGTATTGAATAACTTCGACGAAAAATGTAAGAGTAGTGCGAAAACTCAGCTCAGTGTCCCAAGCGGTTGCCTCCACATAAGTAAATAAATAAAAAAACGCGGTGGTAGAAAGATGAGATGAAAATGTTGGTCAGAGATAATAGGCAATCCTTTCAAATGCTTACTATGAGGCGAAGAAAGCAATAGTTAAAGCACGTGTGATAGTAGTTGAGCTTTTGTATCGGAAAACTAAAAGATTCACAGCCTACACATTTAAACACACTACAAGCAATAGAGGAAATGCAACGTCTAAATACAGCCAACATACTTCAGATTGAAGCAGAACGAATAAATAACTCAAATTCAATTTCCGAAACATGTTGCAGAGAAGCAGAGACGCCTGCTAATGGAAACAGCAAATTTTGCAATAGATGGAAAGAGTAATTTAATGAAGAATTCTTCAGCTCTTGCGCACGTAGAGAAATCGACAGATTTTTACGAAACCGAAGCTAGCGAGGCAATCAAAAGAATGAACGGAGGACGTGCAGTCGACCGGGTCACATACCATCCGAAGTGTGGGCGACAATCGGAAATCTTGGTTTTATATGGCTTGCGATTTTGTTAATTGGAATGATGAGAGTGATTAGATACCCCACCAGTGGGAAGTTTTCTTATTGCAGTCTATAAAGGCAAAACGACACGAAAAATAGCAACAATTTGCAATCAGCTGAGCTTATGATGCATAATTTCAATTTATACGAAAGATTTCTGTCAAACTCTATGCCGACGCCTTATAAATCTGCATATTGTTTTCATCAGTTTATAAAAAGCGCTCGGTAGAGGTCGCAGAGATCTAATAAGGACGGTGATAAGATGACAAAATGTGTATAGTGTACATACATATACATACATACATAAGAATGGTGTGCGAAATGTGCAAAAAGGAAAACTTGCTGCGAAGGAAATGAAGGCGTTACATTATGTGAAGCATGTGCATTCACGGAAGTCTCCATATGAAGAACTTATAGTGCACAAACATCAAGTTAAGCAATTCAGCTGGATTTGCCATGGTTAACGACAAAATTTGTGAATAAAGCAGACAGGTTCAGCTACCGCCAGTATACTTTTGGCTTGACTAAATAGGTAACCGAAAATAGAGCAGCATCTAGAGTAGTACTGAAGGACCGACCCAAATTTATTGAAACCCCACAAGAACCGCTGTAGCAATGCAGATGAAAGTGAAAAGTATATAGTACTAGATGCAATTATACATATTTCAAGGTTTAATGAAAATAGAAATACAAAATTAAGGCATTGAATTTGTCGAATTGTCTGAATAGTGTGAATAAAAACTGCAGTCGTGAGATGATAAATGTTTTGTCAAACATCGGGATGAATTCAAAGGTGCCCACCTTAACGCACTAAGCCTAAACATTTTTAAATTAGACTACATGTACTATTTGTTTTTGATGTGCTAGTGGAACTTGGTTCTGATCGGATTTTTCTGACACTTTTTACTCCTTACCCAATTACAATTGCACCTAATTATAGTCACCGTGTATTAGGTAGGTTTAGTACGTAATAACCAACATCACGTTAACTTCAAAACTAGCTCCTAACTTTGTATTTAATTATAAACACTTTTTAACTTACCTACAACAATAATTTTAGAACGTAACCGCGATGAGTTTTAGTCAAACAAACCTAAAAATTTACAGTTTGGGATATCAAACACAGTTTAAGGGGTACACTTTCACAAAATTGAAAAGAATTTGACAGAAATATCAAAGGAAATAGAAAACAAGTTAATCTGCATTTGGATAGTAGTTTCTCAATAATGGAAGCAGAAAAAGTGTTTAATTAAAAAAAAGCGAATTTTCTTTTGTGACAATATTTGTTTTTTCTTTAGACAAAACGATATCGGGTACAGAATTGTGATCCGAATGAAAATTAAATTGTGCGGCAGTTGGTGGAGCAGCATATCGTAGTAGTGTAGTACAAGGGAAATGATCTGAAAATGATTTCGCGGAAGAAGGCGGCTTGGGAATTAATCGCAGGTATCACAGGAGCAAAATAAGGCAACAATGATATCCACCTGAGCAGCCCCACCGCCAACTGGATTCCTGCCACATCTGCAGTCCCTTTCTTTTTTGACTTGGGCACAATTGCCGAAGCTCTCGAACATCGAGGACTTTGCTTGGTGCCCTCCGAAAACTGCCAAGAAAGCCAACGGCAAAAAGCGAACAGATGAGTACACGACTCACACAAATAAAGAAAGAAATTCCGCTTGCAGAGGAACTGAATAAGTTGCAAGTTGCTTGCGATAGAATGGTTTTTGCAATCCATAGAAGAGAATGCTCTTGAAATTGTCAAGCCAAAGATCGGAATGATTTTAAAGAGTGACAGCAATTTGAAGTTTGGCAATGAGTGATAGAGTTTTTGTTTTTTGTTATATTTATGAATTCCCGTTATTTTGTATGTTTAAGTTTTATTTTGTTCAAATTAAAAGTGGTGAATGATAAATGTGTTTCTGTTGAGCTTTGCTTGTGCCGATGGAACCGGTGGTGTACTTTCTTCAAATAACGACTTCTTGTAGATGTGTGACTGTTATTGTATCTTTGTTCCCTATGGTTGGATGGGATTCTGACCGGTGTCAATAATATTTTTGAGCATGGATATCCAGCGTCGCCAAGCAAGATACCCTGGCGAACATTTACGGTCGCTTCCAACATACTATTTAGGCGACAGTTGTTACAAATATTGGAGTCATGAAGCGGGCCTCGAGACCTTGCTACTATGTCCACTATTTTGCAATTAGCATCGGACATCAAATTAGTTTGTGTTATATTCGTCTTTAAAAGCTAGTTACTCAGTAACCTTTGCTATTGATATAGTGTTCGGCCATTAGCTGCCCTAGACTTTTGGCTGGTCGCTTGATTCTGTAATGAGTGCAATCGATGACTCCTATAACCCTAGAGAACCTTGCGATACTGAAAAATTGTTGATTTTCCTCATTATGAAATTTAATGAAATGGGGCAGTAGAGAAGCGATTTTTTTTAAATGCTCTTAATAATTTGTCCTACTGTTGCCTGCGACATTAAATGCAAGGCTCCTATAGTTGTACATAATTAATAATGCTCTTTCAAATTTAATTGCCTTTTACTTACCAATATCACTTTGAGGGATATTTCTACCAAAAAAATGAAGCGTTACAAGCACTTACAAGGATGCAGGAATAGGAAGACCACGATTTGTTACCGGCTCTTGAATATTCAGATTTTTGACTAAAAACTTAACAGTTAGCTTGTCGAGTCTATACCGAGAAAAAAACTTGTCATCATCAAGCTCATCGAAAGGGTTTGACCGGTTTTTATATGTATATTTTAGGCTTTCTAAAAAGCTCAAAATCTTCGAAAATATCGAAATCTGCTAACAAATTTTCTTGAGACATTTCACTGAAATGACATTTTAAAGTCCATACTACTATAAAAGATAAAATGGACTTTATGTGCTATTAAGTTTAGCGAGAGGATTTAACGATAAAGTTTTTATCTCGACTATAATTATCAAAACAGTAGCATTGACTTTGCTACGTATTAAAATGACTTTAAAGTGACTATAATTTTGCGCCAATATATTTGGAAATGACAGAATAACGGATACGATAAGAGGAGTAGTCGAAATTTGAGTACATTCTAGACTAGAATGTGGCATTCTTAGTGGACCTGATCCAATAGGTATTGAATATTTTATTGTAAATGTTCACGATGGATCCTCTAAATGTTTTGTCCCCCACGCTTATAACACCTACAGAAGTTGGTACACTCAGCCTTTTGTTTAGGCCTCTTTCTGAGCTTTCTGTGTCATTTTATCATGTCATTATAAGTGGTCTTCAATGCTTCAAAAATGACTCTCAAAAAATCAAAGATCGGGTATCTTCTTTTGGACTAAAAATCGCCACTTTCTGACTGTTGAATCCCTAGCTTATTTACCCTTATTATTGTTCCCGGTCCATTATTTGTAATAATTTTTGACCAACTTTCTTTGGACTATACATATGTATTTCTGACCATGATCTTTTTTTCTGCACCTACAATTTTTGGCTTTTCTCATTCCTCTTTACCTTTGTCATTTACACACAAAGATTTTAACGCTATTACGAACCACAACAAGTTATCCGAACCACAATCCGTTCAGCTCCTTGATATGGTTGCGGGCTAAGTTCTGATCCTAACCAGAAGCTGAATTACTATGTAACCCCGACACTCTTGACGTTCATCTAAATTAAATTTCTGGTACACTTGCCCATATGTCGGGTGATTTTAGTCAGTTGGTCTAACTCAACTGGTGAGGACGGTGTACAGATTCGCTTCATTAAGCTTTTATTACCCGAAATTATAAGCCACCTGACCCATATTCGTAATCACTGAGACATCCATATTTCCTCAGTCCTGAAAAATTGCAAAGGTCATACCGGTTACCATGAGATCGAATGAAGTCTGCATTAATGACTTTAAGCCCATAAGGGTTTTACCTTGTCTATCGAAGGTTTTTGGGAAATTTATATCGAAGCAAATAATAAGTCATCTATCTTCTAATCAATTCCTTAACCTTTTGCAATCTGAGTTTAGAAGTAATCATAGCTGCTCCTCGGCTTTAATTAATATCTTAGATGATATTTGGCATAACTTTGATTATTAAAAAATTTGATTTCTAAGGTAAATTACGACATTCTATGTACATATGCTGGAAATTACATAACTGCTTGGCTTCAGTGAACAAGCTGTTCAGCTTCTTAGAAGTTATCTATCCAACAGGTTTCAAAAAGTTGTCATTGGTGACGAGTCCTCCCTCAGCCTTGAAAATAATTATACAAGGTATACCACAAGGGTAGATTCTCGGTCCTATCTTATTCCGTGCATTCACTAATGACTTGCCATCAGCATGCCAGGATGCAACAGCCCGCGGGACGCTGACGATGTCCAGCTATATCTGTCTCATTCGATAAATTTGATCGCTGAACTTGCGTTGAAATTAAATAAAGATTTGTCAAAAATATATGATTGGTCGGCGGTTAGTGAATTGTTTCTTAACCCAGCAAAGTCAAAAGTTCTCCCTATATCTAATCAAAAATTTGTCATTACCATTGTGGCAGACGTATAGCTCTCTGACTCACTTGTAGAGTCAGGAACAAGTCACGGTTCCTAAGGCTAATAGTGACCTTACCTTTATCTCAGCAAAAACTTCAAGTAGCTTTCAATGACTCAATGCGATGTACACAGGGGATTCGCAGACAAAACCATATTTCTGCAGATTCAAAAACCTTATTCAAATGTACCTTGAAACATTATCTCAATGATCGTAACTGCACTCACCTAATCAGGTCATTAATATGAACTCTTCACCTTACCTACAATATGTAAATAATAAAATACAATTTGGGCGATCCCAAAGAGTTAATAATTCTATACAAGCCGTCTATAATTACTGAAACTCGTCAGTTTTTTGTTCAAGCTGTAGAATTTACTTCTCAAAAAAATCAGGTATACAAATTATCATTTCTTTTGCCCCTCTATTCTTTATCTCATTTTTATTTTTAATTTTTTTAATGTTAATGTTAATTTTTATTTTTGTATTTTATATTAAGAATGCGTTAGAGTTCTTCTATTGTAAGTGACAATGATTTGCCAAACAATACTGAATATACGAGTACATTTTAAGCCACTCTCAAAAATGTCAGCTTGGTTATCGTAATTACTACAGATACGAAGGTTATCCCTATTGGAAGATCTATCAGTCAAAAAGATAAAGATCTTGAATATCTACTATATAAATACTTGGGACACTAAATTGTACTTGTATTCCCGCAAATAGACCCTTATTTCAGTCGTAAAGTCGGCATTCGTTGGTGTATTTTTCTGTTTTTTTTTAGATAACTTTTTAAAAAGAGACCTTTGCCTAACATAGCCGTAAAAAGATGAAGTTATAGATCATGAAAAAACATTCATATTAAGAGTGCATAAAATGTTAACGATTTTACAATTATCAATTCCAAAGGCAAAATACTCGTATGTCTAGCCAATGCTAATTCTTTGTGTTTGCATTAAAACATTTATGTAAAAATTTAAATACCAAAAGTTCCCGGAAAAACCACCGTGTGGCGCTCCCATTGTTCCAATTTGAGTTCTGTTTTTTTGTTAAGTTGGTAAATCTGTTGTTGATATTCCCTCTAAATTTTAGCGTCATAGCTTGACATTTGCAAAAGTTACGTAGCCAAGAGTACATCTATCTCTGTGAGTGTTGGCGATTTATTTATTTATTTATTTTCAAGGGAACGATACAAATTAATTTGTAGGGTCCGGGATTTAGCGCCGGGGTACTATGCCGATGTGGTGATTTTTTTACAATTTTAGAAATGGATTTAAATTTGCAACAACGAACTTCTACGAGTATTAAATTTTGTGTAAAAAACGGATTTACTGGTGCACGAACGTTGGAAATGTTAGAAAACTGTTTCGGAAACGATTCTCTAAAGAAAACGGTCGTTTACCAGTGGCACGAGCGGTTCAAAAGTGGTCGTGAGTCAATCGAAGATGATGAAAATAGTGGCAGACCATCGACATCCAAAACCGACGTAAACATTGATGAAGTACGGGCAAAAGAAATGTTGGTCAATAACCGCAAATTAACCATCAGAGAGATGGCGGAGGACTTGAACATTGCCTATGGTTCCGTCCAAGACATTTTGGTTAATGATTAGGGTTTCCGTCGTGTAGCAGCAAATTTGGTGCAAAAAAGAACTCAATTTCATGCAAAAAAAGAGACCGTTTTGACGTCGCAAAAGAGAAGACTTGCGTGGGTTTATGAGTACGACACGCAATCCAGACATCAGGCAAGTGAATGGCGTTCACCAAATGAGCCGAGACCAAAAAAACCACATCGTTTTCAGTCAAAAAAGAAAGCAACGCTCATGGTTTTCATGGATTACAACGGTGTAGTGCGTCATGAATTTTCGCCAGAAGGCCAGACAGTAAACAAAGAGTATTACTCGTATTTGGGCGTTATGAGACGTTTGCGTGAAGCAATTCGCCGAAGGCGACCAGAATTGTGGGCAGAAAACTCGTGGATTTTGCAGCATGATAACGCACCGTATTCGTAATTTTTTGACGAAAAATGCAACAAATACCATCCAACAGCCACCGGATTCACCTGATTTGGCTCCCTGTGACTTCTTTCTGTTCAATCGAGTTAAAAAACCACTACGGGGAACCCGTTTCAGCAGCCGAGAGGAAGTACGAATAATGGAAAAATCGCAGGAAGCACTGATGGACATACCCAAAATCGAATATAAAAAAATGTTTCGAGGATTGGATCAAGCGCTGGCATAAGTGTGTTGCAGTCGATGGGGATTACTTTGAAGGGGACAATATAGGTTTAGATGAATAAACTTGTATTTTTAATTTTCTAAACTTTTTGATCAAGGTGGTATATGTGTTTTATCATCAACGGTCATCAAGTCTCTGTGGCTGAAATTCGGGTAAACATATGTTGCAATTTTGTCTATTGTTTTTTCTACATATAGTGGACGTATCTGTCGTAAAAACTGTAACACTTAAATACATAAAAAATTGTATGCACTTACGAGCACTCGTATAAGCTCAGTCCTAGAGTAATCAGTCAAATTTATTAGATTGAAATGGAAAAATAAAATTAATAAAAATAATCTAGTTGCTCTAATACATTTTAAGCAATTTACTCTGTTGAAGATATAATACATCATACTTCACAAAGCTTTTTATTATTATTTTGTACTCTTCCGTTTGTAAATATATTTTTTTATCTTGCCATAAATTACTTTTTATATTCGAATATAAAAAAAAGTTTGTAGCGTTTTAAAAAATGTTACTTCAGACTGTATATTAAAAAAAAAATTAATTAAAATAAATTTGATGTGAGTAATAATTTTAAATACTGAAAATGGAAAAAAAAACAATATTTTTAAACATTTACTTAATTACTCACGCGCTACGACATAGTTCCTGCGATGCAGGTCTATAACGCCAAACTCAGCAAATGGAATAAACAAACCTAAAACATCAGAGAATTGAGCGGGCCAAGTGAGCATTTCCTATTTTACTAGCTGCAGACCTGCCTCTTACTCGTACCACTGCAGCAGTATGCTTGGACTCGTATTCTTTGGCCAGAAACGTTGGCAAACTAAAACACCTTCTCCTACAAGTTTTATTGTCGTTCTTGTGTTGCGTAGATTCATCCTTTCGATTTTTCGTCTTCAAGCCGTCGGAACTCTTTATATTGAACTAAATTACATTTGAAAACAATATTTTTTAATTTGGAAAAAATCTAAATAGAAGCCCTTTGAAATAGCAAATCGGGTAGCAATGCCCAATTTTAATCAATTAACTCTTTATATACTTGCTTATCTAAGGGATCATCATGGTTGTTGGCTTTAGCGTTTGGTGGTTTGGTTCTGTTTGAGTTGGACGAACGCAATGTAATAATTCGCATACATAAAAAATAGTCTATCTTACTCACTGTGTTGTTTATTTTAACCCTTAACCCTTATCTTACAGGGAAAAGGTGAGAAGATAAGGGACAAAATTTCGACTTTTTGACCATCGATTAAGGTCCATTAAACCAATATCTCAAGTCCCTCAAGGGAGCCGTCATTGACTGTTGCTATTTATCGTAATGCTAAATAATTTAGACCTTATCTTTATACATTTAAATATCTTCTTTTCCGCTTTTGAAAAATTATGGCAGGAAATGTTATGCAATAGTCGTTTTCTGTAAGCGCATGCTAGCTAATCCAATCTTTTAAAGAAATTCATTTGAGCCGAGCTAAAATATTTCACTACCTGAGCTCGTCTTCTAAGTATTGTTGGTGTTAGATAAGTTATTTGATACATCGATACAATTAACTATTTGACCGATCGACCGCTACAATGTTCCAAAGGTAGTAAACATTTTTGGTCTTTCGTCAAAAATATTAGAAATTCTGTCTCATCCTCCATCCCAACGCTCATTTACAATGACGTTTCAGCTGTCAGCTCTTTAGACAAGGCCAATCTGCTTGCTGCACACTTTGCGGCCAGCTCAACACTCCCAGATTGTGATTTGTCTTCGCCTACACTTGAATGCGTCGAATCTTCAATGGGACAAATCCACTTTCGCACTCGTGTAGTAGCAAGAGTTCTTAAAGATCTTAACATTCACAAATCCGCTGGTCCAGATCGTATGACTCCCCTCCTTCTGAAGTGGTGTTCTTCTTCTCCACTGCGTAAGCTTTTTCATCAATCCTACCCTTTAGGAGTCTTTCCGAGCAGATGGAAAACAGCATTTGTTCAGCCCGTCCCTAAAAAAGGCGAATCTTCTTCTCTCTCCTTCTACAGACCCATTGCACTTACGTCCCTTCTCTCCAAGGTCATGGAAACGCTGCTAAACCGTCAACTCATGAAATATCTCGAAACACAAAAACTTCTCAATGACCGGAAGTATGGTCTTCGCAGCAGCAGGTCTACTGGCGATTTGATGGCATGTCTCACCGAAAAGTGGAACCAAAGCGTACATCAATCTGGTGAAAGCAAGATAGTTGCACTTGATATTTCTAAGGCATTTGCCAGAGTTTGGCATCAGGCTCTTTTGTCGAAAATGCGTGCTTTTGGGATAGACGGCTCTATTCTTCAATGGACTAGAAATTACCTTTCGGAATAAGATACCTCAAGAAACACTTTGACCTCAAAGGACCTCATAACTTAGGATTGTTGTAGACAGTGGCAATGCATTCACACAGAAAATGTTTAGCTGCTTCGGTATCTTCAAGATGTATTCGACTGAATACAGTCTATTTTCTTGAGACGGTATTTGACCTGTTAGGAAGTCAGCAAAGATTTTGGCCTTATTTTTGTTCACTGTTAGGATGTTTTTTTGTTAATTTTCTTGAGAGTTTAATAAGTTTCTGGGTATGTCTTGTTCAGGTTTGGGCTCTCCATTAAAAGAGCATTTCGGGTCAGTTCGATTGTTTTCACTCATTTCTATTTGGTTGTAAAAGGCCAACAAATGGAGATTGAGTACCCGCTCTGTCAAGTTCATCAGTGCGTTCATTACCAGGAATGCTTCCATGTCCAGAAACCCATATACCTAAGTATGATTTTATTGTGTGCATTCGACTCAGAGTTGAGGGCAAATACCTCTACTGGCTTATCTGACCATTGTACATACTGAAGTCTTATCAGCGGTGACATCTTTTGATGCTTATCATTGTTTAGAACTTGGCATATTGAATCGAATCGTCTGTGTAACAAATGGATTGAGGAATTTGATTGAGAAACTCAATAATTGCAATTCGGAAGGAAAACCTTCACACCACGAGGTCTGAAGAGTATACTGCTGGTGATGACAGGAGAGGAGTTTTTTCAAAGATTTTCGTATGTCCAACTATAACATCTTGAGGTTTTCTTGTTGCCTGAAAGTTAAAATGCATTAGCAGCCGCAATTTGATAAATGAAATTAATGTGCTGCTTCCTAAAAAAATTCTTTGAAATGGTGAGATGTCAAAGGCCACAGGTTTGATTTTTTCATTAATGGTTTCACCAGTTTCTTCTAGATCGGATGAAGACTTATTAATCGATTGGAGTTGAGTTTTTCCCCTCTTAGTCATATCCATTGTGCAGCAGCTATAAATTTTACTTTAATGCTCTTACAATTCCCTGCAGATAGGTGACGATTTTATCCTTACAATTACGACGATGTTGAGCATCTGACCTGAAAACTTACTGCCAGTACTCTAGTTGGACTGCCAGTCATCAATTGAATTATTCGATATTCTTGACCTTACCCTGACGGCGAAGGCCATTTTCCTCTTAAGCAACATATTGTTTCCTATTATGCCGCCCTATGCTGCAGTAGGAGTTAAAGTGTTGCTGCTAACAGCAGCATCCGGAATAAAAAAAGAAGTCTTTTTTTTTAATTGCAGCCACGTCTTCTGGTGTGCCTTGTCAGTTGCTTTCAACCTTTACGGTCCTGAATTTCGTTGAAAGAAAAGTGCGAACAAATTAGAATTTCCCCGTTTATGTATCAGATTGCATTTTTTTCCAGCCCATATTGTTTATTTCAGTGTTAATAATAAAATACATCACATACTATATACTACATAACCTCGACCGATGTCCTGCGCCGCCAGCATCTTGTCAAGAAGCCCACTGGCTGAGCTGCCAGCAAGTCATCAGAGATGCTTCTGCTGGCGATCATTTCTGCAAAACAAGTGATTTGACAATGAATGTCGGCTGATAGAGTGGTGCTTCAAAGGAAGACCAGCGTGTCTTGTGATCTCTACGAGCAAAGAAGGAAAAAAGAAAACAAAAAGTACGAGAGAATAGCGGGAAAGACGTTCAAAGGTTCTACCAAAATATAAAAATAACATACTCGTACTAGGTCAACAAAGTAACCCTGCAAACCCAAAAAAGGGAGCCTAGCTGTAGATTCCCCGTCAGTGCGAACTTTTTTCGAACTCTTTCTGCAGACCGTTAACAGCGTTGACAATCAACATTCCGCTATCAGATAGAATTAAGCGTCCAAACTGGAAGATTTTGGGCAGCAATACCTTCCACCCGTCTCGAGGGTAGCCATATCCGAATTTAAACCCCACAAGGCTACTGGTATGAGAATTGTGTGGGTTCTTAACTTTTCAAGGCGGCGGCATGCTATATAAATGGAAGATTAACATTGTATTCTATGAAAATAGGTAACGACGCACTCTGCGCCAACTATGTAGAGGAACCTTCAAAATTGAGAGTAAGATCTTCTCTGCCGTACTAGTAAATGTAATTACCTAAAACCATTGACCAGATATTTGCATTACCGTAGATCTTGAAAGAGACCTTCAGTTTCCAAATCGAACCTGATTGTTGATTCTAAGCCCGCCTATGCCAGCGTATATCGGGAAATTTATACGAAGCCATGTCCGGCTCTGAAAGATGACCATGTTGTAAGCTTATTGCTCCATGAGGATCTGCAATACTTCTTAGCTGCAGAGATGAAATTGACAGCATCGATAGAATGACACAATTAGGAACTACTGGTCTTGTAGATATCCCTATTATTATAAAATTGTAATAAAGCCGTGTCTCTACATTGAAGATACGAGTATTTAAAAAAAAACAAAAACGCTTGGGTTATGGTTATGGCACATCCGGCCTCCCTGCGCATGAGCTAAAGTTAAGAGTTGGGGCATCTACACATAATGCTCATGTGTAACTTTGTTCCCCCGAAACTATGCAATGGGCCTCCGCGTCAAAAAACAACTAAGGATCGTCAAAGAATCGTAAACGGATTTGGTAGCGGATTGGATTTTGCAGCTCGCAAATCTCGCTGTTACCTTCTAATTTCCCTTTCCAGTTCAAACGTTTCCGACTCCCCGTCGCCCTCTACTTCGCTATAGCCGTCAACAAGTCTCAGGGCCGAACGCTAAATACGGTCGCCGTAAACTTCCGAACGCCTTGCTTTGCCCACGGCCAACTCTACGTCTTCTGTTTGAGGGTCAGGCGTTCTTCGAGAACCAAACAAGAGATGAAGTATACAGAGAGGCCTAGATTTAAAATTCACTCCATACCTTTCGGTTTGTGCGCTAGTGTCCAACTAGGCCCTTCATTCATGCCATTTTACACATTCACACCAAACCCTTAGTCTCGGATTTTTCTTCAATTTCCAGTAATGACAGGATCCACAATTAAAAGGGATTGTTTCTCGATCCAGCCATCCTCTGGATCGCCGCCACTGATACAAGCTAAGTATAGTGCCTGTGTAATTTGTTATATTTTTACCGCGGATCCCTAACTACTCCGGTGGATCGGCGTTCATATTTAGGGGGAATGGGGACTGACCCATAGCGTGTCACTCCTTACAATTATTTATTTTTTTTTTGTTGGTCTTGGGCCCTTCTGCCTTCGGGCCACGGCCGGTTTCGTAATTTGTAATTTTGTTCTGTGTTTGTTTGTAGTTGTTTGTTCTTATCTGTTAGCTGCTATTTGTATTTTTCTGTTGTTTGTATGTTCCCTCAGTGGAAGCTGTCTTAATGCTTGGCCGTATCCTTTCACGCCTCTGCTGCTCCTTCGGTGCCCCATCGGTGGAGTGCTGGCTTAAAAAGGGGTCGTTGTCCCTTCACCCGTCGAATCGGACTTTTAAAGTTGATATGTCGTTGGGGTGCGTTCGATTGTGTTGGCCGTCCGCATGCACACCTTTGTTGCTCCCTCGTTGGGGTGTTGCTATAAAAGGGATTGTCGTCTCTTAACCCATCGATCTATTGGTTTGGTGCCACCTCTGGCTAGCTTTATCCACATCAGTTGTGGGATGTAATGCCGGTGTCCGCATTCACATCGGTTGCAGGATGGGGTGTTATTTAAGCCTCCCATTACTTAGTTTTTGTTTGGGGCGTCGGCTCCGACAACGGTGTTTCGGGCGAATGTCCTGTCGCACCTTGGGCTCCTGATTCGTCGTGAGTCTCCCTACTGTCCTTAGGGCTTCACCGACCGAACCCCTCGTTCTCCTCTGCGGGGAAAACCGGCCGTGAATCCTATGTAGGTTGTTTTCCGAGGTCTGGGATGGATGGCCCACTGGCTGATGGGATCATGGCTGCCCTCCACCTCCGCCAGAGCTCGGCGTTCCCACTCAACGAAAAGAGGGACCTAAGGGGCTTTACAAGGAAAAAAACTTTCTGCGGGAAATTTTTCCGCAACAATGAGAACTCTTTAAACTAAGACTAAACACCTGAAACGAACTTAGTTGCCTTCAAAAATGTTTGTATTTTGGATTCCGGTCGGGATTGAATGCCGGACCGTCCGATTGAGGAGTCAATACCTGCGTCAAGATCACTCAATGTCTTATTCATCAAAAGGCTATGTAATATTCTGTGGAATATTCAACTGTCAGATGCCTTTATCAAATATTCACTGTACTAGTATTCCATAAAATTGACGGAAAATGCTTCGTTATGACATAGAACGTCACGAACGGCGAATGTTTACAGCCTACATACCATAAGTAGGCCATATTAGCTGATATACAATAATTTAGCGCTTATGTAAGTCTAAGTCATAGGGGATCGGCTGATTTTAATTTGAACATTAAATTTTCTATCGATAAATGTTTGCGTTTAACATATACGGATATAATGAAATTACACTCAACACACTATGAATACAAATTCTACATAGACGAGTTGGTTTAAATCGCCGATTCCCTCAACTGACTTTGCTATTCATAAAGTTACTTTGCAAACTTGATTCACGTCGAAAATAAATCTCATTTAATGGAAATACAATTAACAAGTTCAGTCTAATGTAGTTACTTGTTGTTCTTAATTTGTTTATGACCGGCACCGGCTGAAACTGCGACAGCGAGCTTACGTCAATTTCAATGCTAAACAACAAAAGTTCTCAAGTCCAAGGCGGTGTCGTTTGTGACTTTATGGAGACTTTTGTCTTCAACCAAAAACTTTAATTTGAATATTCATATGCACTCGTACATCGTCTGTGCATTGTTTTCGAGAAGCATTATTGTTGCCTTCGCCCTAATTTGATTTTCCAAAATTATTAACAAGTCTCAGTCTAGTGTCTATTATTAGGTTATTCAAAAGTATAAGGAAAAATCAGTACCATTGCATTCATTGGGGCATGGAAGGCGCGTGATTTTAAAACAAAATGAAAAGGTGCCAGTGCCAGTGTTTTGTGCTAAATTTAAATTCGTTCTCCAAAGTGTCTGGGGGGTAATTTCACAGCTAAAAGGGGTTCTGTGATAACATTAGATACCAGATACAATTGGCGGAGAATTTCGAAATGCAAACACTTTAGAGTCGTAGCTACCGGTTTTACACAAAACACGTCATTCCAACTTTGTGATTCAGCTTATTAGTAAAAGTTTTTGCGAAGAGCTTGCCTATTAAGTTCTTTGTTTTATCTCACAGATACTTGCGCTTAAGATGACGACGGTACACAATATTTTGCTTGAGATACGGGAACATAGCAAATAGAAGATAACTAACTACGGCCACTGTCTTGCGAAAGCTAATAGAGACAACTTTTTATCTGTTGTACAGTGGTAAGAAAATTTTATTGCATTTGAAAATATTTCGGGAAGTATAATTTCAAAATATGTATCTACTCGTAGATGGCTTAAAAAATTAATATATGTATGTTGTTTCGTGTGGTGTTAAGCAAAACAATCTTACTTCCGTGCATGAATATTCGTTGTAACGGCTGATAGGTTTGCGATATTTTTATAGTTGCAATAAAACTTAATGTTTGTATTCTGTCGTTTGAGAAGCGACTTCTTGTAATCAAGATAAAATATACTTGAGCTTGTAATGTGATTTTACAATATCATTGTCAGTGTTGGATTAAACATTTTGTTTATCTCGACATAGAAGTCACTGTCCTGTAGCTCACATTCTTTGTACTGCTCTTTTTAATATCTGTAAATCATGCTGTCAGCTTGAATTGTATAAACAAATTGCGTAAACCTTCACATTGAAGGTGAATTTCCGCTTTCAAAAAAGTCACATCTCTGGAGGTTCACTCAGTTCACCTAATTTACAAGATCTAAAATAAATAAAGATCGTTTTCAGTATTTGATGATGCAAAGATTCATATGAATTGTGAGAGTGGTTTGAGATTTGCAGGCAACCAGTCTTACTTGAAATGGGTGAATGGGTTGAATTTACCCTTCCATCGCTCACAGCTGTGTTTGGAAAGAGTCATCGTTAACTTAAAGTGCCAATGACTTGTATAGGATAAAAAACCCATCCACCTTCTATTTTTCTCAGTACGTTTGAAACATTGAAGTTCACATCCGTGCCTTGGCTTTTCGCAATGTATCCTTTGGCCATATCATTAGAAGTTTAGTGTTACATACGCAAATGTAAGACACCAAATATCTTGCATTTGCAAATTCCCTAAAATGTTGTTCAGACCCTACCAGCACTTAACATGAGTTTAGGTCTTAAGGTCCTCCTCCAGAGGAACTGAGCTTTTGGCAGCAGTTTACTGAGGATCTTATTTTCGGCAATTCCATTGTGGGCTGTAGGCCAGACAAGATTATTCAGCACTGCGTTCAAAGAAACGTTAGTGGTGAGTGGGTTATACGAATATATGTAAGGTTTAGTCATATTTTGTATCGGTTCAGGAGCCATTGGTCATGACCAAACAAAATTGGCTTTGTGGCTCAGATTCTGGTTAGAGGTAGTCCTGGGCACAGGGAAAGTCGATTTCGTATTCAATAACTCGAAAAATCGGAGAACGAAATTTTGCATATTCCTGAGCGTAGAAGATACAATCAGCGTGAAGCAATAGCCGAATAACACGCACCCTAGCAGTCGTAGTACTACGGATAACACCAGTTTATCCCCGTCATCGGTCGGAATCAGTTTTCTGTTCACCAGTATTGCATTTTCAAGGTTTTCGAAGATGGCCCCAATCCTGTGAAAATGCCCACCTCCTATTTCTATTGTAGTCTACTGCTCACAAGATCTTCCGCGTTGGCGCGGATAATGCGTCTTAGACAGAGGATGCACTCAGTTTTGTAGACATGAAGCTCACTATGGTCTTCATCAGGAAAAAGGTCAAAATGATAGATCTTTTAAGACTTTTATCGAGTAATCGCCTTTATTTCTCGTTTAAGAGCTGAACCGTGTGAAAGAGATTCTATATCTAAGCCAGTGCCAGGGTAGCAGGAAAGATTCCCTTTTAGAGTTGGGAGCAGCTGGTCTATACATCTTTGCAGCAAAACTGAATATATACGTAAACCGGTACCAGACTCTTGGAAATATCAAAGAACGTAGCAGCGTATTTAAAGACCTGTTCGTTACTATAACCTTTAACAGCTACCAACTACAGCTGTCTTACTTGGCTCACTTGTAGTTCTAGTGATAGGAGCTGGATGTGAGCCGATTATGGTCTTGTTAGCAGTTAAATGGGTTTCAAGCATGACACTAAGATTCTGCACTATACTCGGTGTGACTGTCGTTAGACGTATTGAGTGTGTCTAGCCTGGATTTGTGCATTTTGAGGACCTGGACCAGGCTTTTGTTTCCACTGAATATTTGGATATTTTCACAAAAGTCCTTATGGGAGGAACTCTTTCAAAATGGAACAAGTCTTCTTGTATAGAAGCTTTCTGCTGTAGATCATAATTTCACTATAAAACAGGCGATTCAAAACATTTGGTGAAGGCACCGTGTAGGTCAGGAAAGAAAAAAATATTTGACGGCACAGCTAAAGAATTTAATCAACACGATATCAGTTGTAGACTTAGGCTGATTGACTTCATAGGGGTATAACATTACCATAACTAGCACACGTTTCCCACACTTCATCATCCGCAGAGGGAGATGGCAGTTACCTGATCAAGGAACCGTAAATCTGATTGATCACATTGTGATCGACGAAAGATTGGATGTCTCTATGTTTCAAGGAGCAGACATCGCTCGGACACCCATCTTGTAGTAGCCAAGGTACGAATGCAAATAAATTGCAAGAGACTCCTAGAGTCTTTTTTGATCAAGTTTCAAAACATCATTCGGGAAAACCTATGTTACGAGGATCAAGTGTAGAAGATTAGGGAGCATATTGTCAGCAAGCCAAGTGCACTATGAGGAAAGGAGGCGAGAGCGTCAGCTTCTCAGAAAAAAAAGGAAGAAGCGGGGAAGCTCTTGATCCCAATCATGGGAAGGCATTTCTTCAGAAACAATTTTCGCAATGTCTATCAAAAAATGAAAAAACCTGGAAACCACAAAATTATCGACAAAAACTTCGTCTAGCCGATTAATGAGGAGTCTGGATAGCGATATTGAAAATAAAGACGGACAGGTAGGAATACAGACAATACTGACAATAACTCGCATTTCCAGCGAATGGAATCTCAACATAATTTGCCCACTCCTCAAGAAGGGGAAATCTCATATAAAAGAATCAGTTCCCTTAACATGGGTTACTGGTTCTATCTATGTGAACGACTTAAACCCTATATCAACAATATATTGTAGTAAGATTTTTTTTGTATGTTTTAGAATGGGTAAGTCCAGCATCAGTCAAAAGGTATTCATCTTACAGCAGATCTTGGAAAAAAACCAGAAACTTAAAATCGATACCCATTATCTGTTTATCTCTTTCAAGGCTGAACATGGCAGTGTTGTTTTGACAATCCTGCCAGAATCGTTTGGTGTGCAGCATTCTATGAAAGTTGATGACACCACCTAGGTACGAGTATTTGATTTCAACAAGTTGACGGGCTGTCATGTGATTTCTTTAACATCATAGTTCAATGCCAACTACACATATGTATTTCAAAATATTTGAAAATCTGTACAACAACATTGAAAATATCATCGACGTTGAAAATGTCACCGGAGCATTTCCTCCTGATAAAAAAGAAGCAATTGAGGGTGAAACAGAGTTTATGCTACAACGACTCGGACAGCATATTACAACAGCAAAAATATAACCTTGAGGTGGTAAAAGGCTTTGTCTACTTTGGTTTCGCTAAAAACTCAAACAACGACACAAACGTAGAGATCAATCGCTGTATCTTTATCCGTATCCTTACAGTAATTGAAGGACGTATATGAGAATAAGATTCCTCTGACGAACATCGAAGAAAACACTATATAAAACCTTTATCGTCCCAGGCCAACTGTATAGCACTGGGGCATGGACTTTACTGAACAAAATTGCTACTTGTTGCTTCTTCACATGATTTTGGGTCTATTCTGCATAAATGGAATTCGGGGCAGCAGATACAACAATGAACTGTATGGACTATACGAGTACAGTGACATTCAACTTCATTCAACATCGTATTCGCAACTAATCAAGAACCAGCCCATTCTACTCCTTCTAAGTTCCTTTAATAGAATTTTTTAGTTTAAGAAAGACGATTAAGCTCTTCAGTGAAAAAGTGCTTATTAGCACCTGATGCGAGTATAAGCCAGACTTTCATAAAGGTAGTTCTCCGCGGTGTCGTCATCGCTTTCACAGTAAACGTTGCAGGATGTTGTATCACTTAAGCCCACCACATTTAAGTGCTTAGCAAAAGTGTAATGCGCCGTCATGACGCCTTTCTGTCTTTCCTACTGAGGGACAACAAAAAGGCCGTTGATCTCTTACAGACATTGGGAAGAATTGGTTTTTTTTCCCGGCAACATGGAGAGTCAGATACAGTGCTACTTGCAGCTGTGCTCATATGAAACCCAACTGTCAATGGATCCCGAACTGAGGACGCAGGCATACCTAACGTATTTTCGGTTCCTGAAAAATTCTACCTAGTCCTGCCATAAGTTCTGGTACACAATTTCCAACGCTTATCGTTCCAAACTTCTTACGGGATTAGAACCATTAACTTTTTTTCAAAACACATGTACTGATCAGTGAAGAATACTAGTAAGTTTGGAAACTATTAACGTGGAGTGGAGCGTTAAGGAGAATCGAGTCGCGGTAATAGCGTCGCCTAAGTCCGGAAAGAGTGAGAGAAAGAGTGTTGGCCAAAGTTGTTAAAACTCGAGAATATTCATTTATCGGGCTATTGCTCGCTTCGGCGAATTGTCTGGAGTAAAGGACAGGCCAAGAAGTAGTCGGCAGCGCGTCGTCCGTACGAATGCGGTATTAACAGCATAACCAATTGGGGAACTATCAACCGAGTGGAACTTAATGCTTCCAAAACTCAATGCTGTCTGCTGTCATTAAAACGAAATTCAAATGCCCAGCCATTATCCATGAATGGCACTTGCATCGCCGAAACCGATAAACTTTCCATTCTCGATATGTGTGTCAGTGACAACTTACGTTGGAATGACCACATATTCGATGTCGCCAAAAATGCTGCGAAATGTAGAGGTTTCCTCAAGCGATGTAAGAAATATTTTACCCCGTTTGATCTGGCCACAATATATAAGGCATTCATCCGCCCAAAATTTGAGTACAATGCTCACATCTGGTCAGGTGCTCCTAAAACATCTCTGCACCTGCTAATTAGGACTCAAAACCGTGCGATAAAGCGCCCATTCAAACTTTCAACCGTTACACCCGTCTCGCTATGAATGCTCATCAGTATACCCTCAAGCCCATTTTCGGACGTACTCTAAAATATCGTGATTCTTTCCTAAGCCGTACAACTCGCTTATGGAATGCCCTGCCGATCTCTGTGTTTCCTGGTCGTTATAACTTACAAACATTTAAAAACAATGTACATCGGTACCTGTCTTTTCTTCCTCCCTAAATTTCCTTCGCCCGCGCTGTGTGCAAACATTTTAAGGGTACTTAATCCCTTGAGCGCGCGCAAATTATATAAAAAAAAAAAAAAAGTGAACGAATTCGGGAAATCCGTTTAGGATGCAGAAGATCATACCCAAGGAATTGGATATATCAACCAGATCCATGTCTAGGCTGATTCGGGATGATCTGCATATGAAAGCCTATCGCTGGTTGACGGGTCATATTCTAACTCCTCAACTAAAAAACATTAGGCTAGAAAGATACAAACGACTTTTGCAGTGCCACGTAATGGCCATGAAAACATTCTGCTTACGAATGAGAAAATTTTTACCACTTCATCTAAGGAAGCGAAAAAAGTTGGTCCAAGGGTTCAACGTGGACATCATCCCGCTTCCGTAATGGTTTCGTGGGGGTCTCTCACCATGGTGTCACATCCCTCTATTTCTGTGAAAAAGGCGTAAAAACTGATGCAAAGTTTTACCAAGAAGATGTGCTAGAGTGTGTTGTGAAGGGTTTGACCAATACCCTTTTTAATGGATACAGATGGATCTTCCAACAGGACTCTGCTCCAGCGCATAAAGGCAAAACCACCCAGGAGTGGCTTAGGGTCAATATTCCTTGCTTTATAGCAGCAGAAGATTGGCCGTCGTGGACTCCAGATCTGAATCCACTGGGTTATGGCTTGTGGTCAGAATTGGAGAACATGGCCTGCAAGACTCCCCACAGAAAGCCTTAAAACAGGATTAACCATAGCAGCGTCCACGATCTCCATGGAAACTGTATGTGCCGCTATAGCCCAATGGCGACCCCGTTTGGAAGCTTGTGTTAAAGCCAAAGGCATTCATTTCGTGTGAATCCAATTTTTTTTGGTAAGCGGTATTGTGGTCTAATAAATGAAACATTGTTGAATGCAATATGTTTACTGGTTTTGTTTTATAGCGTTTTATATTTGTAACATAACTTTTGGCAGTTCATACGCGTATGCTTATGCATAGACGTCAGAACTATTGAGCGCGTTGAGCAGAGTGTCTCTGCTTTCGAATCAGTGTAGATGCCATCAGATTTTGTCAGTGATTCCAGCGTAATTGATTTTGCCCCTTTGAAAACTTTGAGTAGCCTGCTGGGTTTATCGACAGTTTCGATCTTTTCGTAAGAGACGGTCTTCGAAATTCGAATCACCTTCTTATTTCTTTTATCTGTAGAGACTCCAGTCTTCTTCAAAATTAGTTTTAAGTGACCTGTTTAGTAGCTTTCTGGTTTCTTTACAAAGTCGCTGCAAATCTGCATCCCACCAAGGAACCGAAAGCAAGTAGTGTAGGCTAGCGCTCCGAACTGTAGCGTTTAAGTAATAAAGCCTTTCTTTGTTTTCCAAGGGCCCAAAGAATTTTTGTATTTCATAGATAGGTTGTTTTCAATATCCCTGCGGAAAGATCCGACAAACCTGCTACTTTGACCTAACTTCAGACAGTTGCATCATCAAAACTTTCTATTCCTACTTTTTTTTTGCTCTTTCTTTCTGGCACACTCACATTTAGGAGATGTTGTACCTTTACTATTCTGAAAGTCTAATCATTTACCCTCCGATATACTAACTATCTTTCTGAATACCATGGTCCAACTAATATTCAAATATTCGATTTAATGAAAGTTCCGGTGACATAAAACTAATTAATGAAATTTCGTTCGACATATGCACAGCACATGGTAATATCTGCGTTTTCGCGATATGAGCATCAAATTAGGCATTAAAGGATGTTGACAAATGTTTTGTAAATTTTGTTTGGCTTACCACACATGCGATACAAAAAAAAAATAAACTAATTTCTCGGCCATGATTAACTAATCGACACACTGACGGTCAGCGGTTGTAGTGGGAGATTTTCCCGTCAAATGCGTTTTATGCCGGAGCTTTGCCTAATAAAATGCAATTCTGCAGCGTTCAATATTTCAAATTCTGTATTCGAAATACTAGCGAAAATGCAGTTCCCAATTCCATTGGAGTATGCGGGGAACCAGTGACTCGTGTGGATTAATTTGTCGGCAGATTAATGCGGAAATTGAAATTCATTTGGAAATTTGGAATTTGAGAGAATTGCATTTATTGACAGTGAAAGGCCTTTAATCGTTTGGAAAGTAGAACGCGTCTGCTTTGTAGAGTAGTGCCAGTCTACGCCAATACTCAATATCGTCGCTTGATCCCACAGTCGATTCTGGGATTTTTGTTTGTTGTTTCTATACTTCGAGATCTGTTGTTATTTGTATGACTAATTCTCCTTTTGGGTGAATCGTTAAATATTTTATAATTTCAGGAATGTAATGAGCGCCTTTGGGTTATTCCAAATACGTGGCTTAAGTGGCAAAACCATTTGTTTCCTGGTGAAAGGGGATCATTTACAGGGAATGACCTAACATTTTATATTAAAGGACTGAAGCAACAGCAAAATAAACAGCAGCTGTATAATTTCTCAGGGAAAAGGAAAAGGAAAAGGACTCTGTCAAAATTATCAACGAGGTCAAGATTTTAAGCCTAATGACATAAATATGGTGAAAATGTTCTCTATCTCTTTATTTGGGTGAAAAGAACTCTCCTCCAAATCACTTGACTGTCAGTTATCGTAAACTTCTACGACTTGACACCATCTAGCGTAATTACCATTTAGATAAGAAAGTTTATTTTCTATTTAATT
Organism: Volucella zonaria; assembly: GCA_963966105.1. Taxonomy (NCBI): domain Eukaryota; kingdom Metazoa; phylum Arthropoda; class Insecta; order Diptera; family Syrphidae; genus Volucella; species Volucella zonaria. The sequence goes on along the minus strand of OZ014534.1, from coordinate 122,084,372 downwards.
TCACAGAGTCCTCTCGATTTTTCCGGATCCTGATTTTCTCTTACCACAATACACAAGGGATTTGAGATTTCCTTAAATGCGCGGTGACCCATAAGGAAATGGAAAAAATTACAAAAAACTTATGTAACGGATGTGTTTGCATAAAAGATATTTCGCCCTTCGTTCTGATTTTATTTCAAGTCTGATGGATGGTAAGTTTCGACTATTGAATATTCATCGCGCCTCCCGATCGAAACTTTTTAGAAAATCTTTTACTTTGATAGAGCAGATGCTGGAAATTAATGTTTCTTCTTGACCGTCTCCAAAATGATGTTCCATTCGACTCCACTTTGCGCGCGATGAGGCCGAAATACATTACGACCGTTTCTGTCCATTTGCTCATCATGGCGTTATCAAAGTAGCCGCTGAGTTTTTATACTCATAACTTTGTAAATGTCGGCCAACAATTTTCTATCTTATTCGTATAAGGTATGTTCCAAACATCTGTTCATCGATGCCCGTAGTCCTCTGCGATTCGGCTCCATACAATAGGACAGTGGGAATGAGTGATGTGTGTAGCGTGTAGTGCTATTACTCCACTTTTCAGTTGCCAAATATCGTTCCCTTTCTCCGGATTTCAGGTCAAAAATAGTTGGTGTATTCCCGGATTTGTATGTAGACAAAATCCTTCATCAAATCGAAAGTGTAGATATTTGTGTGTTGTTACTGCTACCTTCAATATCATCGGAGTACGAAAGCAACACGATACTCTTTCAAAAGATTGTATCAAAGATGTTAATGTTTTCAGCACTGATTATTTTCTCCATGAACAGGTTAAAGAAACCAGAGCATAGGGAATTGCATTCATGCCAGCGACACCAGCGTAGTGAAATTAGTGTTATCCTGTAAAGGCGGTTACCGAATCCCTATACAGGGTGTCACAATTTAGTTTTTCGTCCTCATAGCTGAAGATTCCTGAAATTATGGCAAACAAAAAATTGTATTGCAGTGGGGAATCTATTTTCGCCCCCCACCAAGTTATAGGCCGTTAAAGTAAGGAACCTCTGAGTTCGAGATAAAACTTCTTAAAAGGCAGTAGCTTTCTAATGGATTCAGCTTAAGAAACTGTTGTGCACATTTTTGAAAGAGATTCCAGTGCGCATAAAATACTAAAATTTCGTCGAGTTCGATGAACGCTAGCCAAAATTATGCCGTTTTAAAGCTAACATTTTGAAAAATCGTTGGATCAATTTCATCAGAAAAATGCGTTTATCTCGAAATTTTCAACTTTTAGGTTCAACTTCATTGTCTACGATTTTTATGTATGACTTTTCCACCTAAGAACAACGGAAGTTATTGCAAACCACTACTTTATTCAAGCAAATGGGTCACAAAGTAAATGTAATATCCCTTTAAATAGTTTTTGTGGTCCTAAAAAGGACCGTTACGCTTTAAGATTTCAAAACGCTTTTATAGTAAATTTTCCAAATGTTGCCCGTGCATGCACGTTCTAGTGCGTTTGATGATTTCAGACTGCAAAATTAATTTTTGGTAAAATGCTTCTTAGCTCCTTTGTCACTGTATTTATTCAGTCTTGGAGCTCTTCCCGACTTGAAATCTCAGTCAAATAAACCCTTTCCTTTATGGCTCCCTAGAAAAAAATTCTATTGGCGTTAGGTCAGGAGATCTAGGTGGCCAAGGAAAAGGACCAAACCGGCCAATCCACCGTCCATTAAATTTTTGATTTAAAAACGAAGTTACATTATTGCTACAATGGCAAGGAGCTCCATCGTGTTGGAAAACCATTCTTTGCCTCTCAGCAAGAGGAACATTTTCGAGGAGTTCCGGCAACTGGTCTCTCAAAAATTCTAAATAGATTTAACATTCTATGGACATGTGGAAGTATGAATGGCCGATTAAAGTACTACCCAATATGTCGGCCCAGACATTCACGCTAAACCTTCTGTAAAATGGTAAATCTACAGTTAAGGAAAACATCTGCATTTCAACTGAATCTTTACCTCTGAGAGGATGTTGTTCGTGTTAAGTGAGGATTAGACACTGCCCAATAGTGGGAATTTCGTTGGTTAGTAATGCCCATTCTCATAAACTGGGCTTCGTCAGTCCATAAAATTTTTTGAATAAACTGCTCATTCTAATCTTGTTGATGCAGCAGACATTGGCAAAATTCAATCCTGTACGGGTGTATAATGAAAGGGGTAAACGCGGTTGTCTAGAAGAACTCTATGGATTGTAGTTCTTGGAGTTTGCAACTGTGCTGCAAGCCTTCTGGTCCTAATAGAAGGCTGCATCCTTACAGCATTTAAAATTCTTTCCTCCTCTTCTGCTGCTGTTATGTTAGACAGATGTCACTAGTGTTTAACATAGGTACCTGCCGTGAAGGGTCAAGCCTACGGTGCGTCTTCGCACGAGATATCAAAACAATGCGTTGATAAGCGCCCTTCGGGTAGTACAAGCACTACCACCAGTACCAGATTCGAAGTCGTGTGTAAGGCACGAACTTCCCCTTTGGTGAAAGGTCGAGACCTATCTAATACCTCAGCCATTCTGTGGGTCATGGCACCCGGTTGCAATACAACTCCACATCGAGCAGACCAGTTGGTTCCATAGCAATCCCATGGTTTAGCACAGGTCGTAGTACACTACACATATGCTAAGCCATGAGATGTCCAAGCACCATTAGTTCTGCTCTCCCCGCTATTTTGGGTACAAACCTACAACCACCACTATACTCCCACAAGGGGGCAAACTCCTAGGTCAGGCCGGAACCATAGTTCCGGGGGCTCCTGACCTCCCGTGGTACCAGAATATAGCTTCCGGTCGAGCTTCGCAACCTTGAGGTTACTTCTAGTTGGGCACCTCACTGCCCAGGACTGGCGGCCTTTGCCACTTAGGGCTTCCCTAACTCTAAAAGAAATCACCCGCTAACTGCCTACTGCGTCTTCTAAGAAATACTTCTCTTGCAAAGCTATGGGTTCTTTCGAACCGTACGGTGTCAGTGAGAATTCCACTGACGTCGTAGGCATCACATCTGAATAATTTGGGCACTCACAGAGTACATGAAGCCAATCCTCATGGGTGGCTCCACATGAGCAGCTTGCCGCCCTACTAAGCCCTCTTTTATGCAAGAATGCATTAAGGGAGCCATGCCCGGTTAATAAAAAGCCCAGGCTGAGGGTGAAGTTCCTTTCAGGAAAAACTGCCATTGTCAGCACATCCCTCAGGAAGCTGTAAGTAACCCTGCCGTTTTCGCTAGCATCCCACCTAGATTGCCATCTAGATAGAACGGATGCGTGTAGCAAGGTTTTACGCTGCCTCAGGGATAGGCCATCCACGTCTGCTGGGGAGACCCAGTCTCGCTCATTAAGAGGGAGACCTTTTCTGATCTTGAAAGCGATACCACGACGTATCGCCTCCAGATCCAGAGGTGGCACTCCCAACAAAACTTGCATTGCCTCTGTGGAGACAGTGCGGCACACAGGCAGGCAACCGAGCAAGGCGACTCTTTGGCAAGCCAAGATCCGACGGCGGCCATCTTCAGTCATAACCCTGTCGTACCATACCGACGCTCCATATGTTGCGCAGGCAACAAAAAGAGCGTCGTATATGACACGAACAGAGCGCCTGGTCAGCCCCCAGTCAGATCGCAGAATGTGCCTTACCTGGCCTACAGCACATAACATGCGTCTCCTCATTTGGACGAGGTGAGGCATGAATTTCATGCGCTCACCCAGTGTTATGCCTAAGTATCTGACCTCAGTCACACACCTAATGCTAACACTATTCATCCGAATCACAGTAGGCCGACTTCTCATATTCAATTTGCCTTTAAGCAGCATTGATACTGTCTTCTCCTGTGAAACTTTGACGCTAACGCTTTCGCCCCATTCGGAAACAATTGAGAGAGCTCTTTCTCCTAATTCTTCCACACGAGCCCTGGATTGGCCCTCGAGGATAAGGAGCAGGTCGTCTGCATAAGCGCAGCAACCACAGAGCTCATTCAATTGCCACAGAAGTGGATCCATCATGAGGTTCCAGATAAAAGGACCGCAGATGGACCCCTGGGGGCACCCTCTTTCCACGTCAACGCAAACGTTGTCGTGTGCATTAGCCACACTCGCTCTTCTTCCAGAAAAATAGCTTTCCCAAAGCCCAATTTCCTGGCAGCCCAATTCTCTCAACCTGGTGAGTATTTTTTGCCAGTTCAGATTATCGAAAGCACCTTTAAAATCAATAAAGATGCCAATAATCACACTGGCGCTGCTGGTCTGGACTCTGTCTTTAAGAAAAGACCAAGCGTCCTCTACACATTTGCCTTTAGTAAAGCCAAATTGGAAAGGAGACATTGGTTCCATCATACTCTCAGAAATCCTTTCCACCATGACCCTTTCCATCACTTTGCCAAGTACCGGAAGAAGGCTGATGCCCGATACGATCTAGGATCGGACCTATCCTTCTCGGGGGATTTCAGGAGCACGACCACCCTTGCCTCCCTCCAATCCCGGGGGAAGTAGCTACAGGCGATGCATTTCCTATAGAGTAAGAGCAGGTATTCGGGAACAGATCTCCTGGAGTGAAGAAGTGAAACCCCCTGCTCAACTTCGTCGGTCCTTAATTCCGGAGGGGTCGGAGGCTCTTCAACTAAAGAGTCTTCAAAACGCTCCTCTCTCGGAAAGAACTGACCTAGTAATGCAGTCAGACAGTCCTTCCATGTGGATAAAATACTATTATCCACACGAATGCCTTCTATATCAGCAGTCCTTTTAATACTCCTGCAAATCTTATACAGTTTGCCCCAGGGATCATCCCTATTCCCAGACACAAAGTTTCGCCAATGAGCTTCTTTCGTACTGACTATTAGTCGCTTGTACTCAGCGAGCCCTTGCCGAAAGGCAATGCCCAGCTGAGAAAGGTTCTCAGCGTTAGCCGCCCTAGCCATTTCAAAAGTTGTCACCGAATTAAACAAAAACATTCCACAAAATAGTGGAAAATTTACCGTTGGCTTAATTGTCCAACTTTGTTTTACTTGTTAACTGACAGCTTTTAGTCAAATTTTGTTTTTTTTTTTGAACACACTATTTATTTTGTGACCCATTTGCTTGAATAAAATAGTGGTTTGCGATAACTTCCGTCGTTCGTAGGTGGAAAAGTCATACATAAAAATCGTAGACAATGAAGTTGAACCTAAAAGTTGAAAATTTTTAGAGATACTCGTAAACGCATTTTTCTGATGAAATTGATCCAACGATTTTTCAAAATGTTAGCTTTAAAATGCCATAATTTTAGCTGGCGTTCATCGAACTCGACGAAATTTTAGTATTTTATGCGCACTGGAATTCTCTTTCAAAAATGTGCACAACAGTTTCAAAGCTACGGCCTTTTAAGGAGTTCTATCTCGAAATCAGAAAATAGCCCCCCCCCCACCCTTAGCTATCAGGACGAAAACCTAAACTGGGACATCCTATATAGTGGCATACAAGTGATGTCTTATCGAATCGTTAATTGTAGCTTTATAATTTAAACGCTATAATCATAATATGTTTGATACAATCTTATATTTCAGTCACTTGGCTTGCTTTTTCCTGACTAAGTATACTTTTCCTGAGAGCTTGTGTATGCACTTTCTAAGGTTCTCGCTTCTAATCATTTCATCAGAAAATTATACGTGGCGATAGGAATATTTGTTTAGGTATTGTATTCAGACCAAATTCAAACATCGACCTATCTCCCATTTTCGAAGTTATGGATGATGTGTCAACCTACTCAAAAAATTAATTATTTGTGGTGATATTAATAGCAATTTGTTGCGTAAGGACATCCTAACAGAAAATATGGCATCGTTCGGCCTTCAAGCAGTCAATAACCAAGTGTCTACGCGTTTCACTAATTCTGTCAGTACATTAATAGACGTTATTTTTGTTATGCCCAGTTTCACAATGACAGTTTAAACGGACGTTTAACTGAACCTAAACGAAAGTTTAAATCTTTAGTTAAACTCTTTCGATTTCACAGTGCAAAAGAAACCTCCAGTTAACTAAACGCAGTTGTGGAAGCTATGTTTGAAAAAAATGGCAGCACCATTGTTTCCAAATGTCAAATTTTTTATTGATTGTTATTGTTATTGAATAAATTGGATAGTTTCTCTTGTTTTGTTGTCGCCAGTTATTAAATAGAAAAATTTAAAATGGAAAAAACCCCGAATGTTAATCTTTTAATAAAAAAAATAAATTTCGTTGCACGCGCACTCGTTTGACAGCGTATGAAATGACAATTAACAAAAAAAAAAAATCAAAATAGTCGTGTCTCAGTGTTCTTCACGTCAAACGAAAGTTTAAACGGCAGAGTTCAGTCGTTTAACTTAAATGACGAGTAAAACTAAACTTTTGGTTTAAACGAGCACTGTGTCACCGAAAAATTCTTAAACGGAACTTTGAACGACGACGAAAGTTTAAACTGTCACTGTGAACCTGGCCATTAATAATACTGATAAAATACTGTTTTATGACCAAATTTCCGCACCTGCTTTCTCGAAGCATGACAGAGGTTGTTGAAAGTTTTCTGTCAGTGAAATCGAATGCTATGGGTGTTGATGGTATTCATCCGCTGATTGTGAAAGCTATTCTGCCAAAAATATTTCCGTATATAACGCACGTTATAAACAGTGTTTTGATGACCGCAAAGGTTATTCCAATCCCCAAAAATTCTTTAGGCGATGAGTTTAGACCAATATCAATTCCGCCTTTTCTCTCAGAGATATGCGAACGCATCATGCATAAACAGCTTGATAATTTTCTTATGCGAAATAATCTGTTAGCTTCAATTCAATCGGGCTTTCGTGCTAAACACAGCTGCACAACTGCTTTGCTTAAGGTAATTGAAGATATAAGAGGTAGACTTCATATTGATCGTGTCACGTTTTTAGTTTTGCTAGATTTTTCTAATGCACTTAACATGGTAGATCACTCTGTTCTTCTCAAAAAGCTTAGATATTTCTCCAATTCTACTCCAGCGGTTAAACTCCTATCATCATATTATCTGAGTGAAAGAAAGCAGGCTGTTTTTATACATAGTGCACTGTCAGACTATCTTCCTGTAACTAAAGGCGTTCTCCAAGGATAAATTTTAGGCCCTCTTTTGTTTTCACTCTATATCAATGATATTGTGTCTTGTGTGCTGCGCTCATCCAAGCACATTTATGCTGATGATATCCAGATATATCGAAGCTATCCATTAGGTCTTATTGAGGATTGTGTTGCCATCTTAAATGAAGACCTTAAACGAGTTTCAGAATGGTCTTTGAAATGTGGTTTAGTTCTCAACCCAAGTAAATGTAAGTGTTTAGTGATTTCCAAGACTAAACTAGAGCTTTCGTATTTTCCGAGTATTGCTTTGAACGACTCATATATAGAATTTGTTGATTCCTCTAAAAATCTAGGAGTCGTCTTCAACAGAACTTTATCTTGGAACAATCACATTAATATTGTAGTTGGAAAAACATATGGTGTGCTTCGCAATTTATGGAGTACCCAAAAATTCACACCGTTTCAAACGAAATTGCTACTGGCCAAGGCTTTCATTATTCCCCAACTTACCTACGGATGTGAAATTTTTCATGGATGTGACACCGAGAGCAAGAGGAAGCTACAAGTTGCATTTAATACCACCATTCGATAGGTTTTCTGTTTCAGAAGATATGATCATGTTTCACATCTTGCTCAACACCTGGTGAACATGTCCTTTGAAAACTCGCACGTTAATTTTTCTATTTAGCATAATTAAGACCAAGCAGCCGTCGTATCTTTACGGAAAAATCCAGCTTCTGGCATCTAACAGGTCTGCCTGTTTAATACTACCGCGATTTACTTGTTTAACATCTGAGAGGCAATTTATCGTCGCTGCCATTCGTCTTTGGAATTCAGTGCCCCGTAGTACACGAGAGCAAGACACCATTCAGCGTTTTAGAAATGAGCTTCAACTTTACCTGCAGAGTAGCTAACCATTCCTCACCCTACACCCACTTAAAGCATCAATTTTAATTGTTATTTGAATTTTAATTTTCTTTATGATTCAACTTAATTATTTTTATTATCGTAATCTTAATCTCAATATCTCAAATTGTTTAATTTAATTCAATTTTGCTTCATTTTTTAATTAAATTTTTGCTTAAATGTAATCAAATTGTATATTCAATTTTTGTTAATCTTTCACAGGTTTATAAGTATTTCTTACTGTGTTAGCATGTATATAAATAAACAAACAAACAAACAATAGCTTTAGTCATAGATTTCCTTATAGTTGGGGTGGGTTAGATCATCTTCTCTATCGAGTTACACACATCGCAATTCAGCAAGTCAAAAAGGATCCTTTCCATATATCTATGTAGTCAGTATGTTCTGAACGTCGTTCAACAGGTTATTTTATCTTCTCGCATACTATACTACTACACCTCATCTCTGCGGGAAGGGAGCGTCGCAATTTACGTTCGTAACAGTTTAGTCACTAAATTTTTAATAAAATCACCCCCTGAGTCCATTTCAGTATTGTTTTGTCGAAGTTGTTTGTAAACGGAAAAAGTGTCTTCTTGGTGTCGTTCATAGACCATACAATTACGTTGATTTAAGTCCCATATTCAATTTACTGGAAAACTATTCCCCAAACTATTGGAAAACTATATTTTGTGGTGATTTCAATTGTAATATATTGAATTATGCGTGCTCTGAGACATTTGATCAGTCTATGAAAACTCTTGGCTTGGATATTTTATTCAAGCCAGTACACTTTTAGATTTATTCCTCTCCAATGACTGTCACAATGTTTTCGATAGTCAGATTTCAGCTCCTGCGTTCTCGAAACTCGACCTAATCTTTGCAACTTTTGACTTTCCTTGTAGTAAATTACTTTCACAATACACATACCGAGACTTTATAAACCTACATACTGATGTTCTGGAGCGGGATATTTAAAGCTTTAATTTGCATCCAATTTATCATGAAATATCTACAGATACTCAGGTTGAAATCCTTATACATATTTTATTGCAACTATAAAATACCCACGTGCCGCTCAGAACTAATAACATATCCTAACAATTCATGGTTTCCACGCGAAATTATCGATTTGAAAAATAAACGTAATACAATCTACAAGAAGCGGACAAGATTTAAACTCCCAGAATTTCATAACAGTTTCCGCCAACTAAGGAATTTGGTCAACTCTAAGATTAAACAAGCCAAACGAGTGTTTTACGAGATCAAAGTTTTCAAGTTACCTTCAAAAACTCTTTGGCATAATTTACGTGGGCTTAGTGTTGGTCTTACAAAGAATGTTGAAATAAATAACATCGATCCCAATCAGCTCAATAGAGAATTTGCGAAAGTGCAAACGACATACAGCAAGAGTACCGACCCACTGGATATAACGCTTAATGGCTTTGAATTTGCATGTATTGAACCAGCTGATGTCGTAAAGGCTATACTTAAAATTAAATCTAAGGCTGTTGGTATCGAAGGAATTCACCCAACTTTCCAAACTCGTGAAAAGTCGCGAAAATTCTTCCCGTTCTGAAAAAGAAACCGTCCACCAACTTTCCGGCTGAATATAGACCCATTGCCATCCTTCCCTCCTTGTCAAAGGTTAGTACACCAGAAAATGTCAGTCTTTATCCAACGCAATAAATTACTCGTACTTTGTACAAATCAATCCGGCTTCAGACCTCATCATAGCTGTACGTCGGCTTTATTAAAAGTAACAGATGATATCCGAGCGGCGATGGATAAATAACTTTTGTGACACTACTTGACTTTTACAAGGCCTTTGATACAGTGGATCATATGAAGCTTCTCTCCAAACTCAAGACGTTTTTCGGCTTTTCATCATCTGATATCAAGCTCATCGAAACGTACCTTGGTGGAAGATAACAGGGTGTTGCTGTAAAGAAATTTGAACTGAATTGAATTGAAATAATGAAATATTGGACTTTATCGCAACATCAGCGGGCGATATTTATCAATGTCCTTACGGAAGTAATCAAATACTCCTCGCTGCATATACCACCTGGATCAAAATTTTTTCGGAAATTATTCAGAAAATTAAAAATACAAGTTTATTCATCTAAATCTATATTGTCCCCTTCAAAGTAATCCCCCTCGATTGCAACAGACTTATGCCAGCGCTTGATCCAATCCTCAAAACATTTTTTATATTCGGTTTTCGGTATGTCCGTCAGTGCTTCCTACGATTTTTCCATTACTTCTTCTCGGCTGCTGAAACGCGTTCCCTGCAGTGGTTTTTTAACTCGATTGAACAGAAACAAGTCACAGGGAGCCAAATCAGGTGAATTCGGTGGCTGTTAGATGGTATTTGTTGGATTTTTCGTCAAAAAATTACGAATAATGATGGCACTGTGCGACCGCGACGGTGCGTTATCATGCTGCAAAATCCACGAGTTTTCTGCCCACAATACTGGTCTCTTACGGCGAACTGCTTCATGCAAACGTCTCATACGTCCAAATACTCGTAATACTCTTTGTTTACTGTCTAGCAAAAATTCATGATGCACTACACCGTTGTAATCCATGAAAACCGTGAGCATTGCCTTCTTTTTTGACTGAAAACGACGTGGTTTTTTTGGTCTCGGCTCATATGGTGAACGTCATTCACTTGCCTGATGTCTGAATTGCGTGTCATACTCATAAACCCACGTCTCGTCTCCAGTAATGATTCCTTGGATGAATGTGGGATCGGATTCAGCCTCGCAAATCATCTCTTTTGCGACGGCGACACGGTCTCTTTTTTGCATGAAATTGAGGTCTTTTGGCACCAATTTTGCTGCTACACGACGGAAACCCAAATCATTAACCAAAATGTCTTGGACAATGTTCAAGTCCTCCGCTATCTCTCTGATGGTTAATTTGCGGTTATTGACCAACATTTCTTTTACTTCATCAATGTTTTCGACGGTTTTCGATGTCGATGGTCTGCCACTGCGTTCATCATCTTCGATTGACTCACGACCACTTTTGTACCGTTAGTGCCACTGGTAAACGACCGTTTTCTTTAGAGAATCGTTGCCGAAACACTTTTCCAACATTTCCAACGTTTGCGCAACATTAAATCCGTTTTTTAAGCAAAATTTAATACAAGTTCGTTGTTGCAAATTTAAATCCATTTCTAAAATTGTAAAAAATCGCCAACACACACACAAAGATAGATGTACTCTTGGCTACGTGACTTTTGCAAATGTCAAGCTATGACGCTAAGATTTAGAGGGAATATCAAAAATAGATTTATCAACTTAAAAAAAAAAACAGAACTTAAATCGGAACAATGGGAGCGCCACACGGTGGTGTGGTGCGGGAACATTTTGATCAAGGTGGTATATGCAGATGATGTACAACTTTACCTGAGTTGTAAACTAGGCCTCATTTACGATGCAGCCCATAAACTTAATGAAGATCTTCGAAAAATTCTAGATTGGTCTGAAGATAATCCGCTGAGACTGAACCCAGTTAAATGCCTTGTTATAAGCATGAAATGAACCAATCGAGTTCGTTTACAAAATTAAAAACTTTTGTATATGGATTAACAACACTCTAAGTTGGAATGACCACACCTCTTCTATTATAGGCAAAATCTATGGTTCTTTAAGGAATCTGTCTGCGCAATATGGTTTTCATAGCAACAGGTCCACTGGTGATTTGATGGCATGTCTCACCGAAAAGTGGAACCAAAGCGTACATCAATCTGGCGAAAGCAAGATAATTGCACTTGATATTTCTAAGGCATTTTACAGAGTTTGGCATCAGGGTCTTTTGTCGAAAATGCGTGCTTTTGGGATCGACGACTCTCTTCTTCAATGGATTAGAAATTACCTTTCGGAACGTTTAATCCTAGTTGTCTTGGCCGGTTTCAGGTCTGATATTCGCAAAATAAATGCTGGTGTACCCCAGGGCTCCGTTTTGTCTCCGACACTCTTTTTAATTTTCATTAATGATCTCTTGTCTGCTACTTCTAATCCAACATATTCCTTTGCTGACGACAGTACTCTCTGCTTTTCATACTCGTTCCCGGACTCACGTCGCTGCTCTTCGGCTGTAGAACGGGAACGGTAGCGTATGTTAAGCTCATTAAATTCCGATATTAACAGCATAACCAATTGGGGAACTATCAACCGAGTGGAATTTAACGCTTCCGAAACTCAATGCTGTCTACTGTCATTAAAGCGAAATTCAAATACCCAGCCATTATACATGAATGGCACTTGCATCGTCGAAACCGATAAACTTTCTATTCTCGGTATGAGTTACGTTGGAATGACCACATATTCGGTGTCGTCAAAAATGCTGCGAAATGTCTAGGTTTCCTCAAGCGATGTAAGAAATATTTTACCCCCTCTGATCTGGCCACAATATATAAGGCATTTATCCGCCCAAAACTGGAGTACAATGCCCACATCTGGTCAGGTGCTCCTAAAACATCTCTGCACCTGCTAGATAGGATTCAAAACCGTGCGATAAAACTAATTGGTGATACTAATATCAGTCAATCAATTGACACCCTCGAACACCGACGTAAAGTCTTCTGTCTCACTTTGTTTTATCGCTATTTCCACCACCAGTGCTCCATTGAAATTGCCAGTAGCATTCCGCCCATTCAAACTTTCAACCGTAACACCCGTCTCGCTATGAATGCTCATCAGTATACCCTCAAGCCCATTTTCGGACGTACTCTAAAATATCGTGATTCTTTCCGTACTCGCTTATGGAATGCCCTGCCGATCTCTGTGTTTCCTGGTCGTTATAACTTACATACATTTAAAAACAATGTACATCGGTACCTGTCTTCTTCCTCCCTAAATTTCCTTCGCACGCGCTGTGTACGAACATTTTAAGGGTACAAAAACCCCTTGAGCGCGAGCCGATTATACAAGATTAATGCTAGTGAAGGCTCTACTGATCCCAATTTTGACTTATGGCTGTGAAATTTTCTGTTACAGTAGTGCTTTCATTAGACGTAAGCTCAACATCGCCTTCAACAACATCACCCGTTATGTTAATGCATTGAAACGCTTTGACCACGATACGCTAAAAATATATTGGGATGCACCCTTGATAAATACCTCGAGTATTGCACAATCTTGTACTTGCATAAAATAATTATTAGCAAGCAGCCTCCATATTTATTCGAAAAACTTATATTTTCGCGTTCAACCCGCTCAATAAGCTTAATCCAGCCGCGTATTTATTACCAAAACTCAGAGCGACAATTTTTCGTTCATGCCATCCATCTTTGGAATTCACTTCTTTTCAACGTTAGGCGACTTTATGATGCGCGAACAGTTTTGCTAGAACTCTCTTTCGGCATTTGGCAGGGTATAATTTCATAAAGATGCTTTGGTTCAAAGGATTTTTAGATTTCCTCCTCCTCTTCTCTTTGTATACCACTTTGGTAACCCGCTTTTAAAATTTACTGCGGATTAGCTTGGTATGCGGTCTCTTTTGGTGCAACGGCATCAGGACATTTTTGGTCGTACCAATTGATTTCTCGGGTGGTATTGGAAACCAGTCAATGCGCGTAAATATCGTCGTAAGCAGAATGGAGTGTGGACGAGCAAAGGTTTGCCCTGCCCGTGTCGAATGTGGATTTTCAATGTCGACCTTTCTCTATATTGGGTTTCGTACAATCTTTGCTGCGCATACATATGCGTAGAACTTGGCCAGATAATGCAACAAGGTAGTGATCCTTTGGATTTGTGTCGTATAGGACTCTCGAAGCGTTCATTACGTCTATTAAAACATGATCAGTCTACTCGTTAATTGGGGACAGCTATTTGGTTTCATCCGCTCGTTGACCTAGAAAAGCTCTATCTTCTCACTTTGACGCTGATGCTGATTAGCGATGCAGGGAAAACGTTCGTATAATCAGTAGAGAATCATGCAGAAAGTATCCTTGGTCAATTAGTTCTTCCCATCCATTGGAGCGTGAGGTTAAACTAAACTTACATATGTTCAATTGAATCAAATCGATTGTTCACCAACGTTCACAGGGAATATGGTGCATAATCTCATGTCGATCGTAAATGCGGCACGAAGTTCGTGTCTATATAGCAGCTGTTTTTCCAGCAGCCCGGTCCCGTCATTCGAATCTCCTCTAGTGAAGTGACGTTAGCCTTACATTTTGCGAAGACGTCAGAAGACCCTCTTTATTGAGGGTCTGAACATTCAAGGTGCGTGCAGTTAAATTGTTGTCTAGGAACGATTTGTTTAGATTTTTGTTGTGGAAAACAACTTTGGTAATCTTGTATTCGAAGCCAAGCTAATAATTGAAGCTGATGCCGGCAATAGCCTGGGTTTTAAGTTTTCACTTTGATAAATACTTTTACGACTATGTTCATCGAATCACTGTGTCATATCAGTTAATTGCTCGCACATAGATCACACAGTTAAATAAAGAATTCCTAAAAGTACTGGGCTACAATCCGAGAAAGCCAGTTGTATTGGGGTTATCATTTCCTCTAACATTTTCAACTGGCCGATGCGTTTCCTTGAAAACGACGTGGGCACCGATAAGTACAAGACAAATACTATTTTCTTTGGAATGAAATCTATCATCCTTCATCGGGTGAAGAGTATCAAAGCGAAGGACGAGCTCTAGCTATAAGGAATCTGTCAGAGTTAAGTAACAGTTTCCTTTTGGAATTTTAACTGGTCGTTATGTGTTCTCGATAACGACATGGATGCCGCTGCTGGTATAATCACAGACACCATTTTCTTTGGAATGAGATGCTTTATCCCTCATCGGATGAAGAGTATCAAAACAAAAGAAAAAGCGTGGTACGACTCGAGCTGTAAAAAGGATGCCAGGGTTAGAGAAAGACCAACCCGACAGAGGAAAACCGAAAAAACTTTAAACGAGCCAGAAACATGGTAAAAATGAGGCAAAAAATACTGCAATGTCCCAAAGGCAGTAAAAATTGTTGGTCATTCGTCAAAAACATTAGAAATTCTGTCTCATCCTCCATCCCAACGCTCATTTACAATGACATTCCAGCTGTCAGCTCTTTGGGCAAGGCAATCTGCTTGCAGTGCACTGGCCGCTGAACACTTCCAGATTGTGCTTTGTCCCCGCCTACACTTGAGTGCGTCAAATCTTCAATGGGACGAATCCACTTTCGCACTCGTGTAGTAACAAGAGTACATAAAGATCTTAACATTTACAAGTCCGCTGGTCAAGATGGCATATCTCCCTTTGTTGTGAAGAGGTGTTCTTTCTCGCTGGCAAAACCACTGCTTAAGCTCTTTCATCAATCCCACTCTTTAGGGCTCTTTCTGAGCAGATGGAAAACAGCATTTATCCAGCCCGTCCCTGAAAAAGGCGAATCCTCTTCTCCCCCTTTCTACAGACCCATTGCACAAAAACTTATCAATGTTCGACTTGATATTTCTAAGGTATTTAATAGAGTTTGTAATCAGGCTCTTTTGTTTCAAGCTTGATATTAACAAAATAAATGCTGGTGTGCCACAGGGCTCCGTTCTGGCTCCGACACTTTTTTTAATTCTCTTCAATGAACTCTTCTCTGATACTTCTAATCCAATATATTACTTTGCTGACGACACTACTCTCTGCTTTTCATATCCGTTTTCGTCCTTGCTAAACTCATTAAATTCCGATATAAACAGCATCAATAAATGGTGAACCACCATAGAGTGGAATCCCTTGCTTCCAAAACTCAATACTGTCTGCTGTCGTTAAAGTGAAAAACTTTCAATCCTCTGTATGTCTGTCAATGACAGCCTACGTTGGAATGGCCACATATTTGATGTCGGCAAAAATGCTGCAAAATATCTAGGTTTCCTCAAAAAATGGGTAAAAAAAATACTTTGCCCTCTGATCTGGTTATGTTCTATGAGTACAAGGCATTTATTTTTATACAGTGTCTACTCGTACATCTGGTCAGGTGCTCCTGAGTTCCCTCTGCATTAGGGAATGATGTTTATATTGCGCAGCTAATTGAATTCTTTCTTCATTGATGTGGTGTATCCTTACTTACCTTGTTCTATAGCTATTTCCACTACCAGTGATCCAATGAATTCCAGTAGCATTCCGCCCCTCCAAACCTTCAGCCGTAACATCCGCCATGCTACGAATGCTCATCACTTTACACTCAAGTCCACTTTCGGATGTAGGTATGTACTCCCAAATATCGTGGTTCTTTCCTAAGTGAGTTGTACCCACGCTAATGGAATGCACTATCGAATACTTTATATCATAGCCATTATAAACTCAAAACAATTAAAACCAACGCACATAGGCATCGCTCTTTCTTTTCTCCTCAATTTAAAGGGAAAAGCTATTAGGGCTTGATTCACTCTGAACTGTTCGTCCATGAATTACTATTTTTTTTTCTGGAATTAAGTTTACTGAAGACTAGTTTCAATTTTAATGATTTTCGCCGAATTTATCTTCGATGGAAGGACCACTTATGTGCCTTCATAGAACGTATCGGAACTTAAACCAACACAATAATTCATGAGCACAAGGTGATATTTCTTCCTTGCCAAGAGATATCCTTCCATCCGACTTAAGAGGTTTTGAAAATCGTTTACCTTTTCACTCTTTTTTTTTTAAGTTAGTGAGCTGGATAGTGAGTTGCCCCTCAAGTCTCAATGATGATCATGATAAATTTAATAAAGTATCTTTTCGTAATCAATTCAAATTAATCATCTTGCGTGTGTCCTACGCTTTTACGAGTAAGTTCTTCTTCTTAAAAGAAAAATTAATTAACAATCGTCATTAGCATAATTATCTTTTTCTGCTAATTGAGTTGGAATGTTTAAGAAAAAAAAAAAAAAATTAAAACATACCTCAAATGAGCTTACTGCTGCAGGCGTATCTTTAAGTCTTTTATTACAGGTGGGAGAGGAGTTTTTCGGCTCAGACATCCTTCGTCCATTCCTGGTTCTGTCGAGTCCTCAAATTAAAATGAACAAACCAAAATGAATTAGGAAACACAAAACAGTTAACTGCTCGCAAAAAAAAGAAGAAAATAGTTCTGATCGTCTTGTGCTTGCGTTTATAATTAATTTGGAAAATAGCTCAGGGGCAGGCATACATTTGGAAATATTGGAGAAGGTTACTGGCTTATCGATTCATTCGGAGAACTGAAAGACGAAGATGAAATATTTGCCGGGGTCTGCTCAATTTGAAATGCCTCTTAATTACACCTTAGGCTTTTGGATGTTATTAAATTGCTAAAAACATTCCGTTGATGTACAATACAACGTTTTTCAATTATGATTAGTGTTCCTGAATTGGAAAAGGAATGTTTTGCACAAAGGAATGTTATTTGTTAAATTAAATATATTGAAAGATAGCTTTTGGGACTGTTGCTTCGGGCTAGAACGAAAATGGAAAAGTTTATATTCGTATGTATAAATTGTAAGTACTTGGCCCAAGTATGCTTGGACATTCCGTCACATTTTTTGTAACGTTTAAGTTTTCGAAATTATGTGCAGGATCAAGACTTATTATTAGCTTCTGACATTTAGATATTGAAGGGAAGGTAAAGGGCAGTAACATTTTTAAGAAATAGCTGTATATCTATCAACTTGTTTCACTTATCGTGACGTCTGAATAAAATAACAAACTAAGCTAGTTTGAAAGGTTTTAATTCTGAAAAACATTGAAATTAGTTGGATTTTGATTGAAAATGTCTGGTTCTCGAGTGACTAAAATCATTGCTTTAGTATTTCAGTCGCTTTCTTGTTTATAACTTTTGTGAGACTTATAGTAGAGTCAAGATTATGCTTAGGTCTGAAACCAGTTCAAGTCTAAATTTTCGAGGGTTATATTATATATTGTATACAAAGGAAATTGAACTTCAGTCCGGAAGTACTAAATAGTTGCGAATTGATTCGACTAGAAGTAGCTTTGACATTAGTATCTACTAGGACGAACAACAGAAACAATTGGTTTGACAGTGACTAGTGCTATTGTGTGTTGAGGCCATTCTATGAGGAATAATTTTAGAAAATAGTAATTAGTCGCAGTTAATGACTTTTCATGTATTTTTTTGAACGAATTGGTATCGTCTGATACTATCTAGAGAGTACACTTCGGTAGTGTATGTCTGTTCAGTAGGAAACAATATCTTTTTTGATTGAGTAGGAAAAATTGTCTAGTATGGTATACTCAGAATAGGTACTGAGCGGAGACAATCTAGCGATGCCCAGTGTTGTAACTATAATATGACTACGCATCGATTTTACATATTTTTCTAAGGCGTGGTAGCCACTGGTTACTGGGCTCATTATACCGGACTTGACTTGCCAAACTTATAAGCATGAGTGTAGAGCAAGACTTAAATATCAATCTGTTGTATTCTGTCGGAAATGACTAGCGTTTGAAAGAAAGAAGACGGATGAACATGGCGAATTCCTTATTTAAGGTACTTGAACGTATTTGAAGCTGAGGTTCATGGATCTTTCAGGATGCATGGCGGTGATGAAAAAGAAATGATAGGCAGCGGCAGTCCTCATACCCTAAAGCCGGATTCCTGGCTCCCGAGTTTCCACCCCTTTCGTCAAAGATGTCGCAGAAAGATTTTCGGCGTGGAAGTTGTCCGCTGGCTTAACTCCGTGCCCATATAAAATCCTACTATTTCGAAGCGTCGTAGGGTAAGGACAGATTTACTATTGATGACTCTGCTGAACGGAAAGGGGAACATGCTATTCTGGTCTGCATGTGGTATGCTATAATCTTGAACAAATTACGTGAAGAATCCTGCAGAGCGCAGAAGTACGATTTATTTGGTTGCGTGCTTGCAATAATTAGCATTAAGTGTAAATTCACCAACCTGAGCTATCTATTCTACTCAGGCACCCCCAGATGATGCTACTAAAGTTCATTGACAAAATCTACGAACAATGGTCTAAGAATGACGTCAAAGTAGTGGTTAGGTAATTTTAAAGCCACAATAGAAAAGAAGAAAATCATTGGTGATACGAAAAGCATAGCATGACAAGTTTCCAAATGGAGTAAAACTGACTGACTTTGCTACGGAATGAATTTTTTGTCAGAATAGAACATATAGACAAAGAACTAGTCCATTGTACTCCTTGTAAGTTCCTTGTAATGGAATCTTTCGAAGAAAGATGAGTGAGCGCATCAGTGATAAGGTGCCTATAGTACCAGCATCCACCACGCCAACGCCGAGTACCTGGAGCTTGATGTGAGCGTAAGCCGGAAATTCATAGAGGTAGTGTCGCCATCACTGCTGAGGGACATCGTTAACGCCGTTGAATTTTTAGAGGCATTGGGAAGCATTCGTTTGATTTGCCTGCAACCTTAAGAGTCATTCAACTTGTAGTTCTGCTCATGTGAAATTCAACTGTCAATGGAAGCCCTGATCGTGGACGCAGGCTGGTCCTGAAAATCTCTTCTCCGAGCCTTTCCCGGCAAGTATATCGGCGATTTCATTTCCCTTGACCCCATTGTGATCTGGGACCCATACAAGACTCAGTGAATTTAGCTTTGTGACTGCATTTAGTGACGTCGTGAATTCTCGACCTAGTTTGGAAGTCATAGGAGGGTTCAGCAAGGCTCTAAGCGCAGCTAGATTTAAATGCTGTGTTTTTCTAACGAGGAGTGTCCTCCAGAAAGGCACCAGGGCCGGATCGTATATAAGTTTTGAAGCCATCCGTGAAGACCAGATTCTGGCCGAAATCAATCTTGGGCACACTAAATTCGATTTCGTATTTTTTCCGCAGCAGGAGTTCTGGTGTCATTGTATCAGACAGCATGACCATAAGACCAGAGTCATATGTGCGCACGACAAGCAAGGTGCGTGTTGCACCAAAGAACGCTTCTTTTTAAACGGAAGATGGCTTTGAGTGTACAGCCCATGATATGAAAGGAGATTTATAAATGCGTCTAGAGCGTGACAGACTGTTCTTTGGAGCCTGGTAAAAGCAGCAATGTCATATTTGGTTAGAGCTTATTCCACCAGACAATCCAGAGAGGATATTATTGGCCCTATCATAGCCGTGTAGATCCAGATGACACAGACTCCATGTCTTACCGACAGTTTCTTTGGACTGCCAGAAGACCGACAGCTCCTTAGAGGCTTTCGGCCTAAGATGTTTAGTCAATAGAAGTTTATTAGCCAGGATGAGACCCAAACACTTAACTTCATTTTAGAATTGGATGGACCAGACAGCTTCCTCCTTCTCGTAAAGAAAATAACGTTAGTTTTGAAGCTCATTTCTGGTGAACCAATCGTCGATCACGTGTGCTCTAAAACGCAGGCAGCCGATCCAACAGATTGTCAACTACATCATTCACGTATGCTTATGTATGGACGTCAGAACTATTGACCGCGTTGAGCAGAGAGTCGACCAACATGCACTATAGTAGTGGAGACCATCGTTGCTTTTATCCACAGATCATCTAGAGATTCGTCAACGCCGTGTTGTCTGGCGGGTTACACATACGTTGTCGAAATAACCCTCAACGTTGAGGAAAATGTCCAGCCCGTATTCCTTCTTGTCGAGTGCGCCTTTTATAAGATCTTCCACGTTGGTAAGCATGTTGCTTCTCAGACAGAAGATGCATTCGCAAAGCAATTTTTAGCACATGGATCTTGACCATTATCTCCGTACTCTTCAACATGAAGGAAGTCAGACTTATACGGCTGAAGCTCTTGGTGAGCGTGTCGTCTATCGTATGTCGTATTTTCCATTTTCGGTATGAAGACTACTCTCAGGGTTAGCTAGGGTTTCGATATGAATGCCAGTGCCAGGCTAATAGTGAAGATTCTTTTCAGAGTTACCAGTAGCTGCTCTATGTCTTTTTATAACATAACAGCGTATATGCCATCGATGACAGGCGAGTTCAAAGGAAGCAACAGTTTCTATGTTCAACGGCCTCATTTATCACTATGTTATTCAGCTAACTGGTTGTGAGCTGGTTCTGATTAGGATACCTAGGAAGTGAGCCCCAAAGAGTTTCTGCTTTTGACTCAGTGTAGTGCCATCAGGTTGATTCCAGCCTGATTGATCTTCTCCTTTTGAGGACTTTGACCTGGTTTCCCCTACAGTTTCGAACTTTTCGCAAAAGTCTTAATAAGATGCAGAACGGAATACTTACCTATCAAACGGTTTTTTCGCTCCAATATTCATAAAGGAACATGGCGGTGACCAAATCATAAAATAGTCAATCAAACTGATCATGTTTGAATCAACGCAAGTAATATAGATGGTCGAACCTTCCGAATAGCTAGCATAGACTCCGATCACTATCTTTTCTTAACCAAGGTACACTTATGGAAGTCGAGGACGCCATAGCAACTTTATACGGCTGCTATCACAGCAAACTGCACAAGATCGGCGGTATCGATGCTAAGAGGTCCTCAGAAATGCTACAAATTTTATGGGAATAGGCATTTAGGAGCTATCTCTAGGCAATCCAAAATAGATGTCGATATTGATTTAAATATTTCATTCTTGGTTTATCCAGGTGAAGTTCTATTATATCTGATCGTACATGTCACATCCTTGGAGTGATTTCGGAGACATGGGTATCCCAAACTTGTATTTCTTTTCCTTTTGCTTTCGGTTGATATAAAAAACCTTGTGACTACAAATAGGCGTGAGATAATGATAGTGAATTCTATCCCTAAATTGAACCCAGAATAGATCAGCATGGTCTTTCCCGTCATTGTTTTATGAGGCTGCGGCTACTTAAATCTCTTTGCGTGGTTTAAAAGAACTCCACTTTCCTGTAAAATATATTTTACGGGGACCATCAGTACCTCGGATTTGCCCATATTCACCTTAATTCTAAGACGATCACTGGCGGGAAAAAACCCTTCTCAATGACGGAGCTTCAGATTTCTGACTCCGGACTTCAGACTTCAGTTTCAAACTTTTGAAACGTATCTGCGAAGTATGTTTTAGAGCATGCTCCTATCGTGTGCCTTCTTTAAATTGGTCGAACAACCATTGTGGGTAAAGCATGGCTCTAGGTCTTTTCAGATTCCTACATTATATTGAAAAGCAGATCGGTTATGTTTCTGTCAATACGAAATTTGCGCTACTCATCCCTAATCTTGGACTTGATCTCTGCTATAAAACGTATAGTTGTAGTTGGCCAATTGATTCGGTTCCTCCTAACGAGAGAGATAATCGGCCCAGTACTTCATTCACCGCAATCTTAGGGCACCTGGAGCAAGGTGTTCTCTTAATTTAAGACCTTAAGCATTTCCGCGTAGACATCATTTAAACCGGCAGATTTGCCAACTTTAATGAATTTAACTACTAAGGTGCTTCCTGTATCGTCGGATTATTTTGATGCGCTCTTTAACAATATGTCTGTCATCAACAGTACTCGAGATTGGTTAGAAACATACCACCCTGATCAAAAAGTTGCCGCATCACACCCCGTGTGGCGCTCCTATTGTTCCGATTTGAGTTCTGTTTTTTTTTTGTTAAGTTGGTAAATCTATTGTTGACATTCACTCTAAATCTTAGCGTCATAGCTTGACATTTGCAAAAGTTACGTAGCCAAGAGTACATCTATTCTCCGTGTGTGTTGGCGATTTTTTACAATTTTAGAAATGGATTTAAATTTGCAACAACGATCTTGTACGGAGTATTAAATTTTGCGTAAAAAACGGATTTAATGGTACGCGAACGTTGGAAATGTTCGAAAAGTGTTTCGGCAACGATTGTCTAAAGAAAGTGGTCGTTTACCAGTGGCACTAGCGGTTCAAAAGTGGTCGTGAGTCAATCGAAGATGATGAACGCAGTGGCAGACCATCGACATCGAAAACCGACCAAAACATTGAAGAAGTACTCGTAAAAGAAATGTTGGTCAACAACCGCAAATTAACCATCAGAGAGATAGCGGAGGACTTGAACATTGCCTATGGATCCGTCCAAGACATTTTGGTTAATGATTTGGGTTTCCGTCGTATAGCAGCAAATTTGGTGCAAAAAAGACCTCAATTTCATGCAAAAAAGAGACCATTTTGACGTCGAAAAAGAGATGATTTGCGAGGCTGAATCCGATGACCACATTCATAAAAAATATCATTACTGGAGACGAGACGTGGGTTTATGAGTACGACAAGCAATCCAGACATCAGGCAAGTGAATGGCGTTCACCAATTGAGCCGAGACCAAAAAACCTACTTCGTTTTCAGTCAAAAAAGGAGGCAATCCTCTGGGTTTTCATGGATTACAACGGTGTGGTGCATCATGAATTTTTGCCAGAAGGCCAGACAGTAAACAAAAAGTATTACTCGTATTTGGACGTTATGAGAGATTTGCGTGAAGCAATTCGCCGAAAGAGACCAGAATTGTGGTCAGAAAACTCGTGGATTTTGCACCATGATAACGCACCGTCGCGGTCGCACAGTGCTATCATTATTCGTAATTTTTTGACGAAAAATGCAACAAATACCATCCATTTCTGTTCAATCGAGTTAAAAAACTACTACGGGGAACGCGTTTCAGCAGCCGAGAGGAAGTACGAATAATGGAAAAATCGCAGGAAGCACTGATGGACATACCCAAAACCGAATATAAAAAAATGTTTCGAGGATTGGATCAAGCGCTGGCATAAGTGTGTTGCAGTCGATGGGGATTACTCTGAAGGGGACAATATAGATTTAGATGAATAAACTTGTATTTCCAATTTTCTGAATACGGGAACTTTTTGATCAAGGTAGTTATTAACTCTATCTGAAGGAAATGTCCTTCTAGTCGAACGAAGTGTACTGACTTTGAATTTGTGTTAGTCAGCAGATATTCGAGTACTTATTCCCTGATATGTGCAATTTCTCGGTTCAATTTCTCATAATTCTTTCCTAAACTATTCTTTGACTGATTCAGCAGATAATTTTCATGTTCATCGTTTCTTGTCATGTATATATATTCTGGAAGGAGATATTCAATCTCATAATTTAACTGCAACACGGCTTCAAATAGTCGACTTCAGTTTCAGTGTCCTTGGAAAAATTGCCAGACCTACATGGTATCAAAAGAAAATTCAAACTCATTGTCACTTCTTTCAATGCGGAATTCCGTCGAAGGATATGAAGGATATTGAAAGGAAAAAACAAAAAAAAAAAAACATCATCTCGATATATCCTTCCAACCCATTTCCCTGCAGCAGTGGTAAACACTTCTCATCCTCTTAAAAATTTGGCACACACCATTGCTCGCTGCCTACCCGTATAATCGTTTTGACTAAATAATTTCTCCACTGGGAAGCCTGTAGAAACTACAATTGAAAGTCACGCGATACAACGCTTTAGTTGGCTTAGGGGTAAGCCACCTAACACAACAATAAATGCCACACATCTCTGATCTCAAAAACACCAGGTGAAGTCATTGCGAGGTACGAATACCTAAAGCCACCCATGCACAATTGCAGCTCAAAAACCCTTTTTTTTTTCGAATTCAATGCTCGACATGAGTTAAACGGGCAAGGAAATCCGCTTTGTTGTGCATGTACAAACCACAAACTTGCACAATTCCCTAAATTTTGCTGACGTCGTCGCCGTCCTTTTCAATTCGAAAATCAGATAATCCCCTTCGTTTTCTGAATTCATAATAAAATCGGAGAACGGTAAGGTATCCGTATTTCCATTCATTTGGAAGCAGTTTCTTTTTTTTTTGTTGTTTTTCAAATTTTTTGTTCAGCTTTGTTTTGACAAAGCCCCAAGGATAAGCCGGCCAAAGTACTGGTAATTGTGTGGAGTTTTGGAGAAATGTCGTAGATTATATTGTGGAAGGATAAAGATAAGGATACGAGCACTTGTGCTGTAGTTCGTGTGTTTAATGAGTTTTTATTGTTTTTTAATTAATTATTGTTTGACATTGTACGGTGCATTGTTTAGAATGTCAATGATGTGAGGAATTAAACGGATATCCATTGTTCGCGCCAAGAGGAGTTGGGTTGGGTTGTGTTTTCATGAGATCCCATTTGATGGGGCATAATGGTTCAGTTGGGGATTAAGGATAGGTGTTGCCGGATTAGTGTGTGACCTTGTTTGTAGACTAATTGGATTTGTTTTGTCTTGAATGGAAAGGATTTTATCCTTCGAAGAGTATTAGAACGCTCTACTGGAGACTCACTTCTCGGTTAAGGTTAACACCGGCCGGTTAACCATGAGAACTCAGTGGATTGGACTCAATGTATTATGACTGAGATTATGTGAGAAATGGTTCTGTTAGTAAACTCTACTTTACGTGAGCCTTGGTTAATAATTTTAGGTTCTCAGAAATGACAATAATAAGACGATGATATGCTGGAAATTAGCCTTGGAACTGTACTGGTGACGTGTTGGAGTCCAGAAAAAACCTCTTGCTAAAACTAAGAGCATGGAAGGAGCGTAGTCGTAAAAACCATCCTCATTGATTGAATATTGACGATTCCAAAAAAAAAAGAATATGAGCTCACCGTCAAATAGTGTTACTCATCGCCGGAAACTTCGGTAAAGGATGAGCAGAACAACTTGTGCGTGCAGTAAAATAGTAGCTTTTCACATCTTAACGCCTAGCGGTGATATCATTATTTTGATTGAAGATACCAACCAACGCCTAGGTAGAAACTGACAACACGATATTGAATGTCATGAGCGTGCACGGCTTCGGAACTCAAACTACGAGGATGAGCGGTTTGTGTATTTCAAAATTGCAAAACACCTCCTAGTAGAGGAAACAGCCCTCCCCAATCTTTGCCGGATTTTTTCTGATATGCAGCGCGCGTTAAATTAGTGCAGAAATATGTAATTAGAGGATCTGAGTATTTTTATACTCGGATAGGTGAGATCCGAGAAAGACAACCTCATTTGAAAGCCCCATACCGCGTAAATAAAAGGAAGAACAAACTCGACAAATGTACACACAACAAGACTTAAGCTGCACGAGCTTGAGATGCAGCAAAGCGTAGCGGCAGAAGAATTCAGTATATTGTAACCATCTATTTTATTGGGGGATACAGCTTCAAACCACATCCCGCGAAAAGGCTCATATCATCGTTGATATCGGGTCAGATATCGGTTTTTGGATTGGTAAACCATTTGGATGGCAGCGAATTTGGATATGTGTTACGAACTATTAGACTTTCAAGCATTGCAGAGTGTGCAACTACAACTATTTAACATCATGATGGTGGTCGGGACTCTACTGGTGGTATATACATACATACGTATATGTTCTTCTGGATTTGGACAAAATCAAACAACGACAATTATTGATATGAATCTGAATTTTATTCGATGCCGACCAGTACAGCTCAACTAAAGCCTGCAACTACCATTTAAACACTTTACTGACTTTTTTTTTTTTAATCTTAATTCTACCTTAACATACTTAAACTATGTAAGCCGGTCATGTCTTAAAAATTAAGCATACCGACTTTGCGCACTAATGACGTCACCCAGAATTTGATCAAATCACGACTCCCTACCGCCCTAATAAACCGGCGACATTGAGCCGCCAGTCTGCAGCTGTTCGGGCAACGTAGAAAATTAGCGGCACCGCTAATTTGTCCTGGATCAGCCCTTTATTACCAAAATAGAGGAACGCCTTTGGCGGAATGAAGCCGTTACAGCGTACAGTCTCGTGATATACCTAGCTAATTAGGGTAATAAGCCGCGGAGATCAGGTTGTTCGTCGACGCCATTTTATTTTTTATAATCAGTGCGCGCTCAAGGGGTTTGTGTACCCTTAAAATGTTCGTATACAGCACGTGCGAGGGAAATTTAGGGAGGAAAAAAAGACAGGTACCGATGTACATTGTTTTTAAATGTTTGTAAGTTATAACGACCAGGAAACACAGAGATCGGCAGGGCATTCCATAAGCGAGTTGTACGGCTTAGAAAAGAATCACGATATTTTGGAGTACGTCCGAAAATGGGCTTGAGGGTATACTGATGAGCATTCATAGCGAGACGGGTGTTACGGTTGAAAGTTTGAATGGGCGGATTGCTACTGGCGATTTCAATGGAGCACTGGTGGTGGAAATAGCGATAAAACAGAGTGAGACAGGAGACATTACGTCGGTGTTCGAGGGTGTCAATTGATTGACTGATATTAATATCACCAATGAGTTTTATCGCACTGTTTTCAATCCTGTCTAGCAGGTGCAGAGATGGTTTAGGAGCACCTGAACAGATGTGGGCATTGTACTCCAATTTTGGGCGGATGAATGCCTTATGTATTGTGGCCAGATTAGAGTGGGTAAAATGTTTCTTACATCGCTTGAGGAAACCTAGACAAGTCGAACCATTTTTGTCGACATCGAATATGTGGTCATTCCAGCGTAAGTTGTCACTGACACACATACCGAGAATGGAAAGTTTATCGGTTTCGGCGATGCAAGTGCCATTCATGGATGACGGCTAAGTGTTTAAATTTCGCTTTAACGACAGCAGACAGCCTTGTGTTTAGGAAGCATTAAATTCTACTCTGTTAGTGGTTCCCCAATTGATTATGCTGTTAATATCGGAATTTAATGAGCTTAGCATATGCTGCCATTCCCGTTCTACAGCCGAAGAGCAGGGACGTGAGTCCGGGAGCGAATATGAGAAGCAGAGAGTACTGTCATCAGCAAAGGAATAAATTGGATTAGAAGTAGCAGAGAAGTAATCATTAATGAAAATTAAAAAGAGTGTCGGAGACAGAACGGAGCCCTGGGGCACACCAGCATTTATTTTGTGAGCATCAGACTTGAAACCATCAAAGACAACTTGAATTGATGAAAGGTAATTTCTAATCCATTTAAGAAGAGGGTCGTCGATCCCAAAAGCACAAAGCACTCATATTTGACAAAGGAGCCTGATGCCAAACTCTGTCAAATGGCTTAGAAATATCAAGTGCAACAGGGGAGATATACCATCTGGACCAGCGGATTTATGCATGTTGCTACTACACGAGTGCGAAGTGGATTTGACCCATTGAAAATTGGACGCACTCAAGTGTAGGCGGAGACAAAGCACAATCTGGGAGTGTTGAGCTGCCCGTAAAGTGTGCAGCAAGCAGATTGGCCTTGTCCAAGGAGCTGACAGCTGGAATGTCATTGTAAATGAGCCTTGGGATGGAGGATGAGACAGAATTTCTAATATTTTTAACGAACGACCAAAAATGTTTACTACCTTTGGGACATTGCAGTATTTTTTGCCTCAGTTTTTGGTCGTATTGGAATTTTACACGCTTGAGAAAGGCGTTGTAGTCATTTCTGGCTCGTTAGAACTTTTTTCGGATTTCCTCTGTTGGGCTGGTCTTGAAGGACCGAAAAAGCATTTCTCTAACCCTGACAGCATCTTTACAGCTCGAGTCGTACCATACTTTTTCTTTTGGATGATACTCTTCATCCGATGAGGATGAAGTTTCTCATTCCAAGGGTAATAGTGTCAAGGATCATATTAGCTGCGGCATCCATGTTGTTATCGAGGAAACATAACGACCAGTTAAAATTCCTAAAGAAGCTGTTAAGTCCGCTTCAGTTGGCTTTCTCGTATTGCCATACGGTTCTTTTAGGAATCGAGAAATTAGCTGATATGACACAGTGGTCCGACGAGCCTAGAGGGGATAGCACATCAACCTTGTATTTGTCAGCGTGAGAAGTTGAAAACAAGTCCAGGCTGTTGGCGGTATGACTGTCAACGTCTGGTATTCGTGTAGGCTCATTTATAAGCTGGGTTAAGTTATTTTCTGCAGCGAAGGTGTCAACACACCGTCATCGTCACCGTTCGAAGTTGGGAATTGTGCAAAAGGCCCTAATCGTCGTGGTTTGGGTCAATGACAACATTTGCCTTGTGTGCTTCCTGGAAAATCGCTCCTACGGCCTCTACCTTCTCCCGCGGATCTTCGTTCACAAAGAAATTATCATCATCTACCGCTTCAAATGGATCTATACCTGCTGTCTGTTATCGGTATTTGTTCATTTTCCGTCGTTCGGGCGATCTTTAGACACGAAAGATCGTTTTGATCTTTCCTCCGAAATATTTTATTTATTTGCGGGAACATATTCGAGTTGCTGTTATTTACAGGCCGGATTTTATTGTTCCAATGCAAACTTACAGATGCTTTGTAATTTTCTTTTTTTAATATTTGGAGTTTTTGAGCGACGATGGGTTATGCCTGTCAGTAACCTGTCTGTACAAGGTTTTTAGTCTCGACAGAAGTCTATATTTATGTTGGTGCAGTGCGTCAATGGTTGTCTTGCAGAATATGTTTATGATTTTATATCGAGGTATCGTATCTTAGGTATCTGTCAATCTCCTCTTTTGACTGATTTCTATTGGACGGTGGGCAGCGCGAGTTCGAGGAGAGTGCTCTAGTTAATGTTCTGGAGAAGTGTGTCCAACGTGCCTTACTATAATCGTAGGAATACCTTTGAACAAGCTCTTCCAATTCCGCAATTTTGTTGGGAACGGTTATTTCGCTACTGAGACCACAATGGTCACTGTCTTACACAAACGTGCGTTTACAGTATGTTGGTTCGCGCCTGCCAGTTGTATCGTGTGTCGAACAATTGGAGATCCAGATCGGAACCATGTCTTGGAAACGACGGATAATCCGTCGGTACATAACACTGTGCTGACTCATCAATTGAGTGTTTGGTGTATTATTTCCACGCTTCTTGGCCGTATTAGGCCTTTATACTGGATTCTTCATCCGCCTTGACTACTAACGTTCATGCTTTAGTGCTAAAGAGTAGGACTGTGATGATAAAAGCCTTATAAGGAGTCTATAGTGTTTCAGGATTCTTGGAAACAGCGATTAGCAAGTGCAACTCTTCACTTGATTTCTGATGAGTTGCCATTATCAGAGCTAACAGTGGAGGCGAGGTTGACAAAACCCCTTTCTACCTTAAAGTTATAGCTGTCTATTGTAACCATCCGCCGATTTTGCGATACCTTCCTTGTTGGCAGAATAAACGTGGCTTTGCTCATTCACATCTAAACGCAACTTTGCCGCGTCTGTTAGAAATTTTACAAACGACCAATGATCTTAATGACATTAGCATACGGGAGTAGTGGGGCATACAGGACGACATAAAATGTCTAGGTCTATCTATTAGGATCTTGCGGAATCTCACGAGACACGGCATTGCATATGCTTTGAAATTGGTGATGAGGTGGTGAGTATCTCTGTACACATCTTGAGTTTTCTCTAGGGTCCGCCGAAGTGCGAATATTTGACCAATTGTGAACCCAGCCTTAAACCTCACTTAGATGTTCCAATTAGACCGTCGACGTATGGTTACAGGTATGCGCACAATACTACGATCAACAAGGACTTGCACATGATGTTATAGTTGTTACCGTATACAGGGGTTGCTTTCCTTTAAGTCGGACAAACGGTGCTGAGGTTCAATCCATTGGGGATACTTTCTTTCTATCAAATTTGAAAAAGAAATTATCGTTGTCTACTAAGTGATCTCCTGCTTCCTTAAATGGCTCCGAAAATAGGTTAGGAAAGATGCAGGTGAACAGAAATTTTGACTTTCATCGCTTAAATGAAATGGTTCGTTCTGCTTAACAGCGGAGTTTGGGTCACCTCAGTCATTTAATGGTCTACAAAATTTGTTTTCAATATCCCTAGCTCCGACTGTGACTCTACTACTAAATTTTCTAGCTCGTCTCTATAGAGTCCTTTTTGGCTTGACACGTTGCTTTTATTTCATCATAAGTTATTCACCGGTTCCTAAGAAAGTTGTTTGGCTATATGAGCTTATTTACACTGTCCATTTGGTGCACTGGGTGAAATCCAGCATATTGATTGCGGGATTTCTGGCGGGCTATTGATGCTGACGATGCTAAAAGTAATGTGGGCTATGATGGGGTTAGCGAGAAGTTGAGGAATACGCCGTCAGTAAGTATTCTGGTGGTTTGTTGCAATGGCAGCCGTTCAACATTAAGTTTCTTCACAGTATTTTCTGTTGTCGTTGCGTCTGATATATTAATGGATGTACCTTGGCGCAACTAGTTTACCTGCTCGGAATGCTCAAACATTTGAAATACTGGAGAAATGGAATGCGTCGAACGCAACCCGATCAATTTGCCTGACTTACATTATTTATGATTGGGCGAACGCCATGTTGCTCTGCAGATGTTAAGGTGAAGAAAGAGTGTGAAAGTTGTAATGATATGCCGCCCTGCAGCAAAGTCAATTAGCTTAGGTCCGTTTCCAGACATGGTATCCGGTAGTCATTCTTAGGGCATCGCTCGTGAGATTTGTTGAGGAGTTTGTAGGAGTTCGTAAAAATAATCTTAGCAAATATCAGGCTAATATTTACTGATTTAGCTTTAATACATTCCCTCACGGGATGAAAGCTCAAGACTTCTTAAGTTAAACTGCGCTTACAATATATCCGCACCTAAACAGGCGATGCTTCTGTTCTTTTTAATACTCGTAGCGCCGTATATGTCATAGTTTTTCATTCTCCGTTTGTCCGACAAATCCCACGCCACTCCAAGATGAAGGTGAGATCTATTTTACAGCAGTCTATGACCTCTGCTAATTGTTCGGCTGTTGTTGTCCTTTATCATTTTGCAGCGTCGTCAACAGTAATCCGTCCACATGCGAGATTATATCCTAGTTCGCAACATTGGAGTTATCCACTAGCAACCGGTCTATAGTCAATACCCAATAACCTCTGTGTGGTTCTTTTCGGGTACCGAGATTCTAAAATAATTTCATTCAAGAAATCACACTGCTTTCGTATGTTTCTACTTCTATGGATGTCACAGATGCCGTTTGCAATGTCCTCCCCGATCTTACTTACTTATTAACTTAGGTGACACTATAGTTCGGGGTGAATCTGAGCCTCAACTAACAAGCCTCTCCAGTCTACTGTGTTATGCCTCCGGGTTTGATTCGAAGACTCTGCGGGACGAAGCTCTACATGTTCCAACCATCTTAGGCGACTGATGCTCAGTTTTCTCACTAGGTCGGTGTCGCAGTAGAGCTCTTATTATTCATTGTTGAATCTTCTTCTCCAAAGCCCGTTAACGAGACCGAATATTTTTCGAACGGTTTTTCTCTAGAAATGACTGAGGATATCTTCATCTGCTTTAGATAGGGTCCATGCTTCAGTGCTATAAAGTAGGACTGGGATGATCAAGGCCTTATATAGAGTCCCCTTAGTTTTTCAGGATAGAACCGTACAACTAAATTGTCTTCTTAGCTCAAAGAAACAGCGATTGGTAAAAGTTATTCTTCCTTTTATCTGTGCTGAGGTATAGTAAAGCCTAGGTGGCCAAAGCCCTTAACTACCTTTATAGTTGTTAATTGTCACGTTCTGTCCAATTCGCTGATGTTGTGTGTGACTTCTTGCTGACATCATTACTTGATTTTGCCCTCATTTACCACTAGATCCATTTTGGCAGCTTCCGCTTCATAACTAGCGAAGACAACGGTAACAAAAGCTGTGTTTCGTTATTTATGTCGATATCCTCTACGTACGCTTGCAGTTGCACAGACTTTTGGAAGCTTGTGGCACAATTCTTTCAAGTATGATGTTGAAGAAGTCACATGACATCGCGTCACCTCGTCTAAAACCTCTAAAACATCAGAGGTCTCGGTTAAGTCATTACCGACCTTGACGGATGAGCGACAAGAGTTCTCAATCGTCATTCTGCACAAACGGACGTTTGTGGCGGGATGCCAAAACTAGATGTGGCTCTATATAGTCCGTCTTGGACTTCTTGAGTTTTTCGAGGATCTGCCGGAATATAAGGATTTGGTCGATTGTGGACTTGTGGTCTGAAACTGCACTGATATCAGGTTGTTGATGAAGGGCTTCAGACGTCCACGCAATATGGTGAATAAGATCTGGTATTCGATATTTAGGAGACGTATGCCTCTGTAGTTGGCGCAGTTTAGGGGGTCTGCTTTGTTGTGGATAAGGCATACGGTGATGAGATTCCATTTATCAGGCATACTGTCTTCTGATCAGATCTGAGAAATGAGTTGGCGCACGCTCTGCACAAAGTCATTTTTGGCAGCTTTGGATACCTCTGACTGTAAGCCGTCAGGCCCGGTTGCTTTGTTGGATTTCAGTTTAAATATTGCTATCCTTACTTTGTTTTCGTCTGGTGGATGGAAGTTTTGGCTTTCACCGTCTAAATTGGATCGACAATTCTGCTTGACGGCGGGATCTTGGGCTTCTTCGCCGTTATACAGTCTGCAGAAAAAGTTTTTCCATATTCTCAACACCAGCTGTGACTGTACTACAAGATTTTCGTCATCATCTATACGGATCTATACGGTACGGATCTTTTTTCCTTGACACGTTCTTTTTGCCTGTTGTTAAACTGCCGTACGTTATTCCAAGGGTAAAACCTCTCAATATCCTCGACTGCGCGCTTCTCGTCCTCTGGTTTTTTCTTCTTCTGGAAAGGCCGACGTTTTTGCCTTCTCTTCTGCTTTTAGGGCTGACATCAGTTGCGGCGCCTTTGATGGCATGTTGGGAGTGTTGCAGCTGGTCTTCTGTACTTGATGCTGGCGGCATAGTGGTTATTAAAAGATTTCGCGATACGCGGTGAAGAACATGGCGGTCTCTTGCGATTACAGCTTTTCTACGTTATAACATATCTTCTCATAGTAGTTCTTCTTTGTTGCGGAGCTTGGGAAATCTGCATTTGCACCTTGACTGCAAGGTCAGCGTTGGCTATCCGAAACTATCGGACTTCCAGAATACAGGAGGCATGCCTTACGCGTTGCCAGACGTGGTGTCGTTTAGGCTATGCTTACCAACTGTCCTACCAAAGATGTACGCCTTTCCTATCCTGGCATTAAAATCGCCTAGCCTGGATTGATGCCACGCCAAAGCATTACTTTATGCTTTATGTTTTGATGGAGTTGGGGGGAATCATGCATCATGAGCTATTTTAACCTGACGACAACTAATGCGATTAAAGCGCACAATTAAGGAAAGGCGTTGCCTTCTTTTATGATAGTGGTAGACCACATACATCTTTAATGACTTGGCAAAAATTGAGAGAGCTTGGCAGGGAAGTTTTGGCGCATTAACCGCATAGTCCGACCTTGCAAAGCTCCTTAAGGACATGAAGCTGACTCCAAAAGAGGCTTGTGAAAATCACTTGGTTCTACAGTGACGGCACAATGCTTTTACCCCAAAAATACGAGGGCTATTCCAAAATCAACCTCCGATGTGTTACAATTCATTACATACGTGCACTTCGGTGACGTGTTCTTTCATCGTCGGTTATGTGCTGTTTACGGCAATACAGTGATGAGTGATGGTTCGTTACGTGATAGGTGTAGACAATTTAAAAACGGACGCACAGATGTGCATAATGAAGGCGGCCAAGAGCGCAAATCGATCATTAATCAAGACGTGGTTCACCAAGTTGACCAATTTGTTCGAGAAAACAGGTGTTTTACGATTTCAGATCTTGCGACAATATTTTCCGAAATTTCTTGAACTACTCTATACAGAATCGTGTCTGAAAACTTGGGTTACCACAAGTTCTGTGACCGTTGGGTCCCAAAACAGCTCACAGATGTCCACAAGGCCCAACGTGTCAATTCAGGAAAAGCATTTCTCCAACGTTTAGAAATGGAAGGTGAAGAATTTTTACAGCAAATTGTGACTGGAGATGAGACTTGGGTGAAGTATGTAAACTTAGAAAGCAAAGAACAGTCAAAGCCATGGTTGCAGACTCATTACCCAAACAAAGCAAAAAATATTCAAACAAACTTTTTCCTATCGAAAAATGATGGCTACAGTTTTTTGGGACAGTAAAGGCATATTGTTGACCGAGTTTATGGAACCTGGAAACACAATAAATGCAGCGGTTTACTGTGAAACTCTACGTAAGTTGAGAAGAGCAATTCAGAGCAAAAGACGAGGAATGCGTACCAAAGGTGTGGTGCTTCTGCATGACAACGCACGACCACACACTGCTGCATGCACAAAAACTTTCGTGGAGGAGTTCAATTGGGATATTTTTGATCACCCTCCCTACAGTCCTGATTTGGCACCAAGCGATTATCAGCCTTTCCCAAAATTGAAATCATCCATTGCATCTCAACATTTTGGAAGTAATGAGGAACTTATGAACGGTGTAAATCAACGCACTGGCGGTGCCATTTTTTAAGGAGCGTTTACAAAAGCTCGTCCCATGTTACCACAAATGTATAGACTTAGACGGAGATTGTGTAGAAAAATAATTTACATGTTATTAAAACTATTTTGTTCAAAAAATTCATGTTTTTGGTTTTTCTAAAAAAATATTTTTCCACTTCGGAGGTTATTTGTAGCCCTCGTATGAGCAAAAAGTTATCAATCAAAACAGCAAATATTCATTTTGATAAAGCTCATTTAAAATATAAGACAAAAATGTTTGAGATATTTCAATAAATTGAAATAAAGGGATCCACAATAGAATGGCCTGTGCGAGGGTATTAAGGTCTACAAAATTGTTTTGCGTCCATCCGTAGGACGACAGAATGTTGTTAAAAACAAATTATGCTGATTCCCCATCGCAGGTATTAACCTTTGCTCACTTTTCTAAAACAACTGAAATAAGAATAATAAAAAAAGATGTTGCATAACCAATGGCCTTAAATCTTTATGTTGACAAAGTGAGCATTAAAGTGGTATTAAAGGTTTTATGTGTTTGCCACGTCTAGCGTAAATGCTAATTTAGAAAATATTCTGCCGCCAACGGGGGCAATAAAAAATTGCTTGAATTTGTCTCCTCGCTAAATACAATCAGCGCAAGAATTTAAAGGAGTAAAGGTTTATGGCGTCGTAAATTACCAAGAAGGTAGTGAAAATAGCCCTATTCTCCACTACTTTTACTCTGGAAGTTGCTTATTTTCAACTAATTCTTCTCTATTGCCATCAGGGCTACTTAGAACACTTTTCTTTCTTTAGGAATATTGAACTCCCTGAATAGACATTGCAATTTGTTTAATTATTCTCTCTTTCCTAGAAGGGCTGAAGCTCTAACCAAGTCGCAGGATTGTTATCCGATACTCGGAAACTGACAGACATAATCATAAATTAACTTTACTAAGAAGGAAAACTTTCAGATGTTTACAAGTGCAATAAAAAAATCTGGATCACACTCGTAATTGAACTAAATTGACTTTAACAGCTATCCTTTGATTAAGAGCCAGAAGTGTTGGCATTCTTAACTGCTTTGAAAAAGGAGAGTCACTCTTTAAGAAGCCATTTGTTTGAACGAAGTAATCTCGACTACTACATATAATCACGTTTTGAGTAAATCTACCTATAAAGGACTTTCCAGGAAAGACAAAGTGGCACAGATAATTAATCGGTGATAAAAGGGTGTCAAGCAATGAATTTTTAATTCCATAATGAGAGCAACAAGGCATGAGTACACTGCTTCAAATGCAAATCCTTGAATAGACATTTTAAACCTTCCATCGGTTAGGTCACGAATTCAAGACTTCATAGAAATTCCTCTCAACATTAGGGCAGTACTTTAACTATGCACGACTTCATTTTGTTATTGAGAGGAAGAAGGATGTGAAAAAAAAAAATACTAAAAACATGACATTAACCTAATAACGATCCATCAAAACACTCACGCCGTCTGAAGAGCCGTGATAATTTTCAGCGTAAGTAATTAACTCTTAATATGCCATAAAAGCTACTTTTATAGTTAACACCCACAGGATTCAGACGGAATCAGTTTATGGAGGATATCCTCCAGACGGGAAACAGTCTTTACGGTAACCTTTAAATTGAAAAATAAAATTAATAATCATACAATATTATCTTGATACGAATTGAGCGGTCTTCGGAATGATTGACGGCACAATGACGATATCGTATGATAGGGACTAATCTAATAATGGATCTAAGGGCCATTTTTAACCTTGGACATTTGTAACATTTCAATTAGCCATCAGTTGGGATTGTTTTTCATGTCTTGTTGGTGCAAAGAGGACTTTACGATTGGATTAGAGGCTGAGAGGTCCTAGTTATCACAAAGTGATAACTGCAAGTCTGCAGGAAAAATGAGAGAAGGAATAACGGAAAAAAACATCGTTTCGGCAGAGGAATTCTCTAGATGATATCAATGGCGGCGTTTGGGGTCAAACGAGTGGTTAGCAGTTACCTAATACCATATACTCACATATTTCGAGCTCTGCCATTTGAGGATTTTCGGCCTCTGTCCAAGGTGAGGACCCCGCTCAATTACAATGGCGTAATCTGACAATAAACGGTTGTAGAATAAAGCTGGTGTCATGGAGAAGAACAACGGATTGGAGTGACTGATGTACAAATGAGCATTGATAATATTTGAACGCCATTAGCGGCGACATATAGGGGTCTTTTTGGTAGCCCATGACATCATGGTACTCAGGAGCCCCCGGAACTTTGTTTTCGGCTTAACACATATATCCAGTTCTCTGCTTTAGTTCTCAACAATTTTAACATCCACCCTTAAGCATTTGCAAATGATGTTGCTATTCTGGCTACCGGATCATGTTCGGCGATCGCCTGTAGGCATCTCGATAGGTGAACTCGAAAACGGCTTTTAATTAATTAAGTTATTTGGTTTTACCAAAGCACTTATAAAAAGTATTTCATTAAGCGCTTCCTGTCTTTAAATTTAAATAAAATAAAGTGTGTGTGTGATATCATCGACATTTTTTATTCATTTGAAAGGCCTGTCGATACCATTATGAATGGAATATAACATCGTTCAAATATCCGTTGCGGCTTCTCTGGGTGGCGCGCATCCCTAATGTCCAATTTTCCATGACTCTGGCGCATAAATCAGGCTGAATTTAACCGATGGCATGGGTTATGTTATCTTTGAAGGCCGCTGTGGTTTCTGGCTGATTCGCATAGACCTGCGACTTCAGAAAACCCCACAAGAAAAGATTTAACGGGGTCGAATTGCACGATTTCGGTGGCCAGTTCACATCACCTCCACGTGAGATGACTATGCCCTCGAATCGCTCGTTCAGAATTTCCAATGTGGTGTGAGCTGTGTGGTACGTAGCGCCGTCCTGTTGAAACTACATCTCGTTGGTGTCCATATCATCCAATCCAGCCCAAAAGAAGTTGTTAATCATCGACTTATAGCGCTCGCCGTTGACGGTGATGGCCTGGCCAACGTCGTTTTCAAAGAAATATGGACCGATGACACCGCCAGCTCAGAATCCACACCAAACAGTGACTTTTTGGGGGATGCATGTGGATTGGCATCGTCCCAAATTCGACAATTTTGTTTGTTGACCTAGCCATTCATCCAGAAATGGGCCTCATCGCTGTAGATGATTTTTCGATGAAAATTAGGATCAGTTTCCAACTGCTCCAGCGCCCATTCAGCGAACACAGGCCGTTGTCTATGGTCGTTTACCTTTGGCTCTTGGGTCAGTTGAATTTTGTACGGGTGCACGCGTAAGTCACGACTGCCTCGGATTCTCCTGCACACTCTCACGGACAGCGGCGATGTTTTCGGCAGATCTAGCGTTTCATCGACGTACGGGTGTTGGTTTATCGTTTACTGAACCAGTGGACTCAAAATTATCCACCACACTGCGAATAGTTCTCTCGGTAGGGCGACTATGGCGACCGTAAAATAGACGAAGAGCGCGGAACGTTGCCCGAACAGAATACCCAATTTGAACGCTATATCCGTCCATGGTGATTTGGCAAAACAGACTGAATAAATGACAGCCAATTTGACGGATGTAGCTTCAACAATATGGCTACTATCAACTGTCAAAATTCGGAAGTCCCTATTGGAAGACCCTATAAAATCGAAAAAACTCACCTCAGAATCCACTATTGAGCTATAGCTTTTGCGGTAGTAAAAAGTTGGGTTTGTTGCCGTGAAAGGTTTCTTAAATTTTTACAGCTATAACGAGACCAGTTTCATCCAATTTGTGGATTGTTTGGTGGAATTAGCTTTAACGCAGATTCATTGCAATGAATTTCACTAGTATCCAAAAAACGACGTTATAAAGGCTTTACATACATAAGGGCTTTCCCACATAGCGAGCTTGACTGTGCCTGCGGTGAACCATGAAACCGATATCGCGGTTAAAAAGAAGCAGTGCTGTAGAACAAGTTTCGATGCCTTATAGAGCGAATTGTGTGTTGAATCGAATGTTATGTACATGGAATTTTATGCAATGACACTGGAACTAGAATTGAATGTCGTCGAACTCTAGATAGCTCCAAAACTAATAAAGGGTGCAGCACCGTGAGTGAAGTGACAGTTAGGAAAATATGTGAAGAGCCATCCGGTAGATACGGTTCAAAATATGACTTTGTATGATCTGTGATTTAGGCAGATCAGACGAATGCTTTCCGATGCACTACAAAGCATAAGTACGAGTACCTCTCTGAAGTCAATGAGCGAATGTCTCATGACGATACGTATCGATGCTAAGTTTGATATGTGCTTAGGCTTCTCGGAAAAAATCACCGTCCACTGACCTTGTCAAAGATCGCTACGAGTAGCTACTCGACCTAGTCGTATAAAAAAAAATGTTCTAACCAAGATAGCTTTGGCTTTAAATTAGGAAAGAAGGGCAACTTAAGACAGTGGGCTCTGAAGTAGCTGACAAATATATATACATAAATACATACGAGTATTTTTTATTGTGCTTAGTGGGACCTTACATGATTGATCATAAAGGAATGAGGACTAGAAACTGGAGTAGCAAGTACAGAGTGTGTGTATTTTCCGAGGAACCAACATTGACTTAGAAGGAGTGAGTGAACTATATGAATGTTAAAAAAATGCACGACTGCGATTGGCAATAGTCACTAGAGGCTTTTTAAATTAAGTCTCTTAAAATCTCTCAAGTGTTTGAGGCTGCCAAGACAACACACTGAGTAATCTCATACAGCACTTGTGTTGGGCTGGATTTCGCACGACTACCCATACCACTATAAAGTTGATGTCTGGAAGTTGTATGATACTGATTATGACCAAGAGGTTCATTCCATGCTGAGCTCTTTATACCGATTGGAACGAGCCCAAGCGGACTCATTTCTTCAATACAGCTTCTATTATAGAGGCATCAGTTCTCTTAACATCATAGACTGTATGTGCACTAAAAAACATTGGCAGTGGCACACTTCACAGTGATTAGTGTAGGCCTGCAGAATCTATCATCGATTAGATAGTCCGCATCTTAGAGGATCTGCTAGGAATTTACAACCAATAGCCACCACATGTTCGTCGCCCCTGTAGCGGTTACGGTAACATGCTGGCATAATTTTGGAAATATAAGCTCGTCTTACTTATAACACAATAGAACTGCAGAAATCAAGGGTAGGTCGCATCTATCCTACTATCGCATTTCTATTGTATGATATAGAAGCAGAGATTTTATATTTTGAAGCATAGGGTTTGAGCTAATGGGCTTAGATGTCTAAGATACAAATGTTCTGCTTATAAGCGCTCTGATCTGAAGAGTTTGAAATTCAGCTTGAGGCATAATATGGGAAAACAAGAGCCCGCCATTGGTGGTGATTATTCGTGTACCGAAACGATCACCGTGCTTTAGATAAGGTATAATCAACCGATTATGACTTACTGGGATAGGTTTTTGGAATATTGACACTCTTCCCGACCCAGTTAGTGAAGAGCGTGGTAATTCATATCAGTCAAATTGTCGAGTAGAGTAAGGAATGTCATCATACAGCACGACGCCACAACATATCTCGCAACTGGGGACGAAAAGGAAAGCCTTTACAAACAGCTGACCAGGTAGGCACTGACAACCAAGTGGTAAGATACACATGTTGAGGACACGCAAGGCTTCGGGACGTTTCTATGAAAAAGCAAATCGATAAGCTGACGTTAGGACGTCGTCAGATGTCAGATGTTTTCTGTTTTGTCAGATGTTTTCTGTTTTCTGGAGGAGAAAAAGGTATGACGCATGAATATCACTTTAGAGTTGACACTTTCAAATGTG
Source organism: Volucella zonaria (assembly GCA_963966105.1). NCBI lineage: Eukaryota > Metazoa > Arthropoda > Insecta > Diptera > Syrphidae > Volucella > Volucella zonaria. Next base: position 122,043,408 of record OZ014534.1, on the reverse strand, counting down.
CGAACTACAAGCCATTACCAAGTACAACGTCAATTGACTATAGAACTTCTTCCACTTACCGAATATTTTTCGCAAGGAGTTTCCAGTCCAATCAGCAGCTGGGGATCACTATTCAAGAACATAAGACCGCTGTGAAAAATGTTTTTGCTTCCAAAGCAAAATAAGTTGTTGGAAGATGTTAAGAAAGACAGAGCGCTTAGCTTTCTGAGAAGATTGGAAGAAGAACGGAAAGTTTTAAGAGTTCGTCTTACAGTAACCCCAATGGCAGGGTTTTACGACGGGAAATCGCTAAATTGATTGAGGGTTTAGATACAAATAGCTTCCACGGAATACTTTGAAGTTGTTTGCCTGTTACTTGTCTCGGTTGAAGACCAATTCACAACATAAATTAGATTCTGAAAAAAACATTTGATGGCATCAAGAAAGTATGATGGTTAATATATGATAATGGAACTCTCCGCCTATGAAGCGACGGCCACCATGTCAACCAAGATTATTCTGGATACTTTTGCACTTTTTATATAGATTATGTGCCAAACTTAAAAATTCAAATGGGGCCAGATATTATTTTGAATATAAATGCTGATATTTAACTCTAGACGAAATACAGCTACCAGGGGACTGACACTCATGATTGAGAATTACTACACAACATAAATAAAAATACAACGAGAAATATCTAGTAAAAATTAATACGCTTGTAGAAAAAAAAAAAACAATTTTAACAACCGAAAGGGAGTTATCTCTACTAACGATAATAACAAATTCTATTTAAATTAAAAAGTAAAAGAATTTAACATCGCTTCCCTAGCTAACTTCATTAAGCAAACTAGTAATCCGTGTAATAAAAGTTTAACAGGCTTAAGCGGGATTCTTCAGGTTTTTCAGGAGCTTAGATTTTTGTACTCTTCAACCCTGAAACTTCCAGATGCCGTTGCTTATGTAAGGGGTGTTTTTCTTAGAGGTATACAAATTCAATACGAAATAAAACATTAGAATTAAATGTTAATGTCTATGATATTAGCTTCATGTAATAGATAATTTTATGCTATATGACATCAGGTATATACGCACTACGGCTAGCTCAAATGAAGCACAATCGTGATGTCTAATTTTTGACAACTTTATCGAACAACTGGGACCCTATATCAGCAATAACACGCCGAATGTTGACTTCCAAATCGTCCAACATCTCTGGCTAATCGGCATAGACCAGCGATACCCCTAAAGAAAGTAATCTAAAGGTGTGATATCACAGGATCGTGAAGGCCAATTCACAGGTCCATTACGCGAAATTACGTGCTCAGCTAATATTTCCGCATTAAATTGATGGTGTCGCGCATCGTGTGACATGTTGCGCCATCTTGTTGAAACCAAAGCTCTGTCACGTCAATGCGATTCAAATAAGGAACGAAGAAGTCAGAAATCATGTTTCTATAGCGCTCTCCATTGACGGTCACATTCTGGCCGGCATCAACAATATTTGTTGATGATTCCACCAGCCCATAAAGCACACCAAACAGTGAGTTTCAATGATTGTAAGGGCGTCTCGACAAAGGCAATTTTACTTGTTTGCATATCCATTTAACCAAAAATCCAAAAATGGGCCTCATCGGAGAACAAAATTTTGCGTTGAAAATGAGGATTAAGCTGAATAATTGATTTTCGGCCCATTCACCGAACCTACGAGTACGATGCGTATAATGGTCACGCGGTTTCAACTCTTGCATAACCTGGATCTTATAAGCTTTTAAGCCAAGATCTTTCCGTAAAATCGTCCACAGTGCACGATCCGGATTCTCCTCAACGCTGCGCTCCACAACGGCAATAACTTCCTCTGTTTGCACTGTTTGTCATCTTTGGGGATGCGTATTATCCACGTGATGTATGTGGTGCGAAAACGATTCGTCGTGTTCCGAATAACTTGATCAGATGGATGATTATGTCTGCCGTAAAATGGACGTAGCGCACGATAAGTTTGGCGAACCGAATCATGGTTTTCAAAATATTGGGTCTACAAGTAAGTTTCCAGCGTTTGTCGGAGGTGGCGCCACCAGTGGATCCCGGGCAGAAATGTCAGACCCCATGTGTTTTATTTGTAGGTTTTGTATCTGTCAACAACTTTGCAGCGTTATATTTGAGCAGTTCTATCGGTGTCGTATAAGTTTCCAGCCAAATAAACGTCATGGGGCGGAATGTATTGGTGAATCGACGTGCCGCGAGTGGTTCAAACGGTTCAAAAGTGCTGATTTTGGAGTTGAAGACAAAGATCGCCCCGGAAAGCCGAAAAGTTTTGAAGACGAGGAATTGGACGCTTTACTGGATGAAGATCTGTGTCAGATTCAAGAAGAACTTGCTGCATCATTGGGCGTCACGCAACAAGCCGGTTCCCTGAGCCTAAAAGCAATGGGATTCATTCAAAAGATTGGAAACTAGGTGCCGTGCGAATTGAAGCCAAGAGACGTTGAACGGCGATTTTGCATGTCCGAAATGTTACTGCAGCGGTATAAAAATAAATCATTTTTGCATCGTATTGTCACTGGTGATGAGAAATGGATTTATTATGATAATCCTAAACGCAGAAAATCGTATACAAAGCCCGGCGAGCCCGCCCAATCGACGCCGAAACGAAATATTCACGTGAATAAGGTCATGCTCTGCATATGGTGGGATCAAAAGGGTGTCGTATACTACGAACTGCTTCCGAGTGGTGACACCATCAAAGGACCATTATATCGAACCCAACTAATTCGTTTGAAGCGGGCATTAAAAGAAAAACGGCCAGAATATGAGACCAGGCATGAGTCCGTCATTTTTCATCACGACAACGCTCGGCCACATGTTGCGGTTGCGGTGAAAAACTATTTGGAAAATAGTGGATGGGAAATTCTGCCTCACCCGCCTTACAGTCCAGACTTGGCACCATCTGACTACCACTTGTTTCGTTCGATGCAGAACGCTCTTACGGGAATACGCTTCAGCTCAGTATAGGAAATCAAAAATTGGCTCGATACGTTCTTGGGCTCGAAAGACGAGAAATTTTTTTGGTCCGGAATTCATAAATTACCAGAAAGATGGGGGAAAGTTGTAGCTTCCGATGGACGATACTTTGAATAAAGCATTGTAACTATGTTTTCATAATAAAACTTCAAATTTTGGAAAAAAAACGCTGGAAACTTACTTGTAGACCCAATAAGTTTGCACAATTTGCAGGCATTATTCTGGCGTTAATCTATTCTTCATAAAGTGGAAAAACGCACTAACCATAAATCAACTTTCAACTGTCAAATTGACAATCTGTAGAAACCGTGTTGCCAACCAAACCTCTGAAAAAACCACCCTTTATTTGTAATAATTACAGCTCTTTTCATTGCAAAAGTAACTTAAGAACCTCATCACTATTGTGTTTGGAAATAAAACAGTATTATAAACTTGGTGAACTTGTAAGGTCTCTTTAAATGACACTCTGGTTTTTCCATTAGCGTCAATTATAAAGGGTGTCCAGATAAGAATGATAGGAAAATAAATTTAAATAAAGCAACAACACGGTGTGAGATACAAAATTGATTGTAGCTTTATTTAGAAGCTACGGTCATGCCAACGTTCATGTGTGGAATAGCACATCATTCAAATGGCCGTGCTTCAAACGGTCGGTCCAATTTTTGATGACTCGGTCCAATATGTGCGGTGTTATTCCGCAGTGTGTCGAATGTTGGCCTCAAGCTCGTCCAAAGTAATTGGCTTGTTGGTGTGTACTAAGGACCTGACGTAGCCCAGAGAAAACAATCGAGTGGTGTCAAATCGCATGATCGCGGCGGTCAATTGATGAACGCTCACCGTGAGATAACCCAGCCGCCATATTTCTCCTTCACATCTTCGAGCGGTGCGTCGCTTGTATGCCATGTAACGCAATCTTCTTGGAACCATAGCTTGGATATATCGATATTGTCGAGCTCTGATAACAGAAAGTCGGTTAACATCGCTCTATACCTGAAACCATTAACGGTAACGGTGTCTCCTTCCTCATATCGAAAAAAATTAAGTCCGATGATGTCGCCATGCCATAAAATACACCAAACAGTCAATCTTTGTGGATTGTGTTGGCTCCAATAATGACAATTTTGCTTGTTGACATAGCCGCTGAGCCAAAAATGAGTCTGGTCTGAGAAGATGATTTTTTGGCCAATATCCGGATATCTGGCGAAGATTTACAGCACCCAATTAGCGATCTGCCGGCATTGTCTATGGTCGTCGGGCTTCAATTCTTACGTCAGCACAATTTTATACGGATGTGGGCCCATATTCAACCGTAAAATAAGCCGGGTGACACCAATTCAGCTATGGCGGCTATGTTTTCTCCATTCCATACCAATCTCTGTTTGGTTGGTGACTTAAGATCCAAAGAGTATACTTACGCTCAAACTTTTCCACGGTGCGACGAATTGCCTGCACACTGAAGCCATGGTGACGACTGACCTCACGACGAAGTTGACAGTTCAGTTCGGAGTTCAGTTGCGTATTTACAACTGATCTCGAATTTCGATAGTACGAGGTTAGACCCAAAAGTAACCGACCTGACGTATAGAAGGCGGTTGTTGTTTAAAAAGAATGACAAGTGTAGAAAGTACCAACCGTACAAAGTTTAAATTTGAAGTTTGACGACACTACGTTGTTTAGTATTTGTTCGGCAGCCATCAATAGTGAACGCTCTCAAAGAATTTTTTAAATATGCAAAAAATTGGTCTTCCGCATGTGATACAATACTTTCATTTGAAAGGTCTCAATTCAACCAACATCAAAACGGAACTGGACTCTACTCTTAGAGAGTCTTCTCCTTCGTTTACAACAACAAAATATTGGGTGGCATAGGCAAACGAGGCCGTACGAGTTGTCAAGGCGAACATCGCAGTGGTTGACCAAATGAGATGAGCTCACCAGAAATGTTGAAAAAAATCAGCACAATAGTATTGGATGACCGTCGATTGAAAGTTCGTGGACTAGCAGATATGGTAGGTATTTCAAAAACCGCTGTACATCGCATGTTGACTGAACAAATGGACATGAGAAAGCTGTACGCAAGATCGGTGCGGCGATTACTCACAATGGAACAAAAACAGCGCCGTAAGGATGTTTCAATCGAGGGTTTGGCAAAGTTTCACAGCAATAAAGCCGAGTTTTTTTGTCGATTTATAACCACGGATGAAACATGAGTCTAGCACTTCACACCAGAGCTGAAAGAAAAGTCAAAACAATGGACTCCAAGCGAAGAATCGGCTACAAAGAAGGCGATGACAGTTTCATCTACAGGCAAGGTCATGGCGTTAGTTTTTTTGGGATGGGCGTGAGACAATTTTCACTAATTATCTTCAGAAAGGAAAAACAATCAACGGCGTGTGTATTATGCGAAACTATTGCAGCGTTTGAAAGATAAAAGCAGAAAAAAACTGCCGCATTTGGCGAAGAAAAAAGTTTTGTTTCATCAAGACAATGCACCAGTCATCGCGATGGCCATAATCAATGAGTTAAAGTTCGAATGGCTGTCTCATGCACCCTATTCGCCAGATTTAGCCCCCTCAGATTATTTTCTATTTTCGAATTTGAGAAAATGGCTCGGTGGTAAAAGGTTTGTCAACAGTCAAGAGGTGGAGTCTACAGTTGATGACTATTTTAAGGAGCTCGACGATTCTCACTATAAGCGGGTTATCGAAGCTATTGAACATCGCTGGGAAAAGTGTATTGAACTAAAAGGAGCTACGTAGAGAAATAAACATATTTTTCATGGCATCTTTTCTTATGAAAAAAAAACTCCAGCCTTCTGACAATTTATATTAAATTAATTAAATATTACACTTAGTATTCGTTCTTTCGGATTTTGGCTTGTAGAATTTACATATATTAACTGAAAGAGTTGTAGAAAAGACAAGACAGGGGAATTACAGTGCTGACAAATTGCGAAAACTATTTTTTCGTGCGAAATTGATTGACCTATTGGTTAATGGTGTTATTGGAACTATGAACAGCAAACAATTGTAATCTTATCAGATAAGAAAACAGGCCTGGACCCAATTATTAAATATTCACCCATAAAGCAATGATGTTAAATGAATTCACAATTCAGAACGGCTTTAGATAAAAAAGCATCCTTTCCCCAATATTGTTTTCGTTGGTGATAAGCGATATGATTACTACTCCTCTGTCGATGAGAAACGAAGGGATTCGATGAATTCAAAACCGTAACGCCTTTACTACACTGATAACGTTTGTTTACTTTCCCATCGGATTATGAACCTCCATCAAATGACAACTGGCGTGGAGGAATGAAAGCGGCGTTGGGCAGAGGATTTAATCCGCAAAAATCAAAATTATCAGCCTTCCCACCTCTACCTCACAAATAAGCATTGCAAAACAACCAGCAAAGAGGGTTAAGTATTTCCAATATTTTAGATATATTCTCTCTGAGGAAGATAAGGGTTGAACTAGATAAAGCCAACAAGGAGTTCGACATGTTGTTCAAAAAAATAAGAAGCATTGCTATAGGTGCTTTTGTTCAAGTCAAATATTGAATCAGGTTTGTTGTATGTGTGCAGCACCTGGAAAATGTACGCCACTATCATGCAAGCTTTTTTTGAGTAGGTGTCTTATCTTCTGTGTTCTTAGTCAAACAGCATTCTCAACATGGAACTGGTCAAGGCCCTATAGACATCACAATACAAAGACGAAGGTGGCAAAAGTTAGGACATATGTACACATCTCCAAAAACTTCACGTGATGTAGGTACGGCGAAAGTTCTGGAAACAGCAAGAAGTTTTGGAACATAAATAAATTAAGAATAATAAATAATTCTATTGTGCATAAGTGGTATCAGTGTTATTTATGGAGCAGATGTTGAAACATTTCTGTAAGATGGCTTCCGAGAGTTCCTTTATATCATATGAAGATTTCTGTGGTACCTCTGGCATTCTGTAGAATTCAACTGGAAATCCCTCTTGTGAATGTCAAATATTTTGCACCTACAGATTTACTGAAAATAAACAAGCTCCAGCACAGATTATACCAATTTGTTTTGCATGCATACGTTTATCACATTTAACAAACCATCGACCCCCTATTTAATTGATGAACGATTACACTTATAATCTATAGCCCATGCCCGCCATCAATCATTTATTAAGTCCCATTCTAGAGGCACAAATCCATTTATAATTACGAACCCTTATTAAGAAATCCCTGCCGCTATTCAAGTGAATGAAAAATCATAAAATAAAATTAATTGAAACTAATAGTCTAGAACCAGAGCTAGTAGCTCTGTGCCCTCGTTTATTTGGGTAAGATACCGGCAATCACATAACAAAGTGTTTTTTAAGCCCCTTTAGGAAATCCTTGCACAAATACCGTTAGTATAAATAATTTCTACGAGTAAACTACAAGTAAACAAGTGAAAATGAATCAAATCCACAGGGTAAATATTATTTCTTCTTAATTATGAATGAATCATTAGATACGAGGTAGATACGGATACATTACGTTGATGTGCTTACCCGAATATGGGGGAAAGAATATTGTGTATACGCAGTGTTGGTCAGATTGTGGACCTTAATTAATTGACTCCGAGTGTAACACACTTTGTAATGGACTTGTAAGATTAGTATCTCCTATTCACATTTACATACTTCCTGCTATAAATTGTATTCGCGGAATTCGTCTACAAATTTTGAGTTGGTTTGCATTGCAGTCTCTTGGAATTCAAAGGGATAGGTTATTCGTGAATGAACCAAAACAATCGTCGGACATAGAGCATCTGGCTGTAATTCTTACTAATTCTCTAGCTCAGCAGAATACGCCACTCCAGTTTGGATATCGGGTGCAGCTAATTGCGGGATCAAGCTTAAGTTAGAACGAATTAATTAGAGAAATAGCATGAGGGGCCCCTCTCGACTAAATTGTAACGCCCTCTATGGTCGAGGTCAGATGAAGTGCTTAATCGTGCGTACTAGGTGGGGTGAAAAGTAATCCCCTTGGAAATGAAAAAAATTTTTTTTTAAATGTTTTTTATATTATTCAATATAGTCCCCTTATTCCAGCGATTTTCCAACTTCTTGATCAAGTCCGAAAAGTAATTTTCCTGATGGTCTGCAAAATACTCCTCCGTGGCGTCGAAGATTTCCTCGCGTGAGCTGAATTTTTTATTGATGAGCCATCTTTTGAAGTTTGGGAAGAGATAATAGTCCGAGGGATCCAAATCCAGTTACCAATCGACGCCAAAAGTCCGCCCGATTCCGCATCAGCAAGTCCAAACACTCTTTCGCAGTGCTCTCGCGTTCGTGTTTTTGGTCAGGAGTGAGGATTCGCGGCACCCAGCAGCAGGATAACTTTTTCATATGCAGAATATTGCCCAAAATATGGCGTGTGCGCTCAGTACTAATCTTTGTGGTATCTGCTAGCTGGCGCACCTTCACTTTCCGGTCATGTATTTTTTTGTCATTGTCTTCTGTAACCGCATCGGAGGGCCTGTCGCTGCGGACTTGATGGGTAGTGGAGTTGCGGCCACCACGAAACTCTCGAAACCAATATTTGACGGTGTAATCTGACGGAGTATTAGCCCCATAATATTTATCCAACTTTTCTTTTGTTTCCTTCGCCGTTTTGCCACTCAAAAAATAATGTTTTATGAGAGAACGAAAATGGTCAACAACAATCAGCTGTCAAAACAAAACTAAAGACAGTATCGCACTGAAATTTGGCACGCCTGCCTAGATATGAACGGACTTCAAGGCACCATAACCTTTTTTGCAGTAGCAGCGCAATCTGGCAGTCAAGGAGGTTAGTTTTCACCCCACCTAGTAGATGAATCCCATAATTATGAGAAATACCCAGACAGCTTTGGATAATGCTAAATGCGAGTATGTAATTCAGGATGGAGGTAGATTATCAACTGAGGGTCCGATTTTGGAACCTTATACTTTTCAGGAACACTTCAAAAATCTCTCATGATGAGAAAATTGATGAAAAAACCTGGTAGAGAGTGAAAATGCCACATGATGCGGTTCTTCGTGGGAAATCTGCTCAAGTATGATATGAGCCCAGTATGAAATCCAAGATGAAGCCCACTAGTGTTCTCTAAAAAGTAATCCGGACCACATCGAAATGATAGAAGCTCCACATAATGGATGCCTACACAAATGCGCTCAAAGCAAGGTATCCCATAATGGTATGCCATGATGGACTAAGTATTTGTCAAAACTAAGACCCTAAACGCTAAAGTTGCTCAACACTCCAAAGCGCAATGCTGACATGCACGGCTATAGATATGAGCCATCTAGCCTAGACTTAGCCAATAAGGAAAGCTAATAGATAAAGCCTCGAGGACTTCAGCGAGACAATTCCTATTTATATCTATGGTGTCGTGGTTATGTAAGGAGTAGTAATGCCACCTGGCAGTCCCGAAAGCAAAGGCTATTACTAGCTAATTTTTGAGGAAACTTGAAAAATACGGACGTTAGGAGCAAGAGCAATACATCGAAACTTAGGATGAAAGACTGAGCTGCAGCATAAGCCCTCTTTTCGGAGGAAGGGATTAGGCAATGAGTTCCCGTCAGATGTGGATGACATTATACCAGCTCTACTGCAAATAAGGATAAAATATGCTACTACTGACCAGAGATGGTCAGATTAACAAAAAGCAGTATTGCTTCGGGTTATTTACACGGAAATATTGTGTTTATGCAACCGACATCGTACTGAGAGACCAGCCTGACGTTGTTTTTTTTTTAAAGACGACTGAAAAAATTATTCACTCTTATGCCATCGTTTGACCTATCGTTTGATGATATCTTTTACGAGGCAATCGAACGAACTCCGGAGAGCAAATGAATGATAAGATAGTTTCCATTTGGACTTGTGAGCTTCTGCGCCCCAGATCAGAAGCGATTCAAATATCATCTTGAACTTTCAGAGTAGATACGACTAGAGCATATCCACAAACGGTATAGACGAAGTGCTAAAAAAGTAAACAACTCTTGCATAAAATGTCAGACATATGCTGTTTGCTGTTTTTCTATCTATCAAATGTGTACTCATACTAAATGAAAAGAATCAGAAGGCATGAAGCAGTTTAATCTATTCATTGCTTAACACGGACAGTCTTTCATGGAGAGACGAAAAGACTGTCGACGCTTTATGTCCCAAGAAAGCCCAAAAGTAAAAACTGTGAGACATGGTTGAGAAGCGCTCAGGAGGAGATGCTTTATCCGTTTCAAAGTATATAGTTCACAGTGACCCACCTAGGTCGTTTTGTTTAGAGTATTTGCACCGGCCATACCCATTACTTACTCTGTCTTGCTGAGTGGGAACGCAATCCTTCAAACAAAATTTTTAAGACCGGTGACGGTTAGTGTAAAATAATTTTCACTATCCATTCAAGCCATTCGTTAAGATGTTTGATTTGTATGCAGCTCACGCATTCTATCTACAATATTCTCTTTAGCAAGAGGGAAGTGAGGCTGATTGGCCTGGGTGTGTAAGTAATCATCATAAACGATTTTCAGAATTAAGGCTATAGTCACTGTTTATCAGGGACTTACTTTGTAGATCAGTGTTGAACATGCAATGAAATTTCTCGTAAGCGTCGGCAGTTGCTGATATATGTGTATGGTTTGGAAGAAAACAGTTAGGCAGTAAACTTAATAGCTTTACCCGTCATCACAACGGACAGACACCACTGGTTTCACTACGATCAAAAATTGAAGTAAAAAATATTTCTGGTAGTTCGTAAAAAATATTAGAAATTCTGCCTCATCCTTCATCCCAACTGTCAGCTCTTTGGACAAGCCCAATCTGCTTGCTGCACACTTTACGGCCAGCTCAACACTCCCAGATTGTGTTTTGTCTTCGACTACACTTGAGTGCGTCGAATCTTCAATGAGACGAATCCACTTTCGCACTCGTGTAGTACCAAGAGTTCTTAAGGATCTTAACATTCACAAATCCGCTGGTGCAGATGGTATATTTCCCCTTCTTCTGAAGAGGTGTTCTTCCACGTGGCAAAATCACTGCGTAAGCTTTTTCATCAATCCTACTCTTCAGGACTCTTTCAGAGAAGATGGAAAACAGCATTTGCCCAGCTCGTCCCTAAAAGAGGCGAATTTTCATCTCTCTACTTCTACAGACCCAATGCACTTACGTCCCTTCTGTCCAAGGTCAAGGAAATGCTGATAAACCATCAGCTCATGAAATATCTCGAAACACAAAAACTTCTTAATGACCGGAAGGACGCTTTTCGCAGCAAAAGGTTACTGGTGATCTGATGTCTCACCGAAAATTGGAACCAAAGCGTGCATCAATCTGGCGAAAGAAAGATGGTTGCACTTGATATTTCTAAGGCATTCGACAGAGTTTGGCATCAGGCTCTTTTGTCGAAAATGCGTACGGATCGATGACTCTCTTCTTCAATGGATTAGAAATTAGCTTTAAGAACGCTCAATTCAAGTTGTCTTGGATGGTTTCAAGTCGTATATTCACAAAATAAATGCTGGTGTACCCTAGGGCTCCGTTCTGTCTCCGACACTCTTTTTAATTTTTTGTCAATGATCTCGTGTCTGCTACTTCTAGTCCAATATATTCCTTTGCTGACGACAGTGCTCTCTGCTTTTCATATTCGTTTCCAGACTCACGTCCGTGTTCTTCGACAGTAGAACGGGAACGGCAGCGTATGTTAAGCTCATTAAATTCCAATATTAACTGTATAACCAATTGGGGAACTATCAACAGAATGAAATTGAATGCTCCCAAAACACAATGCTGTCTGCTGTCGTTAAAGCGAAATTTAAACATCCAGCCGTTATCCATGAATGGCACTTGCATCGTTGAAACCCAAAAACTTTCCATTCTCGGTATATGAGTCAATGACACCTTACGTTGGAATGACCACATATTCAAAGTCGCCAAAAACTCTGCGGAATGCCTAGGTTTCCTTAAGCGATGCAAGAAAAATGTATTTCACCCCCTCTGATCTGGCCACAATATATAAAGCATTCATCCACCCAAAATTGGAGTACAATGCTCACATCTGGTCAGGTGCTCCTAAGACCTCTATGCACTTGCTAGATTGTATCCAAAACCGTGCAATAAAACTCATAGGTGATGACAGATACTACACAGTCATTCGACACGCTCGAACACAGACGTAATGTTTTCTCTCTCACCTTGCTGGATCGTTATTTTCACCACCAGTGCTCCAAAGAAATTGCCAATAGCATTCCACCCCTTCTAACTTTTAACCGTAACTCCCACTTCGCTACGAATACTCATCAGTATACCCTCAAGCCCACTTTCGGACTCTAAAATATCGTGATTCGTTCCTAAGCCGTACAACTCGCTTACGGAATGCGCTGCCGAGCTCTTTATTTCTTAGTCATTATAACCTTCAAACATTTAAAACCAACTTTCGCCGGTACTTCTCTTTCCATCCTCCTTGATTTTCCTTCGCCCGCGCTGTGTGCAAACATTTTCAGAGTACCTAGATGCCTTGAGCGCGTGTAAACTATAAAAAAAAAAGTTTGTCACTAGGATTCGTTTGAATCATGTACCGGACCGAATGACTCTACTTTCGATCCGGATAGGTGTAGGTATCGTCATGTTTTGTAAGAGTTTATAAAGATGTTAATTTGCTTTTGCTTATTTCACCGAGTTGTCCGATCTTTTTGCGAATTTTCTTGAAGAAGCTACTAATTTCCAGTCCTTGTCTATGTAAATAAGCCATATGTAATCAGTTTAGAAGCTTCTATGTTTTCATATTCAGGTCTTGGATGGCTTGCTTTGCCTAATATCTACTCGTAGTTCTGAGTTGTGAAAGATTTACCTAGCTTTCTTTACAGGGTATCTTGTTGGTTTTTAATGGATGAAGAATTCCCATCAGGAGTCCTCATAACACCTCTTCTTAAAGTCGCACTTACGATATTGTCCAAAGTATTATTCGAACATCTTGGGTTTTGGATTTCAAGTAAAAGGATGGTACCCACCGCGGAAAAGATAAACATAAGATGAGACCTCGTTATTAACACTAACGACTTCAAAGTAGTCAAGGTGGCTAATATACGGAGATTTTGTGAAAGATAACACTAGGCAATCGCTTGAATATTTTTGCAGGACGACATTTCTGATCCTGGTCGTAAGCTCTACACTAACCACAAGGAACTCTGAAGTATTGAGAGAAATGTGGAGAAATTGCGAGAAGGACCAGTGAAAGAAAAGACGTATGATCCTCATATGAACAATATTATGAGATTTTCAATTAAGACAGTGTTAGAGTTCGGAGCGAAGAAACCTGCTTTTTATAGACCAAAACTCTCAGACATTGGCAGCAGGTTAGCAGTATCTCAGGTATGCTTTATAGACATTTATACTTCCTACTTCAAGTACGCATACTCGCCAAATATATATGTACATACGAGTACATAGGTAAACTCATTTCATTTATCACTGTTTGATCGCTGACTTTTCTGCCTTGGATGTTTGCAGATAAGACTTCATTCTATCATGGCTTCGCATTGTGGTTTCCTTTGATTGGATGATAACATTTCGACATTTGAATCTACGTTTTTAAAGTCGAGTTGGTTAACTATAAGGCCAGACGTATATATGAGCAAAATACTAACTAAGATTTTAGATTATAGTACCAAATTAGGAAAAGCGGACATATTTTGTAGCACAATCAGAAAGAAACAGAAAGAAAAGTCTACAAATGGAATTAGGCTAAGTGGCTTTGACGTGGGCCGCTCGAAACCACTGCCGCGCTTTTCAATGTAGATAACTCCGTAGAGAGCACACGTCGAACTTCGGTTGGACGAAAATATGCTTGATCAATACAATCTGTTGTCAGCTTCGTAAAGGTCGGAAGCAATCTGACCGAGACATTTGAATTGAAAGAAGGATTAAAACTAACTTCATGTTTGAGAAAGGCAAAACAATGCGCAATATGAAAGCCATCAGCACAACTTTCTTAAAGTCTGCACGACTAAGTACTTGCATATACTGATGACGTTGATATCGTCAACCAATGTTGCCACCGATGCCTTGTAAGTATTAAAACAGAAGCGGCAAAAATGGCTAAAGCTTTAAATGAGGACAAACCCAAGTACATACCACTTTGTTCAAAAAGTTCAAAGGAATTTATTCAGAAAATTAAAAATACAAGTTCATTCATCTAAATCTACATTGTCCCCTGTAAAATAATGCCCATCGACTGCAACACACTTATGCCAGCGCTTGATCCAATCCTCGATACATTTTTTATGTCCACAGGAAGCACTGCCTGCGATTTTTCCATTACTGTCTCTCGGCTGTTGAAACGCATTCCCCGTAGTGATTTTTTAACTCGATTGAACAGAAAGAAGTCACAGGGAGCCAAATCAGGTGAATTCGGTGGCTGTTGGATGGTATTTGTTGGATTTTTCGTCAAAAAATTACGAATAATTATGGCACTGTGCGACCGCGACGGTGCGTTATCATGCTGCAAAATCCACGAGTTTTCTGCCCACAATTCTGGTCTCTTTCGGCGAATTGCTTCACGCAAACGTCTCATAACGCCCAAATAATACTCTTTGTTTACTGGCTGACCTTCTGGCAAAAATTCATGATGCACTATACCGTTGTACTCGTAATCCATGAAAACCGTGAGCATTGCCTTCTTCTTCGACTGAAAACGACGTGGTTTTTTTGGTCTCGGCTCATTTGGTGAACGCTATTCACTTTCCTGATGTCTGGATTGCGTGTCGTACTCATAAACCCACGTCTCGTCTCCAGTAATGATGTTTTTGATGAATGTGTGATCGGATTCAGCCTCGCAAATCATCTCTTTTGCCGTTTGCGACGTCAACACGGTCTCTTTTTTGTATGAAATTGAGGTCTTTTGGCACCAACTTTGCTGCTACACGACTGAAACCCAAATCATTAACCAAATTGTCTTGGACGGATCCATAGGGAATGTTCAAGTCCTCCGCTATCTCTCTGATGGTTAATTTGCGGTTATTGACCAACATTTCCTTTACGAGTACTCCATCAATATTTTCGTCGGTTTTCGATGTCGATAGTCTGCCACTGCGTTCATCATCTTCGATTGACTCACGACCACTTTTAAATCGCTCGTGCCACTGGTAAACGACCGTTTTCTTTAGAGAATCGTTACCGAAACACTTTTCCACCATTTCCAACGTTCGCGCAAAATTAAATCCATTTTTTTACGCCAAACTTAATACTCGTACAAGTTCGTTGTTGCAAATTGAATTCCATTTCAAAAATTGTAAAAAATCGCCATCATACACAAAGATAGATGTACTCTTGGCTACGTAACTGTCAAGCTTTGACGCTAAGACTTAGAGAGAATGTCAACAACAGATTTACCAACTTAACAAAAAAAAAACAAGATTCAAATCGGAACAATGGGAGCGCCACACGGTGGTGTCCCCTGGGAACATTTTAATGTCAACAATAAAGGTGGTACAAAATAGGCAATAACTTCATAATAGATAGCTAAACTCTTCAGGTAATTAGAGATTTCCTCCACCTCGGTTATGCCTTTACCTCTGATAACTCATCAAAAAACTTGCCACTCGCTGAATTTTTGGCAAAGGAAGACAATTCAGTATGATTAAAAAGACCTTAGAATAAACTCCAAGACCACTCATCTTAAAACCCTTTTCATTCTTTATCAGATAAAGATGTCGTTAGTCATCTTTAATGCAAGGTATGTATGGGATAACAGACTCAATCCTATACCAAGTCAGTTCTGTCTCTAACGTCATTGATAGGCAACTAGACCTTATTTTCACTAGTGATCCCAACTCTACTGTAACATTTTACCCCTTAACTCTATCTACTGTCGTTAGCTTTCACCCCCTTCTTCAACTCTCCGCTGAAGTTCACTTCTTTCCCTATTCTCTCTTCCTAGAACTTCTATAAAGCAAATTTCGCATAATTAATATCTATCTCAGCATATCCTCTTTTGATTTTACTAACTTGTCCTAACTTGTCCTTAACTGATGCTCTCTTCATTTCCTACAGTGAAATATTTAGTTCTATTTCTCTCTGCCCCATTTCTTGTTATAAAAAAAGACGTTGAAACAAAAAAAAATTATGGCGGCTTTTTTCGCACCAGTTCTTGTTGTGACTACTCTAATTATTTTGGAACCTACATACAATTCACTCAGCTCTATAACTGCCTCTATCAGCGCTTTCTTGACACTGCGTAGACCAACCTTATCAACGATCCTATGTCGCGAAATACAAAAGAAAATCTGGCGTTTACCGCCTCTTTCTCCTTCGATAATATGTCATTTATCGACCCACATATTATTGCCAACTATTTTGCAACCTTGGCCAGTCTATTTCTCCCACTCTTTTGATCCTACTCTTATCGAAAATAATTACAAAAACTTAATGATGAATTTTTACCCGGACCAGACGAGCTCCCCGCAATATTTCCCAAAAACTGTGGCACCACTTTCCCCCTATTTCAGCATTCCTCACACAAGCAGAATTCCCCCAAGTATGAAAAACCTCTTCCATAACCCTAGCTCCTATTTTATTTGAAGTGCTAATCTTTTAGTGCAAGCTTCTTATATCTCGCAGTTAGCATGGAGTTCTGAAAGGTAGACCAAGTAATACAAATTTAGTTGGATTCGTATTTTTTACACTTTTAGCCCTAGAAAATGGCAACGAAATCGATGTTATTGCTACAAATTTTGCGAAGGCCTTTGATAAAATATCTCATCAATCGATCCTTTTCAAATTGTCTTCCCTCGACTTTGACCTCATATTATTGTATTAATGTGGATATCTTCCTATCTGGAGAACCGTTATTATAGCGTTCGCTTTAGGTCAGTCTTCTCAACCCCATTTTTAGCCATTTCTGGTGACCCACAAGGCAGCCATCTAGGTCACCTCTTTTTTATTTTAACTTTTAATTATTAAAGACTGCCACCTATTCATTTACGCCGGCGACCTCAAGTTCTCCAAAACTATTTTTCCACCTCAAGACTATATTCTCCTCCAAAAAATAGCCAAATGTCAATTTATAACTTTGTAACGCACATAAGTGCAATCAATCTCCTCAACTACTTAATTCTCTACTTGCGCAACCTGGGGTATATTCAGTCCCTTCGCGACCTTGGAATATTTTAAAGTCAACTCATCATTGGGTTTTGTCAAACGATAGTCCAAAGAATTTTTCAACCCCTATGTGACCAGGTCACTTTACATTACTTTTGTCCAGTCCCATCTCGAATATGCCAGCCAACTGTGGTCCCCCTTTCAGCGAGATCATATATCCTGAAGCGCCGTTTCTACCTGTGATGACTCTTTTAGTTTACCACCCTATGGAGACCGCCTCAAACTGTTTAACTTGGATATCCTCGAAAAACGAGGTTCGGTGGAGTGCGCCTCTCTTTATAACCCTATTTACTTCAACGCTAACCTTTGTAGTTTACGATGTCCTCGTCTCTTCTATATTCCAACCCATCGCACCTCTTATGGTTCCAACGAACCAATCTCCCGTAAGCTCCGAAAGGTCAACCCAAACCTTTTCATTTTTGATTTCAACCTGAGCACTCCTCAAACTAGATTCCCTCCACCATTTCCTTGGTTCCTAGCCCTTAAGGGCCTCAGGCCCCACCAAAATTTAATTAAATTTATTTTCCGTCCCGTTCGCATCGACGGGCTTTGAAGTATGAGATCTAATTGCTGTTCAGCTATGTATGTCAACCTGGTCAGAAAAGTACGCATCAGTCACTTGAGATAGCAGGGTCATGGAACACAAGAAGGTTTCACGATAACTGACTCTCACAAGTGGAAGGAGACCTCAACCAACTTAGAGTGTGTAACTGGAGGCAGTTGACCAAAGACTGTGCGAGGCTCTATCGCTTTACACCGAGGTCCACCCCGGGCCGCAGCGCAATGTAAGTTCGTTAGTCAAAAAGTGTTTCATTCTATAAGAAAAAACAAAAAAAAAAAGTGAAACGAATGACAATTCGTTCTGTCATTCAAAACACAAGGTGCCTCCTGTCTTTCATTCTACATAGAGTGCAAGTCAATACTCGGTACAAATATCTTTTCCATCTAGATTCACAAATTCCTTGTTCTGGACATTTTTATCTACAATTGCAATAGCAACTGTGGAAAATTGCACATTCACTTGTCATGCCTCTTGCATTGCAGATGGTTCCCTATCCACCAAAAGAGACGTCTTGTTTTGTTCGTCTTGGTGTTGGATACTTTGACACATGATTGACGCTCCTTTACGAAATCTTTAGATTCCCTTCCTCTCTGTCCCAGTTAATTGCTTTTCACTCAAACTACAAGTGATAAACAATGGGAAGGGCGGCGATTTCAGAATATTCAACCCCGCGACAAGTCTCAGTTGCAATCGATAAAAAGGACCAAAGTACAGAGAAGCAACACTTTTCGGTAGATGGTTGGATTAACCGACACCAGCCAGAAGCAAAAACCCCTCACAAATATCAAAGCAAAGCAAATCAACCGACAACAGAAGAATGGCTGTGGGTTGTTCTAGCCAACACCCAACATCACCCTGCGAAGTATTGACTTGGCCTGGACGGTCTGGATTGGGACCGTTGTTTCTGCTGGTTCGGATTACCAAAGACTGGGCGGGGATCATTCGACTAACTACGAAGCAATTCGTTAATTGATTTACACGCTTAGTGACTTTGAGGAATTCGTGCTAAGTTATGTTTTCGTTTTAGTAATTGGGCAACATTAAAGTAGATTCCATCTTGCGGGCGATGTTAAAAATGCCACGAAATTGGCCATAAATCGAAAGTTGAAATGTGAAATATTGTAAACGTTTTTCAAATTCCTCACCACAAATTTGGCCACGGAATAAGAATTATGGTTAACCCTTCTCAAGTGAAATCCCAAGATACATGAACACAATTTATAATATTTGTTGGAAGACTGAGATACTAAACAACATGTTTGTTTGGAAAAACAAGGGGCTTATCTGTACGGTGTTTAAATGGATGTACAAGATGAAAGCAAGCTGGTTTATTATTAAGAATGCTATGTTTTTATTTGCTTAACATGAACTTCCAGTGGCTGTGATGCCACATATAGTATGTGTATCTGTGATCCTTCTACTTTTCGGAACCAATTTGAGCTACTGACGAAGTATAGGAGATTGTTAACGTGTATACGAGTATTCTGTATGCTTAAGTCATTGTAAAAGAAAGCTCCTAACTGGAGTTTTTTTCTTTGGGAGAGAGCTGGGCGTGTATAGAGTAGGTGGAGGATTGTCTCCTCCTCGCCCGTGCAGCCTGTACAGAAGTTGTTTATAAGAACGCCAAGTCATTTTGCATGCTTGCCTATAGGACGATATGATAGCGCTTAGATGTTTCCTATTTTGAAAGATCAAACTCTCAGAACCATTTTTGGTGAGATTTATTTGGCCGCTAGACATGTTGACCCATCACTGAACCTAAGGTTTGTTCTTTTAATAGCATAGGTAGTGTGGTTCCAACTTTGGTGAGTTCCTCTACAATTCCCTGAAATATCTCTGTGGCTCGGCAGCCAACATAGGTTAATGTTGCACTGCTCTGCCAGCTAGACATGTTGACCCATCACTGAACCTAAGGTTTGTTCTTTTAATAGCATAGGTAGTGTGGTTCCAACTTTGGTGAGTTCCTCTACAATTCCCTGAAATATCTCTGTGGCCCGGCAGCCAACATAGGTTAATGTTGCACTGCTCTGCCATCTTCCTGAGAGATGATAGGCAGTCAAGGGTAGTTTTAGAATTGCATGAGACTGAGTCCAGGGATTTGATAGTGGCCTGACTATCCAAAAAGATGTGGATGTCCCTTGCTGATATCCCGTTTTTCTTCAGACAGCACAGGTCTTCTTAAACCGCTAAACTTTCCGCCTGGAACACGCTACAGTGATTGTGAAGGCGGAATGAAAGGCTTAATTTAAGTTTATTTGAGAAAACACCGCCACTAACGCCGCTATCAGTCTTAGATCCATCTGTGTAGAAATGAATTGACTTGTCGTCAACGAAAGCATCTTCCACCCAGAAATATCTAGAGGGGATGGTTATATGAAACTCTTTGTCAAACCACTGTATACCTAGTCGATGTTCTCTGGATGGATTCCTAGCTTAGGGCTCCGCTTATGCATAGACATGCTGTTCTTTGGACTCTGCTTAGTTTGCTGCAGTTGACTGCATTGTCTAAGGCCGTCCACTACGCAGCCACCCCATAGGTGAGTATTGGTCTTATAATCGGGACATTTAGTCAGTGGGTAATGCGAAGTAGAAGGCAAAATTTGTTCCCAAAGGCTGTTTTCAAGAGAATAAAGCTAGTGTCAGTGTAGCTTTCTTTACTCGTTCTTGAATATTAAGTTTCTTGTCAAAAACAAGACAAAAGGGAGGGCTTATGATTGGAATTTTAAATTTTTTCGAAAAGAGGACAAGATCAGTTTTATGGGGGCTTTTATTCGCAATCAATAACGGTCCGCGCAGCTGGTTAATATGTTAAAAGTTATCTGTAAGAGTTCTTTAATGGCATTGAGATGCTGACACGGCCATAGTAACGTCATCCGTTAAGGCCACGACCTTGCTCGCATCAGCTTCCGGGTATATCAACAGTTCATTAACCATTAAGTTCCAGAGAAGTGGTGAAATCACACCGCCTTGCGGCGTAGCTCTGCTGGCACATCTTTTAGCAGGTTCCCCACCTGGTTTGGAGTGGATAATCCTGCTATTAAGCCTAAAACTTATCAACTCCCCAAGTGAGTCGTTTTGGGGATGTGTTGCCGTTGTTAAGGGCACCTCCTGTATCGAAGAACGCGAGCGTTGTATTATCTTTATAATGTAGGGATTGTTCGAGGTAAATAGCCAAAGTAGCCGTAGACAATAGTCGTGGATCAATTCTAAATCGTACATACTCGTATATGGACATCAATCAATCGTTCTAGAGTTCTCAGAAGGAAATATGATAGTCTTATTAGTCTGAGGTCCTTTGGGACAACATGAGAACATTTTCCGGTTTTGGGAATGCAAACTTCATTAACTTGTCTCCATGGCAAGTGAATGGAGATCATTTCTATGTAGCTCCTCATGATATTCACTGGCTTTAGCAGGATGATATCTGAGGACCTCTGTAACTCGGCAGATATTATATCGTCCTATCGTTGGTAGGATTTTTCTTAGCCGCGATGCCTTGGAGGTTTCTGTTATTTTGCCGCAGAGTGACCTCCAGGAATGTCGCTTTGCCTTCCTCAGTTACTTTTTATATATTTTGAGAGAAAACATTTTATTTGACCTTAAAAATAAAGGCTTAAAAATAATCGATGCCGTTAATATATGTACTTGCGCAAAAACAGCGCAATGTTAAAGGCGAGAGGACGTCCTCAAAACGCGGTCTCCCCCTTTTTAAGCTAACTTTCGACAGAACCAAAAGGCTAGAAAGGATTCATTCTATAAGTTCAATTTTGGGACTTGTTGTCAAAATGCGAGCATATCGTCTCGAGAAAAGGAATTGCTCTGCATTTTTGAAGACTCAGTCTCAGTGTATAGCTTGCACATGATCAGTTTAGTAAATGAACTCGATCTGGAGAGAAGGTTAGAAGAAAAACACAACTAAAAACACAAAGTTCGAACTAAGGTCTTCAAGCATAATTATGGGAATGACGTTGATAATGAAGCTTCAACTGTCAGACAACCAAGAAGAAGTTTGGAAACCAAAGCAGATAGATCATGCAGAAGTCATAGAGAAGATGAAAGTGTTTTTAAAGCAACTTGTATTACCTACTTGCTTCTTTAATGATGTATTGGTATTTTTTACCAACCAGGTAATGCTTGTGGGCTTGACGATTCTATAACTCACATTAAGGCAAGAATTTTAAAAACGAAATCTTTCTATGCATATAATGTCAACTATAGAACAAGAGAAATAATATTAAATTCAAAAGTCAAGTTATCCTCGCTTTAGTAAATACTATTGGGTATATAATTTATTTCGTGCGGTTTTTTTTCAAAATTTGAACGTATATTTAAGAAAAAACATGTACAATAGTATTATTCAAAGTATTGCCCATCTGAAGCTATGACTTTTTCCCATCTTTCTGGCAATTTGAGGATCCCATCCCAAAAGAACTGCGCCGGCTTGGCAGCCAAGAATGAATCAAGCCAATTTTTGATATTCTGCTCTGATGTGAACCGTATTTCAGTGAGGGCATTCTGCATCGACCGGAACAAATGGTAGTCAGAAGGGGCAAGGTCTGGGCTATAAGGCGGGTGGGGTAAGATTTCCCATCCACTGTTTTCCAAATAGTTCTTAACCGGAATAGCAACGTGGGGCCGAGCGTTGTCATGATGGAAAATTATTGCCTCATGTCTGGCGTTTTTCGGCCACTGCTCTTTTCAAACGGATTAATTGTGTTCGGTAGCGTTGTCCATTGATGGTTTCACCCGGTTTTAGCAGCTCATAGTACAGCACATCCATCTGATCCCATCAAATACAGAGCATTACCTTCGCTCCATGGATATTCGGCTTTGCCGTTGATTTGGCTGGTTGGCCGGGTTTCACATATGATTTTTTGCGCTTGGGGTTGTCGTTATGGATCCATTTTTCATCACCAGTAACAATCCGATGCAAAAATGACTTCCTTTTGTGGCGTTCCAGCAGCATTTCGGACATGCAAAACCGCCTTTCGACGTCTCTCGGCTTGAGTTCATGTGGAACCCAATTTCCTTGCTTTTGAATATATCCAACTGCTTTTAAACGTTTTAAAATGGCTACTTGAGTGACACGGAAAGTTTCTGCAAGCTCTTCTTGTGTTTGGCAACAATCTTCATAGAGTAATGCTTCCAGTTCTTCATCTTCAAACTTTTTTGGCTGCCCAGGACGTTCATCGTCTTCCAAGCCAGAATCACCACTTTTAAATCGTGCAAACCACTTTTGGCACGTTCACTCAGCTAGCGCATGTTCACCATAAACTTCCACCAAAATACGATGACTTTCGGCAGCAGTTTTCTCCATATTAAAGTAATGCAGAAGAACTCCCCGCAAAAACACTTTTTCAGGCACAAAGTTCGACATATTTGAGTGAAAAAAAATTATTGTTGTTTACGCTTCAAATGAATGACATATACCGAAATGAGGTACAATGACAGTAGCTTTCCAATGCATGTTCCAATGGAATAATAACAATGGAACAATACAAGTTACGCCATCTCTTAGCAAAC
Source organism: Volucella zonaria (assembly GCA_963966105.1). Lineage (NCBI taxonomy): Eukaryota > Metazoa > Arthropoda > Insecta > Diptera > Syrphidae > Volucella > Volucella zonaria. Next base: position 122,020,160 of record OZ014534.1, on the reverse strand, counting down.
CGCACGAATTAAGTTATAGACCCAATAGAAAATATTTCAAAAACAATTTCGCAATAAAAATTTAAGAGGAATTTTGAAAACGTAGTAACTAGACCCTTTAGCCAGTCTTGTGGTCAAGTTTTGGACCCCGATCTATCAAGAGGTTAAGCATAACTAAAAACGGGTTCTTAATAAGCAGAGCAAAAGTCTATTGGCTAGAAATTTGGAAAAAAGTTATTCAAAGTCGCATGGCCTTGCAAAAAATTTTAATAGAGGTAAGTATGGAATAAATATTTGCATCATCCATTAAATTTTGGTAGACGTCTTAGGCCTCTGTATGATATTTTGTTCAGAGTCCAGTCATGAGTTTGAGTTCTATAAGACGACATATATACACGTCTTTTTTTCCATCATGCGCTGAGTTTTTTAAAGCTTCCATTTTTTATTACAATTAAAAAACATGGACGGCAATGCATGAACATTTAAGCAAGTATCTCTTTCTTGTGAAGTGTAACCAAGTTATTGCATTTTCCCCCATTGTACAATGATGTCTTACAGCTTTCGTCAAAATCGGGTAGGTACACCATTCGATGTATGCAGACGGCACATCTTTTAAAGAAAATGCCATATGCCATATGCCAATTTATTCAACTAATCGCGTAGCTTTAAGTTTTCTTATTCTGACGATTTAGTTTGGTTTCCCCCTTAGTCTACGTTCACTCTCATTCATCCATTGAAATGTCATCATTCAATTCAGAGGATTCCTGTCACTGCCTACAAAGCATATTGCCAAAAGTCAACAAATGATTGTGTAGGGTCCCCATGGACGATACCCCTCCTGTATAAGGATAGATAAATAAAAATCTCGGTCCGAGCTTTTAATATAGCAAAGATTTATACCGGATCCCAATGACCTTTTATTCAATCAATCATTGTCCTTACTACGAGTAGTTTCTTTGCTAATGCAGAGTGTTATGTTGCCACACATGAGTAGGTTCTTCTTCTTCTGCAGCTTGAGACTCACTTCCTCTATTCCATTTCTCAAGAAACTCTACATACAGCCGGCGGAGAAAGTTGAATGATATTTAAAGATGAGATACGAGTACTGTTTACTATTTCTGTGTTTAGGAAGGGTCCCACGTTAATTTAGTGAACGGTCCTATTATCACAATTGCATTGAGGTTAGTACATTAGAGCGGATAATTTTTATATCGTCTGGCACTTCGCTGCAAAAGAGAACTATTCTATTGGCTTTGACAATTATGCAATGGCCTGTGGATGACGCTTACTAGGATACCGATTGTCACCATATTACAAGTAAATGGGCCAATTCTCTTTGGTAACAGTGCCATTTATCCACTGTGCCATGTATCACTTTGACAAGTTCATAGGCTTTACAGTATTTCCGAGTATCTTGCCAAGCGGAAAATATGGATTGTGAACTTGTTAGCCATCTGGAAAATTTTTAACTAGATTCGACGTTTGGGTGGACACAAAATCGCTACACCAATCATTATTAAAGGTCTAACGAAGCCCAATTCGTAGTTTGAAGTTGTAGTCCCAGTTTTCATGTGAGTGAATTAGAGACTTCCAAACTTTGCTCACGTGTTATCTATAATCCGACTTAAACTAAATTTCCTGTCTAGAATTTTGCCTATTTAACAGAACATAGTTGGACTCCAGATGGAGTTAGTGGAGGTATAGCTAGACTCTATATTTCCTGGTGAACTGGACCAATTCGGTGTTACTTGCGTTAGCACTCGGGCCACAATTTTGTTTACAGTTTGAAATTCTCTACAAGGCTTTCATTCTCAGTCTCTTAAAGCATCCCACCCAGCAATACCCACTTAAATTTCATCTGCATAAGCCAACACTTTACAGCCTTCCCCTTTCTGAAGGTCTTAGTAATTTCTTAAGCGAAGCTGTGACCGAGATTTTGTTGGATTTCAGGAAGACTGATACAATTTTATAGATTAAAGCCATTAATAGCCAAACCAACTTTTTTTGGTGACCAAGCTAATAAGATTGAAAGAAGAGCTTCTCTCCTGGAGGTCATTCAGGAGCCATCTGACGTAACTAGTTAGGAGTGGTTGGGCTAGATGCTAGAGCTTAACGAAGGTCCAACCTTTTAGAGGAATCCTCTATGTTTTCATTAAACAGCCCCCGAGAGTTGGCAGTTTCCTGCTTACCTGGCTTCATTTTTAAAATTTTGAAGAGCTCCTAATAGGATTCCTAACCGGAGCCTTCTATTGCTGCTTAAGCTTTTTTGAAAAGCCATAGAGGCTTGCCTGTAGATCTGCTTAAGGTACAGGTACATTTGAAAGTCTTGTATGCTGATATCAGTGATTTGATCAGCCAGTCTAGATCTCCCGCAAAATGTGAAAAATCGGGCTTTAGCAATGGATTGCCCTACTTGATTTAGTCTGCCTTCCATCTTTTTTCGAAGACAGACTAGATAGGAAGATTGATTGGATTAAAAGCGTATATATGGATACTGTTGTATCACAAGAGTGATATAGTATTTATGACCTCTCGTCGGTTTTTAATGATAAAGGTAAGGCTTCGCCCTTCATTGCAAACGCTTAGATTTCGGTAATAATAACACCATAAAGTTCAAGTAGCTATGTGCTCCTCTCAAATAGTATCATCTTCATCTTCCGCATTCGTATTACACCCTGGGATGAGTTCATTCTGATTTTCTTCATGTTCAACAATGATAGTAGCCTCTTAAGCTTAGTTATGGTTATGTCTTTATTCCTAAACTTGGAAAGAAAAAATAGCATTTAGCCTGATAATAAAGGCTATTGGATTGCCTCCGTTTCTCCTGAAGGTTGTTGGGTTATTTTTGATTCCGAGTACCTGAATTTAGTGTTCACTTTTCAGTATTTTCGAATCAAAACAGCGCTCCGCAATGGTTTTATTATTAACGAAGCACCTGCTTGCAGGAACAGACCTACAATACATAGAGTGGTTAAGGTAATAGGTAGGTGGTCCGAAACGCACGCATTGATGGCGACTCTAATACGAGGGCGGGTCAATAAGTCCGACTTTTGGATTAAAACACAGATTTTTTGATAAAAAAATAATTTTATTTTTCAACGTAGTCTCCCTTGAGCTCTATACACTTTGTCCAACGCTTCTCCAATTTTTTTATCCCTTCCAAAAAAAATGATTTGTCGAGGTCCTCAAAATAGGCCTTTGTTTGCGAGATGACTTCATCATTGGAGTCAAATCTTTTTCCACCAAGCCATTTCTTCAGGTTTGGGAACAAGAAGTAGTCGCTCGGAGCCAAATCTGGGAGAATAGGGTGGATGATGGAGCAATTCATAGCCCAATTCATGGATTTTTGCCATGGCAACTGCACATGTGTGCACCCTTGCATTGTCTTGGTGGAAAAGAACTTTTTTCTTGGCCAAATGAGGTCGTTTTTTTTTCAAATCGTCATTGAATCGGTCCAATAAGTTGGCATAATATTCCCCATTGATTGTTCTTCCCTTTTGAAGGTAGTCAATGTGGATTATCCCGCGTGCATCCCAAAAAACAGTCGCCATAACTTTATTGGCTGACAAACCCACCTTGGCCTTCTTTGGCGCCGATTCACCCTTAGAAACCCACTGTTTTGACTGTTGTTTGTTCTCTGGTGTGTTGTGATGGATCTATGTTTCGTCCACGGTTACAAAACGGCGCAAAAACTCCTCCATATTGCGATTAAACAACGCCAAACCTACCTGTGAAGGTGTTACACGATTGCGTTTGTAGTCGACTGTGAGCAAACGCGGCACCCATCTTGCGGAAAGCTTTCTCATGCCCAAGTGATCATTCAAAATTGAAACCACTGAGCCATGCGAGATCCCTACGGCTTCCACAATCTCTCGCACTTTCAATCTTCGGTCGGCCAACACCATATCGTGAATTTTTTCGATTGTTTCGGGTGTAGAGACCTCAACTGGGCGTCCAGGACGTTCGGCATCTTCAGTGCTTGTACGGCCACAACGAAATTCAGTAAACCACTTTTTTACCATTGAAATCGATGGTGCAGAGTCCCCATAGTATTTATCAAGCTTAGCCTTGGTCTCGGTAATGGTTTTTTTTCGCAAGAAATAATGCTTAATAAGCACACGAAATTCACTTTTTTCCATTTTCTCCTCAAATTAGTGAGTAGTCTGATAAAAATAGCTGTCAAACACAAACTAACTGACGCAGCAAGTTTAAATTTTGACAGGAGTCAACTGACAGATGCCTGTTGACAGGAGCAGTGTTGCTGTTTCAGTAAAGAGGTCAGAAATTCAAAAAGTCACGGACTTATTGACCCGCCCTCGTACAAATATTTGAGGCAAGCCTTCGTTTATTCTGGCAACAAATCGTGAAAGTCTCGAAATATGTACATATATGTCTGTGCATCATCAGCATTAAGATGAATTGTAACATTTGAGGTAGGTAGGTCAATAATAAAAAGACAGAATAAAGTTGGGCCAAGTGCTGTGTCTTGAGGTACTCCTGCGGTTAAAGCGCAGAAATCGCAAGAGTCTTTACTATGAACAACTCTTTGTTGGCATGTGTCTAGGTTAGGTTGGGTTAGGTTAAACACGGGTGTGATGGATATGCCATCACACAGACACTAGGCACCAAAACCGGCCCATCGCGGTCCCTGTGGAACCAATTGAATTTGCCTTGAAATGGCAAAAACTTAAATAATCGCCCTGGTGGAACATCCAATTTTCTTGCAAAACCCAAAAAGTTTTTCGAAAAAGTATTTCCCTAAGAATTTTCTTCGATTACGCGATATTACTTCTCATTCACGGAGTATGTGTATGTATGTGTATTAGCTTGCTAATTTTCCGTAAATCGGTTTGTTGTTTGTTGCTTTCCACCATACTAGTGCGCCGTACGAGTAAGTAAGTATGGTTCTTATCACCACCGTATAAGACCAATACACCATAGCAGGTTTTGAGCCCACATTTTTCCTACTGTTCCTCTGCAGATAAAAAGAGCGTTTATGCCTTTTTGATTCTTTCTGCTTCGCTAAGATTCCAGTTCAGGTTTTTGTCCAGAATCACATCCAGATACTATGCGCTGTCCGAAAGGGACAGTTCCACTCCGTTGAGTCTTGGGAGTTTGAATAGAGGTATCTTGTACTTTCTGGTGAAAAGAACCAGTTCCGTTTTGGAAGGGTTGGCATTGAGACCACAGCTTTTTGCCCAAGTGCTAACCGTCTTCAGGGCCACCTCCATAATTATGCTTAAAATATTTAAATATTTTCACTGCACTACTGTGCCCACGTCATTTGCGTATGCCGTGGCACTAAGCTTTTTGGGGATGTCATTAATAACCAGCACCCATAGGAGTGGGGATATGACTCCACCCTGAGGTTACGGACATTCTGAAATAGTTTATTTTCCTGCTTGCAAGCATGTTGCAAACCCAGTTTGTAATGTAACGTTTAATGTTAGCGTATGCTAGAGCATTTTTAATGGCGGTGCACTCCACGTTATGAAAGGCTCCTTCAATATCGAGGAAGGCCCTCATCGTAAACTTTCCGAATCTTCTCTATTTTCCCCATCACCTCGTGCAGGGCGGTTTCTACAGATTTTCCTTTCATGTATGCATGCCGTGGCTCAGTCAAAAAGCCATTACTGCGTCTATTCCTAATGTGAATCCCCAATAGTCGCTCCAGGGTTTTAAGCATAAATGATGACAGACTTATTGCTCTGAAATCTTTTGCTGTTATATGCCCCTGTTTGGCAGCTTTAGGCATATAAAACCACCTTAACTTCTCTCCAAGCTATTGGTTTGTACCCTATATTTAGACTGTGTCCAAGAATTTCCATAATTTTTCCGATTGCTACCTCCGGTGCTTTCTGTGGCATAATCGGTAGAATACCATCCGGACCGGGAGATTTGTACGGCTTAAAGAACTGCATTGCCCACCGTAATTATTTCCTGTTAATAAGTGTTGTGTATCCGCATGTGAAGTGTATAAAAACAACCGTAATCTTTGATTACAATTCAATTATTTAATTAAGATAAAAAGTAACTTATAATTAATGTAAAGATATAAAGATGTAAGTGAAAAGATAACCTATACGGGCAAGCGTCCTAATCAGAAGAAAGAATTGAGATTAGCACATGGGTAGTTTGACAGCCGGTCCCAGTTGATGTGTTAATCAGCAGTCTTCTTCTTCTATTCAGGGAAATAGACTACAGCGTATTTTGTTCAGGGAAATACACCACAAATTTGCTCTTTGGAGAGAGAGGGATCAATGTTATCAGTGTGCTGTAGCATGCCAGGGTCGCCTGATACTGTGGATCTGGGAAAGTGGGTTTAAATCAGTGTTGCCAGAACCTCTTGGTACCTAGGGACACTCGCTTCCTTTGAAAGCACTTCGCTTAACCTCGAAACCTCGCCTGTTACCGCGATACATTCGCAGTACTTCTGCCATGAGGCCCTTTTTGACTTTCTATCTAGGTACTTGAATTGTTTCTGGTTGGCTTCGACATTCTGGACAGACAACACTCGAAGGACGGTATGTTGAGAAATGCACTGCAGAAAACAACTTAACGCAGCTTGTAAATGAGCCCACGCGAATATCAGACGTTGATAGTCATACCGCCAACACTCTGAACTTGTTTTTAACTTCTCACCCTGATAAGTACTCCGTTGGTGTGCTCTCCCCTCTAGGCTCGTCGGACCATTGTGTCATATCAGCTAATTTCTCGTACACCGACTACACAGTTAGAGAAAAAATTCCTAAGATAACCGCATGGCAGTACGAGTAAGCCAATTGGAGCGGATTTAACACCTTCTTTAGGAATTTTAACTGGTCGTTATGTTTCCTCGATAACGACATGGATGCCGCTGCTGATGTGATCACAGACACCATTCGCTTTAGAATGAGAAACTTTATTCCACCATTGGGTGTGGGCCATGGTGTAGTGGTACTAGCAATCGCTTCTCACTCGGAGGGTCAAGGTTCGAATCCTAGCCACGGCAAGTTTTCATTTGTGTAATTGGAACTCAGTCAGAAAAATCTGCGTGTGAAGGCATAACACTGACGTGTAGATTTGGCTGTTGTAGAGTTTTCAAACACAAAACAACAGTTAAAGTCCACAACCTGAATCATTCCGAGTGAAGAAAAATCTCTCCGTCCTATTCGGGCTCCCACCCCTGGAGAGTCAATATCGAAACCAAACACACCTGAGTTTCAAACCACTACATCACAAACAATGCTTTCCTTTCTCCTCCTTCGATCCTTACCCCTTAGACACGCGTAAGTTATAAAAAAAAAAATCAAACCAAAAGAAAAGGCATGGTACGACTGGATATCTCGAATCTCGAAACACGAAAACTTCTCAATGACCGGCAATATGGTTTTCGTAGCAACAGGTCCACTGGTGATCTGGTGGCATGTCCAGCCGAATAGTGAAACCGAAGTCTACACCGATCTGGCGAAAGCAAGATATTTCTAAGGCATTTGACAGAGTTTGGCATCTGGCTTTTTGGTCGAAAATGCGTGCTTTCGGGACCGATGACTCTCTTCTTCGATGGATTAGAAAATACCTTTCGGAACGTCTAATTCAAGTTGTCTTGGATGGCTTCAAGTCTGATATTCACAAAATAAATGTTGGTGTGCCCCAGGGCTCCGTTCTGTCTCCAACACTCTTTTTAATCTTCATTAATGATCTATTACTTTGTTGACGACAGTACTCTCTGCTTTTCATATCGGTTCCCGGATTCATGTCCCTACTCTTTGATTGTAGAACGGGAACGTCAGCGTATGTTAAGTTCATTAAATTCCGATATCAACAGCATAACCAATTGGGGAACTATCAATAGAGTGGAATTTAATTCTTCCAAAACAAAATGTTGCTTGCTGTCGTTAAATCGAAATTTAAATACCCCGCCATTATCCATGAATGGCACTGGCATCAATATATAAGGTTTTCATCCGCCCAAAATTGGGGTACTATGCTCACATCTGGTCGGGTGCGCCTAAAACATCTCTGCACCTGCTAGATAGAATTCAAAACTGCGCGGTAAAACTCATAGGTTATGCTAATATCACCCGATCAATAGACACCCTCGAACACCAACGAAATGTCTGGCTATTTCCACCACCAGGGCTCCATAGAAATCGCCAGTAGCATTCCGCCCCTTCAAACTTTTAATCGTAACACCCGTCTTGCTATGAATGCTCATCAGTATACCTTCAAGCCGACTTTCGGACCTACTCTAAAATAGCGTGATTCGTTCCTAAGCCGAACAACTCGCTTGTGAAATGCCCTGCCGAGCTCTTAATTTCCTAGTCATTATAACATTCAAACATTTAAAACCGGTACCTCTCTTTCTATCCTTCCTAATTTTCCTTCGCCCGCGTTATGTGCAAGCATTTTAACGGTACCTAAATCCCTTGAGCGCGCGCAAATTATTAACAAAAAAAGTAGGCTTGGTCGGTTGTTAGGAGAAAAGCGGGTAGCGAAGGAATTCACTAGCGATAGCCCTACACCAGATGTAAAATCTAAAAGTTGGCAAGATTTACAGTCGATTTCTAAAAGGTCTGTATTAAGGTCACCACAAATAAAATAATGGCTCTGGAGGGTAGCATCGGTTTGGATTACATGCCACTCCAACGAGGCACTTACAATAGTGGTGCCATCGCTTACTTCTATGGAGAGATGCTCTTTCATAATGATATACATTTTGTTGGTCAGTCTTTACGATAAACAAGGAAACGTTGATGTAATGCTAACAATTTCAAGACGGTCATATTCGTTTGTATCCCAAAAATGTCTCTACAGGCCCTATTCTGTCCACCTTTGGACTACTGAAAAAAGTGTGGTTTCCTTACCAGATGTCTCAGCCAAATTGGTTTCATCAGATCAGATAAACGGCTGCTACAAATTAAAATAATATTTTCCAAATATGTTACGATCTTTTCGCTCTGAAATCACTTTTGAAAAATGGTAGAAAAAAAAGAAGAAGGAAATGTACCAATCGATAGGTGGGAGTTCGTACAATCGACCTTGAAAACCTTGTTATGCCAAATTTAAGCGATTTTAATTAGATACTAATGTTGCTTCATTAGCAAGTCTCTCCCTGGGTGGCGTTCGCTAACTTGTTCGTGACCAAGTTCTTAATTGATTTTTGATTAAAGTGCGTGAACGGTTTTCCAAATTTGAAATTGTTTTTGGTTAAAGTTTGGCTTAGAGTAAGGGCAATGACGTCTTAGCTCTGATGAAGGAGTTGCTTTCATATTTGTTTATCTGCTGCAGACACTTTGCAATAAAATTAAGATCCAAATTAAGATATTAATTAATAATTAGGTTTTAGGGATTTTCTTTGACTTAAAACACCATTGTTATACTTTCGCAGAAGTGAGGGAATACTTGGGATAAATAATGTTCGACGTTTCATTTTTGAATCTGGAGTAAGTGACATCATCAATTTATGCCCCAGCTGGGAATTGAACCAGCTAAGCTGGGCGAATATTGTTTGCTGAACTGGAAAATTCATCCTTTTATCAGTCAAAATCATAGTACTAGACATAGCCATTAGGTTTAAAGGAACAGGTGGTCAACTTTCGATTTCTATTGACTAAATACTCTTCGGTTCGCTTAAAGGGTTCAGAGAGTTTTAAGAATTGAAGATGAACCAATTTATGTATTATCGATACTAGCGGTATAGATCAAGTTTATTCTGTAGCAATACGAATTTTTGCGGCTGTTTTTGGCTCTTTCTGATTCATAAAATGGAAAATAGGCCCGTCTACTCGGCATTAATTGCCACGGCCAGAGTGAAAGACCTTTTGAGCAAATGAAGATAATCTTGGCAGGATAAGCTAAACAACAGAATGATGCATGAAATATAAGTTTATTACAAAAAAGAGTTCTTAGCAACTAAATACACACGGACGAAAGAGATTTGAGCCTGATACCCTCTGTTGACGCCATTATTCATTTAGTCACGTGAATTCATCCACCGTACATTGCCTTCCTGAGGCCCACTAATTTATTACTGAGGCCTATATGTTTGGTAAGTCAAGTCAGAATTGACGACACCAATATCTGGTGGCTTCACGAGAAGGTAAAATGAGTACCACTGATTTGTAGTCATACATAGTTACAGCATGCGGCATCGCCAGATTGACTCCTAATCCTCCTACCAAATCCAACTGCCGTACAATACCAAGCCAGATTAAAGTTCTTCGAACAAAGATCTTTCAATACCAACGTGAGCTAGTGCAGTGATGCAGATGCTACCAGAGGAGGACCTCTTAATGAAAGCCTGTGATCTGACAATCTAGATGAACAGAGCAAGAAACAAACAAGAGAAGAAGACAGATTACGAACAACAGCGTAATAGAATTCTCATAAAAGGATAGAGCTGCCTCATAGATCAATTCGAGGAAAACTAAAGGAAGAGCTGGAACACCCAAACCTCTAAGCGCTTGGTAGGACAAAAAGGACTTATCGGGAAAAATAGAGGCCAGAGCCCGGGTTTTCTTTCTTCTTCGACGGAGGGGAATGAGCAAATACTAAACTAAACTGTGAACGAAATACTCGTCACCCAAATATCCGGAGCAAAGCCACCTTCTAGCAATTTGTTTGTTGCTTACATCAAGTGGTTTACAGATAACTAAATTCCAAACATCATAACAAGTCCAACAAGTATTGCAGTAACGAAATCGGACGGAAAACGAAACCTCAACTAGACTTCTATATGGTTCCGCTTTCGGGATCTTCTTTGAAACCTTTAGACTGCATGTCTTCGAAGTAACATACGAGTACATCATGCAATTTGCCGGGAATATATCGTTAGTGGTGACACTGAACAACTAAATAAGCTCGAAATGAGTGCAAAGCATTAGTCAAACAATGTTGCATCGAGGGGCTTAGTCTAGAGTCTAATTTTGTAAAATGTTTGTGGACCAAGAACCAGCCATAGATACCTACTGGCTAGAGTTTCAGACTCAACAATTCTCTAATAGTTCAGCTTACTTAGAGAAAGACTAGGCTAATACGCCAGTGAGAAGTCTACAGTCTTTCCAACTGTGGTGGTTAAGTGGTAAGGAAACGACTGAATTAAGAGATGTCTAGAAGGATTCGATTGGTCTGCTAGCAACATACGGTTGTGCACTTAAGGATCTCATCGGGTTTACGTCCCGAGAAGCCCTTCTTTGAGTTTGTCCAGCAGGATAATCGGCGATAGAATTGTGTCCTTAAACCCAGACAGGACTCAGTGAATTCAACCTTTCAACTGCGTTCTCTTGTATCCTCGATCTTGCTTTGAGAAAGTCGGGAATCCTGAGTATAGTGAAAGCCTGCTACTTTTTTTTTATAGCGACAGGAGTTTGAATATCATTGCATCATAAACGAAGACAGCTTAAAGAGTGCAACCTGTCAGTGCATGTAGAATATAGCCACGCGTGTTAGGGAAAGCGTCCAGAATCATACCCATATGCGGAATTTCATTAGAAAAGCAAATGGCGACATATATCAGCGCTAGATGAGTCTGGCCAGTGAGCTTACTCCCCCTTGACTAGCTGTGTTCCCTGTCAGATCAACAGTTCTGTAATAATTTTTAAGTTAATTTCGCCCATCTCCAACTCCCAGAGGATTGCCATCGTAATGGGAGCAAAAAGTGGTCCCTTCAAGAAGTGCAAAGCCATTTCATCCCCTTGAAGTCACAGGTATGAGCTTCTTACAATAACAGCCTTAGAAAGCATGTCCAACCAGCTTAGTCGAACCAGAAGCTTAGTTTTAAGCTCATCATATTGCTGGTGAGTTTTGAGAGAATTGACTGAAAAAGTTGTAAGGCATAATATAGTCGTTTACGATAGTGCTACAGGTAGCACGTACCTTAGAATGAACCGCTGCATATCAAGGCTCAGTGCATTATACATACATAGCACAGGCCCTTCCAATAGGGACTTCCGAACTTTGACAGTTGATAGCGGCTATATTGCTGAAGCTACATCTGTCAAATTTGCTGTCATTTATTCAGTCTGTTTTACCAAATCACCATGGACGGACATAGCGTTCAACAACACGTGCAAATGATAAAATTGGGTATTCTGCTCGGGCAACGTTCCGCGTGGTTCGTCTACTTTACGGTCGCCATAGCCGCCCTACCGAGAGTACTATTCGCAGTGTGGTGGATAATTTTGAGTCCACTGGTTCAGTAAACGATGAACCAACACCTGTACGTCGACGAAACGCAAGATCTGCCGAAAACATCGCCGCTGTCAGTGAGAGTGTGCAGGAGAATCCGAGGCAGTCGATTTCGGGTCGCTCGCAAGAACTCGGCTTTTCGCAGACCACAACTTGGCGAATTTTGCGTTGTGAATTGGGCCTGCACCCGAACAAAATCCAACTGACCCAGTAGCTGAAGGTAGACGACCGTAGACAACGGCGTGTGTTCGCTGAATGGGAAAGTGACCCTAATTTTCATCGAAAAATCATCTTCACCGATGAGGCTCATTTCTGGATGAATGGGTACGTGAACAAACAAAATTGTCAAATTTGGAACGATACCAATCCACGTGAGATCCAAGAGCGTCCAATGCATTCCGAAAAAGTCACTGTTTGGTGTGAATTTTGAGCTGACGGCGTAATCGGTCTATATTTCTTTGAGAACGACGTTGGCCAGACCATCACCGCCAACGGCGAGCGCTATAGTTCGATGATTATCAACTTCTTTTGGCCTGAATTGGATGATATAGACAGCAACGACATGTGGTTTCAACAAGACGGCGCTATATGCCACACAGTTCACGCCACATTGGAAATTCTGCACGAGCAATTCCAGGACATGGTCATCTCACGTGGAGGTGATGTGAACTGACCACCGAGATCATGCGAATTGACTCCTACAGACTTTTTCTTGTGGGGTTTTCTGATGTCGCAGGTCTATGAGAATAAGCCACAAAGCACAGCGGCGTTCAAAGCCAACATATCCCATGCGATCGGTCAAATTGAGCCTGATTTATGCGCCAGAGAGTCATGGAAAATTGGACATTTCGGAGTGCGCCACCCAGAGAAACCGCGACGGATATTTGAACGATGTTATATTCCATACATAATGGCATCCATAGGCCTTTCAAATGAAAAAAAAATGTCGATGATACCTCACACACACTTTGTTTTATTTAAATTTAAAGACAGGAAGCGCTTAATGAAAGACCCTTTATATCTTTTTAAAGATTTAGACAGAAAATCAACGTGTATGAAAATAGCGAAGGCACCTTTTCATTTCCGTCATCATAAGTTGGCTGCAGTTTGCATTCGCAACCAAAGTATTGGTCGCTGGCATTGCTTTTACCTGTTTTTTGACCAAGTTACAATATGCTGTCACACTTGCATTGTTGAAGGTGCACTCAGGAATTCCAAGCTCTTCCGCATTGGTACTGATGTTGCATCTCAGACTGAAGGTGTATTTGGAAAGCAGTTTTGCTTTAACAACCAAAATAATAGTTTTGAAGCTCTTGACTAGTGAACGGTCATCTTTACTGATTTTCGGTATAAAGGTTACTCACTGTAAGGTAGAGGTTTGCTATGCAGGATAGTGGAAACCTACTTCAGAATTGAAAGCAGGTGGGATTTGAGAGTCTCATACTCCTGCTTTGTCTTTTCAAGAGTAGACGTTACAGCTATTTGATCCGTAAAGTTAGCTCATAAATTTGCCAGGAACTACGGGAAGAATCTAATCAAATGAAGGATCCATTTGGTTGCTGGAGCAGACACAAGTAGTTGTATCCACTTGGGAATTCCGACAACTCAATAACGCATTGAAGGTGACAGCTAAGTATTTCTTCGCACCGCAAGGAGTAAGTAGACAATATTATAAGTTGGTTGATTCGCATCGATTTTTCTTAAACTCCAGAAATATCCTTGACTCAGTGCATTGCTTGTCATTAGTCAAACTGGAAATAATCCAATCCACATCGGGTATACATAAATAGTTGTTATAAAGAACAAACCTTTAGGATGAACTTGCACTCACTTTAAAGGTGAGTATAACAATTTATCATAAAACAATTCCGATCTCCTCACGTATGTAGGTACGTTGCCGAGCTAAATTTAGACACCCTGGTAAGTGCAAAACCTCCACTCAGCCACCCTTGGCAATGAACTGACAGAAAACATTTCCACAACTCAAAAAGGTCATGCTAAGACTTTTCTTTTCAAAGCGCAACCAACATGTTCCCTGCGAACAATAAAAAATGTCAACTTGCACCGCAAAAACTTCTCCGCCCGATCCTCTTTTTCAACTTACTAAGCCTTTGTGATTCCCAAGTCGGATGGCATGACATGCTAGAAAGTATAAAGTATCCGTACAACTGTCTAAACATACATATGATGTGTGTACTTTTTAATTGTACGAATATATTGTATTCTCCTCGATAAAATAGCCCTGGGGAGTGATTCATCATTTTGCCATTTGTCCCCATGTCCGAGTAAAAACTTTACACCTACACCTACACACTCATAATCAGAATCCCAGACCTTGGTTTGCTCTCTTAATTTAGCAGATTTTCCAATCAAGAAAAAAGCCCACGCTTTTTGCCTCTAATGCCATCTTCATTCTCGTAAATCATGATCATCAACACTGAAATGTCCACCCTCATTCTGCCAACACTATACTTCTCCACTCCTATTTCATAAACTCCACACTTACGTTTTGTTTTTTGTTTTCTGTTCCTTTGCAGGATCTCATATCCTTCGCAGCATAACACCCACAAGTATGTAACTTCAATTGAAATTTATATATCCTGTCGTGGAACCACCATCGCCGGCGGACTTTTAGAAGGAAAAACAAGAAGTCATCAACCCATCATGCGGGTCTGCTGTGGCACAAGTGCATACGACCACTAGACCAGGGATACAATTTCAACTCCTTGGCAATTGTCTGGCAATGACATAAAGATACGAATACAAATACGAATACGAGTATGCAACATCAGCCCCCAAAGGACGAAGGACTAGCACAGCTACGCGAGTTCTCATCTTTGTAATTGTATTGAATAGTGAACATACGAGTACTCGTACTCAGGCTTATAATTACTGTATGATGGGCAAGGCAAATACCCGTAGCCATTCTCTACGGTTTCCAACTGTGTCGAGGATACAGTGTGTCGTCCTCTGGAATGTTGCAACTACGGATACGTCTGTGTGTTATTTGTGTTTATTGGGTGTCACTCCCTTTGACATCAATTAAAAACGTTGAAACTTTTCAATTAGTACCGCTGGGGAATCAAGTGAAGTGAAATAAGGATAATTCTGTAACAAAAAGGACGCACCACAATACAAACTACATCAAAATGAGAGACGACGAAGAGGAAATGGTTAGCTTACGGTAAGTACAGGGTGTCTTCAAACAAATGTATCTAATCATGCAAGGCATATGCAACTAAATGAGTTGGCGTGTTACAAAAATCATATTCTAGATCAAAATATTATTTATACGAAATTTGTTAATTGTCCTAACTTACTTTGAACGGTTCATTCCTTGAGTATAGGACTGCTAGTTCAAATAACCATCTGTCGAGATGGCAACTCGGCAAAATAAGAATTCTTAAGTTTAAAATTAAATAAAAATAAAATAAATACAATTTGTAGTAAAATTAATTTTTACAAATTAGAGTATAGCAATTCGGATTTCATTTTTTAAAGACAATTTTGCCTAAATGACGACTATTTTTTGGAAAGAATTTTTGTTGCCAGACCCAAATATTTGAGGGCAAACCGTAAGAGCAATTATCGCAAATTTACAGCGGATATTTTCCTATAAGATAGGTTCTAAATCGTTTTAGGATTGTCATTGCAAAACCCCCAACTTGAGGTATTTCAACAAAGGAATAGTATCATGAAGTGAGGTCAGGCGACCGAAGAAAAGTTGCCTTAACTTCTCCATCGACACTCTAGCGGTCTGCGAAATGCCACCTTCTTTCTAAAATGGGGTTTGTACATGACATATACGAGGGTTGTCTGAAAAGTTTCCGACCGAATAATGATACAAGACATTTTTTCTTAAATTTTTTTTTATTTTTCTACATAGTCTCCTCCAATAGTCCTCTCCCAGCGATGCTCCCATCTCTCTAACCCGTCCAAATAGTACTTGGCGTTTTTCTCTGCAAAATAATTGTTCACGAAGGTGATTGCCTCCTCATTTGACGAAAATCTCTGTCCTCTGAGCGCAGTTTTTAGATGAGGGAACAAAAAGAAGTCGCTTGGGGCTAGATCTGGCGAATGAGGCGGATGGTCAAGCAGTTCAAACCTTAATTCATGGATTTTCGAGATGGCAACCGCTGAGGTGTGAGACGGCACGTTGTCTTGGTGAAACAGGATTTTCTTTTTCTGCAAATGTGGCCGTTTTTCCGCAATTTCTGTCTTCAGCTTGGCAAGTAATGATGTGTAGTATGCTCCTGTAATGGTTTTTCCTTTATGAAGATAATCGATTAAGATAACTCCTTTATAGTAATATCCCAAAAAACAGTCGCCATCACTTTCCCAGCCGAAAAAGCAGTTTTTGCTTTTTTTTGGAGCCGGCTCGCCCTTTGCAGTCCACTGTTTTGACTGAATTTTTGTTTTGGGCGTATAGTGGTGTATCCAAGTTTCATCTACAGTAATTAATCGGCACCAAAACTCGGATTTATTGCGCCTAAGCTGCGTCAACAGAGCGTTGGAAATTTTCATTCCAACACGTTTTTGGTCTAACGTAAGCAAACGCGACACCCAACGCGCGGATGGCTTTCTCATGCCTAAATCTTGATTTAATATGTAACAAACACGTTCTTTGGACATTTTCATAACCTCTACTATCTCTCTCACTTTAACTCGGCGGTCGTCTAACACCATTTGATGAACTTTAGCAATGTTATCGTCAGTGGTTGCAGTTTTTGGACGTCCCGAAAGTTCATCATCTCCCAAGCTCGTACGGCCGCGTTTAAATTCAGCTGTCCAAAATTTCACTGTGGTAAGTGATGGTGCAGGGTCCCCATACACAGAGTCCAACTCATTTTTGACTTGCGTAGGCGTACGAGTATTGCCTTTTAAAAACAAGAATTTAATAACAGCTCGATACTCAATTTTTTCCATTTTCACAAAAAACACTCGCATCGACTCACTCAAACGACTGTCAACTAAAAACTGCGCATCCAAAATGACTGAAACTTCGGTAAGTAACTGTCAAAAGATGCACAACTAGCATTCACTAGCGTTTATTGACGACGTTGCGGAAACATTTCAGACAACCCTCGTAATAGCTTTAGTTGTCACAACAGAAATTTGTCGATCATTCGGCAATTCACTTTAGCAGTTAAAGCCCTCTGCCAAAGAGCTTACCACACTTTGGTTTCTTTACAAAGTAAGGATTTCCGATATTCTATAACTCCAAACAACTTCATTAAGTAAAGAATTACAATAATAATAATAATAATAAGGCACGGTGGAAGGGGCTTACTGAATTTACAAACTTTGGATGACAACTAGATACAATCTTTACGCAACTACGTTCATCTCAAACCAGAAAGATCTGCCCTGATTAAAGTAATAACCGAAGCAGACAAAAACTTAACACCTCTGAATTTAAATGAGAGCTTCGAGAGACAAGCAATAGACAGGAATACAAAAGAGGACAACTGGGCAATAAAAGCCATACATGTCCAGTATCACAGAGCGCTTAACAGCGATAATGTTGATAAAATAATGTCACACATATGGTTGTTAAAAGACGAACTGTGTGCACAGACTGAAGCGCTTATTGTTGCAACCTAAGACCGAGTAATCCCAACGAAAACTTATCAAAGGCATGCCATGAAAGATCAGGGGCCGAATTATCGCAATCGATAACGAGTAACTCGTCATCGAAATGTAAGGATTTGGCATTACTGTTCTCGTGATCGAGTATTCACTATTCACATTTGAGATGGCAGCACTCGTTATAGTGCGTCATTTCATTCGAACACTATTGTGCGAGTCGTCGAGCGAAACAACATAGATGTGATTATTTTTGGTTTAATTATTATTTTTTTTTGAATAATTTACTAACGCCATGTCTGTTAAATTAATTTTCCATAAAAAATGGCCAAACACCCCTATATGGCAAAGAATATTTTGCAGTTGACACACCATATGTCCTTTGAATTCAAGGCTTTGCCAAATGTGGTTGAATGCATCTTGAATGAACCCTAAATCTTTTGATAAATCTGCAAAATAAAAATGTTATTTGCGTTTTAATTCGCTTAGGCTTAGGTATGCGAGTTTGCATACCTGGCACCTGGCAATGAGAACAGATTGCTCCTATTCCTTGAGAGTCGAGGCTCAACGCCTTCACGATATTCTCCGTCGGAGTCCGAGGACAAATAAAAAAATAGACCTATTACGAGTATTTATTTCAATTTCACCGCAAATAATATTTTTCTATTTTTTATATCAACCGAAGAAACGTCACATTGTTTGTGAGTTGTAGTAGAATTTTATTTTCATTCGATACGTGAGCTTTCGAGTTCCATCATCCCAATAAGGTTAATCGATCATTCGATCACGAGTTCTACTCACTCACCCGATATCGATTGCGGTAATTCGGCCTCTGAACGTAAGAGACGATTTGTGTCGCAGATGCAGAAGCCAAACCGAGACAATAGACCACGTGATATCTGGTTGCACGAGCCTAGTTCAGAGTGAATACACAAGAAGGCATAATAACCTCGTTAAGATTCTTCACAGGAAGATACTTGAAAAACATAAACTCCCGGTCGATAAAACTCCTTATGATGCATACGAGCCCTCGGAAAATGTGAACATCAAAGTTTACTACGACCACAAAAGTCATTCTGAGCATACAAGGCTCGATAACCGTCCGGACATTACCATATTCGATAAGCAAGAGCGGAGGGGTGTTTTCATCGATGTTGCGATTCCAGCAAACAGAAACATGAGTGGAACTTATACCGAAAAACGAAGCAGATACGCTGAACTTGCAGTGGAAATTAAACGTAACTGGAATATGAAGGATGTTAAAATAATCTCTATAACCATCAGCGCTGAATGCACAAGTGCACAATAATCTGAGAGACGATATAAAGTTACTGGGACTGAGACAAAACATCATTGATGCAATGCACAAAGCTGTGATAATTGATACGGTTTTTTTTTCAAACTAAGAAAAACATGTACAATAGTATTATTCAAAGTATTGCCCATCTGAAGCTATGACTTTTTCCCATCTTTCTGGCAATTTGTGGATCCCATCCCAAAAGAACTGCGCCGGCTTGGCAGCCAAGAATGAATCAAGCCAATTTTTGATATTCTGCTCTGATGTGAACCGTATTTCAGTGAGGGCGTTCTGCATCGACCGGAACAAATGGTAGTCAGAAGGGGCAAGGTCTGGGCTATAAGGCGGGTGGGGTAAGACTTCCCATCCACTGTTTTCCAAATAGTTCTTAACCGGAATAGCAACGTGGGGCCGAGCGTTGTCATGATGGAAAATTATTGCCTCGTGTTTGGTCGCATATTCCGGGCGTTTTTCGGCCACTGCTCTCTTCAGACGGATTAATTGTGTTCGGTAGCGTTGTTCATTGATGGTTTCACCCGGTTTTAGCAGCTCATAATACAGCACACCCATCTGGCTGGTTGGCCGGGTTTCACATATGATTTTTTGCGCTTGGGGTTGTCGTAATGGATCCATTTTTCATCACCAGTAACAATCCGATGGAAAAATGACTTCCTTTTGTGGCGTTCCAGCAGCATTTCGGACATGCAAAACCGCCTTTCGACGTCTCTCGGCTTGAGTTCATGTGGAACCCAATTTCCTTGCTTTTGAATATATCCAGCTGCTTTTAAACGTTTTGAAATGGCTGCTTGAGTGACACCCAAAGATTCTGCGAGCTCTTCTTATGTTTGGCAACAATCTTCATAGAGTAATGCTTCCAGTTCTTCATCTTCAAACTTTTTTGGCTGCCCAGGACGTTCATCGTCTTCCAAGCCAGAATCACCACTTTTAAATCGTGCAAACCACTTTTGGCACGTTCACTCAGCTAGCGCATGTTCACCATAAACTTCCACCAAAATACGATGACTTTCGGCAGCAGTTTTCTTCATATTAAAGTAATGCAGAAGAACTCCCCGCAAAAACACTTTTTCAGGCACAAAGTTCGACATATTTGAGTGAAAAAAAATTATTGTTGTTTACGCTTCAAATGAATGACATATACTGAAATGACGCACAATGACAATACCTTTCCAACGCATGTTCCAATGGAATAATAACAATGGATTAATACAAGTTACGCCATCTC
This sequence comes from Volucella zonaria, assembly GCA_963966105.1. Lineage (NCBI taxonomy): Eukaryota > Metazoa > Arthropoda > Insecta > Diptera > Syrphidae > Volucella > Volucella zonaria. Next base: position 121,999,887 of record OZ014534.1, on the reverse strand, counting down.
TTAGCAAACCGCACGAATAAATTAAGTCATAATAATTGAGGAATGAGAGAAAAATAGAAATAATAATAATAATAATAATAACCTGAAGCAAGAAATCAACAACAGTGTGAAACGGATTTTGAAGACTGAACTTAACGCTGACAACAAAGTTAACGCAATCAACACATGGGCAGTGCCTGTCCTAACGTACTCCTTTGGGGTGCTTAAATAGTCGGACACGGACCTGGACCAGATCGCCATGTTAGTCTGAATACAATTCTCCAGAGCCTGATCACATAAAATTGCTGTTGAAAGAATGGCATTACCTCGAAACCAAGGCGGGAGAGGTTTATTCAGCAAAAGATAAACTTAAGAAACTAACTTATGTCAACGCCCCAAAGAACTAGTAACGATTTTTGTACAGGCAGACCACAACATCACGCCATTGAACTTAGGTACAACTAACCTTCCTGTAACCGACAATGTTATAAGTTCGACCGAACATAAAGAAACTTAGAAATTGAAGGTCTGGCATGGAATGCACCCAAAGGATCTAGCTGAGAGTCATATTGATGCTGATAGCTGACATCTGTGGCTTAAAAAAGAATTTGCTATTGCCATCCAAGATAAGGTAATCCTAGCAAGCAATTATAGAAAACATATTTTAAGGGAAGACATTCGTAGTGATGAATGTAGGCGATGCTGTTCTGTGAGGGAAACTATTGATCATATCGTAGCTGGTTGTACTACCTTGACTAGCTATGACTACACATATAAACATAACAGCGTTGCAAAAATACTATACCAAGACTTTGCGATGCGCTTTAATTTTATTTCAAAGAAAACGGCCGCGGCGTGCTACAAATACAACTGAAAATTCAGCAGCTGAACTTTACTGGGACAGATCAATGATAAGAGATCGGACTATCCTAGCAAACAGGCCTGATATTGTTCTGTTTAACAAAGAACATCGAACATATACGACATCGCGATACCACTCAACCACAATATTCAATCCACAATCAGTACAAAAATCAACAAATATTCGGATTTAAGAAATGAACTACAAACAATGTACCAAGCAAATAGCGTCAGAATTCACCCAATAGTTATCTCAGCCACTGGACTAGTCCCAAAAGCACTCGCAGGAAGTCTCACAAATTGTAAAATGGAACACAATTTAGAACCCATGCAAAGGGCAATTATAAGGGTTGTCCGAAAAGTTTCCGACCACAACGTCCGCTACAACCATTACAGGAGCATACTACGCATTATTACTTGCCAAGCTGAAGGCAGAAATTTTGGAAAAACGGCCACATTTGCAGAAAAAGAAAATCCTGTTTCACCAAGACAAAGCGCCGTCTCACACCTCAGCGGTTGCCATCTCGAAAATCCATGAATTACAGTTTGAACTGCTTGACCATCCGCCTTATTCACCAGATCTAGCCCCAAGCGACTTCTTTTTGTTCCCTCATCTAAAAACTGCGCTCAGAGGACAGAGATTTTCGTCAAATGAGGAGGCAATCACCTTCGTGAACAAGATGGCAGCATCGCTGGGAGAAGTGTGTAGAGTTACAAGGAGACTATGTAGAAAAATAAAAAAAAACTTTTGGGAAAAAATGTGTTGTGTCATTGTTCGGTCGGAAACTTTTCAGATTACTCTCGTAATTGCATGTTTACTATGGCAATTGACATAATGTTCTTCATTAAACGTTGGCGCATCTATCTCTACCATAGTTCCATCGTTCAGTAAGGTTTGCCATTTCATCATTCTTCATTTTACGCTTGCCGACCGTGCGGAAATTATTAAAAAAATATCGAAATTCCGGCTCAGTTCTAAATACGCAACGTGAATTTGGTCGTGAGCTCGGTGGTCATCATGCCTTCAGTGTATAGGCAATTCGTCGCACCGTGGAAAAGTTTGAGCGTAAGTACACTATTTTCGATCTTAAACCACCAACCGGATAGAGATTGGTGCGAAATGAAAAAAAACATAGCCGCCATGGCGACTAATATCGAAGAAGACAGAGAAATGTCAATTTGGCGCCGATCACCTGAATTGGGCATCGCCGGCTTATTTTGCGGTTGGATTTGGGCCAACATCCGTATAAGATTGTGCTGACGCATGAATTGAAGCCGCATGACCATAGACATAGATGAGTTCGCTAAGTGAACGCTGGAAATGTTGGCCAGAGATTCGGATTTTGGCCAAAAAATCATCATCTCGGACGAAACCATTTTTCGTTCATCGGCTGTGTCAACAAGCAAAATTGCCATTTTCTTTTTTTTTAAAGAACTTAACACACCACAGCGTATGAATACACTTATGTATAATTCCTCAGCATGAGTTAAGTTTTTTGGAAAATGGAGAGAGAGAGAAAGATTTTTGGGCTTAGTGGTTATTTCGCTCCATGGGTGGCATCCAACATTTAATGGGGAGACTAAATTACTGGTGTAAATTGGACTTGATGTTATATTTAGGCAACCATTCATCTCACAAGATTTTAGTTGCCTGAAAAAAAGTCTTTCGGTCACGGCTGGTATTGAACCCCGAACCGTCCGATTGGGAAGCCAACACACTACCACTTGAGCCACGGCCATTATTGGACCGAACATAATCCACAAATGTTCGGCCAAGCATCAATGCATCCACAAAGATTGACTGTTTGGTGCGGATTACGGCATGGCAGCATCATGGGACATTATTTCTTTCGGAATGAGGAAGGCGACATCGATACCGTCAATGGTCTCAGCTATAGGGCGATGTTAACCGACTTTCTATGGTCAGAGCTCAACAATATCGATATATCCGAGCTGTGGTTCCAACAACACGGCGCTACATGCCGTACAAGCGACGCAACGCTCGAAGATGTGAAGGAGAAATTTGGCGATCTGGTCATCCCACAACGAACGTTCATCAATTGGCCGATCGCGATCATACGATTTAACACCACTCGATTATTTCCTCTGGGGCTACATCGAGTCCTGAGTCTAGCCTAACAAGCCAACCACTTTGGAGGAACTCGAGGCCCATATTTGGCTCGCGATTGCCGGAATAACGTCGCACATATTGAAAGGAGTCATCAAAAATTACACCGAATGCCTGAAGCAGTGCCAACGAAGTCGGCATTTGAATGATGTGCTACTCCAAACATAGTGACATGAACGAACCTTCAGAATAGAGCCAGCATCAATTTGATATCTCACTCCGTTGTTGTTTTATTTAAATTTTTTTTCCTATCGTTCTTATCTGATCAGTGGTCATCCTCTAGTTAATCTGCTGAAATTTTTATATGTGCTCATTTTCTAAAATTAAAATTTATCTTGTCATTCGAAATCATTCACTTTGTATGTCTTGCATTTCCTTTCAGTCTACATATTTTGGCAAAGCCATTCATACATGCTATTAAGGTCATCTGTGATTTTTCGATGGCTATATAAAAAGTAATGTCAGCAAACAAGGCTATTTGAGAATAGCTTAGTACTCGTTCCGGCAATAAAAGTACTCCCAAAACTGATCCTTGAGGTACTCCTAATTTTACTCCTATTAGAATTGATAAACAACTGTTTGCTTCCACTCTTGGTTTACGTTTTTGCAAATAGAATGCAAACAATTTTAGTTCACCTCCCATGATACCATATTTTTGTAACTTTTTTAAGAGAATGTTTCTATATATAGCCTCACAGGCTCTTTTAAGGTCTAAAAAAGAAGAAATTCCAATGCATTCCTTCCAATTAATCAACACAAAATTTAACGCACTTTCACAAAAGTGACCTTTTCTAAAACCAGATTGGGCTTCTATTTTTAAATGATGTCTCTCCAAGTAGTCCTCCATTTCATTAAACACGATTTTTTCTAAAATTTTCTCATATAGAGGCAGGGAATTTATGGGTCGAAACTCGTCGCATTTTGGCAATGGTTTTGTTTATAATTCTTGTAGCACAGGGCCTGGATTTTCAAGGTTGTCTAAGTATATTTTTGGGACACAAAAATGTAGAGTCCCTTTTGTTTTTTCATTTGAGTAAGTAATAATCTTACATCGTGGTTAGTTATATTTCTAAATGCAAATTTAGAATATGTTTTATTCACTATATTTAAAAAAGTTTATCTGCGCTATACGGCCCACAAAAAAATCATTAAACTTGTTAGGGTCATTAATAACGTCATTGTTAAATTTAATGCACATTGTAACATTCTCATCTTTGTTCAATACAATTTTTTTTTAAATTTCGCCACATCACTTGTTGATTTGTTGAGCTATCGATTGTCAGCTGAACAAATCTATTTTCTGCCTTTTCCATTTCCTGAATATAATTATTTCTGGCTACCGTGTATTCCCTCCAGTCCTCCATCGAGTTTCCAACACCACATGCTTGCCAATTTTTTCGTGTTTTAAGTGCCGGTGATACCCATTGAACCATTTATTTTCGCAGTGTTTTTGAAGCCTTTTAACAATAAATTTGGACATAATTTTGAACAGTTTACTAACAAAAATATTGCACATTGCATTAATGTCATCCACACCATTTATTATTCTAATTGCACAATGTTGAAGGTCTACAAATATGCTTTTATATTTAAATAATTGCACTATTTTATGGTTTTTGATTACTTTATTTTCGCTGCTTAACTGGATTGAATTTGTTTCATGGTCACTTATTTTGAAGCTTGGTTCTATTGTGATATTAAATGATTTTTTATTTGTAATAACATAGTCCCATAAACTTCTACTGTCTTTTGTTATTCTTGTAGGCTCACTTACGATTTGGAAACATGTGTTATCTATTATGATCCTAGTCATTTCTTTCCTATACCGGGTGCCCCAGTTTAGGTTTTCGTCCTGATAGCTGAAGATTCCTGAAGTTATGACAAACAAAAAATTGGCATTTTAAAGCTAACATTTTGACTTTTTTTTATCAAAACTTTGTCTTCTCTTCATTATCTACGATTTTTATGTATGACTTTTCCATCTACGAACGACGGAGGTTATTGCAAACCATTATTATAATTTATAATTTAAATTTAATATCCTTTTAAATAGTTTTTGTGGTCCTAAAAAACAATGTTACGCTTTAAGATTTCAAAACGCTTTTATAGTAAATTTTCGAAATGTTGCCCGTGCCTTTGGATGCACGTTCTAGCGCGTTTGATGATTACCGACTGCAAATAAATGTTTGGTAAATGGCTCTTACCTCCTCTGCCACTGTATTTATTCCCTCTTGGAGCTCTTCCCGACTTGAAATCTTCCTTTTATGGCTCCCCAGAAAAAAAAAAATCCATTGGCGTTAGGTCAGGAGATCTAGGTGGCCAAGGAAAAGGACCAAACCGGCAATCCACCGTCCATTAAACTTTTGATTTAAAAACGAAGTTACATTATTGCTACAATGGCAAGGAGCTCCATCGTGTTGGAAAACCATTCTTTACCTCTGAGCAAGAGGAACATTTTCCAGGAGTTCCGGAAACTGGTCTCTCAAAAATTCTAAATAGAATGTTGAATTTAGGACATGTGGAAGTATGATTAGCCCGATTAAAGTACTACCCAATATGCCGGCCCTAAAATTGACGCTAAACCTTCTGTAAAACGGTATTCAGTTAAGAAAAACGTCTGCATTTCAACTGAATCTTTACCTTTTTTTTTGTTTTGATAATTTGCGCGCCCTCAAGGGATTATTTTTTAGTACCCTTAAAATGTTTGCACACAACGCGGGCGAAGGAAAATCAGGGAGGATGGAAAGAGAGGGACCGGTGAACGTTGGTTTTAAATGTTTGAAGGTTATAATAACTAGGAAATAAAGAGCTAGGCAGGGCATTCCATAAGCGAGTTGTACGGCTTAGGAACGAATCACGATATTTTAGAGTACGTCCGAAAGTGGGCTTGAGGGTATACTGATGAGCAGTCATAGCGAGATGGGTGTTACGGTTAAAAGTTTGAAGGGGCGGAATGCTACTGGTGATTTTTATGGAGCACTGGTGGTGGAAATAGCGATAAAACAGAGTCAGACACGAGACATTACGTCGGTGTTCGAGGGTGTCCATTGTTTGAGCGATATTAGTATCGCCTATGAGTTTTATCGCACGATTTTGGATCCTCTCTAGCAGGTGTAGAGAAGTTTTAGGCGCACCCGACCAGATGTGGGCATCGTACTCCAATTTCGGGCGGATGAATGCCTTATATATTGTGGCCAGATCAAAGGGGATAAAGTATTTCTTACATCGCTTGAGGAAACCTAAACACGTTTTTGACGACATCGAATATGTGGTCATTGCAGCGTAAGTTTTCATTTACACACATACCGAGAATGGAAAGTTTATCGGTTTCGACGATGCAAGTGCCATTCATGGATAACGGCTGAGTGTTTAAATTTCTCTTTAACGACAGCAGACAGAATTATGTTTAGGAAGCATTAAATTCTACTCAGTTGGTGGTTCCCATTTAGTGATGCTGCTTATAGCGGAATTTAATAAGCTTAGCATACGCTGCCGTTCCCATTCTACAGGCGAAGAGCAAGGACGTGAGTCCGGAAACGAGTATGAGAAGCAGAGAGTACTGTCGTCAGCAAAGGAATATATTGGGTTAGAAGTAGCAGACAAGAGATCATTGATAAAAATTAAAAAGAGTATCGTAGACAGAACGGAGCCTTGGGGCACACCAGCATTTATTTTGTGAATATCAGACTTGAAACCATCCAAGACAACTTGAATTGAACGTTCCGAAAGGTAATTTCTAATCCATTGAAGAAGAGAGTCATCGATCCCAAAAGCACGCATTTTCGACAAACGAGCCTGATGCCAAACTCTGTCAAATGCCTTAGAAATATCAAGTGCAACTATCTTGCTTTCGCCAGAATGATGTACGCTTTGGTTCCACTTTTCGGTGAGACATGTCATCAGATCACTAGTGGACCTGTTGCTACGAAAGCCGTACTGACGGTCATTAAGAAGGTTTCGTGTTTCGAGATATTTCATGAGCTGACGGTTTATCAGCGTTTCCATGACTTTGGAAAGAAGGGACGTAAGTGCAATGGGTCTGTAAGAGGAGAGAGAAGAAGATTCGCCTTTTTTAGGGACGGGCTGGACAATTGCTGTTTTCCATCTGCTCGGAAAGAGTCCTAAAGAGTAGGATTGATGAAAAAGCTTACGCAGTAGTTTTGCCAGCGAAGAAGAACACCTCTTCAGAAGGTGGGGAGATATACCACTTGGACCAGCGGATTTGTGAATGTTAAGGTCTTGAAGATGTTGTTCGTGTTAAGTAAGGATTAGACACTGCCCAATAGTGGACATTTCGTTGGTTGGTATTGCCCATTCTCGTAAACTGGGCTTCGTCAGTCCATAAAATTTTTTGAATTAACTACTCATTCTCATCTTTTTGATGCAGCAGCCATTGTTAAAATTCAATCCTTTTTTGGAAGTCCATGGTAAAAATTTCCTTTACAGGCGTATAATGAAAAGGGTAAAGCGGTTGGCTTGAAGAACTCTATGGATTGTAGTTTGCAACTGTGCTGCAAGCCTTCTGGTGCTAATAGATGGCTGCATTCTTACAGCACTTAAAATTCTTTCTTGCTCTTCTGCTGCTGTTATGTTAGAAAATCTTTCTCTTCTTAACCCATATGCTGAGCCGACGGTTGAAAGGCGGTGAAAAGCATTGATAAAAGTTGGCCTAGAATGGATCCTCCGTCTAAGATATGGCCATTGGTAATCTAATCTAGCTAACTCTGCATCCCCATTACAGGGGGCCCCCGCCCAATTATCAAAGCTTCGCCCATCAATGGCGTTGTCTAATAAAAAGCGGGGGTAGATTATTCTATAACTGGTCTTATCGTAAACATCTTCAGATTACAGCCTCTGAATGGTTGCTACGATTTGACCAGTTACAAGTTGCCGGCCATAGGTCTTGTTGGTAGGCTTGACCACCGGTAGTCCATACCAGGACTTAAAACACGGTACCATGGGAGTCAGGAGCCCCCCGGACTTCGGTCCGGGCCTGACTTGTTAGAGGTAGGCCCCCTTGTGGGAGCGTCATGGTGGCTGTGGTTTAAACCCAAATCGCGGGTACGGGTTTTCTTTTCTGTTTACCCATTGTAGAGTTGCAAATGAAGTACTGGGTGCTGCGACCCTAAGAGCAGCAAGAGGTTTTAGGTCGGCCTCGACTCATACCAAGGGTGGGACTTGTGCCTCCAACACAGTTCCAATTTGGTATAATTCAATCCCGAAAGATTAGCGATGGCAAGGCGTATCCTTGCTCCCTATGGGTGTATGGGCACCTCGTAAACATTAAGTCTACATGACAGGAGGTTTACGTTAAAAATCCAGGTACGTTCCCCATTACAGGAACCGTAAACGAAAATTATATCGGCGTATTCGCGAATCGAAAACATTTTTTCTGAAACATTTGCTAAACACTTTATTCGTTCACTCTTAATCCGTAAATAAAGTAACATCGGCACATTTCAAAAGTTTTCACCGAATTAAACAAAAACATTCCACAAAATAGTGGAAAATTTACCGTTGGCTTAATTCTCCAACTTTGTTTTACTTGTTAACTGACAGCTTTTAGTCAAATTTTGGTTTTTTTTTGAACACACTATTTATTTTGTGACCCATTTGCCTGAATAAAATAGTGGTTTGCAATAACTTGCGTTGTTCGTAGGTGGAAAAGTCATACATAAAAATCGTAGATAATGAAGAGAAGACAAAAGTTTTGGTAAAAAAAGTTAACCTAACAGTTGAAAAATTCAAGATAAACGCATTTTTCTGATGAAATCGGTCCAACGACTTTTCAAAATGTTCGCTTTAAAATGCCATAATTTTGGCTGGTGTTCATCGAACTCGACGAAATTTTAGTATTTTATGCACACTGAAATTCTCTTTCAAAAATGTGCACAACGGTGTTTTAAGCTAAATCTGTTAGAAAACTACGGCCTTTTAAGGAGTTTTATCTCGAAATCAGAGGTTCCTTAGTTTAACGGCCTCTAACTTGGAGGGGTTGAAAATAGACCCCCCTTCCCCTGCAGTATAATTTTTTGTTCACCATAACTTCAGGAATCTTCAGCTATCAGGACGAAAACCTAATCTGGGACATTTAAATCACCATCCACAATAACGTCCATTCCAGCTTGAATTGCCATGACTATTATTCTAAAACAGTTTGGTCGGCCAGGCGTTGTTTGGTGTGAACATTTAACATCACTTTCCAGTGTAGGGTTAGTAAACTAGTCCTACTAACTGGAGTTGAATTTGTTGGATTTGGGCCTCAGTCAATAAGCTTGTCCAGTTAGCGAGATCCTTAGCCAACTGCTTCCAATTGTTATCTTCATAATGTTTGCTGAGCTCTTGCACTTACGCGCGCCATCTAAGGCAAGGTCCTCCTCTTCTGGGTTGTCCCTCAGGTTACGAATCGAAGACCCTTCAGGATTAAAAACCGCTCTAAGAATCGTAACGAACTGAGGATATATCCGTTTTAACGTTTATCCTTCTTCGCCATATAGCAGTGGATTTGATTTTCTTAACAAAACTTTTTTATTCAGTTGCCTCTTTAGACCAAAGATACAGCGATTGCAATTGTATCTCCGTGATTGAATTCCGATGAGCTGTCATTATCTGAGTTAATAGCGGATCCGAAGTAAACAAAATCTCTAGTCCACCCAAAACTATAGCTATCTATTGGGATGGTCCGGCTGATTCATGAATTCTGTTTTAAAACTATTTTAATACTTACAAACGCACCAGTTACAGCTCACTGCGTTTTGACATTGATACAAATGTCCTCACAGTATGTGAGTAGTTGAAAGGACTTTCGAAAAGTCACAAATACAAAGATGTCACAGTGCATAACTTTTTCACAAAGATGTTTTCAAACTTTCAAGGAGCAGCGAATATGGCTCTGTATAGCTCATGTAGTCATATGCAGGATTAAAATCGACGAAGAATATCGATGTGAATTTTGTTCGTTTTCTAGGATAGTAGTGTGAACCACGGTCAATTATTGACTTATTAGGACTGAATCTGGTCTGGTAGAGACAAATGATATCGTGTGCTTACACAATACGAGATACAAGTTCACCCAGTTAAGAGGGTATCCTCTCTTGTCATAGGTTGCATTCGTTAGGCATACTCAATAGATTAACTCGTTGGGCAGATCGCTGTGGATTGGGAATAAACCCCCATAAGACTGATCTTGTCCTCTTTTCCAGGAAACACAAAATTCCAATTATAGACGCTCCTTCAATAAACGGTACCAGTTTAGTATTTTCCGATACAGCAAAATATCTGGGTCTCATTTTTGACAGGAAACCTAACATTCAAGAAAGAGCCAATAAAGCTACAACAGTTTTATTCTCTTGCAAAAAAGCCAAGGCTTTCAACCTCGCATAACCCACTGGCTATACATCTCGGCCATAAGACCGAAACTCACTTACGAGGTGGTCGTCTGGTCTACGGCTTTAGAAAGTGCAGTCAACTGCATTAAGCTAAGCAGAGTCCAAAGAACAGCATGTCTATACATAAGTGAAGCATTGTGGTCTAACCCCTCTGCGACATAAAGCGACTAAATAGTGGGCAAATAATTCAATTGGCCACACCAGCATTCTTAATACATTGGGAATTCTCACGGAGAACGTCGATTACACCATACCTGAACTTTGGTTTGACAAAAACTTCCATGTAAGCTTCTCCTCTAGATCCTTCTGGGGGGAAGATGCTTTCATGGAGGAAAAGCCAATCCATCTCTACACAGATGGATCAAAAACCGATAGTGGAGTTGGTGGCGGTGTTTTCTCAGATGAGGTCAATCTAAGTCTCCCTTTCCGTCTTCCAAATCATTGTAGCATGTTCCAGGCGGAAATTTTCAAGCTCTGTCCTGGCTGAAGAAAAACGTGATACGAGTATCTACAAAGGACATCCGCATCTTTTCGGATAGTCAGGCCGCTATTAAGTCCCTGGACTCGGTCTCATTAAATTCTAAAACCGCCCTTGAATGCCGATCATCTCTTATGGAGATGGTAGAGCAGTTCAACCTTCACCTTTGTTGGGTGCCGGGCCACAGAGACATTCCAGGGAACTGTAGAGCCGATGAATTCGCCAAAGTTGAAACCATTCTACCTATTCTACTGGAAAAGGGTAGCATAGGTATACCAATCGCTATGTGTAAACTAACATCAAAGCTGGATGCCAATAAAAGAACAGACCATAGGTGGACTGTTCTACCAACATGTCTAACGACCAAATATATCTGGCCAAAACAACATCTGAATAGCTCTAAGTGTCTGATCCTTCTAAATAAGAAACATCTCAGCGCCAACATAGCGGTCATCACTGGAAACTAGCACGCAAGAAGACTTGGCGCCTTTACAAACGATTTCTGTGGAAGCTGCATAGACGAGGAAGAGGAGGAGACAATCCTCCATCTACTCTGTACATGTCCAGCTCTCTCCCAGAGAAGAAATCTTCACTTGGGAGCTTTCGTTGTAGAAGAAACGATCTAAAAAATATAGACGTAAACAGTCTCCTACGCTTCATCATAGATCCACGTGGTATCGCAATGGGCCATTAGGCCTAAGTGGGTTGGTATTTCCAATAGCCACTATTACCTAACTACCTACCCAGGCATACTCCGAAGGACTTGTTAAACTTAAGCTAAGCGTTTGCTATCTTTCCTCGTTTTTCATCAGGTGGATAGAAGACCTTAACCTTCTTCTTCAGCATCAGTTAGATTCAGTGGTGTCCAACTTAAGAAACCAACAGCCGAACGTTTCTTAGCACGTATCAATTGTTTACTCCACATGTCACGTCGTCCTCGGTACGGAGCTGCAAATTCATGCTCTCATTGATACAGGTTCTTCAGGGAGTCAGTATCCCAGCGAATTAATCTTTAGCATCGGAGTTCAAGTATTCTTCTCAATAGTCACTCAAGAATTGCATCTGAAGTGCTTCAGATTCCCTTTCAGAACCTCGGTCCTTAAGACTTTAATTACAAGTACAGGGTCAACAGTTCCTACCGTGTTTCGCCAATATCTTAATGATGTTGGGAAAGGGGCTTCAGTCTGCTTAAGTTAAACTTTCGGTATTTTTCCGATTTTTTCCATGAACCGATGCATTTAGAATCCAGAGAATCTTACTAGATGGCGCTTTTTCGTCTTCGTCTTCGAAATCTCTTCTCGCTCTGTTGGAGTAGGATATAAAAAAACTAAAATTACTAATTTCTAACGTTCGTTACTTGCTTCCCTTTGCTTGCTTAACATGCGTAGACAAGAATCTCTTGTACAATTTAGATATTAAGAAAATAGTAAAAATAAAAAAATTATTTTTGCTTAAAAGGCTTGTGTTTTTAATTATTGTATAGACGAGTATAATAAACAGTGGGAACGAGGAATTCCATAGTTGGTGACCTCGGACAAAAACGTAACTCCACGGGAATTCGCTGAGAATTTTCATCAAAAATTTGATGTTTGACAACACGCATAAGTTTCGATACGACCATCAGCAAGGGAAATGGGAGAGGATGTCAAAAGACACAAGTAGGAGCGCTAAGTGAAAAAGTGCTGCCGTTAAAAAATGAACAAGAGGAAGCCTCACTATGAAACTTACCACCTCCAAACACATCCTCCACCACTCCAACAAACACAACTTCTCGGGTTACCAAGTTCAATAAAATGCATATTCCTAAATTTAACAAAGCAAATCCAAGCCCTTGGTTCGCCAGATTGGAACGATCTTTTCCGATTGGTGACATCACCCATGACTCTAATAAATTCGACCTCGTCGCGGTACTACTGGAAGAAGACGCCATGTTATCCAGCGATGATATGGACGAGTTTGTTTCGCTGAAGGACCGATTAATTTCGAAACTCGAAAATCGAAGCTCAGTCGTATGCTTAAGGCTGGAGAGGTAGTGGGAAAAATACCATCCGAAATATTTGACTTTATTAAGAGTTTGGCACCAAATCCCTGTAGTGATAAAATCGCCAAAAATTAATGACTTAATTAAAACATATCTGTGTCTGTGGGGGGAAGAAACCGTTGAAAAACAGCCAAAGAAAGTGGATAGAATAATGGAGGTGAACTAGCCTGTCATCAATGGTTCTCGCTGATCTCAGTGGATCTGTCACAGCGCTTGTTTATGAGTTATTGTAGATCAACTTAAAAGAACAGAGGCAGAAGCAACAGCAAAAACCGTTCACAAGGCCATGGGAAAAAGAAAATGCTTTGTGCTTCTATCACAAAAGATTTGGAGCTCAGCCGAAAAACTGTCAGCTGGGATCAATCCAACCAAGACAGAAAAAAGAAACTAGCGACGCTGTTGTCAGCTCGTGCGGTTGGTGTCAGCAGGACACTATCAACAACCACCGTCAACGAAAGTCGTCTTCATCTCCTAGACAGAACAGTCGATTTCTCATGGACTCTGAATCTGTGGTGTCAGTTCTACCAAAACTCTTTGGCAAACATGAACTTCGGGAGTGTTTGTCTATAGAAACATTCGGTGAGCTTGTCGCCCAATTAGTTTACGCAGAAATGTCAGGTGGTCCTTCGTAATTGCAAACGTACAGCTCCCAATCATGACTCTTTGGCACATTTCAACAACTTGTGAGTCGACTTGAAGGGCAAACAACTTATCGATTCCTTTTCCTCTCGAACCTGGTGGCTTGAATTCGAAGACCCACTTATCTGGAGCATTATCGTCCATCAAATGAAGTCGACAGATTTTTGCCTCCGTAGTACGTCCATATTTTTGTACAGCTCATAGAGTTTACGGTTGTGTCTTTTTCCCCATACGCTCTCCTTACAGACAGGACCCCATATTTTTCTTTCAAAAGAGCCTAAAACTTGTTCCACTGTCTTGACTTTTTGCGTTCTAGGAGTTTTAACCCAAGCTGTTTCGACAGACCGAAGTAGCAACGGTTACTGTTCATCGAACCTTCACCATAATGTCGTTTGTGGAGTTAACATTTCCCCCGAGGTGGAGAACTCCTTGACTACCTCAAAGTTATAGCTGTCGATAGTGACATTTTGTCCTGTACGTACGACGGAACGGTTTTTAGTCGATAGCATATATTTGGTTTTTTTCCTCATTCACTTTAAGACCAACTTGTTTAGCCTCTTTCCATAATTTCCATTAAGGCTTCAATTACGGCACACTGCTCAAGTACTAAATTGAAGAAGTCACACATCAGCGCGTCGCCTTGCCGAAATCCGGTGCAGCTTTGGAATAATTCGTAGGTTCTACTTCCACACTGCACGGCGCATTGCGAGTTTTCCAGTGTTGTGCGACACATCCGGATCATTTTCCCTGGGATTCCGAATGCGGTCATCACATTATATATCTCAATGTGATGAAAGTTATCATATGCGGCTTTGAAGTCGATGAAGAGCTGGTGTGTGTCGACTTGGAACTCGTTGGTCTTTTCCAGGATCTGTCTTAATGTGAAAATTTGATTTGTTCAGACGTTCGCACGGACAGGATAGGATTTTATAGGCAAAGTTAAGTAGGGATATGCCTCGATAGTTGTTATAGGACATAGGATCGCCCTTCTTGTAGATGGGACAGATAGAGCTGATATTCCAGTCGTAGGGCATGCTCCTTGTCAAAACATTGCCTCCGGCTTTAAAGAGCTCAAATGGCAGATCATCAGAGCCAGAGGCTTTGTTGTTCTTCAGCTTTTGTATAGCTGTGCCGTCTTCTTCGGCTGGAGATGTGTTCTCTTCTTGCCCTGTCACTCTCTCTTGGTCATGTCCATTAAGCAACTGCTGAAAGTGTAGCTTAAACACATCCACAATTCCCTGCTGGCCAGTGATAGATTACCTTCGCAATTTCGAAGCGCTTGGATACCCCTTTCTAAAGCCATTGGATAAGTTTTTGGCCTTTTTAAAAAAGCTCCTGGTCTCTTTCCTTCTCCTGCTATCTTCGATATCCGTGAGACTGCAAAGGCTCTGTTCTTTTTCCACAGTAGTCTTACTCCTCCATTCTTCTGGACCTATACTCATCCCACGTTGCTCTGGTGACACGTTGCAGCGTTTTCCTCCCACATCTGTTGTCTACTTTCTTGCACACATTCATCATCATACCACTGATTTCTTTCTGGAGTGGTTGGTAGCCTAAGGTGTTTTCGGCCACCTCCTTGATGGAAGTGCAGCAATATGACCACATGTTGTTGACGTGTGGGAGGCAATGGCATATTGGAGAGTTTTTCGCCCAGGCGCTCTCTGTAGTCTCTGGCTATTTCCGGTGTGCATAGGTAAGCAATGTCGAACCTCCTTTTTGGATGTTGTTGCAGCTTTCTTTCATTTGAAAGTCGAGCTCTGAATCGGGCTGCTACCAGGTAATGGTCAGAGTCGATATTTGCCCCTCCGAATGTTTTAACATCCAGGACATTTGACGAGCGACGTACGTCAATAAGCACGTGGTCGATTTGTTGGCGGTTCGACCATCTGGATTTAGCCAGGTTGCTTTGTGCATTATTTTGTAAGCGAACCTCGTGCTACATATCACTGTATTACTAGCTGTCCCAAAGTCTGCGAGTCGGAAGCCAATATCTGTTGTCTGTTTTAATATCGTACTTCGGAGAGGCTCCATCCAGGAGGTCAAAACATTCCTCCTTGATGGGTTCTCAGCCTCATTGGCAGGAGCGTGAGCTCATATGTAGCTGATGTTATAGAATCTAGCATTGACGCGGATCACTGCGATCGCTTTCCCAAAACGTATCCGCATCCCAATAAGTGTAACCTTTTGTGGCAGCTATAATAAATGTCGCTACCTTTTTATCATTCCCGATCCTATCCAACGCACATCCTGGAAGTAATGTCTGGAGGTTATTTTCTAGTTTTTGAGTTGCTCCTGGAGTGTAAAGCTTTCTTACATTCCAGGAGCATACTTTCAAATTGTAGTCTTTCTTCGCGCCGTATTTTCTTTGATTAGGGGGTCGGTATGTATCCGAGCCTGGATTGTGTTAATTCATAACATTTGTATTTTTTTACGTGAGGGGGTCGTCAGCCCACAGCACAACCGCGAGAGGTCGCTGCATGCATTAGTTCACTATCCGACGGGTGCCTAAGTAGCTATCCAGAGGCGCCACGAGTGGCTCTGGCCTTCGCCGACTTGAAGGTAATCAGGAGCTTCACCCTGTATGCTCGCTCCTACTTCCCCCCCCTCTCCTTTCGTACACGCATTTCCAAAACCTGTCAATTGAGTGCCAGAGTTGCCAGTAGTTGCTAATACCTTACTGCACACTTGTTTACGAAGAAACGCTATCAACAGGGCTGAATAGCTTGTTTATTGTCAAGACACCCTGTCCAAGTAATTCCTATAAAAAAGCGTTATTAATGGCCAAAGTTTGCTTTCCATTATTTACATCTGGCAGCGCTAATTTCAGTTAACTTTACCAATAAAGTTCTCCTTTGTGAAGGTTTTTTTCTTTTTTCTTTTTCAATCCTTTTCAAAAATCTTAGTAGCACATGGCATCGTCTACTGCTAAAAAGCAAAACCCCAAGGACAAGTGTACAAGAAAACTCTCCTACTCAAGTGTTACCTATCCGTCTGCTGTTTCACAAAAAAAAAAGGACACTTCGGCAGATGAGTATTTTTTTGTTATCCTCTTTTAAACCTCATAAGGTTGGTCAGATGTGCCCTTTATCTTTTAATGTCCTTTTTAAATCTTGTTCTTGGGACAATCCAGTCAGGCAAAAACACCTTAGACGTGTGTTACATAAAACTGAAATTGATGTTCGGAATGGTTGGTCCTTTGTGGTGTTTACAGGATTTCTTTTCTTTTCGACTTTTTCACTTCTTGAGGGATCCTGTGTGATTTGATTTAATTTATTTTTCAAAAAATGATAACGGTCCAGATGAGTGAATATGGAGTCATTTATTTCATTTCTAAGCGCAAGGACATTCTTTAGTGTACAAAGTCTAGAATGGTTTATCTCTTAAGGAATGGTGTAATGAAATTTTATGATCCGTTTGCAGTGGTTTGCACAAAACGTTTTCAGGTGTAATAAAATCAATATTTCTCAACCGCCATTAATCTAAATATAAAGGTTAATAAACCGAGGGTAATGTCCTGTAAAATATTTTAGACGAACAATTTCGGATCACGCACAGATAAACCCAGACTCGGGTGGAGTTGAGGTGGGTTAACCCTTTTTTTGTTGAGGGTCTTCTTTTTGGGGTGGTTGAATGTTATAAATTGTCTCTTTAAGGTTGACGCTGCTTGGTTGGGTGGTTATACTGGAGAGCACAGAATTAAGCACTTTGTGTTAATGGTAGTACTAATGTTATCCATATCCTGGCGTGTTACCTTGCCGTAATTAAGTGACTAGAAATGGGAATAACACCACGCATTGGTAAATAAATCGGGTCTATGTTAATTAAGTCGTTAGGTCTTTATCTGTGCTACCAGAAACTTTTCATTATGCTTAATTTTTTTTGAAATGTTGGGTCCTTTGACAGAAGTGTAGTGTATGATAATGACTCCATTAAGCCTGGTGTCATAAGAGATCAGGGAAGTGTCATTGAATAACATGCATTGAATAGTCTGTAATTTGATGAGCCAAATAAGGAACATCCTAGTGTTGGGTACCAAAGTTAGTCGCACTGAGCACGGCTAAAGAAACTCTGCAGCATACAATAAAAAGTGCCATGCATGGGGTTGTAAAGGTCATTTTCAGTCAAGATGTCGCCAAAAAACAAGAAAACTAAAGGAGGAGAAAAAGAGCAACCAGAAAAAATACAAGCATAAGTCTGAAGGAGGAAAAATATGTACTTTGTCGAGTGACAACGAGACAGACGAAAGTAATAGTGACAGCTCCGAAGATTGCAGATTTGTTGGGTCAATTTTGACAAAGCAGGTAAACTCAATTGACGACGACAAGTGGAGTGCAACAGTGAAGGTTGGCAAACGTAAACGTGCACTTAAACCCGACACAGGTGCTCATTGGACTGTGTTGCCTGAGAAAACAGCAAAAACACTAGGAGTAAGCATAGCTTACAACAACGGCAGCATCAAAGTGGTAGTAGAAGCGAAAATTCCTTGCAAGTACAAACAATCCGAGAGAATAGTGACATTTAAGATCGTAAGCGAGGACCTTCAGCCGATACTTGGCCGGAACATGTGTGAAAAAATGGGATTCAACCAGATTGATAATGGAATCCAAAAATTGGGATGCTGCAAGGAATTTGAGTATGATATCGACTTCATTGAGAACTCACAATTCAAAATTATTCCAGCTCGACAGGTGCCTTATACGGTAAGTGACGGCGTCAAAAATGGACTTCAGCGAATGGTAAATATGGGCGTCATCGAACGAATCAGCGAACCAACACCAGCAGTCAGCCCGATGCTAATTGTAAACAAAGGAACATTGAGAGTCTGCACGGATCCTACAGAGTTAAACAAAAATATCCCGCGAAGGCATTACCCATTAGAAGCGGTAGAGGAAATCGCAGCCAAAACAAACGGCAGCAGATTTTTTACTAAGTTAGACTGCGAAAAGGGCTTCTGGCAATTGAAAGTGACTGATCGTACCTCCAAATATCCAACGTTTTCGTCTCCTTGGGGTCGATACCGATACTTGCGGATGCCTTTTGGAATATCATCGGCTCCGGAAATTTTTTCTGAAGTTATGAACCGAACCGGGCATTGATAACGTTGAAGTGGCAATGGACTACGCACCTACGAAAGAAGAGCTACAAAAAGTCACTAAAGAAGTAACACATCGCTTAACAAACATGGGATTCACTTTAAACAAAGAAAAATGCAAGTATAACCAAACCACAGTTAAATTTCTTGGTCATATATTCACAGAAAAACGGTACCAAGCCGACAATGACAAAATAGAAGCCATCAATAGATTGAAAACGCCGACAACTATGAAGGAACTTCAGCGTGTACTTGGTATGGTTACCTACCTAGGGAAGTTCATTAACAACCTGTCAGAACTAACCGACCCGCTGGGAGGAATGCTGCGCAAGGACACTGCGTGGAGCTGGAATCCGGATCATCAAGCAGCATTGGGTACTATGAAGAGTACTTTAACAATAACACCAGTGCTCGCCTACTACGATGTTAACAAAAGTGTCAAATTGTCCATCGACGCGAGTAGCAAATCGATGGGTTCTTGCCTAATGCAAGGTGGTAGCCCAGTGGCCTACGCCACGCATTCACTATGTCTCAACAGAATCAAACACAAATCGTCAAGGAAGCGCTGGCAATTGGATTTGGTTGCACCAAATTCCACGATTATGTCTACAGCAAAGAGTTGGTGATCGAAACTGACCATAAACCGCTAGAAACTATCTTCAGAAGTCCAATTCAAAATGCACCTTTTCGACTGCAGCGAATTTTGTTCGACATGTTGGTATATGGTATCCACCTAAGGTATGCTATATTAAAGGCACAAACGTACCAATCGCCGACGCGCTAAGCAGAGATTGTGTATCAGAAGACATGGACACCGATCAAGAATGTGCAATAAATACGATACTAGCGATTAGCGAGAGATTAGAGAGATTAGAGAGCGGCTGACAAAGGAAACAATGAAATATGTTGGCCAGACGACGACACAAAGTTACCAACATCCATAAGGAAATATGCGCCATTTGAACAAGATATAACGTTTGAGAATGGATTATTGTTGAAAGGAAGCAAAATCATAGTTTCGAAATGCAAAATAGAAAATATGATTCAAGAGACGCATTTGGGTCACGTGGGTATTACAGCGCTCGTCAAACACTATATTGGCACGGTCAGGCTAAGGACATCAACAATTGTGTAGAACGATGTGCAGTATGCCAACAAACACAAAGCAAACCAGCGGGAACCAATGATTATGCATCAAATACCAGAATATCCATTCTAATTAGTGTCCTCGGATATTTTCAAATTCCGTGGAGACGATTTTTTGCAGATCGCTGACCACTATTCAGGTTTTATAGACTTCTGAAAGCTTAAATCTTCAACATCGTCAGAGGTGATCTTGGTTTTACGGCGATGGTTTTCGCGGCATTCCTGAGATTTTCGAGTCAGATGGTGGTACACAGTACAGAAGTGCAGCGTTCCGGAAATTTGCCAATAATTGGGGATTCACACATCGAACGTCTTCACCACACTACCCGAGGTCCAATGGGTTCGCTGAACGAAACGTGCAAACGTCAAAGGGTATTCTTAAGCGGTGTTATCTCGATAATACAGATCCATACCTAGCAATGCTAATGCTTCGTAACACGCCACGAAACGACGTATTGAAATCTCCGAGCCAAAGACTATTCAGCAGGTGGACGCGAACCACAGTACCAAACAGTATAGAGGCACTTAAACCAGAGGTAGTAAGGAAAGTTTCTGAGGATGTAGCAGAACTTCGGGTGAACCAAAAACTAAAGTTGTCGAAGAAACGCAGTATCCTCGATCGGTTATAGTGGAAAACAATACAGGAGAAATACCATACATTCCATCTACTATACATAAAACAAAGGCCATCATTCAGTCAGAAACGATAGCAACAGACGTAACAAATCCAACTGAAAAATCAGTGTCTAACGATCCGGTTCAATCTAATTCGAGCCTTGGTACAGAAGCTCTTACAAATAACACCTCGACAATTCAACAAGATCCTGTTCTATCACCGAGAACATCGACGAAGAAAAGCAGATATGGACGTATAATAAGACCGGTCGCTCGTTACGGTACATCAGAGTTAAATTTTATGATATCCAATGTAACTTATAAATACTAATGAGTATTTCAGTGAATATGTATTGCATACATGAATGTACATATGTATATATTGTCGTTGTTTTTTTTAAGAAAGGAGGATGTTACCTATACAAATACAAAGCATTACTAACATATTATTTGTGCGTGGCACGTTACAGTGATGCTCCCTGCTTATTGTCTTTTCTGACATCGAAATTGGTCTTGATGGAGCAGTGAGAGATCTTTTATGTTATACTGCACACCCGGACGACTTTGTCAGGGTCTCAAACTGCAGGTCTCTTGGCATGATTTCTTTGCCGTGAAATCGAAGAACACAAGCAGGTGGTTTGTTAAAGTATCGGTCCTTTCCTCAATCAAATTATTTGTTTGTTGATGAATGATTTTAGGGACTCATATTGACATCTATGATATCTCTTCCTTCTGCTCAGTGTTCATTTATCGAGCTCACTCTCTTCTGAGAACCAACTGACATCTGGCTTATTTCTCCTGGCGTCCATTAATCTTAGAATTTTCGTTTAAAAATTAATCATTTGTTTGGCTACATCCTAGAGAGTTTTTTCACCTACATTTGTAGGTGAATCTCTGAAGAAGTTTTTGTTCTGAAAACAACTCATCTGAGCGTTGGTTAGAAAGTTCTTTGGTCGTATCACTTTCCGGGATTCCATTATGACCAGAATGCAACCCAGAAAAGACTCAGCAAATATGAATGGAAGTGTGTGTTCAGAGAAGTCTTCGATTCTCGAGGTACTTTGGAAGTTATTGAATGGTTAAGCGGATCCTAAACTGCATTTTTCACTCTTAATATACTCGTAGTTGATGGCCATTAGAGCTGCATAGATTTTGCTTTCAGAAGAAGAGTTTTATCATCATTACGTCGAGAGGTATATCGATATTTGTCAACTCTAGAGCATTCTGCTTCTAAAAGCAAATAGACTTAAGGTGCTAACCAATAGAAAATAGAACAGCAACCGCCCTGGACACAGAAACCAGTAGGGTTAGAAGTACGAGTAGTAACTCTATAGAACTCGACGATCACTTCTTTTCGGGTTTTTATCTTCTGCTCATGAGCAGCAATCTAATTGGAGTCTAAAAAGATTTCTGGGACAACACCTTCGGCTCAAGTGAATTGAGCGTTGTCTCCATTCATTCTTTTCTGGAATCATATGACAGATGTCATCATGGGGGAGAGCGACATGCAGCGTGACTGGCATGTCTATTTTCAGCTTTTTCCATTACCGAGTATGTCTCCGCCTGAGGGCAGTGTTAATTGCAACAAAAAGTCTATAGGTAGCAAATGGTAGCGTTCTGTTTTCTCTGACAGATTGATGTTAGGCCATCAGGATATTTTTGTTTTTATAACAAAGGCCATAAACTATAAGTTAGCAGCTCAGCTTATTTATCTGCCTCTGTAGAATTTATTTCCACGTCATTTTGCTGGTCAGGGTAAGGCTTAGGTAGTTGATAATCATCAAGAAACACAGGGGGTGACATCAAGCTTTGGCGGGACTATCTTGATTTTTATTGTGAAGGAAAAAAGCCAGCCCGATTTAGACAGATTTATGGCAAGGCCACAGTTATGTGTCCAAGAAGAGCCTAAGGAATACTGAAGAATGTTAGAATGTCTGTGGGTGTTTGCCCGATATATGAATAACGACGCAGTTGGCATAGCAATTTGTAAGCAGCCCATTGAAATCTAGATTCCATAGGAGAACTCTCTACCCTTTAGGGATGTTCACCTACCAGCCTTGTGACTAAGTGCCGTCATCACTTTCACAAGAAATATCACAGAATGTTGTATCACTTATGCTCAGCACATTAAAATGCTTATCAAAATTGTAGTGCACCGTTACGATGATGGTAAGCAACTTGCAATCTTTCCTACTGAGGGGCAGCAGGAAGGTCGCTTACCTCTAAGAGACGTCGGAAGCATCCATTTGGTCTGCCGGTAACCTGGAAAGCCACGCCATCTGCAGTCGTGCTCATATGAAACCCAACTACCAAAGAAGCCCTAACCGAAGACACAGGCATACCCAACGTAGGTTCGGGTCATGAAAAACTCTTCTCTGAGCTTTGACTGGCAAGTTTATAGGCGATTTCATTCCCAACGATCCCATTACTTGGGACCCAGACAAGACTCAGTGAATTTAGCTTTCGTACTTCGTTCAGTGATATCTTGTTTTCTCGAACTAGCTTGGAAGTCGCAAGAGGGTTCAGCAAGGCCCTGAGCGTAGCTTGGTTGTCGCTACAAATGCAAATGCTTCGCTGCCTCCACAGGTTCTTCACAATATAGTTAGTTCCATCAGGATTGCGTATATCTCCGCTTGGAAGACAGACAAAAGTTTTCTTAACGAGGAATGAAATCTAACATCTCGTCTTCCGGTTTGAAGCTATCCGTGAAGACCCGACTATACTCCTTTCCTGGCTCAGATTCTGGCCGAAACTAGTCTTGTGGCTAAGTCGATTTCATAATTTTTCTGCAGCAGAAGTTCTGGTGTCATTGCGTCAGATGGTATGTCCATAAGAACAGAGTCAAAGACAGCTGGCACTCAAGGTGGTCAAAGCTCCAGTGCGTGTTGTCCCAAAGACCACTTCTTTTTAAATGGAAGATGGCTTTAAGAGTGCAACCTATGATATGAATATCAAGCGGAGAGAGATTTATCAATACGTCTAGAGTGGAAACAAGCGTGCCCATGCAGCCGAGACAGAACTTTTTTTGGCGTCAGGTAAAAGCAGCAATGACATTATTTTCGGGAGAGGTTATGTGGAATAACACCCGATGAATAGAATATAATTAGCTTTATCATAGCCATTGGCCTTTGCACGTCAGAATCCCGATAGTGCCTTAGAAAGCTTCCGTGAGGAAGACAGACAAATACTTAGCTCCTTAGGAGATTTGGATGGTGATTGCTTTAAGCATTAAATGAGCCAGGCAAGATAGCTTCCTACTCAACACCTCAGTTTCGAGAGATAGTCGCTAGGCACGATGCAGTACAGCTACACCATCCGCGTATCCTAATGCATAGACGACAAAGCTGTTGAGCTGGTAGATCAGAGAGTCGACCAACATGCACCACAACAGTGATGACAGAACGTCATCTTCTGAGAAACCCCTGTTTGCTCCCACCATCACATATTGCCCTATTCACCAGCATTGCTTTTATTCACAAAACTAGTGATTCGCCTATACTGTGTTATCTGGCCGAGTTACACATGCCGTCAAAAGCTGCGTGGTCGATGCTCAACGTCGATGAAAATGCCCAGCGCGTATTCCTTCTAGCCGAGTGCGCCTTCAATTCTGACTGCCTGAATTTGGAGCCCACTCTCGCAAAATCTTCCGCGTTGGTAAGCATGTTGCATCTCAGACAAAGAATGCATTCGTAAAGCAATTTTGCGCACATGGATCTCGACCATTCACTCCATGCTCTTCAACATGAAGGAAGTCAAACTTAAAAGTCTGAAGCTCTTAGTGCGAGTGTAGTCTTCTTTTCCGATTTTCGGTATAAAGGCTACTCTCACTGTTCGCCAGGGTTTCAGTTCAAGAGTAAAGACTCTCTCCAGAGTTACCAGCAGCTGGTCTATAACTTTATGTATCATAACTGGACACATGCCATCGGTTTCAGGTGACTTGAAGCCATAAAAGGAAGCAACAACATGTTTAATGCAGTCATTCGTCACCGCAACCGATGAGATATGCTACCAACTATGGCATGTTAAATGATTCAGTTGGCTAGCAGGTTCGTTAATAGGAGCTGGTTGTGAGCTGGTTTTGATTACGCGAAGCATGAGACCAAGAGTCCACGCTTTCGACTCAGTATAGGTACCATCAGATTTTCTGAATCGTTCCAGCCCGGTTAATCTTCCCCTTTTTGACAACTTTGACCATCATACTGGTTTCACCAACAGTGGTGATCTTTTCGCAGAAGTCTTCATAAGAAGTTTTCTGGTTTCTTTACGAAGACGATGCAGATTTGGGTTACACCAAGGAAAGTGTGATCTACAGGATTGGTCACTAGCTGGACATGCCATTTTAAAATATTTGGTAAGGGTACTGTTCAAGGTTTGAATAGCTTCCTCTGGCTTTCGTCCTGAGCTTAGAGGGAGCACCGTAGGAGTTATCGAGCTCCTCTTTAAATCGTGTGCAATTGGTTTTCTGCAGATTCCTCCTCTTCAACAAGGTCGAAACCTCCCATCCGATTCTGAATTCGATGTATATACCTACCTATGGTCTGACATGGAGATCTCCGATAGTACTTTCCTGCCATTTTTCGTTCGTATGTATGCAGCAACAAAATCGCCCAAATTTAGACGGTGAGTGTGAGTTCAGCACATAAAGACAACTCGATCTTTCCAATTGCTCGCCATGTAGTGGCGTGAAACTCCTTAAACATCCGAAGCCACAGATGCAATTATTCCACACCCATGGTTCCTGTATGGATATTATCCGAGGGCATAGCATATTTCTCGTTTATAGATCCATTCTTGTGTATATAGTTTGGCACAGTGAGCAGTTTGGTCTATATAGTGAGCAGTTCTGGGGCCTCAAAGTCTACCATTTCGTGCGCTTACCGTCTGTCCTTGTTGTGTTTGTCCCAGTTCTTCTTCTCCTAATTGCAATGGAAGACAGCCAGGATACAATTTTTTGAATTGATGAAATGTAAGCATCGGTGGTCAGAGTGGGATGGTTCAACCGATACTTTTCAGTTGTATATCCAAATAAAGGTATTTTCGAGACAAAAGTGACATTAGAAACGTTTTGCCTTTTCCAGTAAAGAAACTTTTATCAATGCACTGACTCATTTCACCACAGTTTCTATCTGATTGGGGCCAACCTCATCAACCAGACCCTTGAAATGCCTGGATCACTGTTCATTGTCATTATAGTAGGTACCCACATGCGAACCATGTCTTTTTGCCGTTTTTGTAGACCACCAATGTTACTGCAATGTCATCTATTGAGGAAAGAAATACAGATTTGACTCTGATCTGGCGAGATTACAAGCACTGGGTATACCTTCTCTTCTTGCGAGGTAGATGTTCTAGCTACAAGTCCTCTTTCCGAGGTACTGGAAAAAGGTAATGTCCTTTCCATGAGGCGAATGATGTGATTTGAGCTGGCAAGTTTGAACTTACGGAGGGTAATCTGTAACAGCTATACATACCTCCATGACGGTGTCATTTAGATCTTCTGAGAATATCCCCGTTGAGGTGCTGTTTGGCATGGGGTTTTGACTTGGTAGTCTCTGAAGGGGCCTAATGAGTTGGCCAATAAGTCTAATGCCGAACCATATGTAGAAAAAAATGTTCACCAAAGTTGACTGCCCTTAGCATGGGTCGTTTTCAATTACTGTATTTGTGCGAAAGCATCATAATTTTAGGAGTAGCTCCAAAAATTTATTCACAAAGTGTTTTCAAGTATTCATTCCCTTCTTTCTTAATTATGTAATTGCCGGCGTATTACTCGTATATGGGTAGTTTCCGGAATCGCACTACGATTATTCACATTTCTTTCGAAAAGGAGAGGCGACACGAACAATCCTACCAAAGACAAAATCATTCGTGTTCATTAAGCGGAACGTGGATACTTTTTGAGCTAATTACTTACTTGATAAATGATACCAAAAAATACTCTGCCAGGTGAATGCCCCTAAACATTCTAAGGACACATTAAGGTTTTCCGTCAATTTTGTGTTGTTTCCAATGTATACACTGCATAGCTAATATGCATGTACACATGTATGTATATCCAGCGATTGTAATCTCCCTCTCTCTTATCAAGAGACAGACAATAAACCCCAGTCAATCAAGGTGATTGTTTTATAGACTTCTCAAGCGACAGCAACACGTCACTTTTCCCCCAAGGAACACTGGCCTTTTCTCCGAAGTGATGTTTATTTAGACTTCATATTTACTCTACTCATAACTCGTAAAATTACATTTATAAATTCAGGCGTCCTGGCAAATTTGGGAAAATATTCCCCAAATAATTCCAATCGCCAATAATGAAACAAATATCGATCTGTGAACACAAGCACGTTGTTCTTCATCATCCCTATCCCATTCTCAGCATTCATTTCCCCAAAGCCCTTATCCAATTCTACAAGTTATTCTGCATGGCGCAAACTTTGCTGTTCCTCCCTTACGTCTATATTGTTTGATCAGGGTTCCCAGGAGTTTTCGAATTGAGTTCGAACCGCCAAGGTTACCACAACACTTTCTATTGCGTCATAGCTGAATAAACACACAAATTAAATGTTCGCTACAACCCAGCAATAATTAACACAAACCAACGCAGTAAAGACCACTTTACCCGTATTCAGGTATTTTTACGATACTTCCGTAGGGTGGTAGGCCTCAAGAAACCCTGCGGAGATACTCAGAACTCAGCTGCAAAGGAATTTTCGAAAAATTGAAACTTTTTGCATAATTTTAAGTCGTGTGTAAATCTAAAACTTAATATCCAGCAATTAAGGACTCATAATGTTGATTAAATCAAAACCCCAAACTTCAGTTGGTTAATCACAAGATTGGGGGTGTTATGTTATTTATGCCTGCCAGTGTTGCCAAGGATATTAACTTGGAAGTAGTAGAAAGGAAACAGTAACTACGAGATATTTTTACCTACAAGAGTTTGTTGTGTGCTGCAACAAATGCAGTAAGGGAGGAATATCAACCTCGGAGAAATTAAGGGAAGTAGATATTATCTTCCCACACAAGAAAAGCGGATATTGAAAAACATTCAGATATTTTGCAAGAAAACGAAGAAATTGTCATCTGCCTTCAAATGTTGATAATAAGTAATAATCCTGCAACGAGAGGATGCTCTAAGAGTTCTAAAATAGACGGATTGCTTTGTGAAAACCTTAGATAAAGACCGACTCCAGTGAAAATCTGGCTGAACATGTTGGGCTTGCTTGCCATAGAAAAGGAACCATACAGAGGCAGCTACATTTCTTGCGGACAGTCTTCAGCTGGGATAATAAGGATCTCAACTCGGAGTCCTTAAACCTAAGATCTTGCTTTGAAAGCTTTTTTATTTTGTTTTTCTGGCGGAACAGAACACTCAGACAATGAAATAGTCCATTGCCCACCTTGCAAGATGAGTATATGCCCCAATGATAAAGTGCATACAGTGAAAGCATCTACCACATCAGCGGTGACTGACTGCAGCCTGATACGAGCTTAGTGTGGACACACACAGAGATAGTGCTCGGCGGTATCATCACCACTCTCACAGTAAGCGTCACAGGATGTTTGTGACTTATGCCTAGCACACATACATACCACCTTGATCAAAATGTTCCCGGGGGACACCACCGTTTTTTGCGTAAAAAACCGATTTAATGCTGCGCGAACGTTGGAAATATTGGAAAAGTGTTTCGGCAACGATTCTCTAAAGAAAACGGTCGTTGACCAGTGGCACGAGCGGTTCAAAAGCGGTAGTGAGACATGATGAATATGATGAAAGCAGTGGCAGATCATCGACATCGAAAACCGACCAAAACATTGAAGAAGTACTCGTAAAAGAAATGTTGGTCAACAACCACAAATTAACCATCAGTGAGATAGCGGAGGACTTGAACATTGCCTATGGATCCGTCCAAGACATTTTGGTTAATGATTTGGGTTTCCGTCGTGTAGCAGCAAAGTTGATGCCAAAACACCTCAATTTCATGCAAAAAAGAGACCACCGTGTTGACGTCGCAAAAGAGATGATTTGCGAGGCTGAATCCGATCACACATTCATCAAAAGGATCATTACTGGAGACCAGACGTGGGTTTATGAGTACGACACGCAATCCAGACATCAGGCAAGTGAATGGCGTTCACCAAATGAGCCGAGACCAAAAAAACCACGTCGTTTTCAGTCGAAGAAGAAGGCAATGCTCACGGTTTTCATCGATTACAACGGTGTAGTGCATCATGAATTTTTGCCAGAAGGCCAGACAGTAAACAAAGAGTATTATTCGTATTTGGGCGTTATGAGACGTTTGCGTGAAGCAATTCGCCGAAGGCGACCAGAATTGTGGGCAGAAAACTCGTGGATTTTGCAGCATGATAACGCACCGTATTCGTAATTTTTTGACGAAAAATGCAACAAATACCATCCAACAGCTACCGAATTCACCTGATTTGGCTCCCTGTGACTTCTTTCTGTTCAATCGAGCTAAAAAAGGACTACGGGGAACGCGTTTCAGCAGCTGAGAGGAAGTAATGGAAAAATCGCAGGAAGGACTGATGGACATACCGAAAACCGAATATAAAAAATGTTTCGAGGATTGGATCAAGCGCTGGCATAAGTGTGTTGCAGTCGATGGGGATTACTTTGAAGGGGACAATATACACCCTGAATGACTCGAACTGCAACCAACTTCAGACTGCTATAATCTCCAAACCGTTCATGACAGTGAACTCAAATTTTGACACTTGACAGACAATTTTATTATTTACAAGCCTTTCAAACGATTTGCGCCTCAGTTGTGTTGAAAAATTTTTATCTGCGATGGAATTCAAACGTGATAGTGTGATTGCTTTATATTTGGATGGAAAACTACAAGTAGCTATCGTTAGAGCCTTCCAGCACCTCAACGTGAATAAATCATTTCTGTCTCGAACCATAACTCGCTACCGTGATACTGGCAGCATTGCAAAACGCCATGGAGGTGATCATAAAAAAACAGCAACATCAGCAGAAATGGTTCCGAAAGTGAAGGCTCGAATTGAGCGAAATCCGCGTTGAAGTGGAAGAAAAATGCCTCGTGAGCCCAACATATCGTTGGAACGGATGCAACACATACTGAAAAATGAGCTTGGGCTCAAGCCATTGAAGCTTCAAGAAGCACACGATCTTACACCGCAACAGAAAAAAGTTAGAGTCGAAAGAGCGAAGGAGTTGCTACGATTGCACGAAAGTGGTGAGTTGTCGAATTTGGTTTTTTCCGATGAGTCGCCATTTGTTATCGAGCAATATGTCAACAAACAAAATGACCGAGTTTACTTGCCAGAGAAGTCCTTCGAAAATGTACACCTTCGGACGGCCACCAGAAAGCAGGCAGCACCGATGGTGATGGTTTGGGCCGCCATAACCGCCGATAGTCGCTCTCCGCTCGTATTTTTGGACCGTGGCGTCAAAATTAATGCGATCGCATACCGTGAAACTATCTTAGAGGCAGTATTGAAACCTTGCGTAAACAATCATTTCGGTCGGAGACCAACTCGGCACCGTCTCACAAAGCGCACGTCAACCAAGATTGGTTAAAAAACAATGTTCCACACTTCATTTCTTCGACACAATGGATTGCAAATTCTCCGGATGCAAATCCGTTGGATTTCTCTGTCTGGGGTATTTTGAAGGCAAAGGTTGCCACTAAAAAATACCAAAGTTTGGACCACATCAAGCAAGCACTTCGCCGGGAATGGGCCAGAATACCGCAGAGCCACTTGCGTGCAGCGTGCGATGCTTTCTTCGGCCGTCTCAAGGCCATTGTTCGCGCCAAAGGTGGACGTATTGAAAACTACTGATACAATTTGAAAATTGATGTATTTTCGAACATTTTTTGCTTTGGCACAATAAAATTTATCAAAAAATAAAAAAATTATAGAATTTTAAAAAGTTGCAGTTCGAGTCATTCATCCTGTAGATTTAGATGAATAAACTTGTATTTTTAATTTTCTGAATAAATTTCGGAAAATTTTTGATCGAGGTGGTATTATGTCCTTAAGAAAAGCGTAGTGCAGTGTTATGCGGCTAGTAAGCAGTCTAGATTCTTTCCTACTGAGGGAAAGCAGGAAAGTGGTTGACTTCATCGATAATCTGGTTTGGTCTACCGGCATCCTAGGGAGTTATGGCCGAGGTCAATAAATGCACCAACGAGACCCAAACTTGCAGACAGTTCTTACGTAGGTTTGGGCCCTGAGAAACTCTTTTCCTAGCAAAGAAGAACCAGTAAATTGAACATTCCGACTGAGTTTAGCGAAGCCTTACGTTCTTGGACGTAAGGACGCATAGCAAGGTTGTAGCAAGGCTTTAAGCGCAGCTTGGCTGTTGGTACGGATTCCTGGTTTTCCACCAATTCTTCACATTAAAGTTTATTACCACCAGGAATGGGTAGATTTCCACTTGAAAGGCACACTCAAGTATTCCTAACACCGCATCCTAGATAGGCTCAAGAGCCTAGCTCAGATTCTGGCCGAAACCCATTTCTGAGCACAGGGAAAGTCGATTTTGCATTTAAGATGTTTGTGATCTCATTTAGTGATAGGGACACGTCCCAAAAAAATGCTGGGCATCCTCCTTCGTTCCCAAATTGCACAGTGTACATTCGTCCCCTCCGTTGTTTCTGTATAGCATACTCGTATAGTTCAGGTGCAAAAGTTCGCCTCTGGCTTTGAATATTGTTGAGATGGACTATACGCTGTTCCGGTCATTAAAGTAGCTGTTTTCCCCAAGTTCATGCTGTAGTATTCTGTACGTGGATCTTGATTGGCTTTGTTGACTTTGCGTCTCGAAGAGCTCCCGTGTTGAGTAGTGGATTTTTTGAAGCATTTCGTTCAGTGTGCTCTACCAGTTTGTTTCATTTCCGATTAGTTCCTGCAAGAGCACATTGTGTTCTTGGCTGAGCCTTGACCATTCCGCAAAGAAATTAAGGTTTCGGTTTTTAAGATACATAGCAACCTTGTGGGGAAGACGATGACTTGGTTGAGTAGAAACTTTTCTGATATAGAGGAAGTGCAATCTTTGGAGTTTTTCTACCTCTTCAAAATGCCAAGCCCCCCACACTTGTGCTGCATAGAACATTATTGACCTCATTACCGCCTTGAAAATCTTGTACTTCACACTTGGTGCAACATTCCTTTTCCCCAGAATTCCTTTCCAGTTGCAATTAATCGCACGCTTAAATTCTTTCGGTTTCTCTAGCAGGTGTTTTTTAAAGGATGCCTGCGAGGTGACTAGAACTCCGAGGTATTTGTATTCCTCGACTATATCCAGTTCCACGTTCTGCCAGGTCCATTTCTCATTCCTTGGGTGACGCCCCCAACCATTTCGAAAAATCAAGACTTTGGATTTGCTGGTATTAACTTGCAGGTTCCACATACGGCAATACTGTTGCAGCTTGTTAATCATAATTTGGAGCATGCATGGGGTTTCTGCGAAAATTACGATGTCGTCGGCGTAGAGTAAGAGTTTTATAGGAAATCCCTCAAGAGGCAACCCGCCGGGAAGAAATTCAACTAGATCATCCAAAAGTATTGAAAACAGAAGAGGACTCAAAAGACATCCTTGCTTTACTCCAGAGTTTGTTTGGAACCGATTAGACAAGATATTCCCGTGCCACACCGCCACTGTATTGCCTTCGTAAAATTGTTGCAGAACCTTTAGAACTTTTGTTGAGACTCCTATGTTGCTGGGTTTAAGAAATAGTGATCTTCTATCGATAGAGTCAAAAGCCGCCTTAAAGTCTACAAAGACAGCGTAGACATATGAATTCTAGCGCCATTGTATCAATCAGTATGTCCATAAGACCAAAGTCAAGAAAATCAAGGGGATGCGGATTCATAGTGTGATTCGAGCAGAGCCAGGCGCATTAGATAAAGACTCCATCCGCTCGATACAGGCTATTATTAAAGCCTAGTAAGCGCAACAGTGATATATTTTCATGAAGACAACCGACGCATAGGGTATAACTGGTCGTATTGTAGCCGTATATATCCAAAGGACTCTTCTCGACAACAAGACCCAAGTCTTGCCGAAAGCTCCTTTACACTGCTAGAAAGCCAACAGCGCCTTGGAAGTTTATTTTATTTAGTCTAAAGAATTTTATTATCCAGGATGACATCCGAATACTTTGCTTTATTAGAGAAATGAAAGGTGATGCAATGGATGAATCTTGTATACGACCACCAATAATTCCCAATGATTCAGTTCGAATTGGCCAACACCAAGCTGATATGCGCCGATGCTTCTAAATAGGCAAAAGATGACGCTCCCATAGAAAGTTTTTACGAAGAAAGTCTTGGAAAGACCAATGTTTTCCTAAAATTTAAGTCGAAATGGTTTTGAGCCCTGTGCGGAGAACACCTTTGGAGAGGCAGTTGCCAGAATGGCCGAATCCTTGACGGACCAGCTGCTCATTACTATCGTCAGGAAACAAACAATGTGTTACTTAATCTATCAATTGTAGAAGACTAGTGAGCTGGGTATCAGAAACGACGCAACTGAAAACTTGAGGGTCAAGGATCAACCAACCGTCACAACAAAAGCGTACGATCATGTAATATTCGTATACTACAATGTTTTCATGATCCTAACTTTCGAGGATTATATTAAGGCTTACAACGTCAGACACAATGATGACGGAAGATCTGTCTTAGCAATATTTTCGGAAGGCCGGTAGATAGGAGTATATGAGTATCCTGCGAATGATTACCTCCTGCTCACTTAGATCAACGTTTGCGTCCAAGCATTTCGGACAACTTTCTTTGCTATATGCTGCTTTTGGACCCTGAATAATGACTGCGATCTCAACTTAGAAAAAGGGTATAGTCGCTTCTGATTATAAAAGAACGATTGGCTTTTAGTCTTTCGCAGATAACTAAGGCGCAGATGCTCCATCTAAGATTCGTTAGGAATTCTAAAAGTCAATTGCTGCTCATTCGGCGCTGAGAACAATCCCGTTTCTGTCAGCGTGAGTTCAGTTTCAGATTTCGCATTATTGTAGCAGTGTTCTAGCTGATTGATATCGAGCTTCTCTCTACTATCGCTTGCGGGTGTTTTTCTTCGTAGTCCTATGATCCTGACACAGGTTGTGCTCTACACTTTGGTGAGGTTGGAAAGATGACACTTCTTATCGAGTGCCTTCCAGCAGGCATCGTAACAACAGTATACAGCAAAGTTTAGTAGAAATGGCTTAATACCCCAAGAATTACTGAAGGCTTTTCTGAAAGTGTAAAAGGACAAGAGACCATTTGCTAACATCCCTGTTTCCATGTTTCGTTTAAAATGGCAAGTTCTAGAGGAGCAGAATGAACTCCGAATTAAACAGTGTACAGCGAGATTGACTTAGTCAGCAACTTACCTTTCGCATATCTAAGGGTCCCGACCGGATAGCGATTTCTTTCCAAAGGCTCTTCGCAATGAAAGAGGGTCTCGTCTCGTCTTATATATCACAAACAACTAGATGGGGTATTTAATTCAAATTGCCCCACAAGAGGGTATTTGAATTCTTAAAGTCTTTAACTGTACTGAATTCGATGGCCAGATAGGAAAGTGCACAGGAAAGTGCAAAAAATACAATCCTAACCCAATCGACAGCACTGTTCCATCCCTTAAAGGAGAAAACCCGGCAAAATTAAAATTCATAAAGTTCCGTAGAAAACCCATTCAACGCTACTGGAATCCCTAAGATTTCGCCCTCAGAATTGATGAAATCCGCCGAGATACAGTTGAAATCTTGGTGGTTGAAATGTAATCTTACACGTCCTGTGTAAAACTCCAATTTACCAAGTCACCTATGCAAAGGCAAATCAAGCATCATCCCTACGTTTATAACACAAAATGACTACACGTTGTCAATTGCCCTGCTCTCTAATTAATTTCGACTGTCTAGTTGAAAGCCTGACATCTGTTGTAGAGTACGAGTATGTGAGGGTTCCACACGCTATATAGCGACAATGTACGCGCCCGACATCATCAATATTCGTTCTAGCGAACTGGAGCAGTTGGACTACAGAGTTCGTGAGGTAATTACCAAATTTCCATTGGCATACTAAATTCGTGTGTGGAATTTGTTTAGATCCTGAGGTAACCGACTCCTTGTGGTAGGGCAAATGCACCTCTCCAATACAAAATAAACAGTTGACAGTTTTCATGCTTATTCAGTCTTTTCTGTTCTCCCCCACTCCCCCACTCCTACGTCTAAAAACAAAAGAAGATTTTTCCTTCTTTCCGCTTCGGTGGCAAGCACATGCCGAAGGATACGAATATATCTATCAACGAAATGTTTTGTGTGTAAAGGGCGTTTTCTTCGGAACTCGCCAGACCATAACTGTGCAAACTGAAACGACCATTTGCACTAAGAAAAAAGGACCTTCTTCTCAGCTGGGAAGGAAATATCCTTTATGGCCATAACGTACAATAGTAGTATGTTATCCTTCTGAACTTAAACTAGGGTTCCTTGTTTTTCTTGTTGATGTTGATACTCGTATTGGATTTCTCTTTGAGCGTTTGTAGGGTGCGCTTTCATAGTCAATTGGGCGTATCCAGTGAGCAAAGAAAATTGCAAAACATATTTTTTCGGAAATTGTATTTCACTCGTACTTCTTTTATTTTTTACAACGAGAATCCTTTTTTGAATCTAATCAGGAAGAGGAAGGTTGCGGTTTTTGTTGAAGATTTATTTTACATTACATTAAGCAGGGCTATAAAGTTGGAATTGCATTCGGCATCGCAGTAATTTCGTGGAAATATAATTTAGACAATAGATACAATGCTCAATATAAAAAAGAAAGGATATTTGGAAATTTCTAAGGATTCATTCATCTAAGGATATGGTATGAAAACTTTTTCGCTGTATGATAAATTTTTAGATTCAAATTTCGTTAAATTTCTCGTCATCTTTAAGTTAGAAATCATGTTTCCCTACTGCCCTGAGAGATTTTCAATGGTTCTCGATTCCTCTATCGCTGTTTATCCTGTTCGAAGCTGCCTTTTATAATGTACCAGTGAAAAATCCGTTTTCGTTTACCTTCTAACTCCATTAGTGGCGGGTGGATCACAGACTTTGGACCCTGGATGTCCGTCTCGCTTCGCGATTAACTACGTTCGCACTGCTGTGAACATAGTTTTCTTTTTTTTAGAAATGCTTGCTAGCAAGGGCTTTGCTACGTAACGCTAGGCGTAAGGTAGCAAAATATGAGGGCTGTCATCCCAGCAGCTTAAACGAATGGGAAAAAGCCGCCTTTGAGAGAGCGAAGGCCATTCTGGTCAACAAATCGCTTACTCAACTGGCGGCAAGTAAAGGCTATGTAGCTGCAAAGGCGGGAGGGGAAGCCGAGCAGGCGCCCTCTACCTAAATTAAAGGAAGGGGCTAGCGTTCCTGGGAAGAAATTTCAGCAGCAAGAGAAGCAGATCCGACGACGTCGTGGAGCCGAGCGATGTAAAAAAGGTGAAGGCTGGTACATCATTCGCATTGCGTCGTAAGCAAAGCGACCCGAAAGACGAGCTTCTCGTTGCTAAGATTAACGAGCTGGAGCCTTGCGGTCATCTAACAATCAACCATTAGTCTCTGGTTTTTAACGTAAACTACCTGTCATGTAGACTTATGTTTACGGGATGCCCACACATCCATGGGAGCAAGGATACGCCTTGCCATCGCTCTCCGTCAACCCTTTGATACCAATTCGGAACTGTGTTGGACGCACAATTCCACCCTTGGTATGAGTCGAGGCCGACCTAAAACCTCTTGCTGTTCTTAGGGTCACACCACACAGTACTTATTTGCAACTCTACAATGGGTTAGACCCTTTCCCGCGATTTGGGTTTAAACCACAGCCACCATGACGCTCCCACAAGGGGGCCTACCTCAACAAGTCAGGCCCGGACCGAAATCCGGGGGCTCCTGACTCCCATGGTACCGTGATTTAAGTCCTGGTAGGGACTACCGGTGGTCCTGCCGCCAACAAGACCTATGACCGGCAACTTGTAACTGGTCAAATCGTAGCAACCTTCAGAGGCGTTATCTGAATAAGACCAGTAATATGCTCTGCCCCCACTTTTTATTAGACAACGTCATGGGCGTGATGGGCGAAGCCTTGATAATTGGGCGGGGGCCCAATAATCGACCAGTAGAAAAACGTCGAGGAGAAGTTCCAAGACGTCCTGTGGAAGGAACTATTCACCACAGGAAACGGGGAACTTCAATTCGACGGCACTGGTTGGGAGGGCGAGCGCAAGGTTGTAGCGTCCTCTGTGAAATTCCTCAGACGCTTCATTTTGTAAGTATGCGATGCTTGGCATCAAGCTAAAATTCACGACGGTGGCAGAGTTGGCAAAGTGTACTCTGCCGACAGCATGGGTATGGCTTCCGTCTCCCTACACGTACCCTGATAAGCTCCTGCTACTACTCCATGTGCAGAATCAGAAACTAAAAGCCGATACATGGAGAGTTCTTAAGACGGGGCCTAGAAGGCAGTACGGGCTGCATTTTCTGCTGTCCCTTAACAGGGACTGCTTACCATACCTCAAAAAATCTAAAGGTATGGTAGGGTACAGCATGGGTAGGTTGATGGTTAAGCCATCTACCATGAGAAAGGACGATGAGGAACCCCCCCCCCCCCAAGATGATGGAAGTGCTGCAGATAAACCTGCACCACGGTAAGGCAGCAACGGCCTGTCTGGTGGAGTACAACACCAGGCAGGACGTCACAGCCGTACTTATACAAGAACCCAAGATCAATAAAGACAACAAGATTCAGGGTTTTAGACTGAAAAATTACGAGTTGTTCTACAAGGCAAAAGGTAAGATCAGACCCTGCATCCTTATCAAAAACCATATAGTGGCATTTCTTTTGAATGATTACTCTGACAGCAGTAACCTGCGAAAGGGAGTGTGGCAAATCGCTCTGTCTGACCTCGGCCTACCTTCCCTATGACTCCGAGGTAGTGATCTCAGGGAAGATAAAGGGCTTGGTAAGGCAGAAAGATTGAATTCTGGTACTGGGCTGTGACTTAAACGCCCATAATACGCAATGGGGAAGCGGTGATATCAACCCAAGAGGTGAGTGTTTGTACGATTTCATTTTGTCTTCCAACCTCAGTATTTGTAAGAGAGGGAATTCACTCACCTTTGTGGCGAAAAATAGGCAGGAGCTGATAGATATGTCCCTTGCTACAAATACAGAAGAGTAGAAATAAGAGAATGGAGAGTAGTCGATGAAGCGTCAATGTCGGCTCACCGACGGATATGCATCAAGGTGAACTTTCAGAACAGGGTATATAGTTTTCAAAGAATCCTAGGAAGACAGGATTGGATACAGAAGTGGTAAATATACACCTGGATAATAGTGTTAACATAGATAGGGCGGTAGAAAATATTAATAAGGCACTAACAATGGCGTTCGAGAAAGCTTGCCCGGCTAACAGAACATCTGAAAGCGCTCTACCAAGGTGGTGGAATAGGGAGAGAGGTTTAAAAAGGAAAGAGGTCAGGAAATGCTATAATAGGGCGAAGTTCTTCAGAAGCGACAGTACATGGAAGTATCAGGAGACCTGAGCACACGGCATGCTGAGAACATTGATCTCTCTGTCTCCGAATAGGAAATGGGTGTTCTTATTAGCAGGAAAAAATTACGGTGGGCAATTCAGTTCTTTAAGCCGCACATATCTCCCGGTCCGGAAGGTACTCTACCGATTATGCTACAGAAAGCACCGGACGAAGCAATCGAAGAAACTATGGAAATTCTTAGACACAGCCTAAAAATAGGGTGCAAACCAATAGCTTGGAGGGAAGTTAAGATGGTTTTTTATACCTAAAACTGGCAAACAGGGGCATATAACAGCAAAAGATTTCACACCAATAAGTCTGTCATCATTTATGCTTAAAACACTGGAGCGACTATTGGGGATTCACATTAGGAATAGACGCAGTAATGGCTTTTTCACTGAGCCACAGCATGCATATGTGAAAGGA
The DNA here is from genome assembly GCA_963966105.1 of Volucella zonaria. Taxonomy (NCBI): domain Eukaryota; kingdom Metazoa; phylum Arthropoda; class Insecta; order Diptera; family Syrphidae; genus Volucella; species Volucella zonaria. The sequence goes on along the minus strand of OZ014534.1, from coordinate 121,961,524 downwards.
AAATCTGTAGAAATCGCCCTGCACAAGGTGGTAGGGAAAATAGAGAAGATTCGGAGAGTTTGCGATGACGGCCGTCCTCGATATTGAAGGAGTATTCAATAACGTGGAGTCCACCTCCATTAAAAATGCTCTAGCAGACGTTAACATTGAACATGGCATTACAAACTGGGTTTGCAATATACTTGCAGGCAGGAAAATAAACTGTTCCATTGGACAAATTCGATCAGAACGTCCGCAACCAGCGGAACCCCTCAGGTTGCAGTCATATCCCCACTCCTATGGGTGCTGGTTATCAATGACATCCTCAAAAAGCTTAGTACAATGGGTATAAGTGCCACGGCATACGCAGATGACGTGGTCATAATACTTAAAATACTTAAATATTTGAAGCGAAATTATGAAGGTGGCCCTGAAGATGATCAGCATTTGGGCAAAAAGCTGTGGTCTCAATGCCAACCCTTCCAAAACGGAACTGTTTTTTTTTTCACCAAAAAGTGCAAGATACCTCAATTCAAACTCCCAAAACTCAACGGAGTGGAACTGTCCCTTTCGGACAGGGCGAAGTATCTGGGTGTGATTCTGGACAAAAAACTGAACTGGAATCTTAATGTAGGGGAACGAACCAAAGGTTCTTTTTATCTGGAAAAGAACAGTAGGAAAAATTCAGGGCTTAAAACCAGCTATGGTATACTGACTGTATACGGTGGTGGTAAAACCCATACATACGGCGCACTAGTATGGTGGAAAGCTACAAACAAGAAAACGATTTACGGAAAATTGGCGGCGGTTCAAAGAACGGCTTCGATAGCCATTACAGGTGCGCTCCGTACCACCCCTACGGCAGCATTAGACAGCTTTTTGCACTTAACACCGCTTGATTTACAGACCAAAAAACTTTCTGGCAACAGTGCGATACGACTCACTACTCTGGGTTACTTCGGTTACTTCAAGAGCAGTAGTTTCGGACGTGGCACGGTCTTAATGGAGCTACTAACGGATGAAATTCCTTCCGTATGATATGATATATCCGGAAAGGATATATGGCAAAAAAATGCAATAACCAGGTCGAATAAAATTGCACTTTTCACAGATGGCTCAAAAATAGAGGAAGGAACAGGTTCTGGTATCTTCTCAGAGGACCCAGAACTAAGGGTGTCTATGTATAAGAATACCGGACGCAAGCAGTGTCTTCCAGTCAGAGGTTCTGGCTATCCTCAGGGCGGCTGAGCTAATGTAGATGAGATCGGTATCCGAAAGGGATACCGCTATCTATATCGATAGTCAGGCTGCACTTAAGGCAATAGAATCAACCAACGTCAACTCTGATACTGTCAGGGGCTGTCGCACAGTGCTCAAGGCACTTTGCAGTCAGAACCTGGTAAGACTGTGCTGGGTGCAAGGACACTGCGGTATTAAAGAAAATGAACTAGCGGACGAGCTTGCAAGAAAAGGAGGGCTACTCGACAATAGTGAGGTTGCCAATATCAAACCACCACTTGGCATAGTGAGGGGCACCATCGAGGAAAAAATCACAAAGACTGCCAACCTAAGGTGGCCAATTCTTGAAGGACACAGGGTATCCAAGGCGCTTTGGCCGCTCTTTGGCCGCTCTTTGACGGTAAAAAGTCAAGATAAGCTTAGGACAGTAATAGGAATCCTGACAGGACACTGCCTCCTACGACAACACGCAAAGAGACTGGAATTTTCAGATACGGATATCTGCAGATTCTGCGGCGATCTGCAAGCTGTTGAGGACATATCATACATACAGTGTGAATGCGAGGCAATATCGTGTAGTCGAAGAAAATTTTTAGGGAAATACTTTTTCGAAAACCTAGAAGTTTTGCAAGAAAATTGGGTGTTTCTCCAGGGCGATTGTTTAGGTTTTTGCCATTTGAAGACAAATTCAATTGGTTCCACAGAGACCGCGATGGGCCCGGTTTGGTGCCTAGTGTCTGTGTGATGGCATATCCATCATACCCCTGTTTAACCGAACCTAGAAATACTTGCTTGTAGTTTCAAAGCACTACTGTATGCTTTTTATTTTTCGTCATCCATATTTGCATTGTCCAGGCCTCTAATTGAGTAGGTCAATCTCCATTTTTCTTTACGAAAACGTAGCCCGAAACATGAAAGCTGAAACTAAAAGCATTAATTATACAGGGTTGTCCGATTTGGGATATAGATATTTTGAGATCTGATTCATTGGCCCATGTTATGAAAAAAATCGTATTTGGATCTACCTTCAACACCCCCTGTTTTACAGGGTGTTTAAAAAAGTTCCTTTAGAGGAGTATGTACCAATAATTATTTAGCTATAACTTCTAGTGTATTAAACGCAGAGCAGCCATGCAGGACTCGTTTGAAAGCCAATTGATTAATGATTAATTCATATTTAAACACTATTACCTTCCATGCTTTTATTTTCGGGGTATTGGTCTTCAAACACAATTTTTTTTAATAAACTTTTGGGAAAACCGCATTTACATCGGAAAAGTGTGCTAATAATTTATTTTATTATTATTTTGGTGCGCTATAATGTTATATACAAATTGTATACCTGGGGCTTACAGTTTTCCAGTTATAAGATTAAATAAATTAATCCCCAAATGACTATTTTTTATTAAAACCAAAAAATTACTCTAAAATAAGTGCACTTTCGTGATTGACGCATCTTATCAGAGTCATTTTAAGTAGAACGAATAATAGGAGCTAACGTTTCAAAACATCAGGAAAGTGCATACCAAACGATGCGATATTGGACATCTCACTGGCAAAAAGACACTAAAAAGGACTAAAAGGGTATTTGACTTGATTAAGTCCTTCGTCGAATACGTTCACTCAAAAAACAAGCGTGAAAAGGCTTCAGGTTGATCACCTATGGCGAATGAGAATGAATGTCACCAGATGTATCCTTGTTTGGTAGAAAACTACACAAAAAATCCTTTTATCCCATAAACACAACAAAAAGCAAGGTAGTTTTAAGCCAGGTACAATCATTACAGAGACAGGGCTAGCGTTTATGTTCACGGTGTTCAAAGAGATCTGCGAATTGAAGCCGTTCGAATATTCCTATACCATTGAGTTGAAAGATACCGCTGTCTATCATTACCTCAGACAAAATATCTATCTTCCGAAGGAAGGTTAAACAAAGTTCTGTTTGCCTATATCGCCCTGCTTTGGCACGCATCAGAATGTTCTCCATAGACTCTTACCAATTCTAAAATCTTGACGATCTCTACTCTATGAAGATCGCCAATTTTGACAAAATTTGCCAAGAAATCTTTATGAGGCTCACTTCAGTATCTACATATAGCCCGAGAGCCATTAAAGAAAATAATAACAAGAACTTGTGGTGGAGAATATTTAAAGGGGTCAAGTCGAGAGAATATGGATTTTGGCGTGAAAAACTCAGAGCTAGCCCAAGAAGGAATATGGGTTCAGTCACAAGGTCTGTTACCGATTCTCATCCACTGAGGCTTATGTGCTGTGAAAGGTTTGGCATGAAAGAGAGTCAAATGAAGTCAGACAGCATGATGCGATTGCACTATCTTCTCGATAACAGATGGCGATAAGATTGACGACACATACTACTTTTTATGATTTCTCAGGACTAATTTAAACAAGTTAGCAAAGACTAAATGGTCTTTTACAGTGCCGAAAATGTTGCCTAAATACCCCTACCATTCACTGCAGGTCGGCGACAAAATTGCTTTTACAATGACACAGCTCTTTCATGGTTGGATGTCTGAATGCTGGCATGCCCGGGTACCTGGATGTCTAGAAGTCTAGACCGCTGAATGACGCTGACGCACGAATATCTTGATGCCTCGATATCGCATATTGTCGCTTTTTTTCTAGAGTTCAATTGCATTCTTTTTTATTTGGATCTGAATATACATAGTTAGACAATGGTAAGAATATTTTCACTTGTTCCATGCCTGTGAGAGAGCGACATGCCAGAAGTGAAGAATATATTGCGCCTGGACGCGAGTCGGTAAAACAAGAATAAGCGCTACTCTGAAGACAACGTGTCTGTGGCATATTTTGCGAAAAAAAACTTTACTATACGACCATATAAGATCATATTGGTCAAAGAGATGAAATCAAAAGACCATGGTGCGCGTCAAACTTTTGCTAATTGGGCTCTATTGAAGATGAAAGAACATTAAATTCTGGCCACAAAATCATCCTCAGCGACAAGGCACATTTTTGGTTGCATTTATTTGTTGGTAATCAAAATTTTCACACTTGGTTCAGCGAACAGCCGAAGGTATTCCAACACCAGACATTGTATACAAAATAATGTACTGCTTGGTGTGGTTTTTATGCCACAAATCACAAATTTCTTCACAGTACTTCTTCGATATACTTTAGGTATTGTATAACAAGGAAGCAATCTAAGTCATTGTTGCCTCCGCGATACTTTCGAAATGTGACCAATTTGGTTGATGATTTTTTGATGGGGTGGCTGCCAGGTTTCTTTGTGAATGTTGAGATCTGGGAAACGTCCTTTTTCAAAACATTAGTCTCCTAAGATATTTTTTGTCAGTGTGCCATCAAAGAGCCTCACCTCTCTGAACTTGTGATGCGGACTGTAATCAGGCATTCGCTCAGATTATGACCATATCACGCAATGGTAAGCATCATGTTCTAAACCATGTTGCTTTTTTTTTGTCTTTGGTGGCGTCCAAGGCTATCAGCATGCACGATTCGCAAACCCCAAGTACTCGATTTCGGGGGTGCGCCTACCTACTAACCCACACCCTGCACTCTTCTACCATTCTCCCCGCAGAACTGCCGTTAAGTACTACTTCGCGGGGCCGGTAAGCACTTTACGCACTTCTTTCTCTATTTGCTGGTTCGACATTGTGTACAGTATTTACTGTTCTTTGTTGTATTAGAGATGCCGTCTGGGTTTGATCATTAGTGCTCTCTCTGACTCTTTCCAACCGCCCAAGTTCCTTCATTATTTTTGCCGCAGCCTGTTTCACCGCATCCCATATTATACTTGATGTTAGCATATGGTTTACGATGTTTTCAGGAGTTGGTATCTCTCCAATTTTCTCCTCTAGTTCTCTGCACTCTGTTCTGAAGTGTGGGCACTTGAAAAATACGTGCTGTGCATCTTCCCTGGCCGTTCCGCAGTATCGATATGATTGAAAGCAGTCTTGTCCAGTTAGGAGCTGACTTACTCGTAAGTAAAAATCTACTTTTCTCCGTAATTACGTTCTACCCATTTACGAATATCGGGTATAAGTCGGTAGGTCCATCTCCCCTTTGTAGACTGGTTCCATCTCTCTTGCCGCGAACTTGTGTTGCACTGCTTTTCTCCCAGCTTGATGTTTTTGACTGAAACTCCGGGTTCCCGAATTTTGACATCGTAGGTCCTTTATAGCTCAGTAGCCAGTAGATCTGACACTCTCCGATATGCACAGCAAACTCTCAGAACACATAGTCTGTTGACAGAGTTAGTCTTTCTTGTGTATGACTTAATTTTCAATGCTTTCGCCCATATTGGTGCCGCGTACTGGGTGGTGATTAACTGCACCACCCTTGACAGAACTAGTATCATTTGTTGTTAGGGTCCTCCTACGTTTTTCATTATTTTGAAAAAGGCAGTGCTCACATTCACGGCTTTGTTGCACGTTGTTCCAAGATGTTCCTTGTAAGTGAGTCTGTCATCGATGATCATACCTAGGTATCTGATAGCCGGTTTTGATGTTATATCGTGATCGCCCACTCTGATGGTGATTATTTCTCTTTCCTTGCGACTGGTTACCAGAACTGCTTCTGTTTCTATGTTCTGCCAGCTCTAACCCAACTGTTGCCATCCACCGTCTAACTTCTCGAATACATTCACTGCCAATGTCTTCTATTTCTTCCAGGTGTTTCGCCGCCATAACGATTGCGATATCATCTGCAAAGCCTATGATTTTAGTCTCAATCGGGATTCCAAGTCGTAGAACCCTGTCGTTAATAATGTTCCATAAGAGAGGTCCTAGTATCGATCCTTGTGGAACTCCGCCAGTTATGTGGTACTGCCTAACTCTATCGTCGGTATCGTAGAGTAGGAACCGATTGTCGAAGTAACTTAGCATAATTTTTATTAAAAACCATGTCACCATCTTTGACCTAAGAGAGCATACTATACTTAAGCCCCCAGCTTGCAGAGTTGAATGCATTTTTGACGTCCAACGTTAATACGGCGCCGTATTTTTTGGTACCTCCTCTCCATCTTTTGTCCTGAATGGCTTCTTCTAGGGTTGTAGTTACCTTCCGCATAGCATCTACTGTAGAGCGAGCCTTTCTAAATCCAAACTGCTGGTTTGAGGGTCCTCCGGCTTCATGAATTGACACCTCCAGTCGGTTGCATATTATTCGCTCCAGTATTTTATCCATCGTGTCAGGTAAGCATATGGGACGGTATGACGAGGGCTCATCTGGTGGTTTATTCCCTTTGGGCAGCAGCACAAGACGTTGCTTTTTCCATTGGTCTGGAAAAACCCCTTCCGTTAAACACTTGTTCTACATATCCCCGAATGCTTCTGTGTTTATTTTGACGGCTAGCTTAAGGACCTTATTTGGTATGTCGTCCAATCGAGGTGATTTATTATTGCTAAATCATTTGCATACATTCAGAAGTTCCGCTTGTGTAACTGGTGGGATCTCACCTACTTCCTGCGGTGGTTCTATATGCTCTGTTGGTGCTTACGGTGGAAATAATCCCAACACTATTTTTTACATCAGCAAAGGGCATGAGGGTGAGGGTGCCTAGAGCCATGACAGTCCTGTAGGCGGTACCCCAGGGATTAATATCTGCTTCCTCGCAGAATTCTTTAAAGCTGTTGTTTTTGCTTCTTCGAATGGCTAATTTAAGGTCCCTACGCCTATCTTTGTATTGCTCCTGTAAATCCTGGTGGAAGGGCTGACCTCTGGATCGCTGGCATAGTCTTCTAGCTCTATGGCACTTGCGTAGCTCTGCTATCTCTTGGTTAAACTAGTATACTGGTGGCTGGCGGTTTGTTGACGTTTTCTGTACCATAGATGCGTCGCAAGCCCTAAATACCGTTTTAGTAACCTCCGACCATGTTGCTTAGTTGCTCTAGTAAGTATATTGTGTGCCTGCAATGTTTAATCTTCTCTTTGCTCCATCACAAGATGCTTGAGCACTGGTTTGAAAATTCAACGGCAGTATTGCAATTAGACCGCAACTGCTTGCTACAGAACATTTAAGGTCATGTTTGATGTCTTAAATTTCGAAAAAATAGGTCTTACCTTATCTGGATCAATCTAGATTAAAAGAATCGGCTTATATACGCTCTGGCTAGAGTCGGATAGTCTTAGAACTTCTAATAACTCTCCTGTCGGCAGATAAGAGTAGTCTTCTAAATGAATCTTACTTAGTCTGGCAAAATCTTTAGCGAAAAACTGTCGAAATTGGCAAAACACTGTCGAACCAAACTTTAGTTCAAAAACAGCTTCTTAGTTAAATTTAAGTTGAATTCACGTAGGGATTCGAAAACTTGAGTTAGTAGCATATATTGCAGATATCTCAGGTCTCTTCTTTTGAAAATATTTCTCTGTAATAGTTTCTTATTTTTGAAGTTGGCCTGGTAAACCGCCATATGGCCACCAGTTTGTGCAGAAGTCGTGATGCACCTTTGCTCAGAAGCATTAGCTGCAGTTCAATACTCTGTGGTTTTAAGATACATAGTTGTTCAACACAACAAACGCAACTCTCACCAGTGTTCAAACTTGCTGCATTTTTGAAATTGATCCTGCCAACCCATATGCGAATAGGGACTCCATATACCTGTCTCCAAATCAAGTATTTCTTGAAGAAACATTTGGCGTATAATAGAAATGCCAACAAAATGTGCCTCAGTAAACATATAAGAATACAATAGGCCCGTCTTTATTGCAAAATCCTGCTAATCACAGAAAAAAAAATCATTCTTTCATTTGAAGGCAGACAGGTGTGCAAAAACCCATGCAGACTTAAGCAGATAATAACAATAAGTACCCTCTCAAGTTGTCTCAACGGTACTTTAACGATTTTCACAGATAAAGTCAGTACAAACCATTTTCACTCAATTCAATTGGAAATAAAAGTGTTTCTTTCAAGTTTCCCAAGCTTCCACTGCTCTGAATGGCATTCGATTAAATTGCCAGATACCTCTAGCACAAAAATCGACAATTCAATTGTGAAACGGCAGATACATATGTATCTCGAGCACATATTCAAATGGATTTCATCCTCCTCTACAGCATACCGTGCAGATATTTGAAGTGATTTTCCTCAAAGAACTGACAATCTAACATCAGAACACAAAATGAAATGGTTACAAGTGCATCTTACCCGTACTTGTATCGATAAGCAAAAAAAAAAAAATCCGTATCCTTATCTCAGCATTAATTACATAGAAAAAAAAGTTACAGTGCCAAGGACTCTCCTTCGTTTCCATCCCAAAATTGAAATCCCAATTTCTGAGACAGCTACTTCCGCACTTAAATTTTGAGACTCATTCGTCGTCAAACTGTCAAACTGTCAAACCCCGTATTCCGTGTTCCCCTTGCCAACACTATATTGACATACAAAATTTAACCGCACATCAATTTTTATGCAAATATTTGTCCCCAAGAAAAGACTTCGTCACCTCCTTTCCAAGTGCTGTTTGTGGGGGGTGGAGATGGTGGTGGTAGTGGTAAGTTTCAATTTATCTGGGTAGTCAAGCGTAAAACCCCGACGGAAAAGAAACCGACGACCAAGTTTCAGTGCGACTTATATTCCTAAATCTTTTGTGTCAGTGGATAACCAAACACATCCTTTTGTCAAGACTGAGGGGGGCTATATTAGGATGAGGAAAGGGAAGTTTGGATCTAGTTCATTTACCCTTGTATGCATATGCAAAGGGTGCTCGTAGAATGTCCAACGTCATCGTGACACACAAAGGTCCCCAGAGCTTTGAATGTACACAAATTATAATACATTCCAGTCCCGTCAACCCCACTTAACCATCGAGCAGCATTGGAACAATGTTCTGTCCTGGATTTTATGTTTTCATGTTTTTGCTGATCCTCTAAAGCTACCATGGAATGTGAATTGAATTCACTTATTGCGCGATTCCGGGCATTAGAATGTTTTCGGGCTCACCAATGCACTGTTGGTGTGACGCAATGCTATATATACTCGTAGTTCCTCTATACTCGTATCTATATGTTGTTTGCATGAACTTAGGTTAAGGGTTCCTTTTCCTTTATGCAAATATTCAAATGAGCTACCGTTTTGCGATTGTGAATAAATTTCCAACGAATGACGATGGATTTTTTCTTGGTTCATCGTCAGTCTATTGTGTCCCAGAGGTAAGGAGCACAAGATACGCATTTGGGTGTCAAAATAAATTTGAGTCCTTGGGGCATACAAAAATATTGTATGTACGGATATCGAAACGTATGTTCGAGGCGAAAGGGGTCTGCCTTTAAATGAATTTTCTAGTAATTTAATTGAAAAATGGAAAAAGTGTGCATACAGATAGTTTTCCATGAACATCTGACAAGATGAGAAAATTCTCACAATTGCAAGAGGTGAGGATAATGCGTTTCCCAAGGCTATACTCGTTATCATTATTATGTTTCATTTTTCATAAGGTGCGTAAGAGTGCAGGGTTCTGAGAAGATATACGAGTACATCCCTTAAGGCTTAAAGTGCGCATCAAAGATGACCATCAAGGCAGAGCTAAGCGGAGAAGGTTTAGCACACCAATGTATTTACTTATATGCACACATGTCATTTTTCTGTGGTATAATTACGTAAGGAAGCCAGAAAGCTAAGTAGGCCACACTTAAGGCTAATTTACAGGCCGACTGGAATACAAACATCTCAAAACACCCCGAACAACTAGGGTGAGGGTAGCATTTACATCGAAAATTGACAATGGGTAATCACTCACTCGATCAACGAGAATAAGTCTGAAATCCTTCTTGCTAAAGAGCATGGAGAGAATGGTTGGGCTGTATGTATCAAAAACCGCTCTGCGACGCATCCTCTGTCTAGTTTTGTGGGGGCGAATGTCCCCATTTATTCGGCTTAATACAAGCTATAACTTCAAATTAAACTTAAACTTAAAACTAAGGTTGGTTGGAGTGGTGAAGGAGAACGGATTTGACACAGGAAGTGGTGCGGTGGAAGTCAAAGACGGTAAGGTTTGAATTGATCTTACATAGCGTACGGGAGATTGGTTCATTCGCGCCATAGAAGGTGTGGTGGGCTGGTAGATAGAAGGGTCGAGGGGTACATAGATTTCGAGGGTTAGTTTTGCGGAAAATAGAGTTGTAAAAAGATGCGAATTCAACGAGTCGATGAATAAAGAGAAAGTCCTCAAGGGCATTTAAGTTGATAAGGTTGAAACGGTTTTGATAGGGGGACAGAATAAAAAAATCGTTCCAGGGCATACCCCGAAGAGCAAATCGAAGGAAGCGGCGCTGGATGTTTTCGATTCTTGAGATATGAACGCGATGGTATGGGGACCACACTTAACTGGCGTACTCTAGGAGGGGGCGAACAAAGGGACCTGGTCACGTATGGGTTAGTGAATTGTTTGGACCGGAATTGGCTATAAGGATTATCTCACCCATATGTAAACGGAATTTGAGCTCTTTATCACACAAAATGCCGAGGTCGCGAAGAGATTGAACGGAGAGGATAGGTTGGTTGTAGAGAAGGTAGAGTGGGGAGAAGATTGGTGCCGCTTATGTGAAAAGGAGACGAATTTGGCATTTGGGGACATTGAGTTCCAAACAATTTTTGAGGCACCAGATCGAAAAACTATCAAATTGTTTTGGATGGTTTCAAGTCTGATGTTCACAAAATAAATACTGGTGTGCCCCAGGACTCCGTTCTGTCTCCGACACTTTTTTTTAATTTTCATCAATGATCTCTTGTCTGCTACTTCTAATCCAATATATTCCTTTGTTGACGACAGCACTCTCTGCTTTTCATATTCGTTTCTGAACTCATGTCCCTGCTCTTCGGCTGTAGAAAGGGAACGGCAGCGTATGTTAAGTTCATTAAATTACGATATTAGCAACATAACCAATTGGGGAAATATCAATAGAGTGGAATTGAATGCTTAAAAAACACAATGCTGTCTGCTGTCCTCAAAGCGAAATTTAAACACCCAGCCGTTATCCATAAATGGCACTTGCATCGTTGAAACCGAAAAACTTTCCATTCTCGGTATGTGTGTCAATGAAAACTTACGCAGGAATGACCACATATGCTGCGAAATGTCTAGGTTTCTTCATGCGATGTAAGAAATATTTCACACCCTCTGATCTGGCCTCAATATATGTATAAGGCGTTTATACGCCCGAAATTGGAGTACATTGCTCACATCTGGTCAGGTGCTCCTAAAATCTCATTGCACTTGCTAGATAGGATCCAAAACCGTGCGGTAAAACTCATAGGTGTTGACAATATCACTCAGTCATTCAGCATCCTCGAACACAGACGTAATGTCTCCTGTCTCACCTTGTTGTAGCGCTATATTCACCACCAGTGCTCCTCCGAAATTGCCAGTAGCATTCCACACCTTCTAACTTTTAACCGTAACACCCGCCTCGCTATGAATGCTCATCAGTATACTCTCAAGCCCACCTTCGAATGTACTCTGAAATATCGTGATTCGTTCCTAAGACGTACAACTCGCTTATGGAATGCCCTGCCGAGCTCTTTATTCCCTAGTCACTATAATTTGCAAACATTTAAGACCAACGCAAATCGGTATCTCTCTCTTTTACCTCCCTAACTTTCCCTCGCCCGCACTATGTGCAAACATCTTAAGAGTACACAAAATCCCTTGTGCGCGCGCCAATTATAAAAAAAAAAAAAAATCAAGATCTTGTTGAATGAGAAAGGAGTCATGGGAAGAGGAAATGGTTTTGAAAAACTTGGTATCATCGGCCTAAAGGGAGACAGACGAGTGTTTGATGACCCTATCAAGATCATTTATGGTTAATATAAAATGAAGGGGACCGAGATGGCTGCCTTGTGGAACTCCAGAGGTGGCCGAAAGTGGAGCCGAGTGGGCTGACCTAAAACGAACACTGTAAAAACGGTTTTCGAGGTAAAAGGATATCCATTTTAACAGTATGGGTTCAAAGCCGAGTGCAGACATTTTGAAGAGTATTAATCGATGAAACATTTTATCGAAGGCTTTGCTAAAATCGGTTGCAGCTACATCAACTTCGTTTCCATTCTCTAGGGCAGAGAGGGCAAATGATACGAATTCAGCGAGATTTGTGATGGTCGACCTACCCATCATTAAGCCATGTTGTCTAGGGGAAATATGTATTTTGCATTGGAAGATTAGAGCTTCATACAAAATACTTTCCTAGAGTTTGGGTATATGGGAGAGTTTAGCGATTGGACGATAGTTTGTTATTTCGTTCTTTGATTATTTTTTGTGGATTGGGGTTATGAAGGAGGTTTTCCAAGACTGAGGAAATTCTCCTTGTCAAAGGGATAGACTAAAGAGATTAGAAAGGGCAAGGGAAAGAGAGGAAGAAGATTTTTTTAAGAAATGTGGCAGGGAGGCCATATGGGCCGGGTGTGAATTCTTCATTAAGTTGGTGTAACTTATATTCGATATACTATAAGCCGGGTTCAAGGTATCAGAGAGGGAGTAGGTAACTAAAATAGGATGAATCTGCCACAAAGGAGTCATTGGCGAAGGTGGCAAATTGGATTGCAATGGGGTGTGGATAAGTTGAAGACTTGTCTTTGAAAGAGAGGGAAGGAGGGTAACCATCGGACTTCCTTTTGTAGTTAACAAATTGGAAAAAGGGACTAAGGATCGTTTATAACAGGAAACAACATGCATACCAACGTAGAGGGTTTAGTGAGATTGCACTTAAATTTTTGGTTAGGAAGTCCTAGTTGTTCATTACATGACAGATCCTCTTCTGGCAAAGCTTACTTAAGATTACAGGTCTATTGGGTTATTCAAAACGTCATAGCGTTTCTTGCATTTGATTTTCAGGTGCAATTATTTGATATACGTAATGAACATTAATCACTGTTGTATTGGTCATTTTTGTTTTTTTGATGACCTTCTGCCATCACTCGGACAACTTCATAATACCATGTTCTTAAAACTTCCTATCTTTCTCTGCAAGATGATTTGATGAGACCTTCAAAAGCAAATGTTCTACCGTTCAAGGATTTTTGCAGAGAGCGAAATAAGTAGATGCCTCGTGGCGCAAAATCTGGGCTATACGGTGAACATGGCAAGACACCCCATCCCATCCCATCGGCAACATTTTTTGCCGAGTGACCAATCTTATGTGTGATCTCACAGTGCTGTGCTGGAACATCATACTCTTGCGATTGATCACCTCCGGACGTTTCTGTGCGATGGCATCACTTAATTTCTGTATCTGCTCACAGTAGACATCGGAATTAATCGTTTTGTTCTTTGGAAGCAGCTCATAGAAGACTGGTGTCTTTCAATTCCACCAGATTGTCACCAATATCTACTTTTGGTAGATGGCCGCCTTTCCGATGCTTTATCTCGCCTAGTCCTTTCTTTTCCAGTCTTTGTCAAGTGCGAACGAAATGGCTGCCCACAACTCGTTTAGAATTAAACAAAAATTAACTAAAAAGCTGAAGCAAAATAGATCCGTGCCAAAATGGGTCCGTCTGCGTACTGGAAATACAATCCGAAACAACGCTAAGAGGCGTCACTGGAGGCGTACCAAGTTGAAGTTGTAAACATGCTGCTCTCCGCGGTCTGCTAAAATTCCAATCGGTGGCGCTGTAGCTAAAATTGCAAATTTGTCAATAAGTTTTATGTTTGTACGGGCAATGTGCTCAAAAATAAAAGTACGTTTGTAAAAGGGGGGAGAGTTCAACTTGTTTCTTCAGCTGACATTGACCATCCATTTTTCGTCACCTGTGGTGGATCCTTTTCTTCGCGTTTGGCGAGTTGATCGCAGATATTTTTGCGCTTCGTCAGAAAAACTGCCAACGGCATATAAAGATTGTCTTCACTTCAATTGATAAATTGGTGGAGCGTAATATCTACCGTCTCTCTATTTTTTTATATTTCCCGGATATTAGCTGAGCGATTTTATGACAAAGCTTCCAACATGATACACTAAACACGCGTAACATTCATTGTTGACATCTAGTACCAAAGAAGAATGGTACAGCAAAGGTTCGAGTATCAGAATCGTTCCCCAATGAGTTTTTATCAGACTTTCTTCAGGCAGGAAGTTTATACCAGGCACCGAAGTGGTCAAAATGTCAGCCTCTCCTCTTTGGCAAGAGAAAAGGAAGTATCCTAGTACGAACAGTATTTGTATGCACAATTACGAGTACTTGGCTATTCTATTAACAGAAATTGGAAGAAGTACTCGTATTGTATAGATCAGTGCCCTTCAACCAAATAGCCACAATGATAGATAAACACCCTCTGGCTTTTTTAATGTCAGAACAAAGCATTCACACCAAGATGTAGTACACAATACTCCATACATCCACCTTTAGAATGATTTTAAGTAGATTCAAGTCCGGGAAAATTGTTTACTGAGTTAGATAAGACTCGGTGGTCATCGGTGGTTTAAATTCAGGGAATATCACAGTGAGCTGAAATTCCGGCGAGGCACCGTTAATTAAGCTATTTAACTATTTAAAGAAATTTGCATTGCATTTTCTAAATTTCTGGAAGTAGTTTATCAAGGCTTTTAGCGCGGCTTGACAATAGTTACCAGCGAGGATATGTTTTTCATAGCACAGCTTATAGCCATGCGTATATTTCCACTTGAATGCGAGGAGTTAAGTTATAATTTGTCGCTCTCGATGAAGGGTCTTAGAACCTAGAACTGCAAATCTAGCCTCGAAAATTCTGCTTCATTCTGCCGCCGAAGTCTCTATAAGACAAGAGACAAAAGATATTTGAAGTAAAAGTTAATTAAAAAACCAGTCCAAGTTGTATCAAAGACTACATTTAAAGGTAGAGCCAACAATATGAATACCATGGACAAGAAAGATTCATTAATGCATCTAGAACAAAGCAAATGTTTCATTAGAGCCTCATGAAAGCAGCATTTACGAATTCATATGAAATGTTATTTAACCAAACAACCGAATCATAGGATTGGATGGGCCTTAATTAATCTCTGTAGTGGTACCTTGCTGTGCATATATTGTCGGAAACTTCTTTACGTACACCACTACATATGATAACAACTACATCTGGGTGGTTTTCAATTCTTCAAATCGGTTTCTTTCTTCTCGTGAAGAGCCAGTCAACCGGTTTTAAGCACAAGTTAAAAGTCAGTTTACAGCGGTCTTATCGCCGGTCATATGCATATAGCAAGCCTATGCTTTTGGATTGCCACTGATGCTAGCACCACTTTTAGGAATTAGTTTCTTTATTTTGATCTCCAAGGAACTCCACCTAACCTAAGTCTATGTCATTGGTAATTTTACCCAAAAGAAAGTGTCCATACATTTGTAGGACAAACTATTTTTATCTTACGCAGAACTTATGTCTATAAATAAAAATCGTCCTAACAAGTTAAATCCTTAATCAAAAAATAATTAGTGTATTTAAAAGCAGTGAGCTTAAAAGTTCCCTATAGCAATTAGTCACCTGGGATGTCTCCACAAACAGGTTTCTGGTGGTCTCAGATCTACAACGAAATTGTATTCTTAATTTGATCATGCAGAAATATTTGTAGTAGCCGTGGCGCAGTGCGGCATACTTACTTAGGCGGCGCTACAGTCCGGGGTGGACCTGGGCCTCAACCAATAAACCTTTCCATTTAGGGTGGTCTTTGGCCAACTGCCTCCAGTTGCGGACTACAAGTTCATGCTGCCTTCTCAGCCCAAAGAAACAGCGATTGGCAATCGTTATTCTTCGCTTGATTTCTGAAGAGATGTCGTTTTCAGATGTGATAGCAGAGCCGAGTTAGACAAAACAAAACGACAGCCTTACTACCTCAAAATTATGGCTGTCGATTGTGACATTCTGGCCAATTCGTCGATGTGGAGCGTCCCTTCTTGTTGACAGCATTGCTGTTTTGTTTTGCTCTCATTTACCCCTAGAACCATTTTTGTCGTTTCTGTTCCTATATTCGCAAACGCACCAGTGACAGCTCGCTGTGTTCTATTAATAATATCAATATCGTTGGCGTATGCAAGCAATTGAATAGACTTTTGGAAGAGTGGTTTTGCACTCTAAAGCATGATGTTGAAGAGACAGCACGTCGCCTTGCCTAAGTCATTTTTTGACATTTAAGGTCTCGGTTAGGTCATTTTGGCAGAGATTTTAAAACTAGACATGGCTCTGTATAGCTCTGTAGATGCTGCAATATGCGACTTTAAAATCGATAAAAAGGTGGTGAGTATCGATCTGAACTTCTTGGGTTTTCTCCAGGATCTACCGTAGTGTGAATATTTGGTCAATCGTGAAATTACCGCACTGATAGGGTCCAATCAGATCGTTGACAAATAGTTTCAGACGCTCGCACAATACGGCAGACAAGATCTTATAACCGATGTTTAGGAGACTGATAACTCTATAGTTGCCGCAGTTTAGAGGGTCTCTTTCCTTGTGAACCGGGCAAACAATGCTGAGGTTCCATTCATCAGGCACACCTTCATCCGACCAAATCTTGAAAATAAGTTGGTCTATGCCCTCTACCAAGTCATCTCCTGCTGCCTTAAATAGTTCGGCAGGTAGGCCGTCCGATCCGGCAGACTTGTTCGACTTCAGTTGAGCTATTGCTATCCTCACTTCATTTTCAATATTGAATGGTTCGCTCTGCCTAACGGCGGAATTTATGTTATGTTCGCCATTTAGCAGTCTGCAGAAATGGTTTTTCCATTTTGGGTTTTGTTACCCGCACACGTTCTTTTTATCTTTTGGTAGAACTTCCGAACATTATTCCTGGAGTAGCACCTGTCTCATGCTCTTTCTTTTTTCTCCTTTTCTCTTCTCGGTATCTAAGCCTCTGGTCTTTAGCACTTGATGCTGGCTGCAAAGGACTTCTCGAGAGGCTGAGGAAAACGCGATCGGCAAAGGTTCTGGCGGTTTGTTGCGATTGCAATCGTTCATAGTATTTTCCCGTTGTTATGGTATCTAAGATATCCGTAGGCCTACCTTGTCTGCAAGTAGGTAGTAGTCCGAGTCTATGTTGGCCGCTCGGAATGTTCGGACATCTAAAATACGTGCGTCGATCGTAACATAATCAATCTGGTTGACAGTTTGGCGCAATGCGGCTGAATCTTCGAAACTCATGTTTAGCTTCCTCTTGGGCCCAATATCTTAAATTGTTTATCATAAATTGTAGTACATTCTACACTGAAATAAGCGCTGAATTTCTATCTATCCCCAACCATAAGTTTCGGCTTTGTATACGTACGTCCAACCAACTTATGAATCTGAGATTTATTAAGCCCAAAGGAGGGAAATGTCCATATTTCAAGAGTCTAGTTTTATGAAGATCCAATGACATCTTCTGTACAATATGTGTTCCCAGCTCAGTTTCGCTCCTTTGTGTCATTATGACATGAATGATAAAGGAGTTCTGTGTCTCGACGCAGGTTTCTATGCCAGTAAATGGTGCACATTCAATCTATTTTATCTTCTAAAACGACAGCAATCTCACAGCAATTAGTGATTTCTAAATATTTAATTTGTTTCCATCTTCAACTATAACTCTGGTTTTATTACTAAGTCCCTTCGAACTCATCAAATGCAATATGCAACTCCATTCAGATATGTCATGGAGACGATTCTCATACATCCTTGAATGATTCTCTGTAATTTGTTGTATTTGCAAGGTTAATTAATATCATACGAGTGATAAACCCTCAAAGAGCTACTTTGCCCTCAATTTAATCCAAATAGATACAAAATAAGCAACGTACGAGTATCTCAGAGCCACCGACTCACTCTATGCGTACGAGTAGCAAGCATATGTATGACCTAAATGAGATTCAGATAAAGTTTCCATTTAACGTCGCCTCTGGGGTGAGATGATGATGAGTCCTGCTGGTACTACTAGTACTGATACATACATAATGTGGGATACTCTAACAAAATGAGTGCAATTGCATTTTATTGCCGCACTTAAATGGTTGACGTCGAAAAATTATGTGCTCCACTGGTGGATGGAGAGTTAGATAATGACGTCAACAGAATTGTCACATTAAGATCCTAATCTTCGTAACGAGTCAATGGGTTACGAATCGTTTCATGGTGCAGCATCAGTTTTTTGTGATGTTCTTCTTTTTATGAAGTTCATTAAAATTTTAAATGCAGTAGTTAGGTTGTGCTTTTGATGAAATGTTTGTAAGGACTCGTAGACACGAGGGCGAATAAAGATTACTGTGTAAGAAATGAAACATGGCCTTGACAAATCAGTGCAATGGAATTAATGACTTGCCCCGAAATCTCCGTATGTGGGTCTGTTAGCTGTACAGAACGGCATACGCATGGTGCCCTCAATGGTCTTTCCTACCAGTAGTCGCTAAAGATTTAAATAAGCTGCATTTAAGTAACAATGTGCGAGTTGTCCACATTTACCAGCCGAGCTCTTCAAATACGGTGGCGATATTGTGGTAGGGCGCATACACCAAATCATCATCCAAGTATGGGTGGAAGAAAGTATGCCAGACGACTGGACTATCAGCTCCATATGCCCCATCTACAACAAAGGCAATCCTATGTCTTGCAAGAACTATCGTGGCATATCCCTGCTTAATGTCGCACATAAGATCCTATACAACGTACTGTGGGAACGTCTCAAACCGTTCTGCAACACACTAATCGGCACGTACCAGTGTGGCTTCCGGCCCGGCAGATCGACTATAGACCAAATTTTCACACTGAGACAAAGCCTGGAAAAGACCAACGAATTTCAAGTCGAGACTCACCACCTTTTTATCGATATCAAGGCCGCATATGATAGCATTAATCGTCAGGAGCTTTATATGGCGATGGTCGAATTCGGGACCCCGGCAATACTGATCTAGTTGTGTCGCGTAACACTGGAAAACACGCACTGCAACGTGCAGTTTTGCAGTTTGGAAGTAGCTCCTCGAAACTATTTCAAACATACACCGGATTTCGGCAAGGTGATGCGCTATCATGTGATTTCTTCAATCTCGTCCTAGAGCAGATAGTGCGTAGGGCAGATATCAACACGGAAGGCACTATCTTCAACATGTCCGTCCAACTCCTGGGATATGCGGACGATATTGATATCATCGGGCTCGCGGCGTCCCGTGATAGAGGCTTTCACGGCGATTGAAGAACAGGCGAAATTCGTTGGCCTGGAAGTAAACGAGGACAAGACCAAGTACATGCTATCAACAAACAAACAATCATCTGTATACCGCCTAGGACAAAACGTCACTACTGATAGCAACAATTTCGAGGTAGTTAAGGAGTTCATCTACCTCGGAGTAAACATGAACTCCACGAATGACACCCTAGTGGAGATCCGACGAAGAATTACCATAGGAAACCGCTGCTACTTCGGTTTGGCAAAGCAATTGGGTTCAAAACTCCTTACTCGAAGGACGAAATGTACGCTTTACAAAACCCTTATCCTGCCAGTTCTACTGTATGGCGCCGAGTGCTGGACGATAAGCAGGAAGGGAGAGCTAATTCTAATTCGAAAGAAAAATTCTTCGACGGATTTTTGGTCCCGTGTGCGAGGAGGGCGAATGGAGGAGAGGATACAACCACGAACTTTATAAGCTATACCAAGATGTGGATGTACATTGGCACAGCCACATCGAGCGAATGGACAACAATGCTCCAGCTAAGAGAATCTTCGAATCTCAGCCCTCAGGTTCGAGACGACAAGGAAGACCGAACCTACGTTTCAAAGACCAAGCTATCGCGGATGGCAGAGCGCTTGGTCTGGATAACTGGAAGCAGCGTGCCCGGGATCGTAGAGGATGGAAGGCTGAAGTGTCTCAGGCAGGGACTCTCCACGGGTCGGGAGCCCGTTAAGTAAGTAAGTGCGAGTTGTCCCATCTTAAGTGAAGTAAATAGTGTAGCCCTTTGCTCTCTTTAGAAGATGTTTGAATAGTATGCAATTTTTGAGACATGATAGCCTAGTCACCTCCTTGTAGGGGTATCAGTATTCAGTACTCAGCTTAGGATTCCATGTACGGAGGCATGTTAGCACATATTCAGATTTGTCCAGATTTCTCGAAATCTAATGAACGACTTATTTTAATTGTAGTTTTGAAAGGCATCGAAGATAGAAATTCCCAGAGAACAAGTTTTGCCACTATCGTGCTGACCTACTTAGACATTCATTGCGAAGAGCAGAAAATGTACTCGTCAATAATCAGTATGTCTTCAAGCAGTCTTAATATTTTATATCTTTTTCAAAACAACGTGCTCTATTGATTTTTTTCGGGTCTAGTGAGGCCGCAATCTTCTTTATCGATTTGCGTAGCTTCTGCGAACTTCAGCCACATGTTCTGGTAACGTTGCTGACCTTAATGATTCCAGAGAAGTTCTATTGATCACTGTCACTTGTGATAGGAATTTATATCAGTTGCATAATTGGCCCATCACTTAATCGTAGAAAATCGAAGCGAATGTAAAAACAGAACGTGCATAAACCAGTGATTTATGCATAATGCGCTCTCGACCAGTGAATCACACGATTGTTGTTTCACCCCGATAGTTAACTTCTTAGCAACTTCGTGAGATATTCGTTCTGTCTGCCGGTATACTGAAGCGTCATGCCATCTGCAACTATGCTCACGTGAGACCTAACTGTCAGTGGACGCCCGAACTGAAGACGAAAGCTATCCAAACGCGTTTTCGGGTCCTGAGAATCTTTCCTCTGAGCCTTATCTAGGAAGTTCATCGTCGACGTCATTTTCCGTGATCCCATTGTGACCAAGGGCCAAAACGAGACTTATTAATTTCAGGCTTTGAACTAACTTGAACTCGGACATCGACCTGGTCAAAAAACTGCGAATTGGGCGCTTGAGATGGCTGGGCATGTAGAGCGAATGAACACAAAAACTCCAGCCCGCAGACTCTTCGACTCTAATCTGGAGGGACAACGCAGTAAAGGAAGGCCTCGCCTTAGATGGCGCCCGCAAGTGGAAGGTGACCTCAACCAACTTGGAGTGTGCAACTGATTATAAAAAAAATAAAAAAAAGGATGCCTGAGCATGTACCTTCGAACCCATGATAGCGTTAAGCAGTGATGGCACGCATTGCCCGGAGTCATAGCCCGCAATCAGAGTCCTATTCATGAAATTTGCTCTTATCCACAAAACCGTGGATAAGAGCCGTGTTGGTTGACTCTCAATACACAGCGCCTTCCCCTCTGGCCATGTGCATCTTCAGTTCTGCCACTAGATTTCGAAGCACAGTATCGCATGATCTTTGGCGTTGGTAGTTGCATCTCGCATAGATGATTCAAGCGCAAAGTAGTTTTGCGCACATGGAGCTCAACCATTCTTCTGATCTGAAGCTCTTGGCGAGCGTATGGTCCCATTTTCCGTATAAAGGCTACTGCTACTCTTCGCTAGGGTTTCGGTATGTATGCCAGTGTCACGCTATCATTGAAGATTCCCTTTAGAGTTGCCAGCAGCTGGTCTATATGTTTTTGTACAATAGAATAACTTGATATATGCCATCGGTCCCAGGCGATTTTAAGCCATCAAAAGAAGCAACAGTGAATCGGTTATTTCCTCATGGAGACATTGCGAAGAAACCGTTTAATTTTACAACCCCGCAAAACTGTCCTGCAAATATCTTTAAGTTCGTCAATTCCTTGTTAATAGTTGACCGTGCCTTTTCAGGAACTTTTACCCTTTTTAGCAAGAACCACGCCTTGCTTTACAGGTATTAACGCATAAGATCTTCGCTTAAGCCTATTCCAGGATTATCTTGGTAATTACCGTCCATTCTCATCCTTTTAGTTACATTTCTCAAACTTGAGTAAATTTCCTAATGGAGTACTCAAATGTTCCAATAATCCCTGTTCAAGGATCCTTTTCTGGTATTCTTCCTGGTTAGTGAATCTACTTAAAACCATGAATCACCTCAAGTCTCATTAACAAGCAACTTGACTAGAAATCCGTAAAAGTTTCTTTACCTTCAAACTTTCAACAAAGACGGAACTTAGTTCTGCCCTACTTCTCAAGTGATAAGACCGATGGTATACAAGTATACTTGATTTTCTTTTTCCAGAAAAGTTTTGTTGAGGTTAAAATTTGTCAGTCGCGTTGATTGCAGAGTGGACATTGAGTTGGTTTAAGTCGAGATTCTCGAAGTTAGATACAAATCTTTGCTTTGAATTCAATTATAATAAATTTTGATCATTGAGTGGGTATTCTTTCCAAATTAAGGAAGAGGGGATACTACTCGTACATACATATGATATTATGACGCAGTCCTAAAAACTCCCTCCGAAAAGTTTAACAATTTGGGCAGAGTAATAGTAACCATATTCGTAACAGTGATAAGGCGTTAACGCAGTCCCTTTATAGCTGCTTGTTCGCATTTATTTTTCTTTAAGGGCGTCGTAAAGATAGTTATGGTGGATGGGGAAGGGTGGGTATGCCGTTTTTCATCCAGAATAGGACTGCAAGGATATACGAATACTTTACCTTTTAACTACGAGTACATCACGACGGAAATGGGTGTTGGATAAGTCAAAAACTAGGCGCCTTGCACGACAAACTTTTTGGCACAGGTAATGGAATTATTTTTCTCTACCGGTTATTATGGGGAAACACCAGTAATTTTCCAAAACAGCACTGCTAGAGGGGAGAATCACTTTATGGGAGTGGTATGGTGGAAGAGAAAAGCGCGTAGGTAAACCTGTGTCGGTGTCGGTGACAATCGATTTTTATTTTCTGGCAATTTTCCACAAAACTTTTAGCCATTGACTGCAGTCGTTCAGTTTATTTTATGGAGCACATGGAGTTTTATTGAATGGAGAGATTCAAGCATTGTTAAATATTTAAAGATGCTTGAATCTCCTTTGAAACTCATGAAAAAGTAGCACTTCATTCAATGAGTATGACTTCTAAGAGTCCAAAAGGACTAGAAAAATAATAGCACAGTACGTACTCGCATGCACTTGACGTTTTAAATAATGTTTTAGCAGTTTATTTACCTTACCCGGGGTGCGGGAGATGAGAATCCATAAAATTCAATTTGTCTGAGAGTGGTAATAAGCTTAAACTATCCGCCCAGAGAAGTCCCAGAAAAGCAAATTAGATTTAACTTCGTTATACACCTTTTACCCGAAGAATGTCGGTGATATAAAAAAAGTGGCCAGGCTTAAGAACCACATTCAAGGAGAGGGCGAACAAAGATTATACTTGTACAATATAAAAGGATTTAGTGACATAAGATAGAAGGCTTTCATAGACCTTACTTACTTAAATGTAGTCATGGGTCTCAGTTGTAGATATGGGCTGCAACCAGTAAACCGCAGTCTCTGAACAACTACCTTCATTTGCAGAATGGAAGGTGGTTGAAGTCTGCTTCTACTGATGCGTGTGCCACCTGAGGGGACGTCTTCAAGTCCTGCGTCGTTCCTACTATTAGGAATGGAAGACTTTTCGGCACCGAGCGTTAATATTCATTCGCTCTACATGTTTTCGCTGACTCAGGCCGCTCAAGCGTTGTTATGTTTCGTCTTCTGAACCCCGTTGAAGAATCTTGGATTCAATCCGGAAGATTGTATTTTTGTACGTCTTCACTAACATCTACAGAGCAGGACAGGAACGATTAGGCTCTTATAAAGAGTTTCCTTAGTGTTTCTTGACGAAGACTTATTCCTCAATTGTCTTCATAGGCCCAATGAATAGCGATTGGCAAGTGTAACTCTTCACCTGATTTCTGCTGAATGCCCCAAAGTTATACGAGTAGCTCTATCTATTGGCACCTTCTCTTCAATTTGTCGATATTTTTCTTCTTCTGTACTTGATTTTGCCTTCATTAACAGCTCAACTCATTTCTGATGGTCTGTCAATGTAGCACCTTCACAGGCTTTTGTAAAGTTATGCATCTGGTTGTGGCTTGCGCGTTTCGCACAATTTTCATAAGTAAAACGTTAGAGGAGTTAGGACAATCTGAAGAGTTGGTGAAATAGAAGATATTAAAACTAGACATGGCTCTGATCTCCTGTATAGATAAAAAAAACTGTTCATGTAGTGATTATCTACCTCGATTTGTCGGGTTCTCTCTGGGATCTATCGCAGTGTAAAGCTAAACCTGCTCCCAATGGGCTTTGCAATGCGGTGATAGTTTGAGATCTTATCCCTGTAAGCTTGTTTCTTAAGAGAAAAATATAAAATTTCTTCGAGGTTATGGAAAGGTTCTCTGAGAGATGGAAAGCTTAAACATTATCGAGAGGGGTTAAGCTAAATTAATCTACAGTTCTTAAAAATTGTGTGACGGGAAGCTCATCATATCTGCGGTATTCTCTAAGTCTGAAATATTTTTTTGCTGAGCACCTCAAGCGGTATGGCGTAACCTAGCTGCAACTACAGCTATTAATTCAGATAATACATCTTCAAAACAAGTCAGACAATGTCAATATTTACTCAATCTTCTTATTATAGTTTGGGTTGCAAGACACAGTGGCATTGAACGTAACGAAACAGCAGATAAACTCGCCAGACGGGGTTCTACCCTTGATGGCTCACAAACCGAAACAGTCAACATTCCAACGTATAGTTAAGGGCAACAATTATCAACATTTCCTTATACTGAGGAACCAAGGCTGGCATAGACTAAAAAAATGCGCCAAATCAAGTAAAATGTGGCTCAATTATGACAAACAAGGAACAACAGAGTATTGCTATAGTTATATCCATACCCACAGGCCTCTGGTCTTTAGGGGATCAGGTATAACCTTCATACAACACCCACTGTCACAGCTGTAAAGATTTTAATGAAATGAGCCACCGCGACTTAAGTGAATGCCTCTTCGATGACCTTGATCCTTGAGATCCAATCCTTTTCAAATCGCTACTCCTACCGACCTACCTACGACATGTCGAAAACCCGGATTGCTTATACCTATGGGCCAGAGGATATCCATTGCCTCTTGTGCCTCTTGATTGAATTGCGATGTGATTTGAATTAAGTTATCACCTTTCCCTTTTACTGTGAGAGTACTAATGTAGCACTTAAGTTCATTCCGCCCACAATGTCACCTGGAAAATTGAGCAGAGAAAACTACCTGTAGACGGATGTTCATTCCGTTTCCGTGCTATGTTAAGTGTCAATCAATATACCTATTGCAGATATCCTGACATATATCTTAGTCATAGACGCTATCCCAAAGCCGGGGAACCTCTTCTTCTCGGTTCCTTAGATAGTTCAAATCCTTGAAACATATACGCCTACGTGCGCCCGTAAGAAGAAAGGTAGCATCGATACAAACATGAACTAAAACTAAAAAAGGAAATTTTGGGAGGAAAGAGGGATAGGTACCGATGTACGTTGGTTTTAAATGTCTTAATATTATAACGACTAGGAGATAGAGAGCTCGGCAGGGCATTCCACAAGCGACTTGTTCGGCTTTGAAACGATATTTCAGAGTACGTCCGAAAGTGGGCTTGAGGGTATACTGATGAGCATTCATAGCGAGACGGGTGTTACGGTTAAAGGTTTGACGAGGCGGAATGCCACTGGCGATTTCTATGGAGCACGAGTTGTGGAAATAGCGATAAAACAAAGTGAGACACGAGACATTTCGTCGGTATTCGAGGGTGTCCATTGACTGAGTTATATTGGCATCAGCTATGAGTTTTAACTCACGGTTTTGAATCCAGTCTAGTAGATGCAGAGATATTTTAGGAGCACCTGACTAGATGTGGACATTGCACTCCAGTTTTGGCGGATGAATGCCATTTAAATTGAGGCCAGATGAGAAGGGGAAAAGTATTCCTTACATCGTTTGAGGAAACCTAGACATTTCGCAGCATTTTTGGCGTAATCGAATATGTGGTCTTAGTCTCTAGCTTTTTAACGTAAACCACCTGTCGTGTAGACTTATGTTTACGGGATGCCCATACATCCATGGGAGCAAGGATACGCCTTGCCATCGCTTGCCTATATTAATAATATAATACCAAAGCAGAACTTGTGTTGGAGGCACAAGTTCCACCCTTGGTATGGGTCGAGGCCGATCTAAAACCTATTGCTGCTCTTAGGATCACAGCACCCAGTACTTATTTGCTACTCTACAATGGGTCAAACCAACAGTAAGACCCTACCCGCGATTTGGGTTTAAACCACAGCCACCATGACGCTCCCACAAGGAGGCTTACCTTAACAAGTCAGGCCCGGAACGAAATCCGGGGGGCTTCTAACTCCCATGGTACCGTGATTTAAGTCCTGGTAGGGACCACCGGTGGTCTTGCCACCAATAAAACCTATGACCGGCAACTTATAACTGGACAAATCGTAGCAACCTCCGGTGGCGTCATCTGAAGATGTTTACGATAAGACCAGTAATATGATCTGCCCCCGCTTTTTATTAGACAACGTCATTGATGGCCGAAGCCTTGGTAATTGGGCGGGGGCCCCGAATATGTGGTCAGTCCAACGTAAGTTGTCATTGACACACATACCGGGAATGGAAAATTTATCGGTTTCGACGATGCAAGTGCCATTCATGGATAACGGCTGGGTGTTTAAATTTCGCTTTAACGACACCAGACAGCATTGTGTTTTGGAAGCATTAAATTCCACTCTATTGATAGTCCCCCAATTGGTTGTGCTGCTAATATCGGAATTTAATGAGCTTAACATAAGCTGCCGTTCCCGTTCTACTTTCGAAGAGCAGGGACGTGAGTCCGGACACGAATATTAAAAGTAGAGAGTACTGTCGTCAGCAAAGGAATATATTGCATTAGAAATAGCAGACAAGAGATCATTGATAAAAATCAAAAAAGGTGTCGGAGACACAACGGAGCCCTGGGGCACACCAGCATTTATTTTGTGAACATCAGACTTGATACCATCCAAGACAACTTGAATTGAACGTTCCGAAAGGTAATCTGTAATCCATTGAAGAAGAGAGTCATCGATCCCAAGAGCACGCATTTTCGACAAGAGAGCCTGATGCCAAACTCTGTCAGGTGCCTTAAAAATATCAAGTGCAACTATCTTGCTTTCACCAGATTGATGCACGCTTTGGTTCCACTTTTCGGTGAGACATGCCATCAAATCACCAGTGGATCAGTTGCTACTAAAACCATATTGCCGGTCAATGAGAAGCTTTCGTGCCTCGAGATATTTCATGAGCTGACGGTTTATCAGCGTTTCCATGACCTTGGAAAGAAGAGACGTAAGTGCAATGGGTCTGTAGTAGGAGAAAGAAGAAGATTCGCCTTTTTTAGGTTTTCCATCTTCTCGGAAAGAGTGCTAAAGAGTTGGATTGAAGAAAAAGGTTGCGCAGTTGCTTTGCAAGCGTGGAAGATCACCTCTGCAGAAGAAGGGGAGATATACCATCTGGGCCAGCGGATTTAAGTATGGATTCGGCCCATTAAAGATTCGACGCACTCAAGTGTAGGCGGAGAAAAAGCACAATCTGGAAGTGTTGAACTGACCGCAAAGTGAGCAGCAAGCCGATTGGCCTTGTCCAAAGAGCTGACAGCTGGAATGTCATTGTAAATGAGCGTTGGGATGGAGGGTGAGGAAGAATTTCTAATGTTTTTGCGTCGAGATATGAATTTTCTTCATTTGGTAGTGGCGAATTTGGATGAGATCTCAGTGGAAAACATTGCACTTATCATGAACCCGGATGTCACGAATAATTATACGATTTGAAAAACCACATGTGAGTAATACAAACTCAGTTAGTATGCCTTTTTAAAATCATAGATAATTTATACAAGTGCTATGCAATAAAATGCAAAATCATGAACCACCCAGAAACAATTGCTTACTGAATAAGACTGGCAAGCCTCCGACGTGAACTTTTATGAATTGCAATGCAACCATGTAAGGAAGGATGCATTCGCGCATTTTTGAACTTCAGCTTAATTAATTTTTTGAAGGCCTTACAGCCACATCGTTGTCTTTATGTCAAAAATCTTATTTTGGCATAAATTATCAATTAGCTGTTGTCAATTTTGGTATTAGCATTGCTCATTGAAGTCATAAGAATAATAATTTCAATGCAAAACAAGTTTAGGATTCCCTTAAAAAAATAAAATTACCACCTTTGAAATTCAAATTGTATTTCCGCTATAAACCGCCTAAATAAAATTTTAGAAGTCGGGAGGGTGTTTAATCAACATGTTCTTGAAATTATTACAGTTGAAAGCTGGCGTATAGTTTTTGTAACACTATGTTTGGATCAGGGTTACTAGAATTTGTCCATCAATGCATAGGTTTCCAGTAGCTAAATTTTGTTTACGTTCATCGGTCTTATTGAATCATTACTCTCTCATTTAAAGCTCTAAGCACCGAAGCATGTACCATAATTCAACTTATTAAATCTTTGTGAGTAAAGTGATACTGTCGCAAATACAGTGTTCACAAGGCAAGCCAAGGATCAGAACTCGTCATGAGCAGATTTAGATTTAGATTGTTGTGGGAGGTGGTATAAAGAATCCCAGATCACTGCGGCCACAGATGGGCCTATTGTGATATCCTCCATTTAGAGCTCATCTATTATGCCGCAATTTGTTAGGAAGGCGCCTACATCTTTGAGTGAGCTGGTAACTATGTCCGCCGCGTCAAGATACAATTTACCTTGGTAACGTTGACGTGTTTTGGTTAAACCATTGCAGTCATATGTGTTCTGCTGTTTCCCAATCCTTGTTGCACAGTCTGAGTGTATTGTTTTGTGCTATGCCCATGGTCATCCGGTCTTTTTTCACATGGCAGTATCCTGTGAGAAACCCTGTGGTCACTCGAATCTGAGTTCTACTTAGTTGTAGTACTCGTATGTAGTTATTTTGATTTTTTGTTGCAACAGCTTAGCATAAAGTTTTTGGCTTGTCTGCTTCCTTTGGTTTCGCTCTAGAAATGAAGCTCCTTTGAAGGTCCTTTTCTTGTATTAATTGATAGCCCACAGAATGATCTTAGCTAGTTTGTCTGCTTTTCCATTGCCTTCAAGTCCGCTGTGTCCTGTGTCCAGATGAACTTTATTTGTGGTGGCCAGTAGTTGTAGGTTGAAGGCAACCCCAGACCAGTTTTGATGTTATTTCAAAGGCGTTAACTGCAAGTAGGGATACCCTGCTATAGGAGAGAATATAAATATTTTTGTTTGTTATATGATTCTCTCGGATTTCAGCCTGATTCAGCTGCTTGTATCCATACTGGCATGTATGGAGGCTTTAGTGCGAGGACCGCATACTCCTGCTTCAACTCCTTCATACATGTGAGTTCTTGGCAAATTTTGGTTTTTCTTGTTCCCAGATAAGACGGTCTGGAAATGTAACCTGAAAGTTGTGCCGAAAGTTATATCGTGGTAGACATTTGTCTATTTTTAATTCATAGAGAATTGCAGCATGAACTGATTTGGAATCGGATTCATCTTCTGTGACGAGCATGTAGGCATATACCATGCTTCTTTCATGAGTTCCAGATGAAGTGGTGGGATGTTTAAGATAACTTCAAGAGCAACTGTTTGTGCGGTTTTCATTGCACCAGCTACACAGGCTAGTCTCTATAATTTGTTGAGTTTGGCCTGTGTAGACCTCTCCGTTACGTTACGCAACCAAATGGCGGCTGCATATGTACGTGATAATAGGTCTCGTTATTGCCGTGTACATCCATCACCGTCATGAACAAGGAGTAGTGTTCTTGATTTTTTTTTTTAAATATATGTAAGTTTTCTACTTACCTACTTCCTTGTTTAGATGTCACTTTATTTCAAGATTCGCAACAGAATACTTTTCGGGACGGAGTCCATATTTTACTTTACCACAATTTTTTATCGCTTTTATGTCCACTTCCGAGGCCAGAATTATGTGAAGCTGTACTACTGACCCCGCCTTATCAACAAAATCAAGGTTTCTTTGCAGGAGCCTCATGTAAATACCTTCGCCTGGACAGACTCTTCAATGGTACTTCACTGGTTAGCGGCGTCACCAAAGAAATGGTCAGTTTTCATTGGCAATCGAACATCTGAGTTCTTAACATCGATTCCATTTAAGTCATGGGGCCACGTGCGATCGGCTTCAAATCCTGCAGATGGAATGCTCGTTGAATGCTCGCTTCTTAGCTTTTAAACACTGAAATTTGGTGGAAAGGACCACAGAGGCTCAGCGAAGACAAAAACAAATGGCCTTTATCCAGCCATTGTAAAGAAGTTGTCGACATTAACTATTGTTTGCCCTTCTTAAGAGAGGAAGGTAACGACTTCACAGGTATTCGTAGCGCAACTACCAACCACAAACGTCCTTGAACAAATGATATTCAACTCGTCTAGATGGTTTCGGTTGATACAAATCGTCGCGTACATACGAGCAATTCGGTTCGGTCGCAATTTCCGTTTGCCATCAAATAGACGAAAACTCGTCGCATTATCAACTGAAGAGTTGTCTAGAGCAAAAACTGAACTCCCTATTTCAAGATGAAATCCAACATCTCAAAACCAATTCGGAACTACCATCAAAAAACAGACTCTCACCTTTAACGCCCTTCCTTGACTCGTTCGGTATTGTTCGGGTAGGTGGCCGCTTTGAATATTCGTAATTACCTTATTTTAAAAACACTCTATCGTGCTTTGCAAATCACACCCAATCGCAAAACTAATTGCCGAACACAAACACAAAAAACATATACGAGTATATGCAGGTGTTTCACTACTACATATTTTCCCTTCTTAAACGGAACTTCTATATTCTCGGCGGTAGAAACCTCGCGCGAAAGGTTGTACATAACTGCGTTATCGGCTTTCGTCAACGTCAAACCACAAGAAACTAGCTAATGGGAAACCTACCCATTGAACGCATACACTATTCGAGACCATTCAGCATGGTTGGCTGCGAATATGGGCCCTGCGTCATATTGCGTCTTAATCTAGGAAGAAATCCCAAATTTGTAAAAGCTTATATCGCCCTATTCATATGTTTCGCAACGAAGGCTATACATTTGGAGCTCGTTGCAGATTTGTAATCGGCGGCATTTTTAAAAGTGGCGGCATCACAGCCTCAAAGGGACTTTCAGTTGTTCAGAAAATAAATATTTCGATGCTTTATAAGAGTTAGTTCTGACCTATTTCTGTAGATTTCGAAAAATTAGAAAATGCTTACGGGTCCACAGCCGGTTTCACTGGTGTAACATTGAAGGTTTGATAGGCGACTAGCTAGAAAGCATGTCCATGATGTTCTAGAAACCTGAAGTGACCAGTTCTGCTTACTATTATCATCATCCTAAAACCGTAACAGTTGTTCTGACCACCACAGCGCTTAAATTCATCTATAATAGAAATGCCATGTTAAGGTTTCTCCGTGGTGCAGTCCACTAGGATATAGTCCACTAAACTGTACATATGTGACTGGAAATAGCCGTGAATATCTAGCGCGTTACATATAGCTGAACACCGAAAGTTTCTGCAGGAATAGAGAGCAATATTTTGCTGCGGATGTGATTTATCCTTATTGTCAGCACCGATACCGAAATTTAGGAGCTTGCTTACCATTTTTCGGATAGTCCTAAAAAAAATTCAAAGCAGGAATCACTAAGATGCAATTTTTTTCTTTGGGAGACAGCAGAGTAGCTGCACAGATGAAACGTCGTTTCATTTTTATCTTTTACAGCTCCTGCACAAAGCCTTAAAAGATAGATCATGTCACTAGAGGCCCGATATGTAAACGTTCCGTATATAGGAGACTCTTATCCAGTTTAGTCCAGATCCGTTTGATTACGTCGTAGGTTGTGCCATCTAATAACCTGCAATAGGCCTAGTATACAATATCACATCTAACTTGAGCGTGAGTTTACATATAGCAAATGACATCTCCATGTATGTCCTAAGAGACTGAAATATGTCTAGGGATGTGCCACTTCTTATAAAGATAGTTTTGAAAGCCCTTTGACGTTGTTATAACCAAGTTCAGGGTTTATGTACAGCTTGGCTATTAATTGTTGCTTTATTGGAAAGCCTTCTACCTGAAATACACTAAAATAAGAAGGAAGGCGATGAGAGATATTCACTGCTAGTTGTTCAAAGAATACACCACTCTTCACCTTAATTTGACTTTGAGTCGTTAGTGTATGTCTATGAGCTCAATAAGCCTCTGAAAATTTAAATAAGGAACACTCTTTACAATTAGATACAATTCGCCCAATGTTTCTCCAATTTTATGATGCCCTCCAAATAATACGGTCTCTCGAGGTCCTCAAAATAGGCGTATTTCATCGATAATCTCCTTATTTGGCCCATATCTCTTACCGCCGAGCCATTTCTTCATGTTTGGAAACAGGAAATAGTCGCAGGGGGCTGAATCTAGAGAATATGCTGGATGAGATAGCAATCCGTAGCCTAATGAAAGCAATTTTGTCATTGCGACTGCGGATTTGTGCGCCGGTGCATTATGCTGGTGGAAGCGAATTTTTTCCTCGTCAAATGCTGTCGTTTTTGCTTTAAATCGACATCGAATCGATCCAATAGCTCTGCATAATAGGCGCCGGTGATCGTTTTACTCTTTTCAAGATAACTGATAGGTATGGCACCGCGCACAACCTAAAAAACTATCGCCTTGACATTATTGGCCGACAGACGCACCTTCGCCTTCCTCGACTTCGATTCAGCAGGAGAAGTCCACTGTCTCGACTATTCCTTGGTCATTGTTATTTTGTGATGAATCCATTTTTTATCCACGGCTGCGAAATGGCGCAAAAACTCGTTCGGATTGTGACTGAATATCGCCAAACACTCCTCTGAAGTTGTTAAACGATTGCGTTTGTTGTCTATTTTGAGCAAACGCGGATAGCTTTTCCATATTCAAATATTTTCGCAAAACTGAAATCATTGATCCGTGTGATAAGCCTGTACTTTCTTCAAGTTCGCGCACTTTCACTCTCCGATCATACAATATCATACCGTGGATTTTATCGACCATTTCTGGTGTGCTGACTTCAATTGGGCGACCAGAAAGTTCGGCGTCGCGTGTCCCAGTACGAGCGCTCCGAAATTCAAGTAAACAAGTGGTGGATGGTTCGAATCGATAATGACGAATCCCCATAACACTTTACAAGCTTTTGTTTGGTTCGCATGATGGTCACAAAATAGTGCTTAATGAGCACACAAAACACTAGCATCTCCTAGGCGTCTGTTTCGAATGGCTTTCACAACAAAATTATTTCACAAATCTGTTTGAAAATTTGGGTGCGTTCTTTTGAAAGATGCTTCTTGACAAGCAAAATGTTATCATTTTCAGGGACTTCTTGACCCACCTACATGGATAAGTACGTCCTCGTAATATAGTACCCATACAGTTCTCCCTCCTGGAGGTTGCGACATGTTTTTGCAATAAATGCATTTGTCCGCATTTATTTGTATCTGAGCGTGACACATATGTCAAATATTTGAGCGCGTTTTGTTATTGACACTTACATAACCTAAAAAAAAAAAGTTACGTCAGAAATGTCATCGAAAAACACCAACGTCAGAGCTGGTTCGCCCTAATCTGTGATGTTAATTTTTCAGTTGAAGGCGTTCATCGCTCCAGTAGACCTTCCGATATTGTCGACGATAAAATCAAAGCGTTGGTGCAAACACATAAGTATTTAATGATTCGGGAGCTTGCTACCGCTTTAAAAGTGTCCATTAGAAGAGTTAACGGCCATTTGAAATCGCTTGGCTTCGTAAAGAAGCTCGATATTTGGGTACCGCACGAATTGAAAGAAATTCATCTGACAAAGCGCATAATCGTCTGTGATCAACTCACCAATTCTGAAGAAAACGATCCATTCTTCAAGCGACGAAAGAGGGATTATCTACAACAATGTCAGACGAAAAAAAAATTGGAGTAGGCGAGATGAAACATCGGAAAAGCAAGTAAGCGCAAGGACATCCATCAAAAGAAGGTATTAGTTTGAATCTGATGGGATTGGATGAGACCAGTCTTTTATGAGCTGCTTCCAAAGTACAAAACGATTAATTCCGATGTCTACTGTGAGCAGCTACAGAAATTAAGTAATGCCATAGCACAGAAACGTCCTCTGCTGATCAATCGTAAGGGTGTGATCTTCAACCACAACAATGCGAGACCACACAAAAGTTTGGTCACTCGGCAAAAAATGTTACAGCTTGGATGGGATGTGTTGCCACATCTAACGTAGAGCCCAGATATTGTGCCATCAGGCTTCCACTTACTTCGCTCCTTGCAAAACTCCTTGAATGATAGAACGTTTGCTTCTGAAGACCTCATCAAACAACACCTTGACAAGTTTCTTGGAGAGAAAGACAGAAAATATTATGAAGTTGCCCGAGTGATGGAAGGTCATCGAACCAATACATCATAATTTACTACTTTTATTTCCGAAATTTGGATTTTCGATAGTGAAAAAGATGACTATCAAACCCCAGGTTATGCCTTTTTTGCTACATGCAACAATTCTTATTCGTCTGGTGGCGTCGGTGTTTTTATCAAAAATATGTACAATAATTCAGAAGATTCTAGCTTTAATCTGCCACCTGCGGATATTATAAAAATTAACTTTTATTTAAAAGATGAAAAAACTGTCTTGGTGCCTATAGACTGCATGATAGTAATAGAGATGTTTTTCTTGATGAACTTAATGAATTATTAATTTTCCTGAGTGGTATTAATATTGATCTCCTCTCTAAGATTAATTTTGTGACTAGTTACCTAATGTTGCTGGCTGCTAATGGTTTAGATTGTTGTATTGATAAGCCAACGCACATATGTGATACCTCTAGTATATGCATTGACCATATCTTTTCTAGAAGTGGTAGATCTCGTACCTGTGGCCTTGTGAGCTCTTTAGCTGATTTCGGTATCACTGGTCATGCATCATTCACTATTTAGACATCATTAATGAAAACAATAAACCAATTACTAGCAAACCTTTTAAAAAAATTAATTATGATAGGTTCAACTTCCTTCTTCGCTTTGAATTTTGGCCTGATGTCTATAACGAAAATTATCGTTCTATAGCTTTTAATAACTTTATACACAAATTAGGGATTTTGCTTGACTGTTGTACTCTTAATTTAAGTAATAATGATTGCAAATCTAGACGATTAAAGAATGGATGTCTGCACCTTTGCTCAGAAAAATAAATTGGGACTTAAATGTAAGAAATACCCTTTCAATAGTGCATTCAAAATTTCTTTCAAAAGGTTATGTAAAGAGATCTCAGTTGAGATAAAGACATCTAAGGAAAATTATTATTTACCTGAACCTGAACTTGGAGTGGAGCGTAGTCAACAAAATTTTAAATCGCAAAGTCCGTGAAGACAAACCATTAATTGTGACAGTGCATGATTTGACAGTTTCGGATCCGACTGAAGGTGCTATCACTTCAATGAGTTTTTTTTTCCCACAGCTAATAATTTACACCCTGAATGACTCGATCTGCAACCAACTTCAGACTGCTATAATATCCAAACCGTTAATGACAGTGAGCTCAAATTTTGACACATGACAGATAATTTTATTATTTACAAGCCTTTTAAACGATTTGCGTCTAAGTTGTGTTGGAAAATTTTTATCCGCGATGGAATTCAAACGTGATAGTGTGATTGCTTTATATTTGGCTGGAAAACCACAAGTAGCTATCGTTAGAGCCCTCCAGCACCTCAACGTGAATAAATCATTTGTGTCTCGAACCATATCTCGTTACCGTGATACTGGCAGCGTTGCAAAACGCCATGGAGGTGGTCATAAAAAAACAGCAACATCGGCAGAAATGGTTCGAAAAGTGAAGGCTCGAATTGAGCGAAATTCGCGTCGAAGTGGAAAAAAATGGCTTGTGAGCTCAACATATCGTTGGAACGGACGCAACACATACTGAAAAATGAGCTTGGGCTCAAGCCATTGAAGTTTCAAAAAGCACACGATCTTACACCGCAACAGTAAAAAGTTAGAGTCGAAAGAGCGAAGGAGCTGCTACGCTTTCACGAAAGTGGTGAGTTGCTGAATTTGGTTTTTTTCCGATGAGTCGCCATTTGTTATTGGGAAATATGTCAACAAACAAAATGACCGAGTTTACTTGCCAGAGAGGTCTTTCGAAAATGTACACCTTCGGACGGCCACCAGAAAGCAGGCAGCACCGATGGTGATGGTTTGCGCCGCCATAACCGCCGATGGTCGCTCTCCGCTCGTATTTTTGGACCGTGGCGTCAAAATTAATACGATCGTATACCGTGAAACTGTCTTAGAGGCAGTATTGAAGCCTTGGGCAAACAATCATTTCGGTCGGGGACCGTGGACATTTCAACAAGACTCGGCACCGTCTCACAAAGCGCGCGTCAACCAAGATTGGTTAAAAAACAATGTTCCGCACTTCATTTCTTCGACACAATGGATTGCAAATTCTCCAGATGCAAATCCGTTGGGTTTCTCTGTCTGGGGTATTTTGAAGGCGAAGGTTGGCACTAAAAAATACCAAAGTTTGGACCACCTCAAACAAGCACTTCGCCGGAAATGGGCCAAAATACCGTAGAGCCACTTGCGTGCAGCGTGCGATGATTTCTTCGGCCGTCTCAAGGCCATTATTCGCGCCAAAGGTGGACATATTGAAAACTGCTGATACAATTTGAAAATTGATGTATTTTCCAATATTTTTTGCTTTGTTGGAGCTAGAGTCATTCACAATGTAGTTACTGAAATATTCGATAAAATAATCCTCCTATTGCTGACGAGGGACTAGTAAGTGAAACCTTTTTTAGTGGAAGCTGTTGTTTTAATCCCATTTCTTCAAGTGAATTATATGAAATTATTAATTCATTAAAAGACTCCAACACTGTTATAGCGGATGGTTGCTCAAATGTTATTCTAAAAAAGATAGCATTTAATATTGTGGATGTGCTGGCTCACATTTTTAACAAAAGCGTTTTCGGAGGAGTTTTTCCTGACGCACTTAAAATTGCTGAAGTTATTCCGCTCCGCAAAAAATCCAACCCTTGTTGCATAATAACTACAGACCGATATCTTTTTTGCGCGTTTTCGCCAAGATATTTGAAAAAGCCATAAAAAGAAGAATTTTAGATGTTTTAAACAAACAACGATTTTTTAGTGATCATGTTTTGTCAACTAGGCAGACGGCAGGAAAGTCAAGCTTTTTTGTTTTTGTTTTATAAACTACATATGTTATTGCATTTGATGATTACCGAATAAAAATCTAATCTAATATTGCGAAGCATTGTTTATAATAAATAAAGCTTTTTAATTACAGATTATCGTCATTGTTAAAAAAATGTTTGTACTTCTTAAAAAACACCCTTTAGGTAGAATCGCAAAAACCATCACCCCGATCCTCCTGCAGTAGACCTTTAATTTAAGTTCTAAATACACCATGCTGTGCTTTCTTCATACTTACAAAACAGACTACCTACTGGCTGCTCCCCGATTTGTTTAAATATGCTTTTAGAATTTATACGAGCAGTTATGCCTTACCGAAATACGCGCTTATTCCAATTTGGCGGTCATTTTTGTGAGCCTTATTTTTATAAGACATGACCCTATGGTTGCAGTAATACTCTTAGCTCTTTGCTCCTTTGCGCAATTAAGTTTAACAGCTTTATATTTTAATTTGAACCAGGGGCAGACTCTTATTTAAGCTAAACTTTAGCTCCATATCGTGGCTTAAGATCTGCGATTATGTCAACTCTTATCTGAGAAGACATTAACTGTACTACCTACTTATGGGCTGAATGGATTTTTTTATGTACTTGAACCCTGTGCACTGTGAAACAAATAAGGTAACTGTGAAGGGCGGACCTTTTCTCCTTGGACAGACTTGGATATTGCCTGTATTATGTACAATTTGGGGAGTCAGTGAGCGGCATCAGCACTGGCGGTTCCTAATGCTGAAACTAGTTGGATTTCGAGCTGGCAGAACTACTGAAGACACCCTTTTAAAGTTATGAAGCGATGTCAATGATTGTATCAACCAAAGTTTCATCAATGCTGTCATTTTTGTTGATCTAACTAAAGCATTTGATCTAGTGCATAGATCCTCACATGCTTTTGAGTAAGCTTTATAGAGCAGGATTTTGTGGTTTTTTGTATTATTGGCTTGCTTCTTGTTTGTCTGATAGAAAGCAGCACGTTAAAATTAAAGGAAAATATAGTGTGCTACTTAACTTAAAGGTAGGTGTACCACAAGGGTAAGTCCTTTTACCATAACTTTTTTTAATTTTTGTTAACTCCATCTTTTTCCAGAAATTTAAAGGGTACTTGATAGCTTTTGCAAATGACATAGCCTTTTCCTACCCAAGTAAGTCTCCACTTAACTTA
This sequence comes from Volucella zonaria, assembly GCA_963966105.1. NCBI lineage: Eukaryota > Metazoa > Arthropoda > Insecta > Diptera > Syrphidae > Volucella > Volucella zonaria. The sequence goes on along the minus strand of OZ014534.1, from coordinate 121,923,048 downwards.
ATAGTTGACTTGGCTCTTTTGATCTAACTTAACTTGGATCTTTTGAAAGTAATAAGACTAAAATGATGTGTTTTAATTTATCAGGGTCTTCTACTCTGCTGGACTGTAATCTTTTTTATCACGCTTCTGACTGTCTTAAGTTTAAGCTCGAAACTAACTCTGCATCGAGCACCAGTACTTTTAATTCTAGTGAAACTTGCTCTAAAATAGATTTTGTTCAGTCCTTTAAGTATCTTGGGGTGATCTTGCATAGCAAATTAAATTGGTTCGATCATACTAACGCTCTGAAAAAATATTTGCTATGTTGCTCCAGACAATTTTATAATCTCAATTCATATTGTTCAAAAAAATTACTAGTTATAGTCTTTTTTGGTATTGTGCATTCTACAATTCAGTATGGTATCACTTGTTGGGGTGGAACTCATGCTAACAAAATTAACTCTCTGCTCTTGGCTCTTAAACGTATTATATGTAAGAAAAATCGATTCCATAATAGCTTCATTTTATTTCAAGAACTGAAAATACTTCCCTTAAGGCACATCTAGGTATTACTATAAAGTGCTAAACCATTTTCTTTTTGGAAGTGGCTATCTTTCAGTTGGAAGAAATTCTATTCATAACTTGCGAATTCATTCATATAACTCTTTTGATGTACCATCGCATAATTAAATGCATTTTAAAAAGTTTTTCTTGATAGTGGCTCCGACAATCTTTACGACGTACCACCATCAAAAAGTTCACGGAATTCAGAAAATTTAAAATACTCGTACAATTTTATTCATCTAAATCTATATTGCCCCCTTCAAAGTAATCCCCATCGACTGCACCACACTTATGCCAGCGCTTGATCCAATCCTCCATACATTTTTTATATTCGGTTTTCGGTATGTCCATCAGTGCTTCCTGCGATTTTTCCATTACTTCCTCTCGGCTGCTGAAACGCGTTCCCCGTAGTGGTTTTTTAGCTCGATTGAACAAAAAGAAGTCACAGGGAGCCAAAGCAGGTGAATTCGGTGGCTATTGGATGGTATTTGTTGCATTTTTATTTAAAAAATTACGAATAATGATGGCACTGTGCGATCGCGACGGTGCGTTATCATGGTGCAAAATCCACGAGTTTTCTGCCCACAATTCTGGTCTCTTTCGGCGAATTGCTTCACGCAAACATCTCATAACGCCCAAATACTCGTAACACTCTTTGTTTACTGTCTGGCCTTCTGGCAAAAATTCATGATGCACTACACCGTTGTAATCCATGAAAACCGTGAGCATTGCCTTCTTCTTCGACTGAAAACGACGTGATTTTTTTGGTCTCGGCTCATTTGGTGAACGCCATTCACTTGCCTGATGTCTGGATTGCGTGTCATACTCATAAACCCATGTCTCGTCTCCAGTAATGATCCTTTTGAGGAATGTGGGATCGGATTTCGCCGATCAAATCATCTCTTTTGCTATGTCAACATGGTCTCTTTTTTGCATGAAATTGAGGTCTTTTGGCACCAACTTTGCTGCTACACGACGGAAACCCAAATCATTAACCAAAATGTCTTGAACGGATCCATAGGCAATGTTCAAGTCCTCCGCTATCTCTCTGATGGTTAATTTGCGGTTCTTGACCAACATTTCTTTTACTCGTACTTCATCAATGTTTTCGTCGGTTTTCGATGTCGATGGTCTGCCACTGCGTTCATCATCTTCGATTGACTCACGACCACTTTTAAACCGCTCGTGCCACTGGTAAACGACCATTTTCTTTAAAGAATCGTAGATATACTCTTGGCTACGTAACTTTTGCAATAATCAATCTATGATGCTAAGATTTAGAAGGAATGTCAACAACAGATTTACGAACTTAACAAAGAAACAGAACCCAAATCGGAATAATGGGAGCGTCACACGGCGGTTGTGGCCTGGAACTTTTTGATCAAGGTGGTATACGTAATTTGTTACTTTTCCTCACTAAAGTGAAAGCTAACGACCAACAGACTGAACGACACTTAAACATCTATTTCTTTTTCTTTTTCCCCAATGCTCATTTTAGAATATTTGAATTTGAATTTTTGATGGGACACTAGCTACTAGCTGTAGTTTTAAACTTGACTATAGACTGTTTCTTTTATTTATAACTACTTCTACATATTATACCTAGAATAATAAATAAATAAATACAATAATTCAAATGAAAAATGACTCCAATATATGAGGGAAGACATGATGTAGTGATGTTTCAATTAATGTTTATCGATTCCAGGGATGGAGGACTGGGAGCACAAGCAACCAGCTCCTTTTCTTAGATATCCAAAAATTGTAGGTGAAAAAGTACATATATCCAGGACAACAGTGCGAGTAGTTCTTAGAGCTCCGCTGATACACAAGCCGGCCGATTTTACACCTTTCGGAATGGCTCACAGTAGGACTATTTAGTCTAACTAAAATTGGTCACCAAACTACTACACCACAATAAATAACTTGAAGTTCTGGTCCCCACTTTTTCCTCTATTGCTTTGCTCATATATTTATAGATATTCTGCTTACAATTTAATTTAGCATTTTCGTCTGTTTGACTAAAGAATAACGTAAGTGAATCTATAGATAGAATTCCTTATTTCTTGGAGAAGGAAACCAGTTCGATTTTACTTGGGTTGACACCCACCCAAGCCACACTTTTCGATTCAATTTGAAACTCTATTCAGAGCTCTTTACATTCGACTTAGGTACTACAATATCCAGCTTTTTCTCAGTGATACCCACTGAAATGTAATTTGAATAAGCTAACAACCTTATTGTTGTTCAAATTAAATTTAAATTCATCCAGGATCCATTTGGCTTAACCAGTTATTTTTAAAGGGTTGGATTTGTGGCGGGAACATACCAAAGTCTCGAAACTTTGTTGGAAGACTATTCTATGCTCTGACAAAGACGGAAAAAGACACAAAGACGGTTATTTTGAACTTTTTTTATAGGATTCCGGACTTCTCTGGTGTCTTTAGTCCCGGTGACATTCCCCTAAAGTGGGGAAGCTTATTCCGTGGGAAGCTGACGAGAAATTGATGCATATTGATGTCAGAGAATAGACCAAATGGTTCAGACCCTTTGTACAGCCAGCCTTCTTTCCAGCATTGGTTTTCTGTTCGGCAATGAGTTCTATAAATCATTCGCAAAAAAACATGAGAACAGTGAAACTATCCACATCGGAACCTGCAACGATATAAATCAGATGTCCAACTAAACTATGTGTTTCTTTGTACGCTCGAATTTGAATTACATAATATATAAACAAAAAATAATGGAAACAGAACATAGTGAAGCTGATATCAACTTTAGAATAATACAAGGTGTCACCAGCATCGAAAAAGACTTTTTGAAAAATATGAATTTTTGTTGTGTTAGTTTTAACATAAGATCGATAACCAAAACATGGGATAATTTCATAGCAGAAATTGATAATGTCTTATGTCATATCGATATCATAGTACTAAACGAAATAAACATATCAAAGCAGAAAAATGGAATATATCACATTGATGGATTTGAACCTGAATTCATAAATCGAAATGAAAGGAAAGGCGGAGGTGTTGCAATATTTATTAAAAAGAATATAAAATACTATATAATACCAATAAACCCAATAAACTATGAAGGCATACACATCGAAATAAACCATAATAGTAAGAAAACCTACATACACGCAATTTACAGGCCACCAGAACTAAGTATTACGAAATTCATTGACGAATTAAATGAAAATATCAAAGAAGGCAAAGAAAACATTGTATTACGTGATACTAATATAAATATACAAGATGAAAATAACTCACTAACTTTGAAATATATAGAGATGATGGCCTTGAAAGGACTTACAAATGTAATCAAACAACCTTCGCGCGTAGATTTGAAAAGGAGCACCTCAACACTCATTGATCACATATATGTTACCATCACAAAACTAGATATATTCTCAGCAATCATCGAAACGGACCTTTCCGATCACTACATAACTCTGTATGCAACAAAAAGTGTAAGCCAAAACCAAACGAATGATCAAACTGACATTAAACATATTAGCCAACAAAAAGTTAATGAGCTAATAGAGCAAATGAACTGGCAAAATATACTAGAAGAGAGGGATGTTGAAATAAATATAATAACTTCGTAAAAGTAATAAATAATATATATGTTACACTGAAGCAAGTAGAAAAAAAGCAAGCAAACGTCCTCTAAAGCAAAAACCATGTGTGTTACAAAAAGAGAGATGAACTCTATAGAAGATGGAAAAACAGCCCAAGAAGCTACTTTTCATAAGCAACAATTCGTAAACGCTAAAAATGACCCGAGAAAAACATGGAATATCGTTAATGAACAATTCTCAAACCAGGCTACAAAGAGTATGCATGTGTGTAATGTAAGAACATCAAATCATGAAAACATCGATTATTCGACCAATATACAAGGGAGGAACCAAAAATAACACTGAAAACTACAGGCCAATCGCAATTTTGTCAGTTGTTGAAAAGTGTATGGAGGAGGTAGTTGTTAATCGACTTAACAATTTTATAACCAAGCACCTTATACTACAACCAAACTAATACGGTTTTCAGAAAAATAAAAGTACTGGAATGTTACTAGACGAGTTTACCAATACTGTTAATGCCGGCCTGAACAGAAATCATCATGTTGCATGAAAAACTAATCGAAAGCCTCAGTAAAATAGGTTTGAGAGGAATAATGGCAAACTGGCTTAAGAGCTGTTTAAAAGATAGAACCATAAAAGTTAAGGTCTCAGACAAAATGAGCGAGGAAAAACCAAGTCAATACGGTGTACCACAAGGCTCCAAACTGGGCCCGTTGTTATTTATCCTCTATACAAACGAACTCTTGCGCCTATTCAAAAAAAGTACTGCCTATGCCTACGCTGATGACATAGCAAATGTTGTAAAACACAAATGTTTAAACTCTGCGACGGAAATATTGCAAGAAGAATTTAACACCGTCCCTAAATGGTGTCATGATAAAGGCCTTCTAATAAATGCGACCAAGACAAAAGTAATGCACATACGCACCCCCTCTAAGCGAGAAGATATTGTTCAAATATATCACCGAAACGAACACTATCCATTGTCAGCCAACAATAAAGAAATTGAAGTAGTTAAAAGCATGAAATACCTAGGGATAATTATAGATGAACACCTATTATGGCGAGAGCATATAAAAACCCTACGTCTTCAACTCTTAAGCGCGCTCTTTGCGTTGGTATACGTTAAAAGATATTCCCATTTTGAAGTGCAGAAACAAGTGTACTACTCGCTAGCAGAATCAAGAATTAGATATGGGATTCTGGCCTGGAGAAACGCGGCCAAAACCCATATTGATAAGATATTGAATCTTCAACATCATCTATTCAAAGTTTTTAGACCTGCTTACACATCTTTCAAAGTTTTAGATGCCAACGCAATATTTCAGATGACAACACTCATATGCTATATGGAGGATCAAAGATTTCTGCAACCTATACGTCATACGCAAAACACCAGAAGACGAGCCCAAGGAATGCTAAAAGTACCAAAAACATTCAACATCTATGGAAATACTTATGAACAAACTTCCTCAATCTATGAAATACATTCCTAACCTTAGAAAACGAAAAAAAACAACTTAAAAAATTATTTACAATATTTCGATGTACTTTGTAAAGTACATGAATTTAGTTAAATGTATATCTACATAAAGTAATAATGCTGTTCTTTTATATAATAAACTAGATATTATTTTAAATCACCTCAAAACCAACTAATGATACCAACGCTAACAACCACCTGCAGATAAGCACTTTGCTTTGCGGGTAAATTGATGTAAACTGATGTAAATTTAAAATGTAAATAATAAATAAATAAAAATAATAAATAAAATAATAAATCTCTTGTTAAGAAACAATAAGTTACGGAACCTTTTTTCGAGAATGCAGGCTTTCGGTTTACCTTTAACTTTACTGAAAATTATATCGCAGTCTGCGAGGGTTAGTCAGCGAACCTGCTTTTCCACTACCCAGAATTCCTGGAAACGCATTAATAGTCTGGCAGCCTTAGAGTTGTAGATATTCATCACTGCAACCAGGAGACTTAACCTACTTTTATTTCGAAGGTTTGACTCATAGCGAGCGCGAGCTTTGCTAGCAGTCCTATCCGAACGATTGCTGGATGAAGGCCTTCGTTCTCGCTTGACATGGCTTTGCTTTTACTGGAGACAAGTTCGATATTTCAGACCATAGTAAACAACTTTTGAGAGAACACCCACGAATGTGAGATTCCTATTAAATTTTTTGTTGGTATATGAGCGCTAACGCCAGTTTTCGATCCTGTTTTCAGTCTAATCCATCGTACTTCTCATACCGCTTTAGGGGATTTAAGGAACAACTACAGAGCTATTCTCCGCAAATTACTACTTTACACCTAGCTTCAATTTTTGAGAAATTTTTCTGCACAAAATAGTTCCGCGATAGTAAAGACCTAATCAATCGTTTATGTCTTTTCAGTATCACGAAACTAACCCCAGTAAAGAAAATAAAATTTGTCTACCCAATATCAATACAAACTCTGCATGGGCACGCATGTCAATTTTATTTTCATTTTTCTTACCCAATTCCAGTAGGACATTTTCATTTTTCTAAAATGCTCAAATGAATAACATAGTCAGCGGTATCAACCACCATCCTTTTCCTATACAATTGTGTTTACTACACACATCTCCGTATCCTTAAATATCGATGTAACAAAAATATACAATAACAACTTTGTACCAGGCTGTCAGCATTTGCAAATACGAGTAGCAACTGCTAGGATTCGTTTTACTTTCACTGGCAACATGAGCAGAGCGAACTCTAAGTCATACACAGACTTGTTGAATAAAATAAAAAAAATGTTTGTACTCACATTTAAGCACATACACACGTGCATGCCTACAACAAGTGCCCCCTTTGTATCGCGATACTTCTAGATATGAATAATGTCTCATTTACAGAAATGTTATGATTGCTGCAGATAAGTTTCCAGAACTCTTTAATGTTGTTGACGTTTGCTTTATGGTGGACAAACCAGCAATCAAGGACGAGTCAAATTAGATTTATGCTTCCAAGAGTTATGTTAGTGCGTACAGAAAGATTCCTTATCACCATCTTTCCAACATTTGAACAGATGTCCTTTGTAAGAATGGAAAGTCTCTTTCCACATAACAGCCACCACCATGAATTCTTTATGAGGAGGATATGCCTACATGCGGCTTTCACATATGCAATTTTTGATCTGACACATTGGAGTTGCCATCGAAGTAAATCTACTCCTCACGTTTGACAGTAGATTTTATTTAAATACACAAAATTTTAGGGAAATTTTAGTTCTCTTCGAAGGAGTATGATAAAGATAGATTTTTACATCAGATTTGAGCATTTTTATATAACGTTTCTGATAAGTTCGCAGGCAGGACCTTAGAAATGCGAGAGAAGACAAAAAGGTACCTTGAAGAAAGATAGTAAACTAGGCTATAGCAACAATAAATACGCGTTATTAGACACAGGTAACGTTGTTTAGGAAAGTTGGCATTGCCAACGAGTACTACCCTCTTTGTTTTGATTTGGCAACCATCTGTATTGAAAGTTGTTGGTGTTTTCGTATCGTATCGATCCGTAATTCAATTTTTAGTTTTGGATGAAAAAGGTGCGAAGTTGAAGAAGTTGAATGCTGTCTATGGGGACTTTTCACCATCTATGACAACCGTGAGATATTTATTGGTTCATTTGTTTTTGATAAAGAATGCCCAGGCTGCCTGTCAGACATGATTACTGAGAGAATCGTTGAAAAATTCCGTGACATGATTCTTGCTGGTCGCCAAACGTAGTTTTCGAAGTAGCAGAGGCGGTGGGTAGAGCGATAGCTCACAGCGGACAATAAGTAAATACGGTTGTCAACTTCCAAGCAGTGTTTGGAGCTCTCTAAGTGAAATTCGAAGGAATTTTTGTGACGAATTGTCAGCGTTGACAAATCCTAGATTCACAACTTCACGTCAAGGACCAAACAACAGCCAAAATAACAGATTTTCCTAGAGCACTCTGGTCCAAAAATCATCGTCTGGAAAGCTCAATGCAGCAATTTTTTTGGATTCGAAGATAATATTTCTCATGGACATGACCACCATAGGAAAGTGACAGAGATTCGCCCCATTTGGCAGAGAAAAAAGTGCTGTTCCACCACGACAACGCATTCACACCTCACTCATCAGAAATCGTCGTCGCCAAATTACATATCTTTCTCTTTATTCCCCAACGTGTTTTAAACGAGGAGGTTATCACGAAGACAGAAGTCTATTTTGAAGAGTGTAAAAAATCATATTTTTTAGATAGCCTAAAAAAAATGACAGGAACATTGGGAGAAGTTTGCGGTTTTAAAAGAAAAGTGAGTTGAAATTAAAGTAATAAATTGTAAAAAAAAACTAGCATTTTTGTTTCTAACACAGGTGTTTACCGAACCACCCTCGTATATGCGAATAGTAAGGACATCAAATCCCAGTCGTAGCAAGGAGCTATTTGGATCCCAATGAAAATTATTTTCCTTTTCCCGTTTATCACCATGAGTAAAAATTATTTACAATAAAGGTGGAAAAGCACTCACTACATCAGCAGGTTGCGTTGCCCTTGCTCTAAGCTCTGTTGGGGCGTGCTAGATCCAGACGTCCTAGGAAGATCTTGACTTAGATGGCGCGAACAAATAGAAAAGGGCCCTTACCTACTCGACGTGCATAAGTAAAGTAATCACTTTTCTGCATACGTCCACGTCTGTAAATTAAGGCCAGCTATTTTGACACTTAGTGAAACATAGGCAGATCCTCATCCACATCTATCACATCACTCTGATCTGAAGCTATCTAGCTACTAATTAGTGCCACTATTTTTTTCCCATCGCGGTCTCACCATTCACGTGCGTAATGATGCAGCTTATCAAATTCCACCACAATGTAGTCCCTGTTCCAATCCGGAATTCAATTTCACGTGGTTCAATTTCCATCTCGGTAAGCAAATTATCCACTACTACTTTATTTACAGAAGCCCTAAAGTGGACAGCAATTCGACTTTTAACGAGTTTGATGCGCTGTCTGACTCTATTCAAAGAATTGTATCCCTGTATCCTCATACTGGAATCGTTATTACCGGCGATTCCAATATACACAATTGTAGGTGGCTTCGACATTCTGGAAAGACAATACCAAAAGAACGATGTGTTGAGATGCTCGCTGAGGAAAACAGCTTGTAAATGAGCCCACATGAATGCCAGATGTTGATAGTCATACCGCCAACACCCTGGATTTGTTTTTAACTTCTCACTCTGATAAAAACTCCGCTGATGTGCTATCCCCTCTTGGCTCATCGGACCATTGTATCATATCAGCTAATTTCTCGTACACCGACCACACAGTTAGAGAAAACATTCCCAAAACAACCGTATGGCAATACGAGAAAGCCAACTAGAGCGGTCTTAACAGCTTCCTTACTGTTAAAATGATGCTGCTGGTGATATGACCCCTGACACTATTCCCCTTGGAATGAGATACTTTATCCCTTATCGGATTAAGAATATCAGACCAAAAGAGAAGGCGACAACTCGAGCTGTAAAGAGGCTGTCAGGGTTAGAGAAGTGTTTCTTCGGTCCTTTAAGACCAATCCGACAGAGAAAACGGGAAAAAGTTTAAATGAGCCAGGAATGACTGCAACGTCTTTCTCAAGCGTGTGAAATTTCAATACGACCAAAAGTTGAGGCAAAAAATACTACAATGTCCCAAGGGTAGTAAAAGCTTTTGGTCATTTGTCAAAAACATCAGAAATTCTGCTTCATCCTCCATCCCAACGCTCATTTACAATGAAATTCCAGCTGTCAGCTCTTTGGACAAGGCCAATCTGCTTGCTTACACCTTAGCCTACACTTGAGTGCGTCGAATCTTCAATGGGACGAATCCACTTGAGCACTCGCGTAGTAGCAGCAAGACTACATAAAGATCTCAACATACATAAATCCGCTGGTCCAAATAGTATATCTCCCCTTCTTCTGAAGAGGTGTTCTTCCTCGCTGGCAAAACCACTGCGTAAGCTTTTTCGTCAATCCTACACTTTAGAAATCTTTGCGAGCAGATGGAAAACAGCATTTGTCCAGCCCGTCCCTAAAAAAGGCGAATCTTCTTCTCTCTCCTCCTACAGACCCATTGCACTTACGTTCCTTCTTTCCAAGGACATAGAAACGCTGATAAATCGTCAGCTCATCAAATATCTCGAAACACGAAAATTTCTCAATGACCGGCCATATGGTTTTCGTAGCAACAGGTCCACTGATGATCTGATGACATGTCTCACCGAAAAGTCTAACCAAAGCGAACATCTATCTGGCGAAAGCCAGATAGTTACACTTGATATTTCTAAGGCATTTGACAGAGTTTGGCATCAGGCTCTCTTGTCGAAAATGCGTGCTCTTGGGATCGATGACCCTCTTCTGGATTAGAAATTACCTTTCGGAAAGTTCAATTCAAGTTGTCTTGGATGGTATCAAGTCTGATGTTCACAAAATAAATGCTGGTGTGCCCCAGGGCTCCGTTCTGTCTTCGACACTCTTTTTAATTTTCATCAATGATCTCTTGTCTGCTACTCTGCTCTGCTCTCAGTCTCTGCTCTTCGACTGTAAAACGCGAACGTCAGTGTATGTTAAGCTCATTACATTCTGATACTAACAGCATAGCCAATTGAGGAACCATCAACAGAGTGGAATTTAATGCTTCCAAAACACTATGCTGTCTGCTGTCTTTAAAGCGAAATTTAAATACTCAGCCATTATCCATGAATGGCACTAACATCGAAACCGTAAAACTTACCATTCTCGGTATATTTGTCAATAACAACTTACGTTGGAGTGACCACATATTCGATGTCGCTAAAAAAACTCCGAAATGTCAGGCTTCCTCAAACGATATAAGAAATACTTTTCACGTTCTGATCTGGCTTCAATATACATATAAGCCATTCAGCCGCCCAAAGTTGGAGTACAATGCTCACATCTACTCATGTGCGCCTAAAACATCTCTGCATCCGCTAGACCGGATTCAAAACAGTGCGATTAAACTCATAACTGATACCAATATCACACAGGCAATGGACACCCTCGAACACTGCCGAAATGTCTCGTGTCTCACTTTGTTTTATCGCTATTTCCACCATCAGTGGTTCATAGAAATCGCCAGTAGCACTCCTCCCCTTCAAACTTTTAACCGTAACACCCGTTTCGCTATGAATGCTTAACAGTATACCCGCAAGACCACTTTCAGACGTACTCTGAAATATCGTGATTCGTTCCTAGGCCGAAAAACTCGCTTGTGGAATGCCCTGCCGAGCTCTCTATTTCCTAGTCATTATAACATTCAGACATATAAAACCAACGTACATCGGTACCTATCCTTCTTTCCTCCCTAAATTTCCGTCCTTTGCCCGCGCTGTGTGCAAACATTTTAAGGGTACCCTATCTCCTTGAGCGCGCGCTAGTCTATAAAAGAAAAAAAAAAGGTAGGAAGCTTACGATTGCAATGGAATGATGGAATGAAAGACTTTTTTTTCATTCCGGAATAAGCCTTATCCCCCTAACCCCCCTAAATACCTAAGTCTCTGAGTTCGGATCTTCTCAAAGAGATTGATTTCGACGTTTAGATGGCACAATTTATTGTTAGAAAGGGTGACCAGATAAGAACGATAGGGAGAAAATTTAAATAAAACAACAACGGTGTGAGACATAAAATTGATTCCAGTTTCATATTGAAGCTACTTTCACGCCATTATGTGTCGAATCATCATTCAAATGGCTGCCTCGGCTTCGCAGGCAATGCTTCAAGCGATCGATCCAATTTTTGATGACAAGGTCCAATATGTGCGGCAATAACCTGTCGAATATTGGCCTCGAGCTCGCCCAAAGTGATTGAGCTGTTAGAGTAGACTAAGGATTTGACGTAGCCCCAGAGAAAATAATCGAGTGGTGTCAAATTACACGATTGCGGCGGACAATTGATGAACGCTCGCCGTGAGATGACCTAGTCGCCAAATTTCTCCTTCACAACTTCGAGCGTTGCGTCGCTTGAATGACATGTAGCGCCGTCTTGCTGGAACCACAGTTCGAATATATCGATGTTGTCGAGCTCTGACCACAGAAAGTCGGTTAACATCGCCCTATACCTGAGACCATTGACGGTAACGGTGTCTCCTTCCTCATTTCGAAAGAAATAATGTCCGATGATGTCGCCATGCCATAAATCACACCAAACAGTCAATCTCTGTGGATGCATTGATGCTTGGCCGAACACTTATGGATTGTGTTCGCTCCAACAACGTTGTTGACATAGCTGCTGAGCCAAAAATGGGCCTCTTACGAAAAAATGATTTTTTGGCCACAATCCGGGTAAACCTTTCCAGCGCCCAATTAACGAACTCACGGCGTTGTCTATAGTCGTCCGGTTTCAATTCTAGCGCCAGCACAATCTTATACTAGACCCAAATCCAACCTCAAAATAAGCCGGGTTGTCTCTCTGGCGATGCCCAATTCAGCTGGTCGGCGCCAAATCGACTTTTCTAGGTCTTCTTCGATATTGCTCGCTGCGGTGGCTATGTTTTCTTCATTTCGGCCCAATCTCTAACTGGTTGGTGGCCAAAGATCCAAAAGAGTGTACTTCCGCTCAAACTTTTCCACGGTGCGACGAATTGCCGGAATTTCGATAAATTTTTTTTAATAATTTCCGCACGTTCGGCAAGCGTAAAACGCAGCGTGATGAAATAGCAAACTTTACTGAATATTTAGACAGCTGGATGTCATTGGTAACTTTGACAGCTGCTGAAACTAAACATTTAGAAAAACTATTATTGCTATCTGGTCACCCTATATTATTCGCAAGTTCATCTACAATTTAATTTCTCGTGATCCCATTGTGACCTGGTACCCAGCCAAGGCTCAGTGAATTTAGCCTTCTGAGAGCATTTAGTAAAGTTTTGCATTCTCAAACTAGCTTGAAAGGCTTATCAATGTCCTAAGTGCAGGTTGCCAGCCACTACAGATGAAAATTCTTCGCTACCTCCACCGATTCTTCACAATTTACATATGGTACGAGGGAGGGTCAATAAGTCCGTGACTTTTTGATTAAAACACAGATTTTTTGATAAAAAAATAATTTTATTTTTCAACGTAGTCTCCCTTGAGCTCTATACACTTTGTCCAACGCTTCTCCAATTTTTTTATCCCTTCCGAAAAAAATAATTTGTCGAGGTCCTCAAAATAGGCCTTTGTTTGCGAGATGACTTCATCATTGGAGTCAAATCTTTTTCCACCAAGCCATTTCTTCAGGTTTGGGAACAAGAAGTAGTCGCTCGGAGCCAAATCTGGAGAATAGGGTGGATGAGGGAGCAATTCATAGTCCAATTCATGGATTTTTGCCATGGCAACTGCACATGTGTGCACCCTTGCATTGACTTGGTGGAAAAGAACTTTTTTCTTGGCCAAATGAGGTCGTTTTTTTTTCAAATCGTCATTGAATCGGTCCAATAAGTTGGCATAATATTCCCCATTGATTGTTCTTCCCTTTTGAAGGTAGTCAATGTGGATTATCCCGCGTGCATCCCAAAAAACAGTCGCCATAACTTTATTGGCTGACAAACCCACCTTGGCCTTCTTTGGCGCCGATTCACCCTTAGAAACCCACTGTTTTGACTGTTGTTTGTTCTCTGGTGTGTTGTGATGGATCCATGTTTCGTCCACGGTTACAAAACGGCGCAAAAACTCCTCCATATTGCGATTAAACAACGCCAAACCTTCCTGTGAAGTTGTTACACGATTGCGTTTGTGGTCGACTGTGAGCAAACGCGGCACCCATCTTGCGGAAAGCTTTCTCATGCCCAAGTGATCATTCAAAATTGAAACCACTGAGCCATGCGAGATCCCTACGGCTTCCACAATCTCTCGCACTTTCAATCTTCGGTCGGCCAACACCATATCGTGAATTTTTTCGATTGTTTCGGGTGTAGAGACCTCAACTGGGCGTCCAGGACGTTCGGCATCTTCAGTGCTTGTACGGCCACAACGAAATTCAGTAAACCACTTTTTTACCATTGAAATCGATGGTGCAGAGTCCCCATAGTATTTATCAAGCTTAGCCTTGGTCTCGGTAATGGTTTTTTTTCGCAAGAAATAATGCTTAATAAGCACACGAAATTCACTTTTTTCCATTTTCTCCTCAAATTAGTGAGTAGTCTGATAAAAATAGCTGTCAAACACAAACTAACTGACGCAGCAAGTTTAAATTTTGACAGGAGTCAACTGACAAATGCCTGTTGACAGGAGCAGTGTTGCTGTTTCAGTAAAGAGGTCAGAAATTCAAAAAATCTCCGCTTGGAAGACAGACGCAAGCAAAAGACATCAGCGCCGCATCTTAAATCGGTTTTGGAGCCGTTCGTGCAGACCCGACTACTTTCCCTTACTGTCTCAGATTCTGTCTTAAACCAGTCCTGGGCACAAAGAAAGTCGATTTCATATTTTTTCCTCAGCAGAAGTTTTGGTATCATTTTATCAGACTGCATGTCAATAAGACTAGAGTCAAAAAGCAGTCGGTAAACTAGGTCATCACAGCTCTAGTGCGGACTGTACCAAAGACCACTTCTTTTTAAACTTGCATAAAGTCATGTTAACAAGATAACGACCAAATATGAAGCAATTCGAGCATGCCACCGTTGTCAAGTCCCTTACCAACAAGTTGGCCTCCTCAAATCATAGTGAATAAGCAACTCTTTACGGGTTTAGATACTCGTATCTTGGCTTTCTATTTCGTAACATGTAGAGAAGAGAGTACAAATTACCTTTGCCCATGACAGCCCGTTGAGGCCAAGTATCTTAGGAAAAAGGGCTTTGCTCAACTTTTCACATCTGAGCGTGTCAAAATCATTACGAAATGGGTACCAAAAGTACCAACGTCTACAAAACTAGAATTCCAATTTGGAGTTGCTTTAAGAAGAACTGACCTCTATTTTGCAAAGAAAACAAATTTGGACAGTAGTGTATGTTATGCCATGACTCCCTAAATAGGAAATATCGGCTCATTTTATGGGCAGATCTCAAGAATGTTTTGAGGACATCGCATGTTCATAAGAAAAAAGAAAAAATTAAACTCCTTCCGAAGAATTTTATTCCATTTGATCGAATCTAGTCCTGAAAAACGTATTCTAAACTGGCAACTCTAACTAGGATGTATCACATACACAAGACCTGTATGGTATGTCCCAAAGTATCTATCGTACATCGATATATGAAAACACACAATAACAAGTTTTTACCAGGCAACCAGAAATAAGCCCGAAACATATTCGTACTTTGCAAAACAAAAATAAAAAAGAAATCAAATAAGCCGACGAGTTTCCCGCGATATACGAGTACTTGTATTCGTACACTCTACGTACACTCACTTTGAATGCCAGAGAAGTTTTTCCGCAAAATAAATATTGTAGAAACCCTCATAACACCATCGCATCTCGTCTACTCCAAATTGCTTGGATAAACATGAATAGACTCCCATTCTATGAATATGTGGCATATCTACGAACATAGCCATCTATGATACTCGTACATCTCTATCATCTGTAGTACAACACTGGAATGGAAAATTGTGCTCGATTCAGATGTGCGAAACAGCACGACATCTATTAGATACTCGTAAGATACCTATGACTATAATGAAATTTTTCCACAATTTAAATGCGAATAGATCGACATATTGTTATGGCTTGAGGACATTTACAAAAGGGATAACTGCAAATTGAAAAGGATCATTGTCTCGAAAATCATAAAATTGGACACAATACTCGTAACTGCATTGGATGATGCATCAAAAGCAGAAGCAATTGAGCGAACTTGCCAAAAAAAAAAAAAACACAAACAAAAGTGGATGCGAATGCACATACCAGTTTTCGTTGAATATTTCGATGAGAGATTCAATGTACTCAAATCTCTATGAACCCATATCAATCTCTTAAAATGTCCAACACATTATTTCCGCCACGTACCTCTATATCTATCTGGTTAACCAGTTCTGGAACAGGGAAGCACTCAATAGAACTTCAATAGATACGCGCTCTTGTAGTCATTCTATAGCAGCAAACTCATACTCGCTTTCGATATTATAGACTTGTTTATGCAATATATTGTATGATATGTATGATACAAACATATTGGCGATAAACAAATATACAACTTTTTACTAGGCGAACAGAAATAAATGCAAAATGTATCTTTCGTTGAATTTTGTACTCTGGCACGGGATATACATATTTGTATCGCTCGGTCTCTACGTAACGTACCAGCCAAAATGTCAAAGTACCAGAAACGATTTTTTTTTTTTTTTTCGAAAAGCAAATTCTATGCCAGACATATCCGTATCCGTGAAAAGAAAAAAACAAAAAAAAACGAAAACGAAAACAAAACTTTTTCACAATATATCCGTACAAATATAGGGATTTGTGTTTTGAATATGCCCTACCAAGTGCTCAGCTTTTATCAAACGTATCTGAGAGGTACTTTTCAAACGATAGACACGACAGCATGCGATATGATACTACCTATACATATCGCGTAAAGTTTGTTTCTCCGCTTTGTTTTTTTTTTCTTTTTTTTTTATTGTAAATACAATATCTTGTACCACATATAAGCATTTAGAGATTTTGTATGGGGAGACGTGAAAGATACATTTTATGAGAAGTGAAAGTTTAGTTAGAAATGTTGTCTTACCTTGCAGTTGAGGTTTTTACTTCGTCTCTCAGTCGTGCTGTACCTGCTCGTAGTTCTGGTGGGTTGGACGGTGTTGATGAAGTCGTCTGTTGGGTGACTCAATTTGAATTGAATGGCAGCTTGTTGTTCAATAGAGGTTACACGAATTGTGTACTATGCACTTCAATGGTTCTGGATGCAAAATGAAAGGAAAATAAAACTTTGACCATATTTTTTGAAAGTGTTTGCCAGACACCTAAACAACTAAGATAGACCAATATGATGTTTGTTCGATGTGACATCTTGGACATGAATCCTCGTCATAAGGGTCTGGTTCCGCAAGTGCGTACGGATAATTGTCTCACAACGGAAATTTTGTTTCTTATGAAACACCCAACAGCCTCAGATATAAATTATTGTAGGTACTCGCAATTTATTGAAAGAAGGACAAAAAAGT
The DNA here is from genome assembly GCA_963966105.1 of Volucella zonaria. Taxonomy (NCBI): domain Eukaryota; kingdom Metazoa; phylum Arthropoda; class Insecta; order Diptera; family Syrphidae; genus Volucella; species Volucella zonaria. The sequence goes on along the minus strand of OZ014534.1, from coordinate 121,905,783 downwards.
TAGGATCTCGCCTTAGGATAGGATATGCAAACATGACTCAACCAGGAAATTTGACCGTTTAGCATATGTATAATCCAACGCTTCGGGACAATTCCCATTAACGTGGATTAAGAATTACTCAAAAAATTCGACAATGGTAATAGAATATTCGCTTACGGTCTAAGCAGAATAATACTTGTAGTGCTTTCAGTTCAGCCCTATTGCCCAGCTACATCATCTACAAGTACGTACATCTTTGAAGTGCACATATGATAATAGAGTAGGAGAGTAGAGTCAAAACGAAAGTCCTTCGAAAATGTTTTCAGGCTCATTAACATTGCGACGAGCTAATACATTTGTTTGTTCTCAAGTGGACTGTATGTACAAAATACATATAGTCGCACGTAATGTTCTGTTCTGAGATCGTGCAACGACTGCCATGCCTCTTCAATGACACCGCGATTATATAGACGATGGTCGCTGTTACCCTTGATGAAATGATCATTGATATTCTGCTATGCCTCTCGGTCGCATCCACCGCTTTTTTTTTCTTTTTAATTTGTGCGCGCTCAAGGGATTTGTCTACCCTTAAAATAGTTGCATACAGCGCAGGCGAAGGAAAATCAGGGAGGATAGAAAGAGAGGTACCGGTGAACGTTGGTTTTAAATGTTTGAATGTTATAATGACGAGCAAATAAAGAGTCCATAAGCGAGTTGTAGGAATTAGGAACGAATCACGATATTTTAGAGTACGTCCGAAAGCGGGCTTGAAGGTATACTGATGAGCATTCATAGCGAGACGGGTGTTACGGTTGAAAGTTTGAATGGGCGGAGTGCTAATGGCGATTTCAATTTAGCACTGGTAATGGAAATAACGATAAAACCAAGTGAGACAGGAGGCATTTCGTCGGTGTTCGAGGGTGTCAATTGATTGACTGATATTAGTGTCACATATGAGTTTTATCGCACGGTTTTGAATTCTATATAGCAAGCGAAGAGATGTTTTGGTCGCAACTGACCAGATGTCAGCATTGTACTCCAATTTTGGGCGGATGAATGCTTTATATATTGTGGCCAGATCAGAAGGGAGAAAGTGTTTCTTACATCGTTTGAGGAAACCTAGACATTTTGCAGCATTTTTGACGACATCAAATATGTGGTCATTCCAACGTAAGTTGTCATTGACACACATACCGGGAATGGAAAGTTTTTCGGTTTTGACGATGCAAGTGCCATTCATGGATAATGGCTGGTTGTTTAAATTTCGCTTTAACGACAGCAGACAGCATTGTGTTTTGGAAGCATTAAATTCCAATCTGTTGATGGTTCACCAATTTGTTATGCTATTCATATTGGAATTTAATGAGCTTAACATACGCTGCCATTCCCGTTCTAAAGCCGAAGAGCAGCGACGTGAGTCCGGGAACGAATATGAAAAGCAGAGAGTACTGTCGTCAACAAGGCAATATATTGGAGTAGCAGACAAGAGATCTTTAATGAAAATTAAAAAGAATCTCGGACACAGAACGGATCCCGGGGGCACACCAGCATTTATTTTGTGAATATCAGACTTGAAGCCATCCAAGAAAATTTGTATTCAACGCTCTGAAAGTTAGTTTCTAATCCATTGAAGAAGAAGTCATCGATCCCAAAAGCACGCATTTTCGACAAAAGAGCCAGAAGCCAAACTCTGTCAAATGCCTTAGAAATATCAAGTGCAACTCTCTTGCTTTCGAAAGCTTGATGTACGTTTTGCTTTCACTTTTTGGTGAGACATGCTATCAGATCACCAGTGGACTTGTTGCTATGAAGACCGACTGCCGGTCATTGAGAAGTTTTCGTGTTTCGAGATATTTCATGAGCTGACGATTTATCAGCGTTTCCATGACCTTGGAAAGAAGGGACGTAAGTGCAATGGGTCTGCAAGAGGAAAGAGAGAAAGATTCGCCTTTTTTAGGGACGTTCTGGACAAATGCTGTTTTTCATCTGCTTGGAAAGAGTCCTAAGGAGTAGGATTGGTGAAAAATCTTACGCAGTGGTTTTGCCAGCGTGGAAGAACACCTCTTCAAAAGAAAGGGAGATATACTCGGACGATGATACTTTTAATTGTCGCTGTAACTGCTGACGGAAGGATCGTATGTGCACTGCTATGTTTCTCGGTAGCAATTACCCCTACTCGGAGGTCACTCTTTCTGGTTTTCTTCATGCTCGACGATGGTATGGCACTTGCTCTTAGTATTGGAGCCATCTTTGCTGTCGTTGAAAAAATTTGCGGATTGAAATATTTTTTAAATAGTACTTGAATTTGAAACCAAATTTTTCAAATGTTATTGCTTCGAAAAAATAATTTTTTGAACCAATTTTTCAAAATAAATAGTTGCTATAGAAAATATATTGAAAAAATGTGTGCAAAATTTCAACGCGATTGATAAAAAACGTTTTGAGTTATCGCTCACGCCGGAAAAATATAGTTTTGAGAACAGTGCATTTTAAAGTTTTGGGAAAAATTCAATGATTGTAGTGACTTACCGATTAGTCAGCAATTCCAGCGCCGTATAATAGTCTTTCACTATCCTCGTCTATTTACAGTCAAGACATAAAAGGTGAGCCAACAATTACTGTCATTTACTGAAGTCAATATGGTTGATCTTTTCGACAGATGTCATACAATCTTTGAAAATTTCAGTCACGAAGTAGTTTACCACTCAACAACGCACTTTTGTTACTCAATCTTATTACGAATGTGGGCGATCTATATTAATTCGTGCGTTTTTTTTTTCTCAAAATTTGAACGTTTATTTAAGAAAAACATGTACAATAGTATATTATTCAAAGTATTGCACATCTGAAGCTATGACTTTTTCCCATCTTTCTGGCAATTTGTGGATCCCATCCCGAAAGAACTGCCCCGGCTTGGCAGCCAAGAATGAATCAAGCCAATTTTTGATATTCTGCTCTGATGTGAACCGTATTTCAGTGAGGAAACAAATGGTAGTCAGAAGGGGCAAGGTCTGGGCTATAAGGCGGGTGGGGTAAGACTTCCCATCCACTGTTTTCCAAATAGTTCTTAACCGGAATAGCAACGTGGGGCCGAGCGTTGTCATGATGGAAAATTATTGCCTCATGTCTGGCGTTTTTCGGCCACTGCTCTTTTCAAACGGATTAATTGTGTTCGGTAGCGTTGTCCATTGATGGTTTCACCCGGTTTTAGCAGCTCATAATACAGCACACCCATCTGATCCCACCAAATACAGAGCATTACTTTCGTGCCATGGCTGGTTTGGCTGGTTGGCCGGGTTTCACATATGATTTTTTGCGCTTGGGGTTGTCGTAATGGATCCATTTTTTATCACCAGTAACAATCCGATGCAAAAATGACTTCTTTTGTGGCGTTCCAGCAGCATTTCGGACATGCAAAACCGCCTTTCGACGTCTCTCGGCTTGAGTTCATGTGGAACCCAATTTGCTTGCTTTTGAATATATCCAGCTGCTTTTAAACGTTTTGAAATGGCTGCTTGAGTGACACCCAAAGATTATGCGAGCTCTTCTTGTGTTTGGCAACAATCTTCATAGAGTAATGCTTCCAGTTCTTCATCTTCAAACTTTTTTGGCTGCCCCGGACGTTCATCGTCTTCCAAGCCAAAATCACTACTTTTAAATGGTGCAAACTACTTTTGGCACGTTCGCTCAGCTAGCGCATGTTTTTTCTTCATATTAAAGTAATGAAGAAGTACTCCCCGCAAGACAGTAGCTTTCCAACGCATGTTCCAATGGAATAATACAAGTTACGCCATCTCTTAGCAAACCGCACGAATTAAGTTATAGACCCAATACATACCAGCTTCCAATAGGATTTCTTCATCAATCAATCAAATATCAAGCATTTACTTCTCCAAGCAGCAAGTCCAGTGGTGCTCAAGTCGCTGCCTTAACCTCCAACACAAGCCATGGTCACCGTCCCGTCGGTCAAACTTTCAGTGTGTAAACAGAGGATAAGACAATTATATCAAATCCGACAGCTATGCAAAGCTGGAGCTCTTGGTTCTTCGGAAATCTCAACAGTAAGCGGTTAAGTGATTCAATCTTAATGCCTTGCTTTTTTTAATACAACGCTGCCGAGAAATGTGCACCCTAAATACCTACTGTTGCAATGGATGTGTCAGTTCGTCGAGGTATACATACACCTATTCGATTCAAAAGCATTCACCGTGTACTTATGTATGATACAAACAAAAGTCAATATTTGCAGGATCGTAGAGTACATGATAATAAAAACCAAAATTAAAATGCAAGAGATGTTACCACAAGTAATTGTGGCTATCCTTCACCATACACACAAGTATACCTACACACAGCGTGTGACAACAAAATGTCTGAATTTAAATAACATGTCTGCTTAACAGCGAAAATTCTGATAAATGTGAAACAATTTTTTTTTTTAAATTTTAAAATACACGCCTTGCCACCCATGTCATACAATGTCAGCCCGCTAATATATCATAGTTGCCATATTCTGGGGGATATTCTAGAGATACCGAGAAGAAAAACCACTCGTGTGCCTCCCTCTTAAAATAAACTTTTAAAGTACACAAACTTTATGTATTGGCAATAAAATAAAAGAAATAATTATATTCATCAAAAAATCAAATCAATCAAATTTAGAAAAAAGGACGAATCTGCGCGGCACGTGCGTCTCAGATTTATTGAATATTCAATCAAAACGTTTAAAATCAGGGAAACTCTTCAAATTGTTTGCCCTTGCGGTCCTTTAAATAACCTTCACCCTTTATGTATCTGCCCTTGGATATGTCAGCTTTTTCCCCTATGCCATAGAATTATTTAAAAAATAAACAACAAAACAAAATATTGAAATACCCAATGGCCATGGTTAGAGTAAACATTTACTTTCAATTATGTAATCTTCCAGCGCCAAATCGCAAATTAACAACTCTCACTCCTTCCGTCACATTTGGCAGTTGATTGCCAGTTATTAACTCGGACAGCTGTCGGACAGAATTCAACAACTCCTGATCGGTCATATGGGCTAGTGTTTAGCCTTGCCTTCGTTCAGGAAATAATAATATTTATCCTGGAAATTGAATTGAATTAGGAGCTTATGTCGGAGATTTTAAATATGAATTTAAATCATCCTTTGGCTGTCGTATAAATTCACTTACCGCTCATTTGCTTTGTCAGCGTGGTGAATCGAAAGATCTCAAACCTTCGTAAAAAAAGGAAAAAAAGAAGAAAAAAACCGCCTCCATCGGTGGCAAGGAAAAAGTTACTCCAAATAGGGGAAAAAATAAGAAAAGTTTGTTTTAAAAATTCACAGGACTACCATGGTGTCGGTCTATACATACGAGCACTCGTATCTACATGTATCCGCAGCTAAATATTTATCGATATACGAACATGACAAATGGCAAAAATGGAGGGTAAAAAAAATGTTGCTTCCGCTGATGAATTTATGATGTGAAAGCAAAAAGTCCTTTTGCGTCCTTTCATACGAAATGCGATATATCATTTATTTTATGTATTTTGTTCATTTTTTTTTTTAGACAAATACAATCACAGGCCATGGAAAAATTTTAAAGCATTTTGGTTTTGCATCAGCGAGCACTGTACAAATGCATTTGATTCATGTTTGAATAATTTATCAATAGAAGGGTTGAATGGATAGTTGCAGTGAATGGCGGAAATTGATTACTATCAATCAAAGTTCGGTTAACCCGGGGAAAGGGGTTTGTTGATGTGTTGTTTCGTTAGGGACAAATTAACTACAATTGGCTTTTGTTTGATGACTCATTATAAATCACAGTGATTCTATGCGGGAATCATAATTTTCTTTGTATGCAACTGGGCCTATACAAAGGTGGTTGACTTTGCAATCAATCAAAACGAATGATGAGTTGACATTCACGAGTATTCTATTCCAGCCCATTGCCTATCACGCACAGCTGAGATAGCAGAAAATGAGTTTTCTTTTGTACTTAACTGTCTTTTGTACGAGTATTGTAGCGTTTAATGTGGTTTAGAATTGTATGAATTCAACTAAGTCTAAGTTACTTGTGACATACCTTACGTGGTATGTTATTTGGTCAAAATGCAAAACGAAAAACTTTTATCTCTTTGAGGTAAGCAATTACTTGAAGCCAAAATTTGGCTCTCGAATCCGTAGTCACGTATTTTTGTCACTAAGATTTGAGTCGTATGTAAATCTAGGCATAAAATATTAACCGTCTTTCTGCTGATAAATAATATCATCTACTATGGGCTCAGCTTTATCTGGCTTAGTGCCGCGCATAAGCAAGTTGATATTGCTTACTACAACCGAAAGCTCCCTTCAGAAAGTTGGATTTCCTTTTTGTCCATTTTATGATTTTATATCTCTCATTAGCTGTAACAACAAAAAACTCCTTGAGAACAAACCTAGGACTCCCATAAAATGTTCTTTAAAATGTTTAGTGCAGAGCTAAGCTACTAAGTACGTGCCATGCGAATCTACAACGTGGCGCAAAATTCATCACCCTATCGGAAGATGGTATAATTTTTGCAAATTGCGTCGTACGTCAATCATATTTGACATTTGTGAACTAGACAGTTGCAGTCTACACTCCGCAAGAGCGTGGAATAATTGTGTCGATGTTTTTGACCAATAATCGGTTGGTGGTGTTAGCGCAGCGTGAATTTCGACGTTGATTTCCTAATCGTGTCGCACCAACTGGGCAAAAATTCCCACGCTTAGCTATAGTACTCGACTCGAACAGAGTGGAACCATAGGACACCATGCAGCGGGCGCTACCGCCACCGGACTGGTCGTTCGGCCGAGAATATCGCGGCTGTGGCTGCCGATGTCGCTAAGAACGAAGAAATATCAACCAGACGGCGGGCCACGCAATTGGGCATCGCCAGACGGACCCTACTGAGAATTTTAGTGAAAGACTTGCACATGTTCCCCTTCAAAGTGCAAACAGTGCATCAGTTAATGCCTCCTGACCATCAGTTGCGTGTGAATTACTGTAAAGCCATCGTCAATCTCAACAACGAAGAGGACGATTTTGTGTCGAAAATCATCATGAGCGACGAGGCGCATTTCCACTTAAGCGATTACGTCAATAAGCAAAATCTTCGTTTCTGGGGCACTAAAAATCCGCGTGTGATGCACGAAGAGCCATTACATCCACTCAAAGCAACTGATTGGGCTGTATTTTTTTGAGGACGCCATCGGCAATACGGCCACTGTTACTGGTGAACGCTACAGGGCCATGATAAACGACTTATTACTGCCGGAATTGGAAGAGCGGGGCTTGGCGAATATTTGGTTTCAAAAAGACGGTGCAACCACACACACAACATGAGCAACAATGGATATTGTGATAAAAACGTTTCCTCGTCGTGGAATCTCCCGTTTTGGATCGCCCGATTTAACCATCCCAGACTTCTTTTTTTGGGGCTACTTGAAGTCGCGGGTTTATGCTAACAAGCCTCAGACAATCGCAGCCTTTAAAGAGAATATTCAACCGGAAATCTGGCGGAAAGTCATGGAAAATGCGATAAAATGCGCACAAATTTTAACGTCCTTGTCGTAACAGTATTACGGGCCATGGGAAAAGCTTCTACTAACACTATGGTTTTTTTTAAGCGCGCGCTCAAGGGGTTAAGGTACTTTTAAAGTGTTTGCACACAGTGCGGGCGATGGAAAATTAGGGGAGAAACAAAGATGGGTACCAATGTACGTTGGTTTTAAATGTTTGAAGGTTGTAATGACTAGGAAATATAGAGCTCGGCAGGGCATTGCATAAGCGAGTTCTACGGCTTCGGAACGAATCACGATATTTTAGAGTAAGTCCGAAAGTGGGCATGAGGGTATACTGATGAGCATTCATAGCGAGACGGGTGTTACGGTTGAAGGTTTGAAGGGGCGGAATGCTTCTGGAAATTTCTATGGAGCACTGATGGTGGAAATAGCGATAAAACAAAGTGAGATACGAGACATTTCGCCGGCGTTCGATAGTGTCCATTGACTAAGTGATATTAGCATCACCTAAGAGTTTTATCGCATGGTTTTGAGTCCTATATAGTAGGTGGAGAGATGTTTTAGGCACACCACGTATGGCCATTGTATTCGAATTTTGAGCAATAGTTCCGAAATTGGTTATGCAGTTGATATCGGAATTTAATGAGCTTAACATCCGCTTCCGTTCCCGTTCTACAGCCGCAGAGCAGGGACGTGAGTCCGAGAACAAATATGAGAAGTAGAGAGTACTGTCGTCAGCAAAGGAATATATTGGATTAGAAGTAGCAGATTAGAGATCATTGATGAAAATTAAAAAGAGTGTCGGAGACAGAACGGAGCTCTGGGGCAAACCAGCATTTATTTTCTGATAATTAGACTTGAAACTTGAATTAAACGTTCTGAAAGGTATTTTCTAATCCATTGAAGAAGAGAGTCGTCGATCCCAAAAGCACGCATTTTCGACAAAGCTTGATGACAAACTCTGTCAAATGCATCAGAAATATGAAGTGCAACTGCATTGCTTTCGCCAGATTGATGTACGCTTTGCTCCCACTTTTCGGTGGGACCTGTGGACCTGTCGCTACGAAAACCGTACTGCCGGTCATTGAGAAGTTTTCATGTTTCGAGATATTTCATGAGCTGACGGTTTATCAGTGTTCCCATGACATTTAGGAGAAGGGACGTAAGTGCAATGGGCCTGTAGGAGGAGAGAGAAGAAGATTAGCATTTTTAGGGACGGGCTGGACAAATGCTGTTTTCCATCTTCTCAGAAATAGTCCTAAAGAGTAGGATTGACGAAAAACCTTACGCAGTCGTTTTGCCAGCGAGGAAGAGCGCCTCTTCAGAAGAAGGGGAGATATACCATTTGGACCATCGGATTTGTGAATTTCAAGATATTTAAAAACTCTTGCTATTGCCATTGAAGATTCAGCGCACTCAAATGTAGGCGGAGACAAAGCACTATCTGGAAGTGTTGAGCTGGCCGCAAAGTGTGCAGCAAGCAGATTGGCCTTGTCCAAAGAGCTGACAGCTGGAATGTCTTTGCGAAAGAGCGTTGGGATGGAGGATGAGGCAGTATTTCTAATGTTTCTGACGAACGACTAAAAGTTTGTACTACCATTGGGACATTGTAGTATTTTTTGCCTCAACTTGTGGTCGTATTGAAATTTCACACGCTAAGAAAGAGTTTGCAATCATTCTTGGCTCGTTTAAACTTTTTTCGGTTTTCCTCTGTCAGGTTGGACCGAAAAAGCCTTTTTCCAACCCTGACAGCCTCTTTACAGAGCGAGTCGTCGTACCATGCCTTTTCTTTTGGTTTGATACTCTTCATCTGATGAGGAATAAAGCATCTCATTCCAAAGAGAACAGTGTTTATGATCATATCAGCAGCGGCATCCACTTCGTTATCGAGGAAACATAACGACCAGTTAAAGTTCCTGAAGAAGCTGTTAAATCCGCTCCAATTGGCTTTCTCGTATTGCCATACGGTTCTTTTCTCTAACTCTGTCGTCGGTGTACCAGAAATTAGCTAATATGACACAATGGTCCGACGAACCTAGTGGGAAGAGTGCATCAGCGGAGTATTTATCAGGGTGAGAAGTTAAAAACAAGTCCAGGGTGTTGGCGGTATGACATCAACGTCTGGTATTCGTGTGGGCTCATTTACGAGCTGGGTCAAGTCAGTCACCAGATTTAATTGTGAGTAATGGACTTTGCCTACTTTGGCTCTGCCAAAGGAATCTTTCTTGCCAATGGCTGTTTCTTCGGCCTGAGAAGGCAATAGTAAGACTCTATTCCGAAAAACTAAGGAGACTCTATATAAGAGCTTAATCATCCCAAACCTACTTTACGGCGCTGAAGCATAGCTATGAAGGAAAAGATTCAACGACGAACTATACGAGCTGTTCAGCGACATTGACCTAGTCAGAAAACTACGGCTAGGACATGTATTTAGAACGAACGGAGGGCCAACGCCTCTAACCTCACCTTAGGGGCGCGCACAAGTAGAAGAGGACCTCAACCGACTTGGAGTGTGCAGCTATAGAGGCTTGTTAGTTGACGCCCAGGTGGACTCTGAACTGTAGCGCTACCTAAGTAAGTAAGTATCATATATTTACTACAATGTTCTGACATAAAAGACTTCAGCGTCATATTTAAGACGTACAACACATAAATTCGCTTGGATAAATCAACGGTGGCGTCAACAGTCAGTTTGGCAGATACCTTTATGAGCTACTTCAATGCATTTAGAACTGAGTTCGGTAAGCATTTTTCAGGACATGACAAGGTGTTGAAATAGATTGAGTGCCATTGGTTCAATGGCAGCCGTCTTATCACCAAAGCGAGTTATTGGCTTCGCAATGCTCGGCCCCTTCTTCCAAATGGTCTTAATAAGGGTCTACCTTCCAGCGTGAAGCTAACTGTCGGTCGCGTAAAAAGCTTACTGTTGCAAGTTGCCGTTAGTAACGTGCTGGGTTTTAATTGACAACCCGCAGGAATCAGCTGGTTCGGCCCTTCATAAAAGACGAGACAGATTTGTGCCCTCCAGAGAAAAAAAAAGGAGCAATAAAACCCGAATAAAAACCTGTAGAGAAGAGCAAACAAATTATGTAGTATCAGGCACTGATGACAGAAAAAAAACACTTCTGCAGACCTGGGCAATGAAAGAGAAGATTGTCCTTCATCTTTATCAAAGTATAGCAAGGCTGCAGAACCGAAGGATCTACGAGTATGTACCGAGCTATTCAAAGCAGATGGCATCCTAAAGAGCATATACTAACTCATTTCTGGGATTTGAATGAAGAAAAATGTGGATGATGAATAGAATGACAGCAACGCTTGCCCTTAAAAAGACACCCTTTAACTGCGTCAACTAATCGTCATGTCTAGTCTCGTCAGATTCTGCTGAATAACTATGGAAAACTGTTTCGCAAAGGCCAAAAATAATCTCCATAAGATCTTTAATGTCATAGTAATGTTTAGACAAAATAATATGCTGTCAGGTGATACTTGAGAAAATTGTCCGAAACTCGCAACCCAATACCAGAGGCAGTATTTTTCAAAAGCTTATACAACCACTTGCATACACTGATAATATTGGTATCATTGGCAGAATGCAGACAGCTGTCACTGTGGCATTTGGTAGTACTGAAGCAGAAATTGCAAAAATTGGTGTAGGATAAAACCAGGTACATGCTCTAAATAAAAAGAGACTCATAGCATTCACTTACCGGACAGAATGTCACAATAGATAGCTTTAACTTCAAAGAAAAAAGCACGCAACTGAAGGCGTTTACCCAAAGATCGCCCTAACTAGATAAGTTTATTGGGCGCCAAACCCGAACTGTAGCATCATATAGGAAGAGGGATATATCTGCTCCCATTTTCCACTCTCAGACTCGTCATCAAGACCGTTAGTTAGTTCACCTCGATTTAACATCCTTTGTCGATAAAGGTCTAATTTTAATTAGAAAATGTGGATAAAATCGTCATTAAATCGAATTTAATGACTGCAAGACTGAAAGAAGGCGTGGACTGTATACACATAGACTAGTCTGTCGTATTTCCATAATTTCACTGAAGTCAGTGTTGAGAAAAAGGCTTAATCATCGATAATGGTGGTTAACTAGCTTGTCTGATGTCTTCTCCTTCTTCTTTTATTCCGGAAGCTGCTGTTAGAAGCAACACTTTAACTCCTCCTGTAGAACAGGGCGATAATGTCGATTCCTTATTTGTAGCGTCTTGATTGCGGTTTACTACAGCCATTGGCACCGTAGGAAGATTGACCAAAGTTTGGCTACCACTTGGGGACTCATTACAGTTTATTGTCATTTTTAATGTAAAAACTTTCTTCGCTCCACCATTGGTGTTTCCCGGATGGTCGAACACATACAATTAGAAGCCGCCCAATATGAGAAAACAGACGGCTTTTGTAGCCACTCACTATGGATGCAGACTCTTCTTGCTGCTGCGGTTGGCCTTACAGGATAGGCTCATCTGCCATCAGACTTTCATATAGTTGACCACCATATAGAGTTCCTCCGCCTTTAGGGAGGTTTTGTACAACCCAAGGACAAGATTTGGTTTATTTGCTTATCACGGCAGCTATTCAGTTACCTTTATGTACGTTAGCGTTACCCACTCTCTACCATGTACCACAAGGCATTGACCTGGTTCCTCCAGTACCTTTAGAGGGCAAGGATGAAAGTCTGGTAGAGCATAAATGACAGACTCCTATATTTGTGACAACCCGGAAACCGTGTAAGGACAATGACGTTCGCATCAGCACTTGGAATTTTCGGATATTTATTAGACGAGTTTACATATGTAGTTACAACTAATAAACAGTGATAGTAAAGATCAGGCAACAAGGAGATAGTAAACTCCGACAGTTACGAAACTGATTGTTATAGGCAGAAGCGTTTAAGCCGATGTATAAAATCACATAAGCGACAAATTCATGCGACTCTATGTGCAATGGTATAAATATGCCGCTGAAACAGTGTAAGACCGCATTTCACTATACGTGGCACTCATATTCAGCGTACCTTTTGTAAGGTGTAAAAAAAAATCTGCCTAAAGTGACAAAGACCAATCCTCACTCTGCAAAATACTATAAGAAACACAGCCAATGTTATGCTGGATTTTATTTCACGGAAAGTAAGCTCGTACAGCAAAGCACGACGCATATAAAGCTGAAGAGGCGGAAACCATACGGGCTCCTTCAATTACAAAGTATTTGAGTGTAAAAAGCGCATTATAGCATCTGAAATGAGCCGCGTATATACGTGTTGTAAGAGTAGGTGTGTGGCATTGCCAGAGTGATACAACAGCATCTATCTATGGGTGTTGGTTCGCCTAGTACAAGAAAGAGCCCTTGTAGTTCTCATCTCCTACTTCATACCCTCCCCTGGGTACCTTCTCAGAATTTCTTTGGAAATAAGATAAATGAATGGAGATACCTCTGTGTCCAAAAAAAACTGGATAAGAGTCGAGTTCTATATTTGCTGACGAATCTGAAAATACTACTTGACTCATGGGACTAGAAATTTCGTGGTCAAAGCAAGTACCCTTTCTGAACAGTGAATCACTCTAACCCCATTCTGTCAAGCTGGTTAAAAGCATATATGTCCAGCGTAAGGATAAGGTAAATACCAAAAACTTGAAAAGCATCATACTGTAACCGTTTATGGATGACCAGATTCCAGAGTAGGAAAAACCATGCAACAGAGATACAGTTCTATCCATTGTGAAGGTAATCTTGACTGAAGTTGAGATGACCAACTTTTTCGTCTACCGAATGCATCATAACTCCGATAGGCTAGTAACGCTAGTATAAGAAAACAGAAGCACTGCGCTCGAATATGTGGTAGGTATACCGACCTCCAAGAGAGAGAAAAGAAAACTATCGGATTTGCAATGTCAGCCGCTGCTTGAGTACCGAGACTGCAACAAATTCAACGCGGTTTCGTCTGATCAGACAATAGGCGGAGAACTGAAATTAAAATGGGAGTACGCCCTTATACATCACCATCTAAGATTGACGCCAGGATCTTTTGAAAACAAGGAAAGTACAATTCGCATTCAGAACTAGAAGCTATAGCTGTACAGGCCCAAAATGAAATCAATTTATGCATCAGTTGTTCGATAGCTACGAACTTAATCTGAGGAACATATCCGGGAAGACAAACGCTCGGTAGAGTATGATGTTCTTAAATCTGTAGGAGCAAGGGTCTATACGTTAAAGAAGATGGCTATGGTACGTAAGTAGACATTGCGCAGAATAGTTGCGAAAAGATTAGGGACACTGAAATGAATTGATTTTCATTGTGGAAAACAGGTCTTATGGTCAATTCTGTCTGTCCCGATAAGAGGACGGCATAACCACTAATTTTACGAGATCCATGAACATGGGCTGAAAAGTCCGTTTCTAAGAGAGGGCACCACTTGAATTAAATCCATATCATTTTCAACCTTCAAAAGATACGTATATAAATTTGACAGCTGTCGGACGATTAGTTCTCGAGATATACCGTTGTGAGTGAAGCAACTTTTGTTATTGCGAAAAAAATGGATTCAAAGCAATTTCGTGTGTTGATTTATCATTGCTTTTCGATGGGAAAAAATGCAGCCGATGCAAAGAAATGGTTTGATAAGTGTTACCCGGACTCTGCACCCTTCGAACGAACCATTCGCAAGTGGATTGAAGAATTTAAAAGTGGTCATGCAAGCACCGAAGATGATGCACGCAGTGGACGTCCAAAAGAGGCTGTTTCAGATGAAAACATCAAAAAAGTCCACAAAATGATTACGAATGACCGTAAAGTGATGTTGATCGAGATAGCTGAGGCTTTGAAGATATCAAAAGAGCGTGTTGTCGACCAAAAACAACAACGTGTTGATGATTCAGAGGAGTGTTTAAAGCTGTTCAACCGCAATAAAGCCGAATTTTTGCGTCGGTATGTGACAATGGATGAAACTTGGCTCCATCACTTCACACCAGAGTCAAGTCGGCAGTCAGCGGAGTGGCGAGCAGGCGACGAAACTCGTCCTCGGCTGGCAAAGTTATGGCATCCGTATTTTGGGATGCACATGGGATAATTTTCATCGACTATCTCCAAAAGGGCCAGACTATCAACAGCGACTATTACATTGCGTTGTTGGAGCGTTTGAAGGACGAAATCGCAGAAAAACGGCCGCATTTGAAGAAAAAGAAAGTGCTGTTTCTTCAAGACAATGCACCGTGTCACAAGTCGATGAAAACGATGGAAAAATTGAATGAATTCGGCTACGAATTGCTTCCCCACCCACCGTATTCTACAGATTTGGCCCCCAACGACTATTTCCTGTTCGCAGACCTCAAAAGAATGCTCGCCGGAAAGAGATTTAAGACCGATGAAGAAGTAATCGCCGAAACAGAGGACTATTTTGAGGTTAAACCGAAATCGTACTACAAAACTGGTATCGAAAGATTGAAAAATCGTTTCAATCAGTGCATCGCCCTCGAAGGCAACTATATTGATAAATAAAGTTGAATTTTACAAAAATTTTGTGTTTTACTATAAAACTTTTCAGCCCATGTGTTACATATATAGAAAGACATCTAAATTGACTGGAATATGCTGAGGGGATGTGTATCAGCGATTTGACCTAAATATCATCTTTACTCAATA
This sequence comes from Volucella zonaria, assembly GCA_963966105.1. Taxonomy (NCBI): domain Eukaryota; kingdom Metazoa; phylum Arthropoda; class Insecta; order Diptera; family Syrphidae; genus Volucella; species Volucella zonaria. Next base: position 121,890,615 of record OZ014534.1, on the reverse strand, counting down.
ATGTGCTTACACGTGGTAGAAGAGACGCTCACGGTTTGTAGCAGGTACAAAAAGAAAAAGAGACCAACCACCTTAGAGTCCCAACTTGAGGTCTAATTATTCAGCCAAATGAGTAGGATTTTTTTTTATCGAAATCAGAATTCATCCCAATTGCAATTGTTTTGTAATTTTTTTGTTTATTTCGTCATACTATATTTGCTCTAGACATGTTAGTGCCACATATCTGTAGGTTAACCTCACATGAACTCTAACAATAGCGCATACGCACTAGAACCCCATATGATTGTAAAAATTTTCGTCAACTTCTGACCGCGATAAGAGTCTAAAAAAATGATTTGTCCTTTTTAATACGGCCAACTACGAAATCGAGTACTCTTGTTAAATCATTTACCTATCAGTGACTAATTATCTACGTAAAAGCATTTTTCTATTTTATATGCGAGTATTCAAATAAAAATCTCGACGTCATTTCCAGTTCGAGTTCAACTTTGAGATCGCAAGAATTATACAATAGAAGAACAAAAGATACTCTTACGTGCGCGCCACCACACCACAATCATCTGATTAAATATTAGCACAGCGACCCCTATTATGACGGTGTACCCTGGAAGCTAGAAGTCACTGTCAAGTTAACCAATTACCCGTCCAAACCACCGACAACAAAGGCCGTCCAACAACAACAGCAGCAGCAGCAGCAAACAACAGCAACAGCAACAACAGCAACGCACCGATCAAAACAAACATTTGTTGTATCCATTTGAATGCTATTAGGCGTAAGGTGCTATCTGGTAATCCATTGACACCATCTATTCAGTAAGAGCGCTTTAGCTAAAGCAGTTACTCTCGTGCGAAATACCCAACAAGCGGAAAATACATTTAACAATGTAATTTATTTATTATTTTTCTTCTTTTTTCTTTTTAACAAAAAGTAAAAAATAAAAAAAAATTCTACAAGTATGTGTGTTCCAGCGTAATGAAAGAAACGGAAACATGGAAAAGGCAGAGCCACCATCGAAGGCTCTCAATCCACCCACACTAGTGGAAAAACTCGTTGCATGAGTGGCGGATGTATTTAGGGTTGCCGTTGGAAAAAGTTTTAATTCCCAGAAAATTGGATAGGGAGCTTTACAATAGTTCCGCCTTAAGGTCACTATTAAATAGAGCCCAACTTGCCTTCGATTTGATTATGAACCTACATACTCGTAGTTCCTCTGTGTTGCAAATAGTGTGCCGAACCTTGTTTACTGACCCATAATCAATGACGACTTATGGTTGATATATGAAGCCCCTATAATTTATATCCGTTTCTGAAGTCAATGGCGATGAGATGTTCTATTTGCCCATGCTAACTCACTGATGTCTTTAATCCCTTTTCTTAAACTCGTAGTGGGTTCGTTACCGCATTGAGTATCCACCACCTAAGGACCCTCTTCCCTATACACTTTATGTCATCAACTAGTAAATCTGGATAATAATTTGGAATGGAACACCCTGAAAGACTCGAACTGCAACCAACTTCAGACTGCTATAATTTCCAAACCGTTCATGACAGTGAGCTCAAATTTTGACACATGACACATAACGCGATGGAATTTAAACGTGATAGTGTGATTGCCTTTTATTTGGCTGGAAAACCACAAGTAGCTATCGTTAGAGCCCTCCAGCACCTCAACGTGAATAAATCATTTGTGTCTCGAACCATAGCCCATTACTATTAGCGTTGCAAAACGCCATGGAGGCGGTCATAAAAAAACAGCAACATCGGCAGAAATGGTTCGGAAAGTGAAGGCTCGAATTGAGCGAAATCCGCGTCGAAGTGGAAGAGAAATGGCTCGTGAGCTCAACATATCGTTCGAACGGATGCAACACATACTGAAAAATGAGCTTGGGCTGAAGCCATTGAAGTTTCAAAAAGCACACGATCTTACACCGCAACAGTAAAAAGTTAGAGTCGAAAGAGCGAAGGAGCTGCTACGCTTTCACGAAAGTGGTGAGTTGCTGAATTTGCTTTTTTCCGATGAGTCGCCATTTGTTATTGGGAAATATGTCAACAAACAAAATGACCAAGTTTACTTGCCAGAGAGGTCCTTCGAAAATTTACACCTTCGGACGGCCACCAGAAAGCAGGCAGCACCGATGGTGATGGTTTTGGCCTGCCATAACCGCCGATGGTCGCTCTCCGCTCGTACTTTTGGACCGTGGCGTCAAAATTAATGCTATCGTATACCGTGAAACTGTCTTAGAGGCAGTATTGAAGCCTTGGGCAAACAATCATTTCGGTCGGAGGCCGTGGACATTTCAACAAGACTCGGCACCGTCTCACAAAGCGCGCGTCAACCAAGATTGGTTAAAAACAATGTTCTACACTTGATTTCTTCGACACAATGGATTGCAAATTCTCCGGCTGCAAATCCGTTGAATTTCTCTGTCTGGGGTATTTTGAAGGCAAAGTTTGGACCACCTCAAAAAAGCACTTCGCCGGGAATGGGCCGAAATACCGCAGAGCCACTTGCGTGCAGCGTGCGATGCTTTCCTCGGCCGTCTCAAGGCCATTATTCGCGCCAAAAGTGGACATATTGAAACCTACTGATACAATTTGAAAATCGATGTATTTTCCAACATTTTTTGCTTTGGCACAATAAAATTTATCAAAAAATAAAAAAATTATAGCATTTCAAAAAGTTGGAATTCGAGTGATTCAGCCTGTATACTAAATTCGAATAATGCTAAGACCTGTTCTAAGCCGTATATGCAAAATCACTCCTTTTAGATGCCGATAACTTACAGTTCTAAGAGTATCTTAGGGTTCCTGTTGCCACTGTCTATCACAAGCGATGTAATATAAACTTTTAAGCGTTCATAACTTCGCCAACTTAATAGTGAGCCCAAAAATGTTTTGAGAAAACAAAATTATCAACGATACGAGTGGCTGTGTGTGTTTATATGACTCAAGCCTAACACAGAAAGATGCTTCTTAGACACCTCTGGAAGCACTAATTCGGCTTAAACTTGGAGACTCATGTCAAGTACGTGTGCGTTCATAAGCGGCCCTACTCTCAATGAAAGGACTAACTTTACATCCTCAGAAATCCCTCTCTAAGCCTTGTCTAGCGAGTTTATAGGCAATTTAAATTTTCTCCACCTCACCGTAACTTCGGATCCAAACAAGACAAGTCGCAATGAATTCAGAATCCTTGCATTTTTAAACTAGCTCAGGACTGGATAACTGGTTCAGTGAGATCTTAATCGCAATCTGTCGCAGCAGTTACTTAACACTCTCCACCTGTCAAAAATTATCGTCCTCTGCAAAAATGCATGCGCTAGATAGGTTCTGTATCCATCAGTGAATATTGACTTATACCATATTCAGTTAGTGGCTCAGATTCCGGCCAAAGCAATCAATTTCATATACACGCAGCAACCTGATTCCATCACGCGGCGTCTTTATAAGATCGGAAGCAAAAGGCAGTCAGCGCGCAAGTTCATTGAAACTACAGTGCCAGTTGAACCAAGGCCAGTTCTTTTCAAACAGGAGAAGTACGTGAGAGTACTACTCATGATATGAATATCAAGCGAAGGGATACTGATCAGTGCATCTAGAGCAGAGCTAAGCATGCTACGGAAATCCCAACACATGCGATGTACTCGTATTTATGTAACTGGTGCATGAAATAGATTTGTTCTCATCTTAGCCTTGTAGATCCAGAAGACCTTCCTCGATGACAAGTTTTATATCGTACTGAAAGATCTCTTGCCCTTTCAGAAAGCCAACAGTGGTCCTAAGGTTTTCTACGTCTAAAGAAGTTTGTTATCTAGAATAACACCCAGATACTCGTACTTAGCTTTGTTGGATGAGAACCTCTTTTAGATCTACGGGTAGATAAGCCAAATCAATCCGCTTCCTTCTTCCTCTGAAGATTTGAGAAGGTTGACTGGAGGCCAATAACGATAAGAACAGATTGATATAATACAAGATACAACTCCATCATCTTCAAATTCCTGGAACCGTTGAAAGCCTTAAATGGAAAGATGGCCAACTTGGGCCAAAGCGCCAACTTACAGAGGGCACCGTTCTGCGGCCAATCCTCGTTCACTCCCGCCATCACGTATTGACAACAGCAAGCGTAAGTTTATATTCATTAAATAAATAAATAAATTTTTGGCGCGACCGTCCAGGGCGGACGAAGGCCTAGCCCCTTGCACAAGCCATAAAAAGTTGCTTAATAGAAGCCATCCTCTATGAAAATGCCCTAAGCGTACACTTTTCGAGTGTAGATTCAATTCTTCTTGCCTAGATTTCCATAAATGTTGCATTTCAGATGCAGAAAGTAAGTCAAACTCACAAATAGAATCTCTTAGCGAGTGAGAAGTTACGATGGGCATGGGCTCGATGTGCAGGTCAGTGGTAGGCAAGCAATTAAGATTCTCTTCAGAGCTGTCAACGCAGGCAGACCTAACGTTTTCCCGTGATCCCACTTTGATTCAGATAAAATTCCGTAAATTTAGGCTTTCGACTGCGTTCAGTGAAGTCCTGCATTCTCAATTTAGCTTAGAAGACGTAAGTCTCTGTAACGAGGAGTGAAATATATCTTTGTCGTCCTCCAGAAAGATATCAGCGATGTATGTTAAATCGATTTTGGGTTCATCTGTGAAGACGAGATAACATTCCTTACCTGGCTCAGGTTCAGGGAATTTCGCTTTTGAATTTTTTCATGGCAGGAGTTCTGGTGTCATTACATCAGACGGCATGTTCATAAGACCGGCGCGGAAGGTCATTAAAGCTCCAGTGCGTATTATGCCAAAGACCACTTCTCCTTAAATGAAAGATGGCTTTGAAAATGCTGCCCATGATATGTATATCAAGGGGAGGGAGCTGTCGATTTATAATCTTCTGCAACGTAACTGAAAATTTGCCATCGACGCCAACGCATTAGCATTTTTCTTTCTTTCTTTTCTTTCTTTGCCAGTAGTATCTCTTGGGCTGTATTAATTGGCCCTCATGTAGTTCCGTTCAATGTGTTGTGAATTGGTCCTACTTTGGTTGCCTGCGATGGCATTGGTGGTAATTAACTATCATTTTAAAGTAATACGTATACCGACAAGACTACAACATGAAGCAAGACGCCTGGCTCCAATAAGCCTTCATAATTTCAGGATCTTGACTCGTTTTGTTTTCTACCCGTCATGTCAACCATGCTACGGAGTTTGTTATTCTGCATATATTTGGGGGAGTATGCCTGACCTTAAGCATGTGGAGGCTGACTGAATAAATTTGTCTCCCGAAGACCTTTCTTAATAGAAGAGGTGGTAAGAGTTTAGGGCACTGTGATTCCCTTCAGTAGATCACTACACGTCATCATGCTTTTCCACACGACTTTTTGTTTTTCTACGAGTATACGACTGATGGAGAGACCAAAGACTACGAGTATCCAGACTGCGCCAATCACATCCAAAGAAAATAAAGAAGACCTCCAGGACGAACACCGTCTAGAGTTGCTAAAAGTTAATCGTACGAGGGTTGTCTGAAAACCGAACGATGATAAAAGACATTTTTTCTCAAATTTTTTTTTTATTTTTCTACATAGTCTCCTTGTAACTCTACACACTTCTCCCAGTGATGCTCCCATCTCTCTAACCCATCCAAGTAGTACTTGGCGTTCTCTGCAAAATAATTGTTGACGAAAATCTCTGTCCTCCGAGCGCAGTTTTTAGATAAGGGAACAAAAAGAAGTCGCTTGGGGCTAGGTCTGGTGAATAAGGCGGATGGTCAAGCAGTTCAAACCGTGATTTATGGATTTTCGCCATGGCAACCGCTGAGGTGTGAGACGGCGCGTTGTCTTGGTGAAACAGAATTTTATTTTTCTGCAAATGTGGGAGTTTTTCCGCAATTGCTGCCTTCAGCTTGGCAAGTAATGATGCGTAGTATGCACCTGAAATGGTTTTGCCTTTTTGAAGATAATGGATTAAGATAACTCCTTTACTATCCCAAAAAACGGTCGCCTTCACTTTCTCAGCCAGAAAAACAGTTTTTGCTTTTTTGGAGCCGGCTCGCCCTTTGCAGTCCACTGTTTTGACTGAGTTTTTGTTTCGGGCGTATAATGGTGTATCCAAGTTTCATCTACAGTAATTAATCGGCGCCAAAACTCGAATTTATTGCCCCTAAACTGCGCCAACAGAGCGTTGGAAATATTCATTCGAACACGTGTTTGGTCTAACATAAGCAAGCGCGGCACGCAACGCGCGGACAGCTTTCTCATGCCTAAATTTTGATTTAACATGTAACAAACACGTCCTTTGGACATTTTCATAACCTCTACTATCTCTCTCACTTTAATTCGGCGGTCGTCTAACACCATTTGGTGAACTTTAGCAATGTTATCGTCAGTGGATGCAGTTTTTGGACGTCCCGAACGTTCATCATCTCCCAAGCTCTTATTACGGCCACGTTTAAATTCAGCTGCCCAAAATTTCACTGTGGTAAATGATGGTGCAGAGTCTCCATATACAGAGTCCAACTCATTTTTGGTTTGCGTAGGCGTATTGCTTACAGCTTGATACTCAATTTTTTTCCATTTTCACAAAAAACACTCACATCGACTCACTCAAACGCCTGCCAACTAAAATCTGCGCGTCCAAAATGACTGAAACTTCGGTAAGTAACTGTCAAAAGATGCACAACTATCAGTCACTAGCTTTTATTGACGAGTGCCGCTATCTTTACGCTGCGGTCGAAAACTTTTCAACCAACCCTCGTAAAATTGAGAGAAGTTTATCCTCGCACCCTTTCGGAGGCATAAGGTGGTATCAACGCAAACGCCATCGGATATCGGCAAGGAGTTTTCGTTTTTTTGAACTCGTTTTTATTTCCTTGATTCTCTACTCAACGCCGTACGATCATATTTTCGCACGCTGCAAACGAGAGACTGCTGCTTGACAGACTGGTTGCACATAACTTGGGTGTAGTCTATAATCAGACGTTGAAAAATCAAAATATGTACAGGTATATGGTATAAGCATCTGTAATTTGTCAACTAAGCATACTTCACTATTTTATTAAAAGAAGTCACAACACACGAAACCAGTTCAAAGAAGCGTAAGACTTTACAAAGTCCATTGGACAAAAAAAGCAAATTCTTTAAATCGGAGGAGCTTCAACATTTAAACCTAATCGAGACGACGCAAGCATTTTCGCAGAAGGATGGGTATGCTTGTATAGAGCGATGTTAAATGAACAGCAAATATTTGCGAAGGAAATTGTGGATGAAGTTTTCATGTTTGGATAGTTAGAACAACTCAATATGAAAAGTGCTGTTTCAACTTTAATACCAACTTCAACTACAATACAAGTCTAACGTCGCAAAACTTTTCACAATTTTGTTTATATCCCTTACGATATTCAACATGAATTTCGAAGTCAACGTCTATGCCACCTTTCACTTCGTAAATAATTCAAAGCAATCCACGTGGTTCAACTACCAGCATATTCTGCATTCAAAATGTCGCTTGAGCAGAAGAAATCCATACTCCCTGCAATTATTCAAATTATTTAATGGACACAGAATGAGATCTTTAACAAATTTTTTTTAAGGAAGCAAGGATTTAGTTTAGTTATTGTATTTTTGCTAAGATACAAACGACGCCACGGAACAGCACCAACACCATTAAAATGGTTACAAAATTTGTGTCTAACATCTTTTCCTGAAGTTTCTGAATTCCTGGAATATCATGGCTGAAAGCCTACGAGTTGGTTTTCTTCCCTCCATTGTCCTGGTATAACTTCTCCTTTATTCGTGTCTTCAATGTCAACACTTCCTTTAATATAACTTTCATGGTTGTTACGCCTAAGATAGTTATGTAAATAACACGATGCCAACAAAATTTTCGCAACTTTATCAGGATGAAGGTCGAATGGTTTCTGATAAATTTTAATCCTTGACACCAAAATGCCAAAAGCATTTTCCACATTTCTTCTTGTAATTAAATGTACTCGTACTCGTACATTCTTCAGCGCTTAAATATTCATGACCAAACGGCTTAAGATGAGTTTCTCCCATGGGAAAGGCGTCGACCCCTACAAAGTGGTATGTTTTCAGAATTAGGCAATCCATTATACTGCGGAATATTGAGTGAATTTTGGGAAAACTTTTCATAAAATTTACTATTAGAGAATACGCCATGATCTGAAATTCGGCCATTGGCTCCACACTCGACCATTATAAATTTAAATTTGCATCAACAATTCGCCTGTTCCTGGTGAGATTTTGAGTCTCAACATGTTTGCCATCAATCGCCCCTAGGCAATTTGGAAAATTCCATTCACTTTCAAGTTCGTTGGCAACAGATCGCCATTCATCTTCGGTTTGAGGAATCTATAGTACAGCTTCCAAAGTATGTAAATAAAGATGACCGAAAAGGAAACTTTCCTTTTATGTAATCTTCCAAATTCTTAAGTTTCGCCAAACAAGTCTCCAGCACAATAAAATCCAAGCTTTGTGGAGAAATATGGTTAGATGTTAAAATCATAGGATTCTCCAGATTCCAAATAATGAAGCGTTATAGATAGTCTTTCATTTGCATGGGTTGCATTTCTCATTGCAGTGTCTTTCTTTGCAATGCACGGTGTAACCATTTTCGAAAATTCTTTATAAATAAATACCACATGTCCCTTCTTAACAAGTTTTTAAAGTCCATGGGAGCAGTTTCTTTTAGTTTTGCGGTATCCTCATACTGAAATCGTGATTACGTGCGATTTCAAGATACACAATTCTGGTTGGCCTCGTCATTCTGGACAGACAACACCCGAAGGACGGTGTTTTGAGATCTTCGCTGCGGAAAATAAATGAACGCAGCTTGTAAATGAGCCCATGCGAATACCAGAAGTCATACCGCCAACACCCTCGACTTATTTTTAGCTTCTCACCCTGATAAGTACTCTGTTGATGTGCTCTCGCCTCTGGGCTCGTCGGACCATTGTGTCATATCAGCTAATTTTTCGTACACCCACCACACAGTTAGAGAAAAAATTCTTAACAGCTTCCTTACTGTTAAAATGATGGTGCTGCTGATATGAGCGCAGAAACTATTTTCTTTGGAATGAGATGCTTTATCCCTCATTGGATGAAGAGTATCAGGCCAAAAGAAAAGGCATGGTACGACCCGTGCTGTAAAGAGGCTGTCAGGGTTACAAAAAGGCTTTTTCGGTCCTACAAGATCAACCCGACAGAGGAAAACCGAAATAAGTTCACACAAGCCAGGAATAACTGCAACGTCTTTCTCAAACACGTGAAATTTCAATACGACCACAAACTGAGGCAAAAATTACTCCAATGCCCCAACGTTAATGCAAACTTTTAGTCGTTCGTCAGAAACATTAGAGATTCTGCTTCATCCTCCATCCCAACGGTCATTTACAATGAATTCAAGCTGTCAGCTCTTTATACAAGACCACACTGGCCGCAAAGTGTTCAACACTTCCAGATTGTGCTTTGTCTCCGCCTACATTTGAGTGCGCTGAATCTTCAATGGTAATAGCAACAGTTCTTAAAGATCTTAAAATTCACAAATCCGCTGGCCCAGATGGAATATCTCCCCTTCTTCTGAAGAGGTGGTTTTCCATGCTGGAAAAACCACTGCGTAAGCTTTTTCATCAATCCTAACCTTTAGGACTCTTTCCGAGCACATGGAAAACAGCATTTGTCCAGTCTCTAAGACAGGCGAATCATCCTCTCTCTCTTCCTACAGACCCATTGCACTTACGCCCCTTCTTTCCACGGTCATGGGAACACTGATAAACCGTCAGCTCATGAAATATTTCGAAACACGAAAACTTCTTAACGACCGGCAGTACGGTTTTCGTAACAACAAGTCCATTGATAATCTGATGGCATGTCTCATCGAAAAGTGGAACCAAAGCGTACATCAATCTGGTGAAAGCAAGATAGTTGCACTTGATTTTTCTAATGAGTTTGGCATTAAGCTCTTTTGTCGAAAATGCGTGCTTTCGGGATCGATGACTCTCTTCTTCAATGGATTAGAAATTACCTTTCGGAACGTTCAATTCAGGTTGTCTTGGATGGTTTCAAGTCTAATATTCACAAAGCAAATGCTGGTGTGTCGCAAGGCTCCGTTCTGTCTCCGACACTCTTTTTGATTTTCATCAACGATCTCTTGTCTGCTACTTTCAATCCAATATATTCCTTTGTTGACGACAGAACTCTCTGCTTTTCATATTCGTTCCCGGACTCACGTCCCTGCTCTTCGGCTGTAGGAAGGGCATGGCAGTGTATGTTAAGCTCATTAAATCCTGATATTAACAGCATAACTAATTGGTGAACCATCAACAGAGTGGGATTTAATGCTTTCAAAACGCAATGCTGTCTGCTGTTGTTAAAGCGAAATTTAAACACTCAGCTATTATCCATGAATGGCACTTGCATCGTTGAAACCGAAAAACTTTCCATTCTCGGTATTCGTGTCAGTGAGAACTTATGTGTCAGTGACCACATATTCGATGTCGCCAAAAATGCTGCGAAATGTCTAGGAATGAGGAATCAAAGATATAAGAAATACTTTTCCCCTTCTGATCTGGCCTCAATATGTAAGGCATTCATCTGTCCAAAATTAGAGTACAATGCTCACATCTGGTCAGGTGCGCCTAAAACATCTCTGCATCTGCTAAACCGGATTCAAAACCGTGCGATAAAACTCATAGCTCACACCAATATCACTCAGTCAAAGAACACCCTCGAACACCGAAGAAATGTCTGCTGTCTCACTTTGTTTTATCGCTATTTCCACCACCCGTGCTCCATAGCAATCGCCTGTAGCATTCCTTGCATTCAAACCTTTAACCGTAACACCCGTCTCGCTATAAATGCTCATCAGTATACCCTCAAGTCCATTTTCGGACGTACTCTGAAATATCGTGATTCGTTCCTAAGCCGTACAACTCGCTTATAGAATGCCCTGCCGATCTCTATATTTCCTGGTCGTTATAACTTACAAGCATTTCAAAACAATCTACATCGGTGCCTCTCTTTTCTTCCTCCCTAAATTTCCATCGTCCGCGCTGTGTACAAACATTTTAAGGGTAAACAAACCCTGGCCTGGTCTAACACTTAACCAATCTTTTACCCAAATTCTTTTCTTTTTCTTTTTACTTATATATATATGTTTAACATTTAATCCTCTTCTGAAATTTCATCTCCATTTGCTCCATGAATTTTAATTTTACGCGATTCCATTCCTAGGACGACAAAGTACAACTGAAGTTTGAAGTCTAGTCTTTGTGTCCGTAGGAAACGCTTTACAACCAGTTGGTGAACCAGTTAGTCCCTCATCTGTAGCGTACACAGATATCTGCTTACAAAGTATGGCAGATTTGGAGTCTCAATGTTACTCATCTTTCAATATTACTCCTGTATAGCGGTACGGTAACACTCAACTGGGTATAACTACACTTACTGTGCCAAAGCAAGTGCTAAGTTTCTCGGAATGGATGGCATCCAACATTTCATGGGGAAAACTAAATTTTTGGTGTAAATTGACAAGATTTTAGTTGCCTGGAAAATCGTCTTTCGGTCACGGCTGGTATTGGACCCCGAACCGTCCGATTGGGAAGCCAATACACTACCACTTGAGCCACGGCCACCCATGGAAATGCCGAGAGAAATTACCACATATCTACATTGCTACTACACCTTTTGCGACGTTGCCCAAATTTATAGATCTTAGCACCATCTTTCAGCCCGCTCTATGTTCAGCTTCGTTTTTTTCATTTCTATGATCCAATAAATTTTATTTCCACTGAACCCCGGCTGAAACTTGAGTCTAGTGTTGCACTTTGAACTAGATTTTTCGACGATTTTCGTTGCACTATGTAGTTAAAATCAGCTAGTTTGCCATTCCTTAACATCGCTTCAATATTTCCTTTATAATTCTCGTATATGGTACAACAACGCGACAATTGTTTTTGGAAACCTTTGCATTTAAGAAGAATGCCTTTATCACAAAATACTTCAGGGTTGTTCCATTTGAGCAGCACCACTACTACTCTATGTGCCACATCGTCATTGCAATTTTCTTGGTGATTAACGACACAGCCTAAGTATTAAAATTGTTCGCATTTCCACAACATGACTCCTTCTAAATAGATATCAGGAGTTGGGTGAGTTTGGAAAATGGCAATTATGATCGATTCACAATCCGATATCTTTTTCATTCTCTCTGTATCCTCTCTATGAAATTTATTGTAGTTTCTCTTAAAACGCATCATTTCGAACTGCCACCTACAACGCCGCTGCAGAACAAGGACCTTCTGCCTTTACCAGTTAGGCATCCAATTACGAGTACTTCTCATCATTTTAGTTGATTAAACCACTAGCGGCTAAAGCCCAAGATTTCCGATTTTCGTCCATGCTACGGAGAATCATGTGATCCCTTCTTAGAGCATGATCCCAGTTCATTCTTTTTTAAGGCTTCGCTATCTTCGGCTTCTGTAAAATACGTTACTTGTTCTTCGTGGGGGGCTCTTGTGAGTTTTTTCTCAGTTATGCCGCCTTTTTCAAAATGCTAGCCCGGTTGCCTGTCCATACCCATTCTGTTGATTGTGAGGATACAACTTCTCAGTCCTGAAACTACTGCCACTTTCACCTTTCCTAGACTAGGTCAAGACGCACATAGTATCCATACAGGAACCATGGGTGTGGAATAAAGGTGTCTGTGGTTTTTGATGATTAAGCGGTTTCACACGAATATATGACGAGCGATCAGAAAAACAGAGAACTTGTCTTTATGTGCCAAACTCATTCTCACCATCTAAACTTGTGGACAAAAACTACGAAATGAACGGAGAATGACACAAATTCCCGTTGCGTCTGCTTATTTTCCCTTATTTACCACCGAAGGCGGTAGTCATTGCAAACTGTGACTCCAGGAAAATGGGACTTATCATGTGCTGTGATGCTAATGCTCACAATACTTTTTCCGGCAGCAGCAAATGCAACGTGAGAGGCAAACTTCTTCTGGGTTGCTTACTATCGTCTGACCTGGTTGTCGACAATGTTGGCTCTCAGCCAACTTTTGTTATAAACTATGTCAGACCATAGGTACATCGAATTCAGAATTGGATGCGAAGTCTCCTTCTTGTTGAAGAGGAGGAATCCTTCAAAACCAACTGATCACAATTTAAAGAGGAGCTCGGCAAGTCTAACAGGGCTCTGCCCTAAGCTCGAACGCTAGAGGAGGGTGTTCAGAAGATGAATGGTAATCTCACCAAGTGTTTCGGACTGGCATATCTAGGTAGAAGTCAAACCTGCAGCGATTTCGTAAAGAAACCAGAGACCTTCTAAACAGGTCACTGAAGAATAATTTGGAGGAAAACTGGAATCTTTACCGATCGAGGTAAAAAGAATATAAGAAGCTAATTCGGATTTCCAAGAGTGCTTCTTACAAAGCCTTTTGCGAAAAGATCGAAACTGTCGGTGAAACCAGCAGCCTGGTCAAATTCCTCAAAATACGGAAAACCAAACAGAATGGAAGCACTCAGAAAATCTGATGACCCCAACACTGAGACGAAGCAGAGATTCTCCGTCTCATGTTTGTGACTCAATACCAAGGTAACCTAATCAGAACCAGCTCACAACCAGCTCCTATCAACGAAGCTGCTAGTGAGCTGAATATCACAACACGTTATTGTTGGCATATCTCATCGTCTGCGGCGTGAACCCGTTTCTTACTTTGATGGCTTCAAGTCACAAAAAGGTATAAAGTAGCTGCTGCTAACTCTGAAGAGAATCTTCATTGCTTGCCTTGCACTGGCATACATTCTGGAACACTGGCGAACAGTGAGAGAAGCCTTTATGCCGAAAACCTGAAAAGACCACTGCACGCTCAGCGCTTCAGACCTATAAGTCTGACTGTCTTCATGTTGAAGCGCATGGAGAGAATAGTCGAGGTCCATGTGTGAAAAACTGTTTTACGAATGCATCCTCTGTCTGAAATGAAAGGGTGCTTTCGATAATTCAGCCAGACAACACGGTGTGGACGAATCACCAATATGTGATAGCAGGGGTAACCACGAGTTGTCCGCAAGGCGGCGTTGGTGCCTGTTAGTCGACTGACTTCTCAACGCCCTCAAGATTCCTGACATCTATGCAGAAGTATACGCGAATGATGTAGCTGTACTGTCTGTTGGATCATGTCTAGCGACTGTTCTAAAAAGCAGGCAGCCCTCTACGTGATCGACGGTTGGTGCACTAGAAATGGTCTTTTAGGCAATCCTCGCGAGACTGAGGTTGTTCTGTTTAAGAGAACGAGGAAGCTGTCTGATCTGACTCATCTATTATTTAAAGACACCACCATCCAATTCTCCAAAGACGCCAAGTATTTCGGTGCCATTCTGGACAACAAGTTTCGATGGACTAAACATATTATATCGAAAGCCTTCTGGTAATGCAAAGAAGATGTCGACAAGACATGGGGCTTTCCACCGAGAAGGGTCCTTTGGATGTATATGGCTATAATAAGGGTAATTATATCCTATACGTCGGTTGGCTGGTGAAATAAGCTCTCACGAAAATACGCCTTTCCTGATTTTACCATATTCCAAAAAAAACCTTTTGTATCGGTTGCATTTGGCTTTTCCCCAGTACGACTGGTTCGGCTCTAGGCGCATTGATGAATCTCCCTCGGCTTGATATTCATATCATGGGCTACACTCTCAAAGCCATCCTCCGTTTAAAAAGAAGTGACCTTTGATCCAATACGCACTGGAGCTTTGATGACCTTGTTCGCCGACTGTCTTATGACTCTGTCTTATGGACATACCGTCTAATGCAATGACACCAGAACTCGACTTTCCCTATGCTTAAGACTGGTGTTGGGCAAAATCTGAGCCAAGAAAAGAATATAGTCAGGTCTTCACGGATGGCACCAAAACCGATATAGGATGCGGCCCTGGTGTCTTTCTGGAGGACGACGACGTTAGATTTCACTCATCTTGCATCTGTTTTCCCAGCGGAGGCGAAGTATTTGCTTCTGTAGCGATAGCCAAAATGCGTTTAGAGTCGTGCTGAACCCTCTTACGATTTCCAAGCTAGTTCAAAAATGCAAGGCTTCACTGAACGCCGCCGGGAGGCTAAATTCACTGAGCTTTCTCTGGATCCCAGGTCACAATGAGATCGCAGGAAATGAAATCGCCGATACATTTGCAAGGTTCAGGACCCGAACCAACGTTTGGTCTGCTTGACAGTTGGTTTCAAATGAGCACAACAGCAGATGGCATGACTCTGCGGGTTGCCGGCAGACCAAACGAATGCTCTCGACGTCTCTAAGAGCTCAGCCGTCTACCTGAAATCATTCAGTGTTGGCATAAGTGATACAACATCCTGTGGTGCTTGTTGTGAAAGTGATGACAACACCGCAGAACCAGGCTGCTGGTACTCGGCGTTGACATGGTGAGTGCTGATACTGTAGTGTACTGCGAAAGACTGAGAAATTCCACTAAAAAAAATAGAAGGGGTACAATGGACTAGTTCTTGGTTTGAGTGCTCTGTTCCAGCAGGGAAAGAAAATATTCAAGACGCACTTTATCGGCCTCTTTTTAGTCCACGTTTGAAAGCTCGTCATTTGTCTTTTACAACCATTTTCGCCTCATTGACCATTACGCTTCTTAATTTATGTGGAGCCTGCCTTTGGAAACACTGAGCAAAATTTCTGCACTTCTCTTGCATTCCTGATCAAAGTTGCAACAGATACCTTGGGTGCTTAATTGCTTCTCTAAATTTATGGCGTTTTGGAGCCATCATATCAAATTTAGCGTCCCTCTTCTTATTTAAATTGCCCCAGTATATATTCTATAGTAGCTAGTTGGCTTTTGTAGCTACGTACGTATGAGAGACTTCATCCTGGAAGCAACTTTAAATTTTATTTTCCCTGTATTAAGCAAACGGGACCAAAAAAAAAGCATTTGATATCTTTCCCTACGCATTAACTTCAACTTCAAATGACCCCTCAAATAAAGCGCTGGCAACTCTGTTTGGAAGTTTTGCAGTTCATTGGAGCGATCTGCGATAACGTTACCATGGACTTTTCGCACATACACTCATTCACATGGCAAGGTGTACGGAAACAAAAAAAAAATACTCGTAATTCGAAAACAACGAAAAAAGTTACGTACACGCCAAGGTGCTAATAACCAAAAGTTTTCGCCCTCGAATTGGAAAACGTGGGATTGGGTAGCTCATCACCCCATCTCGTTCTATCATTCGCTTAAAGTGCGATATTTCAGGGCTAAAACAGTGCCATGATGAGGGTTGATAACTGCTACTAGACAGAACGGTGCGTTAGTGAAAATTCGTTAGCTACACCAATTAGATGGATTCAATTTTGTCGCAACAACGCAGATCGTCCAGAAATCACTTTCAACTCCTCGAGTGTTCTAGGCCATTTTTCAAGACAAAAAATGATGATTTGAGTGCGTGTCCTTAAAAACGTGTTTTAACCGCTGGAAACCATCAACTAGTCGACCATCTAGTGGTCCCTATTCGTTATTTATTTATTTTATTTTTTGTTTTAATTTTTATCCGACACCTTTTCGATTGAATCATCCATTTATCCGTTGAATATCGATTTTTTTTGCTCCCTTCGTAGATACGAGTAGAACACTTCAATTGGAAATCGGAATTCGATTGTGATTCGTGATTCGTGATTCCATCTGTTGCGCGAACTGGTTATCGATACAACGGAGATTCGGGCTATCAGACGTGCGTTAATTACATTTAAATTCGAATGCATTTAGAGGTTAGGATCGGGTGTTCTATTTTTGTTCCCGGGTGACAGTGTGTAAGTGTTTACTTTGTGATAAGGGAGGTGTAGTGTGATACCCGGCTGCTAACATAATCGACGACAGAAGAAGACTACGACGGCTTTAGATTTAGAAAGGAAGTGAGGTGGCTGGATAGAAGCAGGAACCGCTGCACTGGTGCGATTACAGTAATCCGGAGTAGAGTGAGTGAAGCGTTAAACAATTTCAAGTCCACTTTTATCTGGTTCAAGGAGAACCACGTACAGAATACACCAACCCATGTGAGTGAGTTTAATTGTATTCTTTTTTGTTTTGGTAAAATTTGATTGGCTTTGATGTTAGATATGAGTTTGGCATTCGTGGATTGGATTTCGACATGGTTTGAATTCGTCTTTACTCGCTACTAGATTTTTAATAATTTTATTTGATATCGTTTCCTCTAGAAACCGTAGACATCTACACAATTATATGACGCAACAGAATGGGGATATTCGCAAGCCTTTTACAGAGAAATCAAACCATTGCAAGGGCAATTTTGAAACTACTTCAGTTTGGATTTGCTTTGAATGTTTTGTTTGATACGAGTATTCTTCTGACGATTCAAGCTCCTACTTTATGAGTCTGGGACTATCAAACATTTTTTCCAGTTCAGTGAGAAGTGTCTAAAATTTATTTCTCACAGTGATGAACATCATAAGTGTACAATTTATCATAAGGATCCCTGAAATGGCAAGAGTCGACGACCATTACTCCATGTCACCGGAGATGATGACTTCAAAAGATTTTCGGGGGATGTACTCGTATGTAAATGATTGTCTTCGTTTCACAATGGTGAAGCATTTATAAAAGTTTTTTTGTAATTGAACATTTTGTTAAAAATGTATCCAATGAATAGCAAATTATCTATGAGCAAGTCAACCAAGAATTCTCTCCATTGACCGTGGTCTCACGCTAATCGCTTTTAGTTGCGCACATCATGGTTGTAAAGCGTTTTTCATTAGGGACATGACAATTTTGAATTTCAATACAAACACACTCTTCAACATTTTTTAAGATCTGTCAATGCCAAAATGTCAGTCACGGTTTACACTTTTATCATGGTGGAGTTCATGAACGAGAAACGTTTGGAAAATATTAAAAATTACTCCCGAAATTCTAAGTCGGTAGTCGTAACTTTAAGAGCGCTTATTCCAATTTTCGGTCGTAATAATCATCGCACCAGACAGTGCATATTGAATGTTTCTGCACCAGTGAGACAACGCCAGTACCAATTAGCGAAAATATCGCAGCCGTAAGTGCTTCGGTTCGAAATGAGCTAAATCAGTCGATTCACAGGAATTGGGAATCTCCCAGTCAACATTGTGGCGAATTTTGAATAAAGATCTGAGCTTACACCCCTACAATATCAAATCAACTCAAGAACTGAGGCATCTTGATCATTTGAAGAGCAGAAACTTCTCTGATTGCACTCTGAAAAATTTTGAAGGAAATCCTGAATTTCATCGAAAAATCTTCTTCAGCGATGAAGCTCATTTTTGGCTTAATGGCTTCGTCAATAAGCAAATATGCGGTATTGGACAGCAGCAAACCCACATGTACTTCAAGGGACTCCATTTCATTTATCAAGATAATCCGTGTGAATGTCCTGCCGAAATAGTGATTGAAACGTATTTTTTCGTCGATGAAATGGATCGCCATGTTACGGTCAACGGAGTTTGCTATCGTGTCATGTTGGAAGACTATTTTAGTCCAGAATTGGATAAACCTGACATCAGTGATATGTGATTCCAACAAAATGATGCCACTTGCCACAGAGCCAGTCAAACAATCTATTGAAAGGGAGTTCGGTAATCGTGAAGTCTCGAGAAAAGGTCCGGTCGATTGACCACCTACCTCGTGAGATGTAACGCCGTTGGATTTATTTTAATGGGGCTACGTTAAATTGTTGGTTTATGCCAACAAGCCACCAACGTTGGAAGAGTACAGGAACAATATCCAACCCGAAATTGCAAACGTTCCGGCCGATATGTGTGGAAGAGTGGTGCAAAATTGGCTCCAATGAATCGATCGCTACAAATGTGCTGTCGGCGATCATCTGAACAGATTCCATACTTAAATCTAACATCTGTGCTATACCTGTAATAAATTTCAGCCCGGTATCTCAATTATTCTGTGTTTTATTGTATTTAAATTCAAAATTGTTATGTCCTTATTGGAAAACCCCATATTTGTTGGCTACACATGCCTCAGCATGATGTTAAAGAAATCACTGTTACCCTACCGAAATCTTACCTTGACATCAAATGCATCAGTGGTGGCATTACCGACTTTTATGGAGCAGCAAGCACTCTCCGTTGTCCGTACAGATGTACATGTTTGACAGGGATCCAATCATCTACGATTTTGAGATTATACAAGGTGGCGCAAAAGTTGTCACCCGATGTTCTTTGACGATAATTTTTTTTTATGAACAAAAAACTTTGGTTCTGCTTTTAGATTATGTTCATTTCATGTTTTAAGTTTTTTTCCCTTAAGTCGAGAAAATGATATGGGCTAAGTGGCCGCCGCCAGAATTGATGACCATTCGGGCGCGTTTGGTGAAATTTTCCATCACTCTAGCTAGAACTTACGGCGATAGGTCCTCGCATTCTTGACGGATATTCTCTTTCAGGGGTTTAAGAGTCTGAGGCGTGTTGACATAGACTCGTGACTTCAAAAAACCCCACAAAAAGAAGTCTCGAATGGTTAAATCAGGCCATCTTGCTAGCCAGTGCAAATCGCCAAGCGAGACATTAGGCGACCCGGAAACGCAGACCTCAGAATTTTGGTTGTGGCTCGCCGGTACTCCATCTAGTTACACATGTTCTCCAGTCCCAATTCTCTGTAAAGACCGCCGATTGGTGCCAATTGCGTAGGACGTCGTCTGGTCGATACTCCGGAGTCCTCTGCGACATCTTCAACCACAGCTGTGATATTCTCAGCAGAACGGCTGCTCCGGGGCCAACCAGACCTGACAGCATCTCGTGTTGTCCCATACCCTTCTAGTTGAGCAGCTAAGCGTCGTAGTATTTGGCCAATTGCTGTTGGACGACCGGGAAATCTGCGCCGAAATTCACCAACGAAATATTCCGCAAAAAACTCGTAACAAATTTTCCGCGTTCTTTATGAGTATAACGATTCATGTCTTGTTGACATGTATTTTGGGTCTGTTCTGACATTTGCTGCCATTTGCAAAAATTATAGCATCTTCCGATAGGGTGATGACTTTTGTGCCACCAAGTATTTACCGCACATACGTTCATCCGACAATATTTTGCAGATGAACTGATGTGCGAGCATACTTCATCACAAAATAATCCCTCTGTGTGGAATAATGCGTGAGAATGTAATCTGATAGATGAAGTTCTTGTCGAACATCTTCTACGTTGAATGGTAAATTCTGGTGGTCGCCTTCGCAAACAGTCTGCAGAGGTATTCTTTCCAAATTTTCAGCACTTACTCTATGCATACGCTCTCATCATAACTTACGCATGCTTCTGTTCGGTATTTGTATCCTTGGGAAATTTTTTTTCACGTTTTGGTAGATCATTCGAACATCATTTCGGCATAAACACCTCTCCAATGGCTCCACCAAGCACTGCTCTGAATTTTTGCTTTTCTTCCTGAAAGGTCGATGTTCTTCACGTCATCTTTATGCATGCGCTTGCCCACACTCAACAAGGTTAAGGTCTGAGTTGATATTGGCTCCTCGAAAACACTACAGCTGCCTTGCATAGTGACTGCTAGGTCCCCTTGTGAATGTTGAGGCTAGCTATGATGACACTTCACAGCGCCGCGAAGCTAATGTTGGTGAATTGGGCGTTAGTATGGATAGCTATCAAATTCTTAAAGCTCAAGACTTCTTGCCAAGGCCTGCCTCTGCTGACAAGTCCACATCCAAATAGATGGCTCCCTATAGCAGTCATCATAGTCGATGTTTCAATTTTTCATGTTTCTTTTTCCGGCGCATGCTATAGATTTTCTTGTATGGCATTGAAATCTGCTTTATAGGGGCCTCTGCTAATTTTTCGGCATCATGAGAACTTTTAAGAATCCAAATATTCGACGCTCATAGCTGTAAATCGTTATCGTTTTTCGTTTGACGGTGTCGTCAATAGTGAGCCCAATAATTAGCGAGACCTTTCGTTTACCTCGTGATTTGCCAGTCACAATGGTTAGAAGCGCACCGCGGCTTAGCGATTGAGCAATATTTATAGTGCGGTGATTCGTTGGTTCATGCACATCGCGCGTTTTGTACTCACTTCAATATTGGACGAATAAGTGATGGACCGAGCACTTAACTTATCTCGTCGTAGGTTCAAGAGCTTTGACAAGAAGGAACAACGGTTAACTGAAATCCTCAGGGACCGTCAACGTCAGCAGCGATGCAAGAACATGTGGCTCAAGTACGACGCGAAATCATGCGCAATCTGTGTAAATCGATAAGAAATATTGCGGCCTGCGCTGGAATAAAAAAAATCAACAGTGCACGTTATTTTGAAAAAGACTGTTCTTTACGATAAACCTTAGCAAGAACGATGCTGGTACGTTTTCGAATGGCACGAATGCTTGGAACCATATTATTTACTGACGAAGCATATTTTCATATCGATGACTGTGTTAGTAAACGAAATACTGGTGCCCCGACAACTCTAGGGAACGATATTAAAAACGTGTTTATTGTTCAAAAACAGCAGACTGGTGCGAAATTTCTGCCCGAGGGACTGCCGGACTACCAGAGTCAGTAACTGCTGACGTACCACATACTCGTATTATCATATCCTTTTCGACAAAGCTGAACAAATACTTCCGGATGTCTCTAAGATATCAGCGGGAATTCGCATGTCCCTCGACAGGAAAAACTGCAGACTTCGTACAGACTTCTTAACGGGGCCATACCTTAATATGGATTATGATTACTATGAGAACGATATCGACACCATGGAACACTTCGTTTCTGAATAAGCTGCAAGTGCTAGGCGCTGATGTGCTGGGTGCTTTAATTCGCTTCTGATTGAAGCGATAACTCAAAAATAATTATTGCGTTCTACCACATGAAATGCCCGATTATCGCTCAGTCGGAAATAAGAAGTTCTCGAGTGAACATCTGTGCCGGAACGTTAAATTTTCTTTTTTTAGAAAATAAAGTGATACATGTGCTTGACGTGTGAGAATTTTAGGGTTCGTTACAAGTACCGTTATTTTTTTCTAGAAATTATTTACCATGCTGTCGGCATTTCAAATTCGAACCCTCTTCCTTTACGAATTTAAAATGGGACATAATGCGTCATTGGCAATGAAAAACATTATTGACGTTGGTTTGGAAAGTTCGGGAGATTTCAGCCCCGAAAATGAACAACGTGGGAAGGCGGAAACGTTAGCTGACGACGATATTTAAGAGCAACGGTGGATGCGGACGCAACGAAATCGCTTTGGGACATTGCACAAAGCATGGGAGTATCTCTCATAGGAAAAGTAAAGAAACTCGATAAGTGGGTACCCCATGAACTGAACGACTCCCAGCCACTACCGCGCCTCGAAATCTGCGCATCCCTTGCATTAACCCATTTACTATTACTGTACCCGCTTCGGTACAGAAAATTGAACAACTTTATGATTTTACTGTTGCTCTTCTTCAAATTTGTTTTGATGAAATTAGAATTTTTTTTGTTGATATGTTTTCTATAAGCAGACGTGCAGTTTACTGTAACAAATATAAAGCGATAGGTTTTTTTACTACTCCGTCTCAGATGCGATTTCGTTTTTCCCGATTTTTCGGAAGTTCGCCTCTATTTTGCAATGCAAAACTAATTTGTTTTATCAATTTTCTATTGATTTCTTTGGAAAAGTTCAAAAACGAATAATAAAATTATATAAAAGTAAAAAATAAAGTGTTCATATATTTTGACGCCAGTTAAGCACGCGTAAAATTGGGTGTACCCGGGAAAATCGGACATTTTTTTTTTTCAGAATGGATTCTCGTCTGTCATCATTATTCTATGGAAGGAGATTCGATAATCTTCCAGATGCAACCAATTCAATCGAAGAAGATGATCATAACGCTGCGTTTCACATTGCATTTATACCACCAGATGCAGATTACAATGCAGACGAGGAGGAAATAGAAACGGAAAATTTAGATAACGACCACATACCCAATGATGTTCCAGGTTGAAATTTTCATTAGGGATGAGGATTTCGATAGCAAGGATGAAGTTCCTTTATCAGTCATCAGAGCTTCAAAAACTGAGCAATCACAAACCCAATCACATTGGTCCAAAAGAGATGCTAATATGACGATGAACTGTTCTGATAAAACAAAATGAATATGAAATGTGAGTTAGACCATAAGTCTTCAGTCGAATTATTTAAAACGCTATTTGATAATGAGGTTAAAGAATTGATCTTGAATCGAACTAGACTTTATGCTTCTCAACATAACCATCATAGCCTCAATTTCCAAAAAGAAGAGTTGGAAATTTTCATAGGAATTATGTTCTATAGTGTGGTTACCATTCAATGCCCAGGAAGTCCATGCATTGGAAATTGGATGGGGATACAAGAACCGCATTGGTAGCAAACAACATGCCGCGAAATCGTTTTTATGAGATAAAAAATATATTCATTTCGCAAATAACAATCAACTAGATGCTCAAGACAAAATGGGCAAAGCTCAGACCTCTTATGAATCTTTTGTGCCAAAAATATCAACAACGGGGCTTCATGCACGAAAAATTATCTATTGATGAAGCCCTGATAAAATATTTTGGCCACCCTTCAAAACAGTTTATAAGAGGAAAACCTGTTCGTTTTGGTTTCAAGAACTGGATGCCACCTTTACAACTTTGATACATATTGTGGTGCAAAAAATGTGAACGCTGATTTGTTACAAATGCCACTGGGATCTCGAGTTGTGCTTGAGCTTCTAGAAAAAATTCAACTTCCATCTGACCACATAATTTATTTTGACAACTATTTTACTTCTCATGAGCTTTTGCGATTGTTGAGAGAGAAGGGCTTCAGAGCAACTGCAACAGTAAGAGAAAATCGATCAGAGAATTGTCCATTGAAGCCAAAAAAAGAATTCAAAAAGGAGAGACGAGGGCATTTTGAGCACATTTACAACCTAAATAATAATAATCCTTTTGTAAAGTGGAATGGCAATAGTGCTGTCACCATTGGCTCAACTTTGATATCATCCTGGTCATCAGTAGAAAAAAGAAAAGTTTTCATTGAGCAGCCGAATCTTGTTGCGGATTATACGCGATCAGTGTGTCAATACCTATAAAATCAAAATTCGAGGCAAAAAGTGGTGGTGGCCGCTTTTTACGTCCATGTTAAGCTCAACGTTGGTGAACGCTTTGAAACTTTATAAAGTCGCAGCAGATTCCGAAGATGACTTGCTATCGTTTCAAAGAGATATCGCTCGATATTATCTTAGAAGATAAACAATTCTGTAACCTTCGACATCAAAACGATGTGACTGAAAGTCACCATTTTCCTAAGAGAATTGAAAAGCCTCTTAGACGCAAAGTATGTCGCCTGAGACTCAGATGAGTTTGTGGGTTCTGTGTGTCGAAAAAGAATGCTTTAAAAAATTCCATTTAAAAAACTGGAAATCACATGTTCCCATTGTACCTGTTTGGGTACAGCTTGAAAACAGTAGTTCCTTCATTTTTAAAAAAAAATAAAAAAAAATATTTTTGTATTCTCTTAACACTATTCAATAAAGTTGTTACCAAAAATTTTAAATTTTACTTTTAAATATCTTTGGGAATAAATGGGTTAAGAAACCAAACTGAACCGTTTTTGCACCGGATAGTCACCTGTGATGAAAAGTGGATACTGTATGATAATCGTAAAAAATTTGGATAGTAGTTGGATGCAGATGAAAAACCAAAACACACCCTCAAGCCCGATCTTCACCGAAAAAAGGTTATAGTCACAATTTGGTGGACATCGAAAGGACCAATCCACTTTTCGTTTCTTCAACTAGGAGGAGGAGATAAACGCTATCAAATATTGTGAGGAAATCGACATATTACATGCCAAATTGGCTTAAAAGCAACCTGCGTTGGTCAATAGGCATGGTCCGATCCTTTTGCATGACCATGCTAGACCCCATACCTCACAAGTGACGATGCAAAAACTGTTACAGTTGGGATTTGATATTCTTCCGCATCCACTGTACTCTCCTGATATTTCCCCAATGGATTACCCTCTTTTCCGGAACCGAGCAGAGGTCATAAAAGCCTTTGAAGATGTCATTGCCTCAAAAAGTCATAGCTTCTACGAAAAAGGTATATTTGACCTTGTATCACGTTGGAAGAATGTCATTGATTGAATAAAAATTTACGGACAAATAATATTGAAAAACCAAATTTTTACTATAATCAGACATTTCTTGTGGTACAACCCAATAAATTCCGGTAAAATGAACATTCTAGGAGTAGTTCCTTGTCTGAGTGTTCTGCTTTGACGGAAATAAGGAACAAATAAATAAAAGCATGTTGGCGTTGAATGTTTGTAAATTGTAATGGCTAGGGAACAGACATTCCATAACCTAGTTAGGAAGGAATCACGAAGATGGATTTGGAAGTAAACTGACCTGAGAGTTCAAAGAAATCTTATGAGGTCGCCGTTAAGGTCTTAAAAAGCACTGAAAATATTTATGTGAAGGTTAGCCTATATGTTCGAGTACGATGACATTTAAATAAAAGTTCATTGTACAGCGGGAACGATGGCAATAATTCGAAATTGATGTTGGACTATCGTATTCCAGTATTTTCAAGTCCGATCATATTCAAGTTTTTGCTGAAGTAACACATTGACCGGAACGCGATTGAAAGCTTCATTAAAATCTGCGTGGAGACTAAATTCGCAAATTAGTTCACACACAGAAATGATATTTTCACAAGCTCACTGACAACATCTACAAGCAATGACGTTGTAATAATTTCTGATAAACGCAAGGCGTTCCTGTGGATATCCCGACTTTCAGAGCGATCAGAAGAAATACTACGTGTATGAGGACATTATTATTTGAATGGCTGCAATCCTAACAACCGCTGATAGTGAATCCTTCAATAGCTCGATAATAGCTATGCATTTTACATCGAACATTAAAGATCACCCGCATCGATGTTAAGAAACCGTCAGACATGCAAATGATATGAGCGCATGAAGCCAAAAACCTGCCTATGAAGTGGTGATATATAGAAGACGAGAGCGGCTTTTGCGCTCTACGAGCAAAGGTAACCCCCACTTTCTTTGGAGAAAAACATAAAGCATGGGACGTAAGTGATTGAGGAAACGAAGAGGTGCTTCTTTGTTTGGATGCCTTGCCGAAAGGCAAATAGAACATGCAACGCCAACAACACCCGAACAGAGACCTGAAGTGATGTGAAAGGCTTAAGATGAGACGATTAAGCGGCGCTGACAACCTAAATTCCGTTGTCATGCAGAACGAACCATTCAACATGGACGATGAAATCAAAATTTTCTTCCACCTAACCAAAACGAGGTAAGGAAGCAATATCTTATCTTAAGTATAAAAACGATGCCCAGTCCTACCTGCCGAACTATTTATGGAAGCAAAAACAAACACATTCCCAATATACTTTCGGATGAAAGTGTACCTGATATATAAAAGCTCTGCATCCTTTGCAGGTCAACCATATAGGAGACTCTCTAAGTTACGTCACCCGTCGCATTGCATATAGGATCTACAGGGTGCCTGATTCGAACTCCAACTTTTTAAAATACTATAATTTTTTTATTTTTTGATAAATTTTATTGTGCCAAAGCAAAAAGTGCTGAAAAATACATCAATTTTCAAATTATATCAGTAGCTTTCAATATGTCCACCTTTGGAGCAAACAATGGCCTTGAGACGGCCGAAGAAAGCATCGCACGCCGCACGCAAGTGGCTCTGCGGTATTTTGGCCCATTCCCGGCGAAGTGCTTGTTTGAGGTGGTCCAAACTTTGGTATTTTTTAGTGCCAACCTTCGCCTTCAAAATACCCCAGACAGAGAAATCCAACGGATTTGCATCCGGAGAATTTGCAATCCATTGTGTCGAAGAAATGAAGTGTGGAACATTGTTTTTTAACTAATCTTGGTTGACGCGCGCTTTGTGAGACCGTGCCGAGTCTTGTTGAAATGTCCACGGTCTCCGATCAAAATGATTGTTTGCCCAAGGCTTCAATACTGCCTCTAAGACAGTTTCACGGTATACGATAGCATTAATTTTGACGCCACGGTCCAAAAGTACGAGCGGAGGGCGACCATCGGCGGTTATGGCGGGCCTAAACCATCACCATCGGTGCTGCCTGCTTTCTGGTGGCCGTCCGAAGGTGTACATTTTCGAAGGACCTCTCTGGCAAGTAAACTCGGTCATTTTGTTTGTTGACATATTGCTCAATAACAAATGGCGACTCATCGGAAAAAAACAAATTCGGCAACTCACCACTTTCGTGCAAGCGTAGCAACTCCTTCGCTCTTTCAACTCTAACTTTTTTCTGTTGCGGTGTAAGATCCAGTGCTTTTTGAAACTGCAATGGCTTGAGCCCAAGCTCATTTTTCAGTATGTCTTGCATCCGTTCCAACGATATGTTGAGCTTACGAGCCATTTTTCTTCCACTTCGACGCGGATTTCGCTCAATTCTGCCGATGTTGCTGTTTTTTTATGACCACCTCCATGGCGTTTTGAAACGCTGCCAGTATCACGGTAACGAGATATGGTTCGAGACACGAATGATTTATTCACGTTGAGGTGCTGGAGGGCTCTAACGATAGCTACTTGTGGTTTTCCAGCCAAATATAAAGCAATCACACTATCACGTTTGAATTCCATCGCGGATAAAATTTTTTCAACACAACTGAGACGGAAATCGTTTAAAATGCTTGTAAATAATAAAATTATCTGTCATGTGTCAAAATTTGAGCTCACTGTCATGAACGGTTTGGAAATTATAGCAGTCTGAAGTTATTATTATAGCAGTGTGAAGTATAGAAGCTCTGCATCCTTTGCCGATTAACCAGATAGGAGACCCTCTAAGTTACGTCACCGGTGGCATTGCATATAGGATCTAGATCTAACCTTCCATATTGTATAATATGATAGTCTGAAACCATTTGTTAACAATTTGATTGGCCTTAATCAGTGGAGGTCAAAGCCCGATAAGTCCACAAATATTCACACTACGTGATAAGACCTTAGACCTTAAGCGAAACTTCTCCCCTACCACCAATTCTTCACAATATACTCGTAGTTCACCGCCATAGGATTGCGCATATCTCCACTTGGAAGGCAGAGGCAAGTCTTGCCAAAGAGGAGTGAAGTCTAACGTTGTCGTCCTTCAAAAGAAGAGCAGCGCTGCAACATAGATGAATTTTGGAGCCACTCGATTCTAGCTGAAACTATTATGCTGTAATTCCATCAAACCACGTGTCCATAAAACTGGAGTCAAAAGACATCTGTTGTGCCAAGTCATCAAATCTAACAAAGACTAAAGATAGATTTGAGAGTGTAGTGAGAGTAGAAAAAAGATTGATCGATATATCTAGAATACAGCCAAATGTGCTAGAGAAAGCCCTAGTCCAGCTGAGACGGGCTGTTCTTTGAAGTCTGGCAAAAGCAGCAGCGACATATTTTCGTGAAAGCTTGTTTCACATACAACCGTAATATAGGATATAATTGGTCTTATCGTAGCCGTGTAGATTCAGAGGAGCCCGATGTCTTACCGAAATAACCTTTGTGTACTTCAAGAAAGCCGATAAGGCAGGGTTTTAGCGTGGAATGCTTAGTGCAAAGAAGTTTGTTATCCACGATGACACCCAAATACCAAATGAATCCACAAAACAAGCAACCGATCTCAGATACCAGCTGCGGCGTGTTGTGTTACTAATAGCCGTTACCTTGCAAATGAGTCTGAAGCACGATTCAGAGAGTTTCTGTTTTCGACTCAGTGTAGGCGCCGCAGATCTTCTGAGTGTTTTCAGTCGGGTTGATTTGTCGCTTCTGACCAATCTGCTGGTTTTAAGAGGCATTCTTCGTTACTTTTATTCTTTTTACGTCGATCTGTAAATATTCCAGTCTTCCTCCAGATTAGTCTTAAAAGATTTCTTTAGAAGCTTTCGGGTTTTATTATGTAGTCACTCCAAATCTGCATTTCATCTTGGTACGGCCGATCTGCAAGAGTTTTTCCTGACTAGGCAGGGCAGAGCACCGACCAGGTTCTAAAAAGGTTCACCTGCTTTTTGTTTTGTTCTGAATTCAGGGGGAGCATTGACAGACTTGAAGAGTTTCTCCTTAAAGCGTGTGATGCATAAGAACATCGAAAATGAAAGAAAAAGCTAGACTTTTTTCTTAATATTTTGGATGCTGTAGGAAAATTGTGCCCTTCGCCAATAGCAGTTTGTTGCAATGCTTTAACAGCTAAATGGGAAGCTGACGCCACTCCATATGTCACGGTCAGCAAACGATAATCTTCGACAGGATCTGTGGACTTGTGACGCCAGAGATACGTTGGGAATCGACGTGATCAGGATGGACACGTACTTCGCGGTACATTTTTGCGACATCAGCAGTTAGCGCAAACCGATGACACCGAAATCGTAGCAAAGTTTCAAAGAGATCAGCCTGAAGTTGCGGGCCAACCAATTGCGCATGATTCAAAGAGAATCCAGAGGTTGTTTTAGCTGACAACCCTCAGCTTGGCCGTTGTGCTGGACTCTTTAATCACTGCCCTGTGTGGTATATAATAATATTTACCTGGAATCGGGTCATTGGTGGCCCTTTCCATATGACCCAAATCGATGAATTCCTGCATAAACTCTGCGTATTCTGGTGATCCTTCGCGAATATTTTCTCCATACGATTTAATGCTCGAACTACTGTGCCTCTAGAACTTCCAAGCGGAACAGTAATTTTAAAAAGCAGTTTTACCACATAGCGACCATCTTTTTGACGAGAATGAGTTTAAGAGAAAAGTTCTTCACATAGGATCTCTTCGTTGGTGAAATGTCTTGATTCTGGAAATTCCTCTAGCTTCCAAAACTTGGCTACTTCTTTGGTTAGCGCGAAATCTTGGCGAACGATAGTTGTAGAAAAAGCGTAGGTAGTATCTAGCGTGACCGCTTTTCCGAAAAGTACCCAGCCGAGTGTTGTTTTCTGTGCGATTGGAGTATCCCTTGGGTCACGAATCAACCCATCACAGCCAAGCAGAACGTCAACTGCAGCAGGTATGTTAAAATGCGGATCAGCTAAAATTAGTTGGTTGATATGTTGCCATGATTCTCTGCGAATGAAAGTGGGCGGAAGAGCATTTGTTATTTTTGGTAATATGTTTACCTGAATTGTTTCTACGCAACTGTTGTCTAGTAAAGATAAGACAAGCTTCACGATTCCTTTGGAGCTTCAAGCTCCTACAGCACCTATTCCTTCGGTCGTAGTTGTTGACGGCGTAGAGTGAAGCGAGAGTCTATCGGCACATCGTTTTGTAATGAAGCTAAGGTGTGAAGCGTTGTCGAATAGAATTCTTATTTTTTGATATTGACCGGAGTTGTCCAAAACCCTTGCGATGGCAGTGCCTAAAAAAATTTGGTGATTCGAACTGACTACGTTAAATGAAGATGTCTTTTGCGACACAAACGACATGTATTCGTACTACGACATCCTTCTAAGTTATGTACATATGAGAGGCAATTAGTGCACAATGATTTTTTATTCGCGGCGAGTACTCTGCGGTGAACTGGTAGAGCTCGGAACTGCTCACAGCCAAAAATTGTATGTTTTCCATCACAAAAATAGCATTTATCTATCTTTTTAGGGAAAGAGAGAGCTGTTGTGGATCTGATTTTTGTCTTAATAGAGGTTGCTGGTTGTGTATTGTGTAGATTAACTGCATCTAGAGACCGACATCTTGTTTCTAGGAAGACTACAAGTTGGTCGAAGGTGGAAACTTTGTCTTCTGCTTGTCGATGAGTTTCAAGATTGAGCTTGCTGATCATCAAGTGAACGAGCCAGTCATCCCAGTTTTCTACAGATGTACCCAGACTCTTAAGTGAACGATAATTTTCCTGGATGTTGTCTATCAATGCTCTTATACCTGCGGTTGACTCAGATGAAAGTTTTTGTAGTGAAAACAAGGCTCGAAATTGAACATCGACAATGACGCGTTCCACGTTATATCTTTTGCATAGTAACTTACAGCCCTCAGCGTAGTTTTTGTCAGTGATGGGAAACGCCTTAATGACTTTTAGGACTTCACCATGTAAGCTACATCGCAGGTAGTGAAGCTTCTGTGAGCCTGTGAAAGATGGTTCATTGTGAATTAAAGATGCAAATGAATCGTGAAACTCTTTCCATTCTAAAGGATTCCCAGTGAATTTTGGCAGGTCCATACGTGGCAACTTAACGTCAACATATTGGTGATGTTCTTTCGGCATACTGTTGGGGGAACTACTGGAACTACTGGAACTAGATTTAAGCTGTTCCCGTCTGAAGTTGGAGAATGCCAATCTGTACTACTCCTCGGCCTGTACACGCTGTGCTTCTTCTGCTACCAGAGTATCAACACCACATTTTTCCTCCACACCACTCTATTCTTCATCAAACTTGATCCACTGGTACTCCAAAAGTTTGAGAAATGATTGGACTTCTGCATCGTCGTATGTCTCTGCTTTTTTACTCGTGGTCAATAGACGTTTCAATGAGTTTCTGAAAATATATCTGAAAATAAATAATTGGAAATGCATATGAAATAGAATGCAATTTAAATAATCCGGCTTAGAAGGACCAAAAAATGATGCATAAGAACATCGAAAATGAAAGAAAATGCAAGACTTTTTTCTTAATCGAAATAATTTTAATAGACTGACTGAAAAAAGTACAAATGCTGGAAAAGCGGGAAAAAAAGATGACAGTTCTAAGGAGAAAAAGTGGTACATATGTGCTACCAAGTGACTTCTTCTTGCTGGTTTCTTAAGCTTGAATTTGATCAGAACAGCGTGTCCGGTCGGTTTTTCATGGATACCTCCTCTCCAACTAGGTCGAGATCTTCCATTCGATTCAGAATTCGATGTACCTTTGTTCAGATTCAAATACCACTTTCCGAACGATATTCTCTTGGGCGCGTTAAGTCCATTACTTGTAGTCTTATTCTTGTTACAAATGTTGGTCGCTTACGATCCTGAAGAACTTCGGGGTATTTGCTTTGAATTTTTCAACCAATACCTCAATCAGTCTATCTTCTTTGTCTAGAGTATTGATTACATCACACAATACTTCATATACATACTTCTAGGTGCACAGTAACGCCCCTCGTCATATCGTCAAATCAGTTGTTGTGAAAAACATCGATTTCAACTCAATAATCTGTGTATAAGCTACATTCTTCGCATATGAACCTTCTTGAACCACAACAACGTGGTTTAACGTCCTTAAATTGACGACTTAAAAGGCAACCCTGTAGTCTTGATGTAAATGTCTTCTTGCTCTCACTTGACGTATCCCGTTTTTCCAATAGTCTACCTAACATCCTATCCATGTGCGCTTGTCAAATAAAACATTGAAAATAAACACTTGCTTTTGTGACATCTATTATCTCAGAGCGTGCTGAATAAATTGACTTCCAACTGTTACACACTCCTCAAAGCGCCAGGGACTCTAAGCAAGTGTGAGTAAGTCTTGCATACGAAATTCAAAGGAAACGCTCGCCACAAGGACATATTGAAAAATTTATTTCTATTGCGAACAGATTGCCTTTCACCCAAATCCATTCGTTTAAACGGCAAAGGAAAACAATTTGCATATCCAATAAATTCAACTGTCGATGCTTTGATATGGCAGCCCAACCTTGTACAATCTACAGCTCTCGTCCCACAAGACCAGATTCTGTGCAATCTTCTCAATCCCCAAGTGTCTCTGTGCCTGCATTGTTTTTTGGGGCCACCCAAACATCTAGTCTTGGAGTTTTGGAATTGCTTACGAAACTCGATTAATCTCCTGACACAAGGACACTGATTCTTCGATGAAATCTTTAAAACTTTAATTACAAACTTTTTTGTCTTTTTTTGCTAGAACAGTTTTCTTTTATAGTATCTTCCCATGTTTACAAGTATCTGTATTCCTTGGTGTGGTTGTATCTTTGCAGATCAAATCAAGAACGAGCCATGGACAAATTAGTTTCCGATGAATCGAATATCCGTGGCCTAAGTCAATCACCATTGGATTTATTGAATGCAGAAAATCAAAGGAAGAATTCAACTACGATTGCATTGAACCGGAGATTACCTAAAGGATGCAAACTTCAGTCCACCTCAGATAATGATGCAGACGAAGATACAGATTGCGGCATTGCAAATCTGGCGACGACTATTGACTTTGACGATTTAGACGACAGCGCGTTTGTCGAACCAGAGGTAAGTGAGGTCAAATGGTTTACAGGTTCAATACAAATGTCAAAAGAATAGAAAACACAAAAGGGAATGGATTGAAAGGATATCCTCTATTGAATGGGTGATTACGAAGTTTGTGGTGAGGTTCGTTCCTGTGGCCGGATGTAATGCTGACAAATTAACAGATTGTCGGGTTATTTATAGTCTTGTCGGTTGTTGTCGGATGTTGTCGGATGTTGTCGGGTTAAATGGAATCAGGGGTTTGCCTTTGAGGACTATTTTAGGAGGATATTTTTGGGCGGAAGAGCCCTTAATCAAGGATGTGCGTTTGTTACAAGGATGTGCGGACAATGCCGGATATAAGAGATTTATTTGGGGATATCAATTTAATTTTAATTTTAATTGAATTATATGAGTAGCCCCAAATATGATACATTCTAACCTTGAAGAGTTATTGATTGGCAAAGATAAAATTGGCATATTGTTTGCTTTTTTTGACGGTCATGCTGTCGGAAAAATGTTTTAATACTTGAAAATGTCCTTGTCACTTGAAAAGTGTAAGTGTGATTGGTTTTCCAAAGCATACTATTGAGTTACCTTAATGTATTGAATAAAGCAGATTGTAGTTTTGAATAGAAGGTTCGATTAAATAAAGCCCATCACGTTCGGATTTCTACAATTTATTCCTTCTTCATCTATGTATGCCTTGGATCCCTCCTCTACTGTCCAGCAGACACGTACCTCGACGCTCAAACATTTCAGTCTCAGCTTAATTTGAATGCTAAAAAGGTAGCCTTTCTAGACTAGGTAGTATCCGGATCGAAGATTTGGCTCTTCCGACTTGTACTTGCATAACATTACTTCTGACGACCCCAACGATATCCGGAGTGAACCGGACCAAGTCGGCGGAGATGCCTTTCCACTTCAGTGCGTCACCTAATGCGAAACCATCCCTCAGAAGTGGATTCGAAGATATTCCGGGCTGGAGCGTTGGCGTTCATTCGCTCATGCTTTAGCCATCGGAGCTGATGAATTCACGCCTTCTGGCTAGGTCAATGTCGCTCTATTGCCCATACCGTTCGCTCTTATATCTTCTTCTCCATGCTTCTGCGCGATGCAGCAGAGCTGGAACGATAGGCGGTTCTTCCTAAATGGGGCTTTTCCATTGCCTTGTTAGTCTAAGGAAATAACGATTGGCAAGAATAGTTTTTCGCGTACGTCTTTGTTTGAGGATCCCAAATTAACAAAGTGGAGCCCTCCACAAACATATTGTTTGCCGAAGATGTTGGGTGTCCTTTCTTGTCGACGGCATATACTTTGCTTTACTCCCATTAATATTGTAGTTGTATTCCCTTGCAAAAAAGCCACTGGGAAGAAATGACGACTTCAACCTCGCATTACCTGCATTTGCTGTGAGTCTCGGTTATAAGACCGATACTCACCTACGGGGTGGTTGTCTGGTGGATGGCTTTATACAATGCAACCAACTGCAGCAAACTAAGCAAAGTCCAAAGTACAGCATGTCTGTGCATAAGGGGAGCCCTACGCACTACTCCTTCCCTGTGTTTTACTTGACACTCTTCGATATTTTCAGCAGGCTGCTAACGCAGCTATTTGCTTTAAAGCGACTACACAGCGGGCAAATAAACCACGTTGGCCACGTGGTTTCCAGAGAAGATCGACCACATTATGCCCCAACATTGGTTTGATAAAGACTTTAATATAAGCGTCCTCTCTAGATCTTTCTGGGATTAAGATGATTTCATGTACGACAATCCAAGACTGACAGCGGGGTTGGTGTCGCCCTTTTCTCAGACAAGCTTAAGGCACCTGACGCTGCTATCAAATCCCTGGACTCAGACTCACAAAATTTTAAAACCGCCCTTGATTGCCGATCATCTCTGAGAGAAATACCAGAGTAGTTTAACATTTACCTACGTTCGGTGTCTGGCCACAGAGATATTCCAAGGAATTTTAAGGCCGACGAACTTGTTAAAATTTGAACCACTTTATCTGTACTATCTGCAAAAGGTATACCATGCAAACTAAAACTAAAGCAGGATGCTATTAGAAAAACAAACCTTTGGTGGACTATTGGATCAACATGTCTAGCGGCCAAACGAGCCAAAACTGCATCCGAATCAGCTGTTAGCTGTTGACCGCCAAGCGCATATAACTTACGCTCAGGCCATCCTGAATCTCGACCACGACGGCAAAAATTTTTCATCGGAAATCATCATGAGCGACGAGGCCCATTTCCAGCTCTGTAGATATGTGAATAAGCAAAATTATCGATTCTGGGGCGATCGCCGCGTATCACCTACGAAGAGCCATTACACCCGCTCAAAGTTACTGCATGGCATGGTGTTACGCTGGAATCATCATCGGGCCTTATTTTTTTCGAAAACATCTCGGGCCAAACGACTATTGTGGACGGCGAGCGCTACAGAGCCATACTCAACGACTTTCACATTCCTCAATTGGATGAATTGTTACTACAGAACATGTGGTTCCAACATGCAATTCCGGGTCGCCTTAAATCTCATTTTGGCGATTTGCACTGGCCGACAAATTCGCATGATTTAACCGTTCCAGATTTCTTCTTGTGGGGTTTCTTGAACTCACGAGTCTATGTCAACAAGTATCATATTCTTGAAGCCCTCAGACAGAATATCCGTGAAGAATGCGAGGACCTATTGCCGGAAGTTCTGGCAAAAGTGATGGAAAGTGCTACAAATCGGGCCCGAATGGTCATCAATTCTGCCGGCGGCCGATATCATATCATTTTCTCGACTCAATGGGAAAAGTTTATGACATCAGATAAATATTGAAATGAGTACAAAACGTACAACACGCATGAACCAACGAATCACCACACTTTAAATATTGCTCAAACGCTAACCCGCGGTGCGCTTCTAACCAGTGACTCATTGTGACTGGCAAATCACGAGGCAAGCGAAAGGTCTCGCTAATTATTGGGCTTATACCGGGAAACGAAAAACGATAACGATTTACAGTTGTGCGCGTCAAATGTTCGGACTCTTAAGAGTTCTCATGCTGCCGAAAAATTAGCAGAGGCCCCTATAAAGCAGATATCAATGTCATCCAAGAAAATCTATGGCATGCGCCGGAAAAAGAAACATGAGAAATTGAAACATCGACTATGATGACTGCTATAGGGAGCCGTCTATTTGGATGTGGACTTGTCATCAGAGGCAGGCCTTGGCAAGAAGTCTTGAGCTTTAAGAATTTGATAGCTATCCATACTAACGCCCAATTCACCAACATTAGCTTCGCGGCGCTGTGAAGTGTCATCATAGCTAGCCTCAACATTCACAAGGGGACCTAGCAGTCACGATGCAAGGCAGCTGCAGTGTTTTCGAGGAGCCAATATCAACTCAGACCTTAACCTTGTTGAGTGTGGGCAAGCGCATGCATAAAGATGACATGAAGAACATCGACCTTTCAGGAAGAAAAGCAAAAATTCAGAGCAGTGCTTGGTGGAGCCATTGGAGAGGTGTTTATGCCGAAATGATGTTCGAATGATCTACCAAAACGTGAAAGAAAATTTCCCAAGGATACAAATACCGAACAGAAGCATGCGAAGGTAATGATGAGAGCGTAGGAGTAGAGTAAGTGCTGAAAACTTGGAAAGAATACTTCTGCAGACTGTTTGCGAAGGCGAACAGCAGTCCGTGGTCTGACAGAATTTACTATTCAACGTAGAAAATGTTCGACAAAAACTTCATCTATCAGATAACATTCTCGCGGATGATTCCACACAGCGGGATTATTTTGTTAAGGAGCATACATCAATTCATCTGCAAAATATTTTCGGATGCAAGTATGTGCGGTAAATACTAGGTGGCGCAAAAATCACCACCCTATCGGAAGATGCTATAAATTTTGCAAATGGCGGCAAATATTAAAACAGATACGAACTACACGTCAACAAGACATGAATCGCTATACTCCTAAAGAACGGGGAAAATTTGTTACGATTTTTTTACGGAATATTTCGTCGGTGAAGTTGGCGCAGCGTGAATTACGGCGCAGATTTCCCAGTCGTCCGACACCAGTTGGGCAAATGTTACGATGTTTAGCCGCTCATCGAGAAGAGCCAGGTCTGGCCGGCGGAGTAGCCGTTCTGCTGTGGATATCGCAGCTGTGGTTGAAGATATTGCAGAGAACCCTCGAGTATCGACCAGACGACGTGCCACGCGGGTGGGCATCAATCGGCGGTCTTTACAGA
Source organism: Volucella zonaria (assembly GCA_963966105.1). Lineage (NCBI taxonomy): Eukaryota > Metazoa > Arthropoda > Insecta > Diptera > Syrphidae > Volucella > Volucella zonaria. The sequence continues at coordinate 121,853,119 of OZ014534.1, read as the reverse complement.
GAATTGGGACTAGAAAACATGTGGTTCCAATAGGATGGAGGAACGGCGCATATTCCACGAGCCACAACAGAAATTTGCACTGGCCGGCAAGATCGCCTGATTTAACCATTCCAGACTTCTTTTTGTGGAGTTTTTTGAAGTCACAAGTCTATGTCAACAAGCCTCAGACTCTTGAAGCCCTCAAAGGGAAGGCTTCCTAGAGTGATGGAAAATACCACAAATAGGACCCGAATAGTCATCAATTCTAGCAGCGGCTACTTAGCAGATATCATTCTCTCGACTTAATGGAAAAAAATTTAAGACATCAAATAAATATAATCCAAAAGCAGAATCAAAGTTTTTCATTCATACAAAAAATGACAGCCAAAGAACATCGGATGATAACTTTTGTGCAGCCTTGTATAATGTCAATGTCGCCAGCGTAAGCACTTTCGACAGCAAAGGTACCGAAGAGCTTGTTTCCGACCTTGGCGGAGCCGACATCGTTATCCATCGCGAATTTGGCAGGGATACCAAGGTTAGACATGGCTCTGTTTAGCTCATCTCTATAGATGTTATAGAGATGATTTTGTGTGCTCCTCAGTTACCATCTTCGACAACTTGGGTAGATGGCGAAAATTCTTCATATGACTAAAATGAGGTTATCGCTGAATCCGCCACCTACCTGACTCCATCTCGGGAGCTCTTCTGCTAAAACGTCCGTATTGTGCTTTGCATGTTCCAAGCATATGTACTAAAGTTTGCCCAGTACTTGTGGAGGTCCGAGTGTCCAGTTGCATTTGGGTAGTCAGACTAAGTATGCTGTAGAATCTTGGAAATGGTTATCTTCAGCGGCTATCCTCCTACTTTTTAGACCTGGGTTCGGATCTGCTATGCCAGAGTTCTCCGACTCTACTGCTTCTTATTATCTTGATGCGTAGTACCGCTGATACACTATTTCCTGGATATCAACAACTTTTAACTTTCTTTGTTAAAACTCTGTCAATGTTGAAGTGAACCCCCAAGTAGGAAACTCTGAGAGCAGTTGGACATATCATCTTAAACCACTTTACTTGCTTCAGTTGCCAATTCATAGACCATTTGATGATTGTTACTTTTTTTAAGTTATACGCAAAGTGAGGGTTCTACAAGCATGTAGTACAAGTATGTACAATGTAACGCTGCGTGGAATACTTTGCTTAAAAACACAAGGTGAGGGAGCGCAACTTTGACGAACTCTAATTCAGACGCTAAGTTTTCTGTTACCCTATGTCGTTAATTTAGCACTTGGCACTTCAAATTGTCAAAGGACTTTTCAAGATCTGTAACTAATAAAATTACAGATCATTGGTTGAATTAAACCAAAACCAATGACCTAAAGTATGTTTTTAATTGAAAGATAGTCTTCTTTGTGGTCACGCAATTGCTTTAGCTTCGCATCCCCTGTTTAACCGGCATCGACTAGGCCAAAGAAAATCATTTGGGATATCATAGTGTCCCCATATCTTAGAACGTAACGTGTAGATCGATAAATCACATATATATAACCAAATCAAGGAGCCGTTCTGTGGTCGGAAGGAGGACAGATGCAGAACAAATCAAGATTGGTGCTGCTCCTGTGAAAATCGTCAAAGTGGAGTCCAAGTCCATGTCTGTCAAATTGACAGTGCCCTGTGGTGATGCCACTCGAAAGCCGATATGTTACAGCTTCATAGACAGAAGACAGAAGGCTGTAATCAAAATTGAGGCTGTACCTTTAAACCACTTGAAACTAGAATCGCTTGAATTCACAAGTAGCGAGTGCCGATCCCATATCCTTTCAAAGGTTTTGGCACTTTTGGCAGATTTGTCGCCTTTATAGTTTCCCCGAATGTTACGAAGAGCCGGCACTGAGCAAATCTGGACTTCGAAATATCATTTCATCTCATTGAAAGATGAGAGAAGCACCACCATTCTAACAGCAACACCTTCGATGTTATCAAGACTGAGTTTGGGGACTTTACATGGTCACATTCTATCCTAGGTAAATTATTAGTTGTCTAAATTTCCCCTGAAACCCAGAGTAGTGTGGGACTCTAACTCCACTAAAAAACACTTCCTTAATCATGACCAATCAAGGAAAGATCGACAAATGATAATTCATGGTCTGATTACAAGAGACAAACTGCTCTGGGCACTGCATAGCTTCATACCGTGCAAGTCTAGATCCGGACTGTATAATACCTACCGAACTACAATGGTCCTCAGATATTATCCTGCCTACGCTAGAAAATATCATGAGCAGGAGGGATGGAGAGAAGTCAATGTACTTTTCATTCCCAAAGCCGGAAAATGTTCTCATGCTGCCCGAAAAGACCTCAGACCTATAAGTCTATCATCTTCTCTTCTGAAAACTCTAGAACGACTGATTGATGCCCATATACGAGCTAAAATTGATCCAAGACTTTTGTAAACGGCTCAACATGCCTGCTGCAGGTAGACGACTCACTTGGGAAGTTTATCAGTCTTATGCTAAACATCAGGATAATCAACTCCAAACTGGGTGGAGCTTCTGCTAAAAGGTGTGTCAGTAGAGGTACGCCGCAAGGCGGTGTCCTCTCTAACTTTCTCTGGAAGCGGGTGGTAGCAGGGTGATTGCATATGCGTATGACTTTGTTATTACTGTCTCAAGTAAGCATCTTAATACCATTAAAGAACTCCTTCAACTAAATCTTAACAGATTAACCCGTTAGCCAGATCACTGTGGATTGGGAATAAACCCCCATAAAACTGATCTTGTCCTCTTTTCCAGGAAATACAAAATTCCAATTATAGACCCTCCCTCAATAAACGGTACCAGTTTAGCCTTTCCCAATGACAGAAAACTAAACTGGACACCTAACATTCAAGAAAGAGGCAATATAGCTAAGTAGCTATATTGCAAAAAGGCCATTGGGAATAAATGGTTCCTTCAACCCTGTATAACCCACTTGCTATACATCTCGGTCAAAAGACCGATACTCACTTACGGGGTTGTCGTCTGGTGGCCGGCCTTAGATAATGCAGTGAACTGCAGTAAACTAAGCAGAGTCCAAAGAACAGCATGTCTATGCATAAGCGGAGCCTTACGGTCTACTCCCGCTGGGGCATTAGACATTCTATTTCACTTGACACCCCTCGATATCTTCAGAAGGCAAGTAGCTGCGACTGCAGCTATTCGCCTTAAAGCGACTACACAGTGGACAAATAATTTATTTGGCCACGCTAATATTCTTAATATATGTATTAGGAATCCTCCTTGGTTTGACAAAGACTTCCATGTAAGCTTCCCTCTAGATCCTTCTGGGAGGAAAATACTTTCATGGAGCAGAAGTCAATCCACTTCGACACAGATGAATCTAAAACCGATGGCGGGATTGGAGGCGGTGTTTTCTCAGATAAGCTAAATCTAAGCCTCTCTTTCCGTTTTCCAAATCACTGTAGCGTGTTATTGAGTAGACAATCCTCCACCTTCTCTGTACATGTTTAACTCTCTTAGGAGCTTTCTTCTACAACGACTTAAGCGATCTAAAATATATAGACGTTAACAATCTCCTACGCTTCATCGTAAGCTCAAACTGGTTCCACTAGTAAGAAGATCATAGATCCACGTGGCATCACAATGGGCCAATAGTCCTAAGTGGGTTGGTGTTTCCAACAGCCACTCTTACCTACCTACCTACCTACCTACCCTACTTTGCCGTTTGGAGTCGGCAAGAAACATGACACGACGATTACGACATTGAGTGGCGGAATGTTCTATTTTATGCAACCAAAACTGTTGCCCCAACAAGTTTTTATTTTTGAACCGTGTGATTATACCATGATTTCTGGTTGCCCCTAGCGGCGTCTTTGAATGACTTGTTGTCTGCAAAAGCGGGTTAATCAGGTCATGCAGATTCTTCATGCGCTAAAACGATAAAATGTCAGTTATCCTAAATTGTGTCCATCAGTCATCCGATGTTTTCTTAGAAAATATGTTGAAAGGGGAGGATAATCATAAAGGCGAAATATCTATGATAACAAAAGGAATTATGTATCTCACATGTGTATAATGGGAAACAACACTGATATCGATAAGTTCCAGTCTTAGGTTGGCTCTCGCCAGTTATTGATTTATTGGTTACGATTATTTTAAAATGATTTTTCTCAGTTTTTGATATCCGTACTTCCCTAGATAGTGTGATACGCATTTGCATTACATAGTAGAACGAGCTCCATGGGCAATAAATCTCTCCAGTAAATTCAGAGGACCAGACTCTAGTGTATCGCACCAGAAAAACCGCGACTATGAAGCAGATATAATTAGAAAAACAGCCTTGCTATGCTTATGTGGTTGGATTTCTCAAGATGCCATAATCTCCAGGAAGTCATAGCTCTGCATTCCGATTATCTTCCTAAAGTATCAGCAAAATCGACTTTTCGAAACACACAAAGAATAGATAAGTCGGTAAGTCGCATTCCAAAGGGTGTCCCAAAATTCACGTCAGATTTGAATTTTGCGCCATTTGTGTGGTAAAGTGTTACCAACGAAGAAAAAAAACACAGCGAGGCAGCTGATAGTTCGGGGTTATTTAAAATGGAGCGCTACATGACAGAAGAACATGCTTTCATTGTTGAGCAATATTTTAAAAATAATGAAGGTTTGGCAGCTGCAGTTAGCAGTTTTCGTACAAAATTTGGTCGGAATAGTGATTTAATTTCATCAGCTGTGAAGAGATTAATTCGAAAATTCAGGGAGACTTTGACAAGTCGTTCAACACAAAACATCGAAGCTGTTCATGAAAGTATTGCTGAGAGACCAGGAACATCAATTCGGCACCGTCGTCAAGAATTGGACATTTCGAGAAACTCTCTACGTATTCTAACGAAATATCTGCATCTTCACACATACAAGGTGCAATTGACTCAAGAACTGAAGCCTAATGACCCGCACAGGGGCGAAAGTTTGTTGAATGGATTATGGAAGAACAAGTGGATGCTGATTTTTCACCTTCAGCGATGAGGCTCATTTTCATCTTAATGTCTTTCCTTATCATCAAAATTTTCGAATTTGGGGTTAAGAAAATCCAAGAGTAATATTTGAGAAACAAATGCATCCACAACGTTTCACTGTTTGCTGTGAATTTTGAGCTGGAGGCATCGGACCGTTCTTCTATGAAAATGCGGCTGGTCAGCCAGACCACTTCTGTCTGCTCATCAACAGACAGTTCATCAAAATGTCGATGCGACTTCTGTTGGGACATTTCACATGAAAAAGGGTCTGCAAAAATGTACGGTTAATTCGCCGACCCTATTCAACATTTACACAAGTGATTTGATAGGTTCACTTCCCCATAGCATAGCGTACGCAGATGACTTGATAGCGTACAGAACCGGTCTAAAAGTCGAGGTCATTAACATGCTGTTGCAACGTGACTTCGAGCAAATTAGGCGATTTTGCGACAATTTCCAGAAGTCTGAAACCATTCTATATAGAACGCCATTGTCGGGTGCCTCTAGGGACAGCAGAAAGAATTGGCGAAAATTCTCGATCATTGGACAACATGGCCAGCCACTTGCTTGTCGAAATGTAGTCAGATACCTTGGGATCTGGCTAGACCAATATCTATGTATATTTTAGCAAGAATGTAGATGTTGCTCTGATCAGGGTCAAAGGTGCTTTTGCCCTTACAAAGAGACCGTTTTATATCTACCAACTCGATGCGAAGGTGAAAGTTATCTGTTACATCCGGCCTCATCCGGCACATGCTGGTATATGGCTGTCCCGTGTGGTCCAACGTGAGAGAAAGCTTAATGGAAAAGATTCGGGTGTTTGAGAGGGCTTGCGTTAGGGTTTGTGTTCATATTTACAGAACACCGGAATCGGAGTACATAAAATGCTATCCCAATGAGGTCCCCAACTACTTATACGAGTATCATGAGAATGTGCGCTTGAAAGCCTTCGTCCCCCTGAAGCGTTCCTCTATTTTGACATGAAGGTTTGCGGTGCCGCTAATCTTCCACGTAGCTCGTACAGTTGGTGATGAGCGACTCAACTGTAACAGAGACGTCGCACACGGCTGCACTGAACGTCTCAGGTTTAGCAGGACGGTTAATCTAGTCAGAAGGCAAAGTGGGCCATATTATCCTTGCTATGTTTTGCAAATGGCCGACTTACATAGGTTAGGGTAGTTTTAAGGTATGACGGTTGGCAACCTTGGGTTTGCTAGCAATTAGTTTAGCAACTTGAAGTTTGCTAACAATTAGGTTAAGTCAGATTGTATAGTTAGGCTAAGTAGTTTAAATGCAAAACAAAATGTTCATTTACTAAGTTTTTTCTTAAACACTTAATTTTTTCTTAGTTTAACTACAATATATTAAATGTTAATGAACAGTAATTAAGCTTTATAAATTAGACGTTTAAAGACATAAAATAAAAATATATTATAGTTTAGCTTAGAGCGCCCGCTTGGAGGGCCAGTAAGTTAGAATCAGACCTGTAAAGTACTTAGGTATTTTAGGACTTCAGTCCTCTCAAGTACAAGTACTAGGTAGTGTACTAGGTACTGGTACTTGTACTTCAGTACCTTGGTGCTGGTACTTGAAAAAACTCAAGTACCAGTATTTTTCAAGTACTTGTGTACAAGTACCAAATATCAGATACCTAAGTACCAAAGTACTTGAGCAATACTTCAAGTACTTGACGAGTACTTTCAAGTACTTCCTAGCATATTGAGTAAGATTTGTTACTACGTCAATTTGTACATAAAATTATTATGTATTTCATCAGGAGAAAGTGTTTCTTTGAGCAGCAGACTCGAAACTGTAAGTCCAGTTATTGTTATAGCAATCATAAGCGAGCGGGCTGCTGAAAATTAATGTATTCGAAATTTTAAAACCCTTGAGCCGCAGAGTGAAGGGAAGATTACCCAATTTCTGATTCCAAACAATTTTTCTGGTGATTCATTAATTTCTAGCCATTTATGTATAAATGCATTTATTTACTATTTATTCTACCTGAAGTAAATGATGCCATCATTGCAGCTGTTTTATGTCCAAAGACTAAGACTAAATGGGTTAAAGTATTGTATTTAGCGATATACCTCATCATCGTACCATCGATGACATTCATACATTAGTACGGAGTAAAGCTGAGCAAGAGGTCATGGTAACTGGAAGTTTAGAAGGCGATAAGGGGGTTTATACTGAAAGTTCGGCTGGCGGTGTTTCCCACAAAAAAAGAAGATTTTTATGATTTTGATGACGGTTAGTGTTTGTGTGAATTAGAATAGTATTGAGGTCAATCCTTGTCAGATGATCAAACTTTGGAATGGGGTAGGTCATATACGAAAAAAAAAACAAATAGAACGGGGGTATACTTCCCTTAAGATTTGTTAAAACACTTTAAGGGTATCTTTGAACACGGGCAAATTATAAAAAAACACAATTTCAAAATTTTGTCATCCGAAATGGAATCACCTTGCATTTATGTATAAACTGTATGAATTTATTTTAAGATTCTACTTCATTGCAACTGCCACATCAAGTAGTAATTTGTCGTTGTCCAGAAAAATTGAACATGAATACTCGACCTATATAAATGATCCGAGCGTTGGAAATGGAATGATTATGCTGGGCAAATATCCAGTTCTGAAAAAATTGTCTATGAAGTTGAATACGCCACTGACTTCTTCAGCGCCTGTAGAAAGATTTTTCTCATTCGCTGGTCTGGTTAATTCTCCAAGACGTCATGCCCTTACTGATCAACACTTTCAGAAATTAGTTTTGTTAAAAGCTAACTCGGCTTTTCTAAAAAGTATAAACCAAAAATAATTTATAAAGAAAAATTTGAAACAATTAAAAGTTGGACACAATGTCTTATCCTGAATTCGTCAAAAAATGTTAACATTTCTATTTATAAAAATTGTGTAAGACCAAAATAAAGTACTTTACATTGAAGAACTGAACAATTACTTGAAAGTACTGGTCAAGTACTTGGAAGTGCTGCTCAAGTACTTTGCTACTTAAGTACGCTATACTTGGTACTCGTACACAAGTACTTGAAAAGTACTGGTACTTGCCTTTTTTCAAGTACCAGTACCAAGGTGCTGAAGTACAAGTACAAGTCCCGGTACTGGTACTGGTACTTGAAAGTTTACAGCTCTGGTTAGAATAAGTTAATTAAGTTTTGCTAAGCTAGCTTTTAAGCATTTTTTTCTATTAGCATGTAAGTGTAGTAAACTTAAGAAGAATAAAATAAAATGTATTAAAAATTAAAAAATGATGCGGCTGGTCAGGCAATAATAGTTAATGGTGCTCGCCTTCGCGACATGATAATCCAATTTTTTGAGCCCAAATTGCAAGATATGCATGTGGACGACATATCGTTTCAACAAGACGGAGCTACATGCCACACAGCTCAAGAAATAATTCAATTACTGCATGAGTCATTTCCTGGTGGTGTAATTTCTCGATTGGTGATAGGAATTGGCCACCCAGATCATGGGATTTAACGCCGGTAGTCTTTTTTCTTTGGGGTTTTCTATATTTATGCCAACAAGCCCACGACCACCCAAGCCTTAACGGAGCAAAATATCAATTTAGCCACATCTATGCAAAACTATCATGGAAAAATTCGACAAAAAGTGCGTATGTACCAGCAGAGTTGTGGAAGCCGAAATGCTATTCCATACATAACCCTACACTGTCTACTTTATGAATCAGTAAAAAAACCCACAAAACCCTATGTTTTCTATCAAAATCGGTTCTTCCATGAATTTTGGGACACCCTTTACAAACTTTTGATTCAGAGCATCCGATGGTCTGTCGCTTTCTTTGACTTTTCGTTATCTTCTGCGATTTCTGATCCAGATGCCCACCAGATTGTCCATCTACTTTTTCCAAAAGAAAACATCAAATTTAGATACTCACAACATGGAAAACAATGTCTAACACCTATTCGGATGGCAGCAGCAACAGCATTTTGCTGCAGCACGTACTGTACATCGGAAAACATTTCTTTAGCAACATGGGTTCAGGGCTCCGTCATAGCTTATGTCCTCAAGCTGTCTCCAGTTATGAGAAAAAACATAATTGAGGTGCTCTTACGTGTTGTTCTCTGGTCCTATTTCATCCCTCCTGCACAGCATACAGATTTCTTTTTTTACTTCTCATTGTGAGTACATGACTGCGAATCTTGTATTTTTCCTATGCTGCGTTGAACAGCTCTCCCGGACAATTCCTGTTAAGATGGTTTAGTTGACTAGGAGATTGTCAGTCGCACGATTACTAATTGAGTGGGACACGGCATACAGACGGTACATAATCCCCATCCGAATACGAAGCGTTGATAGGCGAAAAGACTTTAAAAGTCAACGATTACCTGGAATACCTTATGAACTCGTACTGGATATTAGATACGTGTTCTCCTTAGTAATGTACTCGATTTCGATTACTGTGGCAGTTCGATAGTCTGGAGAAATTGTGAACTCTTGAAAAACCTATTATTCGTAAGCGATTACTGTCATGAGCCATGTCATTGGAGTGACACTCCAAGTTTCCTGTTCTGCTATTGCCACTAAATTACACCTGACAAGAAACCTCTTCACACAAAATATGAATATCAAAGGAAGAGCAAAACGTGAAATGGGGGTGGGGTCAAATCTCGGTGTCCCTAGCTGAGATCCTAGTTCTTTTTGTTTATGAAATAGTCACACGATGTTACGCTTCGTCGGAATCATGAACTATTGTTCCTGCTTACCTACCAGATATGTTCCAGATATTTCGCACCCTTCATCTGTTTTCTTACAATATAACTCTTTGCCATCAAGATTGCATATATTCTCGTTTACCTCATGAGTTGTGAACGCCAGCTTCACATCACAAATAACCGCAGGAACCGAGTGTAACATATTACGTCTGATGGCATGACTATAAGATCAGTGTGAAATGATTACCGAAGTGCATGCCAATCGAAGGTCTTAACTAAGTTACACTAAAGACCACTTCTCTTCAAATGGAAGATGGCCTTGAGATTGCAGCCTATGACATGAATATCATGGGATACATTGAGGAAAGTCCAAAGCAGCCAAGAAAAATAAAATAATAGCAATAATGAAACAATTGCCTGAGAGTCTTTTCCACCAAACAGCTGAGGCATATATCCTAAATTGTCTCATCAAAGCCTTATAAGTCCAGAGAAGGAGGGTCCTACGTTCTACCGAAACCTCTCCAACACTACTAGAAGGTCGCCAACGTCATATGTATGTTTTGACGAAGCATGTTTTGTCCAGAGAAATTTGCTATCAAGAATAACACTTAAATACCCTTCTTGGTTAGTGAAACCAATAGTGACGGCATTAAATGAGTTAAGCCAAGTAGCGCTCTCCTTTTCAAGAAGAAGGAAACTTCAGTTTTGCGTGCATTGACTGAAAGCCTAATTATGAAGCATTAATTACGGTTAGGACCGCCCGTACTTTGAACCAAACAGTAGCCTATAAAACAGAGAGTCATCCAACATGCGGGATAGGAAACCCTATTTACCTTGCATCACTTATTAACCATAGTCAGCATCCCCAAACTTGGTTCTGTTCACTAGCATTATTTTGACCCACAAAACATAGTTCGTGTTGCCTGACTAAATTACAAAGTTTCGTTATTGCATGCACCCTCAATTCCGATGAAAAAGCCGTACTTCTTGCCTATATGTTCAATTTTGGCCAATTTTGAATCGCTGTCTCTGAAGACCTTCCGCCTTGGTATGCTTAACAGGCTATTAATCTTCCTGGCGTATTCTTTCTAGGCTGTGAACTAACAGTTTTGATACCAAGTCAGACCATAGTATGCAGTCCAGGAGATGTTAACCTGATCAAGTTTAGATACCGAGACTAAATTAGGCGCAATACGATAGGCTATCGGCCTTTGCCGACATAAAGTGACGTGAAATTCCGCAAAGATATCCAGCAATACGGAAAGTAATATCGGGATACAGTAGCGGACTTGGAATGTTAAAGATTAATCTGAGCAAAAAAAGGGCCAGGAATCATGCCTCGATTTAACAGTCTCGATATAAGCTCCGTCTAGACCCACACTGAGAGAAGAGCCGTTCTTGTTTTCCCGATTCATCATTTCCTTGTGAGAATCTATTTCCAAGGTTTCAAGTTGCTGATTATGTATAGGTAATTCAACCAGTTTCATCCGGATATTATTTCAAATCGATACACATCACCTCTTCATCTATAGAGATAAGCCGAGCTCATTCGACTATGCGGGATGATGATGGAGAATGCCTAGTCTACACTGTTCCGTCAAGGTCGGTAATGACAAAAAAAAACGGATGAAGAATATCAAACCAAAAGAAAGGGCATAGTACGACTCGAGCTGTAAAAAGGCGGTCAGGGTTAGAGAAAGGTTTTTTCGGTCCTTCATGACCAATCTGACAGAGAAAAACCGAAAAAAGTTGAAACGAGCCAGGAAAGACTGCAACGTCTTTCTCAAGCGTGTGAAATTTCAATACGACCAAAAGTTGAGACAAAAAATACTACAATGTCCCAAAGGCAGTGCAAACTTTTAATCGTTCGACAGAAACATTAGAAATTCTGCCTCATCCTCCATCCCAACGCTCATTTACCATGACATTCCAGCTGTCAGCTCTTTGGACAAGGCCAATCTGCTTGTTGCATACTCTGGGGCTAGCTTAACACTTCCAGATTGTGCCTTGCCCCCGCCTACACTTGAGTGCGTCAAATCTTCAATGGGACAAATCCACTTTCGCACTCATGTAGTAGCAAGAGTACTTAAAGATCTCAACATACATAAATCCGCTGGCCCAGATGGTATATCTCCCCTTCTTCTGAAGAGGTGTTCTTCCGCGCTGGCAAAACCACTGCGTGAGCTTTTTCATCAATCCTACTCTTTAGGACCCTTTCCGCGCAGATGAAAAACAGCATTTGTCCAGCCCGTCCCTAAAAACGGCAAATCTTCTTCTCGCCCCTCCTACAGATCCATTGAACTTACGTTCCTTCTTTGCAAGGTCATGGAAACGCTGATAAACTGTCAGCTCATGAAATATCTCGAAACACGGAAACTTCTTAATGACCGGCAGTACGATTTTCGTAGCAACAGGTCCACTGGTGATTTGATGACATGTCTCACCGAAAAGTGGAATCAAAGCGTACATCAATCTGGCGAAAGCAAGATAATCGCACTTGATATTTCTAAGGCATTTGACAGAGTTTGGCATCAGGCTCTTTTGCCGAAAATGTGCTTTTGGGGTCGACGAGTCTCTTCTTCAATCGATTAGCAATTACCTTCCGGAACGTTCAATTCAAGTTGCCTAGGATGGTTTGAAGTCCGATATTCACAAAATAAATGCTGATGGGCCTCAGGGCTCCGTTCTGTCTCCGACACTCTTTCATCTAATCCAATATATTCCTTTGCTGACGACAGTACTCTCTGCTTTTCATATTCGTTCCCGGACTCAGATCCCTGCTCTTCGTCTGTAGCTGTTAAGCTCATTAAAGTATTAAAGTCCGATATCAACAGCATAATCAATTGGGGAACTATCAACCGAGTGGAATTTAATGCTTCCAAAACACAATGCTGTCTGCTGTCGTTAAAGCGGAATTTAAACACCCAGCCTTTATCCATGAAGGCTCCTACATCGTCGAAACCGAAAAACTTTCCATTCTCTCTATGTGTGTCAGTAACAACTTACGTTGGAATGACCACATGATCGACGTCGCCAAAAATGCTGCAAACTATCTAGGTTTCCTCAAACGATGTAAGAAATACTTTTCCCCTTCTGGTCTGACTCAATATATAAGGCATTCATCCGTCCCAAATTGGAGTGCAATGCTAACATTTGGTCAGGTACGCCTAAAACATTTCTGCATCTGCTAGACCGGACTCAAAACCGTGCGATAAAACTCGTAGCTCATACCAATATCACTCAGTCAATGGACACCCTCGAACACCGACGAAATGTCTCGTGTCTCACTTTGTTTTATCGCTATTTCCACCATCGCTATTTCAAAGCCATAACCGTAACACCCGTCTCGCTATGAATCCTCATCAGTCTACCCTCAAGCCCACTTTCGGAACTACTCTGAAATATTGTGATTCGTTCCTAAGCCGAACAACTCGCTTATGGAATGGCCTGCCTAGCTCTTTATTTCCTAGTCATTATAACATTCAGACATTTAAAACCAACGTACATTGGTACCCATCCCTCTTTCCTCCCTAAACTTATTTCGCCCGCGCTGTGTGCAAAAATTTTAGGGATACCATAACCCCAAAATAAAAATTTGAAAAAATTGTGCTAAACGCACAAGTCAACTCAAGAGGCGCCATCTTTTACAAGTTTCTTCAATTAATCGCATACGCAGACGACAATGACATAATGGGAAGAGCATAGCGATCTGTCAATCGAGTATTTGCGACTATTGCAGCAGAAGCGGCAAAGATTGGTTTGGCGTCAACAAAGAGGAACTCACAACTTCGATCCCTAGGGCAAAATGTCAAGATAGGCAGCTACAACTTTAAGAAAGTACGGAATTTCATCTACCTCGGATTCCTATACGACCACAGCGCGGAAATCATGCGAAGAATCACTCGCTGTTTCTTTTGGGTTAGAAAGCCATTGCGTAGTAAAGCCCTCTCTCTCGAGCAACCAAAAAAACATTATGCAACCAATTGATCATCCCAGTTTTACGGCGCAGAAATGTGGACCCCGATGAAAACGAATGAAAATGCAAAGTTCTTCGGGTAATTTTCGGTCCTGTCTGCATCAATGGAGGATGGAAAAGACGTTTCAACAGCAAATTGTACCGTCTGTTCAGTGATGCCAGAAAAGCCTGGATAAGGCCCCAGAGGGACAACCTCATATTAGGTGAGCATCCAAATGGAAGGGGACCTCACCCAACTTCGTCTTCGCAACTGGAGGGGCAGCTGGCAAAAAAATCACGCTAGCTGCTCTCTACTGTAACGCCATCCAGCAAAATAAGTTTCATCCAGATATCTTGATTTGACAATATCACCGCTGGTTTTATTTTTTTCGGTTTGACCTCTGCGACCGATTTCCGTCCGCTTCGAGAGGTTACTCAGTTTCAGTTGATGTAACTTCCACTGTTGTTGCTTCCATCACTCGCGCTTTCGGCTGCACTTGAAGGCAGTTGCCTAATGCTTTCTGAAGCTAATCTGGTAATTGCTCTATCGTTTAAATATGTACAATAGCGGAAGCGCTTTGTAGGATTTACCTTTATTACTCTCGGTGAGTAACTGTCCAGGCCCAGTGCATCTTATCTGCTTCAGGAAAATTCTATACCAACTGATTTAGTATGGCGTATAGTGAAATTGATGATTAGGTATTCTAAGATCTTGCCCAATTTGCAAACATCCTCGTCACGACGACGTCAAAACTTGACTCAAACTTGTACATCCGAACAAAACAAGAACTAAAATGTCTGTTGAGGAGCCTATCTGCACTGATGAAGTAAATAAATTTCACCAAGTCATATTGATCACCATTAATCCTCTTTTGACAGCAACCATAAGCATACGAACATTTTTTTTTTCCAACTAGATTATAACGCCAATCCAATCATCGTCTATTGCTCAGATAAATTGATTATCTCCTCTACCTTTCATGGTCTCTTCAGTCAAAGATCAAACTCGTTTCGCCTCTATGTACTTGATAAATAACCCGCCACTTATATCTATCTACACGTGTTGGTTTCACTTTCGACATTTAACAAGACAATACATAAAGCACTTAAGCCTCTTGAGTGCCTGCTGCCTCAACTCCTACTCCTACATCATTTTCGTTCATTCTTAGGTTTTATACTGGCCCATTAAGTCCTCCCTAATTCATTGACTTTCACTTAATCGGATTCCAGGCTAGCCTCGATTAAGTGCTCAGCAGCCGATACATTTATCCCGATATCCATTAACACCCACCTACCAAATCAGCCCCATGGAATTGTCTGTCACGAGTGAATCCTTTGAATTAGAAATAGACCAGCTATTTTCTGACACCAAATTAATTTCACTTTTCATCCAAAAAATTTAAAAAAAAAAAGAAAAAACCAACAACCACAACAACAGAACTTTTACAAAAAGTTATTCTCGCTCCTTTCGTTTCTGTTTCATCAGGACCCTTCCCCAGCGCAAATTACCGAACGACTTCGTCTGGCTGGCGACGAGTTTCAAACGGGTCACACGAATCACACGGACCACACGGATACTGGAAACGATGTCGTCCTTTTTCGAGAACCCTCCACTACTACCCTAGCCGCCGGCTCAGTCAACCATAATGACTGTCATCAGCAGGACCTAAAAAAGGAAAATCTATATCCCTGCACCAATGGTCGCAAAAGCAATTGCAAGTCTCCGCAACGTGTCCAATCAGTTCGAATTGTCGAAAGTAATTCCCAATTGACGAAAGCTGCCACCAGACGAACCCAAAGTTGTGGGATATTTGATGAGGAACCCAATGGAGGCGCATGTGGGCGAACGAATCGAGACAAGCAACTGAGCAGTCCTGACTGCAATAATCATGGAGGTAAGTCTCTGCTCATTCAAATTAATCTCATTTCAGATTAACAAAACTTTTGCACTTTTCAATCTTTTCCAGAGAACTGCGAAGCTGCAGATACTCCTCAACCGCGACCGTTTAACAATGAAATCTACTCGGCCTTTAAGAGTGCCAATGTTGTCAAAGGCATTCTCTGTCCATCACTGACAAATTCATTTAAAAATTGCTCCTTAGAACGGTCTTACCTTACCTACACTCATCGACAGCGGCAAAAATCCTTAATCATCGTGAATATCGTTGACTTTGTCTTGAAAGCGGTACTGGCCTTGATTTGGCTATTGAAAGAGGCTGAAACACGGAAGGAGGCGGTAAGTTACTCCACATAGCGGAAGTTCGCATATCCTGCCTGGCGAATGTACGATATAATGTGTTGTTTCCTTGTTTCGTAGAACATCAATCTAGATGTGGCAATCACGTGGTCAGTGTGTTGCATGATTGCTAATATGGGTATTTGCTTCCTGGGCTTTTGGAGGTGTTTCGCCAATAATTACCTCCACTGGGCTGCTGTCTGCACGTGGCTATTGTTCAATATTCAAGGTAATTGTAACTGTAACTGTAATTGATGTTTATATTTGGAAAGACGGTTATGTGTCTATGAGTGCTGACATGTTTGTTCTTATTTTATTTTTATTGTTGATTATTTGTGAATAAGGAAAGGATATGTGCCGTTTGGGGCAAAGCAACATGCTCTGCTGTCGTATTGATTGTGATGTACTCGTAGTGGTCAAGTGGAGGGGTGAACTTGGTGGAGGTAGACCCAGACATTCAACTTTAGTTAATGACTTGCAGACAAAACGAACAACATGGAATGTAATTTCATAAGGGAGGCGACATTGTTACGTTGGGAATTAAGTTGACTAAAGTTGATGTGCCTAATTAATTAGTTGGCAATGGACAGTGCTTATAGTCATATGATGAAGGATGGAAACAACTGATAAACTGAATTCCATGAATAACAAAAGGAAAATGGGTCAGTGGATTATGGGTTTCGGAGGAGTTATAGCTGGCAGTACAGTTGGCAGCTTATTATGTTGTAAAACATGAATATGGAGGCACGCAACAAACCTCCGGAATGCATCCAATAAAAATGAAGACAGTGGAAAACTTTCTCTATTGACAGGATTCCTAAAAGAATTAACTGGGTACGCCGAGAATAATTGTACCTCCTTATGGCAATGTCAGATTAGGCTAGGCTTTAGTAGTAGCAATCAATGAGCAAACTGCTTTAGGTCAGAGAAGGCAGTTTGTGGTACCATAGGACCCCAATATCCACACACATTATGTAGAGATCAGAAAGTCATGGGGGTCTGCTTATATCAGATTTTGCTCGAACCATTAAGAACTTTCCGGAAACCTGGAGAGCCTACCCACAATTTTTTCGGACAGATTATCGAAAACAAAAATCACCAAGATGAGCTCTTCTTCAGATGAGAGAACAGTAGTTGCATAACAAATCAAGAGTGCTCTCCAACTTTCCTTCTTTTATAAGAATCGTTTCAAAGGATACAATGTCTTCTGGCATGTTTGCAAATTAGATAGAACCCTGTGATTATGTCACTTGAACTCTTAATTCGTCCCAGATCCAGCTAAGAACAGACCTATTTGATTAAGTTGCATGCGATGCGGTATTTTTTTTTTTTTGGTTGCGTCCAAGGATGTGGCAGTCTTCGGAAGATACTAATAGCCCGGTACTCGATTTCGGTAGTGCACCTACGTACTAACCCACACCCTGCACTCTTCTACCACTCTCCTCGCGGAACTGCCGTTTAGTACTACTTCGCGGGGCTAGTAAGCACTTTATGCTCTTCTTTCTCCGTTTGTTGGTTCGGCATTGTGTACAACTGTTCTTTGTTGTATTAGGGATGCCGTCTGGGTTTGATTTTCAATAGTGCTCCCTTTGACTCTTTCCAACCGCTGAAGTTCCTTCATTATTTTTGCCGCAGCCTGTTTCACCGCATCCCATATTATACTTGATGTTAGCATATGGTTTACGATGTTTTCAGGAGTTGGTATCTCTCCAATTTTCTCTTCTAGTTCTCTGCGCTCTTTTCTGAAGTGTGGACACTGGAAAAATACGTGCTGTGCATCTTCCCTGGCCACTCCGCAGTATAGATATGATTGAAAGCAGAAATGTCCAGTTAGGAGCTGACTTAGGTAAAAATCTACTTTTCCGTCATTACGTTCTACCCATTTACGAATATCGGATATAAGTCGGTAGGTCCATCTACCCTTTGTAGACTCGTTCCATCTCTCTTGCCGGGCACTTGTGCTGCACTGCTTTTCTCCCAGCTTGATATCTTTGACTGAAACTCCAGGTTCACGAATTTTGGCATCGTAGTTAGGTCCTTTGTGGCTCAGTAGCCAGTACATCTGACACTGTCCGATATGCAAACTCTCAGAGCACATAGTCTGTTGACAGAGTTAGTCTTTCTTGCGTATGACTTAATTTTTAATCCTTTCGCCCATATTGGTGCCGCGTACATTGTGATTGACTGCACCACCCTTGACAGAACTAGTCATTCTGGATCAGGCAGCGCTTACCTTTGCGGCTTTGTCGCACGTTCTTTCAAGGTGTTCCTTGTAAATGAGTCTGGCATCGATCATTGTGTCTAGGTATCTGATAGCCGGTTTTGATGTTATATCGTGATCGCCCACCCTGTTGGTGATTGTTCCTCTTTCATTGCGACTGGTTACCAGAACTGCTTCCGTTTTATGTTCTTCCAGCTCTAACCCAACTGTTGCCATCCACTGTCTAACTTCTCGAATACTTTCATTGCCAATGTCTTCTATTTCTTCCAGGTGTTACGCCGCCACAACGATTGGGATATCATCTGCAAAGCCTATGATTTTAGCCTGTCGTACATAATGTTCCATAAGAGCGGTCCTAGTACCGATCCTTGTGGAATTCCGCCAGTTATGTGGTACTGCTTTACTCCATCGTCGGTATCGTAGAGTAGGAACCGATTGTCGAAGTAACTTAGCATAATTTTTATTAAAAACCATGGCACCATCGTTCACCTAAGAGAGTGTACTCGTACTATAAGCCCCCAATTTGCAGAGTTGAACGCATTTCTGACGTCCAACGTTAATACGAGACCGTATTTCTTGGTACCTCCTCTCCATCTTCTGGCCTGAATAGCTTCTTCAAGGGTCGTAGTTACCTTCCGCATAGCATCTACTGTAGAGCGAGCTTTTCTAAATCCATACTGTTCCGGCTTCATCAATTGACAGCTCCAGGCGGTTGCATATTATTCGCTCCAGTATTTTACCCATCGTGTCAGGTAAGCATATGGGACGGTATGACGAGGGCTCATCTGGTGGTTTATTCCCTTTGGGCAGCAGCACAAGACGTTGTTTTTTCCATTCGTCTGGAAAAACTCCTCCTGTTAAACACTTGTTATATATGTCGACGAATGCTTCTGTGTTTATTTTGACTAGCTTAAGGGCCTTATTTGGTATGCGTCCAATTCAGGTGATTTATTATTGCTAAATCGTTTGCATACATCTAGAAGTTCCGCTTCCGTAACTAGTGGGATCTCAACTACTTCCTGCGGTGGTTCTATATGCTCTGTTGATGCTTGCGGTGGAAATAATCCCGACACTATGAGTGTGGGGGTGCCGTAGAGCCCCCAGTTTTGCCTTGACCGTCCTGTAGGCGGTACCCCAGGGATTAATATCTGCTTCCTCGCAGAATTCTTTAAAGCCATTCTCCCTACGCCTATCTTTGTATTGCACCTATGAATCCTGGTGGGCGGGCTGACCTCTGGATCGCTGGCATAGTCTTCTAGCTCTATGGCACTTGCTGCGTAACTCTGCTATCTCTTGGTTCCATTTGTATACTAGTGACTGACAGTTTGTTGACGTTTTCCGTATCATAGATGTATCGCAAGCCCTAGATACGGTTTTAGTAACCTCCGCAGCCATCGTGTTTGCTGCTCCTGGGTTTATTGTGGATTCTCCAAAAATCAGGAAAAAGGTGTTTTCGTCCAGTGTGCTTGTTTTCCCCGCCATTCCTTGTGCCTTCTTTAGAAGGCGCTTCTGGTTTGCTCTCCTTGCTTGCACTTCAAATAGGATGGCCTGGTGGTCACTGTGGGTGTAGTCCTTACTGACTTTCCATCTTGATCCTCTCACTAGGGAACTTGTTACAAAAGTTACATCAACTCTGGAGCCTACGTCGTTTCTGGTGAATGTGTGCTCATTGCCCGTATTAAGCAGTCCTGCGTCAAGTGACGATACTGCTTCTAGCAGAGCCTCTCCTCTCCTATTGGTCCGTATGCTGCCCCAATCAGTGGCCCATGCGTTGAATCATCCACCAGCCTATCTAGCATTCTCTGGAATTCTTCCAGCGTTCCATTTGGAGATGCGTAACAACTGTATATATATACCCCATCAACCTTCGCTCGGACGAACCCTATTCCAGGTGTCATCATTCTTTCTTCAAATGCGTAGTCTCCGCAGGTCCAAATAGCAGCTCTCTTTGAGGCGTCCGCTGCCCAAACTTTATCAACGAGGTTCCTATACTGCTCGCTTACCACGGCCACATCAATCTTCAACTCTCGAACAACTTGTGTCATAAGGTCCTGTGCCACTTCGCAGTGATTTAGGTTAGGTTGCAGCACTTTCATATTCTTCTGGTGGCCTTTGCAGCTTCTTGGTATGCAGGGCATACTGAACTTCCTGCCGCGTGTTTGGTATTACTACTTCTTCTTTCTTCACTAAGGACGCATTTTCGGTCATTGTTGCAGTTCTTGGACACATGGCCTTTCTGCCCGCACTTGTAGCAATTTTCGCTTCTGTCCATAGGCATCTGAAGCATCGTAGTGGTACTACTTTTTCCCGTATTCGGCATACCGTCCATCCGATTTTTATTTTTCCTACCTCCAGTATATTTTTGGCAGCATTTTGGTTAATCGGGAGGCTGATGACTGTTGTTTGCGTGCCTGCGAAGGCTGTCCTCAAGGATTTAATGGCTGAGGCTTGAGTACTTCGCAGTACCTTGGCAGATCTCTTACTTTGTAGTGACGCTATCTAGATCTTTGCATTCAATAAGCACTTCGTGCGTTAGGAACCTCACTTCCGCAACTTCCCCGAGAATTTGTCCAATTTTTATTCGGTTCTCTGAGGTTCTCTCATCCCATGCTTTCTTGAGCTTAAGCAATAATTCTCTATTAGCCGTCTTCCTTATGCGAGTTACATTTAACTCCGGGTTGGTCTTCACCTTTCTGTGTATATCACAAGCTTCTATCTTTTTAATTACCAATGTATCCGGCTTGACGCGTAAATTGTCTCGCCTTTTTTCCACCACTTTTGTCGATTCCGCTTTCTTATCCTTACGTCTTGTAGTTGAGCCTGGCTCAATGTCTAGAGGTTTCGTCTGCAGAAACATGGTCTTCTTCGTTTGCTTTTCCTCCCTTTGGCCGTTATGGGCGGTTTGTTTCACCTTTGTTGCCCCGTTTTTTGTAACGATGCCGGCGTATGATGATGTCGATGCTTCGGTGTTTGATCTAGTGCTATTTCGCTTGCGTTCTGGTTGTTGTTCCAACAACCGGGGAGCAGAAGCCAATTTGCTCACTGTTGTTCTGTATGGATACTTAGAATTGACCCCGTCTATCGTATCTAGTTTAGCATGGAGCCCGTGATATACAAAGAATGTAACATTTTTGCCAAGTTCATCGGCCTTACAGCTGGATCGATTATTTCGGTGACCAGGTACCCAGTAAAAGCGGACTATTAACTGTTTGCTAATCGTGTGGAGAGAAAGACATTTTTAACTATAAAGCCTTTAACATTGTCAAAACCGAGTTGAGAAATTTATGCTCGTCTACCTGTGTAGAAGTTGATATCCCTTGTAGCTATCACATTCCAATTTAGCCAAGAAAAAGCCTCTTCAATTGCGAACACTCGGTATTCTTTCCTGATTTAAAGATTGACCACTGGCTTGTTTGGAGACTATGCAGACTTAAGTTGGCAGGCAGTACCAAAACCATCTTTTTACAATAGGAGTCCCGGAGTTGGAGGTAAAAGAGTGTCCCTATTGCAGCAATTTATATCCGCCTGATACACAGGCAGGCCGATCTTTATACTTTTACGTATTACTGATACACCTTTATCCTGTTTGTCTAGGGCTGGTCACAAACTGCTTCCTCAACCATTAGTATAGTTCCTACAACTAATGAGTGCAGCCATTAAGTAATTATATGTACACTAGTAAACCCCATTTTTTCTCTTTTTGAATGTTAATAGGGCATTTGAAGCTTTGTTCGTGCATAGCTAGATCTTCGGCTTTCAGTAGCGAAGAAACTACTCCTGGTATGTTACTTTTACTGGAATACCTCAGTCTTTCATTTTCCTCTGAGCCCTGCCTAGTAAGTTCATCGACAATTAAATTTCTCATGATCCAATTTAATTTGGGATCCAAACAAGACTCAGTGAATTCAGCCTGCCGACTAGGTTCATCGAATCCTCCGTTTCTTGAATTAGCTTGGAAATTGTAAGAGGGTTCAGCGTACTCAGCAAATATATTCCTCCCTCTACCGATTCTCCACAATGTAGTTGCTTGCCATCACGATTGCGTATATCTCCGCTTGGAAGACAGATGCAAGTTTTCCTTACGAGGAGTGAGTACCGCATCTCAGGTTGGTTTCGGGGCCCTGCGTGAATACCCAATACTTTCTTGTCTCCGATTTTGGCCGAAAATCTTCCTGGGCACAGGGAAAGTCCATTTCGTATTTTCGCAGGAACAGGGATTCTAGGCCGTTATATCAGATGCCATGTCGAAAAGATTAAAGTCAAAATACAGCCGGCACGGAAAGTCATCAAAACACCAGTGTGTGTTGCAGCAAGGGCAACTTCGTTTTAAATGGAAAATGCCTTTGAAAGTGCAGGCCATAAGACAGGGTTTACCATTAAGGACGCTCGAGCTTCAAATTTAAATAAAACTAGTTGTATATGGGATATCATTCGTATTCGACTACATTATGTATTCAATTCAAGTTGTCTTGGACGGTTTCAATTCTGATACTCACAAAATAAATGGTGGTGTACCCCAGGGCTTCGTTCTGTCTCCGACACTCTTTGTAATTTTCATCAACGATCTCTTGCCTGCTACTTCTAATCCAATATATTCCTTTGCTGACGACAGTATTCTCTTTTCATATTCGTTCCCGGGCTTACGTGCCTGCTCTTCGGCTGTAAAACGGGAACGACAACGTATATTAAGCTCATTAAATTCCGATATTAACAGCATCAACCGAGTGGAATTTAATGCTTCCAAAACTCAATGCTGTCTGCTGTCATTAAAGCGAAATTCAAATACCCAGCCATTATCAATGAATGGCACTTGCATCGTCGAAACCGATAAACTTTCCATTCTCGGTATGTGTTACGTTGGAATGACCACATATTCGATGTCGTCAAAAATGCTGCGTCTTGTCTAGGTTTCCTCAAGCGATGTAAGAAATATTTTACCCACTCTGATCTGGTCACAATATATAAGGCATTTATCCGCCCAAAACTGGAGTACAATGCTCACATCTAGTCAGTTGCGGCCAAAACATCTCTGCGCTTGCTATATAGAATTCAAAACCGTGCGATAAAACTCATATGTGACACTAATATCAGTCAATCAATTGACACCCTCGAACACCGACGTAATGCCTCCTGTCTCACTTGGTTTTATCGCTATTTCCACCACCAGTGCTCCATTGAAATCGCCATTAGCACTCCGCCCATTCAAACTTTCAACCTTAACACCCGTCTCGCTATGAATGCTCATCAGTATACCCTCAAGCCCGCTTTCGGACATACTCTAAAATATCGTGATTCTTTTCTAAGCCGTACAACTCGCTTATGGAATGCCCTGCCGATCTCTGTATTCCCTGGTCGTTATAACTTACAAACATTTAAAGCAATGTACATCGGTACCTGTCCTTTCTTCGTCCCTAAATTTCCTTTGCCTGCGCTGTGTACAAACATTTTAAGTGCACACAAAGCCCTTGAGCGCGCGCTGATTATAAAAAAAAAAAAAATCGACAAGGATTCGCTGGGCGGCACGTATCCGAGGGGTCCAATTTTCTGTGAATCGACCGCATAAATCGGACTCGATACCATTGGTGATATCGGGTACGTTGACTTTTAAGGCGTCAATCGTTTGCGGCTTATTCGCATAGATCCGTGATTTAAGGTAGCCCCACAAAAAAAAGACTAATGGCGTTAAATCACAAGAACTCGGTAGCCAGTTGACGTCGCCAAAATGCGAGGTAACCATGCGGCGGAATTTGTCGTGCGCTGTGTAGTACGTAACGCCATCTAGTTGGACCCACATGCCATTGTGATCCGTGTCCTCCAATTTAAGTCACAAAAAATTGGCTATCATCGACCCGTGCCTCTCGCCAGTGAAAATTATCGCTGTGCCAGCTTCATTTTGGAATCCGTTCGGGCCAATCACCCCGCCGGCGGGCCAAAATCCTAACCAAGCAGGGACTTTTTTTGAATGCATTTATAACTGATGGCTCATGTCGATTTTTCTTGTTGACAAAGCCGTTCATCCAAAAATTGGCCTCGTTGTTGAAGTTGATTTTCCGTCCAAAATTGGAGTCAATTTCCAACTGCTCCAGAGCCCAGTCAACGAATGCGAATGGGTTAATTGAATTTTGTTGAGGTTGAGGTCTGCAAAAAAGTTCGTGGACGGAACGAGGAACGCGGACTCTAGTTTACTGCAGTAAACTTTATGGAGAAATCATTGTCGACGTACAGGTGTTGTTTGGTTGTTTACTGAACCATTTGATTGGAATTTATTCGCTAAAGGACGAATAGTTAACTCAGCAGGACGATTGTGTCCACTATTAAAATCACGTAGCGCATGGAACATAGGTCTAACTGAGCACTCAATTTGATAGTAAAGTTTAATAATTTGCACGCGCAGGGTAACACTGTAATTTTCCATGACGAAATTCTATTTAATTTAGCTACAGACTGTGAAAGTTTAAGCACCCCTATTGCAAAACCTGTCATTAGTGTTAAGGAAACAGATTAGCTAGTGAGTCTAAAGCAGAGCTAGGCATCCCAGAGAAAGATCTCATGCACCCCATACACTACGTTGTATTCTAATGCATTTAGGGGATTCCACGTGTCCTCTGAGCAACCTCCAACTCTTAATCTGCGCTGTGTTATTTCCTTTTTAAGTTACGTTTTTTTGAAGAAGAAGGCTTCACTCCGTTAGTCGCTGACTTCGTAAGATAACGTCGTTCACCTTCTTTTTTGGATTTCCCATGTCATTCTGCATCTTAACGACGGCCGCAGTATGGATCTTCCTAACAGTTGCTTTCTTTCCTGCCGCACGGCTCGAAATGGCGTCCTCATCTATGATGTCCAGAACCCTATCTTTTATACATAGGTAAGCAGTGTCTTCAGCTAGAATGGAAGCTTTGATGTGCACTTCAACCACTTTCTCATTAAAATCGTCCCCTCCTCCTCTTTTTTAATTTCGATAATCTCGGAGGAGGGATATAAAAGTATCTTCTCCTTGAACTCCCTCAAAATCTCTTTGTCATAGATGCTGACTAGTAGTGCTGGCTGCACTTGTTTTTGTCCCCGACAGAGGCCATATCACCACATCGAGGAAGGAAGTTGGCGGGTAGAAAGAACTTTATAACCCGTTCAGTGTTATCTAGCCCTATAAGACTACTATCAGTTCATTTTACTCATCACGGAATGCTGATGTTATCGCTAAGAAAGTATGCTAAGTCTGTCAAGGCTAAATAAATAATCCAGAGGAGAAATATGAGCAGAATGTCTAAGTAGAATCTTACACTTAAATGTATCACAATATTAAATCCTGACTGGGTTTTATTGATTGTCAAAGACGTTTTGCATAACGACTCTCCAAATGGCGGAAAACAAAGCGATATCACCCGAGATTACGAAGCACCTCCGCATATTATTCACTTACCACCCCACAAATGACACAAGATACAATCCGAGCACCAGCAAACTATGCACATCATCCTCCAATTTTACAATATTTTGCATAAATAACTTTATTAGCATATTTCTAGCTACATCCTCACATACGCTCTCTTACGTCATTCTCTATAGGTTTTCTAGGCCAAGGATTGGGCTTTGCCGACCGTGAGTACCTGGTCTGGTACATCCTTTTTGTGATATTTGTCCCATATGCGATGTTGCCATTGCCACTGAAATGGTGTGTAGCTGGCGGTACAATATCGGCGAGTTGCCACTTAGCCGTAATAACTATAATTAAATTTCAAAAGCAAACTGTAAGTACTAGTCGTATCTGTTAAGCTTAAGTCGGATTAAATTGCCATCTAACTTTTGTCAATTATTGTAAATTGTCCTTAATTAACAAGTTTACAGCTCTAGATCATGGAATTAACTACCGGCGTTTATTTGTTCTTGCATTTATTGTTTTTTTTTTTTTTTTTTTTCTTCTTGGTTCTGGCTGGGATACTCGTAGTATACACCGTGCATTGTATATCAAATAATCGCCAACTTTATACTTTATACTGCCATTAATGTGGCTGGCATGTATACCAAGTACTTGACAGACCGAGGGCAGCGCCTGGCCTTCATAGAAACGCACAAAGCGATGGAACATAAGAAGGAATCGGAAAAGGAGCTTCAGAGGACGCAAAAACTATTGGACTCAAGTGAGTATGGGAAGGACTTTGTTAGGGGTAGTTTTATTCATCCTTAAAACATGCATTTATTGTATATATTTGGTAATTTTGGAAAGAATTTATATGGATTTTTCTGATGTAAAAATTGTAATTCTCCACTGTTGTAATTAATTAGCCTGCCCACTGAATGACTTATCCATATCCGAATTATCGTCTGCAGCCTTGAAATGAATTAGTAGTGTAATATTCAAATTCCTCAGATCCTATCTGGTGTAAAAATTTAACCTGTTGTACGACTTAAAGTGTCTGAATTCTTTGTAATTTGTAGCCATTTTCTTATGCATAAGCCCGAGGCTCTTGTAATTTTGGATACTTTCAGCTTTAAGCTCGTGGATCATCATCTCGCTAGGCACACCGTCGTTGGGAGTTTAATCTTTCGGTCACTTTATAGACTTTGTTTTGTCAAGGATTGAACCTTCTGATGCCAGACGCTGAATTTCATCGCCTTAGTCCCAAAAATGTGTTGTTTGTTGTTGTCTTTTTCCAACATTTAAACCCTGTGGGTTCTCACAATACAGCGGACATAACTAACCTCGATATGTTTCTTCTACGTGTACTTACTTACTTACTTAGGTGGCGCTACAGTTTGGGGTGAACCTGAGCCTCAACTAACAAGCCTATCCAGTTGACCCGGTCTTTAGCTAACCACCTCCAGTTGCGTACTCCAAGTTAGTTGAGGTTCACTTCTACTCGTAATTGTGCGTCGCCACCTAAGGTGAGATCTTTCTCTATCGCGTTGTCCCTCCGTGTTGGATTCGTTGACTCTGCAAACCAAAACATTATGTCCATTCGCTCTACACGTCCTAGCCATCTCAGACGACTGATACGCAATTTCTGACTAGGTCGATGTCGCTGCACAGCTGGTATATATTCCATAGCCAGTCAACGCAAACGGGATCGAATATTTTTCAAAGGATTTTTCTCTCGAAACGACTGAGGATATCTTCATCCGCTTTCGATAAAGTGGAATGATTCAGGTGTTATATACATAGAGTCTCCTTAGTTTTTCATTATAGAGCAAGAGTGATCCTTCGTTTTATTTCTGCTGAGGTGTTGTTGTTAGAGTCCATAGCGGAGCCAAGGTAGACAAAGTCCTTTACTACTTCGAAATTATAGCTGTATCGACTGTGACGTTCTGTCCAATTAGTCGATGTTGTGTGTTCCTTATTATTGACAGCATATACTTGGTTTTGTCCTCATTTACCGCTTAAGCCATGTTGGCAGCTTCTATCGGCGTACGCTAATAGTTGCACAGACTTTTAAAATATTGTGCTTAAAGTGTTCACTTGGGAGCTCCTCACGATTCTTTCAAGCATGATGTTAAGAAAGTCACATGATAGCGCGTCACCTTGCCTAAAAGATTTTTTAACATTAAAGGTCTCGGTTTAATCGTTACCGACCTTGGCGGAGCAGCGAGCATTCACAATCGTCGTCCTGCACAGACGGACGTTGGCTGAGATGCACCATATGGATCTAGTACAGATGTATGCTTTGAGTTTTTCGCAAAATTGTCGCTTTCACGACAGTAGACAGCACTGGGGCTTGGAAGCATTAAATTCCACTCTGTTGATAGTCCCCCAATCGATTATGCTGTTGATATCGGAATTTAATGAGCTTAACATACGCTGCCGTTCCCGTTCTACAGCCGAAGAGCAGGGGCGTGAGTCCGGGAACGAATATGAAAAGCAGAGAGTACTGTCATCAGCAAAGGAGTATATTGGTTTAGAAGTGGCAGACAAGAGATCATTGATAAAAATTAAAAAGAGTGTCGGAGACAGAACGGAGCTCTGGGGCACACCAGCATTTACTTTGTGAATATCGATCTTGAAAGCATCCAAGACAACCTGAATTGAACGTTCCGAAAGTTAATTTCTAATCCATTGAAGAAGAGAGTCATCGATCCCAAAAGCGCGCATTTTCGACAAAGCTTGATGACAAACTCTGTCAAATGCATCAGAAATATGAAGTGCAACTGCATTGCTATCGCAAGATTGATGTACGTTTTGTTTCCACTTTTCGGTGAGACATGCCATCAAATCATTACAAGACCTGTTGCAACGAAAACCTACTGCCGGTCATTGAGAAGTTTTCACGTTTCGAGATGTTTCATGAGCTGACGGTTTATCAGCGTTTCCATGACCGTGAATAGAAGGGACGGGCTAGACAAATGCTACTGTTTTCCATCTGCTCGGAAAGAGCCTTAAGAGTAGAATTGATGAAAAAGCTTACGCAGTGGTTTTGCCAGGGAGAAAGAACACCTCTTCAGAAGAAGGGCAGATATACCATCTGAGCCAGCGGATTTATGTATGTTGAGATCTTTAAGTACTCTCGGTACTACACGAGTGCGGAAGCGGATTCGCCCCATTGAAGATACGACACACTCAAGTGTAGGCGGAGACAAAGGACAACCTGGAAGTGAAGCAAGCAGATTGGCCTTGTCCAAAGAATGTCATTGCAAAAGAGCGTTGGGATGGAGGATGAGGCAGAATTTCTAATGTTTCTGACAAACGACTAAAAGTTTGTACTACCCTTGGGACATTGCCTCAGTTTTCGGTCGTATTGAAATTTCACGCGCTTGAGAAAGACGTTGCAGTCATTCCTGGCTTGTGTGAACTTTTTTTGGTTTTCCTCTATCGGGTTGGTCTTATAGGCCAACCCTGACAGCCTCTTTACAGCCCGATTCATACCATTTCCTTTGGTCTGATACTCTTAATCCGATAAGGGATAAAGGATTTCATTGCAAGGAGAATAGTATCAGTAATCATATTAGCGGCGGCATCCACGTCGTTATCGAGGAAACATAACGACCAGTTAAATTTCCGTATTGTAGTATGGTTCTTTTGAGAATCTTTTCTCTAACTGTGTGATCGGTGTACTAGAAATTAGCTGATATGACACAATGGTCCGACGAGCCTAGAGGGGAGAGCACATCAACGCAGTACTTGTCAGGGTGAGAAGTTAAAAACAAGTCGAGGGTGTTGGCGGTATGAAGTCTGGTATTCATGTGGGCTCATTTACAAGCTGAGTTCATTTATTTTCCGCAGCGAAGATCTCAAAACACCGTCCTTCGGGTGTTATCTGTCCAGAATGTCCAAGCCAACCTGAATTGTGTATATTGAAATCGCCCGTAATCACGATTTCAGTATGAGGATACAGGGATTCAATTCTTTGAGTAGAGTCCGACAGCACACCAAATTCGTTAAAAGTCGAATTGCGGTTTAGTTTGGGGCTTCTGTAGGTAAATAAAGCAGCAGTGGACATTGAAATTGAATTCCAGATTGGAACGGGGACTACATTGTCGTGGAATTTGGTAAGCTACATTTTTTTTTAACTTAATACTCAAGTGGGTATGAATACACTTATAATGCCTCAGCATGGGTTAACTTTTTTTTGGAAAATGGGATGCAGAGAGGAAGAAAGATGTTTAGGCTCAGTGGTTATTTTGCTCCATGAGTGACATCCAACATTTAATGGTTAGACTAAATTCTTAGTGGAAGTTGGCTTGATGCTGATTTAGAGTCAACTACTTATCTACTTGATTTTCGTTAACTGAAAAAACGAATGATATGTCTTTCAGGTGAGGCTGGGATTCGAACACCGAACCTTCCAATTTGGAAGCCAGTCCACTATCACTTGAGCCACTGCCACCCACATCACTACGCCCGTAAATGGCGAGTCCGTGATGGGAAAAGAAGAGTCGCACTAGTTCGTAGCCAGGTAGCTTCAGATCAGAATGATCTGAGAGGAATCTACATACCTGTGTTTCACTAAGTTCCAAAATAGCTGGACTGAATTTACAGACGTGGACGTACGCAGAAAAGTGATTATATTTTAGCCCGCGTATATTTGCTATGCCCGCACTCTGATGATTTTTTTTCTCCCGATTCACCGGACCACGCCGCTAATTTTTTTTGTGTAATTTTTTACTCGCGCGCGTGGTTGGAATGTGCAGTGGTTTTTTTATTTTTATTATTTGTTGTTGTTTTTTTTTGCACAAATCCAGGTCGAGAATAGAAGTGCACTATGATGTTGTTAGTAACTGCTGCTAAATCCTGCTATTTAACTATAGGAATTCATAAGAATCAATGCGTTTAAAGTTGTGTAAATTTGGCAAATAAATAGTATTCCGCCATTCCGCCAGAAGAAAAAGTGTCATAAAGACACAAAAAAAACCAATTACACTGTACGCAGTTTTTGCATAAACCAAAAACCAACATTTCTTTGCTAAAAGGAGAACCCAACGCTCGTAAGCAGTTTTACAAAAACGAAAAGGAACCTCATTTACTCTGTGGTTGCCAGATAAATAAATACGAGTACATAACTTCAAATTGGATGCATCAAATAATTTAAATATTCAAACCAGAGACTCACAAACTGTACATATGTTATAGCAACAAAAAGTATGCAAAAGTTTGTCCCCCAATCCTGCACTACGTTTCGTTACGAAGTTAAGTGCTCACATTTGAAAGTGAAAAAACTTATTTTCATCTCTAAGACGGATTATTCTTTGAGTTCAAAGATGACTTGGATCTAGAGAAAATTATAAGGAAATCGATATCCACAGAATCTCCCCACAGTTGAGTCTTTCCTCACTTGAAGGAGTTAGTGATTATAAATTAAAGATGAAACTAGTGTCCTTCTCCAGAAAATATAGATAACGATGTGCCTACATCGACAAATGAAGCTATTGCTCAAAGAACTTAAAATGATTCGGAAGTCAAATATACAGGAAGGGTTCAAGGAAGCCTGAAGACATCCTTTTCTATATATCTACATATATTCAGTGTGTTCTTGATAATGATTTGGAGACCTTAAGGGGTTAATCCTTAATATGGGAATATGGGAGCCGTAGCTGGTTCTGGAAGTCCAATTTTCGAGCATCTTTTCGAGTAGCTGGTTTCGTTCATCGTTTCCAGTTTATTGGCGTAAACTAGCGTATTCATATATCCACAGAAAATAATCTAGAGGTGTTAAGTCACACAATCGTGGATGTGAATTCGTCAGTTTAACGGACTGGAAAGTCCGTGCCGTTTCTAAAAGAGGGCACCACTTAAATTAAATCCATACCATTTTCAGTTAGTACCAACCTTCAAAAGATACGTGTATAAATTTGACAGCTATCGGAGATTAGTTCTCGAGATATAGCGGTGTGAGTGAAGCAACTTTTGTTATTGTGAAGCAATTTCGTGTGTTGATTTATCATTGCTTTTTGATGGGAAAAAATGCAGCCGATGCAAAGAAATAGCTTGATAAGTGTTACCCGGACTCTGCACCAGCCGAACGAACCATTCGCAAGTGGATTGAAAAATTTAAAAGTGGTCATACAAGCACCGAAGATGAGGCACGCAGTGGACGTCCAAAAGAGGCTGTTTCCGATGAAAACATCAAAAAAGTCCACAAAATGATTACGAATTACGGTAAAGTGATGTTGATCGAGATAGCTGAGGCTCTGAAGATATCAAAAGAGCGTGTTGGATATATCATACACGAATATTTGGACATGCGACAGCTCTGTTCAAAGTGGATGCCGCGTTTGCTCACAGTCGACCAAAAACAACAACGTGTTCATGATTCAGAGGAGTGTTTAAAGCTGTTCAACCGCAATAAAGCCGAATTTTTGTGTCGGTATGTGACAATGGATGAAACTTGGCTCCATCACTTCACACCAGAGTCAAGTCGGCAGTCAGCTGAGTGCCGAGCAGGCGACGAACCTCGTCCTCGGCTGGCAAGGTTATGGCATCCGTATTTTGGGATGCACATGGAATAATTTTCATCGACTATCTCCAAAAGGGGCAGGGCGTTGTTTGAGCGTTTGAAGGACGAAATCGCAGAAAAACGGCCGCATTTGAAGAAAAAGAAAGTGCTGTTTCATCAAGACAATGCACCGTGTCACAAGTCGATGAAAACGATGGCAAAATTGAATGAATTCGGCTACGAATTGCTTCCCCACCCACCGTATTCTACAGATTTGGCCCCCAGCGACTATTTCCTGTTCGCAGACCTCAAAAGAATGCTCGCCGGAAAGAGATTTAAGACCGATGAAGAAGTAATCACCGAAACAGAGGACTATTTTGAGGTTAAACCGAAATCGTACTACAAAACTGGTATCGAACGATTGAAAAATCGTTTCAATCAGTGTATCGCCCTCGAAGGCAACTATATTGATAAATAAAGTTGAATTTTGCAAAAAATTTTTGTTTTACTATAAAACGGACTTTTCAGCCCATGTGTTATTTCGCGAAATTATGCGCTCATCGAATATTTTCTTCTGCTGTTGGGTCGCCTTGTTGAAACCACGGCACTTCCCCATTAATATTACATATTCAATTGGGACATGAAAATGTCAGTATTGAATGTAGATACGTTCTGGCCGGCATAATTTTTGAAGAAATATGAATCAATGATTCCTCTAGCCAATAAAGCAGATCAAAGAGCGACTTGTAGGTTTACTTCACTTCAAATACGCGACAATTTTGCTTGTTGACGAAACCATCTAACGAAAAAAGGGCCTAATGGCTGAACAAAATTTTGCGGTATAAAGGAGACACAAGAGTTGGTTGTTGGCCATGTTGCTTGAGGTAGTACTCGTATGCAATGAGGCGATCTACTCATTTGAGTTAACTTTAATAAAAGTTTCATTAAGCGCTTCCAATCTTTAAATTTAAATGAAGCCAAGTGTGTATGAGATATCATCGAAATTTTTTATTCGTTTGGAAGGCCTATCGATGCTATTGTGTATGGAATGTAACACCGTCTAAATGTCCGCCGCGGCTTCTCAGAGTGCCGTGCATCCGAAATGTCCAATTTTCCATGTTGAATTTGATCGATGGCATAGGTTATGTTAGCTTTTACGGCCGCTGTGGTTTGTGGCTTATTCGCATAGACCTGCGACTTCAGAAAACCCCACAATAAAAAGTCCAACGGGGTCAAATCGCACGATCTCGGTGGCCAGTTCACATCACCTCCACGTGAGATGACTATGCCCTCGAATTGCTCGTGTAGAATTTCCAATGTGGCGTGAGCTATGAACAACATTTCGTTGGTGTCCATATCATCCAATTCAGGCCACAAGAAGTTGGTAATCATCGACATATAGCGATCGCCATTGACGGTGATGAGCTAGCCAGCGCGGTTCTCAAAGAAATGTGTACCGTTGACGCCGTCAGCCCAAAAACAGTCTCCAAACAGTGACTTTTTCGGGATGCATTGGACGCTTTTCGATCTCACGTGAGTTGGTATCGTACCAAATTGGACGCGAAATCGACTGCCTCGTATTCTCCTGTACACTCTTATGGACAGCGGCTATTTTTTCGGCAGATCTTGCGTTTCGTCGTCGTACGGGTGTTGGTTTATCGTTTACTGAACCAGTGGACTCAAATTTATCCACCACACTGCGAATAGTCCTTTCGGTAGGACGATTATGGCGACCGTAAAATGAGCGAAGCGCGCGGAACGTTGCCCCTATTTTGATAAAACAATTTTATCATTGCACATGTTTTGTCAAATCTATGTGATTTGGCAAAACAGATTGAATAAATGACAGCCAATTTGACAGATGTAGCTTCAACAATATGGCCGCTATCAACTGTCAAAGTTCGAAAGTCCCTGTACTATCCTCCACAACAATAAATGCTTCTTTGGTGAGCAAAGTACGATGACTCTACGGGTATGTGTTACCATAAATGGTAACGATACCAATTCATTGTTAGTTGAATTACTTGCTCATATGAATTGCTATGTCGACTGTAAAATGAACGTAGCGCAGCCTCGTGAACTGAAACACGATTTTGGAAAAAAACTGTTCACAATTTACAAAAGTTATCGTGGTATAAGTCTACTCATAGTTCATGGTTACCAAATAGAGCACGAATCAGCTGTCAATTGTCAAATTGGCCATTATTTTGAAAAAAAAGTCTTATATGGGAGAAGGTCGGAAATGTACACTTGATTATAATACATTTTAAGATGCCCCAAGTGTTCAGGGTGTGCCGAGGCCTCGACCAGCTGCCCTGGTTTACATCCCATCCCACTTGTACTCTTCTCTTAAAGCAACCGACGTCCTCCTGTAATGTTGTCCCAAAGGAAAAGATCGAAGAATCATCACCTCGAAGTGTTCATATCCATTTCTTCTATATTGCAGGTCATTCTCAGGTGGGTTATTTACACATTTCTGATCAGATCTATGTCACTGTATGCCTCGTAAACGAAACCAAAAATCACTCGAAGAATTTTACGTTCAAGACGAATGTCTGAAGGTTTTGAAATTCCACTATAGACTGAGACCACTACCTTGTTGCAACTAAGGTGCAAATGTGAACCAGAACGTTGAAGCTATACTATGAAACAATTTTAATTCAATGGGTACAATCGCAAGATACTACTTCTGGTAGAGTCTCTGAAAATCTTTCAAGAGGTCCTTTGCTAGCAACATCAGATGCAGAAAATTAGTGGCAAGATTGTCAGCCAGCCATTAGATAGACGGCATCAGATGTATTAAGTTTCACCTCTTCCTGGTTTGACGAAGAGTGCCAGCAACACTGCATTGTACGTAAGAAAGAAACGCGAAAACTTCTCAATGACTGGCACTATGGTTTTCGTAGCAACAGGTCAACTGGTGATTTGATGGCATCTCCCACCGAAAAGTGGAACCAAAGCGTACATCAATCTGGAAAAAAGCAAAACAGTTCCACTTGATATTTCTGAGGCATTTGACAGAGTTTATCATCAAGTTTTGTCGAAAATACGCGCTTTTGGGATCGATGACTCTCTTCTTCAATGGATTAGAAATTACCTTTCGGAACGTTCAATTCAAGTTGTCTTGGACGGTTTCAAGTCTGATATTCACAAAATAAATGCTGGTGTGCCTCAGGCTCCGTTCTGTCTCCAACACTCTTTTTAATTTTTATCAATGACTCTTGTCTGCCACTTCTAAACCAATATATTTCTTTGGTGACGACAATACTCTCTGCTTTTCATATTCGTTTCCGGACTCACATCCCTGTTGTTCGGCTGTAGAACAGGAAAGGCAAAATATGTTAAGCTCATTAAATTCCAATATTAATTGCATAACCAATTGGGGAACTGTCCACAGAGTGGAATTTAATGCTTCGAAAACCCAATGCTGTCTGCTGTCGTTAAAGCGAAATACCCAGCCATTATCCATGAATGGCACTTACATCGCCGAAACCGAAATACTATCCATTCTCGGTCTGTGTGCCAATGACAACTTACGTTGGAATGACCACGTATTCAATGTCGCCAGAAATGCTGCGAAATGTCTAGGCTTCCTCAAATGATGTAAGAAATACTTTTCCCCTTCTGAGCTGGCCTCAATATATAAGGCATTTATCCGCCCGAAATTGGAGTACAATGCCCACATCTGGTCGGGTGCTCCTAACACATCTCTGATACTAATATCGGTCATCACCCTCGAACACCGACGTAATATCTCCTGTCTCACTTTGCTTTATCGTGCTCCATTAAAATCATTAGTAACATCCCACCCCTCCAAATTTTCAACTGTAACACCCGTCTCACTATGAATGATCATCAGTATACCCTCAAGCCCATTTTCGGACGTACTCTAAAATATCGTGATTCATTCCTAAGCCGTACAACTCGCTTATGAAATGCCCTGGCTGGCTCTTTATTTCCTAGTCATTATAACCTCCAAACATTTAAAACCAATGCACATCGGTACCTCTCGTTTCTTCCTCCCTAAGTTTCCTTCGCCCGCGCTGTGTACAAACATTTTAAGGGTACACAAATCCCTTGAGCGCGCGCTAATTATAAGAAATAAAAAAAGCAGTAATCAGGGACATGGAGAGGTACTTTTACGGAAATGATATACAAAAATTCTCCCAAAATATGAAAAGAACTCACCAAAGACCCAACAGAAACTTGTGGAGATACGGATTGAAACTTAATAGTAAAGCCACAGTCAGTGTTAGAAATTTGATTGTATTACTTTTTCAGGCTGATTAACAGGGACAACGACCAACATTCCGCTGCCAGTCAAAATAATCCACCATTGACCTCAAATTGGTCTGTGATATCTAAACCAAAGACCAATAAATATGTAAGAGCAGTGGAGTTGATTTAATAAGGAGCTCATATCAACTTATCTGTTCGGATGAAATTATGTCCAGTGAGTGGAATCTCGGCATCTTTTCCCGATCTTCAAGGAAGACCATTTTATCTGCGCCAAATATAGAGGAATCACTCTGGTTAACATCGCCTAGAAGGTTTTATTTGGTGTTCTACCATCGACCAGATATTCAGCTTCTAAAACCATCTATAGAGCCGAACTATATAGGGTCATGGCAAATTTTGGCATCTTAAGGTGACGCGCTGTCTTATAATTTCCTTAACATTATATTCTACTTGAAAAAACTGTGCAAAACTGCATATGGCGACGACATTGACATAATAGAAAGAAATCAGAAGCTATCACTGGACCGGCGATGGTGGGCTTAGTAATAAATGAGGGTAAGACAAAGTAACATACTATATACTCGTATGTATGCTGTCAACATGAAAAGACAGCCAACACTAATAGTTCGGACAACCACAATTGGAAACCATGACTTCGAAGTGATAAAAGGACTTTGTCTGCCTAGGCTCTGCTTTAAAATCAAATAACGACAGAACCTTAGTATCAAACTGCGAGCACAGAATCAATCTCTCAGTCGCTGTTTGTTTACACTAAAAAAGCAACTGAAAATATGTCCCTCTCACGCAGAACGAAGAAAACGCTAATCTTACCTGTTCTACTGGACGGCGCAGTAGCATGGACTTTATCTAAAGCGGACGTAAATTTCAAAGACAATTACGCTCAATTCGTATTACTGCTGATTTATTGTAGCATTACAGCCGAAAAGATTTACGGCCCATTTTTTTTTTTCGAAAACGATAGAAGTTCAAGACTAATAATAAATAGAGAACATTATAGGGCGATGGTCCAACATTTTTAATATCCATAACTGCCACCAAACGTCAATATATGGTTTCAGCAAGATGGTGCAACAGCCCATACATCACAATGATGGAGATATTGAGGGAACAATTTCCAAATCGGATAAGTTCCAAATGCAGAGATTTGAGCTGACTTCCACGATAGTCTGATTTGAGTGATCCAGATTTCTTCTGGTAGGGCTATCTCAAGGAAAAAGTGTATGTGAATCAGCCTCAAACTTTGCAGCAACTAAAGCGAAATATTCACGAAGCGAAATTCTTATTGGTCTTATACCGCAAGAAACACTCCATAAATTTATGGAAAATGCCACAAAAAGAGAAGATTTCTGCATTCGAAAATAATGTTCTCATTCTCAATCTAAATGCAGAATCCTCCTCAAACTGCGGTCTGAAAACTCCAAAGCAATAGCGTGCCTTCGAGCAGAACATCTCGGCGATTGCTCGAGTGCTGCTCTCACTAGCTCCACATTTTCTGGTGTTCTGATGGATTTTCGTCGGCCATTTGTATCAATTCTTAGTGTGCTACCAGTTTCCTCCAACTGCCAAATCCAGGATTGAATTATGTTCGCAGTAGGAACAGCATTATTGCGCGGAATGTTAAAGCGTCGCCGAAAAGCTGTTTGCGTCGCAATCACAGATCGGTTGTTTTCATAAAACGCACGCACGGCAAAGCCACGATGTACTCCGGTCTAAACCATGTTTGCTACTAAATGGGGATGCCGACAGAACAAAAGGAGACCTAGTGCAACTGCCTATCCCCATAACCGCCCGAACACCTGACCATCCAAACTGCTCAATTGGTTCTGTTGCACCCTCTATATTGAGGCCCGATCAGAGTAGGTAAAGTATTTCTTACATCGTTTGAGGAAACCTAGACATTTCGCAGCTTTTTTGACGACACCGAGGTTGTTAAGACCGCTCCAGTTGGCTTTCTCGTATTGCCATACGATTCTTTTGGGAATCTTTTCTCTAACTGTGTGGACGGTGTACGAGAAATTAGCTGATATGACACAATGGTCCGACGAGCATAGAGGGGATAGCATATTGACCTTTCGGGGTGAGAAGTTAAAAGTCCAGGGTGTTGGCGGTATGACTATCAACGTCCGGCATTCGCGTGGGCTCATTTACAAGCTGCATTAAGTTGTTTTCCGCAGCGAAGATCTCAACACACCTTCCTTCGGGTGTTGTCTGTTCAGATTGTCGAAGCCACCCAGAATTGTGTATATTGAAATCGCCCGTAATGTCGATTTGAGTATGAGGATACAGGGATACAATTCTTTGAATGGAGGTAGCCTGTTGAAGTATTCTCTAGAGATTCCTAGCACCAGCTTTCACCCTTTTTTTAAATTAATCTCCATACGCTTCTGTTTAAGATATATAGCCTCGTTCATTTTATACTTAATTGAGACTTCTCTATATCGGCTTAAAAGTAACTTCTATCAATTGATTCCACCCATGGATTCTCGTGTTCCTGTTCTTCCATAGAAAAACCCTTCTGTTCTATCTTCGAAGATAATTTTTTTCTTCTCGCAATCAGGGACTTTGTTAGGGTCGTCGCTTGGTAAAACTCTGCATTGAACTAAAAAGCTATTTCAGATCCCGGTACATTTAATTAAATATAGCCTCCACTCTCTCGGCTGTATTTTCAATCCAACGAGAATATTGCTTCTTCTTAAAATGGGTATTGTGTGTTAGGATTCTTTGAAAAAGTCCCGACGGCCATCTCTCCGTATAGACATACTCGTATCAATGAGCTAATGTGTACTTTCAAAACACAATATCTACTCGTAAGCCATAAGCCGAGAGATTTTTCCACATCATGAAACCTTCAAATTTTCCAATAAACCACATTTCATGAGTCTTCAAATATCCCTTTAACGCCAAGCATTCTCTTTTAAGCCCGAAGGCTGTTCGCCCCATTAAAATGTCTTACTGTGGATTATCACCTTTAAGTTTGTGCAGAAATTCGTACGGACGCATTAGAATTCGAAACTCGTCAAATCCTGGCCATAAATCCAATTTCAATCGATTTATATTCAAGGGAGCGATTAATTTTGGCCAAGGGAACATTAATAATGCCAACACGACCACAAGTCGAAATACACTCCAAGAACAAATAAAATCCTCGTCGTACATAATCATAATTTCACTCCAGGCTTCTACTTTACTTTCTAATCCGTATTTGTATCCTGCTCTTGCGAGTTCATTTAATTTGGTTTCTATTTGTTCTATTTCAATTTTTTTTTTTTGTCCTTTTTTTGTCCTTTTTGCAGTCCTTCCGATGGTTGTAAATAATGAAATTCGCCAAGAAATGTACAAGGGAACAGATCCGAACGTTGAGACCCAGTTCAACAAATTGTACGTGTATCCGATGGATAATGTCAGCATCCTATTCGCCGACATAAAGGTATGTAGACACGACCAAGTAACCGTTAACCATTGTTACTACAGTCATCGGTACGCATTTGCACATTTGGCCAAAAGCCATAAAATTAGCAATTTAAATGCGCGCAACATTACGAGCGCGAATGCGAATATTTTTCGCGAAGAATTTGTTTCATTTGTATGAGTTTACTCGTTTTACTCGCGCTTTATCGCCTTTACATTTGCTTTTTTCCTTTGGCTTTTTCGTTTTCTGCTCTCCGATTTACGAGTGTATGGATAATTTTTTTTCATTTTTATTTTATTTTTATTTATTGTATCCTTGCAGGGATTTACCGAGTTGGCCAGTAAAACATCGGCTCAGCAGCTCGTGAAAATCCTGAACGACTTGTTTGCACGTTTTGACAGAATCGCTGAGGTTTGTTGCGAGTTGATTAAACGATGTCCTTATACCACCGGATAGTGAATCGCCAGTTTTGAAAGTTTATTTTTTTTTTTTTTTTTTCATTCTCTTCTTTGCAGGATAATCACTGCCTGAGGATAAAGCTACTGGGGGACTGTTATTACTGCGTTTCCATGTTTGAGAGTGATAATTGGAAGACACGTCCAGACCATGCGGTATGCAGCGTAGAGACCGGCCTGCATATGATAAAAGCAATTAAGGATGTTAGATTGCATACGCACGTAAGTTGAGTTATAGCCTGGAGGCGTTTTATGACAGTTCTTCATCCGCACGTCAGACCGAAATTAATGGTGGAAAGTTGTTAACACTTTTTGTTGTCACTCATGCATACAGATGGAGTTGGTGTCTTCTTATTTTTCTTTTTCAGACACATCATGTCAAATGTCACATAGGTACGGATACGTAACGTACGTAGGTTGTCATCCTTTTTAGTCAATTTTGTGGTCCTGATGATAACAATTTTCTCTTTAAAGTAAAATTCGTCTATTCGTCTAATGGGATTCCCAGACAAAGCATAAAAGAAAGTAAAAACACACGAACAAACTTTTCAAGACTCTAATTTGCTGTCGGTTAGTATGTGTGATAGAAAAAGTTGATCCTTTTAGTGAATGGGATTGTGTTTTGTGGCCTGTTTGTATTCAATATTCTAAGTTCCCCAGAGAGACTCTGTTTAGTCTATAAAACAAAAGTTAACCGTATTTTCCAGGAACAACAGGGCGGTGGAAGAGGAATTAAATCGTTTGATTTGTTTCCCTCCGTTTCCCACACAAAATTGATTGAATGGAAAACCAAGGAAGATGAAGAAATATGCTGAGTAATGTGAAGAGTTTTCATCCTCCGAAGTGCATGTGGTTGTAATAAGGATTTGATCAAACACAGAAAGATGGAAGTTGGTGGAGAAGAAAGTTTCCATATTTTTGTTCTTTTTATTTGAGAAAGAGTAATCTGATGAGATACGGATGTTTTGTGATGTAATTGGAGATAAACAACGTAATCAGGATAATAGTAAAATGGTATTCCTGAGAGATGAGTAAGGGTGAGAACAGCAAAAGGGTTGTTTTTTTTAAATATAAAAGTTAAAAGTACAAAGTGCACACTTTGATGAACTGTCCGTTGAAAAAATATTCACTAACTTTGTATTTGTATCAAATCCGAATGAAAACCGTAACGTCAATCTGAGGTCCACGAGAAAATTAACAACTCAGACTGAGGTTCACACGAAGGAATATTAGATAATCACTAAGTAGACCATCAAATCGACCAACTCCTGTCAGCATTGGAAAGATTTAACTAGTGGCGGCCGGTATACATCGTCTAGCTAGGCCAACCTCCGACATTTCGTTTTGAGCTCGCACAGCAAAAGCGTTACCTAATCTCCGGCACTTAATGATTCTCTAGTGACATCGTGACTTGCAATCTATCCTTCGGAGTTCATGAATTTTAATGCAAGGAGATCCCTTGACAAATGAACATATTGAAATAAGGGGTTTTTCATTAAGCGCTTCCTATCTTTCAATTTAAATGAAGCAAAGTGTGTGTGCGATATCATCGAAATTTTTTATTCGTTTGAAAGGCCTATCGATGCCATTGTGTATGGAATGTAACACCGTCTAAATGCCCGCCGCGGCTTCTCAGAGTGCCGTGCATCCG
The DNA here is from genome assembly GCA_963966105.1 of Volucella zonaria. Taxonomy (NCBI): domain Eukaryota; kingdom Metazoa; phylum Arthropoda; class Insecta; order Diptera; family Syrphidae; genus Volucella; species Volucella zonaria. Next base: position 121,811,382 of record OZ014534.1, on the reverse strand, counting down.
AAATGTCCAATTTTCCATGACTCTGGCGCATAAAGCAGGCTGAATTTGACCGATGGAATGGGTTATATTTTCTTTAAGGACCACTGTGGTTTGTGGCTTATTCGCATAGACCTGCGACTTCAGAAAACCCCACAATAAAAAGTCTAACGGGGTCAAATCGCACGATCTCGGTGGCCAGTTCACATCACCTCCATGTAAGATGACCTTGCTCTCGAATCGCTCTTGCAGAATTTGAAACCACATGTCGTTGGTGTCCATATCATCCAATTCAGGCCACCGCCGTTGACAGTGATGGCCTGGCCAACGTCGTTCTCAAAGAAATATGGACCGATGACGTCGCCAACCCAAAATCCACACCAAACAGTGAGTTTTTCGGGATGCATTGGACGCTCTTGGATTCATGTAGCTTGGTATCGTCCGAAATTCGACAATTTTTTTTGTTTATGTACCCCATTCATCCAGAAATGGGCCTCATCACTGAAGATGATTTTTCAATGAAAATTAGGGTCAGTTTCCAACTGCTCCAGAGTCTATTCAGCGAACACACGTCGTTGTCTATGGTCGTTTACCTACAGCCCCTGGGTCGGTTGAATTTTGTACGGGTGCAGGACCAAGTCAAGACGTAAAATTCGCCAAGTTGTTGTCTGCGAAAGTCCGATTTCTTTTGAGCGACGCGGAATCAACTGCCTCGGATTCTCCTGCACACTCTTACGAACAGCGGCGATATTTTCGGCAGATCTTGCGTTTCGTGGACGTACGGGTGTTAGTTTATCATTTACTAAACCAGTGGACTCAAATTTATCCACCACACTGCGAGTAGTCCCCTTGGTGCGGCGATTATAGCGACCGTAAAATGGGCGAAGCGCGCGGAACGTTGCCCGTGTGTAAAATGTTACCAAAATCACAAAACAGATCCCGGATTGCCGAATAAAACACCGATAATTAATTTAGAAATAAGTAGTTTAATTCAATATAATAAATTTACAATTAATTAATAAACGAGTAGGATTGGCAAACGATGTTAATCGCGCGAGATGTTAAGAAGAACTACTGAAAATTAACAAATTCTTGTGTGAGTGAAGTCAATCATGTGACATAATTATATGTGTACATATAGTATATTAACAAAAAACTGTTTATTTTGGCGAATTCATTATGTACTTATATGCAAACAATGCAGTATATCTTAAGCTAAATTTCATGTTTGTGTATATGTATGTACGTTTGTAAATGTATTTTATTTATTTTCAACAGCCCGAACAGAACACCCACTATGATAAAACAATTTTGTCATTTTCACGTGTTGCTGAACGCTATGTCCATCCATGGACTGAAATGACAGCCAATTTGACAGATGTAGCTTCAACAATATGGCCACTATCAACTGTCATTGTTCGGAAGCCCCTATTGGAAGACCCTGTAGATCTTACTAACTTCCTTTTGGTGATATCTTACATACCGAGGCGATCCTCGATCTCAAACAATATGCCGCTTTAGTCATCTCTATCCCAAGCTGGTTGCCTCCAGATACGCTTATCGAGTTGGTTTAGGTTTTATTCCAACTCCGTTCGCCGGCTGGGGTGGATTTGAAAATCCTTCCTGCTGATGTTCGTTCGCTAAACATGGGCTAGACATCTTAGCCATTATTCACTGTATAGTTTTTTTTTGTTTTAAGTTGTCCTCCGGACTACATCAATAAAAACAGGACAAAAGATCGCAATGCTTTCTCCCAAATTAGCTCAGAGAGCTTTCAACATACGCTCTTAATAGTGTCCATGTCCCTGCCCAGTCTTCCTTGTTGCTTGAGATACGGCTTTGTTGCTAAATTACCTTCTGTCCTATAGAAACAGTGGTTGACTGACGTAGATACATTCTTATACTTGCTTACTTAGTTAAGATGGTGGTACAATCCGTGGTGGGCCTGGGCCCCGTCCTCATGCGTGCACCACGTAAGTTACGGTCTTCTTCCACTGCGCTATCCCTCGACTCTATATGACCCATTTACCTCAGAAGTTCCACCTTCACCCTTATTCTCTTCTCCTCCTCCACTCATCGTCTATGCAGATGGGACCTGAAATCACCCCAAGATTTGCATGGGGGACAGGATAACACCTGTCCGATTTTATTAGCAGCCAATCGTCTCATCTACAGGGTGATTGACTCGAACTCCAACTTTTTAAAATGCTATAATTTTTTTATTTTTTGATAAATTTTATTGTGCCAAAGCAAAAAATGTTGGAAAATATATCAATTTTCAAATTGTATCAATAGTTTTCAATATGTCCACCTTTGGCGCGAATAATGGCCTTGGGACGGCCGAAGAAAGCATCGCACGCTGCACGCAAGTGGCTCTGCGGTATTTTGGCCCATTCCCGGCGAAGTGCTTGTTTGAGGTGGTCCAAACGTTGGTATTTTTTAGTGCCAACCTTCGCCTTCAAAATACCCCAGATAGAGAAATCCAACGGATTTGCATCCGGAGAATTTGCATTAATGAAGTGTGGAATATTGCTTTTTAACCAATCTTGGTTGACGCGCGCTTTGTGAGACGGTGCCGAGTCTTGTTGAGATGTCCACGGTCTCCGACCGAAGTGATTGTTTGCCCAAGGCTTCAATACTGCCTCTAAGACAGATTCACGGTATACGATCGCATTAATTTTGACGCCACGGTCCAAAAATACGAGCGGAGAGCGACCATCGGCGGTTATGGCGGCCCAAACCATCACCATCGGTGCTGCCTGCTTTCTGGCGGCCGTCCGAAGGTGTAAATTTTCGAAGGACCTCTCTGGCAAGTAAACTCGTTCATTTTGTTTGTTGACATATTGCTCGATAACAAATGACGACTCATCGGAAAAAACCAAATTCGGCAACTCACCACTTTCGTGCAAGCGTAGCAACTCCTTCGCTCTTTCGACTCTAACTTTTTTCTGTTGCGGTGTAAGATCGTGTGCTTTTTGGAACTTCAATGGCTTGAGCCCAAGCTCAGTTTTCAGTATGTGTTGCATCCGTTCCAACGATATATTGAGCTCACGAGCCATTTTTCTTCCACTTCGACGCGGATTTCGCTCAATTCGAGCCTTCACTTTCCGAACCATTTCTGCCGATGTTGCTGTTTTTTTATGACCACCTTCATGGCATTTTGCAACGCTGCCAGTATCACGGTAACGAGCTATGGTTCGAGACACAAATGATTTATTCACGTTGAGGTGCTGGAGGGCTATAACAATAGTTACTTGTGGTTTTCCAGCCAAATAAAAGGCAATCACACTATCACGTTTGAATTCCATCGCGGATAAAAATTTTTCAACACAACTGAGACGCAAATCGTTTAAAAGGCTTGTAAATAATAAAATTATCTGTCATGTGCCAAAATTTGAGATCACTGTCATGAACTGTTTGGAAATTATAGCAGTCTGAAGTTGGTTGCAGTTCGAGTCATTCAGGGTGTATAGTAAGTCATCTCCTAGAAAAGGGCTCAGAAACTCTCCTTGTAGTTGATGGTATTCAGAATTGTTAGATAATCTTTTGCATAAAAGACAACTTATCTTTGTCTTCCTGAAGTAAGAAAAAGTCGTCATCATTGAATCAGTCCCTATCCAAGTTGCAGTATCAGCTTCCTTAACAAGCTGATATTACCATAAATAAAGCGTGTTTTTTTTTATAGATATACAAATTCAATATGAAATAAAATACTTGAAGCTAATGTTAATGCCTATGATATTAGCTTTATTTAATTGATAATTTTATGCCATTATTGTTTAAATATGATAACGAGCATATGTGAGCCATGGCTAGCTTGAATGAAGCGCAATCGTGACGTCAAATTTTCCACAACTTTATCGATCAGCAATAACACAGCGAATGTTGACTTCCAAATCGTCCAACGTCTCTGATTTATCGGCATAGACAAGTTACTTCATATAGCCCCAAAGAAAGGAATCTAAAGGTGTGAGATCACAGGATTGTGGAGGCCAGTTGACAGGTCCATTACGCGAAGTTATGCGCTCAGCGCATGGTGTCGCGCGGCGCATGGCATGTTGCGCCATCTTGTTGAAACCAAAGCTCTGTCAGGTCAATGCCATTCAACGGCGGAACGTAGAAGTCAGAAATTACGTTTCTACTCGTATGGCGGTCTCTATTGACGGTAACATTCTGGCCGGCATCGTTCTTAAAGAAATATGGGCCGATGGTTCCACCAGCCCATAAAGCACACCAAGCAGTGGGTTTTAATGGTTGCAAGGGCGTCTCGCCAAAGGCTTCTGGGTTTTCTCCACTCCAAATTCGGCAATTTTGCTTGTTTACATATCCATCTAACCAAAAATGAACCTCATCGGAGAACAAAATTTTGCTTTGCAAATGAGGATCAAGCAATTCGGCCCATTCACCGAACCTACGACGCGTATAATGGTCACGCGGTTTCAACTCTTGCACAGGTAGATCTTATAAGTTTTTAAGCCAAGATCTTCCGTAAAATCCTCCACAAAGTGGATGGGTATAACTCCAATTCGATGGCGACTCATTCGGATTCTCCTCAACACTGCGCTCCACAACGGCGCATTGTTTATCCTCTTTGGGGATGCGTATTATCCACTAGAGTGTACATAGTGCGAAAACGATTCATCGTGTTCTGAATAACTTGATCAGATGGACGATTATGTCGATCATAAAATGGACGCGTGCGATGAGTTTGGCGAACCGAACCATGATTTTCAAAATTAGTTTGCACAAAATGCACGCGTTGTTCTAGTGGTAATCTATTCACCGTAAGATGGCAAATACTAAATACAAATCAACTTTCAACTGTCAAATTGACAATCTGTAGAAACAGTGTTGCCAGTTTAAAAACCAAACCTCTATAAAACCACCCTTTACAAACCCGGTGCGCGCAAAACTTTGTCCTATCTTTCCATTCTTTGCATTGCTCTTTGTTTAAACACTGAGGATTCGTAGGACTTGCTCACGGTAATTACGTCTCTCATTGCTGGAGGTTCCGTCATAGTTCCGGGACTACATTAAAGCCGATGTTTAAAGGATCCGTTCTTCGACTTATGGTACTTGGAAACTCTGAGGCCGAATCATCGTGTTTTGCATAACAGCTGTAAGGAATATCCATCACACCATCGACAGGCCATCGATTAAGAACACCATAGTGTCAGCCATACTCGCCCGCTTCTCACAATTTAAAACATTTCACTTGCGTTATGTCTCCGACAGGCTTTTAATTAAGACTCGTTGGCCCTTTGTTCCAGTGCTATAAAAATAAATTAATGATTTAATAAGTTCTTTACATGCGATTGTCCTCCATAATTATCATTTTGACATGACAATGCCATCGAGGATCTTAAAATCCCAGTTGAGCGTTTAAAACTGATTTACTACATCCAAATATTGTATGTATCTTTACCGGTCTCATTGAAACGGTGAATGACATTCGCCTTTCGGTTCCGAACATCAGTAATCAGCATGATGAACAATAAATCACATCCAACATAAATTGCATTCTGTCCAGCTAGCAGAAGTATCTCATTCCCTTTAAGCTCGATTGACATGATTCATTCCTCTCTAGGTCGATCTGGATATGCGAATCGGCATTCATAGTGGCTCGGTGATGTGCGGTGTCCTGGGTAATAAAAAATGGCATTTTGATGTATGGTCCAACGATGTCATCATTGCCAACCATATGGAGTCCGGCGGCGTACCTGGGTAAGTGTACGAATATCCACTTGTAGTCAAAGTCAGATCCTTCTATCAAATGTTGTTAACTCCATTGCATATGGGTTTTTTTTTTCTTTTTACTGCTTTTCCAATCATAGTCGAGTGCACATTTCAGAGGCCACGTTGAAATGCCTGAATGATGCATACGAAGTGGAGCCCGGCAATGGTGGAACCAGAGACAATCACTTAAAGCATCTCAACATCACAACATATCTAATTAAAAGAACTGAACCGTTAAGGTGAGTATTTGACATCGCATTAAAGTGCATAAAGAGTCTTTCTTTTTTTTTTTTTTTTTTTTGGTCTAGACCACGTCGAAGATTTGGCAATCGTCGAAGTAGTAATCTTCCAAAGACTACTCCAACGTCAGTGGAACCTCTGGCCAATAATAATTCACTTGCAATTGACATTGAAACGAATGGTGATGGTACGTTGGTGGTTGCAAATGGCAAGACTCCAGCTGGATTAGAGGCCGACATCCGCTCAAACGATAAGGTCAACGATCCCAAGCGGGTTTTGGATGACAAATTAGACCAGAAGAATGTCATAACAGAGGATGAACCAACCACAGAGTGGACACCGGAAATCCCTTTCAAAAATGTAAGTGTAGCCTTTTTCCTGTTACCTCTACCCACATACAAGTCAATTAAGAAGGAACTGGTATCCGTATACCCATCCAATCGATCCATCCTTCCCACATCCTTTATGATATCGACCACAGAGTTATGTCTGTCAAGTTGTTTGGGATTAGTTTCGTGGCCTGAAAAAAAAAAAAAAAAATGAAACGAAACTTTTTGGCCGCAACTGATTGCTTTCTTTCTTGTCGTTCTTTTTTTTGTGGCCAGAACATAACAAGCAAACACTTCAACGGACATGAAGAGGAAGCAAAAGAAAAGAGTGAAAATCCCTTGTTTACTCCTTTTTTTTCTCTCACCTATCCTCTGGCTCCTTTTATACTGCGTGCATATTTGTCAGCCTGATTCTGACAGAAAAAACAACAATTTTGTGTAGGGTGTGTTGCTTATGTGTTGTGTCATATGTTGCTGAGTGTATGTATTGTGGAATGCTGTCGTTGGCTACTAAATTTAATTATTTCCAGTTAAACGAACCGGAAGAAGGACTTAATCGTACCGATTCAGTTTTGTGCGATGTCAAGCAGGATCATCGGGTGTCCGTAACTGCAATGGCTGAAGAGGTACGTATACTCCATTCCATCTCTGTTCAAACATTTTATATTCTCACAGTGGCTATACTCGTATTGATTGTCCTTTTTACCAATGATGGGGGGCGGAGGGGGGAGATATTGACAGTAATGCGGAAGTGAATTCCGACTATGTGACCGGATGTTTATTGTTTGGATTTAGCCAATATTTTCTAACAGATTTAACTTTATGCAAGTGAAGGCATGTCAATTTTGTAGGGGTAGTTTTGGACTTTGGGACTACACAAAGGCACATTTGCTTTGGATTTAAAGCATGACTGGACTTTAAAGTTACAAAAAAAATTAAATGGTTTGTCCTATATCAATGCAACGGTGGAGTCCGAGTGATTTTTTTTTTTTTTTGCACACGAGTTACGAGTACATCTACCGTGTGCCTCAATTAGTATGAAAAAAGTTTCCACTATTTTTCCCTTAAAGTTTGTTGTTTATTTAAACAAATATGTACTTACAAAGTGGTTTTACTCAAGATCTACAAAATTGGAAGCGTTTATCTTCGTTTATCTTTCTGGGAGAAATTAAGTAGGGTGCGGATTCGTCGTGTCAAATCGGCTCAGGTCAAAAATCATTGACCTCAAGCCGATACGTGATCGCCTGTCTCTGATCCGCATCAAAGCTACCTTCCAAAACATAAGCCTAATATGTGCACACGCCCCTACCGACGAGACTGAAGAACCCATCAAGGAGGAGTTCTATGAGCTCCTGGATGGAACCTACGGAGCCTGTCCGGAGTATGATGTTAAAGTTGTACTTGGAGACTTCAATGCTAAAGTCGGAAAGGAAAACATCTTTGGCGGGTTAGTTGGTAAGCACAGAATCCACGAAACACGAAACGACAACAGACAACGGCTACCGACTAATCGACTTTGCAGCAGCTCGTAACACGATAAGTAGCACTAGGTTTCCAAGGTTAAGGATCCACACAGCAACCTGCCAGGCAGTCGAACCGCCAACCAAATCGACCATGTGCTAATTGATGCGAGGCACGCATCCAACATCCTCGACATGCGCACATTCCTAGGGGCAAATGTTGACTCTGACCACTTTCTTGTTGCGGCTAAACTCAGAGCTCGACTGTCCAACGAGAAGAAACTGCGAACCGCCCAGAAAAAGAAATTCAACGTTGGACGCCTTAGCACACCTGGAGTAGCCAGAGACCATCTTAGGGTACCAGCCACCCCAGAGAAAGAGCCCGTGGTATGATGATGAATGCGTTTACAGGAAAAAGGTGACAGAAGATGCACACAAGAAAATGCTGCAGCGCAAAACAAGGGCAGCAAGGGAAGAGTATCGAGCCAGGAGGAGGGAAGAGAAGAAGATCCTGCGTAGAAAAAAGAGGGCCTACGCAGCGTCCCAGCTCAGGGAGATCGAAGAGTCTCGTGATCGAAACAACTTCCGTAGGTTTTATAAGAAAGCCAAGCAAGATGTGTTTAAGCAGCATTTCCAGCAGCTGCTAAATGAACATCATGTAGAGAGAGTGATAGGGCAAGAAGAGAACCCACGTCCAGTCAATGAAGAACCAGTTCCACCACCCAGTATAGCTTACGAACAACAAGGCTGCAGGCTCTGATGGTTTACCAGTCGAGCTACGGTGGCGATGTTTTGGTAGGGCGCATAAACCAAATCATCATCCAAGTATGGGTGGAAGAAAGCATGCCCGACGACTGGACTATCAGCTCCATATGCCCCATCTACAACAAAGGCGATCCTATGTCTTGCAAGAACTATCGTGGCATATCCCTGCTTAATGTCGCATATAAGATCCTATCCAACGTACTGTGTGAACGTCTCAAACCGTTCTTCGACACACTAATCGGCACGTACCAGTGTGGCTTCCGGTCCGGCAGATCGACTATAGACCAAATTTTTACACTGAGACAAATCCTGGAAAAGACCAACGAATTTCAAGTCGAGACTCACCACCTTTTCGTCGATTTCAACTCCGCATATGATAGCATTAATTGGCAGGAGCTTTATATGGCGATGGCCGAATTCGGGATCCCAGTTGTGTCGCGTGACACTGGGAAACACGCACTGCAACATCCACTTTGGAAGTAGCTCCTCCGAACTATTTCAAACATACACCGGATTTCGGCAAGGTGATGCGCTATCATGTGATTTCTTCAATCTCGTCCTAGAGCAGATAGTGCGTAGGGCAGGTGTCAACACGGAAGGCACTATTTTCAACAAGTCTGTCCAGCTCCTGGGATATGCGGACGATATTGCTATCATCGGGCGCTCGCAGCGTCCCGTGATAGAGGCTTTCACGGCGATTGAAGAACAGGCGAAATTCGTTGGCCTGGAAGTAAACAAGGACAAGACCAAGTACAACAAACAAACAATCATCTGTCCACCGCCTAAGAAAAAACGTCACTATTGATAGCAACAATTTCGAGGTAGTTAAGGAGTTCATCTACCTCGGAGTAAACATGAACTCCACGAATGACAGCCTAGTGGAGATCCGACGAAGAATTACCATAGGAAACCGCTGCTATTTCGGTTCGGTTCAAAATTCCTTACTCGAAGGACGAAATGTACGCTTTACAAAACCCTTATCCTGCCAGTTCTACTGTATGGCGCCGAGTGCTGGACGATAAGCAGGAAGGGAGAGCTAATTCTGGGCTCCTTCGAAAGAAAAATTCTTCGACGGAAGAGAAGATACAACCGCGAACTCTATGAGCTATACCAAGATGTGGATGTAGTCCAAAAAGCCAAAATACGTCGACTAAATTGGCTCGGCCACATCGAGCGAATGGACAACAATGCTCCAGCTAACAGAATCTTCGAATCTCAGCCCTCAGATTCGAGACGACAAAGAAGACCGAACCTACGTTTCAAAGACCAAGCTATCGCGGATGCCAGAGCGCTTGATTTGGATAACTGGAAGCAGTGTGCCCGGGATCGTAGAGGATGGAAGGGTGAAGTGCCTCAGGCAGAGACTCTCCACGGATCGGGAGCCCGTTAAGTAAATAAGGAACGGAACAGGTGCAAAACTGAAGAAACTATTTCTCAATTCACATCCTGCAAGTATTTCTGGACCGGTTTTGCAACACAGAGTTGTGTTGTCCCAACTTTCATGTTAACTATTCCGTTGCAGCGAAAAATGGGTTTACATGATTTCCTATGATGATTTCGGATGGTTTCAGAAGTTCATAGTACACAACACCTTTTAGATCCCACCAAATACGCAAGAAAATCGTTGACGATGGACTCGTCATCCCCTATGGTCATCGGCGTTCCATTTATCACTAAAATTCGATGGCATGCATTTTGACCCAAAATAATGCGAAGCTTTGACTCCTATAACCCCATCTTCGGCCTTGTCGATATTGGAGGTTCACAGATTGGGTTAGAGCCCTTTTCCATTTTTGCACTTCCAAATGTGATGGCTTTGGTTTGTTAATCAGGGCTTTCTACCAACCACGAATAAATAATTTTTAATTGGGACTTTCATTCTCAAGTCATATGGCTGCGAATCAAGAACTCTCATGGCTGGAACATTGCCATGCTTTAGCTCAATGTCGCCGAGTTCTACTGCCTTTCATAGAGTTCTGAGTTGCGTATTCTCCCTTATTTTCCTCCTTTCTAGGCCCAAATATCCGAGGCAGTATTTTTCTTTCGAAGGAGCGAAGGTACCATACGGCGCCGTAAAACAAGAATTTTTAATGTACAATCGATTTCTTAGAGGTATGACCACCACTGGTGGATCTATTTTTGATCAAGAAGGGTTGAACTTTAACACATAACATAGCTAAATTAATTTGAAGGAAAAAGTCCCTTCCGTGTGCCATCTGTGCCAAAAGCAGTCTTCATACTCATATCTGTCTACATAAGAGTTTCGAGATTCTACTTCTAAATTGCAGTGTGCTTCACTTTTTTTAAAACATTATGCGGCACAATTGGATCAGATCATTGTATTCTCGGGATCCCGAAGTCAGTCATTCTTTTATAGAGCTCTCTCCGGTTAATGATATCAGATGGGGCTTTAAACTTGATGATGAGAAAATGGTGAGTGCCGATCTGAAATTCCCTGGCCTTTTTCCAAGGTTTGGCACAACGCGAAAATATGGTTTATGGGCGATTTGTTAAGCCGGAAGGCACACTGATATTAGCTGATTTGTGTGACGCAAAAGAGGTTTAGACGTTCAGGCGATTTTAAGCAGAGATGCATCTTTATATTAGTTCTTGCAAGGTTCTTTTTTTTTTGTGATTGGGATAGATACATGGAGCTGATATTTCTTCTGCCGGGCATTCTTTCATTCTCCTAGATTCGGCAAATCATCTAGTGCATTCATCCAACTAACATATTTTCACCAGGCTTAAAACGGACTTTTGCAGTTAACTGATTCTTGATAATGTCCACCTTCTATTTTGTGGTGATGCCTTCTGATTTTTGAGCAATTCTTACTGGATATAGCGGCCACACTGCATCAGCGTAGTTCCAATTTATTGTCCCTTTTTGTTCAAGTCAAAGAATTTTCTCCTTTTTATGATGAGTGGTTTTTTTCGTGACAGATTCAATAATCTTACGCATTACCATCAACGGTGGAGTCGCTGTACGGTTCTGTGGAGCTATCCAGGGGATCCGCACGGAGGCTATCTGGGGCATGAATTGAGAGTAACAGGAATCATCGGTTACCTTTATACACAATTCGACATTACAACCACTCTGGCATCCACAAATGCTTGGTTTCCAAAACGGAAGATCGGTTTTTCTGATACTTTCGAACCTAGATTTGGAAAATCTCATAGTTGAAGCGTTATTGCTGCCCTAAATGACCGATCCCATGAAGCTGTGTTTTACGTTGTAGCAAAAAGTTCGTATTGAAATAAGGAATTGTGTCCAGTGGTGTCAATTTAATAGGACTTCACTGTGACACGAAGCAGTTTTTTTCCAAAGTTCTTTCCGACAAATTCTCTTCTCTTGCTCATGGGGTTAAGGTACCCTTAAAATGTTTGCACACAGCGCGGGCGAAGGAAATTTAAGGAGGAAAGAAAGACAGGTACCGATGTACGTTGGTTTTATATGTCTGAATATTATAATGACTAGGAAATAAAGAGCTAGGCAGGGTATTCCATAAACGAGTTGTATGGCTTAGGAACGAATTACGATATTTTAGAGTACGTCCGAAAGTGGGCTTGAGGGTATACTGATGAGTAGTCATAGCCAGACGGGTGTTACGGGGAAAAGTATTTCTTACATCATTTGAGGAAACCTAGACATTTCGCAACATTTTTGGCGACATCGAATATGTGGTCATTCCAACGTAAGTTGTCATTGGCACACACACAGAGAATGGAAAGTTTTTCGGTTTCGACGATGTAAGAGCCTTCATGGATAATGGCTGGGTGATTAAACTTCGCTTTAACGACAGCAGACAGCATTGTGTTTTGGAAGCATTAAATTCCACTCTGTTGATAGTTTCCCAAATGGTTACGCTGCTGATATCGGAATTTAATGCGCTTAACATACGCTGCCGTTCCCGTTCTGCAGACGAAGAGCAGGGACGTGAGTCCGGGAACGAATATGAAAAGCAGAGAATACTGTCATCAGCAAAGGAATACATATATTGGATTAGAAGTGGCAGACAAGAGATCATTGATAAAAATTAAAAAGAGTATCGTAGATACAACGGAGCCTTGGGGCACACCAGCATTTATTTTGTGAATATGAGACTTACCGTCCAAGACAACTTGAATTGAACGTTCCGAAAGCTAATTTCTAGTCTATTGAAGAAGAGAGTTGTCGACCCCAAAAGCAAGTATTTTCGATAAAAAGAGCCTGATGCCAAACTCTGTCAAATGCCTTAGAAATATCAAGTGCAACTGTCTTGCTTTCGCCAGATTGATGTACGCTTTGGTGCCACATTTCGGTCAGACATGCCATCAGATCACCAGTGGACCAGTTGCTACGAAAACCGTACTGCCGGTCGTTGAGAAGTTTTCGTGTTTCGAGATATGTCATGAGCTGACGATTTATCAGCGTTTCCATGACCTTGAAAGGAACGTAAGTTCAATGGATCTGTAGGATCCGCCGCTTTTAAGGACGGGCTGGACAAATGCTGTTTTCCATCTGCTCGGGAAGAGTCCTAAAGAGTAGGATTGATGAAAAAGCCTATGCAGTGGTATGTTGAGGTCTTTAAGTACTCTTGCTACTACACGAGTGCGAAAGTGGATTCGTCCCATTGAAGATTCGACGCACTCAAGTGTAGGCGGGGACAAAATACAATCCGGGAGTGTTGAGCTGGCCGCAAAGTGTGCAGCAAGCAGATTGGCCTTGTCCAAAGACCTGACAGCTGGAATATCATTGTAAATGAGCGTTGAGATGGAGGATGAGGCAGAATTTCTGATGTTTTTGACAAATGACTAACAACTTTTACTACCCTTGGGACATTGTAGTATTTTTTGCCTCAACTTTGGTCGTATTGAAATTTCACATGCCTAAGAAAAACGTTGCAGTCATTCCTGGCTCATTTAAACTTAAACACACGGTCTTTTAAAAGCCCAATCACTCCGTTTACAGATCTGGAGGTGATCACCTCTTAAATATTCTTTTGGGTTTGTTTCAGGCTGACCTGGCTAGTTTTGAAGCCGTTTGTCTGGGGAGACCTGTTGGTTTGGTTCTTCTTTGTCATTGATCGCTCGGAGTAGTTCATAGTGGTCCATAAAAAGAGTTTGACATAATTGAAGCCACAGATGCCATTATTGGCTCACTATCTGTATTTGTACTCCGCCGCCCACTCCTGAGGCCAACGATAGTGTGTTGAAGTTTCTGTCCATGATTCGTATGCCTACTAATTCGAAACCTCATATATACTCGTAAGTCTGATGTTCTTAGGCCATATGTTGAGATTATTGAATTAATTTTTAAAAGAAATATAGAAATGTAAAAAAACACGAAAAAAAGTGTTACAGTTTTTGGGAACTGTCAAGATCGTTTTACTTGATTTCCCACATGAATAAATGCTTCCTTAAAATGCAATCTACGCGTATCTAAGCCACGCCGATTACTCGTAATTAATCTATAGAAAATTTTACTATAACGAAAATATCGCTCTTCATCCACAGATTGATGAATTTATCGATCAGAATATTCAGATAAATTCAAATAAGGAAATTCGCCGAGAGTATTTAAATACCTGGACACTCAAATTTAAAGAGAAAACTCAGGAAACAAAATTCTGTCAATTACGTGAGGACATGTTCAGGTAATTTATTAATTTATTTTGTTTTATTTAGACACACATTTAAAAAAACAACAAATTCCTCTTTTTATCATTTTACTCTTTGTTTCTGTATCTATTCGTAGGTCAAATATGCTGTGCGTGTTTGTGATATGGATATTCATAGTTCTGTGCCAAACAATTGTGATACCAAAGTGCACGAAATTGATAATTTGTCTTGCAGTTGGGACGATTGTCTTAACCGCTGGCTGCGTCCTTGTAATGGCGGAGGAATTTTCAAGTAAGTACGAGTATCTTGTGCCTATATATTTGCCTGTACATACAGTAATTCAGATCCAGACATCTCAGCTCATAGCTTTCCCCATTCTTCCCATTAAGTTCGATAAAGCCTGCTTAGAACTGCGAACGGCATCTACAATGTACTTGAGAATATTTACATATGTCGTCCCATGGTAGTTTCAAAGACTCATCGGGCTTAATCTGAGGCGCAGGATGTCCATATTTCCAACTAAGTCTCTGCCACTTCGATGTAATTTTTTTAAGTTTTTACAAGATTTTGGAAAAATTGATAGCTGTGCAGGTCATCCTCAGGACGATGATGGTCTAAACAAAATTTCTTTGGTTTTTCAAAATAGCGTTGAAAGTGTAGCTGTTCATGGTGACGTTTCCAGTGAAACCTAATACTGCAATTGTAGAACTAATTTTCGCAATTGCGGGAACAATTGTATTCACAGCTACTACGCTGCTGTGGTATGGTATTTCTTCTACATGTCTTCAAGTCCTTTGAAAACACTTGAGAGCTTTGTCAAAAATAAAACATCTAAAATCAATGCATCGATGACATTGGGATATCAATGTCATACGAAACGTCAATTGTAAACTAGTTGGCAAAGTCAAGAGCAGAAACGGACAGTGATTTGAAATACGTATACCCAGTAAGTACGATTAGATGTTCAAATTATCGGACGGCATACCCATTTCGGAAAAGATGGTCGTCACCCAGCGGAAGGATTTGGTAGATAATAAGCTTAAAAGAAAAATTAGCACCAACAACTCTGCCCTATCACATCAACATCCCGACCCAAACTGCTCATTTAAGATCCAAATCTTTCCAAGATTTTCCTCACTCCTTCGCCCTTTTGTTCCACCAGAGTCACGACATCAAATCCTCTCTCTCCCATCGCCAAACCTTTAAAGTCCCTTCAAAACAGAGTTTCATTTAACCTTGTTCCTGCGCCTTCTAACTAAGTTCCAACTGACATTACCTCATCGTGCAAATATCCTATTTTAATAGCTCCCAAATACTAAACCCAACCACCTCTTCCTCATCTTCATCTGCCAATCCCCCAGATCCAACCCAACCCCCACTAGTCAAGATTCTAGATTCGAGGTGCTTCACCAACCTGTCCCTTTCTCATTTGCTCGTTTTCTTAATTCGCCTGCCTTGGATTCTCACCTGAAATACCTTGACCCACTCCTTCCGCCCACTGTCAAACTCACTAAGAAATTTTGAGATATGAATGAGGACAGACTTTATGTAGTATCTCGGCTCTACCGTGCCTATTTCCACGACAAACCCAACTCCGTTTGCATTGATGGTATAACCAAAACCAATATTATGGTTTCGATTCAACGAGAAGGTCTTCCTATCAAGCCAGAGGAATTGATGCAAATTTTTGTTCGCTACTATGAGAGCTTCGACATCTCTTCAGACGAAGTTCATAATCATCTTTCTACGTTGTCTTCGCATGTCAACTCCAAACGTCTTTCCACTTACAAAGACCTCGTTCAAATTTTAAAAACTATTACAGCTCCTAACAAACTGAATTTTGTATCCTCCAGTCCAAAATGCCTACTACCAAAATGTAAGAGGTTTACGCTCTAAAATCTCCGCCGTATATCTCAATTCTCAAAAGTTTCCCTATCACCTAATGGTTCTTACTAAAGTAAATCTAATTCCTGACATTAAAAACCTTGAGCTGTTTCCTCCAAATTTCAACATGTTCCGAAAAGATGGATTTGAAAGAGCTAGTAATACATATGACCGAGGGGTTTTACTAGCAATTCGGAACTGTTTTAACGCAACTCCTGTTTGCATTCCTCACAGTGACAACTTTGAGTTAATATACGTCAACATTACGCTGCCCAAACGCTGTCTTTGCGTGCTTTATTGTTCCATTCACCCATCTCAACCAATTAACCTGTAGCTCACGCAGTAGATTTTTTGACGATTTCAACCTCCCTCACCTTAAATGGTTACCTTCCGACGATTTGTCTCATTTCGTCTCTGAAATAGAAATATTGGACTAGTATTCCACTAACACAGACAACTCGACCTTATCTTCACTTCCGATTCGGATAACTGTGTCGTTTATAGGAGTGATCATACTCTTTCCACCCTAGACCGCCTTCATCCCCCCTTGTCAATTATATACTCTTATAAAAACGGCCACATGTGTCGATTCCAAAAGTTCATTTTCATTTAACTTTCGAAGAACCGACTTTAAGAGACTTAAAAGCCTCATCAGCAACATTAACTTGGACTTTATTACTGAAACAACTAACATTGATCTTGCCCTATCAGCTTTCTATTCATTCCTGCTTTGCCCAATCGGTTCCATATACCTTCTGAAAGGACTACATGTCAGCTCCTCCTTGGTATAACAAGGAGTTGCGCTCTCTCCGTAATAACAGAAACAAGTTATGGCACAAATTCTTAAGAACTCGATCTGATTCCGACTATAGTAATTATACCTTGACTACCTCTACTGCATGCAATTTAGCTTAGTCTTGGACCCTAAACGAAACGCGTCTACTAGATTGTTAATACCAAAAGAAAGTCAGACGGCTACTCATCTACTCTCAAATTTCTTTAATCTTCTGCCGACCCAAAAACCATTGCAAATTTCTTTGCTTGTCATTTTAGAAAATACCCATGACTAAGCCCTTCTTCAAGAAGACCTTGATCGGTTTTCAATCTGATGCCTCAAAAAGTGCCTAGAACTTAAAGTAGCCAAATGTCAATCCATAACCTTCTCCCGTCTCCCGTGCAACCCGTCTCCTCACCGACGTTTATTTTCTCTATGGTCAACCAATTCCTCTGGTTCAGTCTTTTCAAGACCTTGGCATATTATTCGACTATGAGCTTAATTTCCGTTCGCATATCGATAAGATGATCCTCAAAGCCAACTCATCACTTGGCTTTATTAAACGGTTGTCTAAGGAATTTTCCAACCCGTATGTAACCAGATCTCTCTATGTTACCTTTGTTCGCCCCCTGCTTGAGTATGCCAGTCAAGCTTGGTCCCCCTTTCACCGGGTTCATGTTTCCTGAATCGAGGGTATTCAACGTCGATTCCTCCGATTTGCTCTCCGTGGTCTGCCTTTAATCTTACCTCCCTATCAGGACCGCCTCAAACTTCTAAATATGAATTCGTTAGAAGAACGTAGGAATACTGCTGACATTCTTTTCATTCATCTTCTGACTTCTGACTGACTGACTTCTCTCAGGTTCCATTGACTGTGAATCCATTTTGAACTCCATTTCCTTCAATACCAACCCCCGTAATCTACGTTGTCCTCGTCTCTTCTATCTACCGGTCCAGCGCACCTCTTATGGCTCCAACGAACCAGTCTCCAGAATCCTCCGAAAGGTCAACTCAAACCTCTCCCTTTTTGATTTCCACCTGAGCACTCCTCGTCTCAAACAAGATCTCCTTCATCACTTCCTTGGTCCCTAGCTCTTAAGTCTTTCTGTTAGTTTTTAGTCCTAGTTTTTAAGTTAGATTAAGCTTGTATTAAGCCAATAAAAGGGGGCCTCAGCGATCCCAGTCCCGCTGGCAGTTGCTCACGACCATAGATAGATACTTTCTCAATGTCATTTTGAACCGCTCGACCATTCCATCGAATTCAGGGTACAATGGCCTTGTCCTAGCCTTCCTTATTATAAGATATTGTCATACCTCCTGGAAGACTTTTGATTCAAAGTGTCGTCCTTGATCAGAGTGTATGGCATGTCTATTGGGACCCCAAGTCTGCTCACCGATATTCGTTCGAGTGGTGGTCCGACATTGTATTGTTGCATTCTTCCCTGTGGCTTTAATTTTGGACCCATAATAGGCGCATATGTTACGTACAAATAGTACTTGCATTTTAAGAAGCAGGGAATAAAGCAAAACAGCAGTCTCACATAAATAACTTTCCCTTACCTACTTTAAAGTCTTGTTAATTTCCAAGTGACCTGTTGAGTTTCCCTCATGAATTTCATGGAAGATTTCGTTAGACCATGGCACGATTAGGCATACGAGATATTCTTCCATCATCACTTTCGCATATTCTCTTTAGCAAACCATCTTCCACACAAAGCCAGTCCCACTGTGCCCTATACGCCTTCAAAGTTTCACTCCTGTCGGATATCCCCTTTCGGCTTGATTTTTCGTTAATTCCTTCCAGGCCAATATTGGTTCGATATCGTTGTCTGCTTGTTGAGAGGAACGGATTTCGTCTGTACTCCAACCCTCAATTTTCTCAGTCCTGATCATGTGGATAGTAACCTGTTCTTTCGCTTCATTACATTTGGCTCCCCATAGACGTAGCCCTGCAACTGTACGATCCATCTTGCAACTTGGCCTTCAAGGTTCTTAAATTATACCAGCCATTTCAGAGCTGCGTGATCCGTGCGCAGAGTGAACTTTTGTCCATAGAGGTACTTGTGGAAATGTCTTGTTTCCAGAATTAAAGTCAAAAGCTCACGCCGTGTTCCGTTCAGGCCTGGAACGCGTTCACAATGAACATTTTTTCAGGTGTAGGAAAACCCAAAATGAGATCATTCCACAGTTGCCGCTTGAGTTCTTAAAAAGCTTTTTCACACTCCACAGACCACTTGAACTCTCGACTTTTTCCGCATGTTGATGTATGCTCTTTCCAATATTCACACATACCAGTGAAATCCTTTACCAACCTTCTGTCATACGTGGCAAGTTCCAAAAAGCTTCCCAATTGGTGTTTGTCCTTTGGGACATACCAGCTCTTCACCCCTTCGACTTTGTCGGGATCCGCCCTTACTCCTTCCGCTGATATAATGTAGGCACACTTTTCTGGGCTCAGCTTCAAGTGAAGTGAAGTGAACAGTCTCTCAAACATTTCTTTTAGATTTTCGCGATGCTCCTCGAACGTCTTGCGAGGAGCATTGCTAGTGTATTTGGACGACGTTTTCTACGTAAGTCCTTGCATTGTTCGTTAAATTAGTCGCTCGGAGATAGCGGGAGTGTTGCAGAGTTCAAACTGCATCGCCGTAAACTGCCAAAGACCACTTCCGGTAGTTAAATCCGTTTTCTAATGATCTTTTCGATCAGTCTCTGCCTGTCAGTCAGTAACCGCTCTTCGTGTCTAGTGTTGAGAATCATTGCGCTCCAGAAGACGTATCCAAAGTGTCGTAAATTCTTGGTAGTGGTTAGCTGACCCTGTGATTGAAGCACCTCAACTTTCATCTTCGACACCATTTCGGCAAGTTCTGTTTACTTCACAAATGGAAGACGGATTGAGCCCTAAAAGTCCACTACTAGTTCATGTTCTTTCATGAAATCTGTACCGATGATATACTCGTAGTATATGCCAGCCACCAGAAAAACGTGAGAGAAGTCTACGAGTATTCCCGCCAGGCGGATTTTTATACGGATTCCCCCATATATCTTATACACGAGTACATGTATATAGGTACATCTTGTAACTGCTGGTGTTGTGCAACCAGGATTTCTGCACAAGATCCCTCCTGATAGTTTCTATTATTGCCATCCATTCTTCCTTGTCAGCGGGACCTACTTCTATGAGGAGACTTTCATTGCATAGGACCATGGTCCTAGGACCGTCGACTTTTGCTACAAGTTTCTGCCTCACGAAGTTCATGGTTAAGCATTTCCCAACTGATGGCAGCGGGGGAAGATTGACCGGGTTTCGGCCGGCTTCTCCCTATATTTGCTTGTTACCCCTCTTTACTCTGCCTTTGAAGATCTCCTTTTTTATCGCAGTTCCAGCAGCCCGTCTTTCGTCTCTCCCACGGAGTATCTCGGTCCTCGGCATTCTACAAATGCTACTTCCCCGACGAAATGTGTTCCTTTGTAAGCCTCACTGGCTGCTTCTATCGCCAGATCGAAGGCAACTGCTTCAGCAAGGGTTCTGGGTTCTTTTCCTGGCCATCCTGACACCACTGTAAAATATTTGTGTGGGTTCAAAAGATCGCTTTATTCAATTCATAATGCCACAACAATTTATAATTCAATCCATTTTAAACCAACTATTTATGACTTTTATAAGCCACTTTATTTTACTTTACTTTTTTACTTAAACCACGTTATCAATACTCGTAATTCATTTTCAAATTCAACTTTAGAACTGATATTACCTCTGTTCGATGCCGGTATTTATTCTCCCTGCAATCTTTCGAGAACTGTCTGTTCTAGTCAGCTATCCATATTTCTTTCCATATTTCCGGAACTTTCGGTATCAGCTGTCAAAGAGCTTCCATTAATCTTGACTTGGATAGTCTTCTGTTCTTCGTTGACAGATGGCGTCGTTCACAATAAGAGGTTATATAATATTAAATATCGGTTGTGGTTTCTGAAAATGTGCCTCAACTCTCCCCAACTTTTTCCCAGTTGACGTGCTTCCTTCTCAACTGTTCTGCGCCACGTACTCCTAGGACCGCAGCGCATCCTGCCTTCCTGAGTAAGCGGGTTCCATTGCATCACTTGGTTTGCTATGAACCTGTCACCTTTTCAGAGACTGTGACCAATCCACTGCCACTTTCGGTCCGTTTTGTGATAAAGCTGTTCGTTAGAGATACGGCTTGGCCAGAATATCCTTAAGATGTAGCGTAGGCACCTATTGACAAACGTTTGCAGCTTCCTCGTGATAGTGGTGATCACCCTCCAGGTACCACATCCATATAGTAGTACGGAATCAACGTTGGAACGGAACAGTCGTAGCTTGGTGTTTAAACTAATTGCATTACTTCGCCAAACTGTGGATAGCATCCCAAACGCAGATTTTGCTTTGCCTATGCAATGGCTATATCCAGTTCCGCCATCGGTTGAGACAACACTCCCAAGATATTGGAAACTCTCTACTCTCTCAACCGTCTGTCCAGCAATACGTATATGAGTTGATGAGTTTGGTCTGCTTTAGCTGACCATTTTTGTTTTTGCTGAGTTAATGTTCAGTCCAACGACATTTTGTTTCCCTCTCCACATTTGTTGTCATTTGGTGAAGGTCTATTATTCTGTGAGACAGAAGGCTTACATCGTCGGCGTTATCAAGGTGTTTGAATTCAGATGTAAGAGTCCATCGAATTCCTCCATTTCCTGTTAACAAGGCCGCATTCAGCACATCGCTAATCTCCAATAGAAACAGTATCGGTGAAAGTATGCAGCCTTGCCTAACCCCGCTTTGGACTTCGAATTCCTCAGACAGTCTTCCTCTGTGTAAGACGTGACATATGGATCCATCATATGTAGCCTTGGTAATTGCTATTAATTTATCAGGAATGCCTCTCCTGTGCAAGGCACGCCAGATAAATTCCAGATTCCTTACTGGGGGTTCGGGAATTTCTTTCTACTGACACTTCAGTCTGACTTGGGTTGCATATTGCTGGCGAATACTCGGTTTGGAACAGAAGCAAAATGCTCCTTCCATCTCTTCGGTTGATCCTCATCCGATATTAGCAACAAACTGTCTAAGCCTTTCACTGGGTGTTGAGTAGAGCTTCGGCCACCTATAAGCTCTTTGGTGATTCTGTAAACGGTTCTTCTGTTGCACCTCGCTGCTGCTTCTTCTGCTTGCGTGGTCAGCGTATTGATGTAATTACGCTTGTCACTTCTCACGCTACGCTGCACTTCTTTCATCTTCATGCGACATAGGGACTCTAGCTCGATACTCCCTGCTGCTGGATCTGCTGCAATTCGAGCTGTTAGTTGTTTTCGTTCGTTGATCCTTCTCCAGGTATCCTCGGAAAGCCACGCCCTATGATTTCCCTGCGATCGACCGACAATCCTTTCAGCACCTGATGTGAAAACAGTTTTCACAGCATACCAATGGTCTTGGATAGTGGCGGGCAGTGAGCTGCTGATTGTTTCCACTCCTCATGAGAGATGGTCCCTTAGTTCTTGGCGCACTGTGGGAACTCTCAGTCGGTCTACGTTGATCTAATGTATTCTTGTGTCGTTAGATCTTCGAACGGCAGCAGTGCGTAATTGGACAGTAGCTATCATAAGATGGTGATCTCGTACCAACCCCATGTTCGCTCCTCGTCTGTTTCGGACGTCTAGAAGACTTCTTCTAAAACGGCGACTGATGGTAAAATGGTCGATTTGGTTGGAGGTTGCTTGCCTGTCAGTTGACACCCAACTGATTTTATGACAGGCCTTGTGCTCAAACATGGTGCCACCTATGACAAGGCGATTTGCGTTGCAAAAATCAACAAATCTTTCGCCGTTGTCATTGCGGTTGCAATGCCGTCCCATAACATGTTTGAGCCCTTCGTTGTCGCTACCTACCTTGGCATTAACCAACTGGTTGTAGAAGGTCTGATTTCTTTCCTCAGACCAACCATCCGTGGGTGACGTAACACTATATAATGGTGACGCGACGTACTCTCGTCCGGAATCTGGCCGTTAAAATCCTATCACCGTGCGGCTGTCAGGTGATTAGGCCTCTGCGTGCTGTAGGTGTTAACAGCAGTCCAACTCCATATCCACGGGGGCTTCCGATTGGTCTTCCGGAGTAGAGTAAGACTGTGTTACGCGTTGTGGGTTGGTACTCACCCGCATCTAACCATCTTATCTCGCTTACTAGCAATACGTCCAGCTTATTTTGCTTAAACTCATGCTCTAATTGAAGGAATCTAGCGTTCTGAGGTCCTTCACTCTGCGAATCAAGGAGCGTCTTAACATTACAGAACCAATCTTAGTCCGGGTTATCAGTCCGTATCCGAGGCATTAAGTCGGTTTCAGTAGCGGATTGATTTCGGTAACGCGGATTGCTGGCCCAGGTTACATAGTCTAAGCATAAGACCCTAGACAATCTCGCACTTGCAATTTTGGCCTACCTGTATAAGGATTTATACAGTTGCCAGAGGACCATCTCGAGGAGGTAAAGCAAGCACTACATTACGAACATGATTGTTGTACTACTGGTCCAATCCATGTTTTGAACAGTCAGTAGTTTCCCAATCAATCGCCATGCAGGCCCCCATATATTGAAGTAAGCCTTAATGTCGATATTGATAGAACAAAAAGTGTTTTTCCAAAACTTGTCTCTGTACGACTATATTCCGCCATAGGCGATTTAGAAATCAACTGTAGAACTAGCATATACAGTTATATTTTCGTCTCCCAAGTCATTAAATGACTGTGGATGAAAATATGTCTATATGTTCCATCCACAAGATAGTACTACTAGTATATCTTGCAAAGAATACCGAGACAATTATATTCTTAATATCGCATATAAGGACATATTCAAAGTAATATATGAGCGTCTCCAGCCTTTCCGCAGCAGTAATCGGCACGTATGTCCTCCGGCTCGGCAAATTGACTATAAACCAAATTATGCGCTGAGACAAGTTATGGAAATGACTAATAAATATCAAGCCGAAGCTTCGCAGCAGCGTAACGTAACACCCATTGCCAGGTGCAGTTTGGAAACAACCCGTCTGACGTATACCAAACGTATAGTCAAGGATATACAATATCATGTGACTTCTTCAATGTAAAGGTGGAACACATTGTGCATAGAGTAAGTGTTAGCAAGCTTAGTACAAACCTATCCTACTACTGGCATTCGCAGACTATATCGTAACCATCAGTGGCTCACTGGGTGCGACATACATGACGGGCTTTAGGATAAAAAAGTTCTAAACATCCAAAGAAATATCTGTCTACCGCAAAAGCCCGCTGTTGGCACCAGGGTTAAAAAGGTCTCTCACCCGGAAATAAACATACACCCCACGAACGAAATGATAGCTTGGAGGGGATTCGACGGTTTAACTTTGCTCCTTCATTAGACACCTTTGTAGTAAATTGCTCATTATTAAATCCGGGAAATACCTGAGGGCCCCCATTTTTAACAAACACTTTTGTATCCTTGATGTACACAAAAAATCAATCTAATTTGCGGCAATGGAGGCACACTTCTTAAGGCAGAACTGCAGTAGTCCTTAGATCTACTTGGAATGTGGAGTTTTTTTCAATAGGCGTAACTACAGAATAATATCTGGGTATCACTGCGGCTTAGCCTCTCAAAAAGGGCGAAAAAAAAAGGAAGAACCGTAATTTTGGTGTTTAATTTTGGTGGGGGTGAAAGCCCCCAATTAAACTTAAACTAAAACTTAAAACTAAGGTTGGTTATTCTGGTGAAGGAGAACCGATTTGAGGTAGGAAGTGGTGCGGTGGAAGTCAAAGACGCTAGGGTTTGAATTAATTTTTCGTAGCATGCGGGAGATTGGTTCGTTCGCGCCGTAGGTTGGATATAGTTGGGAGATAGAAGAGACGAGGGGTACGTAGATTACGAGGGTTAGTGTTGAGGAAAATAGGATTGTGAAGGGACGTGCATTCAACCTGACCTGAAAGAAGAAGAGAAAGTCGGCTGCATCTCTGCGTTCCTCAAGGGTGTTTAGGTTAATAAGGTTGAGACGGTTTTGATAGGGGGGCAGAGTAAAAGAATCATCCCAGGGCAAACCTCGAAGAGCGAATCGAAGAAAACGGCGCTGGATGCTTTCGATTCTCGAGATATGAACGCGATGATATGGGGACCATACTTGACTGGCGTACTCTAGGAGGGGACGAACAAAGGTAATATAGAGGGACCTGGACACGTATGGGTTGGTGAATTCTTTGGACCATCGTTTTACAAAACCTAGTGCAGAATTGGCTTTAAGGATTATCCCATCCATATGCAAACGGAAGTTGAGCTCCCTATCACACAAAATGCCGAAGTCGCGAAGAGATTCAACGGAAGAGATAGGTTGGTTGTGGAGAAGGTAGAGTCGGGGAGGAGATTTGTGCCGCTTATGTGAAAAGGTGATGGATTGGCATTTGGTGATTTTTGAGGCACCAGATCGAAAAACTATCAAGGTCTTGTTGAAGAAGGAAGGAGTCATGGGGAGAGGAAATGGTTTTGAAAAATTTGGTATCGTCGGCGTAAAGGGAGACAGACGAGTATTTGATGATCCTATAGAGATCATTTATGGTTAATATAAAGAGAAGGGGACCGAGATGGCTACCTTGAGGAACTCCAGAGGTGGCCAAAAATGGAGCGGAGTGGGCTGACCTAAAACGAACACTGTAAAAACGATTTTCGAGGTAAGAGGATATCCATTTTCACAGTATGGGTTCAAAGCCGAGGGCAGACAATTTGAAGAGTATTAATCGATGAGAGATTTTATCGAAGGCTTTGCTAAAATCGGTTGCAGCTACATCAACTTCGTTTCCATTCTCTAGGGCAGAGAGGGCAAATGATACGAATTCAGCGAGATTTGTGATGGTCGACCTACCCATCATTAAGCCATGTTGTCTAGGGGAAATATGTATTTTGCATTGGAAGATTAGAGCTTCATACAAAATACTTTCGAGGAGTTTGGGTATATGGGAGAGCTTAGCGATTGGACGATAGTTTGTTATTTCGTTCTTTGATCCCTTTTTGTGGATTGGGGTTATAAAGGAGGTTTTCCAAACCTGAGGAAATTCTCCTTGTGAAAGGGATAGACGAAAGAGATAAGAAAGGGCAAGGGAAAGAGACGAAGAACATTTTTTTAAGAAATATGGCAGGGATGCCATCTGGACCGGGTGTAAATTCGTCATTGAGTTGGTGTAATTTATATTCGATATAGGAGGGGTCCAAGATGTGAGAGAGAAGTGGGCCGTTGGAGAAGTTCAGTAGGTAACGAAAATAGGATGGATCTGGTACAAAGGAGTCGTTGGTAAAGGATTGTTTAAAGAAGCTGGCAAATAGGTTGGCAATCGTGAGTGGATCGGTTGATGACTTGTTGTTGAAAGAGAGGGAAGGAGGGTAACCATCGGACTTTCTTTTGTAGTTAACAAATTGGTAAAAGGACTTAGGGTCATTTATAAGGTTGACTTGCGCATTGTTAAGGTAACGCTGGTAAAGGGAATCGTAAAGTTCGGTGAAATGAAGATAAGCACCAAGATAGTTGGAATAGTCGGACAAGGATCTGGTACGCAGGAAAACAGCCCATAACTTGTTTCTCTTGTTTCGTAAGGAACGAAGCTTGCGATTATACCAGGGAGGACTAGTAGATGATGTTTTAAGGCGGGAAAACGGAACGTAAAGGCTGAAAGAATTAAATATTTCTTTATAAAAAATGGATAAGGCATCATTTACGCTTAGGTTGTGAAAGTTAAAGGGGGATCTGCTAAGATAGTCACTGATTTTGTGAAAGTTTGCTTTGTGAAAGTCGTAGGATGAGAGAGTTGTGGGAGGAGTGGACTGGAGAGAAGAGTTATGAAAAAATGAAAGTAGAAGGGAGGGGGGGGGGGGGGGGGTAGTTGTCGATTGTAGAGAGAGATAGGGGACAAAGTGAGACTGAGGAGTTAATTGAATCTATTGTGAAAATAAGGTCCAATTGCCTGCCCATATAGTTGGATACACCACTGACTTGGCATAGACTTGAGTCTGTTAAGCGATCTAAGAAGAGACATTCCTTAGCTGAGTTGGCATTTGAAGCGATGAAGAACGATTGATCGTCTGATGGAATCCACTGTAGCTGAGGAAGATTAAAGTCGCCGAAAACAAAGATATCGTCAGTAGAGTCAGACAGGTCAATTAAATAGTCGATCGCATCGACAACAAGTTGGTAAGATTCGGTAGGTTGAGCTGGCAGGATGTAGCAACATAAAACGTAAAGGGACTTGAAGGGGAGTGATATTTTTATAGCGACAAAGTCGACTTTAGAGGATGAAGAGATGGTAATGGGAGAAGAGTTAAGGCTGTTGTGGATCGCCAGTAGGACGCCTCGACAGGGGGAATCATCATGTGGGCGGGTAGAATCGTCGTCGCGAAAAACATTAAAAGTAGGGGGGAACAATTCCTGGTTCTTTATGTCGGGAATCAAATTGCTTTCAGTCAAGGCGTAAATATCAAAGGGAAGAGAATGCGATTGACGTAGGACAGCATTGGTTTTAGAGCGAAGACCTCTTACATTCTGGTAGTAAAATGTAAGAGGGATGTTGTGGGGTGGAGATGTATGGCGGGATGGTTTAAGTGCTGACGAGGAAGGCACGTTATGGACGAAAAAATTTATCGTGGTCAGCTCGGCTTCGCTGTAGGTGTGAGACTCGTTTAGAGTGAACGTAGTGGCCGAAAGCAGCAAGGTCGTCTGCTACTTTCTGAGGGGACATGCTAAAAATCTCGTGGTACCTG
Source organism: Volucella zonaria (assembly GCA_963966105.1). Classification (NCBI taxonomy): domain Eukaryota; kingdom Metazoa; phylum Arthropoda; class Insecta; order Diptera; family Syrphidae; genus Volucella; species Volucella zonaria. The sequence continues at coordinate 121,783,836 of OZ014534.1, read as the reverse complement.
ACATAAAGGTTCCTGAGACTGATAGGGTCGGTAGGGAGGCCTTCCTGCTGGATGGATACCATGACGCTGGTTTTGGTCTTCCCTTCGTAGCAGACCGAGTCCCATTTGTCGTGTAGATAGGCGAGAAAGAGACGAATGTTTTCATAAATCTTTCTCTCTCTAAGCCTAGAGAGTGCATAGCGACTTTCTGTAGTTCCATTGGTTTGCTGGGTTAGTTTAACTGTGGGGGGAAAAAGAGGATCAAGAATAGGGGCAGTGGAGGAAGGAGATGGAGATTCGTGGTTGGATATGGAGTTGGGCGCCGGATGAGATGTTGGGTTTAGGGTATGGGAGTTAATAAAATTAGGGTACTTAGCTCCAGTTTGTAGGTCGAAGTTAGGAAATGAGTTGTTTGCTGGGATCGGTGGCGTAGAAGATTGAGAAGGGATAATATGGGTGGTTGGGGTTAAGTTGAAACAGACGCGTTGGCGCGGGGGCTTGGGTGGAACATTGGAAATTAGCGGATTAGAGGATTGGTGTGTAAGGGCTTTGTGTCGGATAAGTGAAGAGGGGGGACTAAAATCGGGGAACAAATTCGTTTTGAAGCTCCAGTTGGGATCGGGATTAGAGCTTCGTTTTTTATTAGCGAGCTTTTTAGTTGGAAGGGGGTTTGGGAGCGGTCTTTTTTTAAGCTTATCGTTACGTTTATTTTTAAAATTTTGGTTGTCGTCGACACGTGGGTTTTCTCGTTCCTCAGAGCATTTGGTTATACTTATCTTCCCAGGTTTAGTGGCCTTACCAGGGGAAGTGGGGAATAACCATGAATATTTGGTTGGGATGCTGATTTTGAAACTGCAGGAACTATTGGAGTCAGCAGGGGAAATCATCTCGCACTCGCTAATGGTGATGGCATAATTTCGGTGAAAGAAATTCCGCACCCAACTAACATCAGCGTGTTGAGGAGCCCCTTCAACGTAGAATTCTGTATGGTTTCCCTCTTTCAACTTTTCGAGTCGGCTTTTCAATTCGGAGGGGGTAATAATATTCTTTAGCACAGCATCGACCATGCTTGCAAAAGCATCTCAAGCTCTCATACTTCTTCCATCCCAACACACTTGTAAACCTTTAATACAAAATCCAACACACAATTAATCATTGCAACATTTAATAAAATATTTCTTCGTTCTTACTTTGTACAGGTCTTCCGGAATTCCTAAAGCGCAATTCAGCTAAACTAGTCCACCAGCGTCAGCGTCGAACAATTTTCATTTGTTCAGTGATTATTATCATGTCCGTCCTCAGTGCTGTCGGTCTGATTCTTTGTCCATCCGATACATTCCTCGACGTTGACGGGCAATTTCTCGTATTAGAGAAACCAACTAAAGACAGTGGCATCAACGTTAATGTGTTCTTGTCGGCAACAATTCCACACAACATCACAATTAACAATGCCCAACTAGCGACACTAGCCGACTCTCACATCACTAATAACTTTACAGCGAATTCATCTGTGGACGCAAAAACTCTATCATCATCATCATCGTCTGGAGTACCAAGTAAAGTTCTGCGAAATTCCATTATAGATGCAACCCTAAACCGTACAAAACCAATTTCCCCATTGAATCTCATCGAGAATTCCACCAAACCACTTAAACTTACCAACCGGGCTGTGAATACAGGACCGATAGCGGCGTCGACAACTGTCACACCATTTGTCCTGACCACTTTCAACAGCACACCTGAGCAACCAGTAATTGATGAATTCCCCGATTGCGCTCATCCGGAATACATTGTTTTCACCTGGATTCTGTGTCTTATTGCCCTGGCTACTGCCCTCAAGCTTTATTACCTAATAAAGACCATGATGGCAGTTATAATGGTCACATGCTACACAACACTTATCATGGTGGTGTTTCGCAAAATCTTTGCCACTGAAAATGAGGTCATGGAGGATTCCAGTGCTGGGATGCCACTATCTGTGCAAATGCTGATATTACTGGCGGTGTTCCTGATAATGGTGACATACCATGCACGTTTGGTGGAGGTAAGTTCTTTCAGTTATCATGCGTCCATACAAAATTAAAACTTACCACTGATGATGTAAATGATTCTTTTTTAAGGTTACATCCCGACTGGATTTTATTTGGAAGGAGCAAGCAGAGAAGGAACTCTCCAATATGAAATCGAATCGTTTTCTCAACGACACACTGATAAAGGTTAGTTGTGCTACTATTAAGAGCGAGTACTTAGTCAAGATGCCATTTACAATACAAATAACTGTCGGTGTTGCATCCTTATATCCTTTCATCTGACGCATGTTGGAATACTCGTACGTATGATAAATATTACAATTTCACTTACAGAACATCCTGCCGGATCACGTGGCAGCTTACTACTTGTCCGATGAGCGCACTGATGAACTCTACTCGAACATGCATAGCTTGTGTGGCGTCATGTTTGCGTCGATTCCGAACTTCCAGGACTTCTATTCGGAGGATATTGACAATGGCAAGGCGTGCATACGCATACTAAATGAAATAATATGTAAGTTTACAAGTAGAGTAATCTGTGTAATATGTAGGAAGGACTTCTTTACGTCTCCTTGTTTGTGTCCTTACGTCTTTTCTTATCTATGGCTTTGTGTTTTTTGTTTTTGTGTCTTTATGGCATCATTGGGAAATTGTAATGAATATTTGATTTAGCACCTTGTGGAGGAGGTCGCTGCGAGTGGTATGTGTCTGATGATCTAGTTAGGGCATTTCAAGATGGTTTTCCTCTGATTTGATTTGATTGGCAGATATTAGATGGGTTGTCAGTGGTTATAGGATGCAATCACATTGATGCTATTCATTTATGGGTTTCAGAAATAAATTGGAATGCCTTTGTCTGTGAGTAAGGACGGAGTCAATTTTACGAGTATAGCATTATTAAGACTAATCCATGAACAAAGGAATTTACTCTTTAAAGTTAAATTCAATGTCTTTCTTATGTTCCATTTAAATTGCAATATATCAAAGTCCTGAAGCTTTTCTAAATGTGTGGTAATTCTTGCATTAGGCGAACGGAATTCTTTGTCTGCCCTACTCATCCTTGCGACCTTGGTATCCATACTTAATTGCGGGTGCAACTTACTCACCTGTCGTATTTTTGAAGGCCTTCAGCTTTAATTAGTCTATATACGGAGCTTTAAACGTATTCAAATATTTCAGTAGAATCCTGAATTAAGTTATTCACTCCTATTCTATTTTTTTTAAAATAAGGCCGGAGCCCTTGTCAATAATTATTTCTTCGAAAATATGGAAAACATTGATCCGCGTGATATATGGTTCAATCAGGATGCCACTAGATGCCATACTGTTTGTGAAGTCATTGTCTTACCGAGGATTCAATTCAAGGGCAAAATTACATCGCGGATTGGACCATTATTTCTTATCGAACGCTGAGAAACCACAAACTACTCAGGCCTTGGAAGCCAATATTTAGGACATTTTCAGAGTCAAAAATTCGTGGTGTCTTCTTCTAGACAAAACAAGCTGGTCTTCAATGAGGATAAAACCAAATAAAGGGTGTTCTTTTTAGAGGTTCGGTTTTTAAACTGGCAACACTATTTCTACAGATTGTAAATCAGTTGACAGTGGATTTGTGGTTAGTACGTTTTGCCATCTTACAGTGAATAGATTAACGCCAGCACAACGCCTGCAAATTGTGCAAACTTACTGTGGGGTGAAAAGTAACCTCTTTGATCGCCAGAATGCGCTGCTACTGCAAAGAAGGTTATGGTGCCTTGAAGTCCGTTCATATTTAGGCAGACATGCCAAATTTCAGTGCGACACTGTCTTTAGTTTTGTTTTGACAGCTGATTGTTGTTGACGTGTTTGGCATCATGTTGAGTATGGACAAAAACGATTTTCGTTCTCTCATAAAATTTTATTTTTTGAGGGGCAAAACGGCGAAGGAAACAAAAGAAAAGATTACACCGTCAAATATTGGTTTCAAGAGTTTCGTGGTGGCCGCAACTTCACTACCGATCAAGTCCACAGCGGCAGGCCCTCCGATGCGGTTACAGAGGACAATGTCAAAAAAATACATGAAATGGTGTTGACTGACCGGAAAGTGAAGGTGCGCGAGCTAGCAGATACCACAAAGATTAGTACTGAGCGCACACGCCATATTTTGGGCAATATTCTGCATATGAAAAAGTTATCCTGCCACTGGGTGCCGCGCATGCTCACTCCTGACCAAAAACACGAACGCGAGAGCACTTCGAAAGAGTGTTTGGACTTGCTGATGCAGAATCGGGCGGACTTTTGGCGTCGATTGGTAACTGGATTTGGATCCCTCGGACTATTATCTCTTCCCAAACCTCAAAAGATGGCTCATCAATAAAAAATTCAGCTCACGCGAGGAAATCATCGACGCCACGGAGGAGTATTTTGCAGACCTTCCGGAAAATTACTTTTCGGACTGGATCAAGAAGTTGGAAAATCGCTGAAATAAGTATATCAAACTAAAAGGGGACTACATATATTGAATAAAATAAAAAAAACATTAAAAAAAAAAATTTCATTCCCAAGCAGGTTACTTTTCATCCCACCTAGTATTTTGAAAACTATGGTTCGGTTCACCAAACTTATCGTGCGCCACGTCCATTTGACATAATCGTCCATCGGAGCAAGATATTCGGAACACGATGAATCGGTTTTATACCACGTACACTCTAGTGGATAATACGCATCCCCAACGACGGCAAACAGTGCGAACAGAAGAATTTATTGCCGTTGTGGAGCGCAGCATTAAGGAGAATCCGGATCAGTCGAATCGCCGTTGTGGGGCTATGCCCATCCACTTTGTGGAATATTTTACAGAAAGATCTTGGCTTAAAAGCTTACAAGATCTACCTGGTGCAAGAGTTGAAACCACGTGACAATTATACGCGTCGTATTTCGTTGAATGGGCCGAAAACATGATTCAGCTTGATTCTCATTTTCAACGCAAAATTTTGTTCTCCGATGAGGCCCATTTTTGGTTAAATGGATATGTAAACAAGCAAAATTGCCGAATTTGGAGTGGAGAAAACCCACAAGCCTTTGGCGAGACGCCCTTGCAACCGTTAAAACCCACTGCTTGGTGTGCTTTATGGGCTGGTGGAACCATCGGCCCATATTTCTTTAAGGACGATGCCGGGAAGAATGTTACGGTCAACGGAGAGCGCTATAGAAACACGATTTCTGACTTCTTCGTTCCTCAGTTGAATGGCATTGACTTTGGTTTCAACAAGATGGCGCAACATGCCACACCGCGTGCGACACCATCAATTTATTGCGGGAAACATTTGCTGAGCACATAATTTCGCGTAATGGACCTGTGAACTGGCCTCCACTATCCTGTGATCTCATACCTTTAAATTACTTTCTTTGGGGTATGTGATAAGCCAGAGACGTTGTACGATTTGGAAGTCAACATTCACCGTGTTATCTACGGCTCCAGTTGCTCGATAAAGTTGTCGAAAAGTGGACTTCACGATTGCGCTTCATTCGAACTAGTTTTGGCGCGCATATGCCCGCCATATGGCATAAAATTATCTATTAAATAAAGTGAATATCATAGACATTAACGTTAACGTCAAGCATTTTATTTCATATTGCATAGGTATACCTCTAAAAAAAAACACCCTTTACATGTTATAATCAAACAAAACAGCTTCTGAGCACTTAAAAAGGTCACTGTCACAAAGCTAGAAAAAACTGTTATTTCGATTTGGCAAAGCAAATGGGTTTAAAGCCCCTTATTCGTGTATTCGCCTCAGTATGCGAAGAGAGCGAATTAAACAGAAGATGCTCGTATAAGCGCGAACCTTATGAGCTGTATTAAGATGTAGACATTGCATAAAAAGCCATAACACATCGACTGTACTAGCGTTAGTAAAAAACTAGTTTTCCTCCTGTCCTTATCTGTGCATAAAGGTCAGCTTTTCCTAGTTGCTCTTGAATCTTGTGTATCAAATTTCACATAGTGCGCTTTTTGATCAACAAATTGTCAACATTAGTCAATTGACTCCTTCTGGCGAGCTCGAGTTTTTCATCATTCGGCTGCATCATGTTGTTACTTCTGTCCATTTACCTCACCATGGTTTGCCAATGTCAACCGTGTTCTTACAAGTTTGAGAACACACGAGAATCTTGCAAACAGACATATGATTTCTGGTTCCTTTCTTCGAAAAATTTTCCCGAATTGCCAAATGGCAACATTCAAATTTTTTATTGCAACTTAAACACGTAGAACTTGCTGGTCAATCCAATATTAAGTAGTTACGTGCTTAGACCGGTTTACAGTCCGGGATGAGTCTGGCCCTCAACCAACAAGGCTCTTCACCTCGCACAATCTCTCGGCAACTTCCTTCCGTGTGCCACTCAAAATTAGTTAGCGCCCTCTTACATTTGCGTGCACCAGCTTAGATGCAGTCGTCCTCTATTGCGCCATCCCTCGTGGTTAGACTCAAAGAATATTCGGGCTGGAGCTGAATACTGGAGCATTCGCTTGTCTCTGTATATTTCGTGGTTGAATCTCCTCTTACATTCCCCGTAAATACAAGAACGACCGAAAATCACACGCAGTATATTCCTCTCGAAAACGGTCAAATACTCCTTCATCCGCTTTCGACAAGGTCCAAGCCTCTGCGCCAGCGAGCAGAATCGGGAAGTTAAGGGTCTTGTATAAAGCCAGTCTGATCTTACGAGATCCACGTAGGCAAGTAATTGTGCGGACTTAAAAAGATCGTGCTTCTATTGTTGGCCAGTGAGCTTTGCGCGATTCTTTCTAGGACGATGTTAAAAAGGTCACATGGCAACACGTTCGCCTTGTCTAAAACCTTTCGTGACATCAAAGGTCTCGATTAACTCATTACCGAAATAAGTGGTGCAGAGCGAATTCTCCATAGGCTGACAGGATGCAGGGGTATTACCAACCAGGGTATCTCCGGTTAAGTTGGCAGTCTGTCTTAACTTCGTCTAGGTCAGAGTGATACAATTCTCTGTCGTCTTCGTTCAGAGTGAATGTTTTATTCTACTTGATAGCGACATTTTGACCTCCATCCCTGTTATACAGTCTGCAGAAATATTCTTTTCATATTTTCTCACCAACTGAGACTAGTTGACCATGGTCATCTTTGCGGGCTTCCATTTTGACTTTGTAGCTCTGGGATGTTCGTTTTGTAACATTTCTCCATTTCCTCGATTGCGAGCCTCTCGTGTTCTTTTTTTTTTCTTCCCGAGTCCGACAACACTGCGCCCTTTCCTTCTTTTCTGCTCGTAGCTCTCATCCTTCTATGCAGCGCAGCTTTATATGCTTATTGTTTGGCTGCATATGTCTGCCAACATTTTCGTCAAACCAGAGGTTTCTTTGCGGGGACGCTTTGAAACCAATCGTATCAGAAGTAGGATCTTTTACAACATTTCCATTGTCGTTCTAGGAAAACGCGATCGTCGAACTTTGGTAATCTTCCTTGACTTCATTATGCCTGTGCCTCCTGCCTGCAACAAGATAATGATGTTGACTCCTCGGAAATCCTGACATGCAGAATGCTCGAAGAGTGTCTGACAATGCTATCAATATGGTTAATCAAAGGATAGTCGTTTCTAGAAACATAAATACATTGTCGGACGTGGTATTACGCAGGCTGTATTTTGGGATGAACCGCCCAAAAACGGCTTTCTTACCCATTCTTCCATTAAGATCTCCTTATTATCTTTAGGGACATGGAAGCTTATCAGGCTTACATAGGCTGACCAGATAAGGACGATAGGAAAAAAAAAAATTAAATAAAACAACAACTGTGTGAGATATAAAATTGATTCTGGCTTTATTCTGAAGCTACATGCATGCCATTATGTGTGGAATAGCACATCATTCAAATGGCTGCTTCGGCTTCGCTGGGAGTGCTTCAAACGGTCGGTCCAATTTTTGATAACTCGTTTTTTTTTTTTTTTTTAAAAGAACTTAACACTCAAGAGGGTATTACTACTCTTAAAATGCCGGAGCACGTGTTAAGTTTTTCGGAAAATTGGATAGAGAGAGAGAGAAAGATTTTTGGGATCAGTGGTCATTTCGCTCCATTTCAATATGCGCGGCGATTTCCAGCAATAGTGTGTCGAATGTTGGCATCAATCTCATCAAAAATAGTTGGCTTGTTAGCGTAGACTAAGAACTTGACGTAGCCCCAGAAAAAGCAATCGAGTGGTGTTAAATCGTACGATCGCGGCGGCCAATTGATGAGCGCTGGCCGTGAGATGACCCAGTCGCCAAATTTCTTCTTCAGAATTTCGAGCGTTGGGCCGCTTGTATAGCATGTAGCGCCGTCTTGTTGGAACCACAGTTTAGATATATAGATGTTGTCGAGTTCTGACTACAGAAAGTCGTTTAACATCGCTCTATACCTGAGACCATTGACGGTAACGGTATCTCCTTGCTCATTTCGAAAGAAATAAAGTCCGATGATGTCGTCATGCCATAAACCGCACCAAACAATCAGTCTTTGTAGATGCGTTGATGCTTATCCGAACACTTGTGGATTATGTTCGCTCCAATAACAGCAATTTCGCTTGTTGACATAGCCGCTGAGCCAAAAATTGGCCACATCCGAGATGGTTTTTTGGCCCAAATCCGGATCTCCGGCCAAAATTTCTAGCGCCCAATTAGCGAACTCACGGCATTGTTTATGTTCGTCCGGCTTCAATTTCTGCGCCATCACAATCTTGATCGCATGTAGGCCCAAATTGACTCTCTGGCGATGCCCAATTCAGCTGATCGGCGCCGAATCGACATTTCTGGGTCTTCTTCGATACTGGCCACTACAGCGACTAAGATTTCCTCACTTCGCACTCTGTCTGGTTGGTGGCTTAACACTGTTCTCACGCTTAAACTTTTCCACGGTGGGACGAATTGCCCGCACACTGAAGCCATGATGACGACTGACCACAGGACGAAATTCACGTTGCATTTTTACAACTGAGCCGGAATTTCGATATTTTTGAATAATTTCGACACGTTCGGCAAGCGTAAACCGAAGCAAGATGAAATGCCAAACCTTACTGAATATTTCGACAACTGGATATCATTGATAGCTGCGGAAACATAACAATTGGAAAAACTATCATTGCTATCTGATCACCCGATATTGCTTGACGTGGATTGTTTCATGCCGAAAGCTTAAGGCTTTTTGCATAAGTCTACCTCATCCAAGTCGCCGTAGCAGATTTAGTATTTGTTTTTTGCAGCCCATCCCATCGCACTTCTTGGATTGTGGCAGTACTGCTTTATAGCAATATAAGTCCTCCGCGATTTGGTCTCTTAGGAGTCATAGCATTCCATGTATAAAGCCGAAATTCCTTGTCCTTAAAACGTTTGGTGGCGTCGTCGTCAACATTAAAACCTTCCGTATCCGAGGCTGTTGGTCGTCTCTAAACTGTCTTTATTTTGCATGTTGGGGAAGCTACCCCCAAGGGATAAGTCCTTACTAAAACCCCAAAGCAAAGGGTCCCGTTGATCGATCAGGTGTCAGTAACCTTGCTGGGGTCATGAGAGCAGCTCGCTTATTAAGGTTTATTGCGTTGTACACTCTACTCCTGGATCAGAACACAATCATGGAGCCCCCTTTATATCTGGACTCCGAATACGTCAAAGTAGGTTTGAAGAAAGTTGTTCACCAAATAGAACACTTTTCCCCAATTTCTCGCTTACAGCCGCCTACGAATATGACGTCCGCAGGAATTAGGTTCCCTACCTCCATTCAAAGATACCAGGCTCACAGTGTAGTCCAAAATATCATTTTCGACCTGGCTTGCCTTAAGTGTATACACAACAAAGTTTTTTGCATCCCAGCGTCAGGACTACCCATAGCATGGGTAAAGAAAATATTCATGAGTAATGTGTCATAATAAAGTCCTTAAAAAAAATTCTTTTGTATCTGGTATTAAACACACACATAAAAATAAAAGTTAAAAAATAATAAATTAAATAACGTAATGAAAATGTCAAGTTGTCATTTTTAACAAAAATTTGGTATAAACTTTAAAAACCTTTTAAAGATTGATATTCCTGCTGACAGGTAATTAAATTCCTATGACAATGTGATTCCAAAAAAGGATCCAAGGATATACATAATTGAATCTTTTCCATTTAACGGAAATTAAAAACTCAAATGATATATTAATTCTATTGAATTTGATATGTCACGTTTGATTAAAAATGATGTAGAATAAATGGTTAGATATATTTCTTTTGATATTGATAAAATTTAAATCGATTAGAAAAGAAAGTAAAAATCTGTTTCGAGACACACTTATTTTTCAAAGCAGTGGAAATAGGATTTTGTTTATGAGTAATCTGGCAAAAATTTCTGACGATGGGAAGGGAGTTCCTGTTGGAGTCAAAGAAGAGTGAGTTGTTTTGGGCAGGACGTCATTCAGGGTATAAGAGCTATTGGGACATATGCAGAGATGGAGAGCATAGTTATTTTCAGGGTTTCGTAAAAGAAGGTAGTGGCGGAGATTTTGTCATAGGCTAGGGAAGTAATAGCAGGAGTCGATCGCATTTAAAAAAAAACTATTTCCTTTGTCGAGTGCGATTTTCATGGAAAATAAGGAAAGATGGTGTATTGGCCGAGCCACAATTCGTATAAACGAGGGGCTGACCTCTTTCCGGACTACTGGGAGTAAAATAATCTCGCCTGTGGTAAGTACAGCGTTAGTGGTTCACAAACTACAATCCGGCCCTTCAAAGCCAGACCCTGATCATTGTTGTTTTCTGAAAATGACCTAAATTTCACTGCTATCCGCGAAGCCTTTAACCGATGGTCTTCTAGATTACGAAGTCGCAGAATACCGTCATAAAAGGTGGGCCATAATATGTGACGGAATCGGAAAATGCCATAGATTTCACAACTGGCGTCGTATGTCAAATCGGTTTTGACATTTGTAAAGCAAACGAAATTAGAATTTGTATGAATACGCAATGGGACGCTATATTCTTCACGATGTTTTTGATGAACAATTCGACAGAGACTTTGGCGCAGTGACGAGCCCCATTTCCACCTATGTGGATACCAGACAAAATTTGTGGTTCCGGGGAGGTTCAGCATACACCAACAAGAAGTAATCTAGTGGCGTCAAATCGCATGAACTTGCGATATAATGCTGTCGTTGAATCAAGTCCTCAGTATGTCAATGGTTTCATTGGGAGGAAGGGATGTAGTCCCATCCTGGTAGAACCGCATATTATTTGGATCAATGTTTTAAGTTTTATGATTGCCGCGTGTTTGCACATAGCACGGGAGAAACGAAGTTAGGGAGGGAGAGGTAAAAAAGAGAGATACTGATGCGCGTTGGTTTTATATGTTTACAAGTTATACTAGCTAGGAAATAAAGATCTTGCCAGGGTATTCCATAAGCGAGTTGTACGGCTTAGGAAAGAATCATGATATTTTAGAGTATCTCCGATGAAAGGGCGGAATGATACTGGCAATTTCGGTGGGGCACTGGTGGTGAAAATAGCGATACAACAAGGTGAGACAGGAGACACTACGCTGGCGTTCGAGGATGTCGAATGACTGTGTCGTATTGGCCTCACCTATGAGTTTTACCGCGCGATTTTGGATCTTATCTAGCAAGTGCAAAGGGGTCAGGTGCCCCTAAACCAGATGTGGGCATTGTACTCCAATTTTGAGTGGACGAATGCCTTATATATTGAGGCCAGATCAGAGGGGGTAAAATATTTCTTACATCGTTTGAGGAAACCTAGACATTTCGCAGCATTTTTGGCGTCATCGAATATGTGGGCATTCCAACGTAAGTTGTCATTGATATACATACCGAGAATGGGAAGTTTTTCGATTTCAATGGTGCAAGTGCCATTCATGGATAAGGGCTGGGTATTTAAATTTCGCTTTAACAACAGCAGACAGCATGTGTTTTGGAAGCATTAAATTCCACTCTGTTAATAGTTCCCCAATTGGTTATCCTGCTAATATCAGAATTTAATGTACTTAACATACCCCGCTCGTATGGATTAGAAATAGCAGATAAGAGATCATTGATAAAAATTAAAAAGAGTGTCGGAGACAAAACGGAGCCCTGGGGAACACCAGCATTTATTTGCTGAAAATTAAACTTGAAACCATCCAAGAGAACTTGAATTAAACGTTCCGAAAGGTAGTTTCTAATCCACTGAAGAAGGGAGTCGTCGATCCCAAAATGCACGCATTTTCGACAAAGGTGCCTGATGACAAGCTCTGTCAAATGCCTTAGAAATATCAAGTGCAACTATCTTGCTTTCGCCAGATTTATGTACGCTTCGGTTCCACTATTCGGTGACACATCCCATCAAATCACCAGTGCACCTGTTGCTACGAAAACCGTGCTGCCGGTCATTGAGAAGTTTTCGTGTTTCGAGATATTTCATGAGCTGAGGGTTTATCAGCGTTTCCATGACCGACATGATAACATGATCAATGTCGATATATTTGATTTGATTTAAATTTTAATTTGGTTCGATATATTTTTGAAGAAGTAATCATTCATCATTGTCCACTACCGCTGGTCATTTTTTAAAAAATAAGAATAATCATGTCGCCAGAGTGAATAGCAAACCAAACAGTGTATTCTTGTGACTGAGTCTCTTCTAGATAGCCTCGTCATTTAACACCATTTTTTAACCACTTGGGTCTTATACGGATTTAAGCTGAGATCTTCTTGCAAAATATTCCTTATAGCGGACAGGAACAAGGCCAGGTAGAGTGTATCTGGTATGAAATTTATTCACAAGACGATGAATGACGAGCTGAGTTTGTCGTTTATGAGGACCAAAGGAATCACCCAATTATTTATAAATTTCACGAAGCGAAGACCGATTTTCGAAATAAGTTTGAATGATTTGGATTATTTTTGTCTGTCTATTCAGATTGAGATTGGAGGGCTGATAGAAGATGTATCAGTAAAACGAAACAAACACCCTTTATGTAGCTGGATTAATTTTGGGCACTGAATTTGGCCAACGCCCTGTAGAGTTCGAGATGGATGATATCATATTCGCCTTCAAAGTCATATTCATTGTGTGATGAGTTTCGATTTCAAGAATTGAAATTCGTTTGTTCTTTCTAGTATTTGTGTCTAGTTGTGGCTAGCTCCCATTGCTTGAGTTTTAGATTTCCTTAAGCTGGAAGACGTTAATGCTCTTTTCTACTGCAGGATATTCTTCCTGCGTGTTGCGTCTTAAAATGAGCATCTTTTATCCACATTTTCCAGCATTTGTAGGCATCTTTCTGTGGAAAGCTAGATGCGACTACTTCTTTGGTGGTGTGGCAATACTTAATCTGTTGGCTGTTGCCGCGAGTAGGAGGAGAGTGCATATATTATTGGAAAATGCTCAACGGACTCTCAGGCCATAAGATTGAAAAAATTATACATATTTGTTAGAAATAAAGTTAATGACAAAAGTACAGAGGATTGCATGTATAGGCAAAACTCATGCCATGAGAACGACGCCAACGGCGAGATTAGAAAATATACTTGGCCTCTTGGCCCTAGATTTATACATGCAAGAATCAACAACGAAAATCGTATGAAGATTGAGTCAGCTTATTAGGTGGAAACCAAACCCGAAAGACAGCGCCTCATTACTTACAAGTGAACTGGATTCATGCTCCAATACGGACTACATAACACCCCATCACGACTTTGAAACACCATGTATTTTCCCAAGCAAAGAGAAATGGCACAGGAAGCATATGTTACGAGACTCGGTATCCAATTTCACGGATGGATCAAAGATGAAGACAGGAACCGCCGTTGGGATCTTCTCCGATCAATCGAACTTATAATGCTCACGTCGCCTGCTGGACTACAGCAGAATGCAGTATACAGGTTGAGATATTAGCTGTAGCAGAAGCGGCCAAACTTGAGGCAATAAGGGGGGATACGAGTATTACTATTTTTATTTATAACCAGGCTGCCATGAAGCCTATCTCGACAGTCGAGATTAAATCGAAGCTTGTGAAGTGCTGTAGTGAAGATCATAAAATGTGGTCCTTGGCCACAAATGAGTGGCAAGCAATGCGTATGCAGAAGAGCTGGCTCGAAAAGGATCCTTCCTTGAAAGGGAACTGACAGATGAAAGTATTAAGCCTCCACTCTGAGAATACGAGTGCAGCGAACGATACAAATAAAAGCCAATGAAAGGTGGAAAATCATTCTAGCCTGCGAAACTTCAAGACAATTACGCTGGAACTCCAGAACAAGAAAAATTCTCTTGTACAGCAGAATTGAAATATCTACTTGTATTACTCACAGGCCATAATCATCAATAAATCTGCGCCTTACCGACGATGATCTCTGCAGAGGCTGTGGGGACATAGGCTCACGGGAGGATACCCTCCATTTTCCGTGCCAGCCTCAGTAATTTGAGGCAAAGAACTCTAGGAAGCTATTACTTCCCCGACCACTCTGAGCTATGTGATGCTTCACTTATAGATTTGCGGATCCAACAAGATAGCTTAGACCCTCTCAGGGGCCAAACGACACCCAACGTGAGGCGGAAACGAGAACCAGGAAAACCTTCCATTCGACTGAAATTCCCTGTCTGTCGTCCTGTCGTCTGTTTCTTTCCAAATTTTTCAAGTTCAAGCAGCTTTCTATTCCTCACCGTAAGATTGCTGAAATTTTAAGTGATTTCTTGAGCCGTATACCAAAAATTTGATCACGAACCTAGAATTTAATATTTGACCTTCTTGGGTTGTGAGCAATCTTAGTGTTTTAGCTCTTCGGATTCATTTACAGTCTTGTTTATACTTTATGCTCAAATCCTTACACTTCTCGGGGAGCGTGTGTCTACATTTCTACGCTTTAATTTCTCTCAGCACTCCTGAATTTGTCCTGCATAATTTTGTGGTACATTTGCTCAAGACACCCCATTTTCCTACCTGACTAAGAGAAGGAGTTGATTTTACGCTCTGAGGTTTCACCTATCCATTGCAATTTCTACATTTGTATGGCAACGTCTATAGAATCTTGACCTGTTCTTTGATGGAGTTCGTCCTTGAAGATACGATTGCTCAGATGCATACTCGTATGCCTGCAACACACGTCTAAAGCTATGGTTACACTCAATACCTGTTCTGAAGAACTGTGACAGTGAATGAATACGTGGCAATGCACTATAATCAGGAAGAGGCATTTGTATCAATAATATGTTTTGGTTGTTCTGACGTATTCGCCATAACCCCAATTCATCAGAATACGTTTCCACAATAAGAATCGCTTTAGCTTTAGTTTTTACTCTAAGGACTTTGTTTTTTCATATCTTAGGAAGCATCCGAAATGCAGAACTAGTGATCCTGATCATACTCGCATGAAGTGCCACCATCGGTCGAGACCATGTTTTATTATAAAGGGTCTTTCATTAAGCGCTTCCTAGCTTTAAATTTAAATAAAACAAAGTGTGTGTGAGATATCATGGACATTTTTTATTTGTTTGAGAGGCCTATCGATGCCATTGTGTATGGAATGTAACACCGTCTAAATGTCCGCCGCGGCTTCTCAGAGTGCCGTGCATCCGAAATGTCCAATTTTCCATGACTCTAGTGCATAAATCAGGCTGAATTTGACCGATGGCATGGGTTATACTTCCAATGTTACGTTAGCTGTGTGGTACGTAGCGCCGTCTTGTTCAAACCAAATGCCGTTGGTGTCCATATCATCCAATTCAGGCCACAAGAAGTTGGTAATCATCGACCTATAGCGCTCGCCATTGACGGTGATGGCCTGGCCAACGTCGTTCTCAAAGAAATATGGACCGATGACGCCGCCAGCCCAAAATCCACACCAAACAGTCACTTTTTCGGGATGCATTGGACGCTATTGGATCTCATATGCTTTGGTATCTTCCCAAATTCGACAATTTTGTTTGTTGACGTACCCCATTCCTCCAGAAATGTGCCTCATCGCTGAAGATGATTTTTCGATGAAAATTAGGGTCAGTTCCCAACTGCTCTAAAGTCCATTCAGCGAACACACATCGTTGTTTATGGTTGTTTAGCTTCAGGTCCTGGGTCAGTTGAATTTTGTACGGGTGCAGGCCCAAGTCACGACGGAAAATTCGCCAAGTTGTAGTCTGCGACAGGCCGAGTTCTTCTGTCTCGAATTCTCGCGCACAGTCTCACAGACAACGGCGATGTTAACTGAACCAGTGGACTCAAATTTATTCATCACACCGCGAATAGTCCTCTCGGTAGGACGATTATGGCGACCGTAAAATTGGCGTAGCGCCTGGAACATTGTCCGAACAGAACACCCATTTTGGTAAAACAATTTTATCATTTACACGTATTGTTGAACGCTATATCCATCCATGGTGATTTGGCAAAACGGACTGAAATGCCAGCCAATTTGACAGATGCAGCTTCGACAATATGGCCGCTATCAACTGTGGAAGTTCCTGTAAAATTTATTAATTTTTTGTTTATTATACTTGCTCGGCTGCACAATAGGCAATATTGAATTGACAGTAGAAAATGTAAATGCGTAGGGCCTTTGCTTTCATCGCATTTATCTTTAGCCAGCTTATCTATTTTTTTAAATTTTTTTTTATATTTAATGAAGACACATTACAATGTCACAAAGCAGAGTGAAAGTTTTGATCTCTTGAACAAGACTTTGTATACCAAAAAGAGTCTTTCTTTTTAAGGACTATAAACTCACTCGTATAGGTTTACCTTTAGGCTTATCTTATAGGGATTAGTATTTTGAAGAGCGTCATCTTAGTTGTCCGAGTTAGTAATATAATTTTGAGCCCAGCTGTTTCGATCAATAGCAGTCGTCCGTCCTTGAATGACAAAGACACTTTCGTGCGGGCTGTTATTGCAGTGAGTGGGCATACATTCATCCCCCTTAAAGCCAATTGAAAGCATCACGGAGGGCTTACTCCGGCCGTAGTTACTTCAAGCAGTCCCGTTTTTTCTGCATTTTATGCCGTCTCCCCGATTGAATTGTCTTGGTATCTTGTTTTCCTTGCGCTTGTGCATTACTTTAGTTCTTTTCTCCGATATTTTCTTCTCACGTCTTTTACGAATTCAGTTCTCTCAGCTCTCCTCCAAGTATGTACTATAACATAAGACTCAGGTCTTCAAAAACACAGCATTAATTTCTTAATGAGGAAGTGAATTTGTTCGATTTTATTACATAAATTGTGCGATAGTCTGGGTAGGTCCAAGTCCTAGTCCTCCTGCTTAGTATCCCATTCACCTTGCCATTTTATGCTTAGTGAGAAGGAACCAAAGTTTTCTTACTGACTAACTAAATTGTGCAAGAGTTAGAGACTTTATCACTTTAGGATGGTGACATTGGAAAAACACATTATTTATTTTTTTTTTTATTTTTGGGTGTTTGAACCCGAAACCCTTGCGTAGTAGTCGCCGAACTTACACACTACCCCACACCACAGTAAGATTAGACTAATTCGATAATTTTGTTGATGGGGACAGGAATCGGCTTCTTTCATTTCCCCTTGGGACTCCGAAAATACTATCGGCTCACTGGCAGGTCCCATTGGATCAGAAATCATAATATTTCATGCCTTCGCCGGCCCAAACAGCCTTATTTTCGTAAGACGGTTTTCGATATGTTGGAGTACTTGATCCATAATAATAAATTTGATATGAAAGAGTTAGATACAATTGTAGCATCCAAATATTTTGAAGAAGCAGAATGTTTTTAAGAAACTGTGCTTGGGAACACAAACTTCGTTAGAGATTTCGTTATATCAGGGTTAAAGCTGATTTAATACGAGGGCTATTCCAAAATCAACCTCCGAAGTGGAAAATATTTTTTTAAAAAAAAAACAAAATTAATTTTTTGAACAAAATAGTTTTATTAACATCTAAATTATTTTTCTACACAGTTTCCGCTTAAATCTCTACACAGTCTCCGCTTAAATCTCTACATTTTTGGTAACATGGGATGAGCTTTTGTATACCCTCCTTAAAAAATGGCACCGCCAGTGGGTTGGGGCATTGATTCACACCGTTCATAAGTTCCTCATTACTTCCAAAATGTTGAGATGCAATGGATGATTTCAATTTTGGGAAAAGGTGATAATCACTTGGTGCCAAATCAGGACTGTAGGGAGGGTGATCAAAAATATCCCAATTGAACTCCTCCACTAAAGTTTTTGTGCGTGCAGCAGTGTGTAGTCGTGCGTTGTCATGCAGAAGTACCACATCTTTAGTAAGCATTCCTTCTTTTATTCTGGATTGCTCTTCTCAGCTTACGTAGAGTTTCACAGTAAACCGCTGCATTTATTGTGTTTCCAGGTTCCATAAACTAGGTCAACAATATGCCTTTACTGTCCCAAAAAACTGTGGCCATCATTTTTCGATAAGAAAAAGTTTGTTTGAATTTTTTTTTGGCTTGTTTGGGGAATGAGAGTGCATCCATTGCTTTGACTGTTCTTTGCTTTCTAAGCTTTCATACTGGACTCCAGTCACAATTTGCTGTAAAAATTCTTCACCTTCCATTTCTAAAGGTTCGAAAAATGATTTTCCTGAATTGACACGTTGGGTCTTGTGGACATCTGTGAGCTGTTTTGGAACCCAAGGGGCAGAAAACTTGTGGTAACCCAAGTTTTCAGACAGGATTGTGTATAGAGTAGTTCGAGAAATTTCGGAAAATCTTGTCGCAGGATCTGAAATCGTAAAACACCAGTTTTCTCGAACAAATTGGTCAACTTGGTGAACCACGTCTTGATTCATGATCGATTTGCGCCCTTTGCCGATTTCATTATGCACATCTATGCGTCCGTTTTTAAATTATCTACACCAAACACGTACCGAACCATCACTCATCACTGTATTGCCGTAAACAGCACATAACCGACGATGAATTTGAGCTAAGCCATTTCCTTCGGCTTGCAAAAAACCAATTACACTTCGTACCTCACAGGCGGCGGGAGATGAAATTGTATTCTCCATGTTGAAACGGCAACTATTGGAAAAATACAGAACGAAAACGATCGAAACTTGGCATATTATTAGAGGAGAATAATGTACTGGTTGCAACATTCAGAAACACGTCACCGAAGTGCACGTATGTTATGAATTGTAACACATCGGAGGTTGATTTTGGAATAGCCCTCGTCTAACAAATGGGACTAAAGCATGTGAGATACATCTAAGTGAAGGTAAGAAAATGATGGCATACCCGATTTTTTATAGACCAAACACATCCAAGAATTTGGGGAAGAATTCTTCTAACATTCTAAGAAACTACTCTGTTCCGGCCAACTTTTCTCCGATTCTACAGTCGTGTCTTGTAATTATTTATCAATACCGTAAAGTCTGATAAATTGTATAGATATGACATAATAATTATTGATCTATAATACGATTATTTCTACTTCAGTAAAATGTCAATTAATCTTCCTTAGATTATATATTGTTCATATAGTAAGGACTGAAACGAATAAAATTTGGAAATTTCAAAGTAAAAAAAAAATATATTTTCATGATTCATGTATTGGGTCTACAAGTAAGTTTCCAGCGTTTGTCAGAGATGGCGCCACCAGTGGATCCCGGGCAGAAATGTCAGACCCCATGTGTTTTATTTGTAGGTTTTGTATCTGTCAACAACTTTGCAGCGTTATATTTGAGCAGTTCTATCGGTGTCGTATAAGTTTCCAGCCAAATAAACGTCATTTGCGGGAAGCGCTGCTTTTATTCTTTAATATGAAGAAAAGTGTGGCTGAGGCCTATCGTTTGCTTTCGGAAACTTATGGGGCGGAATGTGTTGGTGAATCGACGTGCCGCGAGTGGTTCAAACGGTTCAAAAGTGGTAATTTTGGAATTGAAGACAAAGATCGCCCTGGAAAGCCGAAAAGTTTTGAAGACGAGGAATTGGACGCTTTTCTGGACGAGGATCCGTGTCAGATTCGAGAAGAACTTGCTGCATCATTGGGCGTCACGCAACAAGCCGTTTCCCTGCGCCTAAAAGCACTGGGATTCATTCAAAAGGTTGGAAACTGGGTGCCGTTCGAATTGAAGCCAAGAGACGTCGAACGGTGATTTTGCATGTCCGAAATGTTACTGCAGCGGTATAAAAATAAATCATTTCTGCATAGTATTGTCACTGGTGATGAGAAATGGATTTATTATGATAATCCTAAGCGCAGAAAATCGTATACAAAGCCCGGCGAGCTCGCCCAATTGACGCCGAAACGAAATATTCACGTGAATAAGGTCATGCTCTGCATATGGTGGGATCAAAAGGGTGTCGTATACTACGAACTGCTTCCGAGTGGTGAAACCATCAAAGGACCATTATATCGAACCCAACTAATTCGTTTGAAGCGGGCATTAAAAGAAAAACAGCCAGAATATGAGATCAGGCATGAGTCCGTCATTTTTCATCACGACAACGCTCGGCCACATGTTGCGGTTTCGGTGAAAAACTATTTGGAACATTGTGGATGGGAAATTCTGCCTCACCCGCCTTACAGTCCAGACTTGGCACCATCTGACTACCACTTGTTTCGTTCGATGCAGAACGCTCTTACGGGAATACGCTTCAGCTCAGTAGAGGAAATCAAAAATTGGCTCGATACGTTCTTGGGCTCGAAAGACGAGAAATTTTTTTGGTCCGGAATTCATAAATTGCCAGAAAGATGGGGGAAAGTTGTAGCTTCCGATGGACGATACTTTGAATAAAGCATTGTAACTATGTTTTCATAATAAAACTTCAAATTTTGGAAAAAAAAACGCTGGAAACTTACTTGTAGACCCAATAATTTTTTTTTATTTGCTTTAAAACTCTGTTTTT
This sequence comes from Volucella zonaria, assembly GCA_963966105.1. Classification (NCBI taxonomy): domain Eukaryota; kingdom Metazoa; phylum Arthropoda; class Insecta; order Diptera; family Syrphidae; genus Volucella; species Volucella zonaria. The sequence continues at coordinate 121,763,002 of OZ014534.1, read as the reverse complement.
ATTAAATTCATTTACAATTACAAAAAATAAAAAAAATTATTTGGGTTCGCGTTCTTTCCTCAACTTCTTTCGAATGTCCTTCATAAGGTTGGTGACAGTTACATCCGTGATCTTTTTGGACGCTCTTTTCCATTTAGCACTAAAATCTTTTACGTCCTTTGCACACTGCTCACTTTTCCTCAATTTAGCCTTGACCAAAGCCCTATACCTTTCAATGGGACGGTACTGTGGAACATTGGGTGGATTCATGTCTTTTAGGACAAAGTCGACATTTTTAGCAACAAGAAAGCTCAACGTCGCATGAGCATAGTGAGCTGAAGCTAAATCTGGCCAAAATAATGTTGAACCCTCGTGTTTTTGTTTAAGAAAGGCGCTCGTTAATGTACACTTCTCCGTTAATTGTTCCCGTTGTAATAAACGATGAGCTTCTCTGTCCACAGTGGCAAATGGCCTGGCAAACAAGATATTTTGACCCGAATTTTTCCATCCCAATCGATGTTGTTGATTGCGGAAGAGTCCCAGCTTCAAACGAGTTGTAAAACTGCGCACCTGAAAGAATAGTAAAGTCGGGTTTGACATAAGTTTCGTCATCCAAAACCAAGCACGCTTTCTTGTTGCCGATCAACTCGTATAGCTTTCGGGCTCGTGTTTTTACGACTTTTGTTCGCTTTTCAGTAACTTTTGGTACTGTTTGTTGTTTTCGAGTTTTTAGACCGTTACGTTTTTTTAGATCTTTGTACCATTGTTTTTGTTGGTATTACATTTCTGAGCAACATCTCTGGATGACATAGTCCGGTTTTTACGATGGTACCCACTATTTTCCTGTCCAAATTTGTATCATGTGGTCCACTTTTAGCTCCACTTTTCTGTTTTCGCTTAACTGTCAACGTCTCCAAATATCGTTTAACAACAGAATCCACTGCACTACGAGCTATGTTTAAATTTTTTGCGATGAAATGGTTTGGACGCGAAGAATTTTCCAGCCATTTGTCGAAGATCTTTTTACGGCGTTCCTCTTGACTCATATTTTATAAATATTTTAAACCGCACCGAACTAAAGTCAATAACAAACTGAAACTAAAGAATATACAGGCTAATTTGGGTACAAAATAGGATTGCAATTTTTACTCATTTATACGCATAAAATTTACAGATTTTATTCGTTTCAGTCCTTAAGTAGGTCCTGCATTGGAAGTACTATATAAGAAGGCACTACTTTTCTCTAAACTCTTAAACCATCCCAGGAGCGTTAAGGTAACATATTGTGTTCATTACTTTTAGGCGATTTCGATGCCCTTCTTGAAGAACCACGTTTCGCATCTATAGAGAAGATAAAGACCGTTGGTGCTACATACATGGCAGCATCAGGACTCAATTCCAAACATCTAGCCGAGCATGGAGAAACATCCGAAGATAGTGTCTGTGATTTAATAGAATTTGCCATGGCCATGAGGCAGAAACTAGAGGAGATAAACAAGGAGGCATTTAACAATTTCCAACTAAGAGTGGGTACGTACCTCATCTACAAATCTTACGAGTACATACAAAGAAGACTTCTTAATTTATGCGAGTATTTTGAATATAGGAATTTCGAGTGGACCCTTGGTCAGTGGGGTTATTGGAGCTCGTAAGCCTGTCTACGACATATGGGGAAATACTGTTAATGTTGCTTCTCGCATGGACTCGACTGGTATCATTTGGAAGATCCAAGTGCCTTCGTCAACCGCGGAGCTTCTAAAAACCAAGGGCTATACGTGCATTGTAAGTTAAATGTCAAAGTGAATTTAGTGGCAGTTAATGTTTTGATTTCATTTCATTTCCTTAGCTTCGTGGCGAAGTCAATGTTAAAGGCAAAGGAATCATGACAACATACTTTGTACATCCAAAAGGAGCAACTGCAAGTCAATTATCGTCCCCGGTACGACTTCCGCCAGGTGTGCCACAAATGGCACAGCCGCCATCCCTCCAAAGACAGACATCACACCACGGATCGTTTAGTGCTGTGGTATTTGAAATGTTACAAGCATCTAAACGGAGTACTATCGCTGGGACTCGTAAGTAGAAAATGATTTCTTGGAGATGTCACTGTCTTATTTTTATTTTAATTTTATTTTTTTTTAGCGACAGGAACACCATCACCACAGATTCGACGAGGTCGACGAGGAAGTACTTTTAGTTCAGTGAGACTCTCCCAAAAAGCTCCAACGAATCCAGTTCGACGAAATACAACAAGAGTTCGCGGCCGAAGTTATCATCAAAAGAAGGTGACGCTCCCGAATAAAATATTATAAGTATGTCTAACGTACGAATACGAATGCGTATCCTTTTCTATTTTTAGAGCTCTTCAAATCATTCGATTGTGAATCAATCTGGCAACACTTTCATACCAACATTTCGGAAAATCGATCAAGTTGATATCAATGACATTCAGAATTCAGCATTATAAAATGTATCTATGTACTTGTAAGACATCTGGCACGCTAATTTTATTATTCTCTGTACAAACTAGCACACGCACATTAGTGATGTAAATAATTTAATTTTTAAGTATTTAAAGTAGAAAATAATTGATCCAACGTGTCATGTAGATTTTTGAATAAATATAGTAATTCAACTTCGTTAGTTTTAAACCAAAAAATAAAGTAAAACAATTCTAACATATTGTATGTTACATTTTAAGTTAAAGTGTTAATTTCTTGAAATAGAAAACTGTTAAAAAAAACACCAAAAATAATATATTTATTAATTATGCAGAATAAGTTTTAATTTAATATTTATTTTTGTATTTTTCGAAAGACTATAGAAGCTATAAGGAGTCTGTCTATACTTAGTTCTAAGAATAAATATCCTAATCTCAATTTGATGGTATAAGATCGTATGTATTTAAAAAAAAAAAAAACAAAAATCGTTATTGTAGTTTAAAAAAAGTGAAATATAAATATTTATTGTCAACACTAATTTATCTAATTGCTTCCTATATATTTTTTGTAAAATAGAATAGAAATGTTAAATGTTTAAAAATGGAAATAAACGAAGTGTATGATTGCATTTAAATAATTACAATGAACAAACTTATTTCGGACACTTGAAAGGCAGTTACAAAGACAATTTTTCGTTCATACTCGGATAAAGATCTAATACATTATACTCCTTTGTATGTTCCTTTTACTAGAATTTATGAGTCTTTCGTTGAAAGATGAGCAAACGCGCTAAAGACAAAATGCCTACAGCTTTCAGCATATCATATCATATCATTGGCGAGTACCCTCAGCCTGATCTTGAACAATCTTGAACACTCACAGAGATAGTGCTTCCCGTTTTTTCGTTAACACTCTCTCATCAAACGTCGCGCACGAGGCCCTTAGCAAAAGCTTAGTGCCCCGTCACAACAGCAGCAAACTGACTTCACTGAGGAATGGGAAAAAACCTCTGGAAGCATTCGTTTGTTCTATCGGCATTCTTTTTTCTTTTTTATTATAAACTAGCGCGCGCTCAAGAAGTTAAGTTACCCTTAAAATGTTTGCAAAATTCGTCCGGGCGACGGAAATTTAGCAACTACAGCAGAAACACCAAAAACAACAACAGCAGCAGAAACAACAGAAGCAACAACAACATCAGCAGAAAACAGTCAAACAAAGGGTGCCACCAATCAACACCTTCACTTTGAATTAAAAGACACCATTGAGCTATGTAAGTCGGCTATAGGATATAATTTTTTTATAAAGCGTTTAAGTATTAATAGACATGCGATACACTGCAATACAGTGGAACGCTATTTAAAAATTAAAAATTTACTAAAGAATACGACGACGGAGTTCTTCTCCTACACCCCGAAGGGGGAGAAGTTGCAAACTATGCTGCTGAGGGGGTTAGAACCGTCTACGGATCCGGAGGAGCTCCTTGCACTGCTTAAAGAAAAGGAGTGCGAAGAGCTCAAATTCGTGGGGGTTAAGCCATTTGTCACGGCTAGAGCCAAAAGGGAGAAGCGGAAACTACCGTTTTTCCTGGTCCAGGTAAGTCCCAACAGCAAACTGGATGATCCAAGGAGCATAAAAGTCCTAGACTACCAGGTTGTACACCGGGAAAAATTAAAAAGGAGTGAAAACATTTTACAATGTATTCGCTGCCAAAGGTTCGGGCACGCTGCGTCGAACTGCGAAATGCAGCCTCGATGCGTGAAGTGCGGAAAGAACCACAAGTCAGAGGAATGCGCTCCAGGCAAGGACGGAGCGTCAGAAAAAAGTCAACTCTCTTGTGCGTTATGTAGGAACACAGGACACACCGCAAATTATCGGGGTTGTCCCAGAAAGTGGAAGTTAAACGTCCACTCGTGCAGGCACAAACACCAGCCGTTACTCCTCACGTTACCTACGCCCAAATGGCGGCAGGTAGGGGAAACACGGTACAACAAGCAAAGGTAGCTTATCAGGCCCCAGCGCCTAGAGCACCGGAACCTGTACCTGACATGCTGGCTATCTTGCTCTCTATTCAGGGGCAGATGGCTCAGCTTCAGCGTCAAATACAGGAACAGGCTAAGCGGCTAGATCAAATATACGCCTCCAGTCGTAATGGGTACGTACATGGCGGAGCAAACCCTGAAGGTCCTTGCAGTGAATGTTAATTCACTGATTAGGTTCGAACGAAGAGCCACACTGTTTAAGTTGCTTAAAGACCAAGCCCCTGATGTGCTTTTGGTTAGCGAAACTAAGCTTACCAAAAGACACAAAATGAGACACAGAAGATATGAAATATTACGGAGAAACCGACCTAACTCCATTAGAGGAGGAGGTGTTGCGATCTTTGTTAGAAAAGGACTGCGTTTCAAAAGAGTATACAGTCGTGTAGTACGTGGGTTTCAGGTGCTGGAAGCATGCGTCATGTACTCGTACATCCCTCTCCGTAGTGGAAAGCGGTTATACATAGTGTCTGTTTATGCACCTAAAGCTACTCAATGCACCTTATTCATCTCAGAGCTCGAGACACTTTTTCGATTCCTGAGGCTGGAATTGGAAGACAACTATTTTATTATCGGCGGAGATTTCAACGCCAAACATAGTGATTGGGGAAATAATACACCAAATACTAGAGGGAACCTACTATTCAATTGGTGGGGTCAGCACAGTATAATGTTTCAACTCGGACTTAAGCCGACGGACAATAGGACACGGGTCCTATTTGGACCTCTTGCTGTTCAACACTCGAATACACTAACCAACATACCATAAACTGTCTACGCACTTTCGTGTATGACAGTGACCATTGCGGTCTCAGTACCGAAATAACTATTCCCAACGAAACTGCGGAATTGGAAGAGTTTGTTCAAAGGCATTCCTACAACTATAGTAGGGTGCGTTGGACACACTTCTCAAGAATACTGACGAGAGCACTCTCCTCGAATTCGCTCTACCCACCGTCCAATAGAAATCTGTCAAACGAGGAAACAATACCTCGGTATCAATACTCTGCCAACGAAGACTTATTCCGAAACCCAACTATTGACGAACTGCACCGACATAAAAGTAAACTGCTGTCGAGACTAAAAACCTTGTACAGACAGTTTACTGACAGACATAACCCGGAGATCCTGACGCTGAAGTCGTCGATCAAAAACCTCCAGATATTAATAAAGGAAAATTACAGAAATTCGGGCTGTAAACACCAGCAGCCCTAATATGTTCCCACAAATAAATAAAATATTTCGGAGAAAAGATCAAAACGACCTTTCGTGTCTTAAAATCGCCCGAACGACGGACAACGAGAACATACTTATAGCAGCAGGCATCGATCCAAATGAGGCCGTTGATGATGACAACTTCTTTGTGATCGAGGATCCGCAGGAGAAGGTAGAGGCTATAGGAGCGACTTTCCAGGAAGTTTAAAGGCGAATGGCATCATTTCCCCCAACCACAACCTGGAAGGTTGAGGTCGCAACGTGACTTCGCCAAATTAAGCGATATTGCGACGACTGGAAGTTGAAAATCAACTTTCAGAAGTCGGAAACCATTTTGTTTAGGACGCCTTTGTCTGGGGCCTCTAAGGATACCAGAAAGAATTGGCGAAAATTCTCTATCGTCGGACAACATGGACAGCCTTGGGATCTGACTAGATAAATACCTGTATTTTAAAAAACATGTAGATGTTGCTCTGGCCAGAGCCAAAGGTGCTTTTGCCCTTACAAAGAGACTGTTTTATAACAGCCAACTCGATGCGAGGGTGAAGGTGATCTGCTATATGGCCCTTATCCGGCCCATGTTTGTATTTGGATGTCCCGTGTGGTTCAACGTGAGAGCAAGTTTGTTGGAAAAGATTCGGGTGTTTGAAAGGGCTTGTCTTAGGACTCGTCTTCGCTTATACAGAACACCAGAATCCGAGTACATAAAATTCTATCCTAATGAGGTCTTGTACAATAGGGCGAACCTAATAAGAGTGGACAATTTCGTCATTAAGTTGACTCGAAGGCACATTGTAAGAGCAATGACCTCATCGTACAACTTGATCTCCGGGGCTTACTACCACAATTATATGTATCACGAGAGAGTTCGCTTTAACGGCTTTATTGCTCCAGAAGCGTTCCTCTACCTCGACATGAAAGGTTTGATCCAGGACAGTTTAGCGGTGCCGCTAATCTTCCACGTCGCTCGGACAGCTACGGACAGGCGACTCAACTACGACAGAGGCGTCGCACACGGCAGTGCGGAGCGTCTCCGGTTCAGTAGGGCGGCAGGGAGTCGCGACATAAGGGATGTTGCTCGGCAGCGTCAACAATTTTGGTGGCTGGTTGAAGGAGGAGAGGGTTCGTCATCAAATTCCTCGGGTAAATGATAGCTTCACTAGGAAGTCGGTCGTCAATCTAGTTTATTTGCCATGGCCGACTTACATAGTTTTAGGTAGAATTAGGGTAGATTTAAGGAAAAAAGAATAAAAAAAAAAATTATAAAAGAACAAAGCTAATTTTTAAGCATTTTTTTTGTCTAGCATGTAAGAATTAATGAATTAACTGAAATAAAAATGCATTTAAAATGAATTAAAATGAATGGAAATTTAGGGAGGAAAGAAGGATAGGTACCGATGTACGTTGGTTTTAAATGTCTGAATGTTACAATGACTAGGAAATAGAGAGCTCGGCAGGACATTCCACAAGCGAGTTGTTCGGCTTAGGAACGAATCACGATAATTCAGAGTATGTTATATCCGAAGGTGGGCTTGAGGGTATACTGATGAGCATTCATAGCGAGACGTGTGTTACGGTTAAAGGTTTGAAGGGCCGGAATGCTACTGGCGATTTCTATGGAGCACTGGTGGTGGAAATAGCGATAAAACAAAGCGGGACACGAGACATTTCGTCGGTGTTCGATGGTGTCCATTGCCAGAGTGATATTGGTATCAGCTATGAGTTTTATCGCACGGTTTTGAATCCGGTCTAGCAGATGCAGAGATGTTTTACTAGCACCTGACCAGATGTGTGCATTGTACTCCAATTTTGGACGGATGATTGCCTTATATATTGAGGTCAGATCAGAAGGGAAAAAGTATTTCTTACATCGTTTGAGGAAACCTAGACATTTCGCAGCTTTTTTGGCGACATCGAATATGTGGTCATTCCAACGTAAGTTGTCATTGACACACATACCGAGAATGGAAAGTTTTTCGGTTTCGACGATATAAGTGCCATTCATGGATAATGGCTGGTTGTTTAAATTTCACTTTAACGACAGCTTTGTATTTTGGAAGCATTAAATCCCACTCTGTTGGTAGTCCCCCAATTGGTTATGCTGTTCATATCGGAATTGACTGAGCTTAACATACGCTGCCGTTCCCGTTCTAAAGCCGAAGAGCAGGGGCATGAGTCCGGGAACGAATATGAATTGCAGAGAGTACTGTCATCAGCAAAGGAGTATATGGGATTAAAAGTGGCAGACAAGAGATCATTGATAAAAATTAAAAAGAGTGTCGGAGACAGAACGGAGTCCTGGGGCACACCAGCATTTATTATGTGAATATTAGACTTGAAACCATCCAAGACAACTTGAATTGAATGTTCCGAAAGGTGATTGATCCATTGAAAAAGAGAGTCATCGATCCCAAAAGCACGCATTTTCGACAAAAGAGCCTGGTGCCAAAATCTGTCAAATGCCTTAGAAATATCAAGTGGAACTATCTCCACTTTTCAATGAGACATGCCATCAAATCACCAGTGGACCTGTTGCTACGAAAACCATATTGCCCGTCATTGAGAAGTTTTCGTGTTTCGAGATATTTCATGAGCTGACGATTTATCAGCGTTTCTATGTTCTTGGAAAGAAGGGGCGTAAGTGCAATGGGTCTGTAGGAGAAGAGATAAGAAGATTCACCTGTTTTAGGGACGGGCTGGACAAATACTGTTTTCCATCTGCTTGGAAAGAGTCTTAAAGGGTAGGATTGATGAAAAAGCTTACGAAGTGGTTTTGACAGCGTAGAAGAACACCTCTTCAGAAGAAGGGGAGATATTCCACCTGGGCCAGCGGATTTATGTATGCTGAGATCTTTAAGTACTCTTGCTACTACAGAGCACGAAAGTGGATTCGTCCCATTGAAGATTCCACACACTCAGGTATAGGCGTGGACAAAGTACAATCTGGGAGTGTTGAGCTAGCCGCAAAGCAGATTATCCTTGTCCAAAGACCTGACTTCTGGAATATTGTTGTATGTTAAATGAGCGTTGGGATGGAGGATGAGGCAGAATTTCTGATGTTTTTGGCAAATGACCAAAAGCTTTTACTACCTTTGGGACATTGTAGTATTTTTCGCCTCGTATTGAAATTTATCAGGATGAGAAGTTGAAAACAAGTCCAGGGTGTTGGCGGTATGACTATCAACGTCTGGTATTCGCGTGGGTTCATTTACAAGCTGCTTTAAGTTGTTTTCCGCAGCGAACACCTCTACACACCGCCCTCCGGGTGTTGTCTGCCCAGATTGTCGAAGCCACTCAGAATTGTGTATATTAAAATCGCCCGTAATAACGATTTCAATATGAGGGTACAGGGATACAATTCTTTGAGTATAGTCAGACCGCGCATTAAACTCGCTAAAAGTCGAATTGCTGTCTAGTTTAGGGCTTCTGTAAATAAAGCAATAGTGAATAATTTGCTCACGGAGATAGAATTTAAACCACATGAAATTGAATTCCGGATTGGAACAGGGACTACATTGTGGTGGAATTTGGTAAGCTACATTACTACGCTTTCTTTTTACGAGAAGAAAGAAGCGAACTGATCTGTTTCCAGTGTGAAAAACCGTCATTTATATGCTTTTTTGACGAAGCTTGGTATTTGAATGTTTTCCTGGATACCATCTCAAAAACTGCGAGGGCATTTTCAGTAATCTCTTGGTTCGCCATGTAGAAAGGGACTAAAGTTGATTGAATAAGCTTGTCTTCATCAATATCTCTTAATATTCATTGATATATTAAAGTGACGCCCCTTTGTTACCACAACTATTTGGACCTTTATATACGAAAACCTTGGTGGCCCTTTATCCTTGCATGATCAAATGGTAAAATTTTCCGAAAGCTGGATTAGTAAAATTATTTTCCTCTAATACGTTTCTCCACGGAGAAGGGGCTCTTATGCAATAGATGAGCGTTGATCGTGATCAATAAGGAATCCATTAACCCTCTAGCGCCAGACGAAAGACATCATTCGGCTCAGCTTCGAGTCAATACACCTAAGCGTCTATAAAAAAGATGAGCTGGATGCTGATAAGCAACCTCCTCCTCCTTTAACTGAGACACCACCAAATACAACCTTAGATCGTGGAGCGTCGATATCCTTTCCAGAAGTGGATAGCGGCGACTCCAACCTATCCGAAGTGACAATTAAGCCGTCGGTCTCCTCTTCTGACATCCTGTCGGATATGGAAACCGATGACAAAACAAAAATAGGTTCTACACGATCAGAGGAAGTTGAGCCCTTGAGCACATTTTCAGAATGGGAGAACTTCAACAACACCGTGGTGGAGGCCTCTCTGGGAAACTGTAGCAATGATATGGTTTCTCCAGATTAATCCCCATCACTCAAAAAAGGCTTCGGCCGCACTCATTCTGCATCTCTCCAAAAACGCAAAGGACATTATCCTAATCCAGGATTGTAGAAGACGTGGTACCTGGACTTAGGACACCTGTATACGCTCCGCTCTATACAAGGGATAAAGGTAAGATTAGATCTTGTAAATTAGTGAAACGTATCCTTAATACGTTTTTACTTCCTAATTTCAGGCCCCGACTTAACCGTTGCCAGACTAGAGACTGCCAAAGGCTCCTACTGTCTGACATCGGCATACCTTGGCCACGATCATGTGCTGGAAGCTAGAAGGCAAAAAACTGGCCTGGTATGGGGCAGTACCGACATCAACGATAGAGGTGAGTCACTTTTTGATTATATAATAAGTAGTAACCTCATTTTTTGCAACATTGGCAATGAGCCTACTTTTATAACAAGAAACCGACAGGAAGTGCTAGATATCACTCTTGTCTCAGACATCTGAGTGATGCTCCTTCCAGCCAACCAGCATTCCGGAATTATCGGAAAACTAATTGGCCAAAATACAGAGGAATGCTGTCAGACACAATATCCTCTGAACTCTCAAATCCACCGCGTGACACCAAAGAGCTTGACATGAAAGTCAGGGAATTCACTCTGGCTCTCAATCAGGTTATGGCCGCTTCCTGCCCTCTTATTCAACCTAGAGGCAAGAAAAAGCCGCATTGGTGGACATCAGCACTGAGACTGCTTAGAAACACTTACAGAAAACTTTTCAACTTAGCAAAAAGCACAAGAAAAGTGACTGACTGGGACTACTACAAAGAATCCCTCAAATTATACAAAAAAGAACTGAGGAAGGCACAGCGACAATCCTGGAGATCATTCTATGACAAAATCACAAAAACCTCTGAGGCATCGCGACGAAGGAAAATCCTCTCTACAAATCCTATGATGCCTGGCTGTTTGAAAAAAAACCGATGGCTCTTGGACAACCTCAAGTGAGGTTCTGGACACCCACTTTCCAGGTAGCTCCCAATTCGCGGCCAGTAGTAACCAAAACTGACCTACTGCAACTAAAACCAAAATTCATGGTCTGATTACAAGAGACAAACTGCTCTGGGCACTGCATAGCTTCAAGTCTGTTGGTCCGGACGGTATAATACCCGCCGAGCTACAGAGGTCCTCAGATATTATTCTGCCTGCGCTAGAAAATATTATGAAGAGCTGTGTAGAACTTATCCACATTCCACTGTCATGGAGAGAAGTCTATGTAGTTTTCAGTCCCAAAGCCGGAAAATGTTCTCATGTTGTCCCAAAGGACCTCAGACCTATAAGTCTATCATCTTTCCTTCTGAAAACTCTACAACGACTGATTGATACCCATATTCGAGCTAAAATTCATCCAAGACTTCTATTGACGGCTCAACATGCCTAATGTAAAGGAAAGTCGGTGGAAACGGCTCTGAATTCACTGACTAGCCACTTCCAACGATCCCTATAATATAGAGAGTACACAACGGTTGCTTTTCTGGACATAGAGGGTGCATTTAACAACGATTGCGCTATCAACTCTGCAGGTAGACGACTCACTTGGGGAGTTGATCAGTCTTATACTAAACAGCAGGATAGTGAACTCCAAACTGGATGAGGCTTCTGCTAGAAGATGTGTCAGCAGAGGTACGCCGCAAGGCGGTGTCTTTTCTCTCCTTCTCTTTAACTCAGTGGTTAATGAACTGCTGATATACTTGGAAGCGGGTGGTAGCAGGGTGATTGCCTATGCGGATGACGTTGCTATAGCCGTCTCAGGTAAGCTTCTTAATACCATTAAAGAACTCCTTCAAGTAAATCTCAACAGATTAACCCGTTGAACAGATCGCTGTAGATTGGGAGTAAACCCCTATAAAACTGATCTTGTCCTCTTTTTCAGGAAATACAAAATTCCAACTATAGACCCTCCTTCAATAAACGGTACCAGTTTAGTGTTTTCCGATACAGCAAAATATCTGGGTCTCAGGAAACTAAACTTGAAACCTAACATTCAAGAAATGGTCAGTAAAGCTACAGTAGCTTTATTCACTTGCAAAAAGGCGATTGGGAATAAATGGGGCCTTCAACCCCGCATAACCCACTAGCTATACACCTCGGTCATAAGACCGATAGTCACTTACGGGATTGTCGTCTGGTGGATGGCCTTAGACAATGCAGTGAACTGCAGTAAACTAAGAAGAGTCCAAAGAACAGCATGCCTATGCATAAGCGGAGCCTTACGGTCTACTCCCTCTGCGGCGTTAGACATTCTGTTTCATTTGACACTCTTCCTTATTTTCAGCAGGCAAATAGCTGCGACTGCTGCGTGTTCTAGGCGAAAATTTTGGCGATTAAAGAAGCTTTGTCCTGGCTGAAGAAAAACGTGATAGTCAGGCAGTTATCAAGTCTCTGGAGTCAGTCCCACTAAATTCGAAAACCGCCCTTGAATGCCGATCATCTCTTATGGAGATGGCAGAGCAGTTCAACCTTCACCTTTGCTGGGTGCCGGGCCACAGAGGCATTCCAGGGAACTGTAGGGCCGATGAACTCACCAAAATTAGGTATACAAATCGCTACGTCCAAATTAATATTAAGGCTGGATGCCAATAAAAGAACAGACCTTAGGTGGACTGTTGAACCAATATGTCTAGCGGCTAAACCGATTTGGCCAAAGCTAAATCCGAATCGCTCTAAGAGTCTGATCCTTTTAAATAGGAAGCATCTCAGCGCCATCATAGGTGTCATCACTGTACACTGCCTCATAGGCAAGCACGCAAGATGGCTTGGTGCGTTTACAAAAGATTTCTCTAGAAGCTGCATGGAAGAGGAGGAAGAGGAGACAATCCTCCACCTACTCTATACATGTCCAGCTCTCTGAAGAAAACTTCACTTCGCAGCTTTCTTCTACAATGACCTAAGCGATCTAAAAAATATAGACGTAAACAGTCTCCTGCGCTTCATCGTAAGCTCAAACTGGTTCCATTAGTAAAAGGATCATAGATCCACAATGGGTCAATAGGCCTAAGTGGGTTGGTGCTCCCAACAGCCACTCTTACCTCCTACCCCTTAATATATCTTAAATTTATCTCCAAAGCCTTCACGTGTTTGAGGTCTTTAGCCATTCATAAATCAAGTACTTCCTGCCGTAACAGACACTGACTGACATCGAAAGACTTCCCCATACTTTTGTTCCAAATAATTATGCAGGTAGTTCGCATTAGGGCCTAATGCCATTTTGCTATATCACTTGGACCATTAAATTATACACCTTGTCCTCCATTCAGATGTCAGTTGGTACTAAATTTTCCCCAACAACAATAAACTTTCCCTCTTAATCTCAACCCATTTCCACACACATTCAAACAAAGAAACATACTCCGACTTGTACATACGAAAAGTCCACCGGATGGCCTCTAATTAACCAAACATCAGAAGATCTTCTCTTGCAAGGCAACACAAAAATTTCGTTACAACCTTATGAACAAATTTATTTACAAACTGTTGGCTCTCTAGGCGCTTGTAGTAGCTGTGTGAACCAGGTCAAAGTAACAACAAAACAAAAAAACAAAAGCCAAACAAATCTAACTTGATAAACCTACACCGTGCGAAATTACAAACAAAATAAATTCTTTTGTTACAAACGCAAAGGGAAGACAACATGTACGGATACATGTAGTCGTAGAGCCGCAGTCAAGAAGATACAATTTCAAAGATGCCAATATCAAAGACCTACAGAACAACAAAGACAATCCAAAGATACTCGTAGGTACGACTTCACAAATCTCGATGTAATCTAACCAGCATAGTAGTTGTGGCAAATGGAATAATGACGAGCCCAGCCCTAGCTTCAAACACAATCCCAGTCCTAGTTCCAGTTCCAGTCCGAGTTACAATCCCAGACTTGTTAGCCGCAGATACGAATACATAGTCTTGCCGCAGTGGTTAACAAAGACCTTAGTACAACGTGCGACGTGCGATGTACGTAATTAAGTGCATAAAACCGCACTTGGATGACTAGGAGACTCACCTGCCCTGACAAACTAACTGCCAAACCATTTGCTTACAATGATGTGGTTGCTCTCGAGTCAATAAGGAGACAATGGAGTGGTGTTGGCGCTCTACGGATAGACTGGATGGGACTTCTCAAGATTGACGCAATGTGGGACAAGAGCCAACAACAATTGTGGCCGCCACTTCCGATTCACATTGCACAAAAACGGCAATCTTCTTTGAAGTGGGAGACTACGAGTATCGATGTAGTTGGGGGAGGACTGAAGCTGTTCACTCGTACTGGTACACCCTCCTTCCAAGAGTAGTTAGTTTGGTATTTGAAAGAAAAAGAGTGAAAACTTAGATGTGTTGCAGATAAATGTGTAAACAACTTTTATTTGCCTAATTGCAGATAGTGTTCGCTATGACGCCAACCTACGAGTACTACACCAAGAAGAGGGCGGTTGGGAAGAAAAAAAAAATGAGAAAAAGAATTTTGTTTTCCTTGGATGCGAGAAGATTTCCTCTGTTGATATGTTATTCCTCAGATACGAGTGCCTTCGAAGAGAGATTCTATGTATAGTTAGGGAAAGTACAAGTAATTCGAAGTAAGTGAAAGTTTCCCAAGTTCATAATTATGGCCCATCTACCAGAGGGCATATTACCATCATATGAGAACAAATGAAAGCCAGATGTTAATTTTACAAAGTTGTTTTTGTTGTCAAGAGAATCAATTGCCCTACGCGTCACATCTAAGCGGATGGGAGACATTGAGTACGTTGGTCTGACCTCAAAGTGTCAACATGTGCAAGTCATACTGTCATCCTGCATTAACTGTTCTGAGATTCAAGACTTCGGACACGATGACAATCGAAGACATAGACCAGACAACTGCAGCAGTTCGCTATAGTCGGAGCAACCCGAACGATAGAATGGAATTCAGTTCAATACAAAGTGTCCTGGAGTAGTGCTATGGGAACTATTAAAAAAAGAAGCCAAATGGAATACTTAAACCTGATCCCCAGAATACTACTCTTGATAAATTGGAAAATAAACCCAGAATAGCTATCTCCGTATCAAAACACCTGAAATATCCCGGCTGTAAAGCGAAGATAAATTCGGATAGGTTTGCTTCCATTAATCGATTTTAGATTACTCAGGATCTCAGGTGCAACATTAAGGAATTGGAGTTTGCTCAATGTGTTAGAAGAGTAGTTTCTCAATCTCACATTTTAAAATTCGACAAAGTCATAAAATTACGAAATAACACGATCAAGTCCTTTCCCGTTAATCTTACCCAATATACACATACCCGTATGTAAGTTCCAAGAAAATACCACGTTCTACAATATCGGTGTCATAAAAAATTAAGGCAACGCAGTATCCAAAAGGAACGTATCAGATAATAGATCCCGGGGCTGGCATAAAATGGAGCTAAGCCTGAATTGAACAACTCTACCAGTTAGGGCTAATGTCAGTAGTATGGCTTCCTACATTTTGTAAACTAGTTAACCCAATCCGCACAATAAGTAGGATTTTCTTAAAAATTTAGGGAGTGCAGTAGCCTGAGTAGTTGGTTTAAGGTTAGTGATGCGATTACATGAGAGCACAAGCGTTCTCACTTTAGCCTCTCACTATCAACTCCTACTCTCACCTCCACGTGGGTGCCTAGTACCCTGACTGGAGATTGGGTAACCAACCCCTTTGGAAGGTCGTTGGGGGCAGCGAACGAGAGAGGGGGGAGGAGTGGCCTCTCACTAGGGCACTTCCTCTTGTTCCAGGTGGCAGCTGATCAATTCCCTAGATGGAAACAACGGTGGCGTCTACAGTTCCAGTCAGGCTGAACTATTAAGTGTAATCCCTATATGAGCTGCTTCGACGTATTCGGATACCAGGTCTATAGGGATCTCCAATACTGAGCCAAAGTGTTGGAGAAGAGTTGGTGGCGGATGAACTCTTAATGGGTCAACGGCAGCGCTCATATCCCGAAGTGGATAACTGGCACCGGAATATCCAGCCTGCTGTCCAAAAGTCCAATCTAGGGCCTGGCCCTCCAAGTTGGGGATTGTGCCGTCGGGGTAACTTCTCGACCATGGAAAAAAAGAATAGTTATGAGAGAGACACAACCAGCCTCGGATAATGGATCTCCTCAAATGGCAAATAGACCCGGAACGTCAATGGACTACGATATGAGAGTATGTATCTGGAATATGCGAACGCTATACACCCCAGGTGCTACTCAAAAACTTGAGTCTGTCCTCGAGCGGTATAAGGCAGATATTACCGCCATCCAGGAGATACGATGGATAGGATTAGGTATGATGAAAAGAAAAAATCGAGATATTTATTACAACCGCCATAAAAGATTGCACGTACGAGTATTAGCGTGCGAATTCGTCGTGTCAAATCGGCTCAGGTCAAAAGTCATTGACTTCAGGCCGATAAGTAATCGCCTGTCTGTGATCCGCATCAAAGATACCTTCCAAAGCATAAGCCTAATATGTGCACACGCCACTACCAACGAGGCTGAAGAACCCATCAAGGAGGAGTTCTATGAGGCTCCTACGGAGCCTGTCCGGAGTATGATGTCAAAGTTGTACTCGGGGACTTCAATGCTAAAGTCGGAAAGCAAAACATCTTTGGCGGGTTAGTTGGTAAGCACAGAATCCACAAAACGACAACAGACAACGGCTACCGACTAATCGATTTTGCAGCAGCTCGTAACACGTTAAGGATCCACATAGCAACCTGGCTCTCTCCAGGCGGTCGAGCCGCCAACCAAATCGACCGTGTGCTAATTGATGCAAGGCACGCATCCAACATCCTCGACGTGCGCACATTCCGAGGGGCAAATGTTGACTCTTGTCAACTTGCGGCTAGATTCAGAGCTCGACTGTCCAACGAGAAGAAACTGCGAACCGCCCAGAAAAAGAAATTCAGTGTTGGACGCCCTAGCACACCTGGAGTAGCCAGAGACTACAGAGATCGCCTGAGTGAGAAACTCTCCACTGTGCACTCACCTACCACATACGCCAACCATCAGTGGTGCCAGTATCGCGAATTCATCAAGGAGGTAGCCGAAACCATCTTAGGGTACCAGCCACCCCAGAGAAAGAGCCCGTGGTATGATGATGAATGCGTTTACAGGAAAAAGGTGACAGAAGATGCACACAAGAAAATGCTGCAGCGCAAAACAAGGGCAGTAAGGGCAGAGTATCCAGCCAAGAGGAGGGAAGAGAAGAAGATCCTGCGTAGAAAAAAGAGGGCCTACGCAGCATCCAAGCTCAGGGAGATCGAAGAGTCTCGTGATCGAAACAACATCCGGAGTTTTTATAAGAAAGTCAAGCAACTGGCTGCTGGCTTCAAAACCGGAACACAAGCTAGTCACCGAAGCACAGGGAATAGTAGACGTGTTTAAGCAGCATTTCCAGCAGCTGCTAAATGAGCATCATGTAGAGAGAGAGTGATAGGGCAAGAATAGAACCCACGTCCAGTCAATGAAGAACCAGTTCCATCACCCAGTATAGAAGAAGTTGGATTAGCTATAAAAAAGCTTAAGAACAACAAGGCTGCAGGCTCTGATGGTTTACCAGCCG
The DNA here is from genome assembly GCA_963966105.1 of Volucella zonaria. Lineage (NCBI taxonomy): Eukaryota > Metazoa > Arthropoda > Insecta > Diptera > Syrphidae > Volucella > Volucella zonaria. The sequence goes on along the minus strand of OZ014534.1, from coordinate 121,745,370 downwards.
AGCTCTTCAAATACGGTGGCGATGTTTTGGTAGGGCGCATAAACCAAATCATCATCCAAGTACGGGTGGAAGAAAGCATGACCGACGACTGGACTATCAGCTCCATATGCCCCATCTACAACAAAGGCAATCCTATGTCTTGCAAGAACTATCGTGGCATATCCCTGCTTAATGTCGCATATAAGATCCTATCCAACGTACTGTGTGAACGTCTCAAACCGTTCTGCAACACACTAATCGGCACGTACCAGTGAGGCTTGTGGCCCAGCAGATCGACTATAGACCAAATTTTCACATTGAGACAAATCCTGGAAAAGACCAACGAATTTCAAGTCGAGACTCACCACCTAACTTCAAGGCCGCATATGATAGCATTAATCGGCAGGAGCTTTATATGGCGATGGTCGAATTCGGGACCCCGGCAAAACTAATCCAGTTGTGTCGCGTGACACTGGAAAACACGCACTGCAACATGCAGTTTAGAAGTAGGTCCTCCGAACTATTTCAAACAAACAGCGAATTTCAGCAAGGTGATTCGCTATCATGTGATTTCTTCAATCTCGTCCTAGAGCAGATAGTGCGCAGGGCAGGTGTCAACACCGAAGGCACCATCTTCAACAAGTCCGTCCAGCTCCTGGGATATGCGGACGATATTGATATCATCGGGCGCTCGCAACGTTCCATGATAGAGGCTTTCACGGCGATTCACGGCGAAATTTGTTGGCCTGAAAGTAAACGAGGACAAGACCAAGTGCATGCTACCAACAAACAAAGAACCATCTGTCCACCGCCTAGGACAAAACGTCACTATTGATAGCAACAATTTCGAGGTAGTTAAGGAGTTCATCTACCTCGGAGTAAACATGAACTCCACGAATGACAGCCTAGTGGAGATACGACGAAGAATTACCATAGGAAACCGCTGCTACTTCGGTTTGGCAAAGCAATTGGGTTCAAAACTCCTTACTCGAAGGACGAAATGTACGCTTTACAAAACCCTTATCCTGCCAGTTCTACTGTTTGGCGCCGAGTGCTGGACGATAAGCAGGAAGGGAGAGCTAATTCTGGGCTCCTTCGAAAGAAAAATCCTTCGACGGATTTTTGGTCCTGTGTGCGAGGAGGGCGAGTGGAGGAGAAGATACAACCGCGAACTCTATAAGCTATACCAAGATGTGGATGTAGTCCAAAAAGTCAAAATACGTCGACTACATTGGCTCGGCCACATCGAGCGAATGGACAACAATGCTCCAGCTAAGAGAATCTTCGAATCTCAGCCCTCAGGTTCGAGACGACAAGAAAGACCGAACCTACGTTTCAAGGACCAAGCTGTCGCGGATGCCAGAGCGCTTGGTCTGGATAACTGGAAGCAGCGTGCCCGGGATCGTAGAGGATGGAAGGCTGAAGTGTCTCAGGCAGAGACTCGCCACGGGTCGGGAGCCCGTTAAGTAAGTAAGTAAGTAGTAGCCTGATCGATGAGCAAAAGATCTTAAGAGCTGAAATTTCAGTGATCTCAGTAGGAGGAGAATATGAGCATTACTTACTTACTTACTTAGGTGTCGCTAAAGTTCGTTGTGAACTTGGGCCTCAACTAACAAGCCCCCCCCCACTTAGTCTTTGGCTCTATGAGCAGTTTTCTGACTAGGTCGATTTCGCGTGTATAGCTTGTATAGTTCGTCGTTGAATCTTCTCCTCGAAAGCTCTTTAACGCAAATGGGACCTAAGATTTTTCAAAGGATTTTTCTCTCGAAATGACTGAGAATATGTTCATCCGTTTTTCTTAGTGTCCATGCTTCTACGCCATAAGGTAGGGCTGGGATGATTAGGGACTTTTATATAGAATCTCCTTAGTTTTTCGGGAAAGGACCTTGCCTTCTTCACCCAAAGATACAGAGATTGTCAACAGTGATTCTTAGTTTTATTTTTGCTGAGTTTTTGTTGGTAGAAAAAGGCCTTTACTACCTCGAAATTATACCTGTCGGTTGTGGCGTTCTGCCCAATTGGTCGATATTATGTGTCCCTTCTTGTTAACAGCATACATTTGCTTTTACCCTCATTTAACGCTTAACCCATTTTAGCAGCTTTCGTTTCAATATTCAATATTTGACATGCAATATGTCGATTTCCTCACAATATTTGATAGCGTTTATCGTGTCTCCTGGCTAAAGAAATGAAAACTGGATTGGTCCTTTCGATGTCTACCAAATTGTCACCATAACCTTTTTTGGGTGAAGATCGGGCTTGGGGGTATGTTTTGGTTTTTCATCTGCATCCAACCACTGCCCAGATCTTTTACAATTATCATACAGTATCTACTTTTCATCACAGGTGACTATCCGGTGCAAAAACGGTTCAATTTGGGTTCTTAATATAAGCGATGCGCAGATTTCCAGGCGCGGTAGTTGTTGGGGTTCGTTCAGTTCATGGGGTACCCACTTATCGAGTTTCTTTACCTTTCCTATGAGAGAAACGTGTCGACCATTGCCATTGGGGATACTTCCATGCTTTATGCAGTGTCCCACACCGGTTTCGTTGCGTCCGCATTCACCGGACATTTCAGGTGGTACAACCCAACATGTTTTCACTCAGCGTCGTTTTGACTGTTGTCATTGCCAGTCTTCTCAATTGTAACACCGCGCCTCCAGATGACACAATATGTCAAACTAAATTTCAGACATTTCGTCTGACATTTTTTTTTTGACTTAGGTGGGCACATTACTACATGACATTTCATTCTGCGTAGGTGTGCAGTTCGTTCAGCGCCATACACCACTCAGTCATCTTTGTTTCTTTGTTTATTTATTTTTTTTTTTTTTTGTCATTCCGAAATCAAACTGACAAACGCTGTCAAAAAAATGTCAGGGTTGATGTCTACAGAGATGTCTTGAATAAAAACCAGACATTTATTTCATTTAATATTTCTTGTCTGCAAACTACCCGTCTCCACTGGACATTTTGATTTCATGAAAATTTTCTTAACACCAGCGGTGTCTCGTGGTGACACGGTGTTAGTGCCAGAGAGGAGATATCAGTATTCTTAGGTGGTGGTGTATTTTCCCGCGACATCCAATTTCCGTCAACCCGAAAAAAAAGCAAGAAAAACCATTAGAGAGGGAGTGCCTGAAAACTTCTTCCTTGCGGCTCTGTTCCAGACAGAAGAAAATGAGGCTCCAGAGGTTGATCGGCTTCAGATGTTACCACTTCCGCCGACCTTTTAACTTTTCGAACCTGGGTCAAGCCATCAAAAGCAGCACTCTAATAAACCACCCTTTCTATTTTCATGGCTTTTAACCGTAACGGTCAGAGATTCTCCAGTGCTCTCGCCTGGCCCAATGTACTAAACGTATCGTAGAATGAATCAGTAGATCTAGATCAGCAGGGAATTTGTGATAGTATTGCATGTCGATTGGGGCGGCCAGAATGCATGCCCCGACAGTGTTCGAGTACCACCAAAAGTACATATATTCGCCTTTGGGTTTATCTCATACTTTTTTACAGTATTCAGGATGTCTTTGTCGTTTAGTTTGACGTCTCATCTAAGTTCTTTTCAGAACGTCGAGTCCCTAAAAAACGGGAATTTCCTTCTCTCTCTTCCTACAGACCCAATGCACTTACGTACCTTCTTTTCAAGGTCATGGAAACGCTGATAAACTGCCAGCTCATGAAATATCTCGAAACACGAAAACTTCTTAATGACCGCGGTAGATTTTTCGTAGCAACTGGTCCACTGGTGATCTGATGGCATGTCTGACCGAAATGTGGCACCAAAGCGTACATCAATCTGGCGAAAGCAAGACAGTTGCACCTGATATTTCTAAGGCATTTGACAGAGTTTGGCATCAGGCTCTTTTTATCGAAAATACTTGCTTTTGGGATCGATAACTCTCTTCTTCGATGGATAAGACATTACCTTTTGGAACATTCAATTCAAGTTGTCTTGGATGGTTTGAAGCCTGATATTCACAAAATAAATGCTGGTGTGCCCCAGGGTTCCGTTCTGTCTCCGACAATCTTTTTAGTTTTCATCGATAACGACGTGGATGCTACTGCTGATATGATCACTGACACTATTCTCTTCGGAATGACATCCTTTATCCCTTATCGGATGTAGAGTATCAGACCAAAAGAAAAGGAATGCATGACTCGAGCTGTAAAGATGCTGTCAGGGTTAAAGAAATGTTTTTTCGGTTCTTTAAGACCAATCCGACAGAGGAAAACCGAAAAAAGTTTAAACGAGCCAGGAATGACTTATGAATTTCTTAAACGTGTGAAATTTCAATATGACCAAAGGTGGAACCAAAAAATACTACAAAGGTAGTAAAAGCTCTTGGTCGTTTGTCAAAAACATCAGAAATTCTGCCTCATTCTCCAACCCAACGCTTATTTACAATGACATTCCACCTGTCAGTTCTGGACAAGGCCAATCTGCTTGCTGCACAGGGCTCCGTTCTGTCTCCGACACTCTTTTTAATTTTTATCAATGATCTCTTGTCTGCCACTTCTAATCCCATATACTCCTTTGCTGATGACAGTACTCTCTGCATTTCATATTCGTTCCCGGACTCACGCCCCTGCTCTTCGGCCGTAGAACGTGATGTTAAGCTCATTAAATTCCGATATCAACAGCATAATCAATTGGGGAACTATCAACCAAGTGGAATTTAATGTTTCCAAAACACAATTCTGTGTGCTGTCGTTAAAGCGAAATTGAAATACCCAGCTATTATCCAAGAATGGCACTTATATCGTCAAAATCGAAAAACTTTCCATTCTCGGTATGTGTGTCAATGACAACTTACGTTGGAATGACCACATATTCGGTGTATTCAAAGATGCTGCGAAATGTCTATGTTTCCTCGAGCGATGTAAGAAATACTTTATCCCCTCTGATCTGACCTCAATATATAAGGCATTTATCCGCCCGAAATTGGAGTACAATGCCCACATCTGGTCGGGTGCGCCCAAAACATCTCTGCACCTGTTAGATAGGTTTTAAAGCTGTGCGATAAAACTCATAGGTGATGCTTATAGACACTCTCAAACACCGGCGAAATGTCTCGTGTCTCACTTTGATTTATCGCTATTTCCACCATCAGTGCTCCATAGAAATCGCCAGTAACATTCCGCCCATTCAAACCTTCAACAGTAATACCCGTCTAGCTATGAACGCTCATCAGTATACCCTCAAGCCCACTTTCGGACGTACTCTGAAATATCGTGATTCGTTTCTAAGCCGAACAACTCCTTTATAAAATGTCCTGCCTAGCTCTTTATATCCAAGTCATTATAACCTTCAAACATTTAAAACCAACGTTCATCGGTACCTCAATTTTCTTCGCCCGCGCTGTGTGCAAACATTTTAAGGGTACTTAAATCCCTTGAGCGCGCGGCAATTATAAATAAAAAAAAAAACAAAAAAAAATTAAATTGATGTCAGATAATAGGGAATGATGCTGATGTTGGAGAAAAGCCAAATGAAGCAGAGGAAACTTGCGTGATTGAAAGAAAATCAGTTGGTGACGCGCGATCTCTGAAAGAAAAATATAGTATAACTTTTTGGAAGCAAAAAGCATTTGATACGAATTTAGATGCGGATTTTAAGGGCAGTGAAGAACTTCCAGAACTGTTTTTGGGATTGCAGCGGACCATGTAGTGCTTTTAAATACTTTGTTTCTGACGAACTTATAAATTCAATCGTGTACCAATCCAATTTATATGCTTGTCAAAAAAATCGCAACAATCAAGAGCAGATTGATAATTTGAATTTACAAAAATTGTTGGGCATACGTGTTGTGGTGTCAGTGATTCAAATTCCAAGCACACGCCGGTATTGGGCAGTTGTTGTGCGAAATAAGCTATTACAGGAGACCATGTTGCACGAATGAAGCTAAGAAATGACCCTAATTTCGACCGCCTTTTTAAAATACGCCCTATTGTTAACCAATTGGTTGGAAAATTTAAATCGGTGCCATTTGAAAGCTGCCTTTCTGTGGATGAACAACAACGTTCCACCAAAGCAAGTCCTATTTAAAACAGTACCTTCCAATGAAACCACATAAATGCGGATTTAAATTGTACGTTCTTTGGATATAACTATAATTTCGAAATATATACGGGGCAATAGAACAGGTCTGTGCATAAGCTTCCTGAAGAGACTGATTTGGGGACAAGTGCTAATATTGTCATAAAACTATTGCGAAATGTTCCAGCCCAAAAAAACTATAAAGTTTATTATGATAATTATTATACATCGTTGCCACTAATGCTTACAATAACCAAACGAGGGATTTATTCATTAGGAACAATCCCCCGGAATAGAATTCCAAACTTGAAACTTGTGGATGATAAAATTCTGATGAAGAGACCGCGTGGAGAATCCTCTGAATATGTTGCAAAGGTTGATAATATTGATGTACTAGATGGAGTGACTAGTGATGGAAAAGTGACATCCTTGACCACCAAAAAAGGTTATGGTGCCTTGAAGTTCGTTCATATTTAGGCAGAAATGCCAAATTTCAGTGCGATACTGTCTTTAGTTTTTTTTTTTTGACAGCTGATTGTTGTTGACGTGTTTGGCATCATGTTGATTATGGACAAAAACGATTTTCGTTCTCTCATAAAACATTATTTTTTGAGAGGCAAATTTTGGACAATATTCTGCAAATGGTAAGTTATCCTGCCGCTGGGTGCCGCGCATGCTCACTCCTGACCAAAAACACGAACGCGAGAGCACTTCGAAAAAGTGTTTGGACTGGCTAATGCGGAATCGGGCGGACTTTTGGCGTCGATTGGTAACTGGATTCGGATCATTAGGACTATTATCCCTTCTCAAACCTCAAAAGATGGCTCATCAATAAAAAATTCAGCTCACGCGAGGAAATCATCGACGCCACGGAGGAGTATTTTGCAGACCTTCCGGAAAATTACTTTTCGGACGGGATCAAGAAGTTGGAAAATCGCTGGAATAAGTATATTAAACTGAAAGGGGACTATATTGAATAATATAAAAAAACATTATAAAAAAAATGTTTGTATTCCCAAGAAGGTCACTTTTCACTCCATCTAGTATCTGTAATTTTATGGAGGGATAACAAGATTGTCAATTTGATGTAAAACTATTGCGGAAGTAACCGTTGAAAGATTTGACAAAAAATTAAGGAGCAAAATAACCGCTGCTTGCTTGTACAATAAATTCATGAGCATGGTCGATTTATTGGACTCTTTTATAGGGCGATATAAAATAAAAATGCGCTCAAAAAAATGGTACATACGCCTCTTTTTCCATTTAGCAGACACCGCCTTGGTCAACGCTTGGCTTTTATATAAACGAGCTGAAGCACAAAAAGGCAATAACTGTAAGGATAGTTTTTCTGATTTTAGGTTAAAAGTAGGTAACGCTGTGCGAAATGGGAAAGATATTATCACCACGCGGAAGGCCTTCAGAAGTGAAAAGAAGTCTTGCTCTTAAGGTACAAATTGTTAACGTATTGTATTTTAACAATTTTACAGGATAACTTTTTAATTTTAAATTGAAGACCAGAGAAGTTTGTCAGTTCCCCAAAATCAAGTTTGGTTAGACCATATGGATCACTGGCCGAAATGGATAGAAAATCATTTGACATCCAAGCTTCCAGGCTGTAATGGGTGCACTTTTATCAAATGTGAAAAGTGTGATACAAGTTTTATTTTAAAAAATTTCATTCGGCATAAATTATAAAGAAAATATAAATATGAATTAAAAGGAAAGACTTTGATTGATTGAAATTGATTTCATTTAACAATTTATACCAGTAATTTTAATTTAAAAAAAATGTTCAAACACAAAAGCTTTTCAACACTTTTTGTAGATTTCCTGCATGAATTTGCATTTAGGCAATGTTACTCAACTCTAGTTACTGCACATAATACGAGGGTTGTCTGAAAAGTTTCCAACCGAACAATGATACAAGACATTTTTCTACATAGTCTCCTTGTAACTCTACACACTTCTCCCAGTGATGCTACCATCACTCTAACCCGTCCAAATAGTAGTTGGTGTTTTTCTCTGCAAAATAATTGTTCACGAAGGTGATTGCCTGCTCATTTGACGAAAATCTCTGTCCTCCGAGCGTAGTTTTTAGATGAGGGAACAAAAAGAAGTCGCTTGGGGCTAGATCTGGTGAATAAGGCGGATGGTCAAGCAGTTCACACCCTAATTCATGGATTTTCGCCATAGCAACCGCTGAGGTGTGAGACGGCGCGTTGTCTTGGTGAAACAGAATTTTCTTTTTCTGCAAATGTGGCCGTTTTTCCGCAATTTCTGCCTTCAGCTTGGTAAGTAATGATGCGTAGTATGCCCCTGTAATGGTTTTTTCCTTTTTGAAGATAATCGATTAAGACAACTCCTTTACTATCTAAAAAAAACAGTCGCCATCACTTTCCCAACCGAAAAAACAGTTTTGCTTTTTTTGGAGCCGGCTCACCCTTTGCAGTCCACTGTTTTGACTGAATTTTTGTTTCGGGCGTATAATGGTGTATCCAAGTTTCATCTGCAGTAATTAGTAGGCGCCAAAACTCGGATGTATTGTGCCTAAACTGCGCCAACAGAGCGTTGGAAATAATGTTCATTCGAACACGTTTTTGGTCTAACGTAAGCAAACGCGGCACCCAACGCGCGGACAGCTTTCTCATGCCTAAATCTTGATTTAATATGTAACAAACACGTTCTTTGGACATTTTCATAACCTCTACTATCTCTCTAACTTTAATTCGGCGGTCGTTTAACACCATTTGGTGAACTTTAGCAATGTTATCGTTAGTGGTTGTAGTTTTTGGACGTCCCGAACGTTCATCATCTCCCAAGCTCTTATTACGGCCATGTTTAAATTCAGCTTCCCAAAATTTCACTGTGGTAAATGAGTCATTTTTGATTTGCGTAGGCATATTGCCTTTCAAAAACAAGAATTTAATAACAGCTCGATACTCAATTTTTTCCATTTTCACAAAAAACACTCACATCGACTCACTTAAACTAAAAACTGCGCGTCCAAAATGACTGGAACTTCGGTAAGTAACTGTCAAAAGATGCACAACTAGCATTCACTAGCTTTTATTGACGAGTGCCGCTATCTTTACGTTGCGATCGGAAACTTTTCAGACAACCCTCGTATTTGTACGAAATTCTATTTTCACAAGCCTAAAGCTTAACATACAATAAAAACGATATAAACAATTTTCTTCTCTATAAAAAAATTAATTTATGCAACGAAGGGTTAATATTGGTGCTCCTTTTAAATTCAACAGTTGTCATTGTTCAAAAACATCGATTTTTCATCGCAATTTAAAAATTTATTTGAATTTGTAACTACAAGGTGCCTTAACAGGCGCTTAACAGGTAGATAACAGAGATTTCATTTGAATTTTGTTGGCGCAATTTTCAAATTTCCCTCCCACATGAACCTTAAACGTCAAAGTTGCTATGCTGTGTTGCGCTATTTATTCATACTCATCATACACACATATATATTATTCATAATTTATTTCATTTGATTTTTTATTGCGACACATACTGCGTACATTCTTTGTGGCACACAATTGGTGCATTTCACTTGCTCCCACGATTTTTTTTTTATTTCTTTCAGCTACATTCGTACACTCATGGCGTTTAGGGCAAAGCGGAAATATTGGTAAATTAGCCAAAAGAAAAAGACAATTTCGTATGTTCTCTGTAGGAAGAAGATACAATTAATGAGAAGGAGAGAGAGAGAGAGAGGAGCAGTAGAATGCAAGTACCAACGAAAGAGACTTGTCTCTCTGCTGTCTTGTCTTGGGATATTTCTCAGTGTTCGTTATGAGGGATGTTTTGATTTTCAGTTTTTCTTTTTTTTGTTTTACTTCTGATACATAAAATTAGAAAAATTATAACTACGCTTCTTTAAATTGATTGAAAAACACCTTTTTGAAGTTAGTCTCCATCATGTAGATACAGCTATGGCCAAAATAATAGGAACAATTATTACTTTTCAATGATATCGTGCAAGGCGACCTGTTTTGTTTGAATGCAATGAAAGCAATGTAATCAAACAAATGATTCTTTATATGCGCAACGGTTTCTTGTATGCACATCTGTTAAAAACAAAAAAAAGTGCGAACAGGTGCAATTATTCAGTAAATAGCTAGTGATCTGTCTGGACAGAAAAATAGGAACACTCCCAATAAATTTCAAGAAGACAATTTTTTGAACTAGTAATAATTATAAGTTGTATTTGCTAAATAGTGTCCAGATGTTTTAAAGTTATTTATTTAAATATTACAATTTTTAATAAACGATATTATGGACAGAAATAAACACTGCACTGAAGCTCTACATGCAAGCATTTTGATATTACGCAGCCAGGGCATCCAATCCATACGAAATATTGCAAAGGCAATGAAGTGCTCTTCGACGATGGTATTTAACGCTTTGCAACCTAAAAACTTTCGTGAGAGGCCTAATATGTCCACTAGAGAAAAAAAATTGGTTAGGTAAGTCCAGGAGATCCCGTTCATGTCTTCCAAAGACTTGAAATACGAAACTCAAATCGAAGTGAGTGCCAGAATGATTCGCCGAGTCTTACTGAATGCTGAGCTGCGCGCTCGATCTCCGAGGAAAGTGCCACTGTTAAAATGAGTACATATTGCGAAGTGGTGAAAAATAATACCACAAAAATACCAGACAACACGCTTTAGTGAAAAACCAAGAAGAAAAAGAAAGATTTTAATCATCGACATATACAGATGACACAGTTACAGGGTTGGCATTAAGTACAGAATTTATATTCTATTACAATAGTAAGCGCATTGCTTTTGCTAAGCTTTACCATTTGACGGGAAATCCCCACCAAGCAATAAAGCAGTGGCGAAATGTATTATGGAGTGGCGAAACTAAAATAAATCTGTTTAGAATGGACGGTAAACAGTTTGTTCGTAGTGCAAAATGTGAGACGTACAATCCAGCATACACAAAATCCACTGTTAAGCATGGGGGGGCAATGTAATGATATGGGGTTGTTTTTCCTGGTGGGGCGTAGGTCCAATATACCTTATTAAAGGCATATTAACAAAAGAATCCTACGTGGACATTTTTAGGAATCTCATGCTACCATGGGCCGAAGAGAATATGCCCCTAAGATGGCGGTTCCAGCAGGATAAACCCCAAACACTCGACAAAACTAACAAAACAATACTTTCAGCAAAACAATGTTGCTGTATTACAGTGGCCGTGTCAATCTCCGGATCCAAATCCGATTTCGAACCTCTGGAGCAAGCTTAAAACTGAAATAAGCAAACGGCACCCTTCCAACAAAGAGGATATTTGGATTGTCATCCAGAATGTTTAGTATTCCATACTTTCCGAAAAATTCCAGGGGCTGGTGAAATCCATGAGTCGTCCAGTGGATGCTGGTTTTGTTACCAAATATTACCTACTAATTCAAAATAAATTTAAAAAAAACTTACTGTGCATGCGTTTTTCTTTATTATGTCTGGGTGTTCCCTTTAATTTGGCCAGGTAATTAAGTATTGTGAAGCAATATAGCTAACTATAAAACCATTTGCTTTGAATTAAGCACCTGCTATCACGTAGAATATATTGCAAACATATTTCTCATATATCTGATATTATATTGGGTCTATAACTTAATTCATGCGGTTTGCTAAGAGATGGCGTAACTTGTATTATTCCATTGGAACATGCGTTGGAAAGCTACTGTCATTGTACGTCATTTCAGTACATGTCATTCATTTGAAGCGTAAACAACAATAATTTTTTTTCACTCAAATATGTCGAACTCTGTGCCTGAAAAAGTGTTTTTGCGGGGAGTTCTTCTTCATGAAGAAAACTGCTGCCGAAAGTCATCGTATTTTATTGGAAGTTTATGGTGAACATGCGCTAGCTGAGCGAACGTGCCAAAAGTGGTTTGCACTATTTAAAAGTGGTGATTTTGGCTTGGAAGACCATGAACGTCCTGGGCAGCCAAAAAAGTTTAAAGTTGAAGAACTGGAAGCATTACTCTATGAAGATTGTTGCCAAACACAAGGAGAGCTCGCAGAATCTTTGGGTGTCACTCAAGCAGCCATTTCAAAACGTTTAAAAGCAGATGGATATATTCAAAAGCAAGGAAATTGGGTTCCACATGAACTCAAGCCGAGAGACGTCGAAAGGCGGTTTTGCATGTCCGAAATGCTGCTGGATCCATTACGACAACCCCAAGCGCAACAAATCATATGTGAAACCCGGCCAACCAGCCAAATCAACGGCAAAGCCGAATATCCATGGCACGAAGGTAATGCTCTGTATTTGGTGGGATCAGATGGGTGTGCTTTATTATGAGCTGCTAAAACCGGGTGAAACCATCAATGGACAACGCTACCGAACACAATTAATCCGTTTGAAGAGAGCAGTGGCCGAAAAACGCTCGGAATATGCGACCAGACACGAGGCAATAATTTTCCATCATGATAACGCTCAGCCCCACGTTGCTATTCCGGTTAAGAACTATTTGGAAAACAGTGGATGGGAAGTCTTACCAGACCCGCCTTATAGCCCAGACCTTGCCCCTTCTGACTACCATTTGTTCCGGTCGATGCAGAACGCCCTCACTGAAATACGGTTCACATCAGAGCAGAATATCAAAAATTGGCTTGATTCATTCTTGGCTGCCAAGCTGCCGCAATTCTTATGGGATGGGATCCACAAATTGCCAGAAAGATGGGAAAAAGTCATAGCTTCAGATGGGCAATACTTTGAATAATACTATTGTACATGTTTCTCTTAAATAAACGTTCAAATTTTGAAAAAAAACTGCACGAATATATTTATATACCCAATATTTGCTCTACATATTCGAATAAAATAAAAGTTACTTTAACTGGTTTCGAAAAGTAATGAGTGTTCCTATTATTTTGGCCATAGATGTATGTATACTATTCCAACGAGGGGACATGTAAGAGTGCATAAAGGATTATCACATCTCGGAAAAGAGTAAGAAGCTTTTTTATGAAGTAGATGACGATTTCGATAAGGGGTCTATAATGGCTTTTTTGTATTTTTCTGTCCAATATTGATGAAACCGGCCAAAAAATACTCCAAGCTAAGATGAAAAGTAAGCGAAGTACAAGTAGCAATCTCGATGTCTTTTTGCTACTAGGGTAGTGGTCGCGCTTTGTAAAAAAAAAAAATTATTACTCAAATTCCAGCCATTTCAGAGCTCTCAGCACTGATTTTCATTAGACTGTTAAAGCAAGAATGAAAAACTGTGATACTTACTTGTTCTAATTTGCTAACTTGCTACAGAGTATAAAGAGTGTTTTTTGATTTGGTAACTCTTTTTGTAGCTGACAGCTGATCTGTGCTTAGTTTGACTTGCCATTTCATTATCGACAGACTAACGCAAGAATAAAACTTGCAAATTTATTTCGAAAATCATGGTTCAGTTTGCGACCCTTACCGTGCGCTACATTCCTTTTTTACGTGCGATCGTCTATCTAGGCAAGTAATTTAAATAACTATGGATCGCTTTCGATCTTATTAATAATACGCGTCCACAGAGTCGTCCTACAGTAGGTAGAAGCGTAGTCTTCAGTATCCGAATGAGTCGATTCGCTATCGTATACAGCAATTGGAGCTGGGTTCATCCACTTTATGGACTATTTTGCGTAAAAATCTGCATTAACACTGTTACAAGATGCAGATCATGCAAGAATTGAGGCCGCTTAAACTTACTATGCGTCGTACTTTCGATAAATGTGCCAAAAGCAAGATTGCCCTTGACTCCCTTTTTCACCACACAATTTTGTTTAACGATGAGACTTATTTCTGGTTGAATGGCTTCCGCATTTGGAATGAAGAAAATCAACGATCCATTATTGAGATGTCGTAACATCAACAACCTCGCTATTTGTTATGCTTCTGCAATGATAAGTCCATTTTTTTTTTCCAAAATGTAGCACTACAGACCACGGAGAGCGCTATAAATTCGCGATTGCTGATTTTTTTTCTTGCCCAACTGAATGGCATTGGGTTGGAAAATCTGTGGTCTCAACAAAACGGTGCAGCATGCCACGCAGCACGCGCTACAATCAATTTATTAAGGACCTCTGAATTGGCTTTCAAAATCGCGTGTGTTTTAACAACTTTGGATTATTTTTTTTGCACGAATATTGGAAGTCACTAATCTATGCTGATAAACTAGAGAGGATTTACGAGTTGGAAGCCAACATTCACCGCGTTATTGCCGATGTACGACATGTTCGAAAATTTTATTTCAAGATTGTTCTCTTAATTTAAGCTAGCTGCTGCGTCTAAGTATAATGCCTGGGATAGTCATTCAATCTAGTACCAAACATAGAGCCACCGTATTGGACTTGATTATCTCACTTATAGTGAATATTCTACATTCACCTACTAGATTTGAACCTGTTATTACGGTGTACAGGTCTTAAGCTTAACCATCTGAGTAAACGGTAATAATCTTAGCGACAAGCTTATTACTATTGCAATAGCCTTTGTAACCTAAATAATGGCTCTGATAGCTCTATCCATTGACAGTCGGATCCAATATGAGCATATCTGTGGATGCAATGACTCTACAGCTTACCGGCAAACCAAACGAAATGTTCCTGACGTCTCTACGATGTCAGCGACATTCCCGCTGTCCCTCAGTAGTAAAGACGGCAGATTGCTTTACTACGCTGCTGAGCACTTAAGTGTCTTGGATATGAATGATCCTGAGACGCGTGCTATAAAAATGACGACGACACCGCGAAGCACTACCTTTGTGAATGTGTGACCTACGCTCATTTTGGGCTGCAGCTACTCAGCACTGACATAATGTGTGCTAGTACTGTTAGCACTTTATCACTTTATCACTAAAGTGCTTACTCTTCTTTCTTCGAAAGACTGAATGCTTCCATTAAAAGGAACTTACATGGAGTAAAATGGACTAGTACTTCGACTGAGTGCTCTGTGCTCTGTGCTGACAGAAAAAAACAAATTTCCAAGCTGAGATGGCAGCTAAGGTAGTTTCTAGTTCTAAAAGATCAATTGACATGTTATATTCAGTATGCTTCAGTTATTTTATTTGTGTTCCCTCTGTATAGGATCGAGATATGTTCATATGGTACCGGTGACCAGAATCCAGCGTCTCTGAGTCTATTCGTAGTGCAACAAAAGACACAAATTGCAGCCTATTTTCAATTTGACGCTTGGAGTTTCTCGAAGCATGCCTCGGTTTAGAATAAGATTAGGCGTGCCATGAGCTTATCAACCATTTTCTCCATCGTAGCAATTTAGTTTACAGAATGTGTAGTAAAACTAGCCACAAGATTAATCAAAAATGCAGTTTTTAGGTTAGGTTAGGTTAGACTAGAAGGCTCGTTTGTTGAATTATGGACAAGAAATATAAAGGAAAAATGACAGTGATGGAAATGAAAATAAGTTGGTTTTGCCATGTTCAACAAAGGTCGTCATAATATCCGGTCCAAAAAGCAATAGAGACTCAAGTTCCAGCCAAGGCTCTAAGAAAAAGCCGAAAGAGAAATAATTACATCCTTCAAGGGGCATAGTAGCAATGGAAATACGTGGGAGATATATGTACGAATATGTAGCATAAAAAGTAATGAAACACTTTCAACGGTATATAAAAGAAGAGTGAGGAAAGAGACTGTATGATTCTCCCATTCCGATTGATTTAGCATGACCTTTTCATTTTTGAAGGAATTTTTCTAGGCAGAATACTTAGCTCAAGTGTTGATCCAACAAGTCTTGAGGGATTACAACTGAGAAGCCCCACAGGGAACTTCTGCTGTTTCGATTACTATTTTAAGTAAACATGTAAAAGGTGTTCTTTGTAGAGGTATAGACCTTTAAAAGAAAGTAAAGTATTGACCTTGTTGGAAGGATAGATGTTTATGCCATTAGTACTTGCATATGATTTCGGTAATCTGGAAGCCAAATTTTCAACCACTTTTTTGGGAAGCTTAGAACGTTGGCTTCCAAGACCTCCATGGTCTCTCATATAGTATATCGTCGTAGACAAGCGACTGTATATATTCTTACAGAAAATAGTTTAAAAAATCCAAAACTATGCGCTCATCGAATGTTTCCCTCAGTAAATTGTTGTGGTGTGCACTGTACGTCATGTTGAAACCACAGCTCTGCGAACAAAAAAGTAAATAATTTTGAGTCTATAGTGCTCCCCATTGTCTGCAGCCTTCTTGACGGCATCATCTTAAAAGAAATATGGAATATCTATTCCATTAGCTTGTAAAGCACACAAAACTGTGTACGGATCGACTGTCAGCTGTCAAATTGACTGCCGCTGGAAAAAGTGTTGCCAGTTCCAAGAAATAACGTTGGAAAACAAATACCTTATCCTCATATCTTGTGCGTATTATGTTATATCTATATTCTACTTGACAGTCTCCGGAACTAAAATTTCTTTTTCTTTTTTGAGCATCTGCGGTTTTTTGGCACTCGTGTTGTTTCAGTGTGATAGATATTTATTCAGGTCGCATAAAAAGCTGTTTCTTATTCGAGAACAACGGTAAAACTATTTCTATCCTACTTTTTGGAAGCATATGCTGCTTATAGATATTCTTTACAGTTGTTTGAATCCAGCATTCAATCATTTTTAGTGCGTAAATACAAATATAAGGCTATAAGAATGCAATCAAAAAGTTCCCGGAATTTATTCAGAAAATTAAAAATACAAGTTTATTCATCTAAATCTATATTGTCCCCTTCAAAGAATCTCCAAAACAACGGTATGACTTACCGAAAAATTGCTAAAATTGTTGACTGTTCAATGACAATGGTGGAAAATGCCTTAAAGTGCCAATCTACAGCAGAAACTCTCTCTCTCAAAAAAAGGATATTGCGCTTTATAAAAGAGAACCCCTTTGCGTCATCCAGCGCATTGGAAAAAGAGTTTAGCCTGGATGTCGACAGCTCTACTATACGCAGGATGCTTATAGCTAACAATCTGAAAGCAAGAAGCGCGAGGAAAGTACCGCTGCTGTCGAAGAAGATGTTGCTAAAAGGTTGCTTTTTGCAGAGGAACATTCCAGCTGGCCTGAAAGCAAATGGCGCAATATCCTTTAGACTGATGAGACCAAAGTTAATTTATTTAACTCAGATCGCTGCACTTCGCAAGTGCGTAGACCGCCCAATACCGCATACTCCAACAAATACACAATCAAGATGGTCAAACATGGTGGGGGCTGCATCATGATATGGGGGAGTTTTTCCTACCAAGGTGTAGGTCCCATTCACAGAATAGAGGGCAATATGACAGCAGTGTCGTACGTCGAAATAATAAGGAATATCATGCTACCCTATGCGGAGGACAATATGCCTCTTCGATGTTCGATATTCTAATAAGGTAATGATCCTAAACACTCATCGAAACCTTCCAAAGGATGGTTTTCAGAAGACAGCCTTTTAAGCTGGTCTTCTCAATCGCCAGACTTAAACCCGATTGAAAAACTGTGGCGAGAGATCAAAATGGCATTAAGGGGCGTAAAAGCGTCCAATAATAATCACTGGGCAACAATGAAAAATACTCGGACATACTGAATAGTGTTTCTTATCGTACTCGACCTGTAGATAACAGGAAAAATAATATTTTGCTCAGGTCACGTACAGCAACCTAACGGCACACACTTTTACATCTTTATCGAACGAGGTCAGTTCTAATATGATCGCACATCGTTTAAATCGGTTTTTCTGTTAGTAATTTAAAAAAATAAACTAATTTTCGTAAGAAGAATATTAGAAGTGCATTAAAGTGATAAAATGCCACGATCTTTTGTTAATTGTCCAGATTTATTCTGCTATATTTGTGGAGAATTTACACCAATTTTCCGAAAAAAGAAAATAACACCATTTATTGAAAAGTGTTACTTTTCTTATTTTAAATTTAAAATAAACCATCAGGATAAACCCTCAGCAACACACATTTGCTGCCTTAGGTGTCACCGACAGCTAACTGGTTCTTTTAACGGGTCATTTTCTGCAATGCCTATGATATGGAGAGAGCCCCAGAGTCACACAGATTGTTACTTTTGTTTCACCAATGTGAAGGGATTTTCTCGAAGATCAAAATATGCAGATGTCTCTTCTGTAACAAGACCAGCACCTCATACAGAAATTCTGCCAGTTTCAAAGCCACCTTCCGGACGCCTTTCGGACACAGAAATAAGTTTGTCATATTATTCAGAAGAAATCATGGATGATACCGAATTTGAGCTCCCTACATCTTCTGATGCACCACATCTCATCTGTCAGATTGAGCTTAATGACCTCGTCAGAGACTTGGATTTGTCAAAACAAAAGTCTGAAATACTGAGCTCAAGGTTAAAGCAGTGGAATCTGCTCAAGCCTGAGATAAAAATTACAGAGTACAGTACGCGACAAAGTGAATTTGTTCCTTATTTTTCGAAAGCCGATAACTTAGTGTATTGTAATGATATTAATGGCTTAATGCTGTCACTGGGTTATGAGCACAAAACCGAAGAATGGCGGCTATTCATCGACGCACGTTTGAAAGTTGTATTGCTTCATAATGGTAATAAGTTTCCTTCAATACCTCTAGCGCATGGTGTGAATTTAAAAGAAACCTACGATGTTATGAAATTTATATTGGAAAAAATTGAATATAAAATTATAACTGGTCGATATGTTCGGATTTAAAAGTTGTTGCTCTACTTCTTGGACTACAACTAGATTACACCAAATTTTGTTGGTTTTTATGTGAGTGGGATAGTAGATAGTGGGATAAGGAATCCTTCATTGATCGAACCACAGCGTGTTATTCTACCACCATTACATATCAAATTGGGTCTTATAAAAAACTTTATAAAGGCGAAGAAGAAAGACCAACCTGGTTTCAATTTTTTGAAACAAAAGTTCCCATCACTAAGCGAAGCAAAAATTAAAGAAGGTACTTTTGTGGGTCCAGCTTTCATTCCTACTCTGGATTCATTAGAAAAACAGGCCTGGTGTTCATTTGTGAAAGTAGCAGAAAACTTCCTAGGTAACAATAAGGCTCCAGGTTATACAGATGATGTAAAGAAAATTCTGAATGCTTATCATAAAATGGGATGCAACATGTCGCTAAAACTTCATTTTTTGCATTCTCATCTCAATTTCTTTCCTGAAAATATGGGTGATGTAAGCGATGAGCACGGCGAGAGATTCCACCAAGACATTGCTGCAATAGAGCAACGGTACCAAGGAAAATGGAAGCCATCAATGTTGGCAGATTACTGCTGGTCGCTCATAAAAGAGACTCCGAGGTGTTCTTATAAACGGAATGCAGATGCTTCCAAAAAAAACAACAAAATTTTACAAGAAATAACATTTTTCGGTAATATTTTTGGTTAAATTCTTAAATGCAAAAAAGCGTTTTCTCACAAAATCCCGATGTGACCTGGCTATTTTATATAGTTTTCCTGATTCTATAAACTCCAACGATTACGAATCACATAATTTTATCACCGAGTAAAAAATAAATATTTTTTTGTGGACATTCGTTAAGGCTGCGTGAGAAGCTATTCCACCAAGGACTACGAAGATGCTCGTAGATTCGATGCCGCGACGTTGCTTGGCTGTTATAAAAAACAAGGGCTATTCAACGAAATACTGAAGTATGTAGCTATATGATAAAATAATTCATTTCTTATCTTATAAAATTAATTTTGTTGTTTCAGTTTATATTCGAAGAATGTAACTTCCAAGAACTGGTGGTTGTCCTTATTTTTTTGCACAGCCATTTTAAGAGGATTTAATACTTCTTCTTTTCTTTTTCCATGAATTTTAGGCCATTTTATGTATAAATTTATTATTTGACATTGAGACCAAATAATAAAACAAAGAGGTTCTCAGTTTTTTTGCATTTTGAAATATTCCAATGGCTATCCCTATTATTTTGCACATCACTGTATTTAATATGAACAGTAACAAGTATTAACTTGTTAAAACAATATCTTTTTTTTTAACCTATATTTACCGGAAAATCTATTATCCGGAAGACCGTTGGTTCCGGATAAAAGAGTTTTAACTGTAATACAAAATGAATTCGTTTTCAAGATAAAATTATTTCGCAATCAACATTCAAGTCTGGCATTGCCTATTTAACATTTTACCGCATGCTACGCGTCTACTAAGCCCATGTTACAATTTACTTCGTGAGAACATCTGCTCCCTACTTCTCTTTCACACACATATGATACCGTCCGACTATCTCACTCGCTCGTACTGCTCTATTTGCACAATCCGCTCACACACACTTCTACAGACCCAAAAAAAAAAGAAACGACTATCGAAACTCCCATTTCCTCCGCATACGGCTACGCATATAATTTGACGTTGTTGTTGCTGCTATATGCTATAAAAATTTCATTCATTCATTCGTCAACACACACCTCCTTCCTTGTCCCTTACTCTATAACGTACACGAACACTGAACACAAAGCAACAAACGACCAAAAAAAACTCACATCCCATCTCCATCGCATCGCACGTAAGGCGAGCAACAGTGGAACCGTGGCTACGGCTAGTCCCGACTGTCAGCGTGAGCGTAGTACAACGCAAAACGTCTTCCGCTTCTGTTATCGTTTCGGCTTTCCGTCGCGAGCGTGAATTTCGTCGCAATCCGAACAAACAATTCTCTGACTACTGTCTGTCAGTCGTGCGGTACAAAACCAGGAATTTCATTCGAAATTTCCCCCAAAAAAAGAGTTTAATTCCCCAAAATGTGTGTAAAGTGAGAAAAGTGATCAAAACGAAGAAAAAAAAAAAAATTATTTTTCCAAGAGTGAAAATTCGTGACAAGGAAACGACAGCAATAAAAGAAAAAAGGGTGAAAAAAAAAAAGACGAAGAAATAGTGTAAAAAAGAAAATCGACAAAAGAAAAAAGAGTGTAACCCACACAGGAAGTCGTAATGGAAAATTCTTGAATGAAAATCAGTTCAAAGCAAGCAAGCCAAACAGGATATACATTCCGCCAAAGGATTTATTGCATTGCCCCTTGCATTAGAATCCGTTTTCGTTGTTCCGTTTCTGTTTCTGTTTCTGTTCCTTTTTGTGTGCCTTTTGCGTGTGTTTTGTTGGTTTAAATGTGTAAAGTGTAACACGAATGCCTTGTAATTTCTGTTTCTCCTCTCATTTCCTTGCACACTGTGGAAATAGGAAAAAGGAAATCAAGAAGACACAAAAAAAAATAAAAAAATATTAAATAACCCATCTCCCTCTTGCGTAAAGAAATTGCGCTCACCTCATCTATAAGGACATCTCTCTTACCGAACCATTAACAAAATGCATTTGAAAAAGAAACATCATATCTCCGATGACAGAGACGACTCTACTAGTTATGGATTCAACATGGCCGACGATACACGCGAAGTACGAATCGAGGAGCAATTACGAGTGAAAATTGGTATGTAAATTAGTGAAAAAGTGTCAAATTTCCACCACAAACCGTTCGTCTTGATTGGAACTTTAATTTAATGTAAAATTCGTGACATCCTTCCAAGGATTTCCATTGAAATTCTCTTGTGGAATGCGAGTGTGTTGCCCCCTCTACCACCAAAAAAAAAAAAAAAAAGAAAAAAAAATAGAAATAGTGCTGGACAGCCAGCCAAGTGCTGTGCAAACGAACGCTTGTGTTGAGTGTGAACTTTCTCAAACAGAGTATGCTGCCGTCCGTTAAGGAAAAACCTAAACAGGTGTCAACTAAAAGTGTTTTTCCACTCGATATCCGTAGAATTCCACAGCAAGTTTTGGTGAATCGGGCAATTGCTGAAGGAATCCTTGTGCAATTGTTAGGATTAGTGCTATCCTCCTGCTCGGTTGAAATCCATTTTTGCCTTAAAAAACAAAAAAAAAATTGGAGTTCTAGAGCTCAAGAAACCAAAAACGAGTAAAAAGAAAAAAAAGGCGATTGGAACGAGCATCTGTATGGCCGTGTTTGTGTGTGCGATGCGAGCTGTTTGCTGCGAGCGCGCGGGATACTCCAAGCGAGAGCGAGAGCAAGAGAAATTCCAACACACACCGAATGCTTTGTTTTCTGTTTTCCTTTTTTTTTTTCTTCTTTTTTTTCTGTTTTCTGTTTTCATGTGGTTATGAATGAATTGTGTCGTCGCCATGAAGTCGAAAGTGTGTGCGTGTGCATTTATGAATGGTGCTCGACTTGGCTTGGATTGGTATTTGGATTATCACATCACCCCCAAAATGTTGGGCCGCTGAACCAGACCAGAGTTGGTGGAGATGCAGAGGCGATACCTATTCCAATCTCATACTGCAGAAGTAACATTTTGGATGTGGCATTAGTGTCACACTCGCTGAATTTCAGTTCGCAAGCATCTCCCAGCACAAGGCAGAGAACCGCACAAGCAATTGGCGAACATCGAACATGGAACACCTTTGGCCATGTGCAGATTTTATGGAATAGAGAATTATGGGGGTTTAGGGTGGTGTAGAAAGCGAGCGATTCATCCATTGCCAGTAAAGTAAAACAACCAGCCCCATTCATTAAACTTATCGAACAGTCGATAGGCCCCTCGCCGTGTCGTAGTCAAATATGCATTGTAGTTAACCCCCATCCAAGTACATAGAGTAGCTACGTTATGTTGTACATTATACTCGTACCTCGGACATGCTTGAGCCTAGAGAAGCTTCACAAGTTTTCCTTCTTTTTTTTTTTTCTGAGCCATTTATGGGCACGACTCAATGCCAAGTGGGTGATTCATTGATTAAAAGGGGGCTGGTTGTTTTGTAGAGAGGCGCTTCGACTAAAACTTGGAAAGTTTCCCATTTTTGCGTTTCCTGTCGAATGAAATTCTTATTTTCTTTCATTCATTTCTTTCTCTTCTTCTTTTTTTCAATTTCATTTTCTGCGGAGGTTGTTTTATTTTTTTATTTTTATTTTTTTGAATTTTTTTTGTAGTTGTGAAACTGAGCTGGAGAGGAAGTAGGTATATACTCGAACAACATGTACATAGAGCGAAGGCCAATATTCGTCGCCATACGTTGGGGGGTTGGTGGTTGGTTTATTCGGATTTCGACTTGACACTTATGAATTGCGCCAGCACAAATCAATTATTCACTGAGGAATTTTAGAAACAAAAACAAAAAGAACCCCAACCAACTTGTTTGGTTTTATTATTACTATTTCATGGATACATCTACATATGTACATATGTGTGTAATTATTTATTTTTATTTTTATTTTTTTGCAATTCTTGCCGAGGAAGTGATAACGACTTGTTTGTGGATTGTTGTCAGTCCTCTGACCTAACATCCAACATTTGAAAAAGGAAACCAGATACGTATGCATCTGGCTGGGAAGATAATTGGTTACTAAAAAAAAAAAAAAAACCAAACAGACATGTCATACATACATACATGTGTTATGTATACGTATGTCTATTTTATTTGTTGGTTCTTTTTTTTTTTTTTTTTTGAGAAAAAACGACAAATCTGAGAATGGGGTTTTTACTTTTGCTTTTACCCTGAGGAAGTAAGTTTCAGAATGAAAACTTTGACCACTCGGTTGTAGTAGTTTCCGTTGCTAGGCATGATTTCATGTCATCATATCTGGAAATGTAGAATTTCCTCAGCATTTAGCAGAGGTTAGTCATTTAACCGAATCAGAAATGTTCATGTTTGGGCATCTTAGTAATTTTGTTGAAGTAAGCTCGAATTTCGTTTTTGTCTGTCTTTCAAGTTCAAATTTATTTCCCTCAGAATTTGTAGTCTTCTAGATCGATGCTCTAAAGAACGTTTGTAAACGTACGTTTGCCCTTGACCTTCATTCGATCTAATGAAAATGTGACTTCAAACTATTTGCTGTAGGTCATGCCATCACGTCTTGATTAGAAAGAGCACTATGTTGTGAAGAGTGAGTTAAGATTGTCACACCATTTAGTGAGATACTCAAATAAGACCGCTGCCCAGTCGCAAAAAAAAAATAAAAAAAAACATCGTCACTAGAGCTGTTCAAAACCGTGGCATTCGCATAGGTAGTCATATGTATTTATACATAAAGGGTGTTTTTTTTTTAGAGATATACAAATTCAATATGAAATAAAACACTTGAAGCTAATGTTAATATCTATGATATTAGCTTTATTTAATAGATAATTCTATGCCATTAGTGTGGGCATATGCGTGCCACGACTAGCTCGAATCATGAAGTCCAATTTTCGACAACTTTATCGAGCAACTTATCAGCAATAACACGGCGAATGTTGACTTCCAAATCGTCCAACGTCTCTGGTTTATCGACATGGACTAGTCACTTCACATAGCCCCAAAGAAAGTAATCTAAAGGTGTGAGATCACAAGATCGTGGAGGCAAGTTCTCAGGTCCATTATGCGAAATTATGTGCTCAGCAAATGTTTCCGCAATAAATTGATCGTGTCGCGCCGTGTGGAATGTTACGTCACCTTGTTGAAACCAAAGCTCTGTCACGACAATACCATTCAACTGAGGAACGAAGAAGTCAGAAATTATGTTTCTATAGCGCTCTGCATTTACGGTAACATTCTGGCCGGCATCCTTCTTAAAGATATATGGGCCGATGATTCCACCATAAAGTACACCAAACAGTGAGTTTTAATGGTTGTAAGGGTGTCTCAACAAAGGCCTCTGGGTTTTCTCCACTCCAAATTGGGCAATTTCGCTTGTTTACATATCCATCTAACCAAAAATGACCCTCATCGGAGAAGAAAATTTTGCGTTGAAAATGAGGATCAAGCTGGATCATGTTTTCGACCCATTCAACTCTTGCACAAGCTGGATCTTAAAAGCTTTTAAGCCAAGATCTTTCCATAAAATCTTCCACAAAGTGGATGGGCATAGATCCAATTGCTGTGCACAATGGCGAATCGACCCATTCGGATTCTCCTCAACACTGCGCTCCACAACGACAATAGCTTCTTCTGTTCGCACTGTTTGTCGTCTCCGGAGATGCGTATTGTCTTAGTGTGAAAACAGTTCATCGTGTTCCGATGGACGATTATGTCGACCGTAAAATGGACGTGTAGCGCACGATAACTTTGGCGAACCGAACCATGGTTTTCAAAATAAGTTTGCACAATTTGCGTTCTGGCGTTAATCTATTCATCGGAAAATGGCAAAACGTACTAACCACAAATCAACTCTCAACTGTCAAATTGACAATCTGTTGAAACAGTGTTGCCAGTCTAATTTAGTTTTAGTTTTATTCTTATGATTTTACTTATTCCCACCGATTTCAGAGAATAACATCCCAAGGAATGATTAACAACAAAACCACGTAGTGATACAACACCACTTACTTGCCAACAAAGTCAATACCCTTCTTGATGTTCTTCAACTATTCAGGAATAGCTTCCTTCAACACCTTCTTCTCGTAATCGTCCAATTTTGGCAAACCAAGATTCTCTTCGACTCCATTTTTGCCTGAAACCAATGGTGTGGAGAAGAATCGTGCTTATGTTACGTTGGCTTCCACATAGGCGCATTCATTGACATTGCTTTCACCACTCAGGCCTCTCAACAAAGAATTGGTCAAACGATCACCAGCATAAGCCATGGAAAGGGTGGCAGAACCAGCACCAGCCTTAGCTTTGACGACTTCAGTACCGGCATCTTTTATTCTCTTGGTCAAAGCATCAACATCGCTTTGTATTTGGGATTGCTCTGGGACAAGATTGGGATGATTGTCACACCAGAGTGACCTCCGATTACATTAATGTTGACTTTCTGTGGATCGGCGCTAAGGGATTTACCAATAAATGCGCGTGAACGGACAACATCCAAGGTTGTAACGCCAAAGAGACGTTAGAGGACTTCGGCAGCGAAGGGTACCACAGTGTTTACTGGATTGGTGATAATTGCAGCAAAGGCTTTTGGGCAACGGCAGCGGCAAAATCTTTTACAATATCAGCGTTCGTGTTGAACAAATCATCATGTCATACCGGGTGTGCGGGGAACTCCAGCTAGGATAACGACAACATCGGCTCCTTGTAAAGCGGCTGCCAATTCTCCTGGGCCAGTGAAACCACGGGTCGAACTCTTTGTATCGATGTGGGAAAGGTCAGCGGCAACACCAGGTGTACCGACAATATCGTACAAGCTGAGCTGGGTAACCAATGGATTCAGCTTCAACAGCAGCGACAGGGTTTGTCCAATACCGCCACTAGCACCGCAAACAGTAACTTTGAAGTTATTCTTTTTGCTGGTGGAAAAGTTCCTAGTAGCTTGGAATGTTAACTGCTTGCTAACTTGCTTGATGCCGGTGGATAAATTCCAAAATAGATTTTATAAAAGAACTTTTGAAAAGATAAACTAGCAAAGCGACACACCCAACCTCTAAAAGAAAACACCCTTTATATTCACATGCGAATATCAGTTAAAAAAAAACTACCATTTCTAACAAATAATTTAGCAAACGATTAGACCATTAAGAAAATGCCATTCTAGAGGATCAAGATCGAATACTATTCTGATTCCTAAAAAAAGACAGATTCTTACCTAGTCACAGTGAATAGCGAGCGCGATTTGACTTCGTTGGCAAGCTAAAACAATTGAAATTGACAAACTTTCAGTAGAAAGTAGCAATGCAACTTACCTCGATAGGGTTACAGCTTAACCTCAGCCAATAAACATTTTTAATTCGCGCGATCTTTAACAAACTGATCCAAGATGGTTGAGAGGACCTTCTACTAGTGGGCGACCCCTAAAGTAAGGTCTTTCCCTACTGCGTTGTACCTCTAACAAGGAATCGAAGACTTTAATGGTGTTTCCCGTTGTACCTATCTCCCCTTCGAAAGCTGGTCAACAATTTTTCAAAGAATTTTGCGCTCAAAACGGCTAAGGATATCTTCATCCACCTTCGAGAGCGTTTATGCTTCTATGGGCTTGTGCAAAACTGGTAGGATTTTATGTATATACATACATACATACATAGACCAAAAACGTTTTGCCAATGGTGGCAATGTCATCGGAGTATGCAAGTAGTTGCACAGACTTGGAAATCGTATTGGCCTACGAGTTACGACGCTCAATTTTCTGAAATATGATATCAACGTGGCACAATCTGACTAGTTTGACAAGGATGCAAACTCTAGAAATAGTTCAGTAAACCTAGTCCCAATAGATACTGTTATATGCGGCGTGGAAATCGATAAATAGGTAGTGAGTACAGCTCTGGGTCTTATCTTGGGAAGGCAATACGGCAAACAAAATCCCGTACGCTATATTTTCGAAGGTCTGTTCTCGTTCAAATGCTGAACTTCCATTCATCAGTCACACTTTCCTCCGAAATGAGTTGGTGTATGCTCTCTACCAAGTCATTTCCCGCTGCCCAAAATAACTCGGTAGGTAAATTATCCGCCAGCCTTGTTTAGATTTATGCTTCTTCCCTTATTTCAAAATCGTTTAACAGTGTTTTTTTATATCCTTACAACTGATTTTGGCTCTACTACTAAATTTTCTTATTCATCCCTACAAGTTTATTTGCAGGTCTTTTAACTTGTGGTAAAGCATCAAAACGTTGTTCCTGAAGTAACATTTTTCTAGTTTCTCGATAGTTATCTTCGAAGAAGCAGCTATTCTTCCTTTGCTTGTACATTACACTTTTATACAACGCTACTTCAGAAGCGAGTTGTTTTTCTACAAGTTGCTGCCTTCACCCTTAATCAAACCAGGAGTTTCATGGGAGTAGCCGAACAAAACATCAGTTGTGCTACTCCTTGATGTCAATGTCACTGATCTTATGAATATCTTCAGTACTTATTGTCGGTTATAGAGGTGTTATTGAGAGCTTTGGGAATACGCGATAGGCAGAGGTTTTGGCATTTTATTTCTCCATTTTTGTATTGTCTGAGATGTCCGCAGATGGCCTGCAACAAATTAGACCGCTCCTTATGTTTGGGCATCCATTAGGCGGAAGGAATGCCTTCCCTAGATCGCAATATGATCAATTTGGTGGACGTTTTATGATCAGGCAGGTGAACGCCATATTTCTTGATGAATATTGGGGAGGAAAAACCGTGATCTAATTATTGTGATACTTAGCGCCGCAGCAAAGCCAAAATCTGTTTCCAGATGTGATGTCGTTAAGGCTATGCATTCTGAATGTGCTATCGTAGAGGTCTTTGAAAGCATTGTCTATTTCTTCTGTGGAGGGATGTATGCTCTAATTAGGATGCCTTGCCGAATTTAACAATACTTAGGTGACGTAAATTTCGGGGTGAACCTGGGCCTCAACTAACAATCCTCTCCAGTTAGCCCGGTCTTTAGCTAACTGCCTCCAGTTGCGGTTCCGTTCGACCTAAGGTGAGGTTTTCCTCTACTGCGTTGTTCTTTGAAAGCATTGTCTATTACTTCTGGGGAGGAATGTATGCCCATATTAGGCTGCCATGGCAAATTTAACCATACGTTCACTCCTATCTACTTACTTAAGTGACGCTACACTTCGGGGTGAACCTGGGCCTCAACTAACAAACCGGTTTTTAGCCGGTTAGCCCGGGTTTTAGCTAACTGCCCCCAGTTACGCACTCCAAGTCGGTTGAGTTCCCGTTCTGCCTAAGGTGAGGTCTTGCTATACTGCGTTGTTCCTCCGGGTTAGATTTGAAGACTCTGCGCTGGCCGGAGCATTGGTATCGATAGGTTCACTCAAGTGGCCGATAGTTTATGATTTTTTGCGCCCAAGTAGACACTGTTCCTGTACTCTGTCAAAGTATATGTCATAGTTTTTTATTCTACTTTTGTCCGGTCCATCGTACCGTTCTTTTTAATATTTCACACTAGCGCCTCCACTAGTTGCTCAGTTATACGTGGTCTGTTTAAGATCTGAACTTTACATGTGCAGATCCGACGTGCTTATCGGCGGCTATTAGTTGCTTTGAAATGATGGCCCTTCTTAATGCTGTTGTTTTTAAAACGTAAATCATACTATCTCAATAGTTAACCCGTATGTTAGAATTCGCATTGCATTTTTCTTAAACTGGCCCTTATTCTACCTTGAATTATAAGGACCCCAAACAATGGCATGGTGTTTCTGAAATGTATATATGAGGAGCATATTCTCTATAAAAAACAAACCTTTGGAATCCCTGAACAATATAGCCATTGAGAAATCTTAAATCTTTCCATCGTACTAAGTCGGCAATGTGCTTTATTTTTCCCCTATCAAATACATAAATCACCTCTCGCTTGATCCATTCATTCTGATACATCAGAGTGCATTTGAATAAATGCTCTGCAAGAAGTGATTGGTTGCTCAAATATGCTAGCTCCTAGCTCTTATTGATGAAAGACATTTACATATTTTGAAACTTATTAACGATGCATCTTGACCCATTTAAATATCCGGTGTTTCGTTCTAAGTTCACCGAATTGCCAGTAGTTGTTCGAAGGTCGTGTTCCATTTCTATTCGACATGTAACGCAGTAGGCGATTACCTTAATCCAGTTGGACTTAAATTATGTTTATCTTCTCCCTATACATTGGATTATTAATTCTTAACAAATGATGAGTAACTTCTTGCCGTTAGAATATTTACGTTTCAGTTTAACATTGTTGATTTGTTGTTCGTCACAAACGAAGCGATTTCTTTTTATAAGAGAAGGTAAGCCAAACAATCATCTCAGACCAGAGAAGACGGTCTGTGAAAATTTAAATAACTATCCGAGTTGTTTGGAATTTTCTATTATCAGTTACAATGCCTATAGGTCGTTTACTTTTAACCATGACGACTTCAACTTTGTGCATTGTACTCGCATTGCCTTCGTTTCAACGAGTACTTTGTCTAATTTCCTCCAATTCCACGTAACATTAAATTTTAAACAATTACCCAACATGGGTTTTATTGATTCCATGACCGTGATCATACAATTTCTATTTAAACCAAATAGACGGTGGCTACCTTATCATTGACATTTGCTAACTGTGGTCAGTCAACTTTAACTTCTTTTTTTTTTTTTGTTTATTTTGTTGGTTTTACCATCTAGCGTCATAAAAGCACAGAAAAAAAGTGATTTGCGTCAAAACTAATTGTGTGGGGGAAACAGATGAAAATTATAATTAGTCAGAACATTTCCATCACTACAGAGGCAGACAAAACGTCGTCGGTCGGTCCAATGAATTACCTTGACAATCACGGTATTTTCGGTGATCTTCATCAGCCGATTCTTCAAGATAAGAGAGGAACAGACTTGAAAATACTAGAGCTCATTTAAATACGCCACAATCAATGCTTTTTTTTAACTATTTTATTGCCAAAGTTGTTTTTTTTTTTTCGATAAATGAACAAAGGTTAGGTAACTGAGTCGAGTTATAAAACCAGTCAAGATTAGATTTGTTTTTTCAGCAAAAAAAAAAAACGAATAAAACAAACCAAAACAATCGTAAAACCATGTCCGACCCAATTAAACAGTTTGTGTGCAAATCTAGATCAAGTTTCGGGCAGAATTCCAAAACAAATTCGTTGACCTCATACTCGTATCACTCCCGCCGCGCTGTCATCACTCTGTAGTAGCAATCGGCGTAGTCATTTACGTAGATGTTTTTTCTTAATTAATTAAGATCTCATTTACATATCGTTTGTAATTGACTCACTAGGAGTACCTCTTTCATAGAATCTCACACTTACTCACGTACAATTACAAAACAGCAACATACGAGTATTTTCTGAAACAGCAGAATTCTATGAAACACTATTCGTACGTCTGACTCCTACTCTGTGTGCCGCCTGCTTTTACCTGCTAAAGCGAACAAGTTCCACAGTTTCCTCCTCTGTTCTCTAGTAAAACATCTGGTGCTTTATTTTGCAACATAATTACGCCGAAGAGAGAAAATAAAAATACAAAAAAATATATAAAGAAACAACAGGGGCGATATACGAGTGTGTGCTCGTATGTTATGGACAAGTGTAAATTGTGCATGCGTATATGTTCTGATCTAAAACGGCCAATTAAACGCGCATTTAAAGGCTTCCAAAGTTAGATGACTGACTGACGACAATGACGACGACGACGACGCACTATTAACAACCAACCGCTCTCGCGGCTGCCACTAATAATTCCAATTACTTAAGCATTTCAAGCGCGCAGCTAATTGTCTGCTTACTCGTTGCTCCTTCTCTGTTTTTGATGATTCGCTCTATAAACCCATCACCGCCAGTCTCCTTTAGTTGACCTTTGGATCAGGGCTTGTTTCAACTTTGACTATTGCGGCAGTTAGTCAGTTGTTTCTCCAATTTTTTACCAAAGCCTCTCTATGTAGAAACTTCTGTGTATTTCATCTGTGTTTACGTGATGTAAGTCTATTTTTGGGATTTGAAACAGGGCCGAACGCTACTTGTGGAGACGCATTTACTTACCCAGAGACGTTAAAAATACTAGAGGACTATTCATGAGATGTTTACTTAGTTCGAGACATGAAAAAATAATATTATAGCGAGGGTTATAGCTGGTGCATTGTGGAAAAATAAGCAACCGTGTGCGGATCTTATTTTTCTGGTGGGTAGTTGTTTATTTAGATACCAACGGTGAGATGAAAACTGGAAAAGATATCCCCTCCACTAAAATACACAAAGTTTATCGCCTTGTGCATTTGTAGTGTTGCCAGTTGGAAGCGATAAAAGCTTCTACTTCTCCTTACAGATTCAAGTCGCAAGATTGAAACAGATGATCAACACATCACACATTTGTACTGGTGTTGGGAGCTTCCGAGTTTTATTGCAAACAAATATTTTTCAAATTAGCCATTCCATGCAATAAAACGGAATGCGGTCGGAGTTTTGAAACATGGCATATAAGACAACCACTCTTTATCATCACTGTGGGTTGATACTCGCGAGTAAAACAAGAATAGTTTAGTAGAATACAACTCCAGAACAATTGTTCATTGATGTCTATACCTACACTATCTCGTGATTCTCTGCAGTGCATTTAAGGGCTTATTCTTAATCTTATCCCCATGAATTTAACTACTCGCAGTTCCTGGACTTTGCTCATCAAAACATGGCATTCGTTATTGCCGACGTTAAACACCTGCTTCACAAGAAGATCCTGCATTTATTTTTAAATTTGAAGAAGGACACGAAATTTACCTCGTCTATTGTATTGTTGCCTGTTGTTTTCTTTTTCTGCGGGTGAGCTGATGAGTTCGAACTGTCCTGATGCTTTCTAAGCAGCTCTTTTAAATGACCAAATAGCACGTGCTTTCTTAGATCATACTACCCTGGAGTTGCGCACGCTAAGATGGGTGAGATTCCACTTGTGTTCGCCCCTTAAGGTGAGGTATATCTCTACTGCATTGGAACCATCTCGGGTGATGGAAACGCATTTTTCTGACCATGTTGGTTGTACAATTTGTATAATTCGCTGTTACAATATATCATCTCCTCCAAAGCTAGGCAACGCAAAAATCACTAACAATCTCGGGTTCAAAAGGACCAACGACATCTTCATCAGCCTCCGCTATTATATTTGTTTGTGCATGAAGAGTACTAGGGTAATTAGAATCGTATAGCATTTCTGGGCAAAGCCTTATTACTTAACCAATCATATCAATGTCATCAACATATGCATTAGAAAATTGTGTCTTTAGTGTTGGCTTGTTGGTTTCGCCTTCTAACTTTCTTAAGCATAATGTTAAAGGAGCAACATGACAGCTTTTCTCTTTTTCTAAACCACATTATTGATACCAAAGGCCTCGATGAGATTGCTTCTGACCTTTACGGAGCAGCAAGCGTTCTTTATCGCCAGACTGCAAAATATGACGAGCTTGACAGGAATGCTAAAACTAGACATGACTCTACCTAGTCCTGCCAATAAACATATTGTATTCAAAATTGTTCCATTTATTAGACCACAATATTGACTATTAAAAAAAAATTAGGATTCATTCGAAATGATTGCGCTTTTGCTTTAACACAAGCTTCCAAACGGTGTGGCCATGGAGATCGTGGACGCTGCTCTGGTTAATGCTGTTTTCATGTTCTCCAATTCTGACTACAAACCATAATCCAGTGGATTCAGATCTGGACTCCCCGACGGCCCATTTTCTGCTGCTATAAAGCCAGGAATATGGACTCAGAGCCACTCTGCTTGGTTTTGGATTTGTGCGCTGGAGCAGAGTCCTGTTGGAAGATCCATATGAAAAGGGTATTGGTCAAACCCTTCACAACACCCTCTAGTATATCTTCTTGGTAAACCTTTGCACCAGTTTTTACGCCTTTTTCACAGAAATGGAGGAGGAGGTGAAAAACCCTCCCACCAAACCATTGCGAAAGCGGGATGATGTCCACGTTGAACCCTTGGAATAACTTTTTTCGCTTCCTTAAATAAAGTGTCATAAATGCTGTCATTTTGTTTGTTGAAAATTCTTTCCACGGTACAAATTTTCTCATCCGTAAACAGAATGTTTTCATGCCCATTGTTCGCGTGCCACTGCAAAAGTAGCTTGCTGTATATTCCCAGCCTAATCTGTTTTTAATTGAGGAGTTAGAATATGACCCGTGAACCGACGATAGGCTTTCATATGCAGATCATTCCGAATCAGCCTAGACATGGATCTGGTTGATACATCCAATTCCTTGGACATGATCTTCTGCTTCCTAAGGGATTTCTCCGAATTCGTTCATGCACTGCCTTTACTACCGCATTCGTACGGCTAATGCGCGGGGGACCGCTTCTCCACTTCTTGGCCTGTCGTCTACTCCAAACAATTCGCCGAAGCGAGCAATGGCCCGATAAAGGAATATTCTCGATATTCCGAGTGGTTTTAGCAACTCTAAAAATTTGGCCAGCACTCTTTCCGCACTTATGCAACGCTATTACCGCGAATCGATTTTCTTTAACGCCCCGCTCCATGTTAATAGTTTAGAAACTGAAATCAAACTGACTAGCATTCTCCCGCAAGGAGTTTTGAACGATAAGCGCTGGAAATTGTGTAACAGAACTTATGGCAGGACCAGGTACTTATATAGCTCATCTCCTTGCATGTGAGAAATGTCGGTCTGGACTTTTGGGGTTTTCTCTGGAATCTGCCTCAGGGTGAATACTTGGTCAATTGCGGACCTATCCGGTCTTGAACCGCACTGATGGGGGCCACTTGGTTCTTGAGTCAATTTCACTTTTTTTTTGTTTCGTTATTTTCTAATTCGAGGGCAATGATAGTCATCCTTGTTCACCTCGACTCAAAATACAATACCAGAGTGATCGCCGCGATGTTTGGTACATCCTTGCTGAAGCAGTTGATGAAATAGAAACTAAAGAATGCTATTTGCAATTCAAACAAAAGGGGTGATACTAGTAAAACAGACAGAATGATAAGTACCTGTGTTGGAAGATAGGTGGCGCTACTGATCCAAAATCAGTATAACATCATTTAGTATATCTTCTTTTAGCCCGCCTGTCAAAATTTGGTGACAACCCGACGCTTAGATTTGTTTTGACACCCATTTCAAAACATCGTGTTAGTGTTTTTTGCGACCATGCGACATTGTTTTTGGGTGGCAAAACCTGCGAGGAAATCAAGCCCATTCTCGATTGTATGTATGGAACCCATTCACCTTACCGTACAGCCGTTTAAAATTGATTTGCAGAGTTTCGCCGTGGCCACTAACAGACGAAACCATGGACAAAATCCATGATCTCGTATTGGCAGACCGCCGAGTGAAA
This sequence comes from Volucella zonaria, assembly GCA_963966105.1. Lineage (NCBI taxonomy): Eukaryota > Metazoa > Arthropoda > Insecta > Diptera > Syrphidae > Volucella > Volucella zonaria. The sequence continues at coordinate 121,710,676 of OZ014534.1, read as the reverse complement.
ATTCGCGAGTTGGTTTAGATAGCAGGCATCTCAACTGAACGCGTTGGCCACATCCTGCACGAGATTTTGGGCATGAGAAAGCTGGAGGAGTTTCTGCATCGTTTCGTGACAGTGGACGGTAGTGGACTGGCTTCCCAATTGGAATGTTCGGTGTTCGAATCCCAGCCTCGCCCGAAAGACATATCATCCATTTTTTCAGTTAATGAAAATCAAGTAAGACTAGTAGTTGACTAGAAATCAACATCAAGCCAACTTCCACTAAGAATTTAGTCTCCCCATTAAATGTTTGACGCCACCCATGGAGCGAAATAACCAGTGAGCCCAAACATCTTTCTTTCTCTCTCTATCCCATTTTCCAAAAAAACTTAACACATGCTGAGGCATTATAAGTGTATTCATACCCACTTGAGTGTTAAGTTCTTTTTTTTAAAAAAAAAAAAAAAAAAAGTCGATGAGACATGGATTCATTGGTACACAACAGAGACCAAAGAACTATCGAAACAATGGGTTTTACCTGGTGAACATGCTCCAAAGAAGGTGAAGACCGTACCTTCGGCCGGAAAGGTGTCAAAACAAAACTAAGCGTTGGATTATCACCAAATTTTGACAGGCGGGCTAAAAGAAGTTATACTAAATGATGGTATACTCATTTTGGCTCAGTAGCGCCACCTATCTTCCAACACTTATCAATCAGCCCTCGTATATGGGATGGGAGTTTACTGAATAATTTAAAAGACACGATAGCATATGAGCTTCGAAAAAATGTAGTCCGAATAGATGGCAAGATAACAGCGCCACAGGTATTGCTGCGCAAACTGTATGAGTCAAAAATAGGACTTTGCATATATCGACCTCTTATAAAAAAAGGAAGCTTAAAATAAAATAAGTGTCTTACTGGAAGGATATTCATTTCACGAAAGAGATTTATAGAATGTGATAATCTAGTTCTGTTGCAAACTTTCCTTAAGGCACATTTTTGCAAAACAGTTAGGGATTGCAATTCCACCTCATAGGCATATTCCATAATCTAACTTAGAATGAAATATGCCAAAGTAGGCAGTTTTTAACGTTGCGTCAGCCAAATATTTCCTTAAACGATAAAAATATCGAACAGAAGTTAAAAGATGCTGTTTCAAATTTAAAATATGTAGATCCCAGCACAACTGAAAATCAATTGTCATCACAAGCGTTCATTAGACTATATAGACTGGGACAGGTCATATTAAACAACAAGTGGTTTTTGCAATTTAGAGCATGAAATTTGATATCAATATATGCAAGTTCTTTAAAAGCAAAACCATAAGCTATATATACACCAAACCATGTTTTTAACAAATAAACGTCATAATTTATGTCTGCGACTACATTTAAGGGATTAGAAGAGCCGTAAGCAATGGCTATATCATCTGCGAAAGCTATTAGTTCTCCAACAAATGGTTGCTCAAAGATTGAATTGATATATATCAAGAACAAAATCGGAGCGGGAACTGAACCTTGTGGTACTCCAAGATCAATCGTTTTCAAATCTCTAAAGGTGTTGCTTATTTTGACTTTTTGTGTTCTGTTTTTTAAATAAGACTCAAACCATTTTAGAGCAAAACCACGAAAACCAATATTATGTAACTTAGTTAAAAGAATATTGTGGTCAACCTTGTCAAACGCTTGGTTATATCTACAAAAAGTGCAGCGCAACATTTTTTGTTATCTAAACCCTTTTGAATATAAGAACAAAAGTCCAAAAGCGCATCTTCGGTATCTTCACAATCATTTCATAAAACACAATTAACAACAAATATTTAACCATCTGCAGATAAGCAGTAGCTTTGTGGATAACGTAAACAAATTGTATTAAAGTAAATGTTAAATAAATAAATAAATATATATATACAATTAACTCGTTAACAAAGTGAGTCAGACTTTCAAACGATACGGCAACAAGATCTTGTGCTCCCTTTACCATTATTTGTTCAGTTCTCGTTAGAAAATTTGGAAAGATCTCCATAAGTCTTATTGCGTCCATTTAGTGTAAATTTTGAATTAATTTCTCTCAACCCATTCTTACGGTTGACCTTCACCGTGTCGTGAAGCCTCCAGTGGTGTTTTCTTGTTGGCTTTAAAATTACGGTTGGACCATCATTCTGATGTTAGCCGGTTCGACAATATGTGTGTAGTTGCGCCAAAAAATCTGTTGTAACATTTTCATCGAAATAATCTCGCTTTATGCTTGACAGCACATGCGTCCAAGACATACCATACAAACCATTTCCCGGTAATGCGCAGAGCCGTAGCCTGTTAAAACTGATTATAGTCAGTAACAGTATCGTCTAACGTACCATCGGTCTGTTTGTCAAGTTGTGGTATTCAAAGCAGGAAGCCGTCAGCGCGTTGCCACATTCGTTTGACAATAGCCGTTAAAGGCTTTGGTATCGGGTTCGAAGAAATACCTTTATATTTTCAGCAGCTTTCTATGCCGGCATATTATACCGAAACCACCCATAAATGTCTAAGAAACCATATTCCTGAACTTATTGCAGTAACAAATTGACTCTCGTAAAGTCCGGAATCAGATCTAGTGGAGTAGAGTTCATAGACAAAGCTATATAGTATTGCGTTGCCTGCAGGACACCAACAGAAACCTCGAGAGTCTTAAAAATGTTGTTACTATAGTTGAATCAGGAATTTTCGTAGAAGCCATTGACTACATTGTTTGAGAATATATGCTAAAGCAAACGCAATTACATTGTCTGAGCATGGTCTGTGGTCAATCGCGGTTACTAGAACTACTCAGTTCGGTTTTGTTTAGAACTACAAAGAGGTACACCGAAGCACTGAACGCGAAAACCAGATTCGCATTTCCCAGCTATGATGGTCTACACTTCTCGCATGTCACTACAGCTGAACTTTACCAAAAAATAGTATCTTTGTATCCTTTGTTGAAAGATTATAATCTCCGACGTATGTATACCTAGTATACTATAAGATTGCCGCATTGATTTTTGAAACCTCGCTGACAATATCTAACCAATCAAACTATCTTTTCATATAGTAATAACCCCCCCAATACTATTACAATAGTTTCAATGATTATTTTTGTAATTGTTTAAAAACAAAGCCAAGCCGACAACGTTTTCGGAATCATGGGTGTGTAAGGCTAAAACATTCGTTTACCCGATAAAGTCTGCGCTCATTAGAGTGAAGTAACAATCTGAAATGATGTAATTGCAAACACAGGGTTAACACTCACATCATCTTATTTATTTCTTCTATGACGGTGCTATACTGCGTCATGCTCAATAATATTTCATGCAAAAACGAATCACTTACGCATTATACTCGTACAAACTTTATCATCTTTGTAACCGCAAACCTTTCCAAGATCTCATTTGGTGTCTTTGTGACGCAGTTAACAAATAGAATTGCTTCATTTGAATTAGATTTAAAATGAGTAAGCCAATTTACCAGCGAAATACCTTTAACTTCCGTTTTGTTTATTCATGAGGTCTTGCCCAGACATTATGGTGTTTGCTAAAATTTGCATACGTCCCGTCCATCTGTCTATTGTATTCAATGAAGAATGTGGCGGTAATTGTGACACATTTTTCGATCCAAACGCAACTTTGTTCAAGCTGTTTTTAATAAATATTTTGTGTAATACGAGTATTGATAAGCCGAGAGTTTTATTTTTGTTTTATCTAAGATGATGAAAATAATGTTCTTGCAAGCTGTTTTTATGTGCTGTTAAATTAATTCGCATATTTTAGGATGTTTTTGATTGATGTTGTGAGACAAATTTCGATTTGGCGTCTTTACAGATAGTGGGATTGCTTCCGTACATTTGCTTTTGGTACGCATTGATAAAACACTTGTGAAGAGGTCATATAGTAGATACTCGTACATAGATAACATCTGTTGCGAAACAAAATATTTGAACAGGAAACGACTTCAGTAGAATAGGAAACCGAAGAAGCAGAACTTGTGTAAATTTGCGTCTGTTTGTTAACGTTACAATTGCTTCACCGTAGTGGTCAGCTAAGGTCTCGTATGTCGACTATGATGTTCTGAATGGTTTCTGTAGACCGTTGATGAACTGATCTACGTTTACTGTTGCTAAAATATACTATAAACGATATTATATACATCCCGAATATTACAGGAGCACATCGATCGAAATAAAATCAATTTGGAGCCCGTTTCCAGTTTCTAAAAATCTTCTTTTTTTGCATGCAGACATTATAAACTTCTTATTTTGTTGGAGAGTTTTTTTTCTTCTTCGAGAGCATGGTTGTTCTGATGAATTGCAAGCTTAGCTTTGAAGTATGATAATCCACCGTCCAATCCAACCGTCCGCTTATATAGGAAAAGCTTACACCTACTTGCCGCCTATGCAAAACCATATCCAAACAAATGGTCTTTCATTAAGCGCTTCCTATCTTTAAATTTAAATAAAACAAAGTGTGTGTGAGATATAATGGGAATTTTTTATTCGTTTGAAAGGCCTATCGATGCCATTATCTATGGAATATAACATCGTTCAAATATCCGCCGCGGCTTCTCTGGGTGGCGCGCATCCGAAATGTTTAATTTTCCATGACTCTGGCGCATAAATCATGTTGAATTTGACCGATGGCATGGGTTATGTTGGCTTTGAGGGCCGCTGTGGTTTGTGGCTTATTCGCATAGACCTGCGACTTCAGAAAACCCCACAATAAAAAGTCTAACGGGGTCAAATCGCACGATCTCGGTGGCCAGTTCACATCACCTCCATGTAAGATGACTATGCCCTCGAATTGCTCGTGTAGAATTTCCAATGTGGCGTGAACTGTGTGGCACGTAGCGCCGTCTTGTTCAAACAACATGTCGTTGTTGGACGCTCTTGGATCTCATGTGGATTGGTATCGTCCCAAATTCTGCAATTTTGTTTGTTGACGTACCCATTCATCCAGAAATGGGCATCATCGCTAAAAATGATTTTTCGATGAAAATTAGGGTCAGTTTCGAACTGCTCCAGAGCCCATTCAGCGAACACCCGTCGTTGTCTATGGTCGTTTACCTTCAGCTCCTGGGTCAGTTGAATTTTGTACGAGTGCAGGCCCGAGTCACGACGCAAAATTCGCCAAGTAGTGGTCTGCGAAAGACCGAGTTCTTTTAAGCGACGCGAAATCGACTGCCTCGGATTCTCCTGCACACTCTCATGGACATCGGCGATGTTTTCGAACCAGTGGACTCAAATTTATACACCACACCGTAAAATGGGCGAAGCGCGCGGAACGTTGCCCAAACAGAACACTCATTTTGATAAAACAATTTTATTATTTGCACGTGTTGTTGAACGCTATGTCCGTCCATGGTGATTTGGCAAAACAACCTGAATAAATGACAGCCAATTTAACAGATGTAGCTTCAACAATATGGCCGCTATCAACTGTCAAAATTGGAAGACCCTGTGCATATTATTGCTCTAGCATTGTAAAGTACGCCAATTTTTTTTGTTCCGAAGTACAGAGAGGTAATAATACCCACTTATGTTCATGACATATATCTAATGTCAAATGCAATTAAAGTCTGCGTTTGTCATTTGTAACACAAATCAACGCTCATTTTCCGCATACTTGCTGCATAATTGAAAAGGTTTTTCCTAAGACAATTAGAGAAATATCTTCTGTGTGAACTGGTGTAAATATGCGACTTACGACCAATAAACTTAATGAGACTTTCCGCTCTGAAAAATTCCATTTGTTTGCTCCTAAAACTGTCAAAGGAAAATTAAACATCGCACAGTTAGTTAGTTAATTGCGCGATAAATCTTCAAATGCCGATGATGCACATTTCCTCTTTTTATTTTCGTAGTCACGGATCTTTCTTGGTTAATTTATCCGTGTGTCAGTCTTGAGATTTGCAAAGTTTGTTTGAATCTATTTATTTTGTGTTATAATAAACATACGAGTACAAACCTTTTGTTTATTTTAGTTTGCTTACAAAAAAAAATATAAGAAAATGAGGTTTCGGCATTGGTCCAAAAGTCAGAGTCCAAAGTAAAGCATACCATATTCCTTCTTCAAATTCTGGCAACACTTTATAAAGAAGAAAGAAGAAGAGTTTTCTAGAAGGTGCTTTGCTCTGTACGATTAATTTTTGTTTTTTAATTCAAAAATATTGCGAATTATATGCGAATGACAATCTTTTTCGAAAGGGTAGCAGTCAGACACGAAACTGGTCCATTGTACTCCATGTGTTCCGAATGCCAACAGTACACAGGATTGGTCCTCCATCTAAGTACAATACTTGCCGCGCCAAACGCTGCTTTATTTCGGTGATCTAGTGGGAACGTTGCTTTCGTCGTGGCGAGGCCGTTGACTTAAACAGATAGATATGTTTCTCTCCAGAGACGTGTGCGCATCACACTTATTTCCTGCTTACATTTGTATACCACCCCACAGTCCCCCTGAATAGCCATGAGTTCAACAGTATTTATGGTCGGACGGGAACAACAAATCATGAATGTTTCGCAATAAAATTCTTTATTCCTACGAAATTGAAACACCGTACCGCGCTGAGCAGTAAATAGATTTCCGGTGATGGTGCGTAAACGAGAGACGGATGACGGGTTGAGATTGTGAGTTCACTGTGAGTTGGGACCACGTATGAGTTTAGTAGTCGCATCTTCGTTGTCGTTTTGTATATCAGACTGATTTTTCCTGATTTCAATTTCCTTCGTTTTTGTTCGAGGAGGGTAGTTTTGTTTTTATACAATATATTCTTTTTTTTCTTTCTTTCTTTAATGAATGTCGGTTTGATGGAATCGCAATGATTCAAAAAGAGATATTGAGGTCTGGTTGTTGTACAAGTATTCAACATCCGACATCCGACATAGTCTCGACACGATATCCTGTTTGTGGTTAATCGAATTGTAGCAAAAGAAAATCGATTTGTTTAGAATTCTTAATCGTTTGTTCATTTTGCTCTCTGAGTACGGCGTAATTTACCCGAAACGATCGTGATCACAATCATGATCAGATTAGTACTCAGGTGTCGCAAACAACGAATCTTGCGACTGATTTGTTAGATAAGAGAGCGTTTGCCAAAACAAATGCCAACAAAATAACATAGTATAAGCCACTGCAGGAAGGGGTATATCATATAAACATAAACAACAAATTTCTCAATGCAAATCACCGCTAGTACTAGAGAAAGATAGGGTGTTGAACGGGTACCCGTATAAAGTTTGTTGTCGCACTGATAAGATAGATTTTGGAGCAAAGTTAATTCGTTTCCGTTTGCCATGCGAGCCAAAACAAATGCTTGGGGTAATAAGCGACAAGCGAATAGCGACATTCGACGAAAAGGCGTTCTAATCTAATCTTATCATGGCGAGTGAATGAATACTTAGTGATATCTACCTCCAATGGGGGTTGCTTAATAGGTCCATCACAAATGAACAGACAACAAATAACACACCTGGTGACGGCAAGGGTGCAGAAATTCAAATTAAATATTCTTTCGGCTGTCTGTGTATGTCTGGAATATTGATGGGATTTTAAGCCATGTATTAATAGACGGACAAATTGGGTATGTACTCGTAAGTATTTGCTCATGAAATTAGACTGTTAGAGTTATTTGTAGAATTTGGGTTTCCGAATGAATGATCGCCCAATGACCTTGTATTATTTGTTGTAAAGATTGAACATGCAGTTAGTTTATGTGAATAAGTACATATTGAATATTATACTTAAGAAATACCATACTTATTGTGGCCAAAAAGTTTTTGCATCTCTTCTTTGAACTTCGGCTGGAAATTGAGCACTTCTTTTGCCCACATTTACTGAAGACTTGCGTTGAACCATGTAATACAATCTGATTTGCTCAGCCAAAGGGTTTTTCACTATCCATTTCTTAAATAGAGGCTAATAGTATTGTATGTTCCCACTAGGCTCCATATTGCGCAATTTGCAGTAATTTGGGATGAGTGTCCACATTACATTTGAAATGATTTTGTCTTACATCTCATCAAAAGACATATCTATCTGTCAAATCTAGCACAGGGAAAAAATAATCACAAAAATTCCTTTCAATATAAAATATAAGAAATCAAGAATAAAAATTAAATAAAAGAAGAGCAAACCGTCCTTAAAACAACTGGTAAACCACATAAATGAATGGAACAAACTTGACAGCAAAGTTTCCTTTCAAATTTGTTAATTCTGTTTGTTTTGATCATTGGAAAACTGGCATAATCTGGTATAAAATGTAATTTCGATTTCAATTTTGTGAAACTTGGCGCAGTTTGGGAGACAATTTTGGAAAATTGCGTAATTTCATCTAGTGGGAACATAGTATGTATTACGTGAATACGCATCGACCTTATTAAATCCTATTTTGTTACACCCACTGATGTTTGTAATATTTTCATTTTGGTCGTTATAATTTTTCCTATATTTTCTCATACGACGGCCAAAATTACAATCCGTATGTTAAAGCTGGAGGAACGATTGCCGTTTATAACAAGCTTCAGTTTAAGCGGCATTTTTCTGTCATAGACTGCGCCATTTAAGTCACCCCATACTGATTGTATGTGTCACATCGTCACCGCAATTTCCTGGGTGGGTGACGGCAGAGACTAAGTATTTACATTTTTCGCAGTTTAGTGCGATGACTTCTTCTAAATAGATGTCAGGAGTTGAAACGACTGATTCGTAACCCGTTATCTTCTAGCTCCTTTATCAAATTATTGGGAGTTTCCTGAATGACTGTGATCTCGTTGTTAACTGTCTCGTGTATATTTTGATAGTGTAAGACATTAGTTACACCGATCAGTAGTTGTTGCAATTTTTGGTGTCACCTTTGCCTTTATACAGTGCAATAATAAAGCTCTTGCTCCACTGGTTTAGGCATTCGACCGCCATTTGAACCCTAGATTTCCGGTTTCCACCCATATTTCGAAGAGTATGTGATCAAGCCCGAGCGCACGGTCTTGATTCATTCTTTTTACAGTGCTCTTACATTTTTCTTCAACGTTGTTCCACATTTCTTGCATGCTTAAGGCCTCCCCTTGATTTGTGGTATTTTAGAGCCATTCTTGCAAATTAAGCGTCTCTTTCCTTGTTTAAATTATGCCAGTTGATTTTCATAACTGATGCAGGTTATCTTTGGTTTTTCTCTGGTTTCTTCACAAAAAATCTTTCAGCAAACTTTTTTTCGTAATAAAACCGTTTGCACGCGTGCATTTCAAGTTGAAGGTTGGATCCAGTTTCTGACATTTCACCACCTGGCTTCCTGAACTATGCGTTATAACGATTTTACATTGACCTAATACGTTTTCTAGTTCGAAACTTTTGCCCGTCATTGTGCCGATTTTTCTGCTTGTGACACGTTATATATTTCTTGTAAGCATCCGAAAATTGAGCGGACCCGGAGTGCTCGGCGGTGCATTATATTCCAGTGCGTTCACTTCTATGATGTTCGTACTGTTTTCCTTTGTCCGTGTGGCGATGGTGTATGTACGATTAGGTATATCCGTTTTTAGACACATACAGACTTCTGGTAGTGGCAATAGATGTTCATGCACCGCAGGCTCATTTAGGTGTTAAAGTGCCTGAATATGGTTTTTACCTGTTTAATGGCCACTTATGATAGGGAGGCGAACGAACTGCAGCAATATCCTTATAAGCTTTTGCAACATCTCTCCTTCCATTTCAGTCAATTTCCCCACTCTATTGAAAGGAAGAAACCCTGGTTATGTCATCGCAGTAAGATATGCGCCAAAGGTGGGGCCATTTCACACAAAAGTATGCCTAATATCTGAAGGAGTTGTGGGAGTACCCATAAATTTATTCTGAGTAAAATCAACCAACATGCAGTGCTTGAAAAGGTCATCAGGCCTAAATTCATGTATAAATTTTAATTTAATGTCAAATCCAAGACTAAAACTCTTGTAAAGATATGTGTATACGAATTAATAACGTGCTGGTGATAAATGTACCCCAAACACACACATTCAATTGCTAAATCTGAATTTTCTCCTGAATTTCCTTTCCGTGCTAATCGAATTCTTTTTGGTGTTTTTTTTCTATTTTTACAGGTGAAGCGAAAAACTTAAGCAGCCGCAATAATGGCGCCAGCAGTTGCAGTGCATCCGGTAACCGTGACGTTTACTGTACGATAGCCCTCGATCAGGAAGAAATCTGCCGAACCCCCACCATAGAACGAACGTTAAGTCCATTCTTTGGTGAAGAATACTGCTTTAAAATTCCGCGACGATTCCGTTTCCTATCGGTTTATGTATGGAATCGAGATCGTCATGCAAAACAGGACAAACCGATTGGAAAGATCGCAATTCGTCGCAAAGAACTACATACTTACAATCACAAAGATCATTGGTTTTCATTGCAACCTGTTAATGCTGATTCCGAAGTGCAAGGTATGGCCCGCCTAAAAATTCAATTTGAAGAGCTTTCCTACGATCACATCGATTTGAGTAGCCATGTTGTTGGTAGTATTAGCGGTGGTGCCGGCAATGATTACAAAGAGAACAACGATCTACATATTAACGATAGCCAAAGATCGATTAAATCTAGATCGAATTATATTTGGCGAGTTGCTATACAAGTAGCCGAATGTTTGGATTTGGCACGAAAAAATGGTTCTTGTGATCCTTATGTGGTGTTTACAGCATTATACACAAATCAACGACAAATAATCAAGCAAACGAAATCGCGAAGAAAAACTGTTAATCCACAATTCGACGATGTAATGCTTTTTGATCTGAAGATCGATTACAACTCAAGGCAAGAGTCTTCGAAGGCGTATAAAGTTGTTCCCGTTGTTGATGCGGATCTTTGTGAGATTCGCGTCACATTTTGGCATGATGCACCAAGTATGGGTGATAAAGCATTTCTTGGTGAAATCCGCGTACCATTTCTCAACAAACAACAAAAGAAACAATCTGTACAAAAGAATGCCTGGTATTATTTACAACCGCGCATAAATCAAACGTGTGCCACCCCGACTGGCACTCGTCTCAGTTCAGATAATTCCCTTGGATCCCTACGCCTCAATTTAGTGTATACCGCCGATCAGGTTTTTCCATTCGCCACCTATGATAGTTTAATGAATTTGTTACTTGAAAGCGTAGATCAAAAACCAATAACAATCAGTGCGGTATCAATTTTGGGTGAAGTAGTTTCCTGCAAAACAGATGTCGCTGAACCATTGGTTCGTTTGTTCACTTATACAGGACAAATAGCAGCAATTATAAAAACTCTTGCCGACCATGAAATATCGAATCTAACCGATCCAACGACGATTTTTCGAGGTAACACGCTTGTTTCTAAAATGATGGATGAAGCTATGCGACTCTCTGGGCTGCACTATCTCCATAACACCCTGAGAGATGTGCTCAAGCTGATTCTTAAAGAAAATAAGCCCTGCGAAATCGATCCAGCTAAGGTGAAGGACAAAGGAGCAGTCGATACAAATCTGATTAATTTACAGGAATACGTAGAACGAGTATTTGACGCGATAACTCGAAGTGCAGACAAATGTCCTTCAGTTTTGTGTCAGATATTCCATGATCTCAGAGAATGTGCGACGAAGCATTTTCCCCACAATCATGAGGTACGCTACTCAGTGGTGTCTGGTTTCATTTTTTTGCGATTTTTCGCTGCAGCGATACTTGGACCAAAGCTCTTTGATCTCACCACAGAGCCAGTGGTAAGTATTCAATAAAAATTATCATCAACAGCAGAAATAAATGAATGCTTTTTGTTTTATGTTTTTTGTATGTTCTTCAAGGATGCTCAAACGAGTCGAACACTCACACTCATATCAAAAACGATCCAATCACTGGGTAATCTGGTGAGTTCAAGATCATCACAGAAGCCCTGCAAAGAGGTATACACCGGGCGATTGTATAAAAAATTCTGCACGGAGAAACATGTTGAGGCTGTTAAGCATTTTCTAGAGGTTATATCTACAGTGGGTGGTGCATCTACGGAAGGTAGACAAACTATTCTTGAGCCAGTATTATTAAAAGAGGGGTAAGTTTTAAAAGAAATGCTCAAACATAAATTAATTGTTGCTGATTGCTTTTGTAAACAAAACATTAGCTGTTTCCTTGACTATATTTGCAGTGTTGCATTTATTGTGATACGTTTCCACCTGCACGCAGCTACTTCATTGATTTTCTGTGTACTTATTGTAGTTAGCATGTAATTGTTATGCACCAGCAGTCTGTTGTTAAGTTATATATAAGCAGGAAACATGGAGACTGTGGAATAAATGAAAATTTAGCGGATATTTGCTTTCTTAGAAATTAACTTGTACTTTCTTGAGCACGGAATAACAACAGTTTTCAAACTTTTTCAACTCAAACATGCAGTTACTTGGTGTCGAGAAAGACCACCATGGTAAATATTTTGACGGATGACAGGGTTGAAGCGCAGTTTCCGTTGACTTACCTTTTGATAGGCATTCTTTGCGTTAGATAAAAGTGATCTATCTACGGTACCTGTGATGTGAAGTTCTTTAATTCCGTCAAGAGTTTTATGCAAAAGGGGTGTAAGTCTCTTTGGTCATCGGCCTCTGCTATGAAAACTACATTCTCCTTCTCAACCAGCGATGAACAGTCCTCGAGAATAGGTTTCATTTCGTTGACAGTCGTTTGAGTGAGTCGATGTGAGTGTCTTTTTGTGAAAATGTAAAAAAATTGAGTATCGAGCTGTTATTAAATTCTTGTTTTTGAAAGGCAATACGCCTACGCAAATCAAAAATGAGTTGGACTCTGTGTATGGGGACTCTGCACCATCATTTACCACAGTGGAATTTTGGGCAGCTGAATTTAAACGTGGCCGTAAGAGCTTGGGAGATGATGAACGTTCGGGACGTCCAAAAACTGCAACCACTGACGGTAACATTGCTAAAGTTCACCAAATGGTGTTAGACGACCGCCTAATTAAAGTAAGAGAGATAGTAGATGTTATGAAAATGTCCAAAGGACGTGTTTGTTACATATTAAATCAAGATTTAGGCATGAGAAAGCTGTCCGCGCGTTGGGTGCCGCGTTTGCTTACGTTAGACCAAAAACGTGTTCGAATGAAGATTTCCAACGCTCTGTTGGCGCAGGCGTAATAAATCCGATTTTTGACGCCGATTAATTACTGCAGATGAAACTGGGATACGCCCGAAACAAAAATTCAGTCAAAACAGTTGACTGCAAAGGGCGAGTCGGCTCCAAAAAAAGCAAAAACTGGAAAGTGATGGCGACTGTTTTTTGGGATAGTAGAGGAGTTCTCTTAATCGATTATCTTCAAAAAGGAAAAACTATTACAGGAGCATACTACGCATCATTACTTTCCAAGCTGAAGGCAGAAATTGCGGAAAAACGGCCACATTTGCAGAAAAAGAAAATCCTGTTTCACCAAGACAACGCGCCGTCTCACACCTCAGCGGTTGTCATGGCGAAAATCCATGAATTAAGGTTTGAACTGCTTGACCATCCGTCTCATTCACCAGATCTATCCCCAAGCGACTTCTTTTTGTTCCCTCATCTAAAAACTGCGCTCGGACGACAGATTTTCGTCAACTGAGGAGGCAATCACCTTCGTGAACAATTATTTTGCAGAGAAAAACGTCAACTACTATTTGGACGGGTTAGAGTGATGGTAGCATCACTGGGAGAAGTGTGTAGAGTTACAAGGGACTATGTAGAAAAATGTCTTGTATCTTTGTTCGGTCGGAAACTTTTCAGACAACCCTCGTATACCTATGGTCCTGAAAATTAAAAGCTTGCAGAGAGATCAGTTTTCATTGCTATAATTAGAGATTCTCAGAATTGCCTCTGGCCCTTGCAGAGCACTGAACGTATTCAAATATGATCTGTCGTCTACGGTAGGTGTCGACGTTACTCCAAAGGCTTGAATATACATTGACTTACATTACACCACGATGAATTCTCCCTACCTTTCCGTAATACTGGCCCTGTCACCATAGGGGAAGCTATTAGCTTGACAGGAGGACAATTAAGACAATTGGGAGATGTCTAGACAACTGTAGGGTTTGTTGAAATTCTTGCAAATTTGTTGGTAGAATTTGCGAATACTTGAAGTTTATTAAGACTAGCACCTGTGCGGCACCGATTGGTTTTAGGAAAAACACAGACTGTAGTCCTAGGCATGTGGGGGATTATTTTCCTTGACCCAGAGCTTAACTCCAAACCAAATCTCACGGTCTCCATGGTGATGAGGTCGACCTAAGTTTGGTCCTCGCAAGCTATGAACTACACGTAACCCTAATTCCATACGGTGTCCGCAAAAGTGATAAAAATTCTTAATCTTGCCTTCGAAGAGTCTTCATTTTTTTATTAGAGATCTTCTACTCATCGTCAGACCGTGGGGTTATGTAGGATAAGTCACTTGGTAAGTAGGAGTTTTGTCTTTTCAAAGAAGGATCTTACTATGAGTAAACGCTTCCTAATATTTGTTCCCCATCCGATTTACGTTGTAGGCAATCGTACTCGTAATTGCAATTATGTTAAAGACAAACTAAAAGAAATAAATTGTTGACGCGACAGTATAGGATATACTATTTCCTAGTCACTCCTACTCACTATGTGCCTTAGCAGTTTTTGCTCAGTAGCAGGGTGACCTTATTTGCTGATTCCGGACGGCCGAAGTAAGAGTCTTTTTCCATAGGCAGAATAATGTACTTTTAGAGGCATGCCCTTACCCGCTGAAAGGGTAACAATGTTAGAAAAGTAGACTTCTTTTTCTGTTGTTTTGTTGTTGGCCTAGCTTTGAGCTCATACCCTCTTGCGTAGTAGTACGCAACGACGAACTGCTTACCTAGCTCTACAGACCATAGGGCTTTTTTCCACATATTTGTAACATCTTTCATTTACTTTCAAACTTAATGTCTTCTTAAAAATAACTTAATCATTCCAATCATGTTTACCAGATTTCCAATCTCTCTTACATAATACGGTTATCTTCTTTTCTCTCTTTTGAAATGCTTTCATGTCGATTATTAAAGTCATGGGTAAGAGTCTAAAATGTCTAAACAAAATGAAACATTATTGTTTAGCTATAAATTTGAACTAACTCTAAATTTGTTTTCTTTCTTTACAGAACTTTAACGAAGCATCCCCATCATAGACGGAAAATTTTTGCTCTAAGTCAACCGAAGCCTTGTTACTTTAGGCTAACAACACATTCACTTAGTTATGCTAAATCGAAGGCAAAGAGACCCGACATTGATATTCCACTATCTGAAATTCTTGGAGTTGAACCGTTGAATGACCGAAGTTATAAAATGAAAAACAGTTTTCAGGTAAGCCAAACAAAAGTAGAAGAATTTTAAACGTATTTAAAATTGTGTTTCGCTTTATCTATAGTATACACGCATTCTTCCCATCGTTTAGACCTATGTTAATGGGTGTAAGACTGTGTGAACTAAAGGGGAAACAAAATTATAACAAAGAATCGATGAAACCATTTTTTTTTGTGTTTGCATTTTTCCTGTCTTCTCTCTTTATAATTATTTCCTGTGCGAACTGTGTACGCTTTGCAAAGAGCCCTTTTCTCTAAAACAGATAAATAACCACAACGCCAAGCAATATGTTGTATAACCACTGAGGAACTTCACACGGTTTGTTTTTTCCTTTATTTTTGTTTCAAAGTTGCTTCATAGAAGTTGTTCGGCCTTTGTTCTACGTCGAGTTAAGTTTATATTAAACAAAAAAAAAAAAAAAAAAGTGAGACTTCTTGGAGAGCTTGAGAGTTTAGACTTCCGTCGGTTGGGTTGGGGCTGCAAGCTGTGAGCTGTGCTCCCCTTTCGCAATTTAATTACACTTACACACGCATACGCAAACAGAGAAAGTTACTTCACTTTTCTCTTGGCAAGTGACAAGCGTGGAATCGTGGAAGACACCGAAAACAGCCGCATTACCTAGCATACTCATTAAGCATCTGTGCTGCTGTGTTGTGGTACTGTGGTGCTGCGCTGCCGCTACGCTGTTATACTGCAATTGCTAGCTAGCTGGCTAACTAGCTGCTGCTACTCTGTCCGCTTATTTTTTTTTTTTTCTCTATTAATTATGCAAATTTGACACCATCCATCCGGCCGGTTTACAAATACCAGGCTGGCTCTTATTCATAAGCGAATCCAAGCCAGCACACAAAGTACGAGTAGCAAAAGACTAAAGGTGTCGTCTTCATCGTCTTTATCTTTTTCGTTGGTTGTTTACGTTCGTTCCACTGCGACGAGTAGTGATGTTGATGATCATGACGCTGATGTACGAGTACGGGTATGTGGAGCGTTGTATACACGCGACCGGTCTTGGCATGTGGGGGTACAAAATGTATAAAAAAGAAAAAACGACATAAAAATAATAAAAAAAAAAACGTGTATAGTAGTTTTTGAATTTCCGGTGTCTTGTACGAGTACACTTTGTTACTATTTTACTTAGCTCCCTTTTTCTGGGTTTTCTTCTTATTTATGTCTCTTGCTTCATTGATTCCGGTATGCAATATCTTGTGTGTGGAACTTGTTTCTCGTTATGCTCGTAGGTGTGTTGTATTTTTCTGTTTGTCAGTTGTTTTATTTATTTATTTTTTTTTTTTTTGTTTTGTCTCTTCTTCATTATTCGAAACGACTTGTGGTGGACGCATAACGCATAAAATTTATTCAAATTATTTTAATTAGAATTTGTTATACTTTACGTGTATACGTGTGTTGTTAATGAAGTAGGTATACACAATAGGGGTATCTGTTTCTGGGGGAGAGTTACTGCAATTTGAGGGAAAACGCATGCAAGCGAAATAGTTTAGCCTTTTTATTATTTTATTATTTATCTCAGAGATTTAGAGAATGCGAACGAGGAAGGCGTATTCCACCGACGACGATGACTTAGTGAATGGTAAATGAGGTTAGTGAATGAATGGGAAATGAGCAATGTGATTAAAGAGCGAAATTTTTGCAAATTGGAATTTTTAATAAATCAAGTCCGGAGTTTCATGCCCATACACAAACATTTTCACAGCGATTTTTTTTAGATAATTTTAGAAAAGAAGCACGGCTTTTTTAACTGATTTACTGCTTCGGGTTTTTTCCATAATGTAGTAGGAGTAGTAGTATTGATTTATTAGTATATCTGTATACTATTACATTTTTACAATTTATATACAGTGTTGGGCAAAACATGCCGGATCTTTATCGAACATCTACCTAAGTAAAATCTGTTGTCAATTTAAGAAAACTTATTGTATACCTTTACAAATAAAAGAAAAAGAAGGTTTTGCGAAAATATGTTTTATTATACAAAAACAAAAGAAACTTAACTTAACTCGGTAACGGCCGGTGCAAAACATACCGGATTTTCGTTGTACTTGATATTTTGTCCAGTAAACGTTATTTTTTAAGACCTCCTCGCATCTTTTAGGCATGGACGACACTAGATTCTCAACAATTTCTTTTGGAATGTTCACTTATTCATTCTTTAGTGACGTCATAAGTGCCTTTTTCGATGTGTGCGTCTTTGATCCCACCCGTTGAGAGGGCCACTCCAACACATCAACATTTTTCTGCGCATTAATCAATTTTAATGAATGTTTTGGGCCATTATCATGTTGATAAACCCAATGCAGTGGTACCTTCTCCTCAGCGTGTGGTAGCATTACGGATTCCAGTATATCCCTATACCGAAAACGATCCATAACAATACGAATCTCATGTATTGATTCACATCCCGCACCAGAAAAACATCCCCACACCATAATTGAGCCTCTTCCATGCCTCACGGATGGACGACAACATCGTGGCTGAGGACGTGCCCCCCTTCTTTCGTCTAACATGAATGCTTCCACCCGAAGCAATCAAGTTGAACTTACTCTCGTCGGTAAAGAGTACAGTTTTCCACTTCGTTGCTACCAATTCAAATGGTTTCTTGCGAATTCCAGTCTAGGAAACGAACTGGAGGAATGAAATGCTACCTTTTTTGTCTATGCTTAGCAGTAAGTAGAGGCTTTTTCGCTGGTCGAAAAGAACAAAACCTAGCTTCCCTTAAGCGCCTGCGTACGGTGCTTGCTTCAATTGAAAGATTGAGCTAACCAACAATTTTTCTTAAAGGCAAGAAAGGATCGTTAAGAATCATTTTCTTAATTTGCCGATCGGTTCGGAGTGTAGTTTTTGTGGGACGTCCTCCACAGTGAATAATTTCGACCAGTTTTGCATTTGAAACTATTTTATAATGTCACACACTGTCGATGATGGCATTTTATACTTTTTGGCTATAAATTTTTGTTTTAACCCTGCCCTGAAATCCACTACCACTGTATTTATTTTTGGCCATTTTATTGGTAAACAAATTGGATACACCTGACCTTTTAAGTTTTGCTAAGTCTATAACTTACTTCAAATGACAGCCAAAACTATTATCAGCAAGTTAAAGAGCAAGAAAACACGGTACTTTTGAAAATCCGGTAGTTTTGCATTGAGTTGAGCTACAGTTTTTGGCAAAACTCTAAAAATAATGGTAGCAATAGGCTTACATAAATTGCCAAACAAATGTACCTACTGTATTCCTGTCCCCTAGAATTCTTCAACGAAAAATGTTCAGGAAAAATCGGGTATGTTTTGCACAACACTGTATGTATGTTGTTTTTACAATTATTTTTATTACATATATATTTCAGTCTTTTATTTGCATAATACTTCGATAAATTAACAGTTTGAAACGTTCAAACATACATACATTTAAATATACACATATTTGCTTTTGAATAATCTATAATTGGATTCATTCTGTTTATGCTCTGACAAGTTGTTAAAAAGAAGAATTCCTTTGTATAGAAATGTGTTCTGTCCGCCCATTGACATCTGTCACTAAAATCGTTGCAATTGTTATGCTTCTCCTACACTCGTTAAAAGGCTGCGTGCGCTTCATCTTGAAAACTGACAGAAATGTGTTAACCTCTTACCTTTCGCATATACTCATCCATTTGAGTGTTGGTGTAAATCTATTTCACTTTTCATCGCTTCATTTTGTAGAGTTTGTGCAGCCTTTACACCTGTCCTTTGCTTCAGCAGTGAAACAATATTCAAAATATGAGGGTTGTCCCAGAAATAACCGACCTAACAAAAACATCACAAACAAATTGGGGAATCTATCTTTATTTCTCTACATAGTCTCGTTTTAATTCAATACACGATGTTCAATAGCTTCGATACCCTGTTTAAAGTGAGAATCGTCGACCTCCTTAAATTAGCCATTAACCGCACCTCTTACTGTTGGCAAATCTTTTACCACCGAGCCATTTTTTCGAATTCGGAAATCATTGATTTTGGCCATCGCGATGACGGATGTGTGAACTGGTGCGTTGTCTTGATGAAATAAAACGGCCGTTTTTTCTTGATTTCATCTTTCAAACGTTGCAATAAGTTCGCATCATGCACGCCGTTGATTGTTTTTCCTTTCTAAAGATAATTAATGAAAATTATCACACGTGCGTCCAAGAAAACTGAGGCCATGACCTCGCCTGGAACTGTCTTCACCTTCTTTGACGCCGATTCTCCCCTTTTAGTCCATTGTTTTGACTGTTCCTCGCCTCGGGTGTGAAGTGATGGACCCATGTTTCATCCCCGCTTATGAATCGACGCAAAAACTCGGCTTTATTCCTGTGAAACTTCGCGAAATACTCAATCGAAAGATCCTCACAACGGTGTTTTTGTTCCATTGTTCCATCTTGCGCACATCTTTCTCATGTCCAATTTTTCAGTCAACATGCGGTGTACAGCGCCTTTTGAAATGCCTACCATATCTTCTAGTTCACGCACTTTCAATCGACGGGCTTCCAATACGATTTTGTGGATTTTTTTTCAACATTTCTTCTAGTGAGCTCACCTCACTTGATCGACCACTGCGATGTTCGTCTTGGCAACTCGTACGGCCTCGCTTCAACTCTGTCACCCAAATATTTTATTGTTGTAAACGAAGGACCAGACTCCCCCAGAGTAGAATCCAGTTCCATTTTGCTGTTGGTTGGATTGAGGCCTTTCAAATGAAAGTATTGTATCACATAATGATGAACAATTTCTTCCACATTTAAAAATTCATTGAGTGCGTTCACTATTGATGGCTGCCGAACAAATATTAACCAACTAAATTTAAGCTTTATAAGGCTGGTACTTTCTACAATTGTCATTCTTTTTAAACAACAATAACCATGTATACGTCAGGTCGCGTACTTCTCGGACTACCTTCGTATGGCTTCACAATGGTGTTGTAAACTTTAATCACTGTGATAAAATCCATCCTCTTCCTTATGCTCTTAAAAAAAAAATAAAAATTATTTTAGTCTATAGTTATAATATTGTATAAATAGCCTTTTCCAATATTTTGCATGTTTTTGGCCAGTATGATGTTAATGAATTGAAAAATGTCAATCTAAAAAAACAACGTAATACCACTTTGATTGTAAAAAGACTAGAGGATGAGAGAACAAATGTTGTTTAGCCTTATAAGACCAACCCAACGGAAGAAACAAAACTCTACAATTCCCCAGAGGTAGTGAAAAGCTATCTTCCAACCCAAAACCCGTCAGCTCTATGAACAAGGCCAATTTACAATACCTGTTGCCTCATGTTTTAAATGACTTTTCTGTTAACTTACTCCGATATGACTGCCTTTGATCTGAATACTATTTCTGAACCACCATCTTATAGACAGGGTGGTTGCCAAACAAATCAAATGCATCCTCCGCTAGTGATTATTTCAAAACAAATAATAGCCCACTTATCTTCGAATAGTTTCCTTAGCCCTTTCCAATCTGATTTCAGAACCAATCACAGTTGCTCTTCGGCCATGGTTAACATCTTAGACGATATAAGGCGTGACTTTGATAGAATATTTGTGACATTTGATTTTTCGAAGGCCTTCGATAAAGTAAACCATGATATTCTGTGCTGGGAGCTCCAAAACTTTGTTGATTTCAGCGATCTGTCTGTTAAACTTATAGGTACCAAAGGGCTGTCATTGGAGAAAAATATTCAGAGCTTAAAATATTAAGGCAAGGTGTATCTCTGGGATCAATTCTCGGACCTATCTTATGTGCTTTCATAAATGACTTGTCATCAGTGTGCAAGCATGCCGGATTCCAACTTTACCTTAGCTTTTTTAACTTTTTTAACTCAATACCAGCCTCGGTTTTGTTGTAAGCAATAACTTATCTGGATACAATCACACTAATCTTTTCATTGGGCATATCTATGGATGCTTACGTAAGCTTTGGCTTACAGCTAGCTTTATTCCAATTAAAACTTAACGAAAACTTATGACTCTTATTGTACCTATAATTACAATACTCTCCCTCAGCGAAAACTCCAAGTAGCTTTCAATGACGTTATGCAATATGTTCATGGGCTCCGCAGATACGATCATATCTCCACTCATTGCAAAAGCCTAGTAAAATGCACTCTGAAGCAGTATCTAAATACCCGAAATTGCGTTTATTTGTATCGAGTTTCAAATCCCCACCATATTTGTTGCGTGATCACTAGAAACAAAGAACATTTTACAACCCGTATACAACTACTTGAATTCGTCACGTTTATTTTTAGACCTTGGAGTTTACTACCCCATCATAACAGGGCTGTATCAAATGCCACAAGCTTTGAAAATGCAGTCCGCTTAAACTTCTCTCTTCTACCTTAACTATTCTTTACCTATCTTTTTTCTTCTCTTTATACTTAACACTTTTAATCAAATGTATTGTACCATATATTATATTACTGTAAAAGATCTATATGCTTTACCTTAATTCGAATTATAGTTTTCTCATGATAAATATTGTGCTAAGTACCATTAAAGAATCTTTTCATCTAACTGAATCTGACAAAACTCTGAGGCTCTTTCGGAACAGCATTGTTGGACAAATCAACACTTACACCAAATGAACGCTTCCGTAACATATAAAGTTATTTGGAAAATCCGTCTTCAATTCCGCGAAACATACGTGATTTTTTTTAATTTTAACTGAGCTTACTTTGCCTCGAGGATAAATTTCTACTCTACATGAACCACGTCTACAACGATCGCAACAGTTTGGTCTTAGGCCGCTCATTATATGGAACATTTTCTACATAAACAAAGTCTACAACGATCGCAATTTGGTCTTAGGCCGCTCACTATATGGAACATTTTGCTTAAGGATCTCGGCCTTAGTGCCATAGCTCACTTTATGATCAATCGATTTTTGGACAAGCAAAATTTCCGTTTCTGGAGTGAGGCAGATCCAGAATATTATTATAATATTCAATTACATCCACAAATTTGCATTGTTTGTTGTGGTTATCCTCATCCGTACTTATTTTTTCAAAAAATAAGGCCGGAGCTTGCATTGTAGTCTATGGCCAACGTTTCCGGACAATGATAAATGATAATTTCTCTTAAAATATAGACGATGTTGTTTAAGCAGCATTGTGCTATGTACCTATATCAGGAAATGGACCAATGCATTGGCCACCGATATCATGTAATTTGACGCCACTCGATTACTTCTTGTAGGGCTACGTAAAGTCTTTGGTGTATGACAACTATTCAGCCAATATTCAACGCGTTGTTAGCGAAATAGAGTCAAATGCCCAAATTTGGAGCGACATAATGCTCTTCGTTAGAAAAAGCCGAGGAAGCCTTAGGTCGTGTTCAAAGCATAATGAGCCATTCTTTTTTTCAAACTCAATCCCCAGCAAAATTTAAAAAAAAAGAGATAGCACCGTTTATATAAATATATGTATTTAAATCCTTTCACTTCTAATGTCGTAGATAGCGATAACATCATATTCGCACCGCCGTGGTTGGCTCTTCCTGCGAGTGTTACCTAATTCTCTCACGTTGCTCGTTTTGCAGAAGGTTTTGTTTTTCCACTAATATGTACGTAGGTTGCTACTTAAGTTTTGAGAAAAACAATTAGCAGCAAGCAGCAAATACACTTTTGCATGCGTTTGAAACAATTTGGAAAATACTTCTTCCACTCCGAACGAGATAACTCCAAAGCATGCGTTTTAAAGGCATCAACGGCTTCTTCAAGCGTCGAAAAATAATAACCTCGCTATTTATTTTTGATGTGCGGAAGTAAAAAGAATTCGTTGGCTGCCAAATCAGGGCTGTACGGCGGATCACCCATCAACTCGATGTTTTGAGTGTTCAAAAAGCCACTTGTTTGAGACGACCTGAGAGAGCTCGCGTTATCGTAGTGGAGAATGATCCGTGTTCGGCGGTCGCTTTTCTTTATTTCTCCAAAGACTTCTGGCAAACAAATGGTGGTGTACCATTCCAAATTGACCGTTCTACATTGCTCTAATAGCCGCACAGCACCGATGTTTTCTGGCACAACAACCAATTTTGGACGGTGCTTTATCACCATCGAGTTGATCGGCACACAGTTGAGTTAATCCACGTCGAAAATTATAAAATTTTTCAAGTCCCTGTGTAAACCGCAAGAAGCACTCGTATATCACAACGTTCTGAGCACTTGTACCATTAAAAACGTCTATTATCAACGGTATTGTCATATCTCAAACTGGATGACGGGGCCGATGATCTGCGGACCCTATTCCTCGAGCAATTCCTGGTTTTGGTTATCGTTTTCAATGCTTGTAGCAGAGGTTTAATTTTCACAAACGTCTCATATTGTTTATTAAATTTACATTATTAAAACATCGAATAACTTTAACAACATGCAATATTGTCAATTGTGAACGTACCCCCGCAGTTGGTAGTCGGCTTACAGCTATTCGTTTTGAATTTGACATTTGAATGTCAGCATATCATTTAAATCATTTAGTTTTCACATTATTTTCTCAACCAACTGCGGGAGGACGCACAAAAGCGTAAGTCTTTAAAATTATCATATACAATTGTAATAAAACTTTGTTAATCCGTGAAATAGGAAATAAAACACTACAAGAGAAACGAGTGTTCTTATTTGGATTCCTCCTGGTTGCGATAATAAGCTACAAATTTTATTTCGCTTTTTTTACGAAAAACCGGCAATTAGGATTTGCAAGCAGTTACTCGCCGAGGAGAACATAACCTGCATTCATTCGGGCAATACGAAGAACAAAGAAAAAAAAACGCAGTCGTTTGAGGATATCACGAGGTGTGAAGAACGTGTCAGAGGAGCGCTAGTGACCTGTTGGTGGCATCTTCCTTTGTTTGCGGAGGGGATACGTGATAAGGGTGAGTGTTTGTGCCTTTTTGAATCTGTTTTGGGGCCGGGTCTAGTCAGGGTGTGTTATATTGGCGGGAATATCTGTAGCGTGGGTAGAGAGTACGGTATAGCGGGCCGGGTAACGGTAGCGTCACGTCATCTTACAGTATGCCAAAAACGCGTGCTACAGCTAAGGTCTCGGATATGCAGGAGGCAAATATAAATAGCGACGAGTCGAGTGTGACAGTTTACGAGTTAACTGCGGATGAACCATGCGGCCACTCGACTAAAGCGGTATTAACTGGAGCTATGGGGGAACGAGAGGCAAGGACGTCGCGCGATGCCTTGTTGGAAGAAAGGCTGAACGGAATGATGAATCAGATTTTGGACCTTCAGGCTGAAGTGCAACGAAGTAATCAACGCCTGGCGGAGAGTGAACAACGGCGACTCCAATTGGAGGAAGGGCAACATGAACGTTTGTGCGAGCAACAATGTCGAAACGTGGAAGATCGGCAGAGTGAATGTGTTAGTGGGCAGGCGGGCGCTAATATTTTAAGGATGTCAGCAGCTGAGGACCCTGAGAATTCTAGGACGCCATCGTTGGCAGCTGTACTGGGAGAGTTGAATCGCACGTTATCAGCATCGAGATCAGACCATCGTGGAAAACTGTACGATCTTCCAGAATTTGATGGACGTGCCGAGCAGTGGCCTATGTTCCTAGAATCGTTCAAGATATCTTCGGAAGAGTATCAATATACGCAGCGTCAGAACTTAATAAGACTTCAGAGGGCAATTAAGGGTAAGGCGAGAGAAGCCGTCGAGTGTCTTCTAATACACAGCAGAAATGTTCAGCGCATTATTGATACACTCCAGGAGAATTTTGGTAGGCCGGATCAGTTAGTTAAAAGCCAGATTGAAAAAATACGAAACGTGCCAATGATTCCTGAGAATCGGATAGATCTACTCGTACCATATGCTGCTAAGGTTCAAAACTTAGTGTCCTTCTTGGAATCCGCGCAGAGTGAGCATCACTTGTGTAACCCGACGCTCATGGACGAATTAGTTCAGAAGCTTCCAGTACAGCGCAGGTTAGATTGGGCTAGGCAAGCGATTAAGGTCAAACCGAGAGCAACAATTCAACACTTTAATGATTGGTTGCGTGAACTGGCGAGTATGGTGAATTTAACGTGTACATCCACCAGCGAGCAGCCGCGACAGTTCAGCAGTGTTGGGAAATCTCGACTGTTCCACGTTAACGATACTTTTAGGGAGGTTCGCCTTGATAGCATTTGTGGGCTATGTTCAGAGCGGCATGAGATGACAAGTTGTAGGCAGTTCCTAGATATGGATATTGATCGGCGGTGGAGAATTGTTCGTCAATTACGGTTGTGTTTCAATTGTCTGCAAACCGGCCACAGAGGTAAGGACTGTTTGCAGCGACATAGCTGTGATATAAGCGATTGTGCTCGAAAGGTTCACAATTTACTTCACAATCCAAAAGGAGGGTTGACTTGGCGAAGTGAAGGTAACACTAGACCGTCTAAGGAAACAAGGCAATCCAAATCAAGGGCAGTTAGCGGTGTGTATCAAGAGCCCGGAATACTACGGCCGAAGCCGTCCTTTACTAATGTGGTCAGGGACTGTCCTTCTACAAAGCTGTTATTCAAAATTCTGTCGGTCAAATTGTACGCAAACGATAAGGAGATCACTTGTTTTGCCCTTTTCGATGAGGGCTCTTCGGTGTCCCTAATTAATGAAGGTTTGGTTAATCGGCTTGGTTTAGACGGAGAGGATGATTATTTAACCCTTCAGTGGTTTGGCAATAACACCGTCACGGAGTCATCAAAGTGTGTTGATGTACAGGTTTCTGGTGACTGGCCGAATAGCAAACGATTCCAGCTCAAGAACGTTAGGACTGTCAAAGATCTGAAGCTACCAGCTCAAACATTAGACATCGCCAAGCTACACGTGAAGTATAGATACAGGAAAAACCTCCCTATTTGCGAGTATACAGACGCGACTCCGGAGCTATTAATCGGACTCGACAATGCCTTCCTGGGAGTGCCACGAAGGATTGCAGCGGACGGGTGGAAAGGGCCAGCGGTGGTCCTGACCAAGCTAGGTTGGGTAGTATATGGCAATGATAAAGATGGTTCGCCAAAGCGAAACCACCACGCGTACTTCGCTCGAGTCAAGGATGCATCGATGGATGATCTTGAAGATAGGGTAAACGACTACATCGTAAATGAGCGGTTAGCTGTGCGAGATGATGTAAAGCATGTTGAATCTTCGCATAACGTTCGGGCAAAACTACTGTTGGAAGGTACCACAAAACGCGAGGGTCGGCGCTTTGAAACCGGTCTACTATGGAAATGTGAAGAGGTGGTCCTGCCACCAAGCAGATGTATGGCCGAGAGAAGACTACGAGCACTGGAAAGTAAGTTTCAAAGAGATGATGTGTATCGCAAAGAATATTGTCGGATCATGGAGGAGTACGAGAAGAAGGGCTATTCGAGGAAGCTCAGTGCAGCTGAAGCAGCGAAGATTGGACCAAGAACATGGTATTTACCTCACTTCGGTGTTGTCAACCCAAATCGGCCGGGAAAGGTACGTCTGGTATTCGACGCAGCGGCAGAGGTGAAAGGCGTTTCTTTAAATTCCGCACTATTAAGCGGTCCTGATCAATGCCAAGATCTTGCAGCCGTATTATCTAAATTTAGGGAAAAACCCATAGGTGTTTGTGCTGATATCGTCGAGATGTTTCACCAGGTGCGAATCATTAGGGAAGATCAGGACTCTCAACGCTTCTTATGGAGAGCGAACCCGACTGAGGCAATAGAGGAGTATGTGATGAACGTTATGACCTTTGGAGCCACTTGCTCGCCGTGCTCCGCGCAATTCGTTAAGAATAAAAACGCGGAAGAATTTCAACCGAAATTTCCGACTGCCGTGAACGCGATAATTGAAAACCACTATGTGGACGACTTCGTCCACTGCTTTGCCGATGAACAAGAGGCCATGGAAGTTTCCGAGGAAGTAGTTTGGATTCACGCACAGGGAGGATTTGATTTGAAGAGATTCGTTTCGAACTCGATGTTAGTCAACAATAAATTCAACGAAGACCGGGCGCGAGCATCAATTTTAAACCTTGAAAAGGGCGAGGCTGCGATTTTCCAAAAGGTTTTAGGTATGCACTGGGATACGATACGGGATGTGCTTCGATTTGTAATGGCGTTCGGGAAAATCGATGCTGCCTTGCTGAAAGGTGCGAGGAAGCCAACTAAGCGTGAAACGCTCAGCATAGCGATGTCAGTCTTTGACCCCTTCGGATTAGCGACGGAATACACCCTAATAGCGAAAGTGATTCTTCAGGTCATATGGCGGGCTCAAATTGATTGGGACGAAGGCATTCCGGACGAAGCCCATGAAATGTGGAAGAAGTGGTTGCGAAGCCTAAAGGAGGTGGAAAAGATATGTATCCCTCGGTGCTATGGCGCTGTTTTCTCCAGCGTACCAGTGGAGCTACATATTTTCGCAGACGCCAGCGAAATAGCGTACGCTGCTGTTGGCTATTGGCGAATACCGAGTCAGGCTGGCAAAATACATCTGGCGTTCGTAGCCGGCAAAGCAAAGTGTGCGCCACTTAAACTGACATCAATCCCGCGTTTGGAGCTACAGTCTGCAGTCCTAGCCGCGCGTCTTCGGCAAACGATCATTTTAAGACACAACGTAACACCAGCGAGAGTCGTTATGTGGAGTGACTCGCGAACCGTTTTGTCCTGGATAGCATCTGATCACAGGCGTTATAAGCCATATGTTGCGCACCGAGTCGACGAAATCCTGGGAGTTTCTGACGTCAAGGAATGGAGGTGGGTCCCTAGCGTATTGAACCCAGCAGACTTTGGCACGCGATTAAAAGATGTGAAGCGCAATTCGTTCTGGATAAGTGGCCCAGAATTTCTTATAGAGGACGAATCGGCATGGCCAGAAAATCAACCTGTTCTGAAAACGAATGAAGAAATACGCAATAGATTTATGCTACTGATTAACACCGGGAGTGACGACTTCTCAAGATTCTCCTCGTTTACGAGACTAAAAAGGGTGGTAGGATGGATGCTGCGTTTCCGAGACAATTGCCTATTAGCACAGACCGGAAGAAGGCGAGGAGTATTGACGGTAATGGAGTTGGAGGCGGCAGAACTGGCTATTTGTCGCAGTGTACAAAGAAGCGCGTTCTCTCAAGACTACAACACGTTGGACGCGAAAGGCTGTGTGGAGAAAGACAGTTATTTGTGGAAATTGACGCCTTGCTTAAACGAATCGCGCGTCATCTGCATGAATGGACGTATAAATAATGCCAGCGAGGTTCCCTATCGTACTCGCAAGCCGGTGATACTTCCGAAATTACATCACGTGACCAATCTCATCGTTAACCACTATCATTGTCTATGGAAACATCAGAATGAGAACACCATCGTCGCAGAAATTCGCAAACGATACTGGATTCCTCACATTAGGGTTGTCGTGCGACGTGTAAAAAATTCGTGTCCAACCTGTAGGAGAAGTACAGCGAAACCAAGCACCCCCCTAATGGGTCAACTACCGCCGGATAGGCTAACTCCCTTCGTAAGGCCATTTTCATATGTAGGCATTGATTATATGGGCCCATTTTCGGTGGTTAACGGGCGAAGAACCGAAAAAAGGTGGATTGCTCTTTTCACTTGTATGACGATACGTGCGGTGCACTTGGAGATCGCAAGAGATCTTTCCACCGATACTTGTTTAATGTGTATACGCAACTTCATAAATCGACGTGGGACTCCAGTGCGCATTCGCTCGGATAATGGCACGAACTTCGTCGGTGCTGACCGAGAGCTTAAAAGGCAACTCAAGGAATTTGATCTGGGAATTATAGCCGATGCCCTCGCCACAAGAAACATAGAATGGATCTTCAACTGTCCTCTTAATCCGCACGCCGGTGGATGTTGGGAGCGCCTCGTACGTAGCGTGAAGAGAGCTATGGAGCACGCCTTGTTTGGAGAGAGCCTGCATGAGCATAGTCTCTACAGCTTGATGTGTGAGGCTGAAAATGTTGTGAACTCGCGACCGCTTACTCATATTCCGCTAGATACACCCACTGATGAACCCTTAACCCCAAACCATTTTCTCATAGGTACTTCTAATTCAGAACAAACGCCCCACCCGCACGAAGAGATGTTGTTCGCCACCAGAAAACAATGGCGAAAGGTTCAACAAATCCAATACCGGTTTTGGAAAAAGTGGCTGGCGGAGTACCTCCCCGACCTCTGTCGGAGGACGAAATGGTACCGCCCGGTTACACCGCTTGCAGTTGGGGACCTAGTACTCCTGTGCGACAACACTATTCATCGCTCCAAGTGGCCTATGGGACGAATTACGAGGGTCTTTCCCGGAAAGGACCTACAGGTCAGGACCGCCGAAGTGCGGGTGAAATCCGGTATCGTCAAGCGGCCCGCTTGTTTGCTGGCCAAGTTGGATGTCAGTGAATCTGAGGGTTAGATTCACGGAGGTGGGGATGTAGCAGAGGTTTAATTTTCACAAACGTCTCATATTGTTTATTAAATTTACATTATTAAAACATCGAATAACTTTAACAACATGCAATATTGTCAATTGTGAACGTACCCCCGCAGTTGGTAGTCGGCTTACAGCTATTCGTTTTGAATTTGACATTTGAATGTCAGCATATCATTTAAATCATTTAGTTTTCACATTATTTTCTCAACCAACTGCGGGAGGACGCACAAAAGCGTAAGTCTTTAAAATTATCATATACAATTGTAATAAAACTTTGTTAATCCGTGAAATAGGAAATAAAACACTACAAGAGAAACGAGTGTTCTTATTTGGATTCCTCCTGGTTGCGATAATAAGCTACAATGCTGTCTTAACTAACGCCACAAAAGAGATATCTGGCCTTTCGTAATTAATTTTTTGTTGTCTCATTATGGCCATTCCAATTGATTTTCGATTCATAACATCATCATCGCTTCTGCCGCATGGTAAACTCATGAAAAACTCATCATAAACAGCAGGAATTGTTGATTGAAGTCTCATTATTTGTTCTATGGCGTTGCCGGCAAGATGACTTGTATTTAAGTCAAGTCTCTATTTCTTGCCCTATCGTTAGCTGATAGTTATGGCTTATACGTGATTAGGGCTGTGCTCATGTTGCACCGATGGAAAAAGTCCTCTAATTATGAAACCAAAAGCTCTAAAATTCAAAAATTCAATGTTAAAATAGTTAGTTCTCCTGAGTGAGTGACACTCTTATACCCTGAGTGGGCTAGGTCTAAACTTTCCCATGAGCTAGTCGTTTGATACCTGAGCTATTGGTGTCTGAATTTCCACCAAATTCAGTTAAAAACAGAGTCAATCATTGCAGGATAGCTAAACTAAAAATGAAATATAAATATTCCAGTCACACTTCTCATCACAAACTTAGCAGCATTTCACTCTATTTTCTTGTTAATCCAATAAATCTTTCTTTTTTTGTTAAAACCCACTGCCTACTTGACTTCCTGTCATGAAATTTCATACATTGCTCGTTACCACCACCAGCCATTGGATTTTCCAACTTCCCTCCACATTTGCACGTGACCTCTTTTTAATATAAACTCATGCCCACTACTTCTCAGTTCACGTACTCATCATCGTTTATGCGTGTTTATCGACCATTCGCGCACGTCTCATCAGCAAAATTTTTAATTTGAATTTAATCAAAAGAAAAAAAAAACAAAAATAAAAATCTGAATGAAGCCGGCTTTGCAGAGTCACTAATGGAAGAGTTACTCAATTCGAAATTGGGTTGATGCAAATGAGTGTCCATGTGCTACTGGGTGTGTTTGTAATATACTCATACGTAAGAGTATTCAAAGTCGCACATACTATTTACAAATTTAGGTGAAGTGCCTTCCGCCCGTAAAGCTTGTCAAGGTGAAGAAATGTGTCATGCTCGTATGAATATGTACAACCTTTCCATAAATGGTTTAGAACAAAGCGAAAGTGATCCTCAACACGTACAATACACAGACAGAGCTCTATCAAACTCATAAACCTCACACACAATTTTAATTTAAAAATACTCGTATACTCATATTTATTTTGAATTTTAATTTCTCCCTTTTTCCAGATTATTCGCAAGGATCGTTCACTATACGTACAAACAACCAACTGCGTTGTGGAAAAAGAATGGATCGATTTACTAAGAAAAATCTGTCACACAAACTCAAAACGTTTGCAAAACTTTCATCCATGCGCCTATGTAAACGGCATGTGGAATTGCTGTTCGCATCAAGATGAAAATGCCGAAGGTTGCACCAGAGTATACAGTGAACCATTCCAAATGGAGCTGGCAACAGCTCTAGATCCTGCCCGTGATTTGCAGCGCATACACACGCTCATATTGACACATATAGAAGACCTCAAAATGCTATTACAATCTATGTCAGAGGAGGAATATAGAGGCAGTAAAAAAACCATTAAACAATTAATTGAAATCGCCCAAAATTTATATGAAGTACATCAAAATTATAAGCAAGCAATTTCCTGTCAGCTTAAATCTGGCAGTCGAATGGTACCTATTGGCGATGATAATTATGTGGATATGATGCGTGGTGAATCGATGCAGCCAATACATTCAACCGATAGTAGCTTTCAGCGTTCTCGAATGCAGATTCGCTAGTAGGTACCTTAAAATTCAAATGAAAGTAAAGTTAAGATGATAATCTATAAGGTGAATGATGATCAGTGTACATAAGAAAATCGTTCAAAATGTTATGACCTAGCTTTAGTAGCAAACAAAAAAAAAAAAACAAAAAAAAGGAATTAAGAGAAAAATAGACAGACACCATAAGAAAACAAAAACAACAAAGTAACATAATACGAGTAGAAGAAATTAAAGAATGAGAGAAAGTAAACTAAATTCTAAACTATCTTGTAAGAAGGCAATCACCTCGTTTAGAGGTGGGCGTGTAGTTTAAGTATTTATTTTTTTTTTTTATTTTTAATTTTACAAAAAGAAAACAAAGCCAATTTCTCATTTTCTTCGACTTTAATTTGTTGCGCTGTTCTTCCGCGATGAGAGAGATAAAATGCATTCTCTCACAGCTCTTTTGAAACCAAAATGCATTCCATTGTAATTATTTTTGAGTTTTTGTTGTTTAATGTTTTTCTTTTTTATTATTATTGTTTTTTATTTTACTTTTTCAAATACTGTTGCTTTCCGTTGTGCTTCCCATCTTTTTGCATGCAATTGTTGTTTTTATTTTAATTGTTTTAATACATATTAGTAGAGTTTAAATGCAGTAGAAAGTTGTTAGTAAAAAGAAAAGAAATGAATCAACGGTAATGAAAATAATCTTCCTTTTTAAAACTTAACAGTGAGAATTATGAGCAATCGGTTGGTATTTCAATATGAGACAATGGACTGAAAGTATACAATTTTTTCGAGTTGAAAAGCAGAGGATTTAGTTGTCATATTGAAATTATGTGGGCAATTTAGATAGCCATGAGATGTAGGGCTTTAGTCTTTGAAAAGCAGAGAATTGTGTCAATAGATGAGACTTGATGAATTGAAGTTACTATATTCTGTTGTTGTAGACTTTTTCTGTAACGTTTTCTCTGAATGAAAGTTTTATTCAGGGTCTATTTATTGCATAGACACTTACGTTACACGTGCTTACTAGACAATTTCTTGTCTGTTTTTTTAGACAAAACATTGATTTAGTCGGCCGTTCTTTGAATTTATGATTTCCATAATCGCGTTCAAAAGCGAGCACTAATGAAACAGATTATATGCATTTAATAACCAACTATCCATACTCTCAAGACATACAAAAATCGACGTAGTACGCTTGATTTCCCAATTCCAAGGCTTTCAAAAGTTCTAATGATTGACTTTTGATTGTTGCACAACAGTAATAGGATACAACAAATTTAAATTAAAATATTTGGCATCAGAACATCCGAATGTTGAATGTTAAAAGCTGGCACTGATTTGAAGACATTCCTTTCATGACTATGAATTCGGCATTTTGAAAAATAAATGCAATTCATTGCAAATACAAGAGACTCATTGATTAGTCAATTGCTATTTCTTTTATGCTATTCTATATATAATGGCGCAACTCATTGACTATGGCTAATAGCATTATTTGTAGCAAGGCAATAGCTAGGTAGAAATAAAGGTTTCAATACACTTCTTCATATGTCTCTCAGTGAACAGCTTCTATATGATATAACAAAAGATTTACAGTGAATTTAAAATGTCCTTTGTGAACACCCATATTTCGGAATCTTTTTCCGCTTAAAGTACGAGTTTGGCTTGTGGTTTGCGAGTATCCCTGAACTTATTAAACTTTAACTTTGAACGATTGATTGATTTCATTCATTGTTTCAATGTAACCGAAAGCCAGTTCTACCTCAATTTATTATTTATTCCTTAAAATTAAATCAGATGTGTACAGCTGTTGCTATCCATCGGATATTACAACTTTCAATATGCAATACGTTCTGACT
Source organism: Volucella zonaria (assembly GCA_963966105.1). Classification (NCBI taxonomy): domain Eukaryota; kingdom Metazoa; phylum Arthropoda; class Insecta; order Diptera; family Syrphidae; genus Volucella; species Volucella zonaria. The sequence continues at coordinate 121,676,924 of OZ014534.1, read as the reverse complement.
CTTTCTCAATCGTCTTGTTTGTTCTTTTTTATATAGAATATCTGCGTTTTATGGTGCCCATGGACATTCCATGTTCACATACTCACGTCTATAAATTCTTGATCTGTTCTCTTGTGTGTGATACAATCCAATAAAAAAAAAACTCGGAGAATACTTCTGCACACCTACTCAGGAAACATAAGTGATGTTGCACATTCAATTTCTCCTGGGAGTCTCTAACTGTGTAGAGCGCAGTATTATGCGATTTATGGCTATTTTTAATGAGGTTTATAATTTCTTCAGCATTTTGAACATTTTCAATGTTCCTCTTTTTAAACGCTTGCCATTTATTTACGTTTTGCATTTATCTCTGTGGATTGTATATAATTTTGTTTCAACAAATACGCCATCAATTTCGTCTCTTTGGATCTCATTTGACTGTGTCGAAGTGTTATTTATTTATTTGCGGCTGCTGAGGATGTTTTTATAAAAAACGCAATGCCAACAATCAATAGAACTCCGGTCCCATCGTTGTAGTAGAAAACAATGATTTTTTTAGGGAGTACTTAATAGAGTACATCGTTAAGCCCGAACTTAAACTCGCTTAAGTCCATTTAAACGTGCCATAGGGTGAATTCTTTTTAATTAGGACAAGGTTATCACCAACGAGGCATAATCTCGGCTGGCTGACGACTCACTGTGATAGGATTTTGTACATTTAACAGAGACACTTTGATTTGGCAAGCAGTCAAGTCTTATTAATGGATATTAAAATGTTAGTCAAAAAATTGGACCCCAGAAATTGTGTAGACCTAAATGCCTGTCTAAGGTTGAGACCTTAAAGAAAACGTGTCCAATGGGAAATTTCACTCTGTACTGCTACGTTTTACTTTTTCTGCATATGAACACATATCACATCGCACTGAGAATATGGAATGTTCAGGTGACCTCTGTCTAGTGTAAAAGAAGCCTGACAATTTTAAAAAGGATTTTCTACTTTTTTGTTCGATTTACGAACGTCCTCACTGCAGTTCAACTTTGATATCAGCACTTATCATCAAATATCTTCAATCCACCTCGTAGAAATACCAACCCAATTAGAACCTGACCTATTCGTTTACGATCCTAATCAAATGGTTTCTAATAAAACGGAAAATTTATAAATACCTTAATGTTTGTCCCAAATGAAAATATATATTGCACAACAACAAACAAAACTAATTGCACAAAAAGAAAAGTGACTAGAGAAATAAGTCAACTTCAAAAATGAAACAAAAAACAAAACAAAAAAAAACCTGCATAACTATGCAGCAACAATCGAAACAAAACTGTGAACTGTTAATTTTTATATAAGATTTACTTTCCTAAAAAACAAAAAGAAAAATGAAAAAAAAAAAACTTCCGAGTACACACATATCTTTTTAAAAAGAATAACAATCCAAATTCAATCACTTTAACTAAAAAACGCGACTCGAATAAACACAAATATCCTTCAATACAAAACAAAAACAAAAGAAAAAAACAACTAAAAACACAAAAAAAAAATCTAAATTATATATTATTTCTATTTAATATTAAAAAAGTATTTATTTCTAGCTTAAATGTTGTTAAATTTACAAAAAAAAAAATAAGAAAAATAAAACAAACAAAAAAGTAAAAATTAGAGAAAAAAATCATACAAAATTCTTCCCATCGTTCAACAATAATTTTAATTCTAATCTTAAGTTAAGTTTATTTAAACAAAAAAAAAAGGAGAAAGAAAATTATTTCTGAAATCTGTTAGCAATAATAAAATTAAAAAAAAAAAAACACTTAATACGTTACGAACGCACATTCTATTAATTAGTTATTAACTTCTTTGTTAAGTATTAAATTAAGTTTTAAATGTAAAAACATCTACTTAGATTGTATAGATAAAATATATTTTTAGTTTTTAATCCTTCAAAATCAAGTTGGAGAAGAAAAAACGATTTTTTGTTTTTTTGGTTTTTTAAATAATCAAATACAAAATTTGTTGTTAGGTTATGTATTTTTGGCAATTAATTGATTGATTGTATGTACAAAATAATTATAAAGTCTTATCTTAAAAGAGGGTACACACACAAAACGGTGTTAATGTTTTATTTTTATGCTGTAAATAATTACTAATGTATTATGTTTAGTTTTTAATATATTTTTATTTTTTTTTTTTTATTACTGATACTAGAAATAATTTTTTTTCTAAATATTACAAAGAACAATTTCTACCATAGATTAAATAAAATATACATGAATATATTTAGCGGTAATCATATTGTATATGTGTATGAAGAATACAATTTATTTATCGACTTTAGATTTATACTATTATATTTTTTGTACTGTAATATTAAAAACAAACTAACTGCAGCAAAAGAGGAAAATACAAAAAAAAAAAAAACATTTGAAAAAAATAAAAATAAATAAAAGTGTTTTCTTTTACATTTGACTGGAAAACGGAGGTAGCGATTAGAGGTAGCAACCAACCATGTCGGTTACTTCCTATTGAGTCGTTGCTATTATGTGTAGAGTCAAAATCGGGACTGCTGGCTTCCATATATTACGGAAACTGCAGATTACACCAAGTGTTCCTGTTATAATCTTCTTTTACTTATATAACGAATATCATAACATCTGTTGTTACATATTTCTCAAACGTGTATGCATTGCTATAGTCCGTACCAATTCAGTTTGCCAACGGTCGATTGCGCAGAGAGAGAGAGGATTTAACAGAACAAAAACGGTACGAAAGAGTAAATGTTTTTGGCTGAAGTTTACAATGCCTAGTCCAACTTTACATGGCTTACAACTAAAATGCTGTTGCATAAATTACTTCAATTTTTTTTATTATGGGGTCGATAAATTTCAACGCACTTCATATGTAATGCTACCTGTTATCTAGGGTGGGATTGGCAAAAATCAGATAAACAAAAAACGTTTGCTGTGACACTGTAGTTCTCTAACTTTGCCAGCAGTAATGATAGCAAATAATGAGCAAATAATCTACATAAGCTACATAGAAACACAATCAAACAATCAATTCATGCGAGACCTTTTGCTTCATTTATCCAATCATCGTCATACGCAAATCCCATACAGTACCAACAGATATATAGTACAGAACTTCTTTTTTTATATTTTATCAGAATATAATTTTCTCGAAGTAAATTTGGCATATAAGGATCTATATTTCCTCTCCCACCTGGGGTGTAATAATTTTTTGGAGAACTGGATATACACAATGATTATACCTTAGATAGAAAATGGCCGTCCCATGAGTGCGCTCTCAACTTCAGTTTAATAGAAGGAAAATAAATCAGATCAGATCGGAACTGCGATCTTGAAAGCAATGATGGGATGTAGATCCTTTTTGTTTTTGGCTCCACCCATTATCGTGTTTCTTAGGTCATATTTGCCAATTTAAGAGATGATAAAATAAATTTTAAGAGACCTGCACAGTAGAATGGCAAACTCAGTTGGTACGGACTATACTGTATGGGATTTGCGTATGATGACGATTTTATAAATGAAGCTCATAAAGTTCGAGTTTGAGCATCTGTGAACTATGTGGTATAGCCATTATAACATCTCAAATTTTCCGAAACCAAAACTGATTTGCTTGTTTTCCCATTTGTTGTGATATGATGCGTTATCTATTGCAATAAATGAAGGTTCTTCTATGTTATTCATTTGGAGAAATTTTCAAAATTCATCCCATCGTGATAGTCTCCTGTTTTAGTCCCAGATTTAAATAAAAGCAAGGCATTATTTACGAAGCCTTTCTCGCCACCTGTATGCGCCATTATCATCATTTGACCCTTTGAAATTCGCACCTTTAATCCACGTCTGGTACCATCACTCCATGCCCTTGGTCTTGTGTGTGAGCTGTGAATATAGCTCTCGTCCAAATAAATGACCTCATATCCTTTTGATCTGTATTAACGCACCTTTCAGATATTTCACTCGTAAAAGTTTAACTTCATTTTTTTCGCGCAGAAGTTTACGGTTGTTCTCCGTTTTTATCTAGGAAAATCCATTTCTTCTTAGAATCCTGGGTTAAGTGAAGCTCCAAATCTTCATGGACCCGTTGTCTCAGCATTTTTAAGGTAATCATCATTTTTTCTTCAAGGTGAAAGTTGTATATTGGTTATATAACTTAATTCGCGAGGTTTTTTTTTCAAAATTTGAACGTTTATTTAAGAAAAACATGTACAATAGTATTATTTTTCCCATCTTTCTGGCAATTTATGGATCCCATCCCAAAAGAACTGCGCCGGCTTGGCAGCCAAGAATGAATCAAGCCAATTTTTGATATTCAGCTCTGATGTGAATCGTATTTCAGTGAGGGCGTTCTGCATCGACCGGAACAAATGGTAGTCAGAAGGGGCAAGGTCTGGGCTATAAGGCGGGTGAGGTAAGACTTCCCATCCACTGTTTTCCAAATAGTTTTTAACCGGAATAGCAACGTGGGGCCGAGCGTTGTCATGATGGAAAATTGTTGCCTCGTGTCTGGTCGCATATTCCGGGCGTTTTTCGGCCACTGCTCTCTTCAAACGGATTAATTGTGTTCGATAGCGTTGTCTATTGATGGTTTCACCCGGTTTTAGCAGCTCATAATACAGCACACCCATCTGATCCCACCAAATACAGAGCATTACCCCCGCGCCATGGATATTCGGCTTTGCCGTTGATTTGGCTGGTTGGCCGGGTTTCACATATGATTTTTTGCGCTTGGGGTTGTCGTAATGGATCCATTTTTCATCACCAGTAACAATCTGATGCAAAAATGACTTCCTTTTGTGGCGTTCCAGCAGCATTTCGGACAGGCAAAGCCGCCTTTCGACGTCTCTCGGCTTGAGTTCATGTGGAACCCAATTTCCTTGCTTTTGAATATATCCAGCTGCTTTTAAACGTTTTGAAATGGCTGCTTGAGTGACACCCAAAGATTCTGCGAGCTCTTCTTGTGTTTGGCAACAATCTTCATAGAGTAATGCTTCCAGTTCTTCATCTTCAAACTTTTTTGGCTGCACAGGATGTTCATCGTCTTCCAAGCCAAAATCACCACTTTTAAATCGTGCAAACCACTTTTGGCACGTTCGCTCAGCTAGCGCATGTTCACCATAAACTTCCACCAAAATACGATGACTTTCGGCAGCAGTTTTCTTCATATTAAAGTAATGAAGAAGAACTCCCCGCAAAAACACTTTTTCAGGCACAAAGTTCGATATATTTGAGTGAAAAAAAATTGTTGTTGTTTACGCTTCAAATGAATGACATATACTGAAATGGCGTACAATGACAGTAGCTTTCCAACGCATGTTCCAATGGAATAATAACAATGGAATAATACAAGTTACGCCATCTCTTAGCAAACCCCACGAATTAAGAATTATAGACCCAATATAATTCGCCGAATAGCTGTGATGTCAAAGTCAAAGTCTAATGCCGTTTTCCATTTTGTGTGTGTTACTGTTTTATTTGGTGATTTAATAACACTTTTCTCCTCGTATGCCTTGATAATCGTTCGTATTGATCGGGCCGAAATTCCAGTGAACTCCTCAGGCTGCGAGTTTGCGTACGTTATGGGATTATCCAAACATAAACTCATAGATTCTTCCAATTTTTTGTTATTCATATTAATAACGATCTTACGGGCCTGACTTTCTATTGGTTTTCCTTTTCGCGATGAATCCATATCAATTTCCTGTATTTGTATAAGCTTCGTAAAACTGGATTCCAAATAGTAAATCCATTACTTGTATGCGTTGGGTCTAGCTTGATTACAATTACATGTAGTCAATAATTGAACAATTACTATTACTGATTAGTAATTAGGTACATGTACCCAAAAAAAAGTAATGGGCTTTTGGTAGTAGTTGAATAAAAAGTATGGTGTTAATAATTTTTTTAAGTGATTACCAAAAAAAGGAAATAAAACACTTAAGCAATTTTATTTCTAAGACCTAAAATCCTATCCTAAAACCTATGAACTAAAGTCCCACAGGTAGAAGCAAACACCATAAAATATGTGGCAGCACGCCACATACACAAGTACCTAAACCTAAACCACAAATTATAAAACCATAAGAAACGTTGAGAACCTAATCAATTACAATCGGACTAGTGTATACAAATTCAACAAATATAGCTATGCCCTGAATTTTTTGCCAATCCCACCCTAGATAACAGATAGCATTACATATGAAGTGCATTGATAACATTTTTATCGACCCCATAATAAAAAAAATGAAAGTAATTTCTGCATTTCAGTTCTAAGCCATGTAAAGTTGGGTTAGGCATTGTAAACTTCAGGCAAAAACATTTACTCTTACGTACCATTTTTGTTCTCTTAAATCCTCTCTCTCTGCGCAATCGACCGTTCGCAAACTGAATTGGTACGGACTATACTACGTCGCTTGTGGCGTTGGCTAAATTTTGCAGACCTTAGGACCATTCTACAGGCTTCGCTATTTTGTACCCCTTCGTTAGTGAGAACAGGAGTTTGCTGATGCTTTCGCATTTGAGTGATCCAATTATTTTTTCTTTCATACCCTTTTTTGAACCTTGAATGGAGTTTGAGTAGTTTGAGTAGATGGCTGCTTTAGATTTTCCCACGACCTACGTTGAACATGGCAAAACTAACTGATTTGCTCAGCCTGAAGTTTTTCCACTATTAGTTTCCTAATATGGAGACTTCCGCGGATGTGCGTACTTTTTATTAGATCACGTTTTATCACATCCGCTTACATTCGTTTTCGCTGCTGTTACTTTTTCCTACACGACGAACCACTGTCGTATATAAGAAACCCTTAAGTTTAAGCTGCATGTTCCTCTCACACTGATTCTATGTTCGACATCGTCATCGCAATTTCCTTGGCGGTTAACACAGAGCTTAAGTTCTTAAACTGTTCGCACTTTGGGACGATGACTCCCCCTAGATACATAGATGTCAGGCGGTGGGTTTGCTGCTTTGGAAAATTGACAATGCAGATATACGGTCCTAGTGTCACCAATTTTTTTTTTTTTTATTTTATAACGAACGCGCCCTCAAGGCGTTTTTGTACCCTTAAAATGTTTGTACACAGAGCGGGCGAAGGAAATTTAGGGAGGAAGAAAGGACAGGTACATTGTTTTAAATGTTTGTAAGTTATAACGACAATGAAATACAGAGATCGGCAGGGCATTCCACAAGCGAGTTGTACGGCTTAGGAGCGAATCACGATATTTAAGAATACCACCTTGATCGAAAAGTTCCCCCCCCACGCCACGGTGTGGCGCTCCCATTGTTCCGGTTTGAGTTCTGTTTTTTTTTTTGTTAAGTTGGTAAATCTGTTGTTGACATTCCCTCTAAATCTTTGCGTCATAGCTTGACATTTGCAAAAGTTACGTAGCCAAGAGTACATCTATCTCTGTGTGGGTTGGCCATTTTTTACAATTTTAGAAATGGATTTAAATTTGCAACAACGAACTTTTATTAAATTTTGCGTAAAAAACGGATTAAATGGTGCGCGAACGTTGGAAATGTTGGAAAAATGTTTCGGCAAATATTCTCTAAAGAAAACGGTCGTTTACCAGTGGCACGGGCGGTTCAAAAGTGGTCGTGAGTCAATCGAAGATGATGAACGCAGTAGCAGACCATCGACATCGAAAACCGACGAAAACATTGATGAAGTAAAAGAAATGTTGGTCAATTACCGCAAATTAACCATAAGAGAGATAGCGGAGGACTTTAACATTGCCAATGGATCCGTCCAAGACATTTTGGTTAATGATTTGGGTTTCCGTAGTGTAACAGCAAAGTTGGTGCCAAAAGACCTCAATTTCACGCAAAAAAGAGACCGTGTTGACGTCACAAAAGAGATGATTTGCGAGGCTGAATCCGATCCCACATTCATCAAAGGATCATTACTGGAGATGAGACGTGGGTTTATGAGTACGACACGCAATCCAGACATCAGGCAAGTGAATGGCGTTCACCAAATGAGCCGAGACCAAAAAAACCACGTCAAAAAAGAAGGCAATGCTCACGGTTTTCATGGATTACAACGGTGTAGTGCATCATGAATTTTTGCCAGAAGGCCAGACAATAAACAAAGAGTACTCGTATTATTTGGGCGTTATGAGGCGTTTGCGTGAAGCAATTCGCCGAAAGAGACCAGAATTATGGGCAGAAAACACCGTCGCACAGTACCACCATTATTCGTAATTTTTTGACGAAAAATGCAGCAAACACCATCCAATAGCCACCGAATTCACCTGATTTGGCTCCTTGTGACTTCTTTCTGTTCAATCGAGTTAAAAAACCACTACGTCGATTTAGATGAATAAACTTGTATTTCTAATTTTCTGAATAAATTCCGGGAACCTTTTAATCAAGGTGGTATGGGCTAGAGGGTATACTGATGAGCATTCATAGACGGGTGTTACGGTTGAAAGCTTGAATCGGCGGAATGCTACTTGCGATTTCAATGGAGCACTGGTGGTGGAAATAGCGATAAAATAAAGTGAGACAAGAGACATTACGTCTGTGTTCGAGGGTGTCGAATGACTGTGTAATATTGTCATCACCTACGAGTTTTATCGCACGGTTTTGGATCCTATCTAGCAAGTGGAACGAGGTCTTAGGAGCACCTGATCAGATGTGAGCATTGTACTCCAATTTCGGGCGGATTGCCTTATATACTCGTACTGAGGCCTGATCAGAGGGGGTGAAATATTTCTTACATCGCTAGACATTTCGCAGCATTTTTGACGATATCGAATATGTGGTCATTCCAACGTAAGTTGTCACTGACACACATACCGAGAATGGAAAGTTTTTCGGTTTCGGCGATGTAAGTGCCATCCATGAATAATGGATGGGTATTTAAATTTCGCTTTAACGACCGCAGACAGCATTGTGTTTTGGAAGCATTACATTCCACTCTGTTGATAGTCCCCCAATTGGTTATGCTAATTACGATATCAAGAATTTAATGTGCTTAACATACGCTGCCGTTCCCGTTCTACAGCCAAAGAGCAGGGTCGTGAATCCGGGAACGAATATGAAAAGCAGAGAGTACTGTCATCAGCAAAGGAATATATGGGATTAGAAGTGGTAGACAAGAGATCATTGATAAAAATTAAAAAGAGTGTCGGAGCCCTGGGGCACACCAGCATTTATTTTGTGAATATCAGACTTGAAACCGTCCACTTGAATTGAACGTTCCGAAAGGTAATTTCTAATCCATTGAAGAAGAGAGTCGTAGATCCCAAGAGCACGCATTTTCGACAAAAGAGCCTGATGCCAAACTCTGTCAAATGCCTTAGAAATATCAGGTGCAACTATCTTGCTTTCGCCAGATTGATATACGCTTTGGTTCCACTTTTCGGTGAGACATGCCATCAAACCACCAGTGGACCTATTGCTACGAAAACCATATTGCCGGTTATTGAGAAGTTTTCGTGTTTCAAGATATTTCATGAGCTGACGATTTATCAGCGTTTCCATGACCTTGGAAAGAAGGGACGTAAGTGCAAATGGGTCTACAAGAGGAAAGAGAGAAAGATTCGCCTTTTTTAGGGATGGACTGGACAAATGCTGTTTTCCATTTGCTCGGAAAGAGTTCTAAAAAGTAGGATTGATGAAAAAGCTGGCGCAGCGCTTTTGCCAGCGAGGAAGAACACCTCTTCAGAAGAAGGGGAGATATTCCACCTGGACCAGCGGATTTATATATATTAAGATCTGTAAGTATTCTTGCTACTACACGAGTGCGAAAGTGGATTCGTCCCATTGAAGATTCGACGCACTCAAATGTAGGCGGAGACAAAGCACATTCTGGGGGTGTTGAGCTAGCCGCAAAGTGTGCAGCAAGCAGATTAGCTTTGTCCAAAGAGCTGACAGCTGGAATGTCATCGAATTTCTAATATTTTTGACGAATGACCAAAAATGTTTACCACCTTTATTATATTGTAGTATTTTCTGCCTCATTTTTTGGTCGTATTGGAATTTTACACGCTTAAGAAAGGCCTCGCAGTCATTTCTGGCTCGTTTAAACTTTTTTCGGTTTTCCTCTGTCGGATTGGTCTTGAAGGGCCGAAAAAACACTTCCCTAACCCTGACAGCCTCTTTACAGCTCGAGTCATACCATGCCTTTTCTTTTGGTTTGATACTCAAAGTATGCTGCCCTGAGTTTCGGCACTTCAATTAAGCATTATTTTAAAGGTCATAATCCAATCTTCAAGAGAAAACAGTTTCAGGTTGTCACTTTATCGCACTTTTTTGTTATGGACCAAGAAATAAAAAAAAGTTAACTCGTCACTACAAAAAAATGTACCACCAAATTTAGTTCATAGTTTTTTTTTTAATAAAAATACTCAGAATTTAAAAATATTTACCAACAGCATACTCTGACATATTTGCTAAAAATAATTATCTCACTTTTATTTAAATGGAACACTTTATAAACACCTGTTAACGCGCGAAAGGCAAAATCTAGAGTGAGCAAAGCTTTATGCATTGCATTGAGATGCTTACCATTGACAAAGTAACTGAGTTTTTTTTGTTTCTCGTTATTTGGGTGGTTGACTTTAAGCATACCTGTATTTTTTTAATAGTAACAACTTCTTTTTCACTTAGGACCAGTTAGTGTTGTACTAAATCGGCCAGTGTGCGCCGTTTAGACCGTCCAACGCTAACTTTATTTGCAACATCATTATCGCAATTTCCTTGGCTGTTGGAGACTAAGTATGACACATAGATTTTTCGATGTCAGGAAGGTGAATCTGTCAGTTCGGAAAAATGTCATTCGGTCTTAGTACGGCTGATTCGTAACCAGTTATTATCTGGTTAACTCCATAATCAGTACAAAAACTTTGGCCCATAGCCAACATTACGAAATCATTTTGAGACTCCAAAATGAGATTTCTTCTGTCGGGGTTATTATCCTCACCAGTTGTGTAGTCTCAAAAATAAGTGTTATCGTAGTCCAGTATTTCATATTTCAACTGCTAACATGAAAAAAAAATCTTGAAGATACTTACAACGGTAGACATACATAGTCGATCTTGAAAAGTCAAACAAAATTGTTAACATTTTATTTTAGATTCAATTCAGTGCACATATTAGAATGAACTTTTCCCTTAGTTGTAGATACAAAAAAAAAATATAACGATACGATCTTTTTAAAAAGATGAAGATACCAAAAAATGGACTCATAAGCAAATATAGTGAAAATGTTCGATAGAGTAAGTTCGTTCATTTGGGTTGCGTTATCGTTATTTTCTTTCGTTTTCTTTTTCCGCATAAAACAATTAAACTCATCGTTGTATTTACATATAAACTTATCACTTAATAAAATTATAAAATAGATTAATAATAGAATAAACGTTCTGAGCTTAGACATTTTGAAAGCAACGAGCAAAGAAGAAAGATCAATCACAAGAGATATACTAGTCAATTATATTTGAGGGTAAAACTAACTACTAAATTGCGTATTCTTACAAACAAATGTAAATTGTTCTTTTAACTCCATTCAAAGGACAACTAAGAAAAAAGGCAAAGCTTGACAATTATTTTTCAAAAAATTGTTGACCGTCAGCAAGATCCCTGTTATTATTTATTTTTATTTTTTTAGTTTCTTTTATGTTATATTCATTTTTTTGTTTTAATTTAAAATTTAATGTTAACCACATAGAGTGTAAGGTGTTTCCTAGGTATAAATAAATGCGTCAAAAAATTTACATAAGTTTATACGTATCTAAATTAGCTTAGCAGTAGTTTGTTCATGTTGATGTCTTTAGCATTATTAGTTGTTTGTGGCCTTCATCAGATCGAGAACTTCACGATTTAAATCCGTCGCCTGTTTTCGTAACTTCAAGACCTGAAAATTATAGAAATGCCAATTATTAAATATAAATATATATGACTTTTAACAGATTCAAGTGAAGGTGTCCTGATTTTGTGCTCGAAATGCTCCGAAACGTCTAGGCCGGTGGCCCGCAACAAGCGGAAAGTTAACCTTTGGACCTTCATATATTTTGAAATATGCCGACTACCTATTCAAGTCAATTACATAATAGGCGTGTTTTATTCAAAAGTGCATAGCCAATTTTAGAAAAAAACGCTCCAACTCACTTCTATACATATAATTTCAAAGTTGGCAGACTCGATTCCAGTTTCACATTAAATCTCGCGGCTATGTTCGCAGTGTTGGTTTCAAAGTTACTTTGAGTGGCTTTCCATTGGGCGAATTCAATCGTACTTTAAATTTCATTTAGTGCGTTTGCTTCAGTTTTATATGAAGATTTTAGTCTTAAAGATTAAATTTTAAGCCATGAGGAAATTAATTAAATTAAATTAACCCAACCCAGTGAACCCAATAGAAATCAAAAGCAAAAGCATTTAGTTGCTTTTTCACAAACATTTGTTGCTTTTTCCTTAATATTTTCTCCGATAAACTGGTGCTTTGGTGGCATTTTGAAAGCAGTTTTGAAAGCAGTTTTGAAAGCAATTAAGCACCTTCGTACACACTAATTTTAAAAAATGTCAAAGTTCCTTTTTGGGTAGAAGAAAAATAACTAATTTTTCCAAGTGTAAAAAGCACAAAAGAACATTCATTATTGATTTGCTCTTTCAAGACATAAGTTGATCCACGAACACATCCCAGAATAGGGAGAAACGGCATGCTGCCAACCATCAGGAAACGAATAAATGCCCTCAAGTTGTATGTTGCGACATCTATAACTCAAATCTTTCGTAAATCTATCCTCACTTCTGAAAGTGAATATGCCTGTGTGGATTGGGTGTAAACCCCCATAAAGCCCTCTTCTACAACAAGCTATCCCAAGAAACGGCATATTCGCACTACCTCATAGGCAAGCATGCAATAAGACTTGGCTTATATTCAAGCGATTTCTCTAAAAGCTGAACAGACGAGAAGGAAAAGGAGACTATCTTCCAGCTTCTTTGTGTATGCCCTGCTCTCTTTAAAACAAAATACCCCGTTGGCTTCTTGCTATAATGGCTAATACAAACTTAAGAAATATGCTCTGCTTCATCCGAAGCTAAAACTGGTTCACCGAGTAGAATGTTTCCGAAATTCTCGAGGACCTTATATACCATGGGGGTTATGACACATCCAAATGTGTCGGCAAATATACCAAACGTGTGATCACTTTCAAGTTCTGCTTTGTTTCAGAGCTCGAATTCAAAAGCGAAATATTAGTTGTATTTGGCCAAGAAACAATTCTATAGGATACAACATCTACCGTGACATGCTACCAACATACATTGGCTAATATCAGTGTAGCTTTTGGCAAATTGACGAACCCCTACATGCAACTGTGAGTTTGTTTCAACCACTCAGGGAACGCAAGTTCAATAGATAACCTGATCTAACCATGGGTTATAAATCCGAAATAACTACTTGCGCAGACAGAAAATGGCTGAAATTGCGCACTTGGTGACGCTGCGTTTTACCTTGGAACTTGTAGAGTGACTGCGGATTTAGAACTAACCTCATATATGAATCTCAGAAAGTGGTTCAACACAATCTACATGTTCTTTTTGCCAATTACATGTTGGGTCGGTGGCATACAGCTCCAATTCTGTAGCATTGTAGCAACACGCATAACTCTGCTCTATTTTGAGGTGGAGATATTATACTCGTAATTATGTTTAATATTGAAACGCATTGATGCGGTTGGATTTTATCAGATGTAATACATTTGTTTATTTCTTCTATCTGATGTCCTTAAGTCGCTAACCTATCAATCTCAATGGATTGCTCATTGGAACAAGAGTCGTACGCGATTATACTTCAAAATAAAAACAAGTCAAAATGTAACTTGATGACTTCCTAACTTGACAAACGAGTCAAACCAGTTTGTGTACGATTTTCCTATGATGAAACGCAACCAAACTGAGCCCATGTATATGAACCGCACACTATTGCCTTTTAACTCTGCGCATGAGCATACGAATAAATATAAATATATAGTCACGGCAAGGGACCTAGAAAAGGCGATAAAAGAAAGCAAAGCAAGATATTTCAAGCGCCTGTGTGACGAAGCCTGGGCACGGCGTACAGAATGATAATGACTAAGCTGTAGGTCCCCACAATTATCATGCCCAACGTTGTAGTTGTATAGCACCTAATCCCACAGAGATCATCGACTCTGTGCAATGTAATCAGAAAACCCAGCCAAGAGGCAGTTCCAATAATAACACCAAACGAACTTCTCAACACATGCAATAAGATAGGCATCAACAAAGCGCCTGGATATGATAGCCTCCCAAAAAGTGCAGTAAAAACGGCAGTACAAAAGAGACCAGACATGTTTATAACAGCAAAGCAAAAGTGTCTGGTAGAGGGAGTTTTTCCAGAACAGTGGTAGCTGCAGCATCATATCGATCAATATGTCTACTGGACACACTCGACAAAATATTTGAACGCATTATATGATAGATTGCTCACATCAACAGTGTGGATTCAGAGAATCGCGATCCACGGTCTTCGCCATAAAAGCGACGCTGGACGTCAAAAATGCCTTTAACTCAGCAAATTTGCCATTTATAAAAATGTAACTAATCAGAATGGATACATTATATTGCTTGCGAAAGATTGTATCCAGCTACTTCACCAATAGAAGTTTGAGATATGAAACCGACGAAAGGAGAAAGTACTATAAAATTTCTGCGGCAGTCCCACAAGGATCGATACTGGGCCCCCTACTCTGGAATATCATGTACGACGTGGTTTTGCAATTAACACAGTCAGCAGGAGTAAAAATAATCGGATTCGCTGACGACATCGCTGTTGTAACTGTTGCAAAGAATATTTGCGGGATAGAGTCAGCTACGAACGATGCAATTAACCTGATCAAAGACCGCCGGCCTAGAATTAGCAGGTCACAAACCCGAAGATGTCCAAATAACCAGCCGGAAATTTATGGAATATGTGGACATGAGGGTAGAAAGTCAAACTCGATTAGATCAAAAGACTCTATAAAATACCTGGGAGTAACACTCGACTTTATGCTTCACATCGGCACATCGGGAGAATCTCAATTTCCAATGTAGTAACTAAACTCAGTCCTGTTATACGATGCCCCAGTTTGGTTGTGGGCCCTAGTGGCAAAGGAAGCAAGGAGAAAGTTATCATCAGGGCATTAAGGGTAATCAGTGGTTTTAGAACGTTTTCGAACGAAGCAGCTTTTGTCATTGCCGGGATGATTCCCATCGATATACTTGCGGAGAGAGTCTATAATAGGAGAACTACCAGTAACCAAGAGATGAAAGTTATCAAAAGGATCAAGGAGGAAGAGAGAGTGTCTTCAATGGCCACGTGGCAAATTCTGTGGAACACCACTGCGAAGGCCAGATGAAGATACAGACTGATCCCATCCATAGACGCTTGGACAAACCGAAGGCATGTAAACTGTAACTACCATCTTACACAGTTTCAGTTTCTATCTGGTCACGGTGGCGATCGGAAATATCTACAATAGCTCAACTTTTTGCCCAGACTGCCCAAATCAGGAGGAAGGCAGAGAATTAAGAAGAAAATTGGACGGAGAACAAACTGAGAAGGATCGAAAGAATTAGACATTCAGATGCAGCAAATATTGGGGACATAGCATAGAATGTTTACCAGCTCCGCTAAGTAATACCTAACGGTAGTCCCGTGTAAAGGGAAGTGTGTAGGGTGTGGTTTGGTATGTAGGCACATTCCAGGAATCGAGCAATCAGTTTAGCGAATCGTGCATGGCGGTAACCCGGGCTACCAGCATCTTTTGAAGATTACACACCCTTTGGCGCAACCAAAAAATAAAAATAAAAACACACGGCAAAAACATTTTCTATCAGCTTTGGAGCGTCACTACAATCATTAACATTCGCGGTGACGCATAGTGAACTTTCAGTCTCAACGATATTAATTATACTGTCGACTTGAGAGAAACAAAGATCACGATACTCAAGTTTAAATGAAAGAAAAATGCAGGTCTAGCCCCTGGAATCATCATGTCCATGGAAGATGATTTGGCTTATGGAATAGTTCGTCTTAGAAATATTTTCAACTAATCTTGAACTCACCTTCGTTCTAAGTTCCTTTTCATAAGTGAGCAACTCTTGTATTTGCATCATGGTATTTGTCATGTTTTGCTGATCCATTGTCCATCGTAGATAGAGTTCTGCAAATGTTTATCCATTCGAATCACTTAATAATTTCATTAAACGATTTATACATACCATCCCACAATTCTAGACTTATAGGTGCTACCGATGGCCAAATGACATTCGGATTGGGATCGTATAGCGGATTAAGAAGACTCTTCATCACGTCTGGTCGATTTAAATACGACCATAAACTGGTTGTTCGGCTGTGCACTTTATATTCGACACGCTCCCTCTCCGAATCGCAAAGGAACGTCCCATATTGACTAAAGTAACTGTGTTCGAAGAGGAGAATTAAAAGATTTGTACTAAACTCGAAACTGCAGGGAAATTGACAAAACAGTTGGTATATACAGTCGAGGAAGAGGATAAATGTGGCTCCTGAGGTTTTTGGACGCGTCTGTGGTGGGGTGTAACAGGAGTATTTGTGCCGGGATGAAAAGGGATGTCCGGCTTGAATCCATTCACGTTCAATAAGTGCTTGGAGGCTGTATTTATTGGTTTCAAGGATTAAATCATGCGTTATGGAGTTTGGTGCTGATTACTTACCCTCTTACCGTTCGGCAGTCGGGATTCAAGATTATTTGCACTAAAGATGTTACTATGAGCGTTGAATCAAGACCTTTCGATCCGTGTACAAGCACTGGACTACCTTCTTGATCCAGGCATTGTGCTACAACGCAGGCGGCATTCAGAGAATTTAAAACCATGCCAAGCCAACCACTGCCTTCGAGACGTGATAGCCACTTGTCAGCGCTGCAGGTGATGTCGTTGCAAGCTGAATAAGTTAATGTCGTATAGTCTTTGGAAACCTCCCATTTTTCACTCACCATCGACTAGTTTTGTGAAGCTATCCAATATGGACGAGGGGTTGGACACATTTCCAATGGATCGATTGACTTTTTTCCACTGTGAGTAATGCTGATCTGTCTCCGTATTGGACTTTCCTTTACCCCACGTATCTACAATGAAACCCTTTTTGCTTCGCCCTAGCACCACATTGAGAATAGCCTCATCAGCACGACATCGTTTAATCCCTTGAGTGGAAATTGGTTGCGAACTTCGCATTAAAGTCGCCTACAAAGTATGAGTACACATATCGAATTAAGTTCTACATCAAGAGTGCAAATAAACTCACCCCATTGTCATGTCTATAGCTAAGAATTGGGAATCTTCCGCCGTCCCGAAAGGAAGCAGACTGACAGATTTGCTCGTCTGTTATAGATTTCGGCACAATCAGTGTAGCACCATATGTCGGACATACGTTAAAGTCTTTGTTCACATGGGAGATCCGCCATTCGTCGCCAGTTAGTAATTTTGAAAACTCCGATTCTGGCCTACACAAAATAATATATTGTAAAAGAATGTGTTCTCTGATATAAAATTGAACAAAAACGCACCGAAAAATAGTAAACCCATCTTCCAATATGGAATACATTGGCCTATAGAAGAACGGATAGTCCAGCTCAATATTGTGCAGCGAACTAAGTTGCTCCAACGACGTGGCCACGTTGAAATACTCCTTCGAATATTTGATTTCCAACGAGATGACGCGCAGATCTTTGCACTTAAGTGTTATTATGCCGCCCACAACAATATTGTTGACAAGGAACGGCTTCTTCTCCACACAATCGATATTCTTGTGCAAAAGCTACGGGCGGAATGATTTAATTTACTTAATTAGGTATGAGTTAATTTAACCAGGAAACACTTTCTCACCCATAGCTCCTGACTGTTCTCCTGGCGAGCGCTTAGCAGCAAATGGTGGCCCGTAATGCATAGGGTGCCCTCAACTGTTGCATGCAGATGGTCGTGCAGAAGAACACCGTCAAGTTTTGGGGTTTTTATGAGATCAGCAAATTCCATTGGCGCACAGCAAGCGGGACGTACTTTGAAGAAACGTTAGATTAGAAATTGTGAATTGAGTTGCATCGTTCCTTTGTTTTATGTTTTTTAATGTGTGATCTCGGAAGGGAGAGTTATCAAAAGTGAAGTTTGATAATGGTGGTGGAACAGAAATTGTGTGTGCAATGTTGGTTTCTCTTTCTTGTTAGAAATGTTTTGCGGGGGTGTAGGGGTGGATATTTGACCACAGCTGACAGGTGGATGAATTCATATTGAAAATGTCAGTAAGGTGCGAGGCATCTTTGTTCTTTACGGATGATGTGTTACAGTACAAAACTGCTCGAAAGTTAAAAATCCAATTGTTTTATACGAGAACGAATTCTTTTTAGTTTAATGTAAAAAACCAGCAATGGTGATATATACTGTATATAAGTTCAGCATCGATACTTCTGCTGCGTGTTGCAGTTTCTTTATGCAGAGTAGAGTTATTTTGTTTTGGCACAACCTTCTGAGTTTGAAGACTCGCGGTATCGATTTCATAAAAGTACTGGATTGCCTGCGTACAGAATACGTCAAACATATTGACAATAATTCCTTACATTCACCAGCTGTTCAAATCCCAAAGAAAAGGATGAAAAAAATAAGGTTAGATGGAAAGCGGTTTGTTCTTCAGAGAGAAAACCAACATTACTCCATATAATGATCTGCAAATGCTGCGAAGCAACAGGAAGAGCAAAGCCATCAGCTTTCAGCAAGGCATTTAGAGAAAATATTGAAAACATTTTCCTGTTAATTTTAAATGGAACATTTTGTGTCGTAAATAGTCCGTTCGTGATGCCAGATCTTCTGGTATCATATACACCTCAACTGACAATCAAGAAAGGCACAGGTCTTCCGCCACCCAGCCACCTTAACTTTTCTAAGCCGCATCAAGCCGTGGTTCCTTCCATATATCCTTCCGTTAATAACGCACATATTTAATACAATTATAACAACTTCTTGTTTCCGAAAAAAGTGGACGGACGCAAATGACATTCCAATTCAAAAGAATGGAAAATCAAAGGAATATAGACCAGTTTCGATCCTCCTATTCCTTTCTAAAGTATTCGCAAAAACCATCTTAGTGCATATGCAAAGGTATCTCTCAGTTAACAATCTAATTTGTGCAAGCCTATCTGGCTCCCTTCCAAATCATAATTGCAAGACCACTTTGCTGTCAGTTGTTGAGGAAATCAGAAAGGAAATGGATGCAAACCAAATAACTGTAAGTCCTTGTCGACCTATCTAAAGCATTCGAAATTGTAGACCATTATATTCTTTGTTCAAAACTCCAGAACAAATTCCATTCCTCACTGTCTGCTGCGACGCTCATTCTGTCCTATCTAGAAGGGAGGCAGCAAAAAGTTGTAGTTGGTGAGCAGTCTTCGTCTTACCTGCAGTACGGTGTATGGAGTAACACAAGGCTCGATCCTTGGACCAATACTTTTTTCTTTCTATGTGAACGAATTGCCTAAGTTTGCCAAGCATTGCTCGATTCATATGTTCGCAAATGACACCCAGGCATATATACTAAATGCCCTGAAGTCTACGGCTATTGTAATATGCAGAAACAAATTGGACATATCCCATCTCTCTCCGATTCAACTATCAGAAAACCCGCTAGAATATGTCGAATCTTTTAAAAATCTGCGTTTGATATTCAATAGGACTTTTACTTGGTCAACTCATATAAATGCTGCTTAGGTGTACAGGGGACCTCGTGCCCTATGAGTTACTCAGCACTTCATCCCCACAAGGGTGAAGCTCTTACTGGTGAAAACAATCCTTTTGCCTATCTTACGTTATTGCTCTGAGATATTCTGCTGTCCGGATTATGACTCTAGAAGAAAACTTAACATTGCATGTATGAGGGTTGTCTGAAAAGTTTCCGACCGAACAATGGAACAAGACATTTTTTCTCAAATTTTTTTTTTTATTTTTCTACATAGTCTCCTTGTAACTCTACACACTTCTCTCAGCGATGCTCCCATCTCTTCAACCCGTCCAAATAGTACTTGGCGTTTTTCTCTGCAAAATAATTGTTCACGAAGGTGACTGCCTCCTCGTTTGACGAAAATCTCTGCCCTCCGAGCGCAGTTTTTAGATGAGGGAACAAAAAGAAGTCGCTTGGGGCTAGATCTGGTGAATAAGGTGGATGGTCAAGCAGTTCAAACCTTAATTCATGGATTTTCGCCATGGCAACCGCTGAGGTGTGAGATGACGCGTTGTCTTGATGAAAGAGGATGTTCTTTTTTTGCAAATGTGGCCGTTTTTCCGTAATTTCTGCCTTCAGCTTGGCAAGTAATGATGTGTAGTATGCTCCTGTGATGGTTTTTCCTTTTTGAAGATAATCGATTAAGATAACTCCTTTACTATCCTAAAAACCAGTCGCCATCACTTTCCCAGCCGAAAAAAGAATTTTTGCTTTTTTCGGAGCCGGCTCGCCCTTTGCAGTCCACTGTTTTGACTGAATTTTTGTTTTGGGCGTATAATGGCGTATCCAAGTTTCATCTACAGTAATTAATCGGCGCCAAAACTCGGATTTATTGCGCCTAAACTGCGCCAACAGAACGTTGGAAATGTTCATTCGACCACGATTTTTTTCTAACTTAAGCAAACGCGGCACCCAACGCGCGGACAGCTTTCTCATGCCTAAATCTTGATTAAATATGTAGCAAACACGTTCTTTGGACATTTTCATAACCTCTACTATCTCTCTAACTTTAATTCGGCGGTCGTCTAACACCATTTGGTGAACTTTAGCAATGTTATCGTCAGTGGTTGCAGTTTTTGGACGTCCCGAACGTTCATCATCTCCCAAGCTCTTACGACCACGTTTAAATTCAGCTGCCCAAAATTTCACTGTGGTATATGATGGTGCAGAGTCCCCATACACAGAGTCCAACTCATTTTTGATTTGCGTAGGCGTATTGCCTTTCAAAAACAAGAATTTAATAACAGCTCGATACTCAATTTTTTCCATTTTCACAAAAAACACTCACATCGACTCACTCAAACGACTGCCAACTAAAAACTGCGCGTCCAAAATGACTGAAACTTCGGTAAGTACGAGTAACTGTCAAAAGATGCACAACTAGCATTCACTATCTTTTATTGAGGAGTGCCGCTATCTTTACGTTGCGGTCGGAAACTTTTCAGACAACCCTCGTATATGTATAATAATATGGCTCGACATGTTTTTAATCTAAAAAGATTTGATCATGTCTCCTTACATAATCCAGCCTCAGTCAAATAGATCACGTATTCTCGTGGACACTGGCTATGCTTATCTGATTTCCGAATGTCAGTTTTTTCTTTCCTCCATTCAGCTGTGGAATTCCTTGCCAATGAGCATAAGCGCCTGTTTACATTGTGCCTGTTTACATTGGCGCGGGCAGGAAGATTGTTTGAAAGAGAGGGAACGCTGTTTAATGAAGTGGGAAGAAGAAGGTTACTTGCACCGAAAATCCAATTCTAAAGTGGATTCTCGGGTTTTTTTCCATATCATTCCAATTCTGAAGTGTTCCGCTTGTCAAAAAGTCTTTCAACACCATTAAAATTTAAACACGACGTTCATGGTGAGGACTCTCATCCCCTAGCCAATGTGAACAGGCACTAAGGAAAATCAAAGGCATTCATTGTTTAAGTATTCTCTTAAAACTATTGTACACTGGAAATTGATATGCAAGTAAAAGCTTTTATTTTGAATTATTTTATTATTAGTTTTAAAGTTTTGTAGATAAAATCAACTCAGTAGATCTCCCGTAACATTTTAATTACTACTACAAGGCTGCAAAATTTAAAATTCACTTGTCGTCTTCCTTTTGTAAGCAATTTAATAAATAAATAAAATGAAATGAAAAATGGGTGTTGTAGAATTATGGTAGTCTTCCTTAATTTTCAATTATTTGGGGCTGAGCAGGTTTTTAAAATTCTCGGCAGATAAAATATTTTATGCCACGGTCTTGTTTAACCGGTATTGACTTATTAAACTTACTCGCGATGGTTGAGAAGGGGGAAAAACAACATCAACATGTCCTGTCAGAAATTACTGACTCCTTATATGAACTATTTCAAGGCATTTGCAATTGAGGTCAATAAGGATTTTTTTTAGTTTTCAAAATGCGTAGAGGTTATAATAGAAAGTGTGATGAAAAAACCCTTAATGGGACAACGGTAGCTCTCATATCACCAAAGCAGCGTACGCGCTCTGGAGTATCCGGCCCTACCGCCAAAAGCTGGGTTGCGCGCGAGATAAACTAACCGGGTACCCAAAAATATTATTGTTCCGAGCCAACCAATAACCTTGATTTACTCTCGACAGCCCTGCGAAACGAAAAAAGATCATCGTCCTTCGGATATGCACATGTAATGTTCGAATTTTAAAAGACCTCATGCAGCCAAAGAACCAGCGGTGGCACTGGACTACTATAAGGCAGATATCAGACTTATAAAATAAGTCTTGAGCATTCAGCTCATGAGCGCACGCCCTCGTAGAAGTAATAGAGGATGCTTCTTAGAGTGTTCGTACAAGCTTCTCGACAAAACCTATGAGCTATTCCCCAAATATGACTTCAAAATCGTTTAAGGTGATTTTAGCGCTAAACTGGGAATAGGGGCATCTTTGATAGCACAACGTGAAAGCATAGCTTACGCCAAACCACGTCTGCAAGTGGATTTTGCTGCGCGACTGTAGCTACCATACTAGGTCACTAGGTCATAAAACAAACATTCAATTTTATCAAGGCACTTCTCCAGTATTGTAGACGCCCGCGGATTTCGCAAAGCCAAAATAGAGTCAAAAACCTACGTCGTGACACACAAAGTACATCTGCAGATATCTCAGATGCCACAACAACGGAAAAATACTGTGAGGAGATTAAACATTAAACGATTACCTCTACTAAGTGCTAAATATCAATGGAATAGATACCAAGATATTTCGAAACTAATGTGACGGGCTTCACTCGTCTACCCGCACAAAACCCATAATTCCATAATGCAGGTAAGCACATGTAGCAAAACAACTCACAATCTGTGCTGGAAAGAGGCCGAAAGCGACTCGTTTGCTATAAGATAAGATGAGAAGGGAAAAAACATTGGTTCCTTCGAAGAAAAAAGATAGAGTGTATGAAGTGCTCGATCGAGGAAATGGAGAGGTGCTGCCCCAAGAACAACGTTCGGAAATATTGCCAAAGAAATCTGTGAAGATGAGCCAGGAAACTCAGCAGTTGAGCTACATTTGGAGCTCAGGATATGAAAAGAACCGTTTCTGCATACTGTCCCGTACGGAACAGCCTATATGCCGAGCTACTCGTATTTAATGCAGCAGGACACGACTTCATGGAGAGCATACTCCAACTTATAGATTTGGCCAGAGGTACTCGAGGATATACCTGATGAATCGAACTCATTCTTTCAGTCCACGAGAAAGAAGACTATCTAAATTTAATATTGCGGGTGTGAACGCCGGAAACAATTTGTCACCGATCTGATTATTCCCCAGCATTAAAAACCCCAACTAATCACATTACGGGCGATTCTGGGGAAAGTCCAAGAAGATTAGATCGATACTCACTGCCTCTTTATCGATTTTTTGTCAATCATTGTGTGGAATAAATTCGAAAGCAATCTAACTGAAACCTTTCTTGTCAAAAAAGAGTTTAGGCAAGGTAATTTCTTATCATATAACTTCTTTAACATCATGATTAAGACAATTATATGCATGTACATAATATATAAACAAGTGAGACAATTATTTAGCAAATAAGCTCTTGTCAAGATACACAACGAAGACTCCACATACGTTATTCATCATCCCAGTCGCGCTGCATGGCATAAAACCGTGAACTTTAACGAAAGCGGATGAAGACATCCTTGGGCATTTAGGGAAGAGTATTCCAGTGTTTTTGGGCCGGTTTGCGTTAATCGGCTTTGGAGGAAAAGATATAACAGTGAACTCTACGAGATCTACAAAGTCATCGACCTGGTCAGAAAAGTCTGCATCAATCGCTTGAGATGGGTAGGAGAGGCAGAGGAAACGCAGTTTTCGATTTCTACCCAGAGGGAAAACACAGTGCCAGAAGACTTCTTATGTGGCGCACAAACCTTGGAGGGAAACTTGAACAATTCAGTGTGCCCAACTGAAGGTGATTGGGACAAGACTGCGCTGAATGGTCTATTGGTTTAAGCCTAAGTCCGTCCCATAATTTAACGCCACATAAAGGCAAATTAAAACAAAAAGATGTTTTTATTTAATTTTCGACAAATGAGATTACTTTCAAAGATCTAGGAGAAACAAAGACTTGTATTATATATTAATTTCAACCGCAAGGCAATCAGCAATTCTGAAAGCAACGAAAACATGTAAAAATCTTAGAAATTTCACTACGAGGAGTTTTACCAAAACAAAAAAAAACCTATCCAGACCAAGCACTATCTGAAATGATGTGGTGCCACAAAAGAAATAAAGTACATATAATAAGTTCCCTCAAACATTTCAAGCGTTCACCTTAATTATCCAATCAAACTCATTATTAAAAATCATAAATACTTCGCCCCCATTTACCTACGTATTAAATTAATCAGACAATTTAATTACCAGTTCCTGAAAACAAGGTCACTCCGAAGTAGAAAGCAACGCAATTATTAGCATGTTCTCAGTCATTGTCAATTCCGTGGAAATCTTCCATCAAAATGGACTCAAGCATAGCTGAAGAAATCATTTATACAGGATCTTTTTGGGAAGCGATTTCGCCAAGTAACTAGAGTCAGACACTAAATGAAATTCATCTCTAAAAGTATTTCTTTTCTATAGTTTTGTATTGCTCTCAAATATTTGGTATCTTGCCGTTGAAAGGCATTCATACAAGGCCAAAAAAAACGGTGCATTTTAGCTGGTTCTCGGTTGGCACTATGATCTGTTTTGTATTTCTAATCTGGGACTTGGTGGTTATTGGAGCCCATATTCATTACGATCGAAAAGCCAGAATCAATGCTGGGATAATAAGTGAGTTACCATATTGACGGAACAGTTTTATAAATTTCCTTTTTGAAATGTAGCTACCCTCATCTTCCATTCAATGGGATTTTGCATCTATGGTGCTTTTCTGCAGTTGGCAAGACGTTGGGTTGGAATAATTACTGGTTGGACAAAAATGGAGCAACGTTTTCTAAAGCCCCCATATGTGACAGAGAAGTCTAAGAAGCTCAAAAGCAAGCTGACCATGATTGGAGTGATAATAACTACCTTATCTGTTGGTAAGAGTGCTTTAGATAAAGCCGAAGGCAACACTTCGTACCTCGAAACATATATTATCCGTTCTTAGGGTTTTGAATGAAATACCAAGTTGTTCAATAATTTTTGTCGTTCGATAAGAGATGGGGCTATAAAGTTCGCCGTTTTATTTTTCTAAAAACGGTACTTTGTTATGAACACGTGTGAAGTTTCATGTATTGTAGACCTGTTAACTCATTCGAATATTTACAGCTGTTCAAAGTTGACGTATCATAGTGTTTTTTTACGGAAAAAATTTTAGGGATTACGCTACTCTAGGAATTTCAAAAAATCGATCCCTTAGGACCTCAAAAATGATATCCCGAAAGGTTATGGTCGGGAAATATCTCGAAGTACTTCTTTTTTCAAAGTATAGTACGAGGTAGGCAGTGAGCCTCTTATGACCGAAACGAGGGACGGTATTTTAGGGGACTAGACTAGGCATACGGTAGATGTTTTTGAAGCTATTTGCCACGTGTTCAGACTTCTTTCGTCTTTAGAAACGTCGGTTTCAGTCAGTTTCGTTCAGTAAAACATTCGAGAAGGACGCTATTTAAGGATTCTTATTTGTTCGTTTTTAGAATGAGTGACAAAGTGTATTGTGGTCAAAAAGGTGCAAAAGAGGCAGGTACATACAGCAAGAGACCGAAAATATCTGGAAGAAGACCGTTGAATCGACACGAGTTAGAGGCACCAAGTGAAATGAATGCTAATACATCGGCGAAAAAGTTTAAGCAATCGGAAGATATGTACGATATTGAAGTGAATCCAGGTTTTGGCTACCTATCTTATGATAAACTTTATTGCAGTTTTTTCAGCTATTTCAAACGTTGTCGTTTGTAAAGTGTGCAAATCGCAAGTCAAATTTACGGAAAGCGGTAAGCGCGGTTTGAGATTCAAAATATCTAGTAGTGTCCTGTGAAAAATGTGTACAGACTGAGATACCTAGTAGTTCATTTATTGAAAAAGGCTATGAAATAAACCGTAAAATTGTAATTTCGATGCGATTACTTCGAATTGGTTTACACGGAATAAAGAAGTTTTGTGCATTCATGGAATTACCTCAGCCTAAATTTCACGTTTCTATGATAAGGTTGTCAAAAGAATTTCAACTGCAACGGAACTAGTTTGCAAAAACAGTAAGATGAAAGCTGCGAAAAATGAGACAACTATTTTTAAAATAGAGAAATAGGAGAAAATGGAAGTATGATATCAGCCGATGGTTCGTGGAGAAAACGTAGGTTTACATCCTTGTTTGGCTTAGTGACAATTACTGTGCAAAAACTACAGTGGTAGACATTCGTATGAGCGCACCTTAAGAATTTTATGCATTTCATTCCCCAAGAAGGAATTTCCAAAAATAAAAAAACAATTTTTGTTTTTGTAACTCTTTTGTATGAGTATTTGTTATGAGGGAAGTATTCGCTAAGTAACGGTACTGAATTCGAAGAAATAGCACAATGTCTGAAGTTAGCTCATTTCAGGCTGCGACATTCGTATGAACGCTTGGATCAAAAGTTGGCCTTAGAACGCGAAATAGAATTTTTTTTGTTTTCTAAAGAACGCTTGTGTACTCGTATTTTAAAGAAAGAAAGTGTTATTAATAAAGGTTTGTGAGGAGTATTTGCGTTCAAAATTTCGTTCTAAGTGTTGTTTTACAGCCATGCCTTCTGGGAAGCGATTATTTGATGCGGAGCAGCTATCAATTAGTTTATTTAAGGACGAACGCTACTCCAATAGACAAATTGCAATCAAAATAGATCGGTCGAGGACTGTGGTACGAAATTTTCTAAAAAAAAAAGCAGAAATTATGGTGTAAACCCTCCAACAAAAGGCAACAAAAAATTATTGTTACGTCAGTAAGGTACTCGTAAAATTCGTCACGAAGCGACTCAAAACCGATTGTCTTCAAAACAAATATGAGATAAACTGAAAACTGTTAAACTTCGTCAGATTTAACGAGTTTTGCACACTTCTCCAAACATAAAATGGACGAAACTTAAGGGAAAACCATGCCTAACTGCCGTCCATAGAGAAAAGAGATTGGTCTTCGCCAAAAAATATATGTCATGTACATCCGAGTGGCAGAAAAAAATTTAATTTGGATGGTCTGGACTGCTACAGCTACTATTGGTATGATTTAAGGAAGCACAATGTTGTGAGATCAAAGCGTAACTTTGGAGGAGGCAGCGTTATGGTATGGAGTGCATTCTTACAAAATGGAAAGCTTCCTATCTGCTTTATAACAACGCGAATGAACGCGCCGTTGCACATACATAGATCTTTTGGATGACGTTTTGATATCTCACCTTGATAACTGCGCTGAAGAAGATATCATTTTTCAACAGGACAATGCCTGAATTCACGTTTCCAGGTCATCGAGGGATTGGTTTGTAAGCCAAAATATACAACTGGCCAGCTTGCAGCCCTGACTGTAATCCCATAGAAAATCTTTGGGGTATTCTCGCTGGGAAAGTTTATGCAAATGGACGACAATTTGCTTACGTACAGGACTTAAAAACAACCATACGTGTCGAGTGGTCTCAAATTGGTCTTAACTGCCTTACCAATTTAACAAATTCAATACCAGATCGAATTTTTGCAGTGATTCAGAACAAGGGAGGCCACACAAAGCATTAAAAGTTGCTAAGCCCTAAACATTTTAATTTTTGTATTAGTTTTCTTTGATAATCGAAGGTGTGTTCATACGAATGTCTATCCTAATTTTATATTTATTTCAAAAATATGCATATATTTATAATTTTTTCTCAACTTAAATGAAGTAAAACAATAGCTAACAAACAAATACATCATTTCTCTTTTTAAAAAATTATGACAAAGTTTTTGTTTAAAAGTTATTTGAAATAAATATAGACCGCTCATACGAATGTCTACCACTGTATGGATTGCGCAGTGAAATCAAAATACTGTAAGGCGTGTGAGTACTGGAAGAATAAAGAAGATACCGAAGAATATACGGAATATGGACAAAATCATAAAGATAAGTGTGATGTGAATCACGATGAATCAGCAGGAAAAATGGAGGTCGATGCAGTTGTTGAGATGTTTCAGCGATCCGGAGCTTTGCACTAGATAAAATACACCCATTCTAATGGTGACGGTGATTCTAAGACTTTTAAAGGCATTATTGCTGTTAAGCCCTATGAGAATGTCACAGTACCTAAGGAAGAGTGTACAGATCACATTCAAAAGCCCACGTAGTTTGAAAAGGAATACAAAACGTCTCGGCGGAAAGGGTAAATTGACGGGAAAACTAATAGACGAACTCCCTATTTATTATGGATTAACCATTTGTGTGGGTTTTTTTTTTCCAAAATTTTAACGTTTATTTAAGAAAAACATGTTCAATAGTATTACTCAAAGTATTGCCCATCTGAAGCTATGTCTTTTTCCCATCTTTCTGGCAATTTGTGGATCCCATCCCCAAAAAAACTGCGCCGACTTGGCAGCCAAGAATGAATCAAGCTAATTTTTGATATTCTGCTCTGATGTGAACCGTATTTCAGTGAGGGCGTTCTGCATCGACCGGAACAAATGGTAGTCAGAAGGGGCAAGGTCTGGGCTATAAGGCGGGTGGGGTACAGTGCATTACCTTCGCGCCATGGATATTCTGCTTTGCCGTTGATCTGGCTGGTTGGCCGGGTTTCACATATGATTTTTTGCGCTTGGGGTTGTCGTAATGGATCCATTTTTCATCACCAGTAACAATCCGATGCAAAAATGACTTCCTTTTGTGGCGTTCCAGCAGCATTCCGGACATGCAAAACCGCCTTTCGACGTCTCTCGGCTTGAGTTCATGTGGAACCCAATTTCCAGCTGCTTTTAAACGTTTTGAAATGGCTGCTTGAGTGACACCCAAAGATTTTGCGAGCTCTTCTTGTGTTTGTAATGCTTCCAGTTCTTCATCTTCAAACTTTTTTGGCTGCCCAGGACGTTCCAAGCCAAAATCACCACCTTTGGCACGTTCGCTCAGCTAGCGCATGTTCACCAGTGAAAAAAAATTATTGTTGTTTACGCTTCAAATGAATGACATATACTGAAATGACGTACAATGACAGTAGCTTTCCAACGCATGTTCCAATGGAATAATACAAGTTACGCCATAGAAACGGTGATTCAGTTGAAAACATGAGTAACAATATATGGGCTACACTCGATCATAAATTATCTACGGATGGAAAACCACAGCATGATAAATATCCGATCGGAGAGGATTCATGGTGCTCATGGCAAAAGGCTAAAACTACAAATAGTTTGGCTGATTACAAACATAAACCAGCTCTTCCAATCGAAGTATATGCAGTTATCAAGCCAGTCTACGAAGAATTGGCCAGAGACTATGCATCGGCGGTTATACTCAAAACTGTAATGAAAGTTTTATTTCGACTGTGTGGGCATTGGCCCCAAAATCCATTTCTAGTGGTAAAACTGTGTTGAATATAGCGATGGATGTTGAAGTTTGCATGTACATTGACGGCTTTGCTTCAATTTTGCACATAACGAAAGCGACGGATCTAGAAATCGGCCCGAACAGCTACGAAAAGTGCTTGGAGATTGACAAAGAGCGCATAAAGCTTGCAGAAAGATCGCTGTCTGAGCTACAAAAGAGTGGAGGATCGCATTAAAATCCAATAGAAAAGAAATGGAAAAGCAGGACACTAATTTAAAAGGCCAATTATATGGTGCAGGCATATTTTCTATAACTTAAAATTTTAAACGCATTTATCTCAAAACTGCATTTCTCAAGTTAGCCGCATCTATAACTTGAACAATTTTCAACCAATTCACTTCAAATTTTAACTAGATCTCTCTACTTTTTATATATTTAGCGTTCAAAAAAACAAAGATTACTTTTCAAAGTTTAGATTTACTTTTATATTCTTTTCCTTTCTTCTTATTGGGACGTGTGGTCTCCTCTGTCGCCAGAATCGTAAAGGGAAGATGGTCGATCCTTTGCGGATCTGGTTTTTTTCCATTGTTTTCTTTCGATATGGCAGTTATGCCAAACTACTATTATATAAAGTTATTATGAGGAAACTCTAGATGGTATTCGGGGAATAACAAGGAGTTTGTATTACACTAAATAAGTACGTAGGATTTTTTTTACATTGCATGGTTCATTTGTTATTGACAATTTTCCGGCGATTTTTCTGCGAATTTTGCAAGTTTGACTTTGGAAGTGCGCCATTCGGCCAAAAATCAATATATCAAAAAAATCCTACGTTGTTATGTACAATAACAAAAACTAGTGACTCATCATAATTCAAAATTTACAGGAGCTGTTGGTACGGCAGTAGACCCTTCCAAAAAAGAGATGTCATCTGAGAACTAGGCATAGCCGCCATTTTTAAATAAATTATTCTATAAAAATTATGTTTTACAGCCAATCATATGTACTCCTACCTTTGTAAACTCGATTTATTTTATATTTTTCCTGAAAAAGAATCACAAAAAAGCTTAATTTTATGGCCTCTAGAATGGCCTAACCCCTTAATATCTTACTTTTGAAAGGTGTAGGACCAAAACAAATTGATGAACGATACAAGGACTCATCACCTTCAATTAGAACAGTAGAAAGATGGGTCTTGGAAGATTGTCGGTTAACCGAGAGAGATTTAGTAGAAGCCCTTGGCATATCATTAGTCAGTGTGAGCAATATGTTGGCTGAATTTTGAGGTTTCAAAAAGCTGTGTGCAGAATGGGTGCCGCATTCGCTAATAATGGGACAAAAACACATTTGAATGCGACTTTCTCAGCAACATTTGGAGCATTTGCTAAGGAATGGTGTAAACCCGATACTTCGGCTCCGAAGCGAGTTAGGCTCCAGAAATCGTCCAAAATCAGTTTTTTGAGATGCAACAGGAATTTTGTTCGTGGATTACCTCCAAACTCGTAAAACATTAAGCTCAAAAAATCATCGCGAAAATCAGTGAATTAACGTACGAATTGTTGCAACATCCACCCTATCGCCAGATTTAGCTCCCTCATATCAAAGCTGTTCTCATATCAAAAAATTCATGCGTAGACAACGATTTTGATCGAACTTAGAGGTAATGGCAGCCTTGGAAACGTATTTCGACAGTCTTCCGGATTCTCACTTAAGGGGTGGAATCCAGAAATTAGAAGATTGCTGGAACAAGAGTATTGAAGTTCAGGGAGATTACAAGTATATGGAATAATATAGTACAAAGTGTTTCAAACCATAAAATCCTGTTTTTCTTATCGAACGATAAAACTTATTGGACAACTTGGTATTTGGTTTTGGTTTGATGGAAACGTAGTTACATTATTAGAAAATTCCATTAATTCAATTTTGTGTAGGAGAGCATGCTTTGTTTCAAGGCTCCCAGCTTTACAAATTCTACGGCAGAGCTACGGAATGCAATATTACTGATCGAACAGTATCGGTGTTTTTTATAGACCGCTTCCAATATGTTTATGAAATCATGCCAAACGGAGTAGCTTTGGGCTTAACACAGGTAGTCAGAGTCAAAATCGATACAAGCTTCATTATAAAATTCAAATTGAAAAACAATGAACTTTCTGTCTCCATAGATCATCAGTGTTTTTGGAACTGCAGCATGGAATTTCTTGGACCTTTTTATTATTCTTATAAGTATTGGCATCAGTACGCGTTTCGAGCAGCTAACCACTGCTTTGCAACACCATTTAAAACATGTTAGTACATTTTAAATTCAAACCTACATTCATTCTTTATATATATTTATTATAATATTTTTATTTTCTACGACAATATTTATAGCATTCATCCAATTCTAAGTCTATGCTGAAATTTCGAATGGATTTTGTGGTAATCTGCGATCTGTTGGCTTACGTTGACAGCCACATGGGCATAGTAATTTTTCTCTCAGCAGTTAATAATTTATATTTTGTTTGTAGTCAGTTGCTGAATGTGTTTAAGTAAGGTTTTAACATTTCCTAATCATATAAATAATAAAATTCGTACTTAGTCCATTACGCTTCTTCATTGACTATGTGTACTATTGGTATTCACTGCTGTACTTGCTGGGAAGGACGTTATACTTATTCATTGTTGCTGCAGCTATTAATGAAACTGCAGAAAGTCCAAAACCATTGTTGCATGACATATCAGCAGAGGATTGGAATGAAGAGGTATACTAGAATGTTTATTAAGCGTCTCATTTTTGAACTGAATGCCAATGTTGGTGTGGATTTGCAGAGTAGCAGATTCTTGTTTCAAATCAACTCGAAGACAATCGCCTTAACTGCAATGGGATTTTGTAATTTAACCCGCGGACTTATTTTAACGGTTAGTTTATTAATACAATAAGCTTGACAAAGTAATCATTACTCATATCTCACATATGTAGAAATATACGAGAGTAGTCCCAGAAGTACGCGACCTGACGTATAGATGGGGGTTATTGCTTAAACAGAATGACAATTGTAGAAAGACCAACCTTATAAAGCTTAAATTTGAAGTTTGATGACTCTATGGTGTTTAGTATTTGTTCGGCAGCCATCAATAGTGGACGCTCTCAATGAATTTTTAAATATGGAAGAAATTGATCATCGTTATGTGATACAATACTTTCATTTGAAAGGCCTCAATCCAACCAACATCAAAACGGAACTGGATTCTACTCTGGGGAAGTCTGGTCCTTCGCTTACAGCAATAAAATATTAGGTGGCAGGGTTTATGCGAGATCGTACGAGTTGCCAAGACGAACATCGCAGTGATCGACCAAATGAGGTGAGTTCACCAGAAATGTTGAAAAAAATCCACAAAATGGTATTGCAAGACCGTCGATGGAAAGTGTGGTAGCCATTTCAAAAAGCGCTGTACGTCGCACGTTAACTGAAAAATTGGACATGAGAAAGCTGTGCGCAAGATGGGTGCCGCGATTACTCACAATGGAACAAAAACAGAGTCGTGAGGATGTTTCAATCGAGTGTTTGGCAAAGTTTCACAGCAATAAAGCCGAGTTTTTGTGTCGATTCATAACTATATGAAAGATGGGTCCATCACTTCACACCCGAGGCAAAGGAACAGCCAAAACAATGGACTCAAGGGGAGAATCGGCTCCAAAGAAGACGAAGACAGTTCCATCTGCAGGCCAGATCATGGCGTCAGTTTTTTGGGATGCGCGTGGGGTAATTTTCATTGATTATCTTCAGAAAGGAAAAACAATCAACGTCGTGTATTATGCGAACTTATTGTAGCATTTAAAAGATGAAATCAAGAAAAAACGGTCGCATTTGGCGAAGAATAAAGAGCGTTGTTTCATCAAGACAGTGCACCAGTTCACTCATCCGTCATCGCGACGACTAAAATCAATGAGTTAAAGTTCGAATTGCTTTTTCATGCACCCTTTTCTATTTCCGAATTTGAAGAAATGGCTCTGTGGTAAAAGATTTGCTAACAGTGGAATCCGCGGGTGATGGCTATTTTAAGGAGCTCGACGCTCGACCTATTGAACATCGCTGGGAAAAGTGTATTGAACTAAAAGGAGACTACATATAGAAATAAGCATATTTTTCCCCAATTTTTTTGTGTTTTCTTTGTTAGATCGGGTACTTCTGGGACCTATGTATTAACAGTTTTGTAATTTTTTTTATTTGGTTGTTGCAAAATATTCATTTATTCGATAGTTATTAAAAAAATCGTTCAATTACTGCTTTCCAGAAATCATTCATCCAAACAGTCGAATGAATAAAGCATTCAAATGTCCGATTGTTTTTCATACCAATGAATGTTTTTTTCATTCGGAAGTGTGGACTATCGGATTGGGAGTAATGTTCCTTTTTCTTTCATACCAAAGATTACTGAACCAACAATTTTCTAGAACTCAATTATAAATATATTTTTATTGTATCGTATAGTTTCACATATCAAGGGGTTTTTAATACCGCTAAAACGTTTGCACACATTGGAACAAAGAAAGCTCACCTTGCATTGGTTGGACATTTGACCGCCCAACAATAGCAACATAACCAACACATACAACATAATATGCACACGTCTGGTTTTAATCAAGAATAGATTTTCTACTGTAGATTTAATTAGCTTTTTCCTTCAATCTACCTCGCATTCTACTATTCGACTTCCGCACTTTCAAAACCATAGTTGCTCACTATAGCGTACGCCGATGATATCGACATAATGGGAGAACTACGCGGGTTGTCACTGGTACATTTGCTAACATTGAAACCATATGAAACATAAGCTGTCAAATGAAATTAAAACCAAGTCTATGCTGTCACACAACATCGACGAATTGAACAGAACGTCACAATTGACACCTAACATTTCGTGGTAGTAAAGGACCTTGCCTACCTTGGCTCTGCGAAGAAGCACTCTTTCCAATCGCTGTTTTTTCCTTGGTCTAAGAAGGCAATTGAGTAGTAAGACGCACATATAAGACCTTGGTCATCCCAGTCCCACTTTATGGTGCAGAAGCATGGACCCTATCGAAATCGAATGAACGTATCCTCAGTTGTTTCGAGAGAAAAATCCTTCGAAAAATATTCCGTCCCATTTGCATTGACGGGCTTTGGAGAATAAGATTCAACGACGATACGACCTTTACAGCGACATCAACCTACTCAGAAAACTGAGATGGCTAGGACGTGCGGAGCGAATGGACTTCAATGCTCCGGCCCGCAGAGTCTTCGAATCTAACCCAGAGGGACAAAGTAGTAACGGAAGACCCCACCTTAGATGGAGACCTCAACCGACTTAGAGTGTGCAACTGGAGGCAGTTCGCTAAAGACCGGACTAACTGGAGATGCTTCTTAGTTGAAGCCCAGGTTCATTCCGAGCTGTAGCGCCCCCTAGCGAACAAACGATCTATAACGCCGTCGATGCACAAAAACTAGTTTTTACAATTTTACTTAGTTTTTTGTAAATAACACTTTCTAGTGCCAATATCAAAGCTCGAGTTTTGCGATCACAATCTCGAAAGCAGAGTCAGAATGGAGTGACTAAGATGTCGCTTAAACTTAAAGTTTCTTATATACGAGAGCCGTTCGCCGAGCATTAACATACGCATCGATATGTTGGACGATCTACGAGAAGCATAGCGAAAAAATAAAATGGGAATAGCGGGAAAAATGAAAATGTTACAAATGGTAGGATGCTTGACAAATCGTGATCTAATAAGAAGGATGCGCGGAAGTGTCTGCATTACGAAACAAATAGTGGAAAAACTATTTGCCTAGGGAATTTAATGAAGAGCAAAAACTGAGCCAAAAAAGAGTACAATGTCCCAACGATAGTCTATTTTTTTGGTCGTTCGTCAAAAACATCAGAAATTTTGCCTCATCCTGAATCCCAACGCTCATTTATTATGACATTCCAGCTGTCAGCTCTTTGGACAAGGCGAATTTGCTTGCTGCGTACTTTGCGGCCAACTCAACATTCCCGGATTGTCCTTTGTCTCTCCCTGCACTTGAGTGCGTCGAATCTTCAATTGTACACATCCACTTTCGCACTCGTGTAGTAGCAAGAATTCTTAAAGATCTTAACATTCATAAATCCTCTGGTCCAGATAGTATATCTTCCCACCTGCTGAAGAGGTGTTCTTCCTCGCTGGCAAAACCACTGCGTAAGCTTTTTCATCAATCCTACTCTTTAGGACTCTTTCCGAGCAGATGTAAAGCAGCATTTGTCCAGCCCGACCCTAAAAAAGGCGAATCTTCCTCTCTCTCTTCCAACAGACCCATTGCGCTTACGTTCCTTCTTTCCAAAGTTATGGAAACGCTGATAAACCGTCAGCGGAAACTTCGTAATGCCGGCAGTACGGTTTTCGTAGCAACAGGTCCATTGGTGCTGTTGGCATGTCTCATCGAAAAGTGGAACCAAAGGGTACATCAGTCTGGCGAAAGCAAGATAGTCGCACTTGATATTTCTAAGGCATTTGACAAAGTTTGGCATCAGGCTCTTTTGTCGAAAATGCGTGCTTTTGGGATCGATGACACTCTTCTTCAACGGATTAGAAATTACCTTTCGGAACGTTCAACTCAAGTTGTATTGGATGGTTCCAAGTCTGATATTCACAAAATAAATGCTGGGATGTCCCAGAGCTCCGTTCGGTCTCCGACACTCTTTTTAATTTTCATCAATGATCTATTGTCTGCTACTTCTAATCCAATATATTCCTTTGCTGATGATAGTACTCTCTGCTTTTCATATTCGTTCCCGGACTCACGTCCTTGCTCTTCGGCTGTAGAACGGGGACGGGAGGGCATGTTAAGCTCATTAAATTCTGATATTACCAGCATAACTAATTGGGGAACCACTAACAGAGTAGAATGCTGTCGTTAAAGCGAAATTTAAACACCCAGCCATTATGCATGGATGGCACTTGCATCGTCGAAACCGATAAACTTTCCATTCTCGGTATGTGTGTCAATGACAACTTACGTTGGAATGACCACATATTCGGTGTCGTCAAAAATGCTGCGAAATTTCTAGGTTTCCTCAATCGATGTAAGAAATAATTTACCCCTTCTGATCTGGCCACAATATATAAGGCATTCATCCGCCCAAAATTGGAGTACAAGGCTCACATCTGGTCTGGTGCGACTAAAATATCTCTGCATCTGCTAGACCGGATTCGTGCGATAAAACTCATAGCTGATACCAATATCATTCACTTTGTTTTATCACTATTTCCACAACCAGTGCTCCATAGAAATCGCCAATAGGATTCCGCCCCTTCAAACCTTAACTCCGAAATATATTGATTCGTTCCTAAGCCGAACAATTCACTTGTGGAATGCCCTGCCGAGCTCTCAGACATTTAAAACCAACGTACATCGGTACCTATCCTTCTTTCCTCATTAAATTTCCTTAGCCCGCGCTGTGTGCAAAAATTTTAAGGATACCTTAACCCCTTGAGCGCGCGCTACTTTATAAAAAAAAAAGAAAAAAGTAGCTGTTATTGCCATGTTCAACGACGTTGAATGGGTCACCTAAAATGAAAAAACATTCGGAAACTCTTGGCTTTACTGATGCGGTGACCCAATGGTACTTTACTCACTTTAAATGGCGCTAAAGTCCGGGGTCGCAATTTCTCCCAACTGCCCGACTCTGCGAGGTTGATTCGTAGATTCTATGGATTCGGGTAGAGGTGTTCATCCGCTGCACATGCCCCAGCCATCTGCCATATAGTTATTCGTTTCGTCTTCTCTTCCCTTCACTTTCTATGCAGACGAAATTGTAATTACCGAATTTTTCTCTCAAAAAAGTGTAAGGCGTTCTCAAGTCCCCTGTGACATAGAACAAGACTGATGTGATTGCTGTCTTAGATAAAGTCACGTTAGTTGTCTGAGAGAAATATTTGCTATTCAATTTGCCTTCTTGGTGCAAAGAAACGATTTCGTTCGTTCGATCGTCTAATTTCGACGCTAACAACCAGCCTAGCCTTGGTAGACAGAGTCAACTTGCCTGGGATGACATAACACATCCCACTGAATGTTTGTTCTTAATTTCTAGGTTTTTTTCGTCGTTTCCGTAGGGGAGATACTCAAGAACATTTCACTGATATTTAAGTTGCGTTCTTCCGATTATGTCGTTGTCTTCGGGGTATGCGAATAATTGAGCGAACTTTTGAAAGACTGTCTTTTGTGTTAACGTGTGAGTTTTACATGAATTTTTCAATAATGTTGTTAAGGAAAACACATGACAGCCCTCGGCTTCTCCTAAATCCTTTTTAAACATTGCAACTCCGGGTATTTAGCGGATCCGATAAAGTACCGCGCATTTTACACAATGTATAATGGTACTTACGTGTTTTAAAGATTAGTATAAGAGCAAATACTTGAATAAGTCTCGGCGTTGCATGGATGCCCTTTAATTCTTTGATTATGGTCGTGTATAATGGCGGCAGTCTGTACCCATTTCTTAGCCTAATTACTGTGTACACATTTTTCTAGAAAATATTAGTCGCTATTATACATTTTAATTATTCCTAACACTAATTAATTCCTGAATCTTTTCTCTTTTTCAGATGGGTGGAGCAATTGTTACTTTCGAGCTTGTTATGATGCAGTTCAACAGCACAACTGGTGGCCTATCACCTTTTTGTAAATGAGTTCATACTCCACATACAAATATTTTTACCAATGACAAAATTTATTAAATTACTAAAATACAATTTACCTTAAGACCTAAATGCATAATAAAATTGGCAGGCATAGATTTCGTTAAGTAGCTAAATACATCAGCACACTTCACAACAAAACAGAGATCTAACAAGTGTTTATTTAAAGAGATTTTTCAAAGCTTCCTGCTGGGTTTTATTGTATTGAGCTCGGAATTTTTTTGCTCGATTAAGCTCTTTAATGATACTTTTATCACCAGGAACTAGTGAATGCGCTTTATTAAAATCTTCAACCGCTTCCTCGTAGTTTTTCAGCTGAATGTTAGCCTGACCACGTCTGAAATATGCTTTTCTATTATTGGGATCATAACGCAGAGTCTAAAACAAACAAATATCGAACAGAAACTTTAAAAGTATCATTTGAGTGCTAACCTCTGAACAATAATGCCTAACATTATCGTATTTGCCAACTTTCAACTCAACAGCTGCCATGTTGACACTATTAATTGCATAGAAAGCGTCCAAGTCATCGAGATTTGAAATATCCTCATACCCGGGTTCCTTCCACTTGGCATTCTTTCGAAAGTAATTGTAGTATCTCGTGGCCTTTCGGTACTTCCTCCTAGCATCCCAGTACTTTTTGCCCTTAAAATAATCATTTCCCGCATTTCGAATCACAGTTAACATGTTAAGTACTTCGTTGAGCTGTGATACAAATGAAACATCAATATTGGAGTTGTAGCAAGTCATAGATATTCTGAAACTTACCGTTTGTGTTTTGAATTTGCCCTCCCAGTCTTGTGGATAAGGCGGCCATGTGTCGGCACCGTCTTTATCACGGAAATTCCAATCCACACCAGGAGGTATTTCGCCGCAATTGGCAATTACAATTTCCTAAACAAACCGAGTAATAGTAAATAATCCACGTATCAATGGTTTCTTACTTGCGTTGGTTCACCTTTGTCATTTGTGTTGATTTCCATGTCTGCAATGATGCCCAACCCTCGAAGGACTTTCCCTACAACCACATTAGTTCCATTTAAAATTTCACAAACCACCGACGTGATGATAAACTGCGAATTGTTGGAGTTTGGCTGTCCATAGTTAGCCATACTAACTGCACCTTCTTCATCATGCTACAAGGAAATCCATTTATGATTATAAAAATGACTTTTTAGTCCAAACTCACGTTTAACAAAAAGTTCTCATCATTGAATATCGGTCCATAGATGCTGTCGCCACTAGTACCATCGTTGTTTACCACGTCGCCACCTTGAGCCACATACACTCGAGTGACTTTATGGAATCGATTTCCTTTATAATGCAGTGGTTTTCCCATTTCACCAATACCCCGCTCACCAGTGCAGAGACATCGAAAGTTTTCCGCAGTCTTTGGGACGACATCCTTTCGCAATTCAATTATCATCCGACCAGCTGAAGAAGGCGCCACATTAGTTACTGCTTCACAAAAATGGAGTTCTTCGAGTCGCAAAAAACATACCGAATTCCTGGTCGATGTTTATGTCGAAAAAGACAATTGGATTCTTTAACGATACCTGTACAGGTAGCTTGGCCATTTTTCCTTACGATGTGCGGACGATAGATGGAAATTTAACTGTTTATTCAAAGGAAAAAGCGGCAATAAGAATAATAGTTAACGGAAAAACAAAAATCACTGCATCGCATAACAAGTGCGAAATGTCAAAATTTGCAAATAACAGCAGTTTAAAGAAAAGCCCTGAAGTTATAAGCATTTACAAATACTCGTAATTACTTTTGTGATTAACAAAGTGAGGTTAAAATTGAAGCTGTTATATTCAAATTATCCCCATGAATGATTGTTTAAGACTTGCTTAAAATTTTGAGGCTCTTGTGGCATAGTTGAGTTTTTATGCAACTCTGCAACTGAGAGAAAGGAATACACCATATGCGCCCCAACTAGATGATGCTTACTAAAAAAGCGCGCTAGTATCATTGCTAAGTACATACATGCTAAAGTGAGTGTGAGTCAACTCTGTTTGACGATATCAAGAGTTCCAACTTTTTCTGCGATCCAGACGTCGATGATGACGTTTTGTTGGTCATCGTGGTTGTCCTGCTCTAGAGTCAAGTTACACCAATCACTAGAGTCTACAGAATGCTTTACTTCGGCTGTATATTGACTTTTCTTAACATATCACATATATGTATGTAGCTCTTTTCTAGATGTCCTATTGAGTTTTGCACTTCGGCATCCTTACGACCATCTTTGATTTTAAAGACGGTGGCTTTGGCACGGTTTACACTGAAGCTACAAATACCCTGCACTATATTGTCTTTTGACTCTTGTTTTATAGAAATGCCGTCAGATGCAAAGGCTGAGAGTCTAAAATCAAAACATGAGAAATATTGTAGAAGGCAGTAGTTCTTAATCTGCATCATAATGGAGATGCAATCGCCATTTTTTGTTGCCTTTGTAAAATGCACGTTCTTGACCTTAAATACCTGTAGTGTTAGTCGACTGCCCGATGAAAACTCAAGACTGTGCGTTACGCAGAG
Organism: Volucella zonaria; assembly: GCA_963966105.1. Classification (NCBI taxonomy): domain Eukaryota; kingdom Metazoa; phylum Arthropoda; class Insecta; order Diptera; family Syrphidae; genus Volucella; species Volucella zonaria. The sequence continues at coordinate 121,635,964 of OZ014534.1, read as the reverse complement.
TTCTGTGGAAAAGCTGTTGATACTGCAGACACCTGACCAATTTAAAAAAAATAAGGGCAATCAGCTTCTTCACCCTTTAAAAAATGTATGAGCATTTATATAACAATGCAACGCTTTCAGTTTGTCACGCCCATCTGTTAAAAAATCCAGGGGTCGGGTACTCAGTGGAGGTGAGCTTAAGACTTCAAGCGATATGATCCGCAGACCTTCTGTACTGGAGATATATTTTTCTTGTAAATATTGTAGCTGAAGAGATTACTATATGTACACCGCATTCTGCACGGATGTACGTTTACTTTGAATGTTATAATGACCAGGGTATTTCATAAGCGAGTTGTACGACTTAGGAAAGAATCATTATATCTTAAAGTAGATACGAAGGTTATTATAAGTATAAATTAATGAGAATTCATAGTGAATCGTAAATTCAGAAACATCTGGCAGTAAAAAATTTACTCAATCTGTGCCATGATTAGCATTGTCGATTATGTAAGGCGGAATTTCGATAAGGGATTTGTGACGATTCTCTGTTTGCTTGATTTCTCGAAGACTTTTGATAGTGTAAATCTTGATCTACTTTGCTGGAAATTTCAGAATCTTTTTGGCTTCAGTATTAGGGCGGTGAACGTAATTCGCAGTTTTCTGTCAAACAGGTCACAAAAAGTTATTACGAGCTGATCTATATCTAGTATTAAACTTGTTTCAAAAGGTGTTCCTCAGAGGTCAACGTTGGACCCAATTTTATTCTGTCCGAACATAGTTCAGTTTATCTTTACGGTGATGGCACCCATATGATATATGAATATCATTTTATTCATTAATGAGGAGATTGGGAGTATAAGCAGTTGGGTCACGGACAATGGTCTGTTACTGGATCCAAGAAAGACATAAATACTCCCATATGTCACAAAAAAAATGTATTTCCAGTCTTTACCTTACATTTGACTTTCTGGAGTCAAATTAAACACTGCTAAATCGGTTACCGGTTTAGGATGCGTAGTTGCTCATAGTCTATCTAGGTATTCTCTTACTAATTTTGTTATTCGTCGTATCTACGGAAGCGTTCGTAAATTGTGGTTAACCGCGACCATCAGCCTTGCCGTTACAAGAGAGAAACGGTTGTACCGGTTATTACCTTCGCTGAAAATGTCTACTTCAGCCTACACTCATCGTTCTAACGTAAATTGCTGGTGGCCTTCAATGATGCGCTGTGTTACATCCATGGTCTACGTAAGTTTGGACATATCTCGACATTCTCCAGGAGTTTACTTGGTTGTTCTCTTCAACAGTACCTCAACGCCTGCAATTGCATGCTTTTAAACAAATTAATACTACTACTCGTCCGTTCTAGCAGAACACTAAACATTATTACACCCCACTTTCGTTACCTAAACACATCCCGCCTACGAGTATTCTTTGTCCACTCGATTCAACCTTGGAAAAAAAACAATTCAAAAAAGTAATAATGTCTTACTTTCCCTTAACCTAAAATTGCTATTATTACTTTTTCTGTATCTATTCAGGTTTCTTTCTTCATGTATTTTCCCGTCTAGTCCCTTCTTTATTCCTACTCCCATTATCTATATAAGTTACTAATGTTGATTAAGTTTAAGCGCTGTAGTAATAAGTTCTATGTACTAGTTTTTCCAATTGTAATGTACCAGCATGTGTCAAAGTTACCAATGATATCCAGTTGTCAAAATGTTCAGTAAAGTTTGCCATTTCATCATGCATCGTTTTAACCTTGCCGAATGTGCGGAAGTTATCCAAAAATATTATCGAAATTCCGGCTCAGTTATAAATACGCAACCTGAATTTCGTCGTGTCGGTCGGTCGTCATCATGGCTTCAGTGTGTAGGCAATTCGTCGCACCGTGGAAAAGTTTGAGCATGAGTACACTCTTTTGGATCTTAAGCCACCAACCAGACAGAGATTGGTTCGAAATGAAAAAAAATCGTAGCCGCCGTAGCGGCCAGTATCGAAGAAGACGCAGAAATGTCGATTTGGTGCGGATCAGTTGAAATGGGCATCGCCAAAGAATCAACCCCGGCCTACATCAGTATAAGATTGTGCTGACTCAAGAATTGGAGCCGGACGACCATAGCCAACGCCGTGAGTTCGCTAATTGGGCGCTTTAAATAATGGTTCGGGATCCGGATTTTGACCAACAAATCATCTTCTCGGACGAGCCCCGTTTTTGGCTCAGCGGCTTTGTCAACAAGCTTAATTGCTGTTATTGGAGCGAACACAATTCACAAGTTTTCGGCCAAGCATCAATGCACCCACAAAGATTGATTGTTTGGTGCGGTTTATGGCATGGTGACATCATCGGACCTTATTTTTTTCGATATGAGGAAGGAGATACCGTTACCGTTAATGGTCTCAGATATAGAGCGATGTTAACCGACTTTCTGTGGTCAGAGCTCGACAACATCGATATATCCGAGCTGTGATTTCAATAAGACGACGCCACTTGCCATACAAGCGACGCTTCGCTCGAAGTTGTGAAGCAGAAATTTGGCGAGCGATCAATTGACATTGATTTCACACTACTCGATTATTTTCTCTGGGGCTACGTCAAGCCCTTAGTCTACGCTAAGAAGCCAATCATTTTGGACGAGCTCGAGGCCAACATTCGACACGCTATTGCCGGAATAACGCCGCACATATTAAACCGACCGCTTGAAGCACTGCCAGCGAAGCCGAGGCGGCCATTTGAAAGATGTGCTATTTCACACATAATGGCATAAACGTAGCTTCAAAATAAAACCAGAATCAATTTTATATCTAACACCACTCTTATTTTATTTAAATTTTTTTCCTATCGTTCTTATCTGGTCACCCTTTACAATCCATTCATTATAAATAAACAAATTGAATTGAATTATTAAGGATTTGTTTTTACCACAAATCACATAAAACCTCTGGAAACTTATTTTTGCTATACAACAAATGGCAATCAAAGTGAAATTGCGAGTGACGAGTTTTTTTAAGAAGCTCTCAACACGTGATGTAAACAGAGCATAAACAAATTGACCGTTATTAAGTTAAAAAATTATCGAATCCAAAGAAAACAAGTACAAAATGAAAGTGGAGAGACAAGAGGTTTTTCTTCTTTCCATTCTGGTGGTAACTTACTTTTGCAGCACACTGTATGTACGCCTCGGGTACATTTTGAGATTTTAGCACCACTCAAATGAAATCCCCGAGACCCCTATCGAACGCTTTTTCCCAGTCAATGAACACGATATGCCGATGCTTAAGAACTTCGCGATATTTTTCCATCATTATCCATATACTTTGAATCGAATCTATGCACATCTGCCTCCGTCAAAGCCGTATTAAGTGCAGTGGAGATAAATTACATTGCGTTAACGACTATCTAGAACTCTATTTGTGCCTCTCAGTTGAAGTTTGGTCAGCTTCAATAAGTTTTACCTGTGACAATGGCCCCTCGAAGAGAAACTGCGGTTGAAGTGGTACCGTCGAAAATAAACCGCGTTGTGGCCGCCCAAAGAAGCTGAATCGCCGAGATGTCAGCTTAATCACGAGAGAAGTAGGCAATAATCCAAGAGTGAATGCCACAATGCTGTCTAAAGGGTTGGCAGAAAGATCAAATACAATTGTGCATCCACGCATAGTTCAAAGGGCTCTCAATAATAACGGTTTCCACAGCAGAACTCCACGCAGAAAACCCCTAATAAGTGAAAAAAGCCGAAAACTGTGCTTAGAATTTACCCAAAAACACATTGAAAATGGAATGGATTTCTGGAAACGAGTTTTATTTACTGACGAATCAAAATATAATATATTCGGAAGTGACGGGAGAGCTAGAGTTTGGAGAAAAAATAACACAGCAATGAATCCAGAAAATTTGGTTTCTACGGTAAAGCATGATTCTGGCAGCGTGATGGTTTGGGGTGCTGTAGCTGCTTCTGTTGTAGGAAATCTAGCCTTTATTGATCGCTATCAATACAAGTCTATTTTAGAACTAAACCTGCTTAAATCTTGGCACGAGTTGGATCTTCCAACAGGACACCGCTCAAATTGTCAAAGATTGGCTAATTTACTACGCCCCAAGCCAACTACACACACCACTCGAAGGCCCGGACTTGAACGTCATAGAACATGTATGGGAGATTCTGAAACGCAAGATAAGAAGATATGCCATAAGTAGTGCCCCAATTCTAAAAGCTCCAAGAAGACTGGCAAGCCATAACAGGTAATGAATTAAATAATTTAGTTGCTTCAGTGCCCAGACGCTTGCAAACAGGTCTAGATGCACATGGTGGACCTACAAAATATTAAATTTATCATTTACAATAGTTTCACCTAATGGATTAAAGATGTTTATGTTAGTTAATGTGCCGTATGTAGACTTTTGTCATTATTTATTTTTCGTTTTTTATGAATCACTTGTTAAGTTTTTGTTAAATTCATTTATTTTGTAGTGTATTGTTAATTAAAAGAGATTTGAAACAAAACTGCATCATTAGATTTTTTCATAATGCTTTTGAACTCGTTAGGTTACAAGAATGGTGGTCGTACGTAGACTTTTATCGTTCACTGTAGGTATTTTCAAAGTTTGCGACATTAGGTTCACCGATGGGTACTTGTAATTTCTCATGTCGTCTTTGCCTTTATACAGTAGAATAAGAAAGCACTCATTTTACTGGTTAGCCTTCTAATCATTTTATTGGACAAAGTCGAGAGCTATTTGTTTACATAAATCCAAGATTTCTGATTGTTACCCAGGCTTCAGAGGTTATGTGGTCTGACTCCGGTTCATTATTTTTTCTGCTTCGTCAATATCAGACATACTAAGAGGCATGATGTAGGAAGATTAAAACGACGATTTACAATCTCTGACGCAAAGACAAACCTTAGAAGGAAGAATGTGTCACCACATTATATAATATTGTAGCAGTAAAATGTTATCAAAAACAAAGCAATTAAAATTTATATTGGTTCGTGCCTTCTTTAGCTACAATCTACGAGTTTCCAAACAAAAAATTGGCAACTTCTCAATTTACACGGTGGCATTTGAACGTGTTAAGCCATCATTTGCGACTCCTAACAACTCCCTATATTAAAATGATTAAAGAAGCTTCTTTGGAAGAACGATGTCAATCACCAGTAGCGTTCCTGTAGCTCATTCATTGAAATTCTCCTCTATTGCGACTTAAGCGCAACTGCAAATAACGTACCAAACATTCTGAAAGTTTCGCTTTTAATAATTTACATTTGTATTTATTATTGTAACTAAAGTCTTACACAATAAATTATGTGTTTATTTCTTTTTTTCTCCTTTTTTTTTTCTTGTATTTATAATTATTTATAATATAGTAATTTTATTTTTGTTTTTTTTCTAAATGAAATCCTCAGTAGTAAAAGTAAATTGTAATTTGTTAAGCAATTCTATCTTCATTTGTTTTTTCTTGTTTTTGTATATATGTATTTATATATATGTATTTGATTTATTATTGGGTTTTGCCTTTTTTATTTTACCAGTAAAACTAAAATAACAATTTCTGTTTATTGACATTACTTCCATTTTACACGAGATATAGTAAAAAAGATATGAAATAAGAAAATGTGTAACAAAAAATTCTTTTAAATTCAGAGATTATAAAACAGGGGGGAGGAAACAGATGTAGAAGCGTGGGAGGATTTAGAGCGAGAGGAAAGAGGAATAAGAGTCAAATAGAAAAACAAAGATTTTTTTTTTTGTAATCACTATCAGTAGACATTTTAATCTATAACTGTTCTCCAAGCAGTGGAGTGGCAGCTGTTCCAACACCGATTCGGGGAATTTCATCAGCAGTAGGATCGGCTGGTTCAGCTTCAACATTTCCTTCAGCAGCTGATGCAGCTGCACTTGTGGATGCTGCGGCAGCGGCAGCAGCAGCAGCAGCAGCTGCCGCATCTGCCGTCTCCTGCTTCCGTTTTCTATGTTCGTAGTTTACCAGTCGCTGTCCCACAAGATACTTGTCATTCTTTATTGCAACGTAGAGCTTTTTGAATTGTCTTATTTGGAAGTATATGATGGCGAAGACAACTACAGCCAACAGGAAGAATGGATAGATTTCCCCGGCTATAAGTGTCCTGGCGTTTATATCATCGTAAAATATTGGCAAAATCGAATGAGCAATGACATATGGCACGGCTAGAGCCAGGCCGAAGCATGTAATCACCGGGGTTGCCAACTCACGGATAATGAACTTCAAGTCGATATCTCGTAAGCCATCACGATAGGCGCGCTCAATTGCTCGTTTTAGACGCCAGTCTGGACCCATTAAAGTGAGGGCACATGCGATTTTTGTGTAGAGCACTCCGAGAGCCCAATCTTGCCAGAGAAAATGAATAGGCGTATGGCCTATGGGTACACGCAGGGGAATTACTAAAACCAACTCCAATAAGAGCCCGAAAAGGAGGGGAATAACGCCGAGCATTAGGACGAAAATTATTGCAGCAAGAGTATAGGACGCACCCACGTGTAACCAATGTTTGATTTTATCCATAACAGCAGCACGACCCTGTGGTAGTAGGTTAACAGCGATTGCAATTCCTCTAGAGATTATCCAGCAGAGGTAAGTACCCACAGCGGCAGTATATAATTCATGTGGACGTGGTGGCACTTCAGGATTCGTTGAAACTTGATGATTTGCTATGTGATTTCCCACCGACCAAAGGGCCATCACTTGACGACCAATCCAAACGGGCACGGTGAGCGTTATTAGCGATGAAATAACCAAACTTATGCACATAAAGACGATGAGCCCAAAAAGACGGAAGGGGAACAAAGTTGGCTTATCATATGGCTGAAAACCAACGGGGGCATCGCGCTGCAGTATGAATTGGTGAGCAGCTGCTAGTCCCTGGTTTCGATCGGGTTGAGCACGTTCTGGTTCAGCTTGACCACCATTTCCGTTCTCTGCTGTATCGTTACCAAGAAGGTAGCTTTTGATGCCCAGTACCCAAGAGACAGCTTGGCACCAAATACGGATAAGTCCCTTCATCCAAACTCTTGTGTGTGATTGCTCGAAGAATCCAGGCAGAATTATCTGCACGAAAAAGAAAACTATCAGAGAAGAATATTTTTTTAAAACTTACTTTCGACTTACCTGCAACAGGAGAAGCTGAAGGCTCAGCTCATTCACCTCTGAATCTCCAGACAATGTGTAAGGTAAAAATGTTGGCCAAACTGACTTCAAAATCTGTATTGGTAGCCAAAGCATCAATAGAACTGCTGATCCGAATATTATCACCGACGAAATCAAGCGACGGACATGACGCAAAATAGATAAATGAATCATTTCCTACAAAACACACAAATAAATTAGGTTCAAATCAATTTGGATTCTCTTCTATAATAAAACTCACCTGGATTGGACTGAAATCTGGATCGTTGAGGTTTCTCAGGAACCAAAGGACACCCGGGCGTAGCACTTCCCTCAGTAGCGAGATAAACGCGGCGAAATAGTACACATACACCATGCCAAACATCCAATGAATAAAGAGCGAGGTACCCGGAGCCGCTCTAAAGCTAGTCCGACGATCCTTGATTGTTGCATCAAACATTGGCAGCGAGCATATATCCAACCACCAGCCACAGACCAAAGGTAGCACTCCAATTTCAACCACAGATAGCAACGAAACCTTTACGACAATATAACACAATCCCAATAGCCATCGAATCTTGCTCATTTTAAAAAGGCGCGCAAAGTAATGCAGCACCACCAGTGTCAGGCCAATGTTACAGTAACCAAACAGAGTAGTTATAAGTCCATGAAAATGCAGCAAAGGCTTATCCGGCCGCAGTAATCCCAACCAATTGATGACAAAGTTTCCAATGCAATACGGACAGAAGGCAAATGTGAATATAAAAATCGTGTTCAACGATATTACCCAAAAAACGTGCTCAAGGAAGACCATACTGCCATCCAGTCCTAAGAGACGTTCCCACGTTAATTCCTCTGCGGCGCGGTCCCACTCCATTGGATTCCAATTGGCTTCTTCATTGGCATTCGCTACGTCAGCGGGATCCTCATTTAATGCACGATTACCAGCATTCGGTTCTGCGATAGGTTCTGCCTCGGCTGCAGGTGGTTCAGCATTGTCTATTGGCACATCCAAGGGCGCCTCGTTTTCATTATTGTTATTCTCATTGTTATTATTGTCGTTCAATGCCCTTAACCTCACCTCAACCATGGCAGCTGCCACTGGTTCGGCTGCGGGTGCTGGCGCTGCTGCCGCTCCAGCCCCAGCTCCTGGACCAATTCCAGCTACAGCTCCTGCTCCAACCTGCACCGCTGCATCAACACCAGCAATCGGTGCAGCAGCCTCATCTCTCTCCAACCAATCCGGTCCACCACCATGCAAAATTTGCTCACGCAACCAAACCAATCCGACAAACGACAATAGCGTGCATGTCACGACGAAACACCCGCGAAACGCATCTGACGCTATATTCTCCGTCGAAAACACATCAAATGGCAACGACAAAATCATATCGAAGCTCGACCCACTAAACATAAAACGATACGTCCGATACGCCGACAGCGGGACAATTCCAAACCAGGCAAGCGCCACAAGTGTATAGTGCAACCAGTATTTAGCAGCCTTCCCCACCGACGATAGCAAACCGCCAGCTACATCACGCAGTGGCAGCACGCGAGGCATATCTGGCGAATAGATCGGAGTAAAGGAAAACCGATGGCCGCACAATTCGCAGTACTCCTTGCGCGAATATCTCATCCATTGCATTAGACAATCCTGATGGATGTACTTTATACTTCCCGTACAGATGCACGGATAAAACAGCGGACGATCCGATTGCCCTTCGCAACGGCAAACGCGACAAATGTCGCCCTGAGAAAGGTCATCCATTTTTTCCAAAATTTATATTTTCTTCGGTTTTTTTGTTTTAGTTTTTATCCACTCGATAACATTTGAATGCGTAACACAACACCGAAATAAACTAAATTAACTATTTATCAATTAATAGAGAAGAGAAAAATGAAAAATGAAAAAAAAGAAAAATTGATTTTTGTTTGTGCAGTGGAAAAGGACTTTTCGTAAACTGAAATGAAAAAACCACGTCAGATGTCTGTCAAAAAAGTGAGTTTTGGAATATGCGGAGATTTCGTAATGTTTTATTTTACATTTTCGCGCGAATTTGTGTGCTTAGCTGGGAGAATTTCCCAAGCAAATTGAAGATTATTTATTGGGGCTTTTGGGGAATAGAATTTCCGTGCGACAAATTCGCTTGACTTTCGTGTTTTTACTTTTTTATTATTTTTAGTATTTTTTTTGTATGTCGATTTGCGACTTTTGCTGTATTGGGAGCGCTGCTAACTTCGGTTGACTTTTCTATTTGACAGTGGTACAGGGTGGTGCACAAATGAACAGGTGTTTACAGTGGGATTCACGGAGGTTTTGAGGAAATTTACTCAAATACAGTAATCGAATATATGTTCGGTATTGAGGATGATTGCGAAGAGATGATAGAAGTCGTGCGAAATTATATCACGGATCTTATGCCCTGTGAAATGTAACTGAACAAATGAGAACTGAGACTGAACGAGACACAATATAAGCTTATTGTTTGAGGAATTAATCTAGAAGAAATCAGCGTTAAAGATTAACTATAAATATGCTACCAAACGAAAATGTTGGCATGGAGATATTGGTAGAGGAAGTATATCCAGACCTTCTCCAAAATCTGCGCAGCCTGAGACCCAAAACTCCTACAAAGCGCACAGTACTTTTGAGAGGTAGACCTTTGGATTTGTCGTTTTCAGCTATATGAGCGAATGCCTTAAAGCATTCGGCATTAAAACTAAATTTTTTAACATAATGATATATGCCCATTGCTTCAACGAAAAGAGAATAGCAGGCTCCTCGATGTACTTACGAATTTTTCAAACAATCTTACTTTTTTTCTTAAGCGGAAAGATAGGAACGATGTCGTAGTTGATATCAAGATTGATAACATCACCCGAACTCTGACTACTAACTCGTACCTCAAACTTTAAAGGAACAATACAAAATTATTTAAGTGGAAATTCTTACGGCTCCTTGGGCTTGGTCCGAACTTCGATAAAAGAAAAAAGTGACGTGAAGTTAAACTTCTTATGGTTCGTTGTGGAGTAATTTGGCGAGCTCCGATCAAATAAAAAAGCGGCAGGAAACGGAAGGGAGGAGCGCGCGAAAAGGCGACAGACTCGGAATTGGAAACAAAATGAGACATAATCAACCAAAAGCGGTAAAGGTGTGTACGTGCATAGCAACACCCTCAGCATCGTCATCATCATTGGCATAATCGTCAAAGCACCTACCTAGATATTACTTAGTAACAACACCAAAGGCATCATCAACACGTAACGGAAAACTTCAGTTTAACAACAAAATTTGGCTTTTGTTTGTGAACGCCAAGAAGACAAGTAGCGTAGAACAGCCCAGCAACAGAATTGCTGCAACGACATCTGTTGCCTTAATTTGGGAATTAGCAATTCACGCAAAACAACATGATTGTTAATTGTTCACTATTAACTCTTCTTTGTATAATATTTTGTAATTACTCTAGGTGTGTGTTATGCGAAGTTAGTCTAAGATAAATAAGTCAGTCTTGTGAAAGACAGTGAAGTAAAAGACATTATTCAAATAAGTTGTGTTTTATTTGTAAGGGCTGGACAAAATACATAACTCTCGCGTGGGATATCATGCTCTATCTCGTGTCCATACAATATACCTGATTACAGCCGCATACTCATGGCTGACTTCGTATGAGAATGGCAAGTTCTCACGAGAATTATCATGAAAATTATCTGTGTTGAAGAGTATCCCTGGCACGTGTCATCAGTCATGTCGAGTTTATAACATATGGTGTGCCGAAGTTAATGAGGTTATAAAGAAGTTATACTGTTAAATAGTGTGTAGATTATCTGGAAGTGTAAATCATGCCTAAATCAACTGCACAGATCGATTGCGTGCTATACCTAACGTGTCCGGAAAAACAAGGCAAGGAAAGGAGCTATAAACTTACAACCACCTCCGAACTCTTCACTGGCAGAGGAAATATATCATACCGATAATTTGTGTGATTGTGATGTGCCTGCCCAAATAGAATTTTCCATGGTATTAAATATGAATCTTCCACTTGTCGGTAGAGACATATCAGGACCATCAACAGGGCGGGATGACTTGAGAGGTATTACAGTGAATCATACCCTACCTTACAAGACTTCAGTCGATTCAAGAACATTCATAGAGAATTCGATAAAAGATTCAAGAATAACTCTTTTGGCTTTCTTTGCCCTATTTGTGACCGATTGTGGCTTCAAGAGGAAATTAAAATTCCATCGATTCAACACGGCGAGATTTTAGATACAACAATGAATAGAGAAGAAATTAAAGTTTACAACATGTCTTGCTTCCAATCGCTCAGCACCAGTTCTATCCCAACATTTGTCATCTAGGATTAGCACCCTCATTTTAGCTATTTATCGAGTTTCATGAAGCTTCACTTCTATCGACTAGCTTCCATGCTGACCAGTTTCTTTATTAAATCAGCATCAGCAAATCAGAACCGTGACTTCTCGATAATCAATGTTGCCAATACTAAGCTTCTGAGATCAGTGGCAATGTCAGCAATCCATCAAAGAAGCTGGATGCACGCACTCGTTCCTGTCATACGAGACGTAGTGTTGAAAATAAAAGCGTTGAATTCAACCTCCAGCCATTTGAATATAACAACAGTTGAGAAAAATCAACAATGAATGACAGTTCACATTGAAGACCTTTTTTATGTCAAATTTATTCGTTATTTTTTGATTCATTCTGTTCTTGGATTTGAAAGAGGAAAATGAACTATTTTTGAAGTTCGTTCTTGCTTTCTTTCTTTCTTTTTTTTTTGATTAATAAAGCAAATGTTCTTGCAAAAAGTTTGATTGTTTTAAATCAGATGGTTGCAGAAACTAAACGATTTCATCGGATATAACACTTCTTCAAAAATAAGTTTGTTTTCGATTAAGTAAATTGACTTTTAATATTTTTTCTTCAAAAGAATTGTATTTCTCAATGCAAATGGCTACATCTGGAGGATGCAAGAGCTGTAATTTGCCAGATGAAGGAGAAGATATGGTGCAGTGTGATTCCTGTGAGGAATGGGAACATTCTTCATGTGCTAGGGTGGACAGCACGGTATGTCCTGGCGGTGCAGGAAATGCACAAGGAGTTTTTCAGCGGCCAGAACTAGCGAGGGTACACAAAGAGCACAAGGGCTTGATGTCAAGACATCTGTGGCATCGGGTGGTGCCATTACGGCGGCGTCTTCGGTGGAAAAGTCTGGCTTCGTAGAAATGGCAGATGGCAATGGCGACAGCGTGGCGTCAACCAGAAATAACGATGAAAGGAATGGCGTCACAGTAATGGCAATAGACGTTTGGCTATAACACGTAGTATCCAGCGAAGCAACTTTCATTCGAAGGAAAGCAATATCATATATGCCCCAGTGTGTATGTTCAGCATTTAATACCGTTAATAGAACTGCGGGGTTCGGGGTTTAGTGAAGCATCATCCATCAATTTAGGATGAACCAAGTCAGCCTACACCTGAGCATGTGGATAAGAAATTACTTTTCGGAACGATTCACGTTGTCTTGGATAGTATCCAGCGAAGCAACTTTCATTCGAAGGAAAGCAATATCATATATGCCCCAGTGTGTATGTTCAGCATTTAATACCGTTAATAGAACTGCGGGGTTCGGGGTTTAGTGAAGCATCATCCATCAATTTAGGATGAACCAAGTCAGCCTACACCTGAGCATGTGGATAAGAAATTACTTTTCGGAACGATTCACGTTGTCTTGGATAGTTTCAAGTTTGATATCCACCTAATAAATGCTGGTGTGCCCCAGTGCTCCGTGCATTAACGACCTCTTGTCTGCTGCTTCTAATCCACTATATTCCATTGTTGACGACAGAACTCTCTGCTTTTCAATGTCAATCCTACGTTGGAGTGACCACTTATACGATGTCGTCAAAAATGCTACAAAATATTTAGGTTTCTTCAAGCGATGTAAGATCTACTTCACCCCCTCTGTTCAGGGCTTAATATACACGCCGAAATGTAGAGTACAATGCTCACATCTGGCCAGGTGCTCCTAAGACCACTTTGCACTTGTTGGATAGTTGGTCTAATAAATCTCATAAGTGATGAACACCTACATAATGCCCCCTGCCTTAACGTGATCTGTCGTGAATTTTTCCTAAGCGGTACAACGCAGTTATGGAATGCCCTGCCGGGCTCTTTATTTGCTAGTAGTTATAACCTGCAAACATTTAAATCCAACTTACATGAGTATCTCATTTTATTATACTCGTATGTACCAAAAAAAAGAGGTGACAAGCTTACAGAATGTTTCTAAGCGAGTTTGAACATAGCGGTTCCACATCGTGGAAAGACCGAATATCTGCAGTGCCGCCACGAACTCAACTTCTGACATCTGACATATATTATGCCGACGCCCGACAAATTGGAATACAAATCGCATGGTTGAACCATTTAAAAGAAATATGACAAATATGACATTTATATGATATATAAATGTTACAAATAAGGCAGATGCAACTAAACGTAATCTAAGAAGAAGTACGTAGAAGTATCCACATTAGGAAGCTTATTGTGGGAAAACTGCAGGATGAACAAATAAGGTGGTTCAATGAAGGTTATCGGGAAATCGAATGCTAGGTTTCAACCAATGCTCAAAGTGGTTGAAAAAAAAATAATTAAATCATTCAAATGTAAAAACTTCACTCTGGTCTCTGTAATGCAAGCAGAAGTGCCCCATGGAAGGTTCTCCAGTACGCAAATTTACCCAAGTCCAACAGAGGCGTAGTAGCAATGCAGATTACAAAAGCCCAAGAGCTGTACAGACTTATTAAAGATAGCTCCTTCTGTGTTATCATCAGCTTTATGCACTTCATCTATTCGATTGCAAAATTGAAGAAGTCACACAATAGACCATCTCCTTGCCGCAATCCGATGTATGTCCGAAACAGAAAGCGGCATAATTGGTGTATTGTGCATGTTTTAAGTTCTAGTAGAGCCCCACAAGGCCCGGAAAAGAAAATGATGCGTTACTTTTCGCGGGACTTAGTTAATTGTGCGAATGTGTCCTACAATGAATTAGAGTTGCCAAGCCGCGCTGGTACTCGTATTTCTCAATGAATTCGATGCAGAAGTATTTTAGGCTATCAGGCATTTCGCTAGATAGAATATATTGAGACATACATATAAAATTTTCATTTTATCCCCTCGCCAGAAGACTCAAACATTTTGCTTTCTTGCTCCAACTTTTTTCTGCACTTAACTTTATATTACTTGCTTTCCTTCCGTGCATTCATCATCCTACCACTGGATTTTTCTCGTGGATTCTTCTGTTTTACTGCTAATTATGCGTTATCGGAACAATAGTTCGTTGGTGTTTATAAAGGCAATGTCATTTCAGAGAATTTCTTCCTCAGGCGCTCAGTATTCGCTCTAACTAATCCAAATGTGCTTGGATGATATTGTTGCCTGCTGATGTGTCCAACGTAAAGCTCTTAATATTGTGTCTATCTAATGATTCTGAATCGAAGGACGACCACAAAATTAATAGAGTCGACGTTTGCTGTGCCAAAGATGTCTTCCCTATCACTTATTAGCTTTAGAGATCCCAAGTACGATTTTAACGTTGTTCTGGAGACTGTCTTCATAGAGGTCGTGAAGGCCCTTCTTCATAGTCCTCAGCTTAACCGATAAAAGCGTGTGCTCATGTCAGGCTTATATTGAATAAATTGACACTAATCCAAAACCTGTAAAAACGGCAAGGAAACTACAACAATTCATTGATAGACCTAACATTATATATGTATAGTTGGTATATATGAGTGCACAACAATGTTTGGACTAAAACCAGCGTAGCTAGTATCGCAGTTAAAACACAGCTTGTACGTGGATATATCGTAACTATATTCAAATTAGATATATTCTGATGTATAATTCCAAGCAAATAATTTAAAGGTTTCTATTGCTTCATAGCTGAATGCTTTCATTTGTCAAATTGCGCAATCTCTGAACGTTTTCTCAACTCCAGACGTACGTCTTTGCGAATTTTTGACGTTCCGGAACTATTTTTAAAGAGAATTTCGCAATAGAACTGAATACTTTCAAAAGGTAAATATCCATTAAGAAATTATCACTCCCGTGATTTATATTTACCCACAAAGCACTCAATCATAATACCTCTGTGTTTTAGACGACAACACGCGGTCAACTTATCGCGCAAAATCTCTGGTTTAGACAATATTTCAATCGGAAGATTCGAAAAATATACAAAATGTTCGCTTTAACCAAAACACAGTCCATCTGCCGTATGGTAAGGCCTAGCCTTAGAGCAATCTCAGCAACAGCTTCACGTTCAGAAATCTTCAAAATCCAGAGTTTGGAAGAATTCGACGAGAAGGTCAAGAAGAGCAGTAAGCCAATCGTTGTGGATTTCTTCGCAACGTATGTATGACGCAGGCTCCATTTATTTATTGTTACATAAATGTTCCAATCCTTGTTTTCTCATATTTTTAGATGGTGCAATCCGTGCAAGATGCTCACCCCGCGCATTGAGTCAATTATTGGTGAGAAGGAAGGTGCTATTGCTCTGGCTAAAGTCGACATCGACGAGCACAGTGAGCTAGCATTGGATTATGATGTCGGATCGGTTCCTGTTTTGATGGTCATCAAAGATGGGAAGGTTCAAAATAAGTTGGTAGGGCTGCAGGACACAGATAAACTTCGTGCGTGGGTAAACAAGGCTGTTGAGGATGCTAAATAGGCATGTGGCCAAAGGTTCACATTGAAATTGAATGGTGATATATATTGGTTTTTCGATACCAGTTGTTAATAAAAAATAAAAAAAGAAACTAGATACATATTCCTAACTAGAAGGCGTGTTTATTATGTTAGAGGTCGACATACGCCAGAAC
Source organism: Volucella zonaria (assembly GCA_963966105.1). Lineage (NCBI taxonomy): Eukaryota > Metazoa > Arthropoda > Insecta > Diptera > Syrphidae > Volucella > Volucella zonaria. Next base: position 121,619,942 of record OZ014534.1, on the reverse strand, counting down.
TTTGTCTACTGTTTCTATTCGTCGCTTCAGTAAATCCATTTTGTCCTCGCCAAGTTTGAGGGATGCCTCATTTTTGAGGAGGAAGTGCTGCATGAATAGTCGTATGCTGTTTTTGAAAACGTTCAGTTTGGGGTTCTTAGCTATTTTTTCAAACACCTGTCGGCAGTCGGATTCTGGGGTTAAGAGGATTCCCACCATGATGTCCTTCATGAGGATGAAGTTTGACTTGTTGAGGTCTACAAAGTTCACCACCTTCAACATGGAAAGCGCTAGGCCACCATGTAAAATCAGATGAAGCAGGAACTTTGCCATATTCTTGATTTGTTGCTTGATGAGCGCATCAATGTCGTTGATTCTGTCCCATGAGGCAAATTGGAATGCCAACTGAAATTTGCGGTTGTGCTGGCAAAACTTCTGAGCCAAGTGTGCGTAGTACGGATTGTATTGCTTCTCGTTGAGATTACAGTGGAGTATTACGTAAGCTATGCTTCGTTGGTCCTTTAGGGAGAGGTGAAGAATCTTTTCAAAAGCGTCCACAAAGTCTTCGGCACTCATCACAATGCAGAAGATGTTCTTTCTCTCCTCCGTGTTCATTCTTTGCTGCTTCGCTAAGGCAATCAGTTTATCACTGAAACGTTCCTGTGTGAGGGTGGATGATGGTTGTTTGTTGGCGCTATTGATATCCTTGATATTGCCAGACCACGCTGATCCTACAACCCACCATTTACCGACTTCATCAGCTCTTAACAGATCGTCAATCGTTATATTGAGCGTGATCACATATTTGTCATTGGTTAACATTGCTTTTAGTTTTTTGCGAAGGTTCTCACCCAGCTCCGGGTCGAATTGGGGAATTTTGTTGATGTTGTTGTTCTTCACGGCGTTGAGGATGTCCACCATAAATTTCAATCGCAAGTTCTCCTTCATCTCCATCGATGATTCCCTGATCTTCTTCTGAAGTCCTTGCATCATGTTTTTAAAGGCAAGTGGATCATCTTTGCGAAGCTTAAACCCGACAGATTGAAAGATCAATAGAAGACACTCGACGGTTTTCTCACAGAGATTGTCACCCAGACGATCGATGAGCTCGAGGAGTAGGTTATGCTCGAAAACCTTGAACATGTAGAGATAAGAGAGGACAAGCACCAAATTGTTTAATTCCTTGTTTTCCACGTCAATTCTGGTCGTCACATCACGAAGGTGTTCAACAAATTTAATGACGAACATTTGTAGGAAGTGAGCTCCAATCTCTTGTCCTACTGAGGCATGAAGGTATGCCAGTAGGACAATGTGTTCTTGAACCATTCGCTCTTTACATAATGATTTTCCCAGCAAAGCTTCCGAGAGCAACGCGTACAGGGTTTCATTCATGTCATGACGGGACGTGGACATGTAGAGCTTTTCAATGCTGTTGGCGATCTTGTGAAGGTTGTTTTCCGACAGTCGGTTGAGGAATCCTTTGCAGTGTTTACGTAGACGGTCTAGTTTCTCCTGACGATTTCCTGTTTCTGCAGCCGAGGCCGCTGCACGTTGATGGGGAGGAATATATTTACCAGAAGCGGGTGCAATATTCGTCTCTTGTATGATGTTTCCCTCGGCATCTCGCTTACGACCGTATATGTCTTCTTTAACTATGAGGAGCAGATTTAGAATATGAGTTATTTGGCAGGAGTTGCAAATAAAGCTTACCTTTAGGTGTCTCATCTTCCTCCTCAGAAATGTCATCAGTCAAACCTTCATCACTTGAACCTTTCTCGCCCTCAGCAACCATCGCTTCCTCGTCGCTGTCATCGCCGAAACCATCTCCATCATCTTCACCAAAGTCTGAGTCATCAAATTCATCCGCTGTTTGCTTTTTATTATTTTTAGAAGGCTTCTTCTTTAAATCGTCATCATCATCTAAACACAATTCCAAGGCGTAATCCAGACCATCGTTGAACATCTTCTGAACAAGTCGCTTCTTGTCCTTGCTTTTGTTCATTTTTAATTTCTTTTCCAGACGCGATATGACCTTTTCTTCCTCTTCGTTTGCCTCTTTTAATTGTTTTATACGTTGCTTGTGTGATGCTTTCTCCAAATCTTTCAGTTTGGCATTTTCCCGACGATGCCTTTCATCAGCATCTGGGATTGAATTCTTTGCAGTTTTCTGTTTCTTTTTATTGGGCTTTGGTTTGGCCAATGACTTGGACATCTTTGCATCTACCTCGGCGTCGGAGAAGTCAGAAGGAATGTCCTCATCATCATCACTGACAATCCCAGGAGGCGGTGGAAGTCCGGCATGTGGTTTCTGAGTTTGTTTGTTGTTAAGCGGTCCAGGAATATTCTTCGGTTTACCTGCATTTGAGAAGTAATTTCGTTTGTTTTCCTTCTTCTGAAGCTTCTTTTCTTTTCGCAGTTCTTTTCTGGTCTTTGGTCTAGCGATTACATGGTTGGATTTGTTTTTATTTGCTTTTGGTTTGCCCATTTTTCGGGACCGAGATCTCCAAAATTGTGATTCTTGTTGTTATTGGGCTCTGGCAGCTGTCAAATCGCACGTGTGAGTTTGGAGGTGTTTGCTTCAAGAACTCGTCTGACGTCTTAAACTTGAAACAGTCGACGATTAGTGTTGAATTTTTAGAATAAACTCCAATTTGAGTCCCTTAATGCATTGAAAATGATAGTAATTCAAAAATGTAAGTAAATCACACAGCAAATTTGCATGAAAAGTCCAGAAAGCAGTGTTTTGGCTACCGAAATTTTTAGACAATCCTCTTTCCCTACATCAAAAGAAACAGAGCTTTCCATTGAGACGCAAAACTTCAACGTGCGTTTTGACATTTTTGGTTTCCTTCGATTTTTGTTTTGTTCTATGGAATAGCAATAAGGAAGTACGTCGAGTTAATATACAATGGCGAAAATAGAAAAAGATTCCAACAAACCCACGAAAAAAACCAAAGCCAAGAAAAGGAAGCATGAAACAAACGAGGAAGAGGAAGAAGAAGTGGTTCCCACCAAAAGTGTTATCATAAGTAAAGGTAAAACCATTTGAAGCTTTCCAAGATCTCTATTTTAAAAGGCCTTTCATAGTAGAGCCCGAGAATCTTCCTCCCAAAAAGCGACTATCAAAGAAACTGAAAAGAAAGCCCGTCGCCGAAGATGACGATGAACCAGATTCAGCGAAGAAACCCAAACCGAACTCTCCTAAATCTGACGAGGATGAGGAGATGCAAGACCCTACCGCAGAAGAACTACTGGAGAGTGAAAAACCAGAGAATGTAAAATCTATTCTAACTGTTCGGCAGAAAAAGAAGCTTAAACATCAGCAACGCCTTGAAACTCAAAAGGATCAAGGAAGTAAAAAAGAAGTCACACGAAATGAAGAGTATTTACAAAAGTGGAAGAACAACCAAGGCGATTGGAAATTCGAGAAACTCCGGCAGATATCCATCCAACAGTCAGTGTTTGATGATACAAAGATAAGTGCAGAATATTGGCCAATTGCTTTGGAGTATCTTTCGGGGTCGAAGGGGGCTGCTAAAGACAAAATCACCAAGGCTGCTGAGGCGCTCATAGATGAATTGGACAAGCAAGCAGAGCAAGCCATTGATGGTGATTCAACATTGATCACATCGTCGGAGAAGTATCGCAGAGCAAGAGAGTTACTTCAGAGTTTTGATTAGATTAATATTTGTAAATATAGTTGAGAAGTTTAGATACTAAATATTTTTTTCTTTCTGTCTCACAAGCATATGATTGGAAGTGGCAAACGTAGCTCGTGTAGAGATTGCAGTTCGCCATAGATTTTCGCTTGATCAGGCCTTTTGCCTTCATGTCTGAAAGGGAGTATCAACCTACAACAGAGAAATGTAACTAAACCAAAGACATGCTCCATGAACTCCTGGAGATTGAGGAGCATGACTTCAGAATCATTCTTGGCAACTTTTAGGTCAAAGCCGCTAAGTTATAATATATAATATACATTGTGTCCCAGTTTAGCAGTATAATCCTTTAAGGACATATTACCGAAGTTCCGCCGAATAAGAAATTGTATGGCAAGGGAGGTCTATTCTCACTCCATTTCAAGTTACAGCCCATCAAAATGGGTGACCTCTAATTTGGAGGTGTGTACCTAGCACAGGTACAAAAATAGTTTTGGAAAGATAATTTAGTAGTGCATACAAATCTTAAATTCTTTGGGTGCATCTGTGCAGCAACAAAAAAAGTTATGGCTCGCTAAACTCAAAATTATGAAAATTTGCTGTTCCATGCACTTCAAACAGTGCAAGTGTTTGGGGGATAGCTTCCATACAGTTGAGTTAAACGACTCATTTGCGTTCTGGGTGAACGCACCTAGACATCTTTCAAGTAATTCAGTTCTAGACAAATCTTCGAAAAACGGCAGCAGTTCTTTTACTAGGTCTGGGTGAATAGTTTTTTTTTCAAATCTTTTGGGTGTGTAAATTCAATCGTATTTCGATGAGCAGTTGTAGATGCAGCAAGTGCTCTCTGGTACTTGAACCAGCTGTCAGCGCCTGGATCACAGAGATGGTGTTACGGGTTCTGGTCAGTTAAATCCTGCATCTTTTTCGCCGATGTGTTAGTGGAACGTCTAATAGCACACTAAAATATTATTGGCTAGTGCCATAGTGTACAATCCTCGCTTCAAATTTGTAAGTTTTTTTTTAATGCGCGAAACCGAGATCCCATTCTTTTTTGAACATGAGAGATGCATTCACTTTTTATCACTGTAAACTCATCACCATACGGTTTTAATTCAAGCACACCTTTAAATGTAGCAGAGTCCCCATCCCCTATATAATTCATATATTTAACCCTATGCTTTTGAACGGATCTCATGAACATTTCTTTCACTCCCTCCACTTCCATGCTTCCTGCGGAACCTGTTGTGATTTTATGAGCTGTTTTCTTCGTGGTTTGCCCACAATTCAATATATTCGCTCGAATCAACATCTTACTTGGAAGCACACGGTTTGCAAAAGCTGCTTTTTACAACCAAATCTACTATTTTACCGCATGGATATGCAATTAATGTTACCACGCCGAGCAATGATTGATGCCCGCTTTTTTTCTAAGACCCATCTCCAGAGACAGGAAGTTCGTCTGCAGGCGTGTTTTCTTTTTTTTTTCCACTTTCTACGGCACTAGAACCGGAAGCATTCAACATTTTTTTCGCACATCGTGCAATATTTTGATGCCCTTTTCGTTATCGGTCTTCGACAAGCCCTTGTAAATGTCCATATAATTGCAAAACGAGTTTATACCTTCCAACCCAACACCTAAAAGATGTATTACAATTAGGTCTACTAGCATACACAAGATCACTTTCACTACCTTTTTGACGAAAATTCGACATTTTAAAAACTGAAAAACGATCCGCACGTGTTAAAAGTCGGAGCAATATTACCACGCGGCTGACTTCCCCTCTTTCTCGAACAGGCTAAAGGCTCAGCGGTTTTTTCGTGCTTACACACGTTTGGAAGCATCTAACACGGCCCTTCTTCTTCTTGAACAAGCCTAAACCTATACAAAAGAAAAAGATTAAAAAGAGGAGCAGGCGGAGTGTCCCCTGTTTATGCGGTCGGGATCGCATCAAGCATGCACCTGTGGCCGAAAATACGCTGCCATTTCGAAACGAATAAAGATTTTGTTTTTAAATTTTAAGGAGACATTCTTGAGATGTTGTAGAATAAGTATGAAATTGCAATTTTCAAAAACTAAAATAATTTTCGGGACCTTCCCCCCTTAAAAACTGTGTTATTGGCATACTTGAAAAATAGGAAGAATTTCATCGAGAACTAACAACGGTAATCAAATTGAGGGCTTAAGAATGAAGTAATGTACTTGTATTCTTTAGTTCTTGATGGGAGATACCTATTAATATAAAAGTGTAATTAATATGAATATGACTTTCGAAACAACGAAATGGAAAGAAAGAGGAGAGTGCTACAAGCACCGCTATGTGGAGGGTTGATTAGATTTATTTCCTTCCAATGTTGACGCCAAGAAGAATCAAGAATAAATCTTTGTTAGTCGTTAACACATCAAGATCCACTAAACAAATTTAAGGCCTTTACTTCGAAAATCTTCAGCCAAACTGATTTATTGCTTTTTCTTTTCTCTCGGGTCAGAGCACTTGGAAAGTGAAGAGCATCACTTCTTGTTGATTTTTTTTTTTTAATAAAACTTCGCAGTCTTTCGCAATAATGTAAAGGAACATTTCAATGATAAAGGGCATGCAATGCTTGGAATCTGATGCGAGAGTAGGCCGACGAACAAAGAGGAAGTACTCAATACATCAAAGCGGTTTCGTCACCTTTCTCACAGTACGTGTCGCAGGACGTTGTGTCACTTATGCCTAGCGCGTTTAGATGGTTAGAAAAATGCCCCGTTACGACACCAATAAACAGTATACCTCTCTTTTCTATTGACGGACCTTTTATAGGGGTCGAAAAGCATTCGTTTGGTCTACCGGCATTCTGTTAGGACCCAACTGCCATAGAAGCCTTAAGAAACACTCTTCTGAGTTTGTAACCTGAAACACAAGACTGGATGGATTTAGTCTTCCAACTGCGTTCACAAAAACTTGAAAATAGTAAGAGGATATAACGAGGCCTTAAGAGCGGCTTGGTTGTCATTGGAGATGGAGATATTTCGCTCTGTATCCATTCTTTACAATATAGTTCATTGCTATCCATCGCCTTGACGGCTTTATTCCTCCAGAAGCGTTCCTCTACCTAGATAGCAAAGGTCTGATCCAGGACAGATTGGCGGTGCCGCTAATCTTCCACGTCGCTCGAACAGCTGCGGACAGGCGACTCAACTACGACAGAGACGTCGCACATGGCAGTGCGGAGCGTCTCCGGTTCAGTAGGGCGGTAGGGAGTCGTGACAGGAGGGATGTTGCTCAGCAGCACCAGCAATTTTGGTGGCTTGATGAAGGCGAGGATGCTTCGTCGTCGAACTCCTCCAGCAATAGATAGCTTCATGTGAAGCAGAGTGGTCCAGCCTAAGTCTTGTTTTTTTAGCCATGGCCGGCTTACATAGTTTTAGGTAGGTTTAAGTTAGATTGTAAGAAAAAAAATATAAAAAACCAAAAAAAAAAAAAAAAAAACAAATAAAAAAATAAAAAAAATTTAAAAAAAAAAATATGTACATATTAGATGTAAGTAGTTTAAGTAGATTAAGATATATCTTTTAGGTAGTATGTAGGTTTTTAGGTTTAAGTTTTATAAAAAAATAAAATGTCCATATACTAAGTTTTTACTTAAAATTGATTTTCTTAGTTTTAGTTTCGTTATATATAAAAATAAATATAGACTGTAAGATCCGTCGAAAGACATAGTTTAAGTGTTAGGTTTAACTTAGAGTGCCCGCATGGGGCCAGTATGTTAGAATAAGATTATTTGTAAGTTTTTTAAGCTAATTTTTAAGCATTTTTCTGTCTAGCATGTAAGAGTAAATTAAGTAAAATAAATAAAAATGCATTTAAAAAAAAAAAAAAAAAAAAAGTTCATTGCTATCAGGAATGCATATATTTCCATTTGGAAAATAGACAGAAATTTTCTTTACGATGATTCAAATCTAACGTTGTCGTCCTCTGGAAAGACACTCGCGCCTCATTCTAAATTGATTTTGTAACCTTACTCTCTTTCTTTTTTCGTTAGGACCCAAATATATTCATTTTGCAGTTTTGAGAGCGCAAGGTCATCAATCATGGTATTGAGAGTGCAGCCCATGATGCGACTATTAAGAGAAAGAAAATCAAAGCCGCAACTAGAGCAGAGCCTTTCATGCAAGGGTAGTCCCCATGTAAACGAGACAGTCCGTTCTTTGGAATCTGATAAAAAATAACTGTGACGTACTTACCTGCATAGGTATGTGAATACTTTTTTTCTAAACAAAGAGATTATAGGATATAATATGTCTTATCATAGAAATTTGAATCCAAAGGACCCCCCTCGGTGACAAGCTTCATATCCAGAAAAGAAAAACTGTACCTTGGAGGTTTTCTACGCAACGTGTTTAGTCGAGAAAAAGATAAAAACCGATGTTTTTACGCACTCTTCTTTTTCGTGAAGAGTACAACAATAAATACCAAAAACATACTCCGTCTCGAAGGCACCGTTTTTTTTTTTTTTTTTTTTTTAAGAACTTAACACTCAAGTGGGTATGAATGCACTTATAATGATAGAGAGAGAAACAAAGATGTTTGGGGTCATTGGTTATTTCGCTCCATGGGTAGAATCTATTTAATGGAGAGGATAAATTCTTAGTGGAAGTTTTCTTGTTCTTAAAATATTCTCTTCCAACCTGTCTCTACCCCTTTGCAACCTTTTTCGTCTATTCCTTACACAGGAATAGGATCTAAACGTGAAGTTACCAATTACCGTCCGATTGCTAAACTCTTTCATATACCCAAACTTTTTGAAAGCATTTTATACGAAGCCTTAAGCTTCAAATGCAAGCCTTTTATTTCACCCCAACAACATGGTTTTCTAAAATGTAGATCAACTACCACAAATCTAGTTGAATTCGTGTCTTTTGCTCTCTCAGCCTTAGAAAATGGCAAAGAAATCGATGTTATCGCAACTGATTTCACTAAAGCGTTTGATAAGATATCTCATCAATTGATCCTCTTCAAATTGTCTGCTCTCGGCTTTAAGCCTCTCTTATTAAAATGGATTTCTTCTTACCTGGTAAACCGATATTATAGTGTTCGGTTTAGATCCACCCTTTCTGTTCCATTCCTGGCCTCATCTGGAGTTCCACAAGGCAGTCATCTTGGCCCTCTACTCTTCATTCTTACTATCAACGATGTTGAGAGAGTCATTAAACACTCCTCCCTCTCCCTTTACGCTGACGACACAAAATTTTATAAAACTACTTCTTCTCCCCATGACTCTGCCCTTCTTCAAGAAGACCTTGATCGGTTTTCAATTTGGTGCCTCAAAAACTGCCTAGAACTTAATATAGCCAAATGTCAATCTATAACCTTCTCACGTAAATGCAACCCGTCTCCTCCCCGACTTTATTTTCTCCATGGTCAACCAATTCCCCTGGTTCAGTCTTTTCAAGACCTTGGCATATTATTCGACAGTGAGCTTAATTTCCGTTCGCATATCGATAAGATGATCCTCAAAGCCAACTCATCACTTGGCTTTATTAAACGGTGGTCCAAGGAATTTTCCAACCCGTATGTAACCAGATCTCTCTATATTACCTTTGTTCGCCCCCTGCTTGAGTATGCCAGTCAAGCTTGGTCCCCCTTTCACCGGGTTCATGTTTCCCGAATCGAGGGTATTCAATGTCGATTCCTCCGATTTGCCCTCCGTGGCCTGCCATGGAACGACCCTTTAATCTTACCTCCCTATCAAGACCGCCTCAAACTTCCAAACAGTAATTCGTTAGAAGAACGTAGGAATATTGCTGACGTTCTTTTCATTCATCGTCTTCTCTCAGGTTCCATCGCCTGTGCATCCATTTCGAACTCCATTTCCTTCAATACCAACCCCCGCAATCTACGTTGTCCTCGTCTCTTCTATCTACCGGTCCACCGCACCTCTTATGGCTTCAACGAACCAATCTCCCGAATGCTCCGAAAGGTCAATTCAAACCCCTATAATAAATGGGGACCTCAGCCCCCAGTTGATTTCTAGTCAACTACTCATCTTATTTGATTTTTGTTAACTAAAAAAATGAATGTCTTTCGGGCGAGGCTGAGATTCGTACACCGAACCTTCCGATTTGGAAGCCAGTCCACCACCACTTGAGCTACGTCATATTAATAAGGAACTGCATTAGTTGCGTTCAAGAACGCAGATTTTCTGCAGAACTAACTTAGGCACACTGCACTCGTATTACTCTTGCGTTCATAAACGTCAACATAACGTCATACTTTTGCAGATTAATTAACCATTTCAATTGTTGCTGCAGAAAAAAAATTAGGCGATTTTAGTGCGGAATAGTTTTGTGGTGTTTGAAGAGGAAAGATGTATAAGAACTATTGAAACAATATAACGTTCTTCTTTTGACAAAAGCAAATCTAGGATTTGGCTGCATGTTACTTTTACTTTACATTGGAACATGATGTTTTTGAACGCAAAACAAATGTACTAAGATATGTCAGCGCAGCGAATACACAAGAAAGGATCTGCTATTGTACTTAGGAAAAAATGCGGACCTTTATGAACTCACTCCAAATTTAATTAGCCTACCAGACCAGAGAATCGGGCATTTCAATCGTATATTTTAGGCAGAGGATGCATGCGGATGATAGTTCCATCCACATGAAGCTCTTAATGATGACAATTAATCTTTGTCTGCTGCTATCGCAAAGACTTCGGAACGTAGACCAGTATCAGGCCAGCAATGAAGATTCTCTTCAAAAATAGCAGCAACTGATCTGTATGTTTTTCAAGTATAACTATAATTCCAGCTGTGCCATGTCATCAGTTGTATAATGTGAGTTACCAGCTACAGTGGGTTAGCTGCATTACTTGACGCAATAGCAGTTTTGGTCATAGGGACTGGTTACAATCCAATTTTGATTTCCTGAGAAGTAAGTTTCGAACATGAAACAGGGAGTCTCTGCTTCCGACTCAGTGCAAGTGCCATCAGATCTTCTGAGTGTTTCGAATAAGGTTGATTTCTTTATTTTGATACTTTCATCAGTTTGCTGGTTTCATCATGTGTTTCGGTCTTTGCAATGGTCTCTCATTTGCATGCCTCTTGGATAGGAGTGCCATATATCGTTTACTTTCGTAATGAAATTTGGCTGCGAGCTAACATCGTTTATAACCAAATCTAGTGGTAGTACAATCCCAAATCCGGTTGCTTTGTAAACATCTTCTAGGACGAGGGGTCGATATGACTATTGCGGTTACGTTGTTGGGGGCTATTAAAGGTCTCTATCGGCTTCAAATCAGCATGGATTAGAGGTTGATTCTGTTGCGGAGGTTTTAATAACACCGCTGACTGCCCCGCTGATGTGTTTTTAGTGCTGCTATATAAGTTTAGGAAGTCTGGTTCTCGACAGGATGCCATAAGAAGTATCACAGCTATTCCCACAGCCTACGTGAAATTTTCGACATTAGTGATTCATAAATGGATATTGTTCACATTATCTAGTGCACCCTCTCTGATTAACAGAACAAATTATGTACCAGTACTCAATTCTCATGCATTCCTCATGCTTTCAGTAGAATGTGGTATAAATATGCAGAAAAAGATTACTCCAACATAAAAGAAAGCACCGACGTGCAAGCAAACAGAATTTGTATTCCTCGCCATCTGTTGGTCAATAGAAAAGTTTGGTTACCTTCACAAAGCTTGCGAAAATTCAAAGTATTTCATCAATTTGCATTGCCAACCACTTTACTATTTTTCAATGTTTAAATGAAAATAATTTCCAATTACCAAAGAACTCCGAAACTTGATAATTGATTAAAAATTCTAATCTAGCTACCCCTTCAGCAAATTTATTTTAGCACCTTTGTTTACTGTTGTTTTGATTTCCATCTCTTTTGCACAGCCCAGTACCCAGACAATAAACAAAGACAGCAACAGTCCGTTTGCATTTTTGTGTATTTTGATTTGTTGACAGTCGCGACGCGTTAGTTTCTTGATATCGTTCTCGAAATTATTGCGAAAATTAAATAATTTTTCTATTTTATTTACAAATTGTTTAGCGAAATGTTGAGAAAATTATAGTCAAAAAGAAGCATGATAAAAGCATTGTGAAGAAAATGTCCTGATTTCTCAGAAAATCGCCAGAATCTCTTTCTAATTGGGAATGCCGCAATCTTTCCCCAGTGCATTGATATTGTTTTTATATTTGAATTGAAAATTTCATTTAGTTCTAGGAAAAATAAAAAAGGTAAGTCATTTAGTTTTCGGTAGTTGAAATTTAAAAAAGAGTATAATCGTTTGATGGTGCGGTTTTTATTTTTTAATTCATCGTGAAATTCATTACCAAAGGGCCTATCGTCGTCGTCGTCGTCGTCGTTGTAGTAGCCGTGGTCGTAGCCGTAGTCGTCGGTGTATTAAGGTTCCGATTCGGATTCCGATTGTGTGGCCTTCATCTCTGTCCTTGTCGAGTGGTAGTGAAGTGGCACCGACTGCCTAGTGGTTGGTGATTATTCTTTTTTTGTTGTACATATTTAGAGAAGACATGCGGTTTTGCAAAAAACCCTTCACCATAGAGTGTATACGAGGATGTCGAGCCAAAGGATTTCTATCAAGGTGAGTGATATTAAAAGAAATTTTATTTCAGAAAATACATTGATATGATTTTGAGTGAGATATGTACATAATTATTACGTATGCAAAGGAATTAGTCGCAGCCTGATGACAATTTCTGTGCGATTACATCTTTCGGTATTTTTTCTCGTCTTGTTTTAAATCCCTTTAGAGATATTTTGCTTTGTAAAACGTTAAAGGAGCACTTCCCGATACGATTCTACAGGTCATTCTATTCTGGATTACGTGGTTGAACTATTTTTCTTTATCTTCTTCTCTAGCTTTGTTTGTATTGCTTTACGAACAAGGTTTTTCGACGTCTTGTCCATCGTACAACAAGCATGTTATCTTCGGAAGGATAACTGACAAATTTCGCTGTTCCTTTTTGATTAAATTATTAAATTTTCAGTAGATGTATTCTAAACCTTTACAACGCCCACCTATCATTGCAAAGTCTCAACCTTATCTAAGAGAGAGAATTCTAGAAAAATCCACGAACACGGAGGAGCTTGGCAAATTCGTTAAAACTCCGCCTAAGCCTAGAACGAAACAGAAGGTAGAGGAAGCTATTTAGAAGAACGGTGTCCAAGCAAAAAAACACTTAGAAAATGTGATAGAGTCGAGAGCTGAGATTTTTTATTACATACTCGTGACTAACTTCTTAGGTAACCGGATCAAAGTCGTCTCACAACCAGCTCCTTTCAATAAAACTTCAAACTTCAAGCAAGCCAGGTACAACCTAATGATCTGCTATCTGGTGAAAAATGAGGTAATCGATAGCCTGACATTGGCGAAGTTATTATTTTGCTGCATGTATACAAGTTGCTTCCAATTTTGAAGAGAATCTCATTGCCAGCCTGGCACTAGCTATCATATCGAATCCCTGGCGAATAGTGAAAGTAGTTTTTACATCGAAAGTCGGAAAAAATGCTTTCATACTCGCTAGGCATGTGTGATAGATAGGCATGCGATTCACTGCAATACAGTGGGACGTTATAATACAATAAAAGCTCTGTTGAAGCACACGACGACGGAGCTCTTCTCCTTCACCCCGAAGGGTGATAAATTGCAAATAATGGTGCTGAGGGGCCTAGTACCGTCGACTGATCCGGAGGAGCTCCTTGCATTTCTGAAAGAGAAGGAATGCGACGAGCTAAAATTCGTAGGGGTTAAGACATTTGTCACGGCTAGAGCCAGAAGGGAGAAACGGAAACTACTGCTCTTCTTGGTTCAGCTCACTCCCAATAGCAAACTGGATGGTATAAGAAGCATTCATTTCCTGGACTATCAGTCTGTACAATGGGAAAAAGTAAAGCGGAGCGATAGCATTCTGCAATGCATTCGTTGCCAAAACTTCGGGCGCGCCGTGTCGAACTGAGAGATGCAGCCTTAATGCGCGAAGTGTGGAAAGGACCACAAGTCATAGGAATGCGCTCTAGGTAGGGATGGAGCGACGCAAAAGAGTCAGCTTTCGTGTGCTTTATGCAAAATCTCGGGACACAACGCAAACTATTGTAAGTTCCAATACATCAAGAGAGTTAATCTGGCCCGGCAGCAAAAAGTGAAGGTTAAACGTCCATCCGTACATATTAAAACATCAGCCGTCACTCCTCAAATTACCTACGGTACGGTACAACAAGCAAAGGTAGCTTCTCAGGCCTCAGCGCCTAGAGCACCGGAAGTTGCATCTGACATGCTAGCCACCTTGCTCTCTATCCAAGGGCAGATGGCTCAGCTCTAACGGAACAGCCTACGCCCGTAGGCCAGATCTACGCCGTGCACTTCTAGTCGTAATGCGTACGAGCATGGCGAAGCGAACTCTTAAGGTCCTTGCGTTGAACATAAATTCACTGATACGCATCGAACGAAGAGCCGCATTGTTTAAGTTGCTCAAAGACCAAGTTCCTGATGTGCTTTTGGTTAGTGAAACTAAGCTAACCAAAAAACACAAAATGAGACACCAAAGATATAAAATAGTAAGAAGCAACCGACCCATTAGAAAAGGTTTAAAGGCGATTTAAAAGAGTGTACAGCTGTGTAGTGCGTAGATTCCAGGTGCTAGAGGCATGCATCGTTTACGTCCCGCTCCTAAGTGGAAAGCGGTTGCATATGGTTTCTGTGTATGCACCTGAAGCTACTCAATCAAGCTTATTTATCTCAGAACTCGCGGCACTTTTTCGATTCCTTAGGTTGGAATTGAAGGAAAATTACTTCATAATCGGCGGAGATTTTAAGGCCAAAGATAGAAATTGGGAAAATAATACACCAAACACTAGAGGGAACCTACATACTCAATTGGTGGGGTCAGCACAGTGTTATGTACCGACTTGGTTTAAAAGCGTCGTTTCCAAGACATGGCTCCTATCTGGATCTCCTGTTGTTCGATACACGGATACAACTGACAGGCTCAAACCAACATACTATAAACTGTCTGCGCACGTTTGTGTATGACAGTGACCATTGGGGTCTCAGTTCCCAACGAAGTTGCGGAATTGGAAGAGTTTGTTCAAAGGTATTCCTACAATTATAGTAGGGTACGTTGGACACACTTCTCCAGAACATTGACGAGAGCACTCGCCTCGAACTCGCTCTGCCCACCGACTAACAGGAATCTGCCAAATGAAGAGATTGACATCCTATTCAACATGACAGCAACTTTTGTCGGCATGTGTAACTCGGCCAGACAACATCGTCGTAGACGAATCATTTGAGAGAATGCTAATGAACAAAACTATGATTCCGGATGGTGACTGTGGCTAATATGTAATGTCGGGCATAAATAGGGGTGTCCACTGCTATGTTGTATATTGGTCGACTTATTACTTAACGTTGACTACCGGCTACGCCGAGGCATATGCGACCGCGCGCTGAAGGGGTTTGTGTAACCTTAAAATGTTCGTACACATCGCGGGCGAAGGAAATTTAGGGAGGAAGAAAAGACAGGTACCGATGTACATTGTTTTTAAATGCTTGTAAGTTATAAGGACCAGGAAATGCAGAGATCGGCAGGGCATTCCATAAGCGAGTTGTACGGCTTAGAAAAGAATCACGATATTTTAGAGTACATCCGAAAATGGGCTTGAGGGTTGAAAGTTTGAATGGGCGGAATTCTACTGGCGATTTCAATGAAGCGCTGCTGGTGGAAATAGCGATAAAACAAAGTGAGACAGGAGACATTACGTCGGTGTTCGAGGGTATCCATTGACTGAGTGATATTGATATGAGCTATGAGTCTTATCGCGCGGTTTTGAATCCCATATAGCAGGTTCAGAGGTGTTATAGGAGTACTTGACCACTAGTGGGCATTGTACTCCAATTTTGGACATATGAACGCCTAATACATATGTGACTGTCCAGACTGTTCACGCTCAGGTGGTTCAGGAACTACGCGTTAATGTCATAAATAGTGCTCCTTCCGCTACTTTATCAGTGAAGCGATAAAAGGAACTAGCGAGTGCATATACATACATGAAGCAATAGATTGCTCCTCTGTCAGTGTTCTTTGAAAAAGAAAAGGAGCTGAGCTCCACTCAAATGCAAGTGCTCATTTTGCAAAGCATGAGAGGCCAAATTCGAATGCTGAATGAAAAAGGGAAAAGCAAATCACGACCCAATCCGTTCCACTAAACTGGCCTAGAAAAATATCAGTAAAGAGCGAGCAGTGAAGATATATGTAACAGACATATTGTGAGACAGTGTGACACAGTTGCAGTGTGGTACAGTGAGACTCGCTACATGTGCACAAAGGCCTTCTAAAGAGAAATGGAAAAGTGTAGATGAAATATTCGTATCATCTCGTCGCTAGTTGTGGCGCGTTCGATGGTAAGCGGAACAGCGTAGGATCTAATAGAAATACACAATACGCAGCAGAAAGGAACGCTTGCAGGGGCTAAGGGCAAAATAAACGTAGGTGTAGGAGATGCGTAATGAGTGCTGCTTCGAAAGTCAAAGTCAGGGTTGAATGTGGCAGTGTAATGTAGGAAATTAATATCGGTAGCCCCGTTCTGTTATGGATTACTCCAGTACTCGCAAGTGGTCAGCAGTGTGTAATTCTAAATCAATCTCCGACTAAAGTCGAAGACGATTGCCAACAATTGTGTGAAAAGATTTGGAACTCTCATAAAGCTACATTCTGACCAAGGAGGGAACTTTAAATCAAAATCTTCCAGGGAGACGGCCGTTTTTTTTTTTTGAATAAGGTAAATCAAGAGAAAGCTTCTATAGCTCCAACGGAATGGAATAATCGAACGATCGTTAAAGACCTTTTATAAACCTCAGTGGTCGGGGGAAACTGCAGGCATGATGAGGACTCTTCAGTCTGAATGGGCTTCTGAAATGCTTACTTGCTTCCCGATCTGTGAAGAGTCTCTGCTGGAGACACAGCAGCCTCCGCGCTCGCTGCTTCGAGTTTTTAGGCCAAGCGCTCTGGCATCCGCGATGACTTAGGTCTCAAAACGAAGGTACGGTCTTCGTTGTCGCCTTGCTGGAGTATTATTGTGCATGTGGACGTGGCCGAAGCAGTGTAGTCGACGTGTTTTTTGGGCTGCATCCACATCTTGATACAGCTTATAGAGTTCGCAGTTGTATCTTCTGCTCCATCGCACTCCTCTCGTATGGGACCAAATATTCGACGAAGAATTTATCCAGAGAAAGTGTTCAATATCTGCTCTGCCCTCTTGCTTATCGTCCAGCGCTTGACTCCATATACTCGTAATGCAGTAGAACTGGTAGGAGCATGCATTTCGTCTTCCAAGTTGAGTTTTGAACCCACTTGTTTCGCCAAACTGACGTAGCAGGGGTGTCCACTAGATGTCATTCGTGGAGCTGATGGTTACTCCTTAACCACTTATAAGTTACTGTTGTCAATAGTGAAGTTTTACCCTAGGCGGTGGACAGACGCTTCTTTGTTTGTTGACAGCTGAAGTTGGTCTATGACGGCGCGCTGGGAGCAACCGATAATTTCGATGTCAACTGTGTATCACAGCAGCTGGGCGGATTTGTTGAAGACAGTGCCTTCTGTGTTAACACATGCACTGTGCATTCTCTGTTCCAGCACTACATTGAAGAAATCACATAACAGTGCATCTACTTGCCGAAATCCGAAACAGGTTTTCAATAGCTCGGCGGAACTGTTTCTGATTTGCACATTGGGCCGCGTGTTTTCCAGCATCACGCGACGAAGTTGGATCAGTTTTGCCAGGATCTCGAATTCGTCATCGCCGTGTAAAGCCCAAGACGATGAATGTTGTCATATGCAGCTTTGAAGTCAATGAAAAGATGGTGAGTCTCGATTTGAAAATCGTTGATCTTTTCTAGGACTTGCTTAGTATGAACATTTTTTAGATTGACGATATCCAACTGGTACGTGCCGATTAGTGTATTGCAGAAACGTTTAGAATCGCCTTTCTTGAAGATGGGGCATATAGAGCTGATAGTCCAGTCATCGGGCATGGGCTTCATCCACCCATACCTGGTTGTTAATTAGGTGTATGCACCTTACCAAAAAACATCACCTCCATGTGAAAAGCTTTGCTGGCAGACCATCAGAACGGCCTTGTTATTCTTCAGCTTTTTGAAAGATGATGCTGTTGGAAGTGCTGCTTAAACACATCTACTATTCCCTGCGCTTTGTTAACTACTCGTAGGTTTCCTTCAGAGTTACGAGAGCCTGCATTGCGGCCTTGAAACTGCCAGTTGCTTAGCTTTAGTGGAAAACATCCGAACATTGTTTCTATCGCGGGACTCTTTTCCTTATCCTTGAGCTGGGAGACTGAGTAGGCTCTTTTTGTTACGTGTGCATTTTCTGTCACCATTTTCCGGCGTACGCACTCATCATCATACCAAAGGCTTTTTTTCGGTGGTAGCTGGTAGTCTACGGTAGTCTCGGCTACCTCTTTGATGATGTCGCGATACTGATTCCACAGATTGATGGTGTCTGTGGATGATGAATGCACAGCGGAAAGTCTCGTACTCAGACGCTCTCTATAGGCTCTGGTTACTTCAGTCGTGCTAAGGCTTCAAATGTTGAATTTCTTTTTCTGGGTGGTTCGCAACTTCTCGTTGGATAGTCGTACTATGATTTTGGCTGCAATAAGAAAGTGGCCAGTGCCGACGTTTGCCCATCTGAATGTTTGCACATTTAGGATGTCTGATGTGTACCTCGCATCTATTAGCACATGGTCGATTTGGTTGGCGGTTCGACCATCTGGAGTGCGCCTGGTTGCTGTGTGGATTCGTAGTCTTTGTAGCCACCGTATTAATTTATTAGCTGGAAGTTGTTGTCTTCTCGTGGAGAGTGTGCTTTCCGACTAATCCGCCGAAGAGGTTTTCTTTATCGATTTTTGGCGTTGATATCCCAGAGTACATTTTGGACATCATACTCCGGATAGGCTCGTAGGAGCTCCTCCTTGCTAGAGTCTTCAGCTTCATCGGTAAATAAATTTAGAAAGGCCTAATGCAATGCTGAGCCATTGCGTCATCTTCCTTATTTGAGCAGTATAAGGTGTGTCTTGCAGATATGTTACAAATTAAGACTAAATGTCACACCGAACCATATATTCGGAATTGCTTTCCCTATAATAGTGTATCTTGAGACCTATAATGGCTCTTCATCCTGATACGAAGTAGCATGCCACGCCCGTGTCAAGTCATCCCTTGTAACTATTCGAACTATGAAGGTAATTTTGTCAATACTAAGTCAAAATCTTGATTAAATTTAAATTGCAGCAATCATCCTTGACATTAGAAGCCAATTCAATTGGCTAACCAGGAAAGCTACATAAAAGTTGGAAATTGCTCAACGCCATCGCCTAAATTCAAAGCAGCATCATTAAGATCACAATTTTGAGCGCGTGACAGGACAAGGTTGCTGAAATGTTATTTCTGATTTGTTACTTTCGAGGCAATTTCAAGCCTCAATTCGAGCACAATGGATCACCCAGGGAGGAGCACTTACGACTACCGAGTCATTTAACATTATTTCTAGCAATCGAATAATTTCAAAATCAAAATCAAAAAAGTAGAAGAGAAACATTTCTACATATAACACACAACAAGTACCTACTCGTACATGCGTCCGTCCATTTCCTCCACGAGCTTTTGTATCATCTTCCCTCGGCGGGCATTCCACCCCTACCAATATATTGATACAATTTTCGTTCGTATTTTTCTTGTGGTTTACACATGTTTTGTTTTTTGTTTTACATTTCAACGTTTTCAGTTCGATTCTATATTTTGCCCCTACATCCATTCGCAGTTCTTTATTTATTCTTATTCTGTAGTAGGCAAAGCAGAGAACACTACACGAGTACACACGTCTGGGCAGAGAGTCGGTCGGTGGTGGTGCTGGTCGAGTTCGGTTCGGTTGGAGTACCGCCCAGAATATCATTGCTTTAGTTTTTCCTCTCTCCGGCATGTCAGTACCTTTTTAGTGGACAGATATTGCGTTTAAAAAGCGGACGTGCAGGGAAACTACATTTCGATTTCGGACGAGCGACGCGGCTAGAAAGTGACGCGAGCGCGAACCCCTTTTGTCATCGGTTTAAATAGAAAGTTTATTTTTTCACAAAATTTTTGATAATATTCGTACACCGCAACGTATACGTAACAATTTTGGAGATTTTGATTCGCAGTGGCAGCCGATCGTCGCAGCGCGTTAACGGTCAATTGAACTTTTTCGGTATCGGTTTTCAAAATATTCCGGCAAGATTGCCAAATATTTAGTTTGCTTGTTTTACTTGGCACCCCGCCTTTGCATAAAACAAATGTCTTAATTGGATTTACGGAAGCGGGGGCCAGTAAAAGCAAAATCGTCTTGGTTGTGCTCATATTTCATAAGAAAAAGAAAAGACCAGGCGAAGAAGAAGAAGCAGAAAAAGCAGAAGAAGGGAAAACAAGCAAAGTAGATGCAAAAGATTCCAACGCTGACCCATGGGCTAAATATCGATTCGTTACTGTGCTCCTTTTTGTTGTGTTTGTGTTTTGTAATAAGCCAACAACTTATTACCCCACTCTTCAGTGGATAGTGTGTAATTTGTAGCAGTGCAGTAAATAAACTTTTTTTTTAAAAAAAAAAAAAAAAGTATCTGTGCACCGCAGGAATCTGAAATCAGGGTGATTAGGTGCGAAAAGGTGAATTGAGATCAATTTTGAAGGATTAACTCATCATTTTTATGAGCAACGAAATGATAAACTGAATTCAAAAGGGAGAAGAAGGAGATATAAGGAACAACTTTGTTTTGTTGAAGCCGATCAGTCCTTAGAAATCGGGTGAGTTTGCTTTATCTTTGTTACACGTTACAGAACTGTTGAACATGCAAAGCCAACACTAATGTATTTTGGGGCGTTTTTCAGGGGGGACAAGTCGTAGTTATTAGAAGTTTTTTGAGCAGCTAGCGCAGAATGCTAATGCATTGTCTGTGAACAAATGTCAAGTCACTTGAAGTTAGCCCTGGTTAGAATTTTGTTTCATCTTTTAGGAACTCAGACTTTGTTTTGTACTGTTCTGAGACACTGTTGTATTTTAGCCTCTTCGATTCCAGAAACCTGGCAGAAGCCTTGTCGGACCTTTACGCATTCTGCGACCGCTCGATCCTTGTACTAATGTAGTCTTCGCGTCTAATTTTTTTGTACTGCACCACCGCAGGCAATAAACGAAATACATGTAGATGGACTAATATTTTTAAGATTACCACAAAATGAAGAAAGAACTTAAATTCGAGCTCGAAATATTTTGAAGGCGAGCAGGAACGCTTGGTAGCGAAATTAAGAAAATAATAATCAGGCAGAACTTTCTTGTTCCATTGTATAAAGGCAAAGGCATCACAAGAAGTAGCAACAATTACCGAACGTTGAAGCTTATGTCGCAAATTATGAAAATAAGCGATAGAGTTCTAGATAGTGAACCGCGCAATATTATTAAACTAGGTATATGGAAGTCAAGACGGGAGATCCATACACGACGTTATTCAGAGTTTACGGATAATTTGAAGAATCATCGCGACGCTTCGAAGGATCTTCACATCGAGTTCCTTGTTTTCGATAAAGCATTCGGCAGCCAACTCTGAAGTTAGCAGCATATCCGCTGAGGCCATCTCATCTGAGATGCAACTATTTGCCTGCAATCATTTCGATCTTTGGGACTTTGGTCTTCGGCAGTCATTTGCATGGAACTTTGTCAGTTAATAGATCTTCCAACATTTTTAAATCCCAAGTTGGCTATTCAGCAGAGCGCTTCAACAATAAGTTGTATCTTTCGAATTATTCAATGCAGTTCATTAAAATAACGACTCTTAACTCAAAACGGTTACTGGGGTCAATAAAATCTAGTTATCGAATCGTCATCACATGACAACTGATTGCTGACGAATATTAAGGACGAGATCGAGACACTTTGAATGCGTCCGTCGGAAAGGCCATGTAGTGTAATGTACTTCGCCTTGTCTGGGAATACAAAAAAGGGGATTAGAGAGCGTACGCTGATTACCGAAAGAAGAACCCTCAGAGATACCCAGACCGGCAAATATTACTGTATTAAACACATCAATAAATCATATTGTAATATTCCAATGCATGACGTGGATATTGTTAAAACCGCAGTGAACACTCAAATGGGCTTGAATTTGTAGTCAAAAACTTAAAAAAGCGCTACCCAAATATTTTGGCGACCGATTTTTGTTACCTCGAGGACATTTTGACATTTTCTGAGGAAGAAAGCAAATGTGTAAAAATTTTCAAATCTAAAGACGGCTGGTTTATCAAACATCACTTTAAAATGAGCATTCAGTCTAAGTCAATTGATCTTTCTGGGAAATGCCATAAATTATCTCAGCCAGCGGAACGAAGGGAGGCCAGTTCCAAATATCTAAAATCTAAATCATTCTGGACTTTTCATCGGAGTCTAAATTTTTTAACAAAATAACAGCAGACGAAGAGCTTAAACAGTTAACAACTAAACAAAACCTCTACGACTTCAAAAATTTCATTTAGAGCCGGGAATCTAAATTCATCTGGATACTTTAGCATCACAGATTCGCCTGTATATTCCCGCATCTCTTCGAGGGAACGAGGTCTACCTTAAAACAACTTCTCCATAAATACAATACGTAAACCCCTCAATGACAAGGATATAATAGAATGTCTACTCAAATCATTTGCAGCCGTTAATCAACCATTTGATCAGGTACACCTCGACTTAACTGTTCTTCCAGATCACAAAGGCTATAAATACTGTCTGACAATGATTGATTGTTGTACACGATGGCCTGAAGTTGTACCATCGGATATTGTGGCAACAAATTTCTACTCTTCACGGACATTCGGAATGGAACTTGATTATACCAACCCTTCTTCGTATGGATTAGTTGAGCGTTGACACCGTTCTTTAAATACACTTTAATGTGGAACCCAGATACCACGAACAGTACAGGTAATGTACCTATGAATATGGTTGGGTTAAGGACTTAGAAGAATCTGCAGCAAAAATGCTATACCGGCTTCACCGATGTCGACACCCCAGCTGACCAAATAAATTCCATCTTAAAATTTCGTGAGCATATTCGGTTAATATGTCCGACTCCTGCATCTCTTCATACCAACAAGATCTCGTTTTTCCCTAAAGATCTTCATTCAAGCACCCACGTGTTCCTTAGATCGGACCATGTAAAAAAGTGTTTAGGACCTCCGTAGATAGATCTACTTCATATGATTTACAGGACAAGCGATCGGATTTTTTGTATCAATATCAGCGGAGCAGCTCAAAATATTTTATTTAGAATGCTGAAACCTGCTTCCTTTCTTAAGGACCAGTCTGTGGCGTCTCAAAAGCATTCATAAAGAGTTATTAATCTTCATCCTTCATACTTCTTTCACTGCTTTTTTATAAGAAATACTTTTTGACGTTCAATTTCAAATTTCCTCTCTTCTGTGGCTTTGATAATTTTTACCGAAAAAGTTTTACTAGAGAGTGTAATTTCTTCTTGTAGGTCAAAGCGTGGAACAGAATTCTTACGTGCCAAGTGGAACCCAACACTTATTCTGTCAATTCCCTTATTCTTAATGCTTTTTAAGGTGCATGTGTTGTGACACCAAGGTCACCGTATGGACATTTTATATCTCATTCAGAAGCTTTTTGCAGGGTGCTACAATCCTTGATCTGATTATCCCGTCTGGATCCATATTCAATTCCGGTAGAGCAGTTAATGCTGCTCCCATGCCGATGTGCATTTTAGAATCATCAATGCTTTCTGCATTTCCTCAATTAAATATTAGCAAAATATTTTATTTATTGTTATGAAAGGTCACAAAAATATGTATTGTAGGTATGTGCTCGTATACATGTACTAGGTGTCGCAAAATTAATCACCCCATCGGAAGATGGTATAGTTTTTGCAAATGGCGTCGTACGTCAATCATATTTGACAGTGACACCAAGAGCGTGGAATAATTGTGTCGAAGTTTTTGACCAATAATCGGTCGGTGGTGTTAGCGCAGCATGAATTTCGACGTCGATTTCCTAATCGTGTTGCGCCAACTGGGCAAACATTCCGGCGCTTAGCTACTCGACTCGAACCGAGTGGAACCACAGGAGACCAAGCAGGGCGTGGCCGCTACCGGGCTGGTCGTTCGGCCGAGAATATGGGGTGGTCGTGGTGTAGTGGTACTAGCTATCGCTTCTCACTCGGAAGGTCAAGGTTCGAATCTTAGCCACAGCAAGTTTTCATTTATGTAATTGGAACTCAGTCAGAAAAATCTGCGTGTGAAGGCATAACACTGACATGTAGATTTGGCTGTTGTAGGGTTTTTCAAGCACAAAAACAACCGTTAAAATTCACAACCTCACATTCCGATAGAAGAAAAATCTCTCCTTCCTATTCGGACTCCCACCCCTGGAGAGTCAATATCGAAATCAAACACACCTGAGTTTCAAACCACTACATCACAAACTTTCCTTTCTCCTCCTTCTATCTTTCCGCTCGCGCCCTGGCAACAGTATAAGGGTATTCATAACCCCTTAGGCGCGCGTAAATTATAAAAAAAAAAAACGGAACCTACAGCGAATTTTAGGGCACATTTTTACACATGTATTCGAAGCAGTAGGGCTTCATCGTATGTGTTATTATGTCCTTGTACATAAATCTTTCCATAGTGCCTTGGATACGCACTAAAGGACCTACACCATACCAAGAGAAAGCATCCCGAATTTTAACACTTTCTCTCCCATGCTTAACCGTTTTAATTGTATACCTGGGGTTAAGGTCCTTGTTGATGGGGCGTCTTACGTAATTTTCAGATCCGGTCCCATCAAAATATAAATTGTATTTGGATTCGTCACCCCACAGAATTTTTTCGCAAAATCCAATAGGTGTGCTGGCACTTAATCTCGCGAAGTTTAACCGTCTTTTAAGGTTGACTGCCGACACATCCGGTTTTCCTCGTGCAATGCACCATTTTCGAGCAGTCTTCGCCGTATGGTTCTAGCTAATATTTCTCGACTGATTTAAGGCCCAACGACTTTTTTAATTTCTGCAGAAGTCAAGAAGGGATCAGCTTTTGAAAGTCGAGTAATCAGCCTGTCTTCCACTGCTGTTGTATTCCTCCCTATTTTTTTTTTCTGTGGGGTTGTTTTAACTGCTTGTCATCTAGACCATCTTCTTGGGGCAGCCATTTTCTTCTTCCGATTGCTGCCATGGATTCTTTTCCATCTCTCCAGGCTTCTACCAGAAGCTTCCGAAACTCTGGAATGCATGATTTTTTTCCCAACACTTTTTTCTATTATTAATTATATTATATTTCTAATTAAATAAAATACTTAAAGAGTAAACTTACGTCAATTATATGGAAAGAAAGGAATATTTTCAACATCGTTTCTAATTCTTTGTTCACACAAAATTCTTCACGTCCATCAATTATCACGATAATCAATGATGTGGTAGCTGCGTAACCCATTATGCACATCTGTGCATATAGAGCTGATAAGCGGTAAACAAGAAAACAATACTCAGCCATTACAGTAGCCTAACACTTGTCATGTAGGTATAAAGGCTTAGTTTCGATCAATAATTCTTTGAATTTCTCTAGATTAATTTTGATCCCGCTTGATATACTCGATTAGTAACAGAAAATTTTGTTATTAAGCGTTCATCGACACCAGCGAAGTATGTATTTGTGCACAGGTTTATTATATTATTATTGGGTTGTACCACGTGAAATGTACGATCTTATACAATATATTCGAGAAGTGTTTCCATCATTTGATGATCCTTATCTTGGCGTAGGTTTACCAATAAGGAGACCCAGTTATTCTTTAAACTACCTCTGTATCTTATTTTTATTCTCCTGCAATATTTGCTTATTACTATCCCCTTGTAATTGTCAAAACTTTATGAAACTTCGATTCCATAATTTTTGGCACAGTGTCGCATATGTACAATAACAGGCTAGAGATGAGCTATTACTACTTAAAGTATTA
The DNA here is from genome assembly GCA_963966105.1 of Volucella zonaria. Lineage (NCBI taxonomy): Eukaryota > Metazoa > Arthropoda > Insecta > Diptera > Syrphidae > Volucella > Volucella zonaria. Next base: position 121,594,237 of record OZ014534.1, on the reverse strand, counting down.
TTGTACAAACGCTGTCATCTACCTTTTGTAGATTGTAAAAATTATTTCAAAACATACATTTACGGCACATGGTGGATCTTGTAACGTTAAAGTTGCATTTTCTACATTAACATATTTATAAGATCTGTAACCCTATTTTGTTCAAATTTTATAACGTCATTTGACTCTTTAGTAAATGACAAGCGTATAGGATGACACGTAAATCTCGAAAAAGGAGTATTATTATTGTAGTTGAAGGGGCACTATGTAAAGCAGTTAAAAATAAAAATTCAGCTTGGTCTACATCGTTAGATTTCTGTTTATAATTACTGTGGCCCGATAATCCATCAAATTCCCACTTATAGACCGACTTTAGAGGGGAGGAGAGTGTGAAAACGTTATCATAATTTTTAACAAAATTTTGCAAATCAACTTCTGCCTGATTTTGTTGGAACCACTTCTTTCTGGCAATAAATCATTTCTGACTCTCATTATTGAGCAATACGAACAGTTTGCTCTAGATGCAATTCATTGATAACCTTTCCCAGTCTTACATATTTCCGATAAGACAAATCCAGATCAGTATACAACATTAAGGCTTCTAAAAGAGGAATGCATTTATTATTAACATGAGTATTACTGGTGATGACCAAGAAGCAGCAAATGATAATTCCTCAGCATCTGCAGTTTGTACTAATTTGGCAACACTTCTTATCTTTGACGCAAAATTGAGTTTCTTGTATTCTTTCTGATATCTTCCTCGTTTGGATATACCAACTTCTGGTGAAGCCAACATATCGTTTAAATATATAATTACAACATTTTCTAATTTGAAATTATTGTGTGTGGATACATATTTTTCTCTCATAATATTCTGGCTTCGGCTTCTTGATATCCGATAATAACCAACTTTTAGTGGAGATAAGTCAGCACAAGGCAATCGTAGGCATTTCAACTGCCTATTGTCATAAATTTATCTTTTTTCTGTTCATCAAAAAAAAAAAAAAAAAAAATTGTTGATGTATTGGTTTGTTCCGAAAGTAATTTCGTTTGTCTGGACTTGTTTCTCAGAAAATTATCCATTTTTGAAGCGCATCATCCCTGAGGACGAGAAATGGGTTGTCTACAACAGTGTTAAACGCAAGACATCACGGACTAAAAAAGATGAACTGGCTCAAAACACTTCGAAAGCCGATATTCATGAAAAAAGGTGATGCTGTCTGTTTGGTGAAATTTAAAAGCAACTTTTTTTTTGAGCTTCTACCGGACACAACGATCAATTAAATTAAATGATTCACCTAAACAGAAAACGCCAACGAAAGTGATAAATAGAAAAGGTGTGGGGTTCCTCCAAAGTAATGCTGGCACCTTCTGATTATTATTTCTTCCGATCTCTACAAAAATTTTTAGGCGGTAAAACCTTTACTTCAAATGAGGAGCTCAAAAATCACCTGGATCAGTTTTTTCCCAGGAAAGAAAAAAAAATGTATGAGCGTATAATTATGCCAGAAAGATGGCAAAAGGTATTGGACCAAAATGGACAATTTATAATTCAATAAAATATTTATTCACTATAAGAAAATCATCTTTCATTTTCATAAAAAAAAAAAAACTAAATTACATTTCGATGATGTGTTTTTTTTAAAAGCTTAGTGGAAGTTGTGATTTGAGCATTTTATTAGTATTAAAAAAAATCTATAACTCACCCGTTATGAAGAAAATTTATTGAAATTAACTGGCAACAATACCTAGTGAACACAATAAAAATAATAATACTGTAATTCAGTGACCATAAATAAAACAAAGCGAAATGCCAAAGGCACATGCTTCCGTAAAGTCTTAGACGCATGTCCCGAACCACGACCTGGAGAGTCGAGTCCTTGTGCACAACTCCTGCCTTCGAAATGAAATTGCGAATTGGCGATTCGAGAGCTCGGGTTTCACCCAGTTCAGTGACGAGAATATGGCAAATAATGTCATCACCAACGAAAGGGTATTACCACCGTTCATTTCGAAGGAAGAGCTCCAAACGATCTTCGAATTACTTAGAAGTAAGAAATCAGTGGGAACCGATGAAATACCGAACATTGTGCTTCGACATCTCCCACTAGAAGCAGTGGACATTTATACCACCCTGTTTAATAATGCAATGAATAATGCACATTATCCAGCGCATTGGAAAACTGCGGTGGTACATCCCATCCCCAAAAGGTATAAAGACACATCCAATCCGGCGAATCTCCGCTCGATCAGTCTTCTTCCAAACATCAGTAAGGTTTTCGAGAAGGTGATCAATAGAGTCCTGACTAAGTGGGTTGAGGACAAACATATAGTTCCGGATAATCAATTCGGTTTCAAGGCAGGGCATGATATCATTCATGCTGCGTCTAAACTGGTTTCTGATATCCAATGGAACAAAGGCAAGAACCAGTGCACTGGTGCCTGCCTGATTGACTTGGAAAAGGCCTTCGACACCGTATGGTTAGAGGGACTCTTCTTCAAGCTGGACAGATTGGGCATTAGTAAACCACTGCTGTATATTCTCTTTGATATGCTCTCCAGTAGACAGTTCATCGTGAAGAATGGCGATGTGACTTCTGCTGGAACATTTAACATTAAAAACGGTCTGCAACAAGGTGCGGTAAATTCGCCGATCCTATTCAACATTTACACAAGTGATCTGATAGGTTCACTTCACCATGCCATAGCGTACGCAGACGACTTAATTGCGTACAGATCAGGTCCAAAGATTGAGGTCATTAATACACTTTTGCAACGTGACTTCGACAAAATTAAGCGATATTGCGATGACTGGAAGTTGAAAATCAACTTTCAGAAGTCGGAAACCATTCTGTTTAGGACGCCTTTGTCTGGGGCCTCTAGGGATACCAGAAAGAATTGGCGAAAGTTCTCTATCGTCGGACAACATGGACAGCCACTTGCTTGTTGAAATGTAGTCAGATACCTTGGGATCTGGCTAGATCAATATCTGTGTTTTAAAAAACATATAGATGTTGCTCTGGCCAGAGCCAGAGGTGCTTTTGCCCTTACAAGGAGACTGTTTTACAACAGCCAACTCGATGCGAGGGTGAAGGTGATCTGCTATATGGCCCTTATCCGGCCTATCCTGGTATTCGGATGTCCCGTGTGGTTCAACGTGAGAGCAAGTTTGTTGGAAAAGATTCGGGTGTTTGAGAGGGCTTGCCTTAGGACTCGTCTTCACTTATATAGAACACCAGAATCCGAGTACATAAAATTCTATCCTAATGAGGTCTTGTACAATAGGGCGAACCTAATAAGAGTGGACAATTTCGTCATTAAGTTGACTCGAAGGCACATTGCAAGAGCAATGACATCGTCGAACAACCTGATCTCAGGGACTTACTATCCTAATTATATGTATCACGAGAGAGTTCGTTTTGACGGCTATGTTCCTCCAGAAGCGTTCCTCTACCTTGATAGCAAAGGTCTGATCCAGGACAGATTGGCTGTGCCGCTAATCTTCCACGTTGCTCGAACAGCTGCGGACAGGCGACTCAACTACGACAGAGACGTCGCACACGGCAGTGCGGAGCGTCTCCGGTTCAGTAGGGCGGTAGGGAGTCGCGACATGAGGGATGTTGCTCATCAGCACCAGCAATTTTGGTGGCTTGTTGAAGAAGAGGATGCGTCGTCGTCGAATTCCTTCAGCAATTGATAGCTTCTTGCGAAGCAAAGTGGGTCGCCTAAGTTTTTTTTTAGCCATGGCCGGCTCACATAGTTTTAAGCAGTTTTAAGTAGGAGTAAGTTAGATTTAAGAAAAAAAAAAAAATATATAAAAACCAAAAAAAAAAAAAAATTAATAAAAATAAGAAATTTAAAAAAAAAGAACATACATCTATATATATATACATATATTTATATATTAAGTATATATATATTATGTATATATATATATATGTATGTACTAGATGTAAGTAGTTTAAGTAGATTAAGACTTATTTTTAGGTAGTTTTTAGGATTTTAGTTTTAAGTTTTATAATAAAATATAAAAAAAGTCATGTTACTAAGTTTGTTTTTTGGAAAAAATGTTTTCTTAGTTTTAATTATAAGGAATAGAAATAGTATAGTATAGTAGTAAGGTACGTCGAAAGACATAATTTAAGTGTTAGGTTTAACTTAGAGTGCCCGCATGGGGCCAGTAAGTTAGAATAAGATTATTTTAAGTTAATTAAGCTAACTTTTAAGCGTTTTTTTGTATAGCATTTAAGAGTAAAATAAGTGATATAAATAAAAATGCATATAAACTGAACTGAAACTGACTCTTAGACGCATGTTGAATTCTTTGCGTTGGGGGCCGCTTATACTTTTATTATTGAGCAGATCGTTTTAAACTTCCTTCAAGTAGTTAAATTGTAGAAAGAAAATTAAATTATTAAAAGTAAAAATCTGGATCTATCGCAAGGGATCGCGATACTGTGTGGCGAGCTGATCAAAAACAGAGTAATGCGTACATAGGTCCAAAAAATTAGGCAATCTACGAGTACATGCGGCGCAGAAGTAAAGCAGATAAGTGGGAGAAATATAAAACTCTAAAGTATTGAAAACGTACCCGTCTTACACTAGCCGATTTTCACAAGCACCTGCATGGCTGTGATCTAATACCGGAATATTATCTCGAGAGGATTAAGCCTATCGAAGTGGGTAACCTTAATGTAATAGGAAATGGTCAACTCAGTTTATTCGATCCTCATCGTAAAGGGTTTTAAATAAATTGTTGGCGTGACAGTCAGGGGTGGAAAAAGGCGACAGGAGAGTGGGAAACATTTTCATTTAAAGAGCCTTGCAATTGCCCATCGAAGGATTGTGACTTAAGAAAAGTCACAAAAAAGACTTTTTTTCTGCGTTGTTGTCCAGTTTTTCGTTCCTTGCATCAACCTTTTCTGAGAGTAAAGGTTACATTATCGTGGACTTTAATTTTGTCTCATATCTATTAAGCGGGAAATGCTATTTTAATTTATTCGCGAACGGACATCGTTTCCGGCTTAAAACCATCTGACGTTTGGTAAGACTCATTATATTTACCTTTACAAACTCCGGATGTCTTTCCTATGGATGTAGTGTTCCAGCACCTCATTCTAGCGCCATTTTTATTCTTGTTGCTGGTGCACGTTGCCTTTATACTCACCTTTTATTCTATTACTGATTTTTCTCGTTGATGGCTGGTAGAACTAAGTTGTTTTAGCGATTTTCTTGATAATTATGCGAATAATTATTTGACAATGCTGGATGCTTCCATTCTTTCTCATAAAAGGAATCCTGGAAGTCCTTAGATAAAGGGTTACTGCAATGGTTCTCTTGTGCAATAAAAGACAAGTGGCCTCGGAATCTTATTAAATAATTTACATCCCATTAAGGTGAGAAATAAAAAGAAGTCGTCTACTATCCTGGTTATATCACTCTCAAGTCTCCTCGGAAAGGTCTTCACTACGATACGTCCCAGAGATCTAGTCAAAATAATATAGCAATGATAGTTTTTTCAATTGTTGTGTTACAGCATCTGTCAAAGTTACCAATGACATCCAGCTATAGAAAATTTACGCTTGCCGAAATTCCAGTTCGGTTATAAATACGCAACGTGACTTCAGTGTGCAGGCAATTCTTCGTACCGTGGAAAAGTTTTAGCGTGAGTGCACTCTTTTGGATCTGAAGCCACCAATCAGACAGACAATGGTGCGAAATGAAGAAAACATACCCCCGTAGCAGCCAGTATCGAAGAAGACCCAGAAATGTCGATTCGGCGCCGATCAGCTGAATTGGGCATCGTCAGAGAGTCAACCCGGCTTATTTGGCGGTTGGATTTGGGCTTAAATCTGTATAAAATTGTGCTGATGCAAGAATTGAATCCAGACGGCCATAGACGACGCCGTGAGTTCGCTAATTGGGCGCTGGAACGGTTTACCCGGATTTTGGCCAAAAAATCATTTTTTCGTACGAGGCCCATTTTTGACTCAGCAGCTATGTCAACAACGTTGTTGGAGCGAACACAAGTGTTCGGCCAAGCATCAATGCATCTCAGGTATGGAGCGATGCTAACCGGCTTTCTGTGGTCAGAGCTCGATAACATCGATATATCCGAGCTGTGGTTCCAACAAGATGGCGCTACATGCCATATAAGCGACGCAACGCTCGAAGTTGTGAAGGAGAAATTTGGCGACTGGGTTATCTTACGGCGAGCGTTCATCATTGACATCGATTTGACACTACTCGATTATGTTCTCTGGGGCTATGTCAAGTCCTTAGTCTACGCTAACAAGCCAACCCATTTGGAGTAGGTCGACGCCAACACTCGACACGCTATTGCCGGAATAACGCCCCACATATTGGACGGAGTCATCATAAATAGGATCGACGGCTTGAAGCACCGCCAGCGAAGCTGAGGCGGCCATTTGAACGATGTGCTATTCAACACATAATGGCATGAGTGTAGCTTGAAAATAAAGCCAGAATCAATTTTATATCTCACACCGTTGTTGTTTTCCTTAAATTTTTTTTCCCCATAGTTCTTATCTGGTCACTCTTTATATACAAAAATTTTTTGAGATATCACTGAAACGGTCAGGAAACTTTGTGCACAATAACTCCATTGTTTCGTGACTTGTATGACACGTAGCACCATCCTGTTGAAAGTAGAGGTCGTCCGTATCCATATCGTCGAGCTTCGACCACAAAAAATTCTTTAGAATATCTCGGAAATGCGCTCCATTGACTCTAATGGCTTTTCTGGCCTCGAAAAAGTACGGCCTTTGGAAACCTCCGGCCCATAAAACGCACCAAACAATTATTCGTTCTGGGTGCATTGGGATCTTCTAAATCACTAATGGATTTTCGTGCCCCAGTTTTTCTTATTAACGTAGCTGCCAATGTGGAAAGGGGCGTTATCTGAAAACGTACATGTTTTCCAGGACCCAATCGGCTGCTGGTGGTCATCCGGCTTCAGTTCTTGCATTAATTGGGCTTTCTACATATGGAGAGCCAAATCTTTCGTCAAAATTCAGGTGCATTGTAGCTGGGGCGAACACGTCTCGGCGTCTTCACATTTTGTACTGCGCACACACGTCTCGGAAGGTACATGATTTTTGTCATCGTTCCCGCGATTGGATGTGAATTTTTGTATAAAAATTCAACGATTTGGATTTTATTTTTCACTGTGTAATGTTGCATGGTAAATTTCCCAACTTTATAGCTGACATCTGTCACCATATGCCAACCCTGCGTGCATCAGCTATAAAATAATAGGCCTTCCATACCCTACACCTTTGGTTAAGCAAACTTTATGTACATGCTTATCATGTCTACGACTGTTTTGTAGATTTCACAGATTAAAGAAGGCACAGGATTGAATGGCTAAAGATTAGATCTGCAATGTACCGCAGAAATATCTGATTCTTCATCTTTACGCACAAACTCCAGAAGCTTTGTCCATGTGAAAGGGGTTAAATCTACAGCTTCCACGTCGGGCATTGAGCATTGACGTATGGTGTATTTCCTTTGGTGCTCTTAAACTAAACTTCACCTCCCTCTAGAAGTATTTGCTGCTGGCTACAATGATGCTGGAGTATCGGTGATAAATCAGATGCGATATTTGTTTATAGAACTCCTGTTGAATCACCTACATGTCCACATGCAGGATTGTGTAGGAAGGCTTGATTTAGTTTCAGAGTTAAATTTTCAGTCTACATGCCAACATGTTATGTATGTTCTAACTCTAATTAATAGAGCATCTTGGCAATGGCCGATAAGAGAAGATTGGGAGTACAAACTGCTTAAATGACATTCCTTCGTTGTATTTCTGGATTGGCCAATGAGACCAAAGTACGAGAGGAACTTCATTTGCTTCTCTGAATGGAGCATGTAACGCATATCCCTTATTTGACTTCCTAACCATACCACAATCGTAGTGCCATCAAATAGGTGTCTTATCGGGAGACCAAGAATGGGATAGTTGGATCCACTCCGACATTTTTCGGGCATTGACCTTGATGGGAAATCCATCATACCGGGTAGAACTTGGAAGAATTTTAAATCGATACACACTCCGTCTGTGTTAATTTTAAGGTAGAGTATGACAGCGTCGACAGTGATGATTTGTACTCGCTTAACTGATCTGTGTCTGGTAGCTGCTCCATCAATATCAAACAGAAAGAATGTCCCATTCTGTGAGTTGTGTAACAATATACTTAAAAGATTTGTGTTAAACTCCAGAGTAGACACCGGTCCAACTGATGCACGCGGACGACGTTAGCATTGTCTTTTGTCTTGAATAGGACATGTAACGTGGAAGGTGGTCAGAAACGCTTCAGTCCGAAGAACTTTCGACTCCGCATATACGAATGCCATATTGGAGGAAGCGTTTACCTATTTTCTCGCCGCCAATTTTCCTCTTCTGTTTGCGGGAATTGTGGTTGTGCGAGTATCTGTCCCTAACTCATGTAGAAGAAATTCGAGTGCCAATGTAATGATTCTCCGATTAAAAGTTGGAGTGCACGAGTATGTATGACTCTACAATCTGACTTAAAAATCACGCACATAAACCGCATTCGAAAGTTCATTTACCGCACCGCTTACCCATAGGCCCATTAACGCAACAAACAACAGAACACAAACTATGTACGCGTCGTTTAAAAATAGTTCAATTCAATTGAAAACGATTTCCGGTAATCATTACGAATACTCGTACTCGTATAGTCGCCATCCAATAATCGGACCACAGTGGTTAATCTCTAGACCTAAACGTATTTGTGTAAAAAGAAATTAGATACAAAAAAAAACTAACGAATTGGTAAAAAGAAAACAAATCTCAAAGCAAACCCTGAGAACAGCACTTGAAAGCTTTCTATGTAAACATTTGGGGAGGCGGCCAAAGATGGAGCCGATGTCGTTTAGGAGGCAAATGTCAGCAATGTTCAAGGGTTAACCCTGTGTCAATGCCAGTATGAGTATTTTGTATGTATGTGAGCAATATAGTGTGAATAGTCAGCTCTGCTTGGCGCTTACCCACCCTATGGGTTAGTTTCATTTGTTTAGCCTTGCCTTCAAAGTCATATCTAACTGGGTTGTGACTACATACTCACTTGCATATCAATGGCAGTTGCACGTTATGTGGCTGTCAGTTGTGTGCCAGCCAGAATTCTAAAACCACTTGCAACTGAACTCGTACTCGTATTCGTACTCACAGGGAAATCGCAGAGAAATCGCAATCCATTACCGCAATTAGGACGCTCTTATCGCTATCACACGATATCACACGCAGCTAGTCTAAATTACTGCGGTGCGATGTGGTACCAGCAATGCCTCTTAGGGGGTGTTCTCATCGTATTATTGAACCTTTGACCTACTTTGGGAGATGCGTTCGAATATAAATAAATGTTTTACACGAATGTGGCATGTTGATTTGGATTGATCCTTGATTACAAGGACTTAGTGGAAAGAGAGTGAAAGGCAGTTGAATCGAATTATTTCCATATGATGGCACCTATATGACAGTTGGTCACAAATCTCATCTGTCAAAAAGGACAGTTCTTTAAATGTCATCAATGGCTTTGTGGCGTATTTGTGGTTCAGAGGAAAATCGGTCCTATGACACTTTTCTACCTTATCAGGCAAACGTCAACGAGATAGGGTGCCGCACAACTTTTGACAATCAGCCCGCATAGTTCCTTCCCTGACATTTAAGAAAAAAACCAGTGTTTCATTGCAAAATATAAATAAAACGAAGATATATCCTAGCCAATTTCTTTGGTTTTTTGTCGGATAGAGCTGGTTATAAATATAAAAATATGTACTCGCATATTGATTTATATTTGCTGATGTCATTGCGCTGCGGTATCCATTGAGAGATTTTTATCGTGTTGATTTTGTAAAAATCTCGAAAATGTTTTCGAGGGATTTGTTTTTTTATTTTTTAATTTTTTTTTTAGATTCGTGATGTGATTGCGTTGTTTTGTATCGTCTTAAATGCGGATTCAATGGATGCATGTATGTACAATAGTATGCATGACAAAAGGAAAGATTCGGTATTTCGGATGCCACGTTTCGGTTATTTATTACGTTTTGGTTAGGTATTTCTAATTCGGATGCCACTGACACTAATAAACGATTTGTTAAGGTGCGTTTGGAGGAAAGTAGCTAGTTAGAGGTATGATTTTTTTTTTATTTTAAAACATCTAGATTTATGGACATTTTCTGAACGCCGAACATTCAGTTTTATATTTTTGAAATATGTTTTAATTAATTTGTTTTTGTATAACGTTAATTTTAGATGGAAGGTAATAAACTTGTACGCTGACCTCAAATCGCTCAATTCCGCTCTATCCGGTTGCCAAGACATATCTATTAAAGTCAACAACGAAATTCGATTGTGTCGTGATAGATACTATATATCTAAATTGCGGAACGCTCAAGGGAACCCTTAAAGGGAATGGGAAGTATTAAATAGCATGTTGAACCGCGATTCCTCTAAAATACCTAACCCTATCGAACTTGCAACTGATAACTCTATTGTCAAAGATCCTACAATAGTAGCAAATATTTTCAATGATTTTTTTTTTTAAAGTTGGTGAAGCGTCTCCCTACAATTTAAGATCCGAATACTGTTCGAACTGTATGGCAGGGAATCTGGTGGAAGATCCGGTTTGTAGAGACAATTTCTTCTTTGAACCAATAACTGGTCTTGAAGTGTTATCCCTTATAAACTCGCTTAATCGCTCGCCTTCTTGTGGAGATGATGGCCTCTCTAATTACATATTAAAGCATATCGCTCTGAATGTAGTAGATGTACTCGCTTTCCTTTTTAACCTAAGTATTTCCACTACAGGCCTATCTTACTACTCTCTTCCATCTCATCAAATTTTTGAAAAAGCTGTCAAAAATAGAATTCTGCGGTTTCTGAAGAGAATAACTTTTTTCAGTCCCTTGCAATATGGCTTTAGGGCGGGACTCTCTACTGAAGATGCTCTCATGAGTTTCTGTTCGATTATAAATGAAGGCCTGGACTGGAAAAAAAAACTGTGCTGGTCTGTTTGTTGACATAACCAAGGCTTTTGATATGGTAAACCATACAATTCTCTTGAGGAAATTACATCGGGCTGGATTTCGAGGAGTTATTTATAGTTGGCTGGTATCGTATCTCAAAAATAGAAAGCAAAGTTAAATTTGGAGATTGTTTTAGTGAAAATAGGATTATTAAACTAGGGGTACCCCAAGGGTCTGTATTGGGCTCTACTCTTTTCCTAGTCTACATAAATTCCCTGTTTCTTCAACCTTTTGCAGGAAAAGTTACGGCTTTTGCCGACGATCTTGACATCGCGTATGACTCTGTTAGCCACATCCAGCTAGCAGCTGATATAAACCATGATGTAGACCTACTGATAATGTGGTTCGCCAAACATATACTTATTGTCAGCAATAAAACGAAACTAATGTTTTTCAGCCTTAGGTTGCAGGCTGTGCCGGACTTCGATTTTCATTTTCATGCCGCTAATTGTACTCGCCACAAAGTTTCGGTTTGCACCTGTAATGAAGCTTCTTCTAAAACTATGTTTGATGTGGATATAAGACACAGAACACAGATGTGCAAGCGTGAAGGGGTGTGTTTCATTTGGTTCCTTTTAACTTGGTGAAAGTTGAAAGTTTTTCATTTTAATTTGGTGAAAGTTGAACAAAAATTAGCTATTTTATTCAAGTGTTTTGTGTGCTGCTAAAGTTTATTGATCCAGATAAACTTAAAAATCTAGTTTCCGAGCACGAAAAATTTGTGATTTTATTTTGCCCTGCACCCAATATCTACAGTAAAGCTTCTCTCTTCTCAAAAAATCATGTCAGCTGTAAAACTACACTCAAAAGCTGCTCCCACAAAAGGCCTTCCATCTACGCCTACAACTGTCTCTCCTCCCGTCGTGAAGGACAATCAAAACGAGAACACACTCACTGCCAAAATCTTGGAGGAATACCTTACTAAGCAAGCGGAGTCAAGGAGACTTGGCTTTGTAGAAGAAATTTCCAAAATGCGGAGTGAATTTCTTCAGCGGGTTGAGGAAATTAAGGAGAGTTGGGGTCGACGATTTGATGATGTCAACAAAGTAATATCCCACCTTACTGAGCAAGTCCAACGCATTGAAGAAGACACCAAAACAGCTGTAAAAATGTATAATGCCGAGACTGCAGCCATGCAGCAACGAATAAACGCGTTAGAGAGAAAAGAAACCGCTTGTGACGCTGTGATCTTTGGAGTACCAAACACTACCAAACGAAAATCTATTCAACCATCTCTGTCACACAATTAATTGCAAGCCCCCTTCTTCAGTTATTGCATTCCGCGCTCACAAAATAATAACACACCATCGCCAGTCATGCTAAAATTCGGCAGCCCGCAAGAAAGGAATTCTGTGCTTGCCTCGGCTGCAATTTATCGAAAGCACAATGCATCACAATTATGTCTCAACGATCTTGGCATAGAATCCAACGCTAGCTGCTATCTCAATGAAAGCCTAACAAAACGTATTCGCTTTCTCTTAAACAGTGCTATCGAACTCCGGCGAAAAAATCAGCTGTTTGCGGTACATACAAAGCGTGGGTGTGGCTACGTGAAAAAGTCGGCGAATTCGAAAAGCTTTCTTATCGAAAGCTCTGATGACCTGCTTGCTGCTGCTGAGACAATAACAATAACAACTTAATAACAATACATCTATTCTATATAATTATTTGGTATTCTTTTTAGTTTTCTTTTTTTCCTTCATAATTCTTTTTTATCTATTATTTCTATATTCAACTCTCAATTTAGTCATTCAAATAACGTTTGTAAATACTTTCTGTCTAATGAATACATTTGATCCTTTAGACAACTCCATCTCCAATGAATCTTTCGGTTTTGTATGTATCAGTGATCAAGAGGTTGTCGAAGCGGTTCTATCAATTAAGTCAAATGCAACCGGCATCGATGGTGTTGATCCCCGGTTCGTAAAAATTCTCCTTCCTTACATTCTTCCTTCCATTACCCACATTTTCAACAGCATAATAACAGCTTCTGACTATCCACGTGAATGGAAGAGGGCAAAAGTTATCCCAATCCCTAAAAAAGGAAAAAGTAATTTTGAAGCAAATGCAAGCATATTTGTCTATACATAAGCTAGTAAGCAGTTGTCAGTCCGGTTTTCGTCCCAAACACAGCTGCAAAATAGCATTATTGTCAGTAGTCGATGACATTAGGAAGTCGTTGGACAAAAAATATGCTACTTTTCTAATTCTCTTAGACTTTTCAAAAGCGTTTGATACTGTTAACCATGTTCTTCTTTGCCGAAAACTTCAGACCATGCATAATTTCTCCAAAGAATCGGCAAAGCTTATTTATTCCTACCTAGTAGATACGAGGGGCGTTCAATATATTCTCGGTATCGATATGAAGGAAAATGCGAATTCAATTTAAATTGTTTTTATTTTTCAATATAATCTCCCCTAACATCAATGCATTTGTTACATCTTGAGATAAGCTTTTTTAAACCCTCAAAAAAATAAATTTCCTCTTTCTCTGCAAAATACCGACTTGAGTTCTTCATCATCCGAAAATCTTTTTCCACGAAGACATTTTTTCAAATCCGGAAACAGGAAATAATCACTAGGGACAAGGTCTGGACTATAGGGTGGGTGTTGGATTTCTTCGAAACCACAATCTCGCGCAGCAGCCTTGGAAACTCGCGTCGTGTGAACAGGAGCGTTGTCATGAAGAAGCAACACACCCGCTGCGAGTTTACCCCGTCTTTTCTTTTTAATTTCCTCCCGCAAATTATGCAAAGCGGAAGCGTAGGATGTGGCGTTGATGGTTTCACCTTTTTTTTTTTTGTACTCAATGAGCAAGATTCCCTTTGAGTTCCAAAAAACTGTGGCCATGAGCTTCCCGGCAGACGGAGTGACTTTGAACTTCTTCGGGGGGTCTGTTCCTTTTTTATGCCACTGCATGGACTCTTGTTTGCTTTCAGGGTCATAGTGGTGGACCCATGTTTCGTCCCCAGTAACAATTCGATCCATAACACCGTCCGCGTTCTCACTACACATCTCCAAAAGATCTCTACAGCATGCGATTCTCACTTTTTTCTGAGGCGCTGTGAGCATTCGTGGCACCCACCTTGCACTGACCTTTGAAAGGTTAAGATGGTCATGAAGAATGGTGTGAATGGTACCAATTGAAAGCTTGGTGATCTCTGCCATCATTTTCACCTTTATTCCGGCATCCTCAAGAACAAGTTTTCCGACTTCTTTGATGCTTTCTCCCGTACAAGCACCCATCAATGACGTCTATTAAAAAGCGGGGGCAGAGCATATTACTGGTCTAATCATAAACATTTTCAGATAACGCCACCGAAAGTTGTTACGATTTGACAAGCTACAAGTTGCCGGCCATAGGTCTTGTTGGCGGCAAGATCACCGGTAGTCCCTACCAGGACTTAAATCACGGTACCATGGGAGTCAGGAGCCCCCCGGACTTCGGTCCCGGCCTGACTTGTTGAGGTAGGCCCCCTTGTGGGAGCGTTACGGTGGCTGTGGTTTAAACCCAAATCGCGGGAAAGGTCTGTAGACCCATTGTAGAGTTGCAAATAATTACTGGGTGCTGTGACCCTAAGAGCAGCAAGAGGTTTTAGATCGGCCTCGACTCATACCTAGGGTGGAACTTCTGCCTCCAACACAGTTCCGAATTGGTATCAATGTATTGGCGGAGAGCGATGGCAAGGCATATCCTTGCTCGCATGGATGTATGGGCATCCCGTAAACATAAGTCTACATGACAGGTGGTTTACATTAAAAACCAGAGACTATCACTTTTTCGTTCTGCAAGAGATGCATTATGTCTCAGTTTAAACTCATAAAGGTAAGGAGTCCGAATTTGAACTACCAAAAGCATGTCAAACAATTTCTTGAAAAAAAAAAAAACTTTAACGAAAAGTGCCGAGACTAGGTAGGTAGGCAGGTATAAGTGGCCTTACCTAGGCCTATTGGCCTATTGTGATGCCACGTGGATCTGTGACCCTCTTACGAATGGAACCAGTTTGAGCTTACGACGACGCACGCGTAGAGACTGTTTACGTCTAAGTGAAATTTTCTTCTCTGGGAGAGAGCTGGACATGTACATAGTAGGTGGAGGATCATTTAATCTTTCTCCTCGGCCACGCAGCTTCTACAGAAATTGTTTATAAAAGTGCCAACCCTTCTTGCGTAATTGCCTATGAGGCAAGTACTCTTGAACGATTCGGATCTGTCTTTGGCCAGATCTGTTTAGTCGCTAGACATGTTGGTCCACCTAAAGTCTGTTCTTTTATTGGCGTCCAGCTTTAATATTAATTTGCACGTAGCGATTGTGTACCTGTCCTACCTTTTTCCGGTAGAATAGGTAGAGTGGTTCCAATTTTAGCGAGTTCATCGGTCCTACATTTCCCTGGAATGTCTCTGTGGCCCGGCAGCCATCAAAGGTGACGGTTGAACTGTTCTGCCATCTCCATAAGAGATGATTGGCATTCAAGGGCGGTTTTCGAATTTGATGAGACTAAGTCCAGGGACTTTATAGCCGCTTGACTATCCGAAAAGATGCGGATATCCTTTGCAGATATCACGTTTTTCTTCAGCCAGAACAGAGCTTCTTCAATCGGTCAAAATTTCGGCCTGAAACACGCTACAGTGATTTAGAAGCCGGAAAGAGAGGCTTACATTTAGCTTATCCCAGAAAACACCGCTAGCATCCATCTGTGTAGAAATTGGCTTGTTCTCCCTGAAAGCATCTTCCTCCCAGAAGGATCCAGAGGGGAAGCTTACATGGAAGTCTTTGTCAAACCAAAGTTCAGATATGGTGTAATCGATGTTGTCTGTGAGGATGCCTAATGTATTAAGAATGCTGGCGTGGCCAAATGAATTATTTGTACACAGTGGCTTTAAGGCAAATAGCAGTCGCAGCTATTGAAAATATCGAGGGGTGTCAAATGAAACAGAATGTTTAATGCCGCAGAGGAAGTAGACCGTAAGACTCCGCTTATGAATAGACATGCTGTTCTTTGGACTCTGCTTAGTTTACTGCAGTTGACTGCATTCTTTAGACAGCAACCCCGTAGGTGAGTACCGGTCTTATGACCGAGATGTATAGCCAGTGGGTTATGCGAGGTTGAAGACCCCATTTATTCCCAGTGGCGTTTTTGCACGAGAATAAAGCTATTGTAGCTTTATTGACTCTTTCTTGAATGTTTACTGTCAAAAATGAGACCAAAATATTTTGCTGTATCGGAAAAGATTAAACTGGTACCGTTTATTGAGGGAGGGTTGGAATTTTGTATTTCCTGGAAAAGAGGACAAGACCAGTTTTATGGGGGTTTACTGCCAATCTACAGCTATTTGATCAACGGATTAGTCTGTTTAGATTTAGTTGAAGGAGTTCTACTTCTAGCAACGTCATCCGCATAAGCAATCACCCTGCTACCACCCGCTTCCCGGTATATCAGCAGTTCATTTACTACTAAGTTCCAGAGAAGGGGAGAAAGTACACCGCCTTGCGGCATACCTCTGCTGACACATCTTTTAGCAGAAGTCTCACCCAGTTTAGAGTTGATTATCCTGCTGTTTAGCATAAGACTGATCAACTCCCAAGTGAGTTGTCTACCTGCAGGGTTGACAGCGTAGTCGTGATTGCGGATGTGTTGACGTTGTTAAAGGCACCCTCTATCCAGGAAAGCAACCGTTGTGTACTCTCTATTTTGTAGGGATCGTTCGATGTGGCAGAGCCGTTTCCACCGACTTTCCTTTACAGTAGGCATGTTAAGCCGTTGACAGAAATTTTGGATCAATTTTAGCTCGCATATGGATATCAGTCGTTCCAGGGTTTACAGAAGGAAAGATGATAGACTTATAGGTCTGAGGTCCTTTGGGACAACATGAGAACATTTTCCGGATTTGGGAATGAAAAGTACAATACATTCTCTCCATGACAGTGGAATGTGGATCAGTTGTAGAGAGGTCCTCAGATATTATTCTGTAGCTCGGCAGGTAGTATACCGTCCGGACCAGCAGACTTGTATGGTTTGAAGCTATGCAGCGCCCAGAGCAGTTTGTCTCTTGTGATCATGTGATCAGCCTATGAATTTTGATTCTGGTTGCATTAGGCCGGTTTGGGTTGCTACTGGCCGCGAATTGGGAGTTACCTGGAAAGTGGGTGTCCATTAGCATGTTGAGTGATTCATTACTTGAGGTTGTCCAAGAGCCATTGGTTTTTTTCAAAAAGCTAGTCATCATAGGATTTGTAGAGAGGATTTTTCTTAGCCGCGATGCCTCAGAGGTTTCCATGATGTTGTCCCAGAATGACCTCCAGGATTGTCGCTTTGGCTTCCTCAGTTCTTTTTTGTATATTTTGAAGGATTCTTTGTATGAGTCCCAGTCAGTCATTTTTCTTGTGCTTTTTGCTAAGTTGAAAAGTTTTCTGCAAGTATTTCTAAGCTGTCCCAGTTCTGCTGTTCACCAATGTGGCTTTTTCTTGCCTCTAGGTTGAATAAGAGGACAGGAAGCGGCCATGGCCTAATTGAGGTGAATACCCTGACTTTCATGTCAAACTCATTGCTGTCACGCGGGAGACAGAGAGTTCAGGGAATATTGTTTCTGACAGTATTCCTCGGTATTTTGGCCAATCAGTTTTTCGATAATTCCGGAATGCTGGTTGGCTGGGAGGAACATCACTCAGGCTGAATTGGATGTATCTGTTCTCAGAAAAAGAGTGTTCAGACAATACTATCCAGTTCGTTAGCATTTGATTGATGCTGTCGGAGACAAGAGGGATATCTAGCACTTCCTGCCGGTTTCTTGTTATAAAAGTGGGCTCATTGCCAATGTGGCAAACAATAAGGTTAGCACTTATAACATACTCGTAATCAAAAAGTGACTCACCTCTCTCGTTGATGTCGATATTGCTCCATACCGTGTTATGAGCGTTAGCGTCGCATCCTATGATGAGGTCAGTTTTTGCCTTCCAGCTTCCAGTACCACCCTTTCTAGGTTATCACCGAGACTGAAAATAAATTTTTTTTCGGCAAAATTCGACTTTATTAATCAACATAGTCTCCTTCTAGAGTGATACAATCATTCTAGTGCCGTTTTAACATTTCAATGCCTTTCTTATAGAACGATTTGTCCAAACTTTCAAAATGCACTTCATTTTCGGCGATTTCCTCTACATCGGAGCCATATCGCTTTTCGACGAGCACGAAAAAATTCTTTTTTCTTTGCTTAAATAGCCCCAAAGGTTCTGAATCATCAACACGTTGTTGTTTTTGGTCAACTGTACCCACCTCGAACAGAGTTGTCGCAAAATATGATGAACACAGCCTGTTGACATCTTTACGATGTCAGCTATGTCACGCACTTTGACTTTATGGTTGTTCAAAACGATTTTGTTAATTTTTTTTATGTTTTCCGGCGTAATAGCCTAATTTGGGCGCCCAGACAGACAGACAGGCATCATTTGTGTCTGTACGACCACGTTCGAATTCAGCAAACCAGCGGCAAATGGTTGCTTTCGACGGAGCAGATCCTTTATAAGACTTTTCAAGCCATTCTTGAGTTTTAACGGTATTTTTCTCCATCAAATAACAGCGTTTTATCAACGTATGAAATGGGTTTTGAAAATATCAAAAGGTGCGTCACTAAAACTTCAATATCTCAACGACTATTGGTCGGAACGTCACCAATACGTGTCAGTTTCGGGACTTTTTGGTCCACCTGTTATATAAGCCCTAATAGACGGCTTCGAAATCGACAAGTAGGCGGTGTCAATCTGGAATTTGAAGATCTTTCCTGATATCTATCATGATTTAAAAATTATTGTAGACTTACCAGACTTGAAACCACACTGATAAGATTCAATCAGAGAAGATCTTTTCGGTGATAGTTCGTTCGGGCTAGAGACCTTCTTTTCTTCATCGTCGGGCATACATACAATGCTGAGGTACGTCTGGCATGGGAGTCGGACAGAATCGTGAAAAACAAAATCCCGAAAAAACAAAACCTCGCACCCACTAAAAATCCTACAGTGACCCCATATCCTCCCGCTTTAAACAGCTCTTCAGTTATTATTATTGGACTTTAGTTTGGATACAACTTTTTTTTTTTTCTCATAATTTGCGCGCGCTCAAGGGATTTAAGTACCTTAAAATGCTTGCACACAGCGCGGGCGAAGGAAAATCAGGGAGCATAGAAAGAGAGGTACCGGTGAACGTTGGTTTTAAATGCTTGAAGTTTATAATGGCTAGGAAATAAAGGGCTAGGCAGGGCATTCCATAAGCGAGTTGTACTGTTGGTGGAAATAGCGATAAAACAGAGTGAGACATGAGACATTACGTGGGTGTTCGAGGGTGTCAATTGATTGACTGATATTAGTATCGGCTATGAGTTTTATCGCACGGTTTTGAATCTTATCTAGCAGGTGCAGATATGTTTTAGGCGCACCCGACCAGATGTGGGCATTATACTCCAATTTTGGGCGGACAAACGCTTTATATATTGAGGCCAGATTAGAGGGTGCGAAGTATTTCTTTTTTCGCTTGACGAAACCTGGACATTTCGCAGCATTTTTGACGACACCGAATATGGTATGTGGTCATTCCAACGTAAGTGTTCATTGACACACATACCGAGAATGGAAAATTTATCGGTTTCGACGATGCAAGTGAAGTTCATGGGTAACGGATGGGTGTTTAAATTTCACTTTAACGAGAGCAGAGAGCATTGTGTTTTGGAAGCGTTAAATACTACTCTGTTAGTGGCTCCCCAATTTGTTATGCTGCAAATATTCGAATTTAATGTGCTTAACATACGCTGGCGTTTCCGTTCTACAGCCGAAGAGCAGGGACGTGAGTTCGGAAACGAATATGAAAAGCAGCGAGAACTGTCGTCAGCAAACGAATTTATTGGATTAGAAGTAGCAGACAATAGATCGTTGATGAAAATTAAAAAGAATGTCGGAGACAGAACGGACCCCTGGGGCACACTAGCATTTATTTTGTGAATATCAGATTTGAAACCATCCAAGACAACTTGAATTGAACGTTCTGAAAGGTAGTTTCTAATCCATTGAAGAAGAGAGTCGTCGATCCCAAAGGCACATTTTCGACAAAAGAGCCTGATGCCAAACTCTGTCAAATGCCTTAGAAGTATCAAGTGCAACTATCTTGCTTTCGCTAGATTGATGTACGCTTTGGTTCCATTTTTCAGTGAGACATGCCATCAAATTATCAGTGGACCTGTTGCTACGAAAACCGTGCTGCCGGTCATTGAGAAGTTTTCGTGTTTCGAGATATTTCATGAGCTGACGGTTTATCAGCGTTTCTATGACCTTGGAAAGAAGGGACGTAAGTTCAATGGGTCTGTAGGAGGAAAGAGAAGAAGATTCGCCTTTTTTAAGGACGGGCTAAGGATGAAAAAGCTTACGCAGTGGTTTTGCCAAGGAGGAAGAACACCTCTTCAGAAGAAGGGGAGATATGCCATCTGGACCAGCGGATTTGTGAATGTTAAGATCTTAAAGAACTCTTGCTACTATACGAGTGCGAAAGTGGATTCGTCCCATTGAAGATTCGACGCACGACGGAGACTAAGCAGAATCCGGAAGTGCTGAGCTGGCAGCAAGCAGATTGGTCTTGTCCTAGGAGCTGACACCTAAAATGTCATTATAAATCAGCGTTGGATGGACAGAATTTCTAATATTTTTGACGAACGACCAAAAATTTGTACTGCCTTTGGGTCATTGTAGTATTTTCTGCCTCAGTTTTTGGTCGTGCTGAAATTTTACACGCTTAAGAAAGACGCTGTAGTCATTCGTGGCTCGTTTAACTACTAGGTTATACGTGTTAAACTACGTTTAATAACTATCTTCACTTTGTCGAAGTCGGGTTTCGCTTCGGTTTTTCCTGTTGAGAGTAAGCTAAACCACGTGGTATGGTAATACCCGCTTCATTCTTTTGGCTATTGTTAGCCCAAAGATGAAATGTCGCGGCTTTAATAAACAACTGATGCGTACTTTTCTGATCATGTCGATGGCACTGTACAGTTCGTAGGGTTGCCTGAGTTCGAAAACGGCTAGAAGAATCTTGAGTTAAAAAAGCGAATAAGTATATCTTCATCCTTTCGCTTACGTCCGTGCTTCACCATATTTGCTTTTGTTGTGTAACTTTGTTTTGGGCCAGTGAAAACTCGCTGCTTTCTGCCAATGCTGTGCATGTCATCAGTGTATGCAATTTGTTGCACAAACTTTTGAAATATTGTGCCTTGTGATAGGGTATTGGACGTTCAACACAATTTTCTGAAGTATGATGTCAAAAAAATAACATGACAGAGCATCACCTTGTTTAAACACTTTATTGCTTCAAGTCTTTACGAAGGAACGAGCGTTATACATCGTCATTCTGCACAATTTGACTAATTTAGCGGGGATGCTAAAACTAAACATGTCTTTGCATAGTTTGGCTCTATAGGTGGTGTGATATATGGCCTTGAATTCGAGGAAGAGATGACGAAGATTAACCTGGACTTCCTGTGCTTTCTCTACGATAAGGCATTGGGTGAATTGTGGACTTACAGGGCCTAAAACCGCTCAGTTAGGGGGTAATCAGACCGTTGGTAAATGAATTCAGATGTAAACACAATACCACAGACAATATTTTCTACGCGATGTTAAGGAGACTGATGCCTCCATAGTTGGCTCGATGTAGAGCATCTTGTTTCTTGTGGGCATAGGAGGCTGAGTTTAATCATACTTTCCTCCGACCAAGTTTTGGAGATGAGTTGGTGTATGCTCTTAACTGCCGCAGTCTTGTGCGGCAGCCTTGATATGCTTAGGTTTGGAAGTTTCTGTTAGTGATTAACTCGTTAACTTCGTTGCTCATCTCTAGAGGCTACAGTTCTGGTCTGGTTGGCTTGCCACATTATACTTTTCGATAAAACTTCAGAAGGTTGGTCGTAGATTAGCATCCACCAGCTTTCGTCGTACTATAGAGCGGAGCTTCTTAGACGATTTGGCTATATACGTTTGCTTGCACTTTTCATCAAATTAGGCTGGTTTGTATAGTCCCATCATATAAGTTGCAGCCTATTTGATGAGTTCTTGGCATAGAGGCCTTTGACTTTCAATATTTGACACAGGTTTTAAAGAGATTAACAAAAAGCCTTAGGAATAAGCGGCCGCCAAAAGTTCTGGCTGTTTGTTACTATTGTAGCCGTTCAACGATGAATCTTTCCACAATATTTTTCCGCTGTTGTGGTGTCTAAGGTATTTGTAGGCTTAATTTGGCTGCAAGTAGGTAGTGGTCCATGTCAAAATTGGACATCCGGAATGTTCAGGCATATGCATATAGCAATGGAGGAATCCCTGTAGCATCGCCTTTATCTTCTGTGAGGCGTGCGCGCATATCGTACTGTACCGACGATGCTTTCCTTCCATGTGGTAGTCACGGTAGTATCACATATGTCACACTTCTGGAACCCGCTGTGATATATGCTTTATAACAGTCTAGAGCACCGGCTGCACGTCACCCGTTCAAGGTCAACATTTCCATGTGCTGAACCGAGTGTCATTGTCTTTTCTTCGCTTTGCAGCGTCTCGTGTATTCGTTCTTGGTGACTTCGCAACATTTGAGTTTTGACTTGACCGTGCAGTTAATCCCACGCACAACCCATAATTTGGAGGACCAGGTCCTTTCTGTCTCTTCTTGGGCACGAAAGTTGGATATTCCAAAGCCTGAACTCGCTTCGAGGATATAAGACCTGCTGTTGACCCTTTAAGGGTGTGTCCATCAACATCACTTCTTCAGAATCCTGAGTACTCTCGAAAATTCTTATTGACTTCAGCTTCAAATACAAGGTGGCGCAAAAGTTGTCGTCCGATTGTCTTTGGCTGTAATTTTTTTTATGGATGAAAAACGTTGATGGCCTAAACTTTTTCCATTAAGTCGAGAAAACGATATCGGCTAAGTGGCCGCTGCCAGAATTGATGACCATTCGGGCCCGATTTGTGGTATTTTCCATCACTCTCGCCAAAACTTCCGGCAATAGGTCCTCGAATTCTTGGCGGATATTCACTTTGAGGGCTAGTTTACATAGACTCGTGACTTCCAAAAAATCTGACAAAAGGAAGTCTGGAACGGTTTAATCAGGCGATCGGCAAGATCCGATGCAAATCGTCAAACCGAAAGACTAGGCTTGAGCGTAGGTCATCAGCTAACAGCTGATGCACTGTTTGCACTTTGTAAGGGAACATCTAACAGTCTTTCACCAAAATTCTCTGTAAAGACCGCCGATTGATGCCCAATTGCGTAGCACGTCGTCTGGTCGATACTCTGCGATATTCTCAGCAGAGAATATCTCGTTTTGTCTCATACTCATCTTGGCGAGCGGCTAAACATCGCAGTCGTAGTGTTTGCCCCTTTGGCGTCGAACGACCGGAAAATCTGCGCCGAAATTCACGCTGCGCCAGCAACCGACGTAATCGTAACAATTATTCCGCGTTATTTAGGAGTATGTCAAATGTCAAAAGTAGAATTGACATTTGCCGCCATTTGCCAAAATTATAGCATCTTCCGATAGGGTGATGACTTTTGCGCCACGTAGTACCGGCCACCGGCTCGAAAAGTCATCGAAATAAATCACGTTAAAGGAAGATCCCAAATAAGGCGCTCAAGTCAGAAGGATCACAACTAGTGTGTGGAATTGAAAGCAGTTAGCTCAAAGTTTCGCTAAATGGGGTGAGCTGTTTGCTAATGCCCAGTTGCTGACTTAAGCGCCACCCAAAGCGAAGTAAAGTAACTGCAAAGAGATGTCACATCAACCGATACACGATGACTTCTGCGCTAACCATTTCTAGGTTCACCCTGCCCTGCAAACTGATCATCATACGATGCGTCTGAACTTGTTTTGTGATTCTTCTATTTCATTAATGAAACCAAAGAAAACTTGACAACTAATGCTGAACTCCATTCAAAGTCAACACTGTTGTGCTTGATTAATGCGTTGACATAGATGATGTTGCAAGTGTCACCCAAGTAATGTTTACCTTTAATGCCATCCGAAATGTCATCTCGTCAAGTGTCTCCTCTAGCTTAAAACAAGAAACGGCCAAACAACATAACATATCACCAATCAGTAACATCATACTCATCAGGGCCGCTGTCAAGGTGTGTCGCGCATTAACGTTGCGGATAGCTGACACGAACTTTCTCCAATTCTCGTGCGAATAGGCTTGAGAGGTAAATTTACTTTCGTTAAACTTTTGCCTCGTTTAACTGTTTCGTTGTTTAGCAAGATTGCACTTGCGTGCGCAATTCTGGGCAGCACCAGCTGGGCATCAGCACAACACCCAACAACAGACGGACCAACTTTAGTGGCACCACACAAAGGTTCAAACCAAAACGAAAGAGAGTACCTCCAAACGAAACATGCTTACTGGATACCAAACATTGGATACTGAATGTTGGATACCTGGATACTGGATAGTTGGATGCCGTATACATGGAACTCGTAACTCGTTAAAAGAGGCGGTTACACGAAAGGTAAAGGTTAAGTTGTTTATAACAGAGAAGCCCACAACAAATGCAGTTCGTTCACTTGTCATCATCATTTCATGTGCTCACCGTGATGGCGGTGGCCATTCAATTAGTTTCACTTTCACTTGCTGCACAGAGAAGGTACATGAGCTTCCCATCGTGCAGATTCTATTTACCCAGATGGAGGTCTGCGCCGTCTGTCCGTCCGATGGTCGTTGAATGGGCATGCCCATTGGCACAAATAAAATGTACAGATTGTTGTGCGACTGAAGGTGGAACATACAATCAATCCGAAGTTGGACTTGGACTTGTGGAAATTTTCACGAGAATGACGCCTTCGGGTGGGTTGCAATCAAATGTCAATCAGCAAGAGATTTATGTAGACCTCTAGGTGATGCTTACTTACCACTGATCGCTACCAATTCGTTTATTTTTTGTGGTTCCCATTTGGATTGATGGCATCCAGTAGCTGCAATCACTTGTAGTTGATCCAAGTTTACGCTACTTGACCATGTATTACAAGCGAATGGGTGGATCAGCTTAAGTGGGTTTCGGTTGCTGCAACACGGTATTTGCATATAATTAGTAAACATTCGCACCGGATGCAAGTAGATTTCTGATTTCTTCTAGGAAAATTGCAAAATATGTAACCGCTACTTACGAGTCTAAGATTTCCTCCTTGCTGTTGTTGCGGTCAGGAAATTAGTTGTTTTGGAAAGTGTGCGTGCCATGGTGCTTGGAGCGATTGGATGATGCTTCTAACACAGTTCAGTGGAAATTGCCGGTATTTGGTCAGAGGAAGAACTTATTTTTGAGGAGCACCCATATGAGTAGTAGTACGAGTATGT
This sequence comes from Volucella zonaria, assembly GCA_963966105.1. Classification (NCBI taxonomy): domain Eukaryota; kingdom Metazoa; phylum Arthropoda; class Insecta; order Diptera; family Syrphidae; genus Volucella; species Volucella zonaria. The sequence continues at coordinate 121,568,823 of OZ014534.1, read as the reverse complement.
ATGTCAGATGCCATGCATTCACTATGAACTCCATCTAAAATACGCATAGTGAATAGGATGAGAAGAACTTCATCCATCCCAATAGATGTAACTCTGAATATCTGTTTTATGGAAGATCGTAGTTATTAAGATTTGAAGAAGTAGATGACATCTCCGTCTGCATCAATGAAAGAAAGGCACTTTACCGTTCAAGCAACTTAAATATGTTTTCGCAAGTCTTGTCCTTTGGCCCAGACATTTGTAAAATTAAAAAGAACAGTGGAATTTACTTTCTTCTATCGATGAGCGAGCAAACACCCGTCCTCCAAGACCCATGTCTGAAGGAACTCAAGCCCATATGTGGAGAAATAGGAGAGCCACTTCTTGCTGTCCTTATTGTTTGGAAAATTACTTCTAAACGTCTAGTAAGATTTTTTATAAGAACGACTTTTGGCGGAAGAAGTCCTGATACAGTCAAGGGTGATGCGTTTGATGAGCATAATGCTTTTAGAGTTGTTGAAAAGATGAGGTTCATGAGGGCCTTCGAAATCAAATTCGAAAGGGAGATGGTGAGAAATGAACCAGCGCCAATAATATTATTTTTGAAGTGTATACATGATACCCGGATCTACGCGGCGATTGCATTGGGCCAGGAACAATTAACTTCGTATCATAGTGCTTGCCTTACTTCCCAGTGGTGGTCCCCGGTCGCTACTTCCAGAAGAAGAAAAAGAGCACGATAATCGCTCGATTGAAGATATTAAGACCTTGTACACCAGGGATATCGTACGGAAGTTTTACCAATAGGTAAAAAGAACGTGTCAAGGCAAGGAAAGAAATGTGGACAAACTTTTTCTACAGACTGTATAATGGCAACGAATCATAGACCATTCAGTTTAGAGGATGATAGCTAAAACTTCCGTCCATCTTATCGAAACGGAGTAAGGATAGCAATATCTAAGCTGAAATCCAACAAAGTCCCTGGAGCTGACGGCTTACCGGCCAAGGTCTGAAATTAGCTTTGCGGAAAGGTCGTTTGCTCGATCTACAAAAAACGAGGTCCCCTCAACTGCGCCGACTATAAGGTATAAGCCTCCTCAACATTGCATACAAGATCTTATCTGGGAACGTCTTAAACCCTTCGTCAACAATCTGATTGAACCCTATCAGTGTGGTTTCAGACTAGGAAAGTCCACAATCGACTAAATCCTCACACTACGGCAGATCCTGGAAAAAACTCAAGAAGTCCAAATCGATACCCACCGCCTTTTAATGGATTTTAAGGCCATATGTGACAGCACTTTTAGAGATGAGCTAAGTACCATATATAGAGCCACGTCTAGTCTTGGCATCCTTGCCAAACTCGATCTTTTGTGAAGAATGATGATTGAGAACGCTCGCTGCTCCGTCAAGGTCCGTAACGACTTAACCGAGACCTTTGATGTTATAAAAGGTTTTAGACAAGATGACGCGGTTTCATGTAACATCTTTAACATCATCATACGTGAAAGAATTGTGCGGAACTCACAAGTGAACACTGGAGTGCAACTACTATCGTACGCCGATGATATCGACATAATTGAACTCAGCGGGCTGTCACTGGTGCGTTCGCGTTCGTTTGAGACGGAAGCTGCTAAAATGGGTTTAGCGATAAATGAGGGCAAAACCAAGTACTTATATGCTGCCAACGAATTAGACAGAACGTCACAATCGACAGCTATACTTTCGAGGTAGTAAAGGACTTTGTCTACCTTGGATCTGCTATGAATTTTGCAAACAACACCTTAGCAGAAATAGAACGAAGACTCATTCTTGCTAATTGCTGTTTCTTTGGGCTAAGAAGAGGCTATTGAGTAGTAAGGCTCAATCCGGAAAAACTAAGGAGGCCTCTACACGAGTGTAGAGTTGCAGAAGCATGGATTCTATCGAAAGCGGATGAAGGTATCCTCAGTCGTTTTGAGAAAAAAAATCCTTTGAAAAGTATCGGTTTTGGTTTGCCTTTGCACGGTTTGGAGATAAGATTTAACGACGAGCTAGACGAGCTCTACAGCGACATCGCCCTAGTCAGAAAACTACGCATCAGTCGCCTGAGATGGCTAGGACATGTAGAGCGTACGGACATCAATGCTCGTAGCTGATGCTGCTTTACTTCCTTCGGCTTTTGCGAACAATCGGAGGCATTCCCAGCTACTGCAATTAACAAGGGCTACAGTTCAACTGACTGGATCAGTTCCGATCGCAGCTATTTGTCTTAAAGCGACTGCACAGTGGACAAATAATTTATTTGGCCACGCTAATATTCTTAATAGATTAGGAATCCTCACAGAGAACATCGATTACACCATATCTGAACTTTGGTTCGACAAAGACTTCCATGTAAACTTCCCCTATAGAGCCTTCTGGGAGGAAGATGCTTTCATGGAGGACAAGTCAATCCATCTCTACACAGATGGATCTAAAACCGATAGCGGGGTTGGTGGTGGTGTTTTCTCGAATAAGCTAAATCTAAGCATCTCTTTCTGTCTTCCAAATCACTGTAGCGTGTTTCAGGCGGAAATTTTGGTGATTAAAGAATTTCTGTCCTGGCTGAAGAAAAACGTGAAATCTGCAAAGGATATCCGCGTCTTTTCAGATAGTCAGGCTGCTATCAAGTCCCTGGCCTCGGTCTCACTAAATTCCAAAACCGCCCTTGAATGCCGATCAACTCTTATGGAGATGGAAGAGCAGTTCAACCTTCATTTTCATTATTTTCAGAGTTGAAAGGCGGAAACAGTGTTGTCATCTGTTCTGTCTCTTGATAAATTTTCGCTGAAACTAATTCATCTTTCAACGCTGTTCATGTTGTGGATTCTTAGGTTAAAATGCCGTCTTTGTATCTTATTGAGAATTTTTTCCACTTGATTACCCAAATATTGCTCATGAATTGAATGGTGTCATGATCCTCCTTGATCTTCTCCTCGCTTGATTCATGCAAAAATAAGAAATCAACGAATTTTTGTGCAATTTTTCTCCGAAATCATCTCCAGATCATAGATCACATGCCCCAACAAGTCAATGTGATGTAAGACATTGTTACGATGGATTATTACTTGTACTCCCCCAGAGCGACTTGTAAGTCTCATAAACTTCCCACTGCGGATTTTTTTTTTTGTTGTACGTCGGATGACTCCTAACCGACCGCATTGTCATCCGCAAACATGATCGGCTCACATACGAGATACTGCTTCCCTGAGAAATATTGTACCTTCCAGCGGTGTCAGCTACAAAACAACACCAGCAAAGGCAGAAGCTGCAGCTACGGTGACAGCAACAGCATTTTCTGTCCGCGTTATATCATATTCGCGGGAAAAATAACAATGCGATGCCTACCCAAGGTGCAAAATACTCACACACACACACACACCTCATGGGAAACAATATGTGGTACCCGTAATACGGCATCTGCGACTGGGTGAAATTGGTTGAACAATAGTGGCACAGATAGCGGTAGACCACGAGAAAGCTCCCAATCAGGGATTGTGTAACATCTCACCATACGATACCATGAACTAAACCAAATCTCATCCCGTTGGTCCGGAAAACTCATCCCAAGTGTAAACAACAGAGCCTCATTTTACAGTTACCCGATCGAGGAGCTAATGGATGAGCTGAAGGTTTCAACACTTCAAAGAAATTGTGGAAAAATTCGAAAATAGATTCCAAACTCTGCAGTGGTGGTGCAATATGAAGAGATGATGAAAAAAATGTTTATGACCAGGTCCCGGCCCGAGGCGCACAGAGATCAAGTGCATAAATTCTCCTCTTTCTTCTTTCACACTTTAATTTGTCTTCTTTATTTCTTTCCACTCTTCCATCCCTCTATGAGTATTTCTAGAATGAAAAGTATGTTCGAATGGAAATCTGTTATAGCCCACAGAAAAAGATGTTTCCTTCAGCATAACACAGTCACAAGCGCTTGAACCAAGTGAAAGAGGTGGAAGCGAAAAGAAAAATGAAAGTGTAAAGCTATTAAATTTCCAAATTATAATTTAACTGCCTTGGCCGTCCAGTGATTCGGTGTCAATGGCCAATTGTCGGCAATGGGTAGGGTTACAAACCTGAAGCTGGAATAGGGCATTCCAAGTGTTACTGACGGCAAACAGTTTCCGATGAGTAATTTCGTCTTAGAGTATTGCTTTCAGAGATGTTGCACTGACTAGTTTCGCATATCCATACGTTGAATGTGATACCTGTTAACAAATCATACGAGTAGAATATATCATGCTATTACGTAACTGATTATGATGTAGCTCCTCTCGATAATATCTCGTTAGAAAAACTCGGAAATATCGCATGGATACAGTTCTGTAAAAGCGTAAGCAATCTACCATCGACCTTCAGCGCTGAAAAGAACTCTCTAAAGGTCCCATGGGCTTAGAGTGCTTCTCGCTGAGGCGCACGTACACTGTAATGCCGTTAGAGTGCCGTTATTAAGGATCTTCATTGAGCAGATGTCATGTGGGATATGGTACGTGCCTAGGGATTGCATTCTGACTTGTGGCAAAGCGGTGCCAGAGGAAGTACACCAGAATTTCCTCTTCCTCTTCGACCCTGCAGCTCCTGCAGAAATCGTTGGAATACTCCAGAGCGTAGATCTCAGTGGCACAGTGTCTCGTGATTATAGTTGTGAGATAACTAGGTATCGAGTAGTTCTAAAGGTCCCACAGCTATCCCAATGTCTCAGCTCAGCTCACTTGGACATCTGAGTGTTCCAGAAAAATATGGTCTTGTGGTGCTTAGCCATCTCATTGAGAGATGAGCGACAGTCTCTTACCACTCTCGAAGTAAGGGATCTGATCGCTGCATGACTATCTCATTGAGAGATGAGCGACAGTCTCTTACCACTCTCGAAGTAAGGGATCTGTTCGCTGCATGACTATCTGGGCATATTGGAATATCTGACGCGGGTATTGCTAAGACGGTACAGTTTGCGGGTAGACGAAGGATTTGTGTGTCAAAGAAGACCCCTGAGTCAAACGTTTTCCGCTGTTTTTTTTTGGTCTGGCTGATTTGGTGAACGCCATTCACTTGCCTGATGTCTGGATTGCATGTCGTACTTATAAACACACGTCTCGTCTCCAGTAATGATCCTTTTGATGAATGTGGGATCGGATTCGGCCTCGCAAATCATCTCTTTTGCGACGTCAACCCGGTCTATTTTTTGCATGAAATTAAGGTCTTTTTGCACCAACTTTGCTGCTACACGGCGGAGACCCAAATCATTAACCAAAATGTCTTGGACGGATCCATAGGCAGTGTTCAGCTATCTCTCTGATGGTTAATTTGCGGTTATTTCTTTTACTTCGTCGGTTTTCACTTTTTCAACATTTCCAACGTTCGCGCACAATTAAATCCGTTTTTTACGCAAAATTTCAGACAAGTTCGTTGTTGCAAATTTAAGTCCATTTCTAAAATTGTAAAAAATCGCCAACAAACACAGAAATAGATGTACTCTTGGCTACGTAACTTTTGCAAATGTCAAGCTATGACGCTAAGATTTAGAGGGAATGTCAACAACAGATTTACCAACTTAACAAAAATAAAAACAGAACTCAAACCGGAACAATGGGAACGGAACCGGGGGTGTGGGGCGGGAACTTTTTGATCAAGGTGGTGTGTAGGCATTAGCTATACCTTTGTCGCAAATAATGGCCTTGAGAAGGCTGAAGAAAGCATCGCACGCTGCACGCAGGTGGCTCTGCGGTATTTTGGCCCATTCCCGGCTAAGTGCTTGCTTGAGGTGGTCCAAACTTTGGTATTTTTTAGTGCCAACCTTCGCCTTCAAAATACCCCGGATAGAGAAATCCAACGGATTTGCATCCGGAGAATTTGCAATTCATTGTGTCGACGAAATAAAGTGTGGAACATTGTTTTTTAACCAATCTTGGTTGACGCGCGCTTTGTGAGACGGTGCCGAGTCTTGGTGAAATGTCAAAATACGAGCGGAGAGCGACCATTGGCGGTTATGGCGACCCAAACCATCACCATCGGTGCTGCCTGCTTTCTGGTGGCCGTCCGAAGGTGTAAATTTTCGAAGGACCTCTCTGGCAAGTAAACTCGGTCATTTTGTTTGTTGACATATTGCTCGATAACAAATGGCGACACATCGGAAAAAACCAAATTCGGCAACTTACCACTTTCGTGCAAACGTAGCAACTCCTTCGCTCTTTCGATTCTAACTTTTTTCTGTTACGGTGTAAGATCGTGTGCTTTTTGGAACTTCAATGGCTTGAACCCAAGCTCATTTTTCAGTATGTGTTGCATCCATTCCAACGATATGTTGAGTTCATGAGCCATTTTTCTTCCACTTCGACGCGGATTTCGCTCAATTCGAGCCTTCACTTTCCGAACCATTTCTGCCGATGTTGCTGTTTTTTTATGACCACCTCCATGGCGTTTTGCAACGCTGCCAGTATCACGGTAACGAGCTATGGTTCGAGACACAAATGATTTATTCACGTTGAGGTGCTGGAGGGCTCTAACGATAGCTACTTTTGGTTTTCCAGCCAAATATAAAGCAATCACACTATCACGTTTGAATTCCATCGCGGATAAAAATTTTTCAACACAACTGAGGCGCAAATCGTTTGAAAGGCTTGTAAATAATAAAATTATCTGTCATGTGTCAAAATTTGAGCTCACTGTCATAAACGGTTTGGAAATTATAGCAGTCTGAAGTTGGCAGTTCAGTCAGTCAGACTGTAAATTCTTTTTGAATGTGATGGTTACGAAGAGGGGGGTTCAGTGAAACTTCCAATGCTGCGTTGGGTGGTCATTGCTCTCGTTTAATGCCACCAAATGGGATCAACATACATAGGTGACTATAGGTCCAACAACTGCTTCTGTTGTTTTTGGGTTTAAGCCACAATTTTTCCAAGTTGACATTTGCTGGTCCATAGCGATATCCTGACTTTGTATATACTTGTCATGATATATTGTAATTATTCCCGATAAGTTTTGTATAAAACGTTTTTATTAAGATTATCTACGAGTATTTGCTCCTACTTCTGATCAGGCATGTCTTAAGTTCACTAGTGTCTTTGACGAACATCGAAAGATCACTGACAACAAGCTTAACTTTGTGTGAATGTTGTTTGAGGTGAATGGAATGGCTTTGCATTTGATCCGTAACCGTTCAGTTTTTCAATTTTTTTTAATTTATTTTTATCCTTCTTATAGGCCTGTTGATAATAAGTGATAATTTAATCCTAATGGCTTTTTTCCCCTTCCGCTATCTCATAAATTTAATCGTTCAAACCATAAACCCAAAGCAATCACATACGAGTATGTGACCGTATAAAACTCCTTAAGGCTCCTATACTAGTTGTTTTGCCCCATCAAGTAGTGCGTACCTTCACTGTATCTATCCTGTGTATGTTAAGCTTTCAATATTGTATCCTTCTTTCGTTCAATAAATTTCCCTACCCCAAGGAGCTAAAAATAAGTGGCGCCACGCCACTTACGTGAAATATACCCAACTGCTGCGTTTATCCGTTGAAAGAGCGATCGATTGAAATATCGCCAGGCACCTTATCTCGCCTGTTCGCAATAACTTAATTGATATTCAAAATCGCGCACGATCGCAATATCTAAATTCGGACCCCGAGGATCCAACACTACCGAACGATTTTTTTTTGTTTTTTTAATGTGGGTCTACTGTACGTTATATGCAATACAACTGTATAGCGGTAGCATTAGAATGTCATCTGCATGCAAACCTATTTGGAAACGCTGATCATGTTCGTTGGTAGTTTAGAATTTTTAAACTTTTCCGGGTAAGTCAAATGCATGTTAACATATCCAAATGAACAGTGGCCGACTTCGATTGGTTTCTGCCACATAATTTGAAAATAAATACGAATCAAAAGAGCCAAGTATATGTCATTTTATTTAGATTCCAATATTCAACTTGCTGACCTTGTCAGAAAAGTGCGTATTAGTCTGAGATGGATGTTACAGGTAGAGCGAGTGGAAATTAATGCCTCGGCCCGAAGAGTTTTCGGTTCTTATCCGAAGACCTCCGTTGTTGGGAGTTTGCCAAAAAGATCGAACTTGGCAAAAAGCCAAGTGATCGAAATATAGCTGTAGAGTTGCCATCGGTGCTTCCCATATTATTTTATGTGAGCACTTTAATCCCCTCGTAAAGAGCGTTAGAGTTCTGGATGAGGTTTGAAGGTTGACCATTAATTTCCTAGGCATTATAACCTTCATACATTTAAAACCAGCGTTTATCGGTACCTCTCTTTCCATCCTCCCTGATTTTCCTTCGCCCGCGCTGTGTGTGCAAGCATTTTAAGCGTAGCTAAACCGCTTGAGCGGGCGCAAATTATGTGCAAACAAAAAAAGAACATGGTATAGGAGTAGATCCGAAACGGTTGATCGCGTTTGATTCGCTTACATCAACTGAAACTACCTAAGATCCGCTTTACCATTCCTGTGAAATGAAAAGTTTGGGTCTCTGTGCAAGTTGCGATGACCACCCTCGCGCATTGGAAAGAAGGAAATATGTTGACGATATTGGCAATTTCGAATTATCATTATCAGTATGCTTCGAAATTGTTAAGATTTACGTGGGTACACACATTTGTAAGCACTTACTTAAGTCAGTAAATGAAGAATGTTCTCCTTCCACTTTTCATTCTGCTAGGATCTGCAAAAATCATTAGATTCGAAGTCGAGTTTAGTTGTCTGCTTAACCAAACGCAGTGTGCGATGTACTATATCTTCCCATGGGTATTAGGAGTTCAATATTGTTGACTGCTATCGTGTAAGATACGGGGTCCCTTTGCGACCTCCTGTAGAAAAAAGTATGATTAGCCTTTCTAATGAATGTGCTAAGCTTTTCTCGGAGCAGACTCTCCAAATAATGCATCAGTGTAACGCAATCACATGGTATCATGCGAATACTTTCGTAGCCAACTCAATTTTTGCATAATTAATTTCCTCGGCGAAAATAAATCCCCCGGAATCGATGGAATACGGCCGGTAGATGTTAAAAAACACGCAGATATTTTTGCTCCCTCTTGTGTAAATTCATTAACCTCAATCTGAAGCAGGGCAAAATTCCGAAAAAAAACTGAAAACTGCTGTGGTTAGACCTATTTACAAAGGAGGTGTTAAAATTCAAGTCGGCAATTATAAACCGATATCCATACTGCCAGTCATGGAAAAGTGTCTAGAAGATGTAATTAAAAGTACACCAATTAGCTTTATTGAGAACAATTCCCTTATCCATCAAAGTCAGTACGGTTTCCAGAAACAAAAAAGTACTGGACAATTGCTTGGAGAGTTTGCGAATTGCGCCAATGAATCCTTAAATAAAAGTCATCATATTTTGGTCATGTTTATGGATTTTAGTAAAGCATTTGATACACTAAATCATGCAAAGTTACTGGAAGCGCTTGAACGGATTGGTATACGAGGAGTGATGGCGGACTGGCTAAGGGATTACCTACTCAACAGGTCCTTTTGTGTAAAAATCAATGACATTTACAGTGAAAAGAAGCATGTACAATATGGAGTTCCTCAAGGGTCCAAACTAGGTCCAATTCTTTTCAATTTGTACACAAATTAACTTTTTCGCACTTTTAAAAATAGCATTCCATTTGTTTACGCAGATGACACCGCGATAGTTGTGCGCCACATGTCTTTGGAGACGGCAACAAGACTAATGTAGGCAGAGTTTAATAATGCAGTCAAATGGTGTCACGACAATGGTTTAGTAATCAACGCGTCGAGAACAAAGATGATGCACATCTGAAGTCCACATCATAAAGCTACACAGGAGCGAGTATTTTTTTTCAAAATGATGTCTGCCCTAAATCAAGCACACACTTAATTGACGTCGTAGAAAGCTATAAATACCAAGGAGTCATCATTGATAGCCATTTCATCTGGGACAAGCAAATTAACAAGATACGCTCTGATTTAAGGAAGGCTTCATTTGCATTGGCGCATCTAAGAAATCATGCAACACCATAAATTTTGGAGCTGGTATACTGCGCCTTGATTGAATCCAAATTAAGGTATGGAATACTGGGCTGGGGTAACGTCTCCAAAACACACATCGAGAAGCTGCAAAAATTGCGTTGAGGCTAATAAACTGCAGAAATGTTCCTGACGAAAGAAGATTTAAGGTACTTGAGGTGCAAATTATCTTCAAGATGACTTTGGTACTGGCATACTATAGTGACATTCGCTTTCAAAGGCCAATCGAACACGAACTCAACACCAGAGGACGTACTACGGGTATGTTACAAGTGCCCTGTAACTACAATAACTATGGTAAAAGGCAGCTTAAGTATAGCGTTCCCACAGTATTAAATGAATTACCTGCTGATCTTAAAAATATTGTAAATTTTAAAAACAGAAAAAAGCATTTTCTTTTAAATTCACAAAATTCAATTTAAAATAAATGAATCATTTTAGTTTAAACTTTTGAAAAGCAACCTTCTGCAGAAAAGCCATTAAGGCTTCGCAGAAAATTATACAAATTGTTAAGAAACTTTCAAGAAACTTTCAACTTTCATGGTAACCGATATTGAATTTATTCGCATTAGCTCTGCCGCCTTATGACTTTCGGTTATATGTAAAATGTTCGGAACTTAACAGTTCGCATGAAGCCTAACAATTAGCAAAGACTCTCCATCTTTATAAAATGGAGTGCGAAGGAGTAGATCCGGTAAAAGAAGGATGACAAATTGTGACACGTTCTATGGTGATTGCAATAAAGAGCAGAAGCAGTACCTGTTTGTATGTGAACTTGTCATCGAGCAAAGGCATACCCAAAGATTTTGGGCTTAAACCATCTCAACGAGCACCAGATTATAATCGGCATCAAAGTTATATTCTCCAAAATAAGGCTGATATGCGCTCACAGTGGAGAAGGACAAAGCTTGCTTCTACCTATACAAGCTCCTTGACTAGACTTATGAGAAATGTCCAAAACGCGAGGTTCACACCGTCCTTGGTGATTTTAACGCCGAGTTAGGAATGGGCAGCATCATTGACGGCACAGCTCTGAAAATACTCGTAGATTCCGGCTAATCGACTTGTAGTAAAGCGAAATTTTATTATAGCTTTTTCATACATCGATACAAGGAGACTTGGGATTTATCAGCGAAAAAACCGTCATCCAGATTGTTTGCCACTAGGACAATTAGTCTGATGCAAATAAAATTAAAAAAAGGGGACACGAATTGTATCCTCCGCAGTCAAAAGTTGCGGAGTCAAATTACAAACTTTGCCGGAGAATGCAAAGAAACCAAAAAGAATTCATCGGACAATAACTAAATTATTTGGAAATCGCTTCAATAGCGTTTAATAAAAAAAACTATGTACTCTTTTCTATTAAATTTGTGATTTATTTTATTTATCTCAGTTACACGGCTATCGGATTGAGATTGATTTGCCAGCATCGTCATCGTCTCCAAGAAATCTCTGGGTCAGATGATTGCTCCGATGGTCCAGCTATAGGTCATTGAACCATCGCGGGATTCCTCGTCTATGCCAATCCGTCGACAGGTTTTTGCATACACGCACAAAAAAAAAACATCGCATTGTGGGAGGGGCCAAAAGTTTAACTATTGAAAACTAATTTGCAGAGTTACCTCCCACAAATTGACAATGGGAATTGTGTCATCATTCATGCTCTCGCAATTTTTGGAGAGGATAATACTGATAAGCCGTCGGCTTTTGTGCTATGCCGTCGGCGTTTCATGTGTGTGGATCTAGCTCACGAATGATGCATATTGCGTTGCAACACAGATTGATCACAAAGCGGCCGACGTAAGACACAACCCTAGTATCTGGGTAGATTACTTAGAACATTACTTTTTTGTAGCTAATGTGCGAATGTGAATATCTCGACGACAGAACGCCAAACATGTAGGAGTATTATGAAGAAATTTGACGTAGAAATGCCTACAATCGCAAGACTCTCCTAAAACCTTTTTGGGAAGTCCTATGCTACCGGGACTTATTAGCAAACCAATTGAGACGCCCGATCTGATGTGCCAGTGTAACTGGAACGCCAAAATGAAATGAGTTTCGATAAGCACTGAAACAAGAGGCATACAAGGCCGAACTGCAAAGAAGTACGAGAGCTGGAACATCGGCTTCTTAGAAAATGTCGCCTGCAGAAATGATGTCCCGAAGGCCTACAAAAAAAGTGAAAAGAATTTGCCGAACGGAAGCACGCAGAGATTAAAGAGAGGAATAAAATAGTGGAGTCGGAGTCGATTCTGCAAATTTGAAAGGATCGATGTACGAGTGGATGATCCACTGAACTTCGCTTTCGTAAGGGCAATCAATCTGTTAATCCTCGCGTGCAAAATTTTATCTACTTTACCTGCATATGTTTGTTCTGATAGGTCCTTATTTACTAGTATGGTTTTAGGGTTACTGAGTCCACCATCGAAAAGAGATTCACCTTACGGTAGATATTGACAAAAAAACTGATTTTAAGACCGCATCTGACAACATTTATAGAGACGAGATCTAAAGGGCCATACCAGGCGTTGGCATCCCTGCAACGTTGAGTAGATTCACGATGGGGCCGGTAGGAAAACCGTTGAGGCAATTGATGTTGAAACGGGATTTCTAAAAGGTGACGCGTTGTGATATGATTTCATCAACCTTATACTTGAAGAACTGCGTTAAGTGTTTGAAGTAGAAGCAGCGACAGTTAGTGCTAAAGAAGGGTAGAACAAAGTGTTATACCACCTTGACCAAAAAGTTCCCGTAAAGTATTCAGAAAATTGGACATACAAGTTCATTCATCTAAATCTATATTGTCCCCTTCAGAGTAATCCCCATCGACTGCAACACACCTATGCCAGTGCTTCGGTTTTCGGTTTTTTGACTGAAAACGAGGTGTTTTTTTTTTTGGTATCGGCTCATTTGGTGAACGCCATTCACGTCTGGATTGCGTGTCGTACTCATAAACCCACGTCTCATCTCCAGTAATTATCCTTCTGATGAATGTAGGATCGGATTCAGCCTCGCAAATCATCTCTTTTGCGACGTCAACACGGTCTCTTTTTTGAAATTGAGGTTTTTTGGCACCAAATTTGCTGCCACACGACGGAGACCCAAATCATTAACCAAAATGTCTTGGACGGATCCATAGGCAGTGTTCAAGTCCTACGCTATCTCTCTGATGGTAAATTTGCGGTTATTGACCAACATTTCTTTTACGAGTACTTCATCAATGTTTTCGTCGGTTTTCGATGTCGATGGTCTGCCACTGCGTTCATCATCTTCGATTGACTCGCGACCGCTTTTGAACTGGTAAATGACCATTTTCTTTAGAGAATCGCGCACCACTAAATCCGTTTTTTACACAAAATTTAATACAAGTTCGTTGTTGCAAATTTAAGTCCATTTCTAAAATTGTAAAAAATCGCCAACACACACAGAGATAGATGTACTCTTGGCTACGTAACTTTTGCAAATGTCAAGCTATGACGCTAAGATTTAGAGGGAAGGTCAACAACAGATTTACCAACTTAACAAAAAAAAAAACAGAACTCAAACCGGAACAATGGGAGCGCCACACCGTGGCGTGGTGCGGGAACTTTTCGATCAAGGTGGTATATCCTGTCGCCAAGAAAGCACATCACACTAACAACTCGGAGAGCACGCTACAACACCAAATTATGTCATTTAGATGGTAAAACACTTGGGCTTAGTTGTAAATTCAACAACGTCACCGTTTTAGAGATCAAGTGAAGGATCACTCTCTTACCATCATCGTCGCCGTCCATCAATTTGACGCAGTAGCATGAATTTTATCTAAAATGCCCTTGGTTGCCTCGAGAGGAAAATGTTTCTAGTGATTTCGGTTACGTCGGCTTAAGTGGAACATGGAAAAGAAGATATACCTAGCCCTGCCATAAGTTCTGTTACACAATTTCCAGCGCTTACCGTTCAAAACTTCTTGCGGGAATAGAACCGTTAAATTTTTTTCAAAACACTTGCACTGATCAGTGAAGAATACAGAAGACAGTTTGGTTTCAGTTTGCAAACTATTAACATGGAGCGGGGCGTTAAAGAGAATCCAGTCGAGGAAATAGCGTTGTATAAGTGCGGAAAAGTGCTGGCCAAATTTTCGAGTTGCTAAAACCATTCAGAATATCGAGAATATTCGTTTATCGGGCTATTGGTCGCTTCTGCGAATTGTCTGGAGTACAGAACAAACCAAGAAGTGGTCCCCCGCGCATTGTCGGTAGGAATCGGATATATCAACCAGATCTATATCTAAGCTGATTCGGAATGATCTGCATATGAAACCCTATCGTCATCTTCTAACTCCTCAACTAAAAAAAATTAGGCTGGAAAGATGCAAGCGACTTTTGCAGTGGCACGCGGACAATGGCCATGAAAACATTCTGTTTACGGATGAGAAAATTTTTACCGTGGAAATAGTTTTCAACAAACAAAATGACAAAATTTATGCCACTTCATCTAAGGAAGCGAAAAAAGTTGTTCCAAGGGTTCAACGTGGACATCATCCCGCTTCCGTAATGATTTGGTGGGGGGTCTCACACCATGGTGTCACATTCCTCCATTTCTGTGAAAAAGGCGTATAAACTAGTGCAAAGGCTTACCAAGAAGATGTGCTAGAGGGTCTTGTGAAGGGTTTGACCAATACCCTTTTTAGTGGATACAGATGCCAAAACCACACAGGAGTGGCTTATAGTCAATATTCCTGGCTTTATAGCAGCAGAAGATTGGGCGTCGAGGAGTCCAGATCTGAATCCACTGGATTATGGTTTGTGGTCAGAATTGGAGAACATGGCCTGCAAGACTCCCCACAGAAATTTGGAAAGCCTTACAACAGCTTTAGCCAGAGCAGCGGCCTCGATCTACATGGAAACCGTACATGCCGCTATAGCCCAATGGCTACACCGTTTGGAAATGAAACAATTTTGAATGCAATACTTTTACTGGTTTTTTTCTAATAGCGTTTTATATTTGTAGCAGAACTTATGGCAGGACTAGGTACATAGCAGCGAACTGTATACAGCAACACTGATTTGTTCAGAAGGGCTAGAATCCACTGCTCCATTGGATACAATATGTTGTGCTTAAGTGGAGAGTAATCTTAATCAACTTGGTGTGCGCAACTGAAGGCGATCAGCGCAATATCGCTAGTGCACGCAGAGAGCTGTTGGTTGAGGCACATAACCGCCTGGACTGTAGCACAACCCAAAATATGTAAAGTAAGCCCTGCCGCCCTAAAACCAACTAGGTCGGCATCTCTGGGAAAAATGTCAGTCTAGCAGCAGTGGATCTAGGTCGGCATCTCTTCGGTGTTTAAGACTCATCTATATAAATGGAAATTTCATATTGCATTTCGTTGCCACTCGTCCGCGCCTGGCTAAAACTCTGCTAAAATCGTGCAGTGTTGAATGCTGCAGCCGAAATGCACTGCTGCTAGAGATTTACTTGATTTGTAAATTGGGCGGTATAAGATATAGAAATGTGTTCAGAGCTGCCCTATGGGTGATATGGAGCGCAGCGGTAATAGCTTTACCTGCAATGTTTTACACCACCTCGAAACACTCCGGGTTTTGTTTTCTGGTTTTTCCTTTTTACTTAACCAGTGCCAGTGCCCAATTGCGAAAGTCCCAACTTCGGAAGGTAGAATTACGGTATTTGCCTGCAATATAACTAAATTATCTGCATATGCTGTGACCCCATAAACTTGAGAGCTTTCGATCCTGTCGAGAGTTCTGCTGCGCTTTTTCTTTGAACTACAGTCCACTTAACCTTTATTTACTTTTCTGGCTACTGGACCCTGATGAGATATGTATTAAATGGGTTAAATCAGTTACTGGAAATCTAACATAACCGTTTTGACATCATTTTTAATTTTTGGTGCATTTGGACACAAAGTAATGCTGACCCATCTGTCCGTTGCTTTGGTCTTGGATCGAACATGCGCTGCTTTCTTTTTCGGTTTCCTTATCACTTGTCTTTTTATCGTTTCTGAACCTTGTAAGGAAGTGGAACTTTTCGACATTGTTCAACTTTAAATTTCTCAGAATGCAACGAACCACTTGAAACTTTTTCCAACCAAGGCAATCCTTTGCATTGACTTCTTCTCAGAAGCGTCTGCACGCCAATTCTCAGCAGAATTTTGAGAGAGTCTGTCTCATTTCATATTTTTCAAATCTTAAAAGGGTCCTTAGCTTTGGCCGGCTCCGGAACACCAAGTGTAAAACGCAATATTTCGTTTATAGCTGTATCGCATGAGATAGGATAAACACGATCTGCCTGAAGTCAAGTTGGGAATAATGTCCTTGTCAATCTTCTTAGACTGAATTTCCTGGGCCCGTTTGTTAACTGACCAACAAGCGTTTTTGCCACATTGCCTTACGCATTTGTTCCACTGTGAAATGCTAGTTCATAAAAGTATATTTCACTTCATTTCAACTGGCATAAGCTACAAAAAGTGACAAACTTGGCTCGAATAATAATTGAAATTAAAAAAAAAAAAAAAAACAATTTCTTTTGCAGGCTTTTCTTGGCGGTAGACATTCCAACGATAGTGTCGGCGGCGGCGGCGGCGACGTTGTTGTGGTCGTTGTCGCACTAAGGAAGCGTTATTATGTTTATGAATTTTTTTATTATTTTCTTTTTTCACATTAATGCCCGTCTTAATGCAGAAAGTGATTATGAGCCAAGTTCGTCTGGCAAACCGCCTTTTTTCATTTTTGTACAGTGACAACGACAAATAATTGAATTCAGGTGTGGCATCAGCATCGACTTTGGTATCAGCTTCGGCTTTGGAATGGTGTGCCCGATGGTATGTGGGCCAGAATAGTACTACGAGTTAAATTATCGGAGGGGGCGTTAATACGTTACCGTCGTACGATCTTGAAATGGAAAGTGGGTCAATTGAAGCGAATTTGATTTATTTGCGGAGTATAGCAAAAATCGTTCTTGTACGACGCATCAGTTGTAACTGCCATTGTTCTGAGAAGAAAAACCAATTTGCATTCGAATGAAAGGTATTGTTGTTCGAAGACGTCGTAGGTTGGCTGGCAAACTGCAAATTGTCGCCAAATATTGCTGTTGAAAGTACATACGTACAATAGATCCACAGTACATACGCCTTACATACAAATATTGTACTTCAATTGGCTAAGACAATAACTAAGCTGTCATTCCATTGTCATTTTTATCACTTAGAATCGTAAGCCTGGGCTTACTTTAATGAAAAAATTACTTTCTCTAGATTTGCACTTAAGGGGAGACCCGCATGCTTTGCTTGGATGCATTATTAATTGACTTTTAGTTCAAAAGTCTCTCATAATGAACAGGTCCAACTGTACCTAATAGTCCTACAATTAAGTAGGATTTAGGAAGCACGTGAGATGTAAGTTTTACATCATATGGAAGTTCGTCTTAGATTAAACTACTTGGTCGACACTTAACATGAGCTTCTCGGTTGCACGCGGAGCAGAGGCCATTAATTCTTATGTCATGCTAAGTTTGTCCAAAGGACCGAACAAACGAACACTGCCGTCAGTAATAGAATTGCTCGTAAGACCCAATTCCCTGTAACGCAAACTAACCACAGTTGCGAACGGGCGTCGAAAATAGCTGCCAAAGCAGCTTTTTGTTGCAAAAAGGGAAGAACAGTTTTTGAATGCGATTTTTGATTAGGAATTCACTCAGATGTAGTTGTGATGTGACTCCGCATCTCGCCATGAGGCCTACAAGATTGTTTTGCGTTGCAGTTTTACGTAATCCCTAATTCGAATAATAATGCACGTTTGCAAAGCAGTCTTGGTTTATTCGGTAAGAGAAGAGGAATTTGAAAGGTGCTGCCGTAGAATTGTGCTTTTTGTGTTTTCTGAGTAAAAATTCAGAAATATTGTTTGTTCTGCTCTTTTAGCTGCCTTGTCGTGGCGCAATACCTTAAGAGCAAAAGATGTCAAGTGCCACATCGAACTTACGACCAAATACACCCTGCCCAGACGTTAAGCCAAACTGATAGTACATGCAACGGCTATAATATGGTTTTCGAACGCGGGGTGGGGCCTCTCAACCAACATAATTTAAAGTGCCTTGCGCTGACGTAGGAGGTAATAGATATTTCTAATGACTTGTGACATATGGACAAATAAACCGCCAAAGATACGAGGGTAGTCCCAGAAGTATCCGACCTGACGTATAGATGGCGGTTGTTTAAAAAGAATGACAATTGTAGAAAGTACTAACTTTATAAATCTTAAATATGAAGTTCGACGATACTATGTTATTTATTGGGTATATAACGGTTTTTTTTTCAAAATTTGAACGTTTATTTAAGAAAAACATGTACAATAGTATTATTCAAAGTATTGCCCATCTGAAGCTATGACTTTTTCCCATCTTTCTGGCAATTTGTGGATCCCATTTTTCATCACCAGTAACAATCCGATGCAAAAATGACTTCCTTTTGTGGCGTTCCAGCAGCATTTCGGACATGCAAAACCGCCTTTCGACGTCTCTCGGCTTGAGTTCATGTGGAACCCAATTTCCTTGCTTTTGAATATATCCAGCTGCTTTTAAACGTTTTGAAATGGCTGCTTGAGTGACACCCAAAGATTCTGCGAGCCCTTCTTGTGTTTGGCAACAATCTTCATAGAGTAATGCTTCCAGTTCTTCATCTTCAAACTTTTCTGGTTGCCCAGGACGTTCATCGTCTTCCAAGCCAAAATCACCACTTTTAAATCGTGCAAACCACTTTTGGCACGTTCGCTCAGCTAGCGCATGTTCACCATAAACTTCCACCAAAATACGATGACTTTCGGCAGCAGTTTTCTTCATATTAAAGTAATGAAGAAGAACTCCCTGCAAAAACACTTTTTCAGGCACAAAGTTCGACATATTTGAGTGAAAAAAAATTATTGTTGTTAGCGTTTCAAACAAATGACATATACTGAAATGACGTACAATGACAGTAGCTTTCCAACGTATGTTCCAATGGAATAATACAAGTTACGCCATCTCTTAGCAAACCGCACGAATTAAGTTATAGACCCAATAGAAAGGCCTCAATCCAACCAATATCAAAACGGTGGAGTGTGCTCCTTCGTTTACAACAATAAAATATTGGGTGGCAGAGTTTAAGCGAGGCCGTACAAGTTGCCGAGGCGAACATCGCAGAGTTCATCGGAAATGTTGAAAAAAATCCACAAAATGGTATTGGAAGACCGTCGATTGAAAGTGCGTAAACTAGCAGATATGGATGGTAGGCATTTCAAGCACTGTACCTCGCATGTTGACTGAAAAATTGGTCAAGATGGGTGCCGCGATTACTCACAATGGAACAAAAACACCGTCGTGAGGATGTTTTAATCGAGTGTTTGGCGAAGTTTCACAGCC
The DNA here is from genome assembly GCA_963966105.1 of Volucella zonaria. Classification (NCBI taxonomy): domain Eukaryota; kingdom Metazoa; phylum Arthropoda; class Insecta; order Diptera; family Syrphidae; genus Volucella; species Volucella zonaria. The sequence goes on along the minus strand of OZ014534.1, from coordinate 121,549,422 downwards.
ATAAAACCGAGTTTTTGCGTCGATTCATAACCATGGATAAAACACGGGTCGATCACTTCACACCCGAGACGAAAGAACAGTCAAATCAATGGACTTAAAGGGGACAATCGGCTCCAAAGAAGATCACGTAGCAACAGGCCCACTGGTGATTTGATGGCATGTCTCAGCGAAAAGTAGAGCCAATCTAGGTGTACTTGATATTTTTAAGGCATTTGACAGAGTTTGGCATCAGGCTCTTTTGTCGAAAAAGCGTGCTCTTGGGATCGACGACTCTCTTCTTCAATGGATTAGAAATTACCTTTCGGTACGTTCAATTCAAGTTGTCTTGGACGGTTTCAAGTATGATGTTCACAAAACAAATGCTGGTGTGCCCCAGGGCTCCGTTCTGTCTCCGACGCTCTTTTTACAGGGTGAATGACTCGGACTCCAACTTTTTAAAATGCTATAATATTTTTATT